>CM035818.1:57263524-58666024 GCA_020458035.1 Magallana ariakensis
AACCAATCTTGATTAGGCTGTAAACAGGGGCATATATAGGCTGATTTTTTCAATGTCTCTACTTGATTTTATATTGCCAATTTATCAGAAAACTCCAGAAATAGCTTGTTTATTAAGAAAAGTAGATTTAATTGGTGGATATAGGTAGTTTGATTGCAAGCCATGATTTATTTTATTTTGATTTAATTTCAATTGTTATAAAATGATGTTATTTTAAATCTTGATAGAGAAGGAATCTGATAATTAACAATAAACAATGATCACCCTGATTGGTTGATTACTTATGTAACAGTGTTTTTGATTGGCTGTAGGTGGAGATGACGTGCAGCAGCTGTGTGAGGCCGGGGAGGAGGAGTTTCTGGAGATTATGGCGCTGGTAGGGATGGCCAGTAAACCCCTCCATGTCCGCCGCCTACAGAAGGCACTGCAGGAGTTTGTACAAAACCCCGGTAAGGACCAACACGGACCATGTGATTATCACCCCTCCACACCACCTTAATTAATAAACAATATATGACAAACACATTCACCAGCAGTGGTTAAATATGCTGGTTAACAAGATTTTCTTCTGTTCATTATTATTGATTAATAGCTTTGATGTTCACTGACATTTTTATGTCCTTAAAATGATAGACTTATGTAGACTACTTAGATGCACTGTTACTATATGATATAAACTACCAGTAAGTCCTGTTAATACAAGTATGGCCAGTTTGATTGTTAATTTGTTATAAACATGTTCATTTTCTGTCTTTAGCAGTCTTTCAGGGGTCAGTTACACCTGCCTCGCCCCTTGTGACCTCACAGACAATCACTTCCCCCACTTCTCACCTGGCTACCATGGTAACCACAGTCCCCATCAAAGTAGAACCCTCCCAGCCTGTGTATCCAACAGCAACCACAATGTCGGCGGTCAGTTCCTCTGGGTGGACCCCCAGTGTCAGCCCAGGCCTGGCAACCAACAACTCCAACTCCTCACAGGAGAGTGACAGCAAGGACCCGCCCTCCATCAGTCCAATCACAGTAAGTCTACAGAAACACTGTATTCATGTTTGTTATGGTACACTGTATGTCTATTGATTCGGATACTGGTATACAGTTATAAGTCAAGTGTCAGGTGAAATAAGATGGTTTTAAATTGAACTAAAACAATAAAATGAAATTGTATTTAAAAGCAGAAATATATCTGTTTAATATGTAAAGCTGCTTACAGTAAGTTGTGATCTTACTTACAGTACATAGAATAGAAACCCAACAAGTTTCTAAAGCATATACATGTATTTAATATCAGTGTTTAGGTAAAACATGAATATGTCCATTTACCAAGAGTATTTAATCAGTAAGAATGCAAAGTAAATTTCATTTCATTAATAGCAGTGGATATGACATGTCAACCAAATCATCTATTAATCTGTAATTGAGAAGCTTGATTTGCTTCCTGATACTAAGTAAAATAGTGAAGATCAAATAAAGGCAGCACAGAGATATACAGTTCTGTGTGTTTTTACAGACAGACAAACAGTCGGTGAGATCATCCACCTCCCCTACCCCCACGCCGATCCTCGTGGAGAGCCAGATCAATGCCATCGCTCAGGCAGCCGCCAGACTCGCCAAAGAGTTGCCTCCCTTTGATATGAAGAAACTCAACATGAAGAAACCCATCAACAAAGAAATCATGGTATGCCTGCATATTGGTTAATAATGTCTGAAAAAACAGAAATCAAATGTCTGAAAAAACAGAAATCAAATGTCTGAAAAAACAGAAATCAAATGTCTGAAAAACAGAAATCAGAAAACTTATATTTACATGAATAAAAATTTGGTCCAATTGACTTCATACAGTTTTTAAAAGGTAATAAGAAACTGTGTATAGTTTGAATTTGATATTTTTTGAACTATTAACGTTTCTTTACAGGTATTAATAAACAACCCCGCAGATGACGACCCTAACAGAATGGAACTCCTACGGAGATATGCAGCCATTTATGGTCGATTTGACTCGAAACGAAAATCAGAAAAACCTATGTCATTACATGAGGTATTTATCATTCAAACATTTGTTCAGAACATTGCTGTTTAGATATTGAAACAGAAATACATTTATTGTCTCTGAATATTTAATTTTACGTAGAAAAACTTATGAAACCTTGGCAAACTGCATGAGCTTTGTAGAGTTTGGAAATTCCTTCCTTTTAAGTGAAAACATTCATTTCTGTGTTACCTTTTTAATGGTTCAAGAGGTTAAATTTATGACATCACAATGAACGTCGCAAGAGTGTATTGTTTGATTTATGCATTATTGTGTTTAATAAAAACACATAATTATATTCATAAATTCACTAATCTTTTACAAACATAAATTCGTTATAAGAATAAAATATCAATGCTAAAAGTTCTTGGTTTCACTGGATTTGAACATGTGACTAACCAAGTTCATATCCAAGTGAACATTTTAACATCGCTATTTATACATGTATCATAAATAATTATGACTTAAGCTGTATGAACACATGACCTGCATGTTTTGACAGATCTCGGTGAATGAGGCTGCCGCCCAGCTGTGTCGACACATGCCCACTCTACTGACACGGAGGGAGGACCTGTTCCCCCTGGCCCGCCAGGTGGTGCGCGACAGTGGCTACCAGTACTCCAAGGGACATTCCAGGTATCTACAACAAAAATCAGACCGATCAACATCAAAAATGAAAATTATTTCCACAAATTAATTAAAATCTTTACAAGGCCTAAATCACAATGAATAGAACGGAATGCCATCTTACACTTTTTGAACAATCTGAAATTCAGGTGTAATAAATAAAAGTTAACAATGTCTGATAATTCTGTATAGGCCGTAAATCAGTTCAACAGGTGAGGCAATCAGGGGAAGGCCATCAGTAATTTAGAGATTACTTTTAATACATAGGATGGGGGTTATGGGTCATATATCATTAGAATGAGAGAAATTTATTGTGCATGTTATAATTTTTTCTTTATGGACAAAGGGACACAACTCACAAACCAACCAAGTATATGTGGCTAACCAGAAAGTATTATAGGTGACAATATTGTTGAATGTTGATAGACTAATACAGCATGCCAGGTTTAATTGGTTAATTATATGTTAATTAGATGCTGTTGCCATGTTGAAGTTCTTTATGTTCAAGCTGTTCTTTTTGACCATTCAAAATGACTGATAATTCTGAGAGAAATGTTATAGCATTTTCATACACTTGTTCAATGTTTAAATTTTGAGTTTGTAGTTACTGCTTTTACTTTAAACTGAATATTTTTAGTTCTTTTATCTTTTCAATTTTTTCTCTCTGTTTTCTTGTGCCATTTTATGAATGAAAATAAAATACATATTTAAATTGAAAAAGAATTGAACATTTGACCCCCTATATTTTGAACTCCGACTGAGGAGATGGTGGTATGAAATGGTCCATTTTTTGTACTTTGCAGGGCATCCGAATTGTTAACTCTGCCTTCCACCAAGAGGTAATTAGCTTTGTTTCATTTCCTACTGTTTTTCTCTCATTTTCATCAGTCATATTTGAATCATCTTTTGTTTTTGTTTTCCTCTCACACTACGAATTCTCTGCACAGGTATTACCTGTTCCTCTATATCCATATCTGTTCATGTTGTGTGTGTGTCTGTCTGTGGGGTGTTGATTGGGAGACAGGATTTACCTTACATAGATCAACATCCCAACACCTCGCTGTGCTGGTGTCTAATTAACAACATTTACTCCTCCTTGTAGTCTCTTTGCTCCATGCTGTCTTTAAAAGCTTTTTAATGCCAAAACAAATTTAGCTCTACTAGTATTATCTTGGTTTTACTCTGAGTCTTCTAACAATGCTGGAATAATGCCTCTCTATGTATTGATCTCTCACTGAATAGAGGACATGTTGGACTGTGATCAAAGATGGCATTCCTTCCGCTGCATTTGCTCGTCGCCGTGGTGACTGACCTTTGCTGACCATGCATGTTTTTGTTTCAGATTGAATGATCTGATGCTGGGCGGGGTGACAACCGGCCCCGGGGGCAGGAAGAAGTTGGACAGCGGCTTCCTCCAGATGTATGTCAACCTGTGTGAGAGTAACCCCGGCATGGTCAAAAACCCTGAGGACTCGGTCAGCAACATTTTATTAAATTAACAGAGTAAAGGAAATGGAATATGCAATATTGATTTTTCAAGTGCATGTTAACTGTAAAATAGGAATGTAAGGCTTTGCACATTGCAACAAAGTTTATAATTTTCACAATGGTGAATATCATGAAGGGCTAGCATACTTTGTCTAATATCATTCTTGAACAAATCTTGTGTAGAAGCACCCCTGAACATCCATTTGTATGTTACAGGAAAAGATGTCAACCTTGATGTCAGAGTTAACGATGGTAACTCATAATCAGGAGATGCTTAAAGGTCAATTAAATACGGCACGGGAGAACAACCAGACAGACTTAGTCAACTCGCTACAAGCCGAGATAGACACAGCAACGGCGAGACAACTCCAGTTGTACACCGAGCAGAGCGAGCTCATCCGTAAACTGATGAGGTAAGTTGGGGGGTGTCTCAAAGAATTAAAAAGTACCACAAACCGATGAGGTAGGTCGGGGGGTGTCTCAAAGAATTAAAAAGTACCACAAACAGATGAGGTAGGTCAGGGGGTGTCTTAAAGAATTAGAAAGTACCACAAACAGATGAGGTAGGTCGGGGGTGTCTTAAAGAATTTTAAAATTTTACCACAAACAGATGAGGTAGGTCGGGGTGTCTCAAAGAATTTTAAAATTTTACCACAAACATATGAGGTACGTCAGGGTCATCTCAAAGGGTGAAAATGATAAAGAGACAGAGGGCAGGATGAATAATGGTAGGTTTTGAAGAAATATGTTTAACATCATATTTTTAACTCTAGAATACTTGATTAAGAAATGACATTCAGGGAACTGTTACAAGTCTCATTTTTAATCAAAGGAAAAATCTGGTTATTGAAATAGTGAAAATGGCGGGCAGGCGGCTACCAAAAGGGTACCTCTATTGTACAAATAACTCCTCCTACAGTTTTCAAGATAGGAAGTTGTTCATTTGTACATATATCAGAGCTGTGCATATTACTTGGATTTTGATTTTTGATAATTTATGAAAAAAAATACCAGCAGAATATTGGATTTAGGGAACCCCTATTGTTCGGATAACTCCTCCTACAGTTTTCAAGATAGGTAGTTGTTGTTTTGCAGATCAAATGTACATATATCAGAGATATGTATATTATTTGGATTTTGATTTTTGATGATTTATGAAAAAATGCCACCTGTTGAACTTAGTTATTTTCAAGCAGAATATTGTATTTCTCTGGATGGGTTGTGTTTATCAATTCAGGGTTGACAAATGGATTATAGATACTGTTCACACAAAAGAAAACCTGGAATGCTGTCACATTGACAGCTTTTCTCTTGTATATGAATTCAATTACTTGTACAGTACTTATATGAATACTGGATATTGGATATTCACTTAAAATTAAGAGATTATTTCTTGGTGTTTTTCAGGTCAACTATGGGAGCAGGCTTTGACGAAGATACAGGTAAAGAGTCATTTATATATACATTGTAATCTAAGTTTTTAATTGTGAAGAAATGGCACAAATATTGCAAGAAAACCAACTTTACTGTTTGTTTCTGTTAAAAAATATAACGTCTCTTCATTTTCTTGCTTAAACTTTTCAGGTTCTGATTTTCCAAGTGGGGCTTCCTCACCGAATAATTCTGGAGATGGTGAGGATTTTAACCAACAAATCAGACAGCATCTGTACGCATCAGGAGAGATCCTCAAATCCAAACCTGCTATGCAGAACACATTGTTTGACGAGGGCATGCGGATAGCCCAGCAGTTTGGTTTGTCAGACTTTGCAGAGGAACTTAAGGGATTGGCTGACACTAGTCCAGAGGAAGAGACCAAAGCAATCACAGATCCTGTAAAGCGGAAAGCTAACTCCCTACACGATGGCGAAAATGGAGAGTCACCATCTAAGAGGAAAAGTAAAAGATCACGAGCGGAAGTGAATGGAATAGATGGCGTCAAGGACGAGGATAGCTGACTGGTTCTCTCAATTCAAGTTCCTTTATGCATTTATATATTGTTATTTTGGGTCTCATTTTGTTTTCATACCTTCGGCAAAGGTTTGTTAATCCTGCTATTCATTGGTCGTTTCATCACAAATATGACATCCAGCCATAGCACTTACATGTCAATCACTCTCTCAGAGCATGCAGTTCATCCACACTCATCTCACCGTGACCTTGTGTTCTCATAGTGTCCTTGACATTGTGAATTTGTGTTCTATTTTTATTCCAGTATTCTTAAATGTCTGCTGCATCATTTATTGTCATAAGCTGTGCTCTGTCTTACAGTATAAAACAATATAATCTAACCTCCTCCATCCGATCCGTTGGCTTACATCAACAACTTGCAAGTACACTTCTTATTATTGAACATTGTAATACTTAATACCAAACAAACTTAGCATAACTAATTAGCATCACTAATTAGATGCCAACTTATTCATTAAATGACTAGACTTAATCAAATGATATGAATTGATTTAAGAGAAATTAAATACCTTTGGTGCTAAGTATTAAGTATGTGCTGATCATGAATTTTTGTTGTTTACAATATTATTTCTTTATGTGATGGAGTAAGAAATCCTTTGTTATAAGTAAGAATGGTTTCCAAAGAATGGACTACCAAAAAAAAATTATGGATATAATCAATTTTTTTGTTGATAAGGAGGGGCGTATATTTGCTAATTGCAAACTTTTCCATTCTCATATTGCCATCTAATGGTACAGGCATGTATAATTACAATGCAATAAATCTGTGTCAAACACAATGTGACCTTTGACCTCGAGAGGTCATTGGATAAAAGTATGTGTTTTATAGACTGAGAGAGAGGTCCAATGTTTTACCTTCAGATGTAAAGTCGTGACGCTCTCCTACGTTTGTTGTCAGAAGATGTGTTACTATATTATTATTATTATTATTTATTTTCAATGTTTTCTTTTCATTAAAAATGCCAGAAAGCTGAAATAAGATCTGTTGTTATTTGTGTGCAAATGTCTTATGATAACAAATGGGATTTAAGGGAAAGTAATTCCGACTTAATTTCTGTCTGAATAATTTTTGTGGAATTTAAAGTAAAGTGAAAAGAAAACACAAACGCGCCCAATGCAGGATTTGCACGGAAATTACATGCATTTAAAGCTTATTTTACTGTTAGTTTTTTTTTATCGTTTATCACTAGTGTATTGTACCTAAACTATGTAAAAATTGAAGTAATGTCTGAAGACGAAGCTGCCATGGTTGCTACAGATGTAGGGGGGTGGGGGGTGGAGGGGTTGATATCGGCCATGTCTAAGTAACGTCACAGTATGTTGTAAACATCGAATCCAGCATACTCCCCGGTTCCTTTACATCAACCTCCCCCCCCCCCCCCCCCCCCCTCTTCATTGTGCAAGTTCGTCAGAATACAGCTGCTATTTAAACCTCGTTTAAAGGAATATGACCAGTCAAAAACGGGGGTGATGAATTCACCCTAAATGCCTCCATTACGTTTTGTCTCTAGTTCACCCTTAGTCGTCCGTCGTAAAGCACTACAACAGCAGAACCCTCTTACCTGTCTATGGATCTACACGTTTTTATCCTTAAAAAAAAGTACCGGTAAGACTCATAATGGTCGGTTTTGGAGGCCCACGAGCCACATCGCTAACACGAATAACAAAAGCTGATTCACCTCCCTATCTAATGCCCCTGATCCCTCTCTCTCTGGCTCTCAGGGCAGAGCGTTTACGGTATGATTTGGCTGAACATTCTTCATAATAATTAGCTATATCGTTAACCGTTTGAACAGACTTGGATCTATCACGTGTGAGGAAGTTGGTGTAAAAATATTGTTAGTACTTCTTACGGGAGGATTTTTGAAACAACCTAGACCTTATTTTCATTATTTCCTAAACCTGAAAGGGCCCTTATTTGGAAATTAAGAATATATCTACCTTAATACTCCCTCTTTGAAGGGGACCTGAACCTTAATTTGAAGAAATTTGAAGGGCCTTAACCCAAGAAAGTTTTGTACCAAACACGGATGAAATTGGCTCTGTGGATCCACAATGTCGTGTACATAATTGACTGTTTGATTCCTTGAATGTTAATGTCCTGTAACGACAGAACGATTAGCTCTCTACAGAGGTACACCCGTACTTCCTGTTATTCTAACCCACGCCAGAAGTTGTATACCCGAACGACTAAAAGTTTTTAAATGTTTGCACAGCAATATTAAACCTCGTATACATCATAAATACATTAGAATTTGTATTTCAAATCCCCTTTGTTAGCGGAATTTAATTACAGTACTTTTTAAAAGGGTAGCAGTGGTTTTAAAAGAAATTTTATGTTAACAATTTCAATAAAAAAAGTCGACAGAAAGCTCACACGGAGCGTTAAATATAGTCATAGATCAATTGAAAAAAAAACCCCGATTTAATTCAAACAAGCCGAGGAAAAGTCGTATGTATTATAGAAAAAAGAATGAGGGAGTGAGAGCGGGGTTTAAAATTGGCGTTGTAAGTCAGCAGAAGAGATACGGGCCTGTACAGATCCAACACCTGTACAGGTGATGTGTGGAGGGCTCTACGACAGGTAAATACCCGGACATAGCGAAGTGATAGCCCGAGTCTCGGCCCTGATCAATATCTTATCCCTAGATACTACTGATTCAACGCCATCTTGGGGTTGTTAAGTCCGATCATAATATTTGTGTTGTCTTTTTTCATTTTGACTTAATCCGATTATAATGTGATTTTGACCAGATTTGTAGAAGTTCCGTTACTTGTTTGACATTTAAACAGCTGGGAGTTACACGGCAGGGTACTGGCGTCTGGAACTTACATAACACAGCACAATGTGTCGCTGGGGCTGTGCTTTACCCAACACGGTCAGTTTATTTCATTATAATATAATATCACTTAACAATTACTATTTTAGCTTTCATATAATTATTTTATCATGACATGAATATCAAGATTCATTCTGAAGCAACTGTTTTCCTTTTGTAAAACGTTCATGTGTACTTATTACATTTCATTTTTCATTAAGGTCAATATTTGTTTCTAACCCATGCATTTAAATCGCTAATAACTTGTCCATACAATCGATAACATGAACTGAAATCTGTCCTTCGCTTTAAAGACTGAAGGAAGGGTTAAAAATTTCCACGAAACTGAAATTGACGGAAGCCCGGTTTGCCTTTGGATATCAGTATATTAATTTTATTCGAATTATTTTGATTGATTTTATGTTAATATTATTTTCTCTTACCGTTACAGACCTACATGTGTAAATGGTGCGGCACACGTTATTGTAAAGAATGTCTGAAGGGGGAATTTACAGGGGAAATGAAAGAACCCAACAAATGCCGCGTGTGTAACCAGGTCAGTAAACGGAGTTATCTCGCTTTGTCTATTCAAATTTGAAAATTATCGCGGGAAAAATAAATAATTGTTGGTACATCGATATTTTTAGATTCGTTGTCAAGGTCAAAGAGTGGAATACGTTCCCAGACCGAAGACGGAGGAGGATGACAAAAAGCGGAGTAAATCAGCGCCCCCTAGCAGGGGACGCTCAACAAAGAGCGCCAAATCCTCCAAATCCAAGAGCGCCAAATCAGGGAAGAAATCGGGCAAAAAGAAAAAGAAGAAATAAAAATGTTATCGTATTTAAGCCCGTGGGAGTAATAATATTAGATATTCATTATAACTTCAAGCTGACTTCGGTAGATTAGGGTACCTTCCTAGTTATCAGTTGACATTCACAAGCTCGACCTGTAAATAATGGCCTCATTATACTGCCTTTCTGACGTTCGCGTATATATATATATATATATATATATATATATATATATATATATATTTACCGCGCAGCAATATGAATATGTTATATATTTTTTGTTATATATTTACATGTCTAAATTTGTTATAAATAAACTGTATAAATACAAATGATTGATTGTTCGTCTACTTCTTATTTGACAAATCTCTGAAAACCGTGCTGAGATGTCCTACTTTTGTCAATCTTAAACACATGAAAAAAGACGAGTTAAACTACACGATGTCTCGTTTTGTATGTGGAGCAAAAAAGGTCGACGGATCCGAACACCACCCAGACACAATGTACAGTTTCGTTAGTTGTTTACAACTATGTATGTCCACCATGGGATATAATTACAAGTTTCTATCTGATGAGGAATTTCTGCAGATCCAAAAAACATTAGATAATGTGATGAAAAAAAGGCAAAGGATAATATCGGGGGGGGGGGGGGGGGGGGGGGGGGGGCATGCGTTACCTATAACAGGACGTGGTCCAGCGGTGTCCTCAGAGAAGACAAAAATTGAATTTTGCATTTATTTTAACTGTTTAAATGAAACCTCGTGTTTCGTTATAGGTTTTGTTTTTACTTCAGAAATATTTCTCAATTCCTAAAAGGAACAAAAATATGACGTCACATGTGGATTTTAAGCATTGCGTTCAATGTATTCATATCTATTAGCCAATGACTGGACAGTTTACAATGAGTAGACCCGCCTTCATTTAATTGGAGTTTGCCAGGTAGTACCAGAAGTCCAAGCTCTTGTTAAAACGGCTCCAAGTATTGTTGATAGAGCTTACTGATGTCCCCGTTCTACTTCAGTTTCTCTTTTTTCTAGTTTATTCACTCTTTGATCCCATGAAAAAACTAGCTTCTAATTGAGGGAGCACGAAAATCGACGTTCCATTTGAAATTACCGTAAAAATGGCATTCTAGTATAAACATATCATGAATTGGCCCACAGTTTCTTGTAGTTCGTTTATTTCAATCACATCCTCCCCCAAATATAGAGGCATGTAGCATCGTTTTTGAAAGGGGGCAACCTCATCCCAAAAAATCTGACTAGCAAAAAAAAAAAGAAAAGAAAAAATTCATTTCTCCATTCCCAAAATCTTCAAAATCCTAATCCGTGGGGGTAGTACATTGTATTCCTTTACTTTCAATTTCTCTTCCATTTCTTCTATACTCCCCAAAAAAGTGGAGGAGGGGGGGCAACTCCACTGTTATTCAATTTTATATATATATATGTAAATTTAAGAAAAATGTCTGATGCGAGAAAAAGTGGGCGGCCCTTCCCTCCACCTCCCTGATGCTACGTGCCTGATATATAACGCCTGACCAGCGATATTTCTTATTTATAATGAAAAATAAACGATAAGCACCCAATTCTATGTAAAAGTCTGGATGGCAGGATTCAAAAATAGATAAACACAATAGATTAAAGTTTCTGATTCTTTATTTCTGTGACTTCTGTTCACTAATACATACACAAGGAACCTAACAATGATTTGCACACACAGACAGACACACACACACGGTCGGACTCACTCCCCTGCTGTCCAATGGATGGCGGGACTAGGCGTGATTAGTAAGCATGAATTGAACTGTCGAGTATTCAGCGCCACATGGCGGCAAGACATCGCGAGACTTAGAACAATTGAAATTTAGTCACTGGACGATGAAACAACACAATTTCTTCTTGAAGATACACAAATTGCTTTTTGCTGAGACTTTTTCTTAACCAAACTGGTACAATGTCAGTGTAAGACCTACAGTATTGTAAAAGTGGTACAATTTTATATCCAATATTAGGAGTGTTTGAGTTAAGTGGAACAAGCACTGAGAGAGAAGACCAGTGGTCCCCAGACACTGCATGGTTCAATCCTGACCGGTGTCTCCCAGGCACAAACATATGTAGGATGGAGAGAGTGAACACACTGCTGGGCCAATACAGTCCCCCAGTGGTGAATAATGCCAACACACATCTGTTTATATTGCACGTAAACGCAGAGGCAGCCAGTGATGTCCAAATAACTCAAAGACGAATCAAGAGCCTATGTACACAGTTCTGTGACACTGGGCTACAAGGATGGGAAGCTTGGTCCGAGCCGAACTCTACTATCAATGGCTACAACATGCTCTTTCCTTTTTTTCTTTGATATACACATATATCTGGTATATAATATTGATAAATCATTTTTCGTGTCACAACCTAACAAAAATTCTATGGTCAGTATTCCTTAAATTTCAGAAAAGCAGAAAATAAAAATTGAAAGCAACTACCGGTAAGTGTACAACCTCATCAGAGAAGTAAACGCTCCCCTTAACAAAGGCACATAGACAGAGAATAGGCAGAGAACGTCTATTGAGATAGGGTGCAGACATGTCATCAAATACTGATATACATCATCAATGTTTTGGTTCAATGAAAAATCGGAAATTGTCAAGTAAATAAATACTGTTCCCAATAAACAGAGGATATTGAGTATGGTTAAGACTGGTATTGCTTTCCATCTTTCCTGGAACTGAAGAAAGCCTGGCGACACATACACTGATGTAAATCCTACACAAAAAGAACTCACAATCGCTCCATAAATATCCACAACGTCTCAGATATATTTCTATAAATAAAATATATGTATTAAAGTTAATAGCTTGATATACACTGTACGTCATGTATGAAGGACAATATCTGGTACTAGACTTCCATTACATATCACAACTGACTTCCGACAACCTTCACAGAATTATTCAGACATATCATTTTGCTCCTGTTTTTCTGAGATTCAATTTTTAACGAAAGGTGAGAAAATCTAGAGCCAATAGATTATCATCTTTTTTGCAGTAATCCAAAAATAAAAGAACAAGCTGGATTTGAGCCACTTTGTGTCTTAACAGAGCTGGATTTCACCCTTGTTATCCGTCACTTCAGACAGGTACGACTAAGGTTAGCGGCAGTATTATCTCCATGCACACAGTCACCATGGCAACGCTCAAATCACACTGGCAGGCAGTTTTTCAAAGACGTCATTCTTGCCTGCTTGAGCACTGCTTCCCCGTCGCCGTGGTAACGTGGGATGTTCTGGGCAGCCATTGTTCATTAGAAGTTCCACACACTCGTTGGAGCCGGAACTTCTAGCGTACCACAATGCATTGCGTCCCTCATGGTCCACAACTTTTACATTGGCATTGTACTGTAAAATCAAGAGGCATCATGTAAAGATATTCATATGCCTACATAATTTGATAAATAAGAATCAAATATTAAAAAAGATCAGAAAGATCAGAGGCATATTAAAGAACGAAGGACCAAAAATACTTTTGACGACCGATTTTCAGTATCAAAAAGGCGCAGTGCTCACCCAGAGTAGGAGCTGGACATACACCACGTTTCCGAGGGCCGCCGCAATGTGGAGGGCGGTCCTTCCGTCGTCTTTGCTGTAGGGACAGTTGATATCCTCTGCCCGACTGTGACCTAGCACTAATATGATATTCCTAATGTCCTCTCTCACTAATGCATCTATTAATTGCTGGAAAACAAAACAGAATCCCATTTATTGCAGGTCAGAAATTAAAACAAATAAACAGACATTTGTCTCACATTAATTTCAATTAAAAAGTTTCATTTCATGTGAATTAAAGGTGCAATATTAAACAAAATTAGACTAAATTCTAGTAACAAAAATAAATCCCATAAAGTTCAAGTTGCCTGTTATCCTATTTCCATAACCAAAAGTGCAAGGACAAAACAGGAAAAAAGAGCTACTAGTAGCTTGGTTCATTAAAATTATGTGGAAAGAAGACTGAGATTTATTTTGTTTAAGGCTCTAAATTAAAATTGAAATAGTTAAAAAACTTTTCTGCTAAATAATGTACATATCAAATATCATCGTATTTTCACAGTATATCTAAGGGTAAAGGTTACATTTATGTCGGTTATATAAAAATTCTAAGTGTACAGTGTGTTTACCTGGTAAAATGCTATATCTATGTGTACAGTGGATTTACCTGGTTAAGAGCTATATCTATGTGTACAGTGGATTTACCTGGTTAAGAGCTATATTTATGTGTACAGTAAGTTTACCTGGTTAAGAGCTATATCTATGTGTACAGTGGATTTACCTGGTTAAGAGCTTTATCTATGTGTACAGTGGATTTACCTGGTTAAGAGCTATATCTATGTGTACAGTGGATTTACCTGGTTAAGAGCTATATCTATGTGTACAGTGGGTTTACCTGGTTAAGAGCTATTCTAATTGTACAGTAGATTTACCTGGTTAAGAGCTATATCTATGTGTACAATGGATTTACCTGGTTAAGAGCTTTATCTATGTGTACAGTGGGTTTACCTGGTTAAGAGCTATATCTATGTGTACAGTGGATTTACCTGGTAAAATGCTATATCTATGTGTACAGTGGGTTTACCTGGTTAAGAGCTATATCTATGTGTACAGTGGATTTACCTGGTTAAGAGCTTTATCTATGTGTACAGTGTGTTTACCTGGTTAAGAGCTATATCTATGTGTACAGTGGGTTACCTGGTTAAGAGCTATATCTATGTGTACAGTGGATTTACCTGGTTAAGAGCTATATTTATGTGTACAGTGGATTTACCTGGTTAAGAGCTATATCTATGTGTACAGTGGATTTACCTGGTTAAGAGCTATATCTATGTGTACAGTGGATTTACCTGGTTAAGAGCTATATCTATGTGTACAGTGGATTTACCTGGTTAAGAGCTATATCTATGTGTACAGTAGATTTACCTGGTTAAGAGCTTTATCTATGTGTACAGTGGGTTTACCTGGTTAAGAGCTATATCTATGTGTACAGTGGATTTACCTGGTTAAGAGCTATATCTATGTGTACAGTAAGTTTACCTGGTTAAGAGCTATATCTATGTGTACAGTAGATTTACCTGGTTAAGAGCTATATCTATGTGTACAGTGGATTTACCTGGTTAAGAGCTATATCTATGTGTACAGTGGGTTTACCTGGTTAAGAGCTATTCTAATTGTACAGTAGATTTACCTGGTTAAGAGCTATATCTAAGTAAGGGGGAGGTGGTAGAAACTCTTTTGCTTCATATTTGGCCCTTATCCACTTCTCCTTTTCATCTCTACAAAAAAAGAAAGCAATGAGCACATGTTAACATGTTTCAGAAGATTATAAGAGTACTAGACTGAAGACATTTTATTCTGAATGACTGCCGGCTAATGGGAACTCAACACAAGTAACCCATCAGAGCCATTCTGAGTGGTCAGTAAGTGGGCTCCAGTTCTTACCTTGGGGAAGTAGGGCTGGGTTTTGATCGGTTCTTTAAGCTATTTTCCCAAACGCTATTTGCTATGCCATTTCCTATAGACATCATCACTCTGACCAAGTCTGGCCTGGAAAAAACATACAGCATAAAAAAAAAACATGAATGAAAGATGATATCACTTTATATATAAGTAAATATCACATAACCATCTTAGAACTATAGTAACAAGGGGGAGGGTCAGAGTAGGGGGGTTTATATACAACATGGTGGGGGTAGGGTAATACTTACGGCCATTCGTCCAGGTCGAGCGAGCGCACTCGTGAGAGATGAGTTCCTAGGTTTCTATGTATCCCTGAGCACTCTATACAAACTATTGTACCTAGATTAATACTGGCCCAGTCTGGATCTACAAAGGACAAAGTACTATAAGCTACCTAGTAAAACAAAGCACTTTCACTTAATAAATTCTCATAAAATGATATAAAACTTTCATTATAACACTATAAGGTACCTAGTCAAACCACTAATAATCTATCAATCTCAATATCTGAAACAATATCGGTTCATAATGTTCAAATGTACATGGTAACATTTATATCTTAAAAACTTTAAAATTATTATTATTCCAAATAAGAATTAAAAATTTGCCAAATTCTGCATAAAGTTATCATGAATGGGATAATAGATTTGATACATGAAGGAATCTGAATTGTATAAGAAAACTCTACACTACATATTAAGGATTTTTAGTTCACTACATCAGAAATAGACCTAACACATTATATTTAGTTCACTACATCAGAAATAGACCTAACACATTATAATTAGTTCACTACATCAGATATAGACCTAACACATTATAATTAGTTCACTACATCAGAAATAGACCTAACACATTATAATTAGTTCACTACATCAGAAATAGACCTAACACATTATAATTAGTTCACTACATCAGAAATAGACCTAACACATTATAATTAGTTCACTACATCAGAAATAGACCTTAATTCTGCAATAGTGCTTGTTACTTACTAGGTGCTCCACAGTCGGCGCAGGAGTTGTTTCCCCTAATTGTGCGTATGGCCTGCATCCCGGCGGGGTCAGAGGGGGTGCTGCGTTTGTTGGACTTGTTGATCTCATTGCCCTGGAGAGAGTTCAGAATCTGTTGTTCTATTGCGTTGATCCACTCGTCCCTCTCCTGTGTATAAACAATAAACAGAATCAATTCCCATACAACACAGCCCCCTAAAGCTTACCAAAATTTCAAATCTTATACAGCTTTAACAGTTAATTGACTTTAATGGATGCTTGACTATGTAGTCCTTTTTGAATACATTACCCAGACGGCAGTCATTCTTCTTGTACTAACCTGGGAGTCCCCAGCCTCAAAATGCCATTGTTTGTTTTCTAGAGAGACGATCATGAACTCGTAGCCGTCAGAATCTAAAAAACAAAATTGATTACAGGTCAACACTTAACAGAGAGATTGAAATAAATGGATTCAGTGACTATAATAGTAACTGTGTTAGGTTCCTACCATCTCCATCCCCCACGTTTTTGAGTCCGCCACTCTTGGCACGCCGATGCCGTTTCTTGACGTTTGGAGTATCTATCTTGGACCCTATGCTGTTCCCATTTAACTTAGACGATATTCCATCTCCATTGGCAACACCTGTGAATAGGTGAAACAGATAATAAAGACATAGAGCCGGCCCAGCAGTAAGGGAACAATGGAAACACAGTCTCCCCGAGCATGCTAGTGTATCACAAAATGTTTAGTAACAGTAAACACATGAATCAATTCTCTCTTCGTACATCATGCAAACATTCAAACGTTCTTAATTCATCAATGTTTGGGTTTATCTCTTTCTTTATCTTTTATTTGTAATAAAAAGACAATTGCTTTTCAGAAAAGAGAAAATGGTCAATACAAGTTTTTAGAGGATCATCAATAACAGAGTATATTATCATATCTCAAACTGCCGTCGTTAGCGCCAGAGAAATAAATCTGGTAGGCAGGGGAGAGGACTGTAACACACCTTCAGATGGCCCCACGATTGAATTAGTGAACGGGGCATCAGAATTTGAGTTGTGACGCTCCCGAATGACGTCAAATCCGGTCAGACGAACATTTTCCTTATCTTTACTTGATTTCCCTGTAACAGTGCAAGTACGACACCACATGCAAAACAGAAAGTAAAACGTGAAACTAAAACCACACATATAAAAGACCATCCCAGATCTGATAATTAAATGCACCTTTTTATTGATTTTTATATAATGAAATAAAATCATTTTCTTGTTAGAGTAAATAAAACATTTGAAAGAAATAAAACTATCTGGTATGGTCTGCAAAACATATTGCACATGCATAATACACTGTACAATCAGATTATCTGGTCCCTTTATTTTTAAACTTAAGGTTAAAAAGATGCATAAACCATTAAATTAATCAACATTCTTCAAATACTGAACAGAATCTGTTTTTATTTTTTACTGATGTACAGGGCATTATTTTGAATGTCATTCCCTTTATACAACTTCCATAATCACACTATTACAATCTAGTTTCCTAACAATGAAAAAAATAATTGATTTGCTATAAAAAGAAGAAACCCTCAATATTTAACTTGTGAAGTTTGACTCACACTGAACTACACTGAACTACACTGAACTACACTGAACTACACGTACGTTAACTACCACTGAGCTACACGTACGTTAACTACCACTGAACTACACGTACGTTAACTACACTGAACTACACGTACGTTAACTACACTGAACTACACGTACGTTAACTACACTGAACTACACGTACGTTAACAACATACATTCCTAGCACCACTATTTCTCTTCAGAAATTAGAATCTCAACATTCCTCCAAATACATTATATAAATAGTGCCTGTTTGGGAGGGTACCAGTTGAAATTGACACCCCGAGAAAACCATTGTCAACCGACGCGAAGCGGAGGTTGACAATGGTTTTCGAGGGGTGTCAATTTCAACTGGTACCCTCCCAAACAGGCACTATTTATTTTATTATACTAAATGTCATAATTTTTATAGCAAATTTTACTGCTTTTATATAGAAAAGACGTGAATTCTACGGCGAACCGTACGCGCATAATTAACGCGCATGTAACAATTCGTTCTATCGGCCCGTTGCTAAGCGTGCGAGGGAGAGAGAACGGATTGTCAACTGCGTCTAAACCAATCAGATTGCAGTATTTAACATGAAAGTATAATAACAAACATTGTGCAGCAGCAGCAAGCTTCACATGCTACCATGGTGACAACACCACGTGACCACAGCCTCATTTTGAGCCAAGCTTCCTGAGACTCCCTGAAGCACCTAACACTAGGACATTAGACAGGTCCATGCAGGAACACTCACCACTCAGGGAGAAGCTAGTTTTACTTTCACCTTTAGCGTCTTGGTTTGGGTGCTGGGCGGGGTAGTTAGGGACCGTTTTGGTTGTCCGCGGTCGGAGCCCGGGGATTTTGACTGTCGTGTGGATGAGGTTGATTTCCTTCCCATGAACATCATCCATGTAATCCTACAAAGCAATCCAATCAGACTTATTAGCATGCTGTTCTTTAGTTGTGACAGTCAGACTGGTTTAAATACCCGCGCCAGATAGCTCAGTTGGTAGAGCACCTGACTAGAGATTCAGGGGGCCCGGGATCGAATCCCGGTCTGGTCTGTCATTATTTCTCCCATCCCGTTACATAGCAAATAGCAATAACATCTTTTTTTGTAACAGACAACTTAATTTTTGCCTTTGTGACAAGACTATAAAAAGGTGACTTGGATGATATAAGTCAATCTTTGCACATGCACTTACATGTAGACTTGGATGATAAGTCAATCTTCCATCATCCAGGAGGGTAACATACTTCTTCTTCCATTCTTTATTCAGACCGTGACTTTTCTTATAAAGGTATCCCTATAACAAACATTCATTGTGATCAATATCCATCGTTCATTCTGCCCAGTACAGGTAATAAACCAGAATTCCTCTAAATGAAATCCCTTGATATTATACAGTTTATATATAAGGGCTGACACAGCTGATGCATTTTTACCTGTTTGATGGGAATTACACGCCCACTTCCCAATTTCTCCGCCTCTACAGATGCCCCTTTTTTCTCCTCCTCTTTGTTTTTAGGCTGTAAAAAATCCAGTAACTTGACCTTAACTCATTATAAGTTTCTAAAATCAGAGCAAATCTTATAGTTCTTAATGTATTAACACTGCTTTTGCACATTTGGTCGAATACTTTAATTTTGATTTTCCGACAAGAGGGAACATTTTTTTCCCTTAGACAGGGAGATTGATATTAAAAACAAAAAAAACCCAAAAGACTACAGAATTTTCCTATAAACTAAATGGAACATTAAAAAAAAACCAAAAACAAAAAACAAGCCTTAAAGAAAATAAAACATTTAATAAAGAATAAAGTTTGACCAACATACAAGATGCAAGATGGTCATCATCTAGGAATTCTTTAAAGAAATCTTAACAACATCCATGCATACAAGAATGATGCAAGCCTTAACTGATGTGGGGTTAACTTAATCAAACTGTTATGTACTGTAAATGAAAAGCTTAATTCATTTAAACAATAAAAAGCTTTCTTTGGTGATTCATGAGGGATATGATGGTGGCGACATTTCAGAAAAAATTTACACAACCTGCTAATGCGGGTTATGTATATTTTTCTGCAATGATCCCTACCTTCATAACCCGCATGAATCATCAAAGAAGGCATTTTGTTGTTAATATTTACATCTTTTCTTTAACAAATTAATAAATTGATTGTAAAAAGTAAGTTAAATTCACTAAATTACTGCTAAAGTATATCAGTACGTTAGCTAAAAGTAACAGCCAAATCATCTCCTATGGGAATTTGGGTTTGACATCATCATGATTATTTTTTTGCAGTCCGTGATTTTTCTTAGATCACTGTAGGTTTTGGCAAATTGATAAATGGGGCATGTATATTTCAGTCTGGCTGTTTCTATAGAGCTATGAATTAACTATAAGTTTTGTAAGAAATAGAGGGAATCATACTTGGTAGATGTAAATATATGTATATGTCAGTTTTATTCAATAAAATACTTTTTCCTACACAGATATGCCGTTACCTACATTATTGTCTCTGTTAAATGAATGCTACAGAATTAGTGACTTTCGGTCAGTGGTAGAGTACATTTACTACAGGATGTTGTTATTGTAGTCTGGAATATCAGAGTCCTGTCACATGATCACAGTTTACACAACTCCACCTTCATGCAGTTAGTAATACGAAGGAGTTACTCTCCTTTCCACAAACAGACCTTTCCTTTTTTATAATCTTTTATAATTCTTGACAATTATGTGTTTATAATTTTTAATTTTATTTTCTGGCTTTAAAAAAAAATTGCAAACAATACAACACAAACCATAAAATTTCTGAGTAACTTATTAAATTTGCAAATTATCAATAAAAGACTTAATAAAAAAAATAAAGAAAAAAATAATGGTTTTTAATATTTTTCTGTTTAAGTTCACTGCATAATGAAAACTGCAACACTTGTTTAGAACAAAGTTTTGTTATCATTATAAAAAGAGAATAAAGTCTTACATTAAACAGGTTAGACCTGCGTCGATTTTTTCGACTCTGAGTGGGAGTGCTGCTGGGGGTTGGTAGATCTTTGCTATCAGATTTTTCCTGCAAGCACGGATTTGGTTAGAGTTGTCAGTATTACTACTCACTATACTGGAGAGCTAGCTACTCAATGCAAATAACAAAACTCCCATCTACACACACACCCTGTCTTAGCACTATATAAAAGGAATTAAAGTCATATTCTTCATAACACATTGCACCACTAGTCAGTTTATCATTTGATCTATAAAGAAGATTTCGTTGTCCTCATCATATTGAGCTCTCTCTTCTTCATAAAGAGTACATGTACTTTTGAATTCAGTGAGTTAAGTAAATAAATTTCTTTTTATTTTCACGTGCCTCATAAATATTGGTATGAAGCAATCATTCAAAATAGCATTCTTTCTGATCTTCATTTCTAGGTATACTTTTAATAGCTTAATGGTGCACCATGTCTAAACACACAGACTTAAAAATGGCTGAACTATGGCTAGCTATAAATGTGTGGAATACAACAGGGAGTATGAATACATGCAACTAAAAAAATAAGGTGAGAGATGTTTGAATAAACTAAAAATAAACAACATGCATCATTTATTTTCTGAAAGATGAAAATCCATGAGAAATCAAATGGTGAGATGTGCCGAGTGTTGATCTAAGTCCTTGTGATAGAGTCTGAGTACACACACCAGTGCTGCCACCTTCACCAGGAACAATAACTCTGATACAACAGACATTTATGTACATCTTTACATGAAAAAGTCAGCTTCATGTTTAAATATGAATAAGTTAGAGGGGTGAGGGTATAAATGGAGATTGTAAGATGTCAAAAGCTCAAATGCTCAACTAACCTAAAAACCTTTTAGAAAAATAAAAAATAAAAATTATCATAGAAAAGCAGCAAAAACTACATAAAAGATTAAATTTCTTCCGAGTCATTGCATATTTATCTACTTCTACACAGAGATAACGGTCACATCAAAAATGCAAAATTTGAAATGAATTTCAATGAAAAAGTCTTCGAACTAAAGATGAAATATACAGAAATAATTCTAATTTAAAAAAATATAAATCATGCAGCGGTGACACCTGGTAGCAATGAACAAAACTAATGGGGAATAACTCTGTGTGAGTTGACTTACAAGCACGAGACTGGAACGCCCTTTGTTGGAAACTCGCGAGGCCGTCGGAGTTACGGGGGAAGTGTTCTCATGTATTTCTAATTCCATCAGATATTTATCCATTTTATCCTACGAAACAAGCCAGACAGGAAAAGAGATAACAAAAGAATGCAAATCTACCAAAATGGATCCAAGTTATTTCATACAACAACATTTAATAACCTTGTTTAAAATTTAATAACTGAAAATTGGATCCATCTAACAAAATGATTATATATGCATCATAAAATGCATCCCTTTAGATCTAACATTACTTGTACATAAATAAAAATAAAAAATTAATAAATGCTGAAAGAAGTTACTCTATATCAAATGCTTTATCATTACAAAAATGTTAACCATTGCAGACAAAAGAAATATGCAGAACATGCATGCTCTCATAAACATACAAAAATAAATTCCACCAAAAACAAAAATTCTGAGCTTCAAATGCAGACTGGAATCAGAGATTTGTTTAGACATTTGGTTACTGATAATATTCTTATATATCAATATATGATATACTAGTATGTTTGATATATGCATGATATATGTGTGATATACAATACCACCTAATATTACCAGTAACAATCAATACCTTGGAAGTTTGTCTTCAGGAACCCATGCATGCTTGTGTGCCATTAAATTAATTGAATTGGTATAAATTTGTTAAACATTTGGGCAAATAAAGCAAGTTACCTTGCCCTATACATGGCCACCGAGAAAAGTGACCTGTTATACTTAATTTGACCTTGAAGTTGGTGATTGATGGCCTTCAACCTTATTAGTCGATTACATTACCAAGCTTGGTTAGTTTATAGGAAGGCTGCCTCAGCAAGACAATGCCTCTAGTTTTCAGTTGATGGGTATAGAATACATGTAACATGATCAATTAAAAATCAACAGGCTTACTTTCTGTTTTAAACTCCTAAGCTAAAAAACTTAATTCTTTTAATAAAAACACAATTAAAACAATAACAACAGTGGTCACCCTTTTTGCATGTACCGGCATGTGAAGGTTAAGAAACTCAGCATGAGAACTTTGGTATGTCATGACCTATCACCAATACTTACGGTAAGTGTTTTGACCCAAATACTAGTGATGTCTTGAAGTCTAAAGAGTACATTACATTAAATAGGATATAATCCTTTCAGTCACATATACCAGGCATGATTTAATTCAGGTTATCTTACATGATTTACCTAAAATTATCTCAATTGCAAGCAGGCACCTTTTAATGTAGAGAGAATGATCCAACATAATCCCAAGCAGGTGCCCTTTCTGTATAATGTAGAGAAAATGACCCAATATAATCTTAAGTAGTTGCCCTTTTTGTATAATGTAGAAGAAATTACCCTATATAATTCCAAGCAGGTGCCCTTTCTGTGTAGAGAGATTGACCCAATAAGATATGAAACAGTTGCCTTTTTGGGTAAAGAAAAGGACTTTCTATGATTCCAAGCAGGTGCCCTTTCTGTATAATGCAGAGATAATGACCCAATATAATCCCAAGTAGGTGCCCTTTCTGTATACTGTAAACAAAATGACCCAATATAATCCCAAGCAGGTGCCCTTTCTGTATACTGTAAACAAAATGACCCAATATAATCCCAAGCAGGTGCCCTTTCTGTATAATGTAGAGATAATGACCCAATATAATCCCAAGCAGGTGACCTCAAAAATAACTTAGGAGGTAAGCAGGTGTCCTCACATACCTTGATATAGGAATATGATCCCAATCCCATATCACTGTCAGGCTGGTAGCAGCAATATTATTAGATAAAATCATTAGATGACAAAGCTTAGTATTATTTTCTGCTGTTCATTATTATGTTTTCATCTTACAATCTCCATTTACTGTATGTTAGTTTTTATTGACAAGAGTTTAAACAACACATGAACAAAAGGGCTTCTTACTGAAGCCTAGAAGGGTTAATTGTCATGATTAGGACTTTGTAGATTAGGAATCTGGTAGATTATTTCATTAGGAGGAGATGTACAAGTCAGCTAGATAGATAAATAATCAAATCTTCTAGTCTCTACAAAGGAGAATACACATTAACTTTAGAATATATACGGCATCCATTCCTCTCCATCTCAAGCACCCACAATAAATGTGCTGTACCAAACAAGGGATCTCTATGATTTATTATTTCCACAATATCTCCTTCACCATTTAGGGTTTTTTCCTTGCAACTTTAACCATTCAAAAGATAACTTGTATCTTAACTTAAAATTTTGAAAAGCATATTGATAAATGATACTGTCAATTAAACTAACTATTACATATAAAAGCCATTTTTCAAAAAAAAAGTTCATATTACTTTGCTGTCAGGTTTTTTTAAAATCTTAGAACTTGTAATTAGACAAGAAGAATGGTTGCCATGGTAACATTATTATATATCCGTTTATGATTCTGCAGCCATTAGTATGGTCCCCACACTTACAGTCTTAAAGCTGGATTTTAAAAACTTGGAATTTTTCCGATGGAGTATAGGGGTGGTGACCGATGTATTGGAATGCCGGCTATCAGTGGCACCCTGGAGAAAAACAAAACGAGGCCATGCATGCAAAAAACCAGGAAAACAAAATGGTAAACTTTCAAACTCAAATAACAAAATTCATACAAATAAAAAAGAAGAGAAAAGACATGCAAAGACTACATCGCCATCTAGTGGCTTGTCGTTACTAACATGCTGCTGCTTTCATCAACAGAAAGAAGAAGGAGCCACAATTACAGAAGAAAAGAATCATTTTGAAGTTAAATGTAACTTATTAATCCGAAAGCAGAAACTTGCTCAGGATAAGTGGCACAATGCATCACAATGCTGACAAACTATAATACAGCCACACCGGAGGTGATGAAGCTAAACGTCAAAAGCCAAATACGACACAAAGTCGCCGAATGCTCTCTGATTACTAAAGAAATGTGTTAATTAATATGAGCTGCAATGCATCAATATTTACTTGTAAAAGGCTTAATGACTGAAAAGAAATAATTTAACCAAAATGAAATATAATGTTCACTTACTACATTAATATAAGCAATTTAGAACATCTAAACTTTCCAATCCAAATAAAAATATCATTTCTATGAATAAAAATCAAATCATTTTGCAGCATTTGTTTAAGTGCAGATAAATATGCAAATTTCAAATTAAAAAAATCAACGAAACTTTTTTTTCTCTAAGATCTAAGTCATCATCCAATGAAGTGAGGAGTGTGAATGCTGTTAAACACTAAGATGACCAAGATGAGCCCTACTCCACGTAAACAGCACAGAAATCTAGCAGCCAGGAGAGACTTACACTGAAGGAGTTAGACTTCTGTATGACCGAGGATTTCTTGTTTTTACGGGCAGACAATGGCGTGGAGGTGGCTAGGTCTACCCTATCTCCCTAAAAATAGAACCACAACACAGATCGCATGCATTAGTCAGGTCCAAAAGAAGCCCAAAAGCCGCAGCTACATTGCCTAATCTATAATACAACCTACTCTCTGTTTCATTGGATTTTCTTAAAAATTACCACGCAAAACTTGACAATTCTTAATTTTGCAAAATAATTTGCCACTTAAAAATTTTTAAGGTTACTGAATAGGTGTCAGATCCCTTTATTTATTACATGTATGCTAAAATATTCAGCATAACTGATTGCTTTAATTTGCATGCTTTTAGCGTGCAGCAGTAATATTAGAATTGAAACTACTGGTATTGTATTTAGCAATTTGTAGAGCAGCCTTTTCAATAACGCTTTGAATTAGAAACTGAACAGAAGGACAGTGAATTACTGGCCTTTGGTTTGTATGCAAGCAAAACGAAGCCTGGTTCTCTGTAATCTATCTAGACTATTTCACGCTCAGACCAAGACTTTCTACGATAAAAATGAATAAAGCTCTCAGCAACATTGGCTTCCTAAATTAAAATTTCCTAAAGGGCAATGATCAGGAAAGGTGGGTCTTTAAGTCACCAAATAAAAAATAAATATATAATAAACTAAAAATTCTTTGGTTAAAGATATCAATGATAGTTATATACTCAAGCATTACAAAAAAATCACAACATTTATTATAGTAAAAATATCTGGTAAAATAAAATAGCATGCTAATACTACACTGTATAAAATAAAATTATAGAAATTAACTAAAAGAAATCTTGTGAATATCTTGATTACATGTAAACCACACTGGAATACAAATTGTACAGAAGAATTCCACACAGGGGAGATAATCACCTGATCTGCTTCCTGTTTCTCTTTCTTCTTGTCTGTCTTCTCCTGTCTGTTATCTTTTGAACCCTCCTTGACATTGGGCTGTACCTATAATATCAAACTCAATATTGAATTCAATTCATTTCTACAATTTCTCCATGGTGCACTGGTTTGAATTTCTTGATCACTTTTAACACCTTGTGAAATGTTCTCTTTATCATATCCATCAGATTTTTTCTTCTTATCTTGCATATCATGACCTGCACTTTATCAATACTTGCATATAATTTGTCATATAATCTATGTACAACTACACACATACACAGATAATGCAACAAATTATGTTTCAAGCCCTGTCCCTTTTCATGTGGTTGCTTTATTTGCATTTTTAATGCTGCATTTCTGAGTTTATCAGTTGCTTACACTGTGTTACAGTACATGCAGTTTATTGCCAATGTAAATATTTTTGGTACAATACATGTAGTTGCGTTACCCTATGAGCCACTTTCAGTGTTCTGCTGAGTCACTGGTTGCTTAACCTGAGCCACTTTGAGTGTGCTGTTTGATACATTGTTGCTTTACCTGATCCACAGTGAGCACATTGAGTCTGTTACTGAGTACACTGGTTGCTTAACCTGAGCCACATTGAGTCTGTTACTTAGTACACTGGTTGGTTTACCTGAGCCACATTGAGTCTGTTACTGAGCACACTGGTTGCTTTACCTAAGCCACATTGAGTCTGTTACTGAGCACAGTTACATGAGACACATTGAGGGTGTTGCTGAGTACATTGTTGCTTTACCTGAGCTACATTGAGATGCATTACCTGAGCCATATTGAGTGTGTTGCTGAGTACATTAATGCATTACCTGAGCCACATTGAGTGTTTGCTGTGTACACCAAGTTGCATTACCTGAGCCACATTCTGGGTACTGCCGCTGGGTGTGCTTCCAGTTGTGACCAGGGTCCCGGAGCTGGAGGTGGACTGACTACTTGTACTATGGGTGTCAAACGGTTTGTTGGCCATGGGCTGGCTGATGTAGTATGCTCTGTGGGCATGGATCGGGGTGCTGGGGACCGGGGGCATACAGGGAATCGTGGAGGGGAGGGAGGGGTACCGCACTTGGACAATCTTCTGACACGCTGGAAAACAGACACACGTATATAAATACATGCACTGTAATAAGGTACATACATGTACCAGTACATAAATACACAAGCTATTAGGATTACTGCATGTACAATGCAGACTACCACGCTACCTTATTTAGACTTGTCTACCATTTTTATTGACAACTGGGTAAAGGCAAAGATCAAGGATAACTCAATAATATGGGTTGTTTCTGATCTATGTTCACATGAAGAGCAACAAATTTGAATCTATCAACAAATGTGCTTGATTAAGTACTTTTATCATTGGACATGGTGATTGGTGATAGTTTATAGCAATGAGACTGACAGGATCTCTAGATAAAGAAATAGGTGTATAAAAAAATACATGTCATATTTGAGAACGCAATCCCCTGATTATGATATCTAATCATTGGATGACAGTTGCCCCTTTCAGTACACACAAACTTCCAGTGATGTATGGAACTGCCTTCATTGGCCTTCTATACATACATCAGACAAAGAAAAAAAGAAATTCTTTCAAACTCTCACACAAATTCTTTTGAACTATTAATGTCTACTTTTCATTCCTGTTTAAGAATTTTTTTATATTTGAAATTTGAATTTATCACAGAAAAATAGTGGCCAACAAAAGCATATAGATATCAACAGTTTGGATGCACCGACAACCGCCGCTTATTGTCAAAGTATGAAATGTACGCTAAAAGAAACTTATGAAAAACATTGCTGATACAGATAAATCGCACAGAAAAGTTACATCATTGCACTATCTGGGTCTATTTACCATCGGATGGAGTTCAAATGATTTTAGAGGTAAAAAATTAGCTATGATATGATCAGCGGCTCACTGATAAGGCTGGGAATACTCCCCGATCCCAGTGAATCATCAGCGCTCCAAAACACTGCTCTCCCACACAAAGCGGCAGACCAAGGTATTAAAAAACCTCCCCAGATATAAAACAAACTGTACAGCAGTCATAATTACCAGGTAAATGGAAGCTCCATGTTCAACCCATCGGCCGATTTAATGCCTGCCTGTGTGAGGGCCATGGTTCCTAGCTAATTATTTCTTTGAAGCCATAGAACAATTAACAAATGACTCTGAGATTCTTTGTACTCTATTCCAATAAATGATTTTATTTTATAATTCCTGTTTAGTATTAACATAACATTTTTTCAAAGGAATTTTATTGAACCTTTCTAAGAGACTAAATGTATGAAAAAAATTGGCTAAAAATCTGGAATGTGTCAAGAATGTACTGAGAGATCTTTTGTAGAACATCATCAAACTAGCAATTCATCTGTTATAGATATGTGAATTTAATCTGATTCCTGTGCGATTTGTATTCCATTAGTTTTTTCTGTCTTAAGTCTCTCTCAGTGAGCACTGCTATACAAACAGGAACACATGTGACACAGCGGGACGTCCAATCAGAGGGGCTCTTATATTTCTGTTTGGTTAAGTGCACACTTGGTCCTGTCTTTGTTGTTGGAAACAGCTGACATCCTGTGACCCGACAGAATCTGCAGGACAAAGCTGTCTTATCGAGGACAGAGTTGTTTTAGACGAGTTTGAATTGCCTTCAAAAGCTTATACTCTAATTGGCCTACTGAGAACCTAGCAGAAGGACAAGTTTCAACATTTCCTGGCTTGGCTGAAGATAAGACAGAGGCGTGCATAAAACTGTGCACAGAAAGCATTTAGAATATCTGTATCCCATGTTATGCTTCACAATTTCACATTAAAATGTTGTTGAACTATAATATCTACAGCTTATTATGGTAAATACCAGGTGGATTCTAATCTACAAATTTCAAGTTTACAAACAAGATTTACATGGCTCTGATTTGGCCAATCTGACAAGAACAAAACTCTCATACAGTTAACCACTAAATTATCAGGAAGCATTTCTACAGAGTTTTGAGCTAATCATACACTGAGTGTAATGATTTTTAAGGAAACATTTTTTCCTTTCAATTTTAAGTAATGAAGTGTTTGCATAAAGAATTTTTTAAATCAAAAAAGGTGTTCCTACTTATAATTATCACTGTTTGCAAAGGAGATATTTTTACAAATACTAGTCATTGCAAATTCATTTAGTCAGAAATATTATAAGATCATAAATTTAAAAGGCAAAATGTGTTTCATAGTGTGAAAAATAACATGAAGTGAAATGGCGAAGTTTCTCAATTGCAAAGTTCATCAGTGGAAAACATCATTGTTTCTATTAGTGTCTTAATCAACAAAAGTTAAATTATCTTTAGTCTCTTTATCAACAAAAGTTACACTATCTTCTCAAACCATGTGTCTTGACAGTATAATCAGTTTGGAACTGTTGGGGTATGCATTAGAAACATACCATCTTGGAACACCCGTTCTACGTTGAGTCCATACGTCGCACAGGTCTCATAGTAGGAGCAGCGCTTCAGGTCCGTCGCACACTTCCTGGCCCGTGTGTCGTCGATCACTCGCGGATTGCTCTCACTGATAGAATCTGCAAAAATAATGAAACCAAATTGTCACATTACAGTTACTTCAACTTTTGTTTCAAACTTTCCAATTTTGGTGACCTTTTCCAAAAATGGAACTTATTCTCACTTTCATCTGAGTTGGAACATAAAGTGATGTACATAGTTTACTGTTTTTGATATCTAAATTACCACATGCTGGTTAACATAAATATTAATATTCTCAAATTCTTTGACACCCTTCATGAAGGTGATAAGATTTAGTATCTAGCTCTATGTGAGTGAGAATGTTTTCTCTGTTAGTGAGTGTCTTGATGACATTCTTGATGGACAAACACAAAGAAAGACGCATATAATGACAGGTATCAATCAAGATGTGTACACAGTGAGTAATACATAGGAGCCAGCAGTCTGAGAACCGCTCAGAACTGACCAATGAAGAGTAAGCGCGTGTCTACAAGGGGCAAGAAAGCTATTAGGATATTACGAGTCTCAATTATCACTGAACAAGTCTGAATAATACAACAGACTAAATGAGAATAAAAACACATCTGTTCTAGTTCCACAAACACCGTATCTCCCAGCCTCAGAATCTGTTCAATGATACCTCTATACAACACAGACCTGGTGAGAAAATACAGTTCACAAAGAAATCTGTGTTTTAGATAGGCAGAAATCATTAAATCACAGACAGTGTTAACAGATGGCTTCTCCTCGGAGTCTGGCATCGGGTAAAACGTATCATCTCCTCCATCCGTCCTAACTCAGGCACGAGGCCGGAACCTGAGGCCCACAATTAAAGATATATTTCAGAGAAACATTACAGCATATGGCAGAATTATATATTATAGCAAGTGAGTAACTGAGGGCTAACAGAACAATCAACATAATTATATACCTAATACAAAGAGGCCTAAAACATTACTTTAGAATACACAATGCTTTATATCATCAATTTGTCATCATCACTTAACAGGATGCAGCATTTGATATAGGATACCTGTGTCCTATATCAAAGATGATTTTTTTTCTATCCTTTAATTTTAGATACAGCAAAAATAATTTACCAAAAAATCTTTGCCATTTTTATTTTTTTATTTTTTGACTTCATTTTTGCATAAAATAAGGGATGAACAATGCATATGGCCTCTACTAAAATTGGATTTAAAAAATTGTAACACTAAAGAAATAACAAAAATTGGATAGAATTTTTAAAATAACACAAGATACACACTAAACAGCCTCCTTTCTGGTAATTAGCAGACTTACCTGTGAAAGTGGTGGTGGTCTGCTCAAACACCTGTCTGACCGAGGAAAACTCGGAGGAGTACTCGTAGTAGTGGAAGCTTCTGTGCATTGTGACAGTCTCACACAATATACCGGGGCTCTCAATACACTAATCAATACAAATCACAGCCAATACAGAGTCGGACTGATACACAAAGCTACCACCACACAACTGATAGACAACAACCAGTGAGTCGTCTCAGCGAGCTCAGATCACAACAAAATACTGCTGCTTCCCTACCAACACACAATGATAGAAAGAGTCGTCTCAGCAAGCTGAGATCACAACAAACTAATGCTGCCTCCTGATTATAAGACAAAGTTGTCTCAGTGAGCTCAGATCACAACAAACTACGGCTTCCTCCTACCAACACAACGACAGACAGAGTCGGATTAGCCAGCTACTGCGGCTTTCAGTTTGTCCCACAGATAAATACAGCTCAGCAACAGCTTCTCAAAAACTCTAGAGTCATTAATTTGAATATTTAGGTGAGATAAGAGGGATAAGGGGGACCGTGCAGTAGCTGTGATCAGCCCTGCATGACTGACTCAGTGGTGACCTCTCGTATCCAACAGCCTGATAGTTGCAGGATGATATCATGAGAAATTCTCAAGATTGAGTTTCTAAATCTGTCTTAATGGGATATAATTAACTCATAATGGGATTCCTTTAATGATCAAAGGACCGTACACCTTACTGTTTATGAAATGATAATGGTGGTACAGAGGTTTCTGAGTAGATTTTAAAATGTAAAGAGAAACAGTGAAATTGGCTCACGGAGTTGATCATTATCCCAAAAGAAAGTTATACATCTTTTCGCCACCTATTTATAATGAAGATGTTGATTAAAACTGAAAACATTCACACTGTTTTTTGGGGGTCATAATATAGCTGCAGATGGTTCATCTCAAACTTAACCAAAACTAAATATGTTTTAAAGGTTCTTAACCTGAGAATTATTCAAAGGAAAGAGATAATTTCAAAAATGAATAATTAATTAACATGAATATCTTTTAACAAACATATTTGTGAAAAATGTAATAAATGTATTATGTTGCTATACTGACAAATCACGCATCAGTTTACACTATCAAGTAATTCATAAAACACAGTAGTTCAACAAACTGACTAATTCATAGAACACTCACTTTACCAAATTGACTAAACTATAGACCATAGTAGTCAGCCAAATGACTAGTTACTGTAAACGTAATATAGTTAGCGTATACGATATTAGACTGAAAATGATTTTTCAACAAGTTAGCATGGAATTGAATAAGCGTTTTTTTGAATGTCCCTATTTTTATATATGTATGCATGGCATTTAGCGATGTGCTTGATTTAGATGATGTTGCTTTCTTCCAAAAATGCTAAATAGAATACACAGCCAAATGTACTACAATGTACATTTACAGTAACTAAGCAGTTCACGGCATTGATTGGTTTACATCATTGAACAGTTTTCCTGGCTGACTTGTTCAATATTATAAACATCTGATTGGTCCCTTGGGTTCTGACCACGATGACAGGTATTTAACCTACATTGGTTTTGACTAGGATGAGGGGGATTTGACCTACCTTGGTGTTCCAACTAGGATGAGGATTTGACATACTGTGGGTTCTGACCAGGATGAGGGGGAGTTTACCTACCTTGGATTCTGACTAGAATGAGGGGGATTTGACCTACCTTGGGTTCCGACTAGGATTAGGGGGATTTCCGCAGAGTTCCTGTAGTGACACATCTTGGCGTAGTAGCTGTACACCGTCTGGAAGCTCATCTCGTTCTCCAGACTGAAGACAAAGATGACTGCATCCACCCACTGAGTAAACTGAAAAAAAAACACACAACGATTTACTTCACAAACTAAAACAAATAAAGACTTATTAAAACAAACTTAAACAAAGATTTACTGAATCAAAAACACAAAGATTTACTTTACAAAACTAAAGCAAACATGCACACACAGATTTACTGAAACAAAACTACAACTAACACACACAGATCTACTAACACAAACACACACAAATTTACTGTACAAGATCTAACTATTTTGTTCTGATGTTTCTCTGTTTTCACATTTTACAGTGCGAGGATTGCAAACAACTTCTAACCACTTTTATAGGAATCATCTTGTATGGTACCTGATAAATATTTCAATGCTTGTCTTTGTTATACCGGTACTTCTATGTCTTTGTTATACCGGTACTTCTATGTGTGTCTGGCTTATATCATCTTGCCTCCTTCCTTGGGGTTCTAGTGGCCTCATTTAATACACATTTAGTCTAAGATTTGGGGGAGGGGTTGAGATAAGGGTAGGGGTAAATTAATGATTTGTTGTTAGCTTTATCTGGAGAAGGCACATATAACTTCTGTCATTCTGAACATGACTTGACTCAATTTTTATTTTCGGTAGATACACTGATAAATTTTGCATAATTTTTGAATTTTAACTCACTATCTGAGAAAAATATTCTAAAACCACCTCAAGCATGGGGGCAATAAAACATACATATCATTCGGAAATATCTCACAATCTGCAGTTTCAAAATAAACAACATTTTTTTAAGCACAAGATTTAAACATGATTTCTCATCAACTCAGAGCAATTTTTGGCAATGTTGCAAAAAACTAACCCAAATGAATGAAATCATGCCGATATGCAGCATTGGTAAACAAGACCAGAATCCTGAGGTGGATACATTAACAGTGAGCATATTGTTACCTGTAGAGATTACAAGTTAGACAACTCTCACAGCAATTGTAACAATTGCTTTGGTGGTTGGTAATTACCCCCCTTGATTTATATCTAAACTGCAACTGATAGAAAAAAGACCTTAAATTTAAAAGAATAATTCAAAATGATAATTCTAAAATATCTTTGCCAAGATAGGTGCAACAAGAAGACCTTGCATTGCAAGTTTTAGTATCAGGTAATTTCACAACATTATCAGACATGAACTCAAAAATTTCTAAAATTTGATGAAATGGATTATATCTTTGATTTTGAAAACTTTGCAGATTTAACCTTGACCAATGACAAACTGACCTAAATATCATTGTGTTTCCCTACTATCCTATAAAAGTGAGTGCCATCTTTTTTAAATTGTTTACTAAAACTATTCACCGGATAAGGTATAACTCTAGTAGGGTTATACTCTACCATATCCCCTCATTATACTGCACCTTAATTCTGTTTGCAATGAATGAGCAATGCTCTCCTTCTAACATCGTTATCTTCAAGTAATATATTGATCAAGAAAGCAGCTCTCTTATATACAAGAGATGTTTTTCATGAAGATATGAATATAGATACCTGATAACCAGGGTACACAACAAACTGGCTTGCACAATAATGCTAGTAGGGGGTCATATCTTGGAATTCCAAATATTTCAATCAATCCTAACAAAAGAAGTGAGTGTTCAGAGAAACAATATGTTTATCACACAACTCCCACCTGTAGCTCTGGAGATCCCCCTTCATCTCGGATAAGGAGCAGGTAACTCTGGCCATCAATGATCACCTCCTTTTTAAATCGTCCCCCTGACAAAGAAAGAACAAGGTAGAATTAATCATATGTGCAACTTCAAGTTCCATTATATTTTTATAACTTAAGGATAATAAACCCCACAAATAATGCCCCCTTTTTGTTAAATGCATACAAAAATGATGATAAGAATATATCGGATATAGTCTCAATTTTTCTTTTGTTTTAGAGAGTTTGAGAAGTCGAGGAGGTTTGGTCAGGGAATAATTTACCACTGGCCTGTGTACACAATGGCGAGCTCTGGGTCGCCATGTGGTGGTAGCCTGTGTAAACATCTTAACCACTGTTTGTATTGCCTGACAACCCAACAGCAAGGGGAAATTTAACACCAATAAAACAAGTGCCCCTCCTGACCCTCTTCTGAGGCCGGGTAAGGGGAGATAACCCTTGACATCTATGGGGATATATGAAGTCAACTTCAAAGTTTACTATCAGCAGACTCTGTCGAAAAAATTTGTAGCTTTAATCATTGGAATGCAAAAATGAGCAAGATATCAGCTTCGGTTTTTTATCGCTGTTTTTCCAGCAATTGATGTACAAATTTGCTCTACTGAAAATATTTAATTAGCCATTTTCTCTCCTTCTCAAAGCAAACATGTGTATCCTGATTATTCATTATACAAACTAGCAAGCATGTATGAATGGCTTTCAAAATATATTGACTGCAAACATTTTCTTCCTAGCTTAATCCATCCATAGGATTCCTGATATATCTTTGATAAATAGCAAGGAAGACAAGTTTATCTCTGATTTGTTTTTTCCTCTAATGCTTCATTTCATTAAAATTTCAAAAGCCCGTCTTCACTCGCTGCCAGTGCACTCTTCCATCCTTGCATCAGTTTGATGTGAGTTTGAGGATGAGTTTGAGGAGACCAGCGTTCAATGACTGGCGGCCTAGACTGAGATCCCATCAATGCTCACTCTTTTTCTGCAGATATTTTTTACTGACATTAGTTACTCTAAACCAGTCAGGTCATATCACAGCCGGATTTTTATACTAGTCTAAGATTGATATCTTTATGTTGATGATGCAGCATTCCTTCAATGTCACCTATCAGAACTCAAAATAATTCCATTTGCATCCACTGCAGCACACAGAGACTGATCTCTCTCATCTCTCTACACTAACAAGTCAACAAGTCTCTACACTAACAAGTCAACAAGTCTCTACACTAACAAGTCAACAAGTCTGCTTGGATAAAGGACTCTAGCCTTACACCAACACCTTTGAAGTCATTCAAACTACTAAAGCTTTATGATTAATATTTTGTAAAAATAATCAATCTCTATTATCTCTTTAGACACAAAATACATAGTACTGTATTTCATTTCAATTGAGTTTTGGCTTGTTCCAGGACCTGGAATGCATGGAATTGAACGACAGCATCAGTTATCCTAAACAGTAAAACATGCATGTAACGAAGTGCCAGGGACAGGCGATTTTACTTCGTTATAAGCGTAATTCGTTATATCCATCAAGTTTACAACATCTATTAATGTCACCGGGTATGAAAATCACTTCGCTGTAAGTGTCAATTCATTATAGGCGTGTTCATTATAACCGTGTTTTACAGTATACCTATCAGTAAAACAATTCATATCAAGATTTCCTCATCACAACTGAACCCCTGAGAGTTTTCTGACATTTTTCCACCACAGACTCTACTGCTAGTGAAACCAAGGTTCTGATGATAGTTTGTAGATTTTTGTGAAAAGGTGTGACATTGCTTCCTCTGTGACAATGCTATCAGTCTAGTTCTGACCAGGGTCGGCAGTAGGCTCTTCACTGGGAATCCCCCCTCCCTTAACATTTGGCATCATCCATGTCCCTCGGGTCCTTCACCAGACATTGTTCAAGTAGCACAGAGGACAATGCATTCGCTTCTCACTGCTGTGACCTGAGTTCGATCTCCGTGATTGACAGTGGTTGTACATGAAAGGGTATGTTGCGCGCCCACTTGGACACATGGTTTTTTTTTGGGCACTCCTGCTTCCTCCCGTATCAATGACCCCCTCGCGCTAACATCCGTGCCAACGATAGATATTAATATAAGTTGTAAAACTTGTTTATCAATCGTAAAATAAAATAAAGTTCAGTTCAGACATTGTAATGTCCCATCTATCATCACTCTCTATCCTCCAGTCCATAGACAGAAATGACACAACAATTTCCCAATCCTCCACCAGCAACCAATCAGAAGAAATCACTGACATAGTTATAGCAGCACAAACAGGAAGAGCTGTCACTGCCATTTCAGAATGACATTGTATTGTATGCTAAGGTATTTTGCCCCGTATTATCATTTTGATTTGGAACCATTTTAAATTCACCACACATAATACTTAATACATTGTCCTGTATACCATTTTAAATTACTGGTATTCATAATTTTATTTAAATTTGCCTATGCAATGGAAGCATATTTGATTATGACCTTTATTCCCATGAACTTTTACAATTAAGTCTGACCTTGACCTAAAAAGTTCAAAAGATAGGGTCAAGGTGTAAGTGTGAACATCAACAACGTCCCTGTTCCTGATCCCTGGACATTATACAAACTTTGTCGGACAGAACCTCCTAATTAGTGACTATCTACAGACCTAATTGGTAAATATCAGAGACCTTAATAGTGCCATTCTTACAGAACCTAATTAGATTAGTGCATATCTAACATAAGCAGAGGAAGTGCTCCCTAATATAAAGGAAACATTGTCCTCGTTCTCTCTTCGTAAAACCAGTGTTTTCAATAACTTTTTGAATAGAAGGAAAAAAATTTGGAACAGCAGGAAACCTAATCTCGGCGAGGGGTCTGGGGGCTGCCCCAGGCCCCCAGCGGGTCCAGGGCGGAGCCCTGGTGGGGGGCCCAGGGGGGCAGAGCCCCCCGGCGGAAAACAAAAAAATAATCATTTTTGAAGGTACTTTTCCTGCTTCTAAGGCCATCAAAGTAAAGTTTTATCAAATGTCTACCGCTAGCAACTGCTTAATTTTACCTTAAATAGTGCCATTTTAAAGACTATTTTTTCTCTATTCACCAATTTGCAAAACAAATTCTTGATCATTTTTTTTACCAATTTACAGCTAATAAAAAATATTAACTGTGCTAAATTTTTATGATGAATATACTGTTTTTTTTACTCCCTTTCACATGAATCTACCTTCCAATAAAAACATCAATCAAAATTCTATTTTTTAGTACCTACAATTATAAAAATAAAATCAGAAATCAGAAACGATCGATTTATGCAGTAAAACACTCACTGAAAAAATGTCTCTGCAAATTCAAGCTAAAACACAGAGTCTAGGAAAATATTTTAATATATTCAATATATTTACTTTGAGAACAAAAAAGTTAAGGTCTGAAAGAGAAAAAATTAGTACTTCGTGGTAGACTGTTTCTTAAATGTAGCAAAATAAACTGACTTTCCTTCGAGTTACGTTATAACAATCGCGAGAAATTTCAAGTTATTAGGAAACTCTGGTTGATCTATACCTTGAAAGAATGTCGAATCATGAAGTTAAAAGTTACGTTATGTCAAAAAAGATACACCGGTCTCTAGAAATAATATATAAAAACTATTGCTTTACTTCGTTTGGAGACGGGTAGAAAAAAATTGTTGATTTTCTTCTTCGACATGGGATATCCAATCGTCGTTGACTCGATCGTTTGACATATGGTGGGAACCAGTTCACGTTGATCTGGGTCATTGACATGTTACTATTTTGATGTCATATTTTCAAACACATTAATGATAAGGATTTTGATATTAACTAAATCAAGCTCCTATATCAGCAGAATTTTTTTAAAGACGGAAATCACAGCCGGAAAATTTTATTCTACAGGCGGTTAATTTTGCCGGTTGCCGGCTCTTATTGAAAACACTAAAAACAGAAGCCCTCTAATTATATTACTTAAGGAATAAGGAATCATTCTTTGAGTATTATGAGGTGATCAAATATGGTGGTGGTGATAGGGGAAGGGGTGTGTGTGTGTGATCAAATCCAATAAAGCCCAAAGGGCTTTATGATACGATCGTATTTGATCACCTCATAATATTCAAAAAATGATTCCCTACTACTTATACATGCATTTTAATTTTCAGCAATTGAACGATTTAACATGTTTAATATTAAAATAGTCATTGTTGTATTTTATTGGGCCATACATTACAAAATCGATTGATAGTGTTATCATAGACAAAGACACTGGAAAATGTAAATATTGTCAAAAAACACATACACATGTATAGATTTTTAGGAATCTGTTCCATCCATGATTGGCTGATCTGACAAGGCAAGCAATGCTGTTTACATACAAGACGTTTTTAGAAAAAAAAACCCAGAGCATTTCAAATAAGACAAGCTCTCTCCCACAGACCTGTTATAATAGTCCAAGCTTTTGTAATTTACAGTCAGATTTCTTTTTTATGCTATAAATGTTCTCTTTCAATTTCCTGTTGCAGAAAATTACAGATCAATGTTGATCAAACCAATTTCTGCTATTGGGGCAGATAGCAACAATATTCTGACATTCAGAATTACAGCTGTCATTTCTGATGACATAATCAAAGCTCCCCTGCTTGGTAATCTGAGAAGTGGAGGCCTATCCCTGTGTTAGCTGTGTAGGAGTCAAAACTGGAGAGTGGACCAAAAGTTTCATTAAATACTAGAATATGCATAGCAGGTAATGTAGTAAAAAACCCATATCCAAGTGTATCCCTGAGGGGTTAGAGATAACATACCTTCTGGGGACTCCTCCTGCATGTATGAACCAGTCAGGTAGCGGTGAACCAGAGCCGACTTTCCACTGTGAACACTTCCCAGAATTCCCTACAAAAGTGGTTCATATAGTTCTATGATTGTTCAATGTTTCTAACTCAATTTTCCAGCTTTGTAATTTACCTGACTTGTATTTTGAGCATTAAAATTTTATTTATCACTTTATCCCTAACAATCAAATTTGTGATTTGTCTGTTGTCTTACTGCCTTAAAGAGAAAATTATATAACCACCTTGACAGGGAGTATTTGTGACCGTGACACGGGGGAATGTTCACACTCACCAGTTTCAGATCTGGAACTGATCGACTGAGCGTCCATTCTTGGCTGTTGACAAAGGAATCTGAAATGAAAAAAATATTCATCAGATTTTGTAATGCATGGTTACAAGATGTACAGATGCCCTAGGGCTTCTGTTATATGTTCCATCACTTTCACACATTACTGGTCGATTCATATTAAGAATGTTTCCTAATTTCAATCTTCATTATCACTAATCTATTGAATTGAATAATTCATTTAATGCATTTTCAATTAATTTAACTAATTAATTTAGCACCAGTTCTCCCTACCCTGCCTCCAGATATTGGACATGATTCTGTCCCATAAACACCCTGCTCTATCACGTACCAGTTGTAGATACGGTAGTTTACATGCAATAATTTGTAGCATGTTAAATCAAATTGACAGTAACAAATTCAGTAGGAATCTTCGATAAAGTTTGTACAAGTTGCATTAAACTTACATGTACATTAATTGTCTTCTTGTACAAATTTCAAGTTTAAAAGGCAAGACAGATGCGGTCTACAATTTAAAGTTCTTGCATGAAATGATGGGAGTAACAGCTGAGTGAGTGGGGTGTACCAGATCAGATTGGGGTAGGGTGAAGGGGGAGGGGTGGGAAGGGTAACGGGTGGAGAGGTGTACACCTCCTCGTAGTTCTACCTCAGGAAATACACATCACTTATACCTGTTTTATTAACAAAAACAATTTCTACACCCTTTTTTTCAGAAAATTTAAGTCATATTGATCACCCATTTTTAGCAGACTGGCTATATAATTTCTTTTATCACAATCAGGAGATAGAACAGCAATAGAAGCCTACGTGTGAATGAATGAAGCCATTTAGTACAAGTCATAAAACTCCGGATCTGATAGACATTTTCTGTGGGTGTATCACCCATAAATCAGATCCAGAAATATCACAGAAATATCAGAAATATCGTGAATATACGTTTAGCTCAGTAGAAAGTCACTTACAGGCTGGGGCCGAGACAGGTTCACATGAACGACGCTTGGGTATGACGGAACTGTCGGTTTTCGTCCTTCTGTACGGCAGCGACAGTCGTTTAAGTGTATTAATCATTACACCGAATTGTGTATAAATCCCTCACAAATAGGGGACATAACTCTTTATAACCCTTGTTGCACAAATCACACTCAACACTTGCTCAGATAATAAAACATAATTATTGAGAGAAATGTCAATGCTGTATTTCCTTAGTGTCATCCGAAATCCAACCAACTGATGAAAGACTTAATCCCAGGAACTTCACCGGAATGAAATTTCCCTTTCACTGCTGATTAAAATGACAAGGAGGAAGAACACTGGCCTGCCATTTTTTATCAGTTTTCCTTTTACTGACCAGTAATCCTTGCAGCCAAATAATCAAGTCTTGATTAAATTCTGAACTTCTTAATAGGACCATCAAATCAACAACACTGTGAAAACCAGGCCGAAAAAAAAAATTCACAATGGAGGAGAATTTACTCACAAATTCCACCTCATGTCAGACCTGACTCAAATTTCATTCCACTTTCAAGCCACTTATAAAAATAAACAAAAAATTAGAAGACAAAATTCTTCATATTTCACCGGTTAATTGACGAGGTTCTGATGTTGGATCAATAGATGAACAAGCAGCGACAAGGTTCATCAAGGAGAGATACAGTTACTCTGTCACCGTAGACTCTGATCAGATCAATACGAGGTGGTGACTCACCACAGCACAGGTAAAAGGTGGGGACCCTCCAGGGAACCACCGTCCCTCTCCTATATACACAGCCCGACAGAAATCAATGGGTACCCATGATCTGTTATAACATGGCATTAAAGATTCATGAGGGAGCAGTCACTGCTTTCAGAGACCTGAAATAACCCACGATCCATCAAACATTCTGTGATGCTGAGTTGGAATCCCATGGCTGTCTGATCCACATCTCTATTGCTTTTCTTTTTTTTCACAGACAGAAGAAATTTATTTGACCTGAATACTTGTCATTCAGTCTACAAGTCGTATCTTCAAGTAAATACTCTGGTCTCCCATCTCAACACATTCTATTGCAGTTTTTGTTTCATAAAATATAGAAGTCAATCAATTATTCCATTGGGAGAAATAAAAATCCTCTTCCGTTTTATAAATCATTCTATATTTTTACTATCGTCAGAGAAGCAGGTTACATGGACCAATCACGATCCATGTTAAATTCTCCCAATCTCTTCCCCCCCCCGAGATTCCGAGGGAACATACAGAGATGGGAGTGGTTCATTGATAAGTGAGGCAGGAACTCCCTAGTATCAACTCTCTGTTTCCAACCACTGCCTGAAACAACATGCACTATCTGAGACTGTTGCTCCAAGTTCTAGTTTTGGGTCAATTATCAGGAAATCTTTAAACTGAAGCCCGCTGCTTCTAAAGAATATCTTTCCCACTGCAGCATTCCTTCTGATTCTTCCAGAGCACAATCTGTGTGTTGATAATTCTATTGTTTAACCTCAGGACTGCTGTCTTAAAACCACTAATTAAATTGTAACAAAAATTGCATCCCACTGCCAGAAAAAAAGATGTAAACTTTAAGACAATTACAATTCTGGAATAAAGTCAAATTTCAGCTTTCTTCAAGAAATCTTCAAATTACCAAAAATTTGAACTTCACTTCTTCGCATCAACTTCATCATGTTCATAGGTGAAAAGCTCACAAGATAAAATTAATGCTGTTTTTTTTATCTATTTTTAAATCTTCGTTTTTCTCCAAAAATAATACAAATGACCCAAATCTTAACTTTGTCTCTAACTTTGAATCAAATTATTCAAATCTGAGAAAACATCAATCTCGGGTTCCCTACCAAGCAATAACCACTGATCTACAAGCAGGATCACTGATCCACTGGCTGCATTCATTCATCATTTCAAAACACCTGGCAAATTAAACATATGCTATCTTGTAGTAAACTTTCAATTAAAACTTAAAATTTTCAGCTTATTTGTCGAATGACAATATTTTTTTTACAGAACAATCATCTAATTACAACTACTCTAAAAGCAGATCTTTGGTCAGCACAATTGTCCAGTGACAACAGCGACCCCTCCCCTTCACAGTCTGACATTGTACTTTCAAGTTACCTCTATCCTAAGAATCAAAAAGATCGGTAATTCAGGTGAGGCTCTGGTAATGTTAAAGGAGGGGGATCAATGTGTAATCCATTTACTAATTAATGCAGGCTATTGGTACAGCGGCAGTGGTAAGTAGACACAAGATCAAAGCCCCTCCGTCCCCCGGGGTGGTTGATTAGACTCGTGACAGACAAACATCAAACACACCATTTATAGAAGCATTGACATATCGTCAGAACAGGATGCTAGGCACTCAATTCACAAACCCAGCTTCATCAGAGAACAAACACTCAAGTATGCTTTATGCTTTATTGAGTTTCATTTTCTACAATTAAAATGTGGCAATCAAAGTGTAATTTGCAATTTTGCAGTGTCAATGCACATGATGCATACTGGAGCATTGTTTTCATCAGAAGTAAAAGGAGAAGGTAAGTGCCTGTGGAAATTATAAATTACTTTTTGACTATATCAAAGAGTGCCAGAGAAAATGAAGGAACTCAGTGTCACATAAATCAAATAGAATATTCATCAGCATTAAACCATTCCTGACAGAGATTGATTTTTTTCAAGGAAATGAATTTCTGTTAATAAAAAAAAAATACCCACTACACTTTGAACCAAAGGAAGGGAGGTAAATCCTGCATGCTAGTGGCATTAAGTAGTAACACTTGAGGCTACTGAATTACATACTCATAATCTGACCCAGGTCAAACTCGTCAATTCTTGGCAGAACTACTAAGATTGTACACCTGTTCAATAACATTCCCAACATCTCTCACCTGATTCTAAAATGACTCTCATATACACTCCACATATCTTTCCCAGCAGCATTTCCTCTTATAAACTTCCAGGGGGTTCTGTCTAAAATCCCAGCACACTAAGGACTACAAAAGCACTACAACCACCTGGAAACCTCATTTTTACATCCAGAGAAACCTTGGATCAGACGCTAACAGAACATAGTACACCATCACAACAGACAGGAATTAAGGACAGACATTTTACTGAAGAAACACGGAATGTCCATCTGTGTGATTGGTCAGTCATCTGGTCCAGCATTTCTTTGAATGATTACATTCCCACAAAATAACATTTACTAACAGCTGACAGAGAACTCTTCTATTCTGCGGCCATTCTGTGGAGTATGTAACTGTTCCGTCGTTGTATACTAACATGATTGTATTGATTTTAAGTCAAAGCACTGCGATTTTTCCCACAAAAAACATCACCAGTGTTCCAATATTCCTTAAAAAACTTGTCTTTTGTCATAAATCAGATCTTGTCAGACCAGTTGATAGAAGTTGAGGAGAAAATGTGGACAGGGGAAATAACTGCCATAGCTGTCAGCAATGTGAATAAGTCATAGGGCACCAATTAACTTGGCTGAATGGATTATTCTCCACTTGATTACTGGTAATAAAGCTACTGAGTGTTCCAAACAGCAAACTTATAGAAACAGGTTATTGAATTTATTAAATTGACTTTTCATTTTGAAACCTTTTGTCAAGACAAAACAATCATTCTAAGCATAAAATAGAAGCAGTGAAACATGATTGTCAATCCATTCCACATTCATTGATTTTATGACATAACACTGCTATCTAGGAAAGTTTCAGTCGTCATTAGATAAACTAATTCTATGAATTCAATGAATGGTCTGCCATCATCTAAATCAAACAGTTTAATTGCAAGCCATTGATTCTTGGGACAGAGTACCTTTTTTAAACTCTGCATTCATTGCTGAATGTCACGATGTTCATTTAAAAAAATGTCACGTTTGATATTAGAATCACTTCCTCCTCCATCTAAAATATCAACATTACCTAAGGCCACACCAATAAGATTTCTTGTTCGTCGGACCCGCGCGCTCGAATTTTAATAAAAGTGCAAAAATAATATTATTTTAAATTTCCCGCGTCTGGAAAATTTCGTTCCGTTTCCCGCTCCAACTTATTTTTTACTTTATATTCCCGGTCTCGTTTGCGTTTAGAAATCACCGGAAATTTACTATTCCTTAGTAGTAAGAGAATAAACGTTGATAACATACGCTGTTTTTAAATCTCAAAGTGAAAAACAATAGAAAACGATTATGTGTTCTACTACAAGCACTGTCATAAATACAACTTTCGATGTCTTATCGACTTATTTAAACTCTTCGAGAGACTCGGTAATCGAAATGAGGATGACAGCATGGATTGGTCAATATACCAGCTCAGTTTATAGAAGCAAAACTTTCGGACATTGGAGTTAATGAGATTTTGGATACGCTTGGGTGTAAGTATATAAAAAATCATAACACATTTTGAAATTCCTTTGGCTCTAACCCCCTCTATTACATACTGTTGCATTTCGTGTGGGGAAGACACACACACTCCATCTAAAATATAAAGCAGGGGTTGAGTCGGAGGAATATAGAAATAATTTTATAGAGATGACTAGTAAGTTATTTTTATTGCGTTTTTTTTTTTAGAATTGACAATACACATGTAAATTTACTATATTTTCTTTAAATTTTAACACAGGTTTATGTAGAATACCATTGATGCCTACAGGTCATATTTATTCTCAAAGTGAAGTTGGTCGTCAAAATATAGACTTATGCAATATTCAAAAGGGTTGGAACATTGGCCTGTGCGAAGAATGTGGCAATTGTATTTACAAGTACTAAAATTGACAATAGACCAAGTAAGTGATATTGTGAACTATCATTATTAGATGAAATAATGAACAATGTTGATAGCTCAATGGCAAAACTTGATCATATTGTTACTGTGTAACGATATTTATAACTACTGTGAATATGGTATATTTCAGTTAGAAGGTTCTTCTTCAACAAATAAAGGAGGAAGATTAACTTCACTTCTGGTGTTTCCACTGTTCCAGGAACAAAGAATTCAAAGCTTGGTTTTAATGGTTTGAAGAGCTTTAGCCTGCTCTTGAGATGTGGAAACCTGCTTCTTCAATGCTTCACTGAGACATTACCTTCCTCCTATTTGTATTCATTGTGAATCAGTCAAAGACTTTCTGTATTGTAAATTTGTTCAATGTTTTGGATTTTATTATTTTTCTAGTTGTGATCACACAAACATGAAAGACTAACTACATCTATAAGCTTTTTGAATAAATAGTTTCTTATCATCCTATATTTATTTAGACTTATTTTGTACATCACAATAACAATAATACTTTACATTGAAGCCATTTAAGTTGTATATGTATTGTTGATCTATAATAATTGAGTGCAGATAAATGGAAATCATTTAATGTTTCATATTTTACATGATTATTTAACTTTATATAGATTTTTAGTCCTTTTTACTCTACAAATGTAAAAAATTAAAAAAATATAATCGCTCGCTCCACCTATTTTATGTACCGCCTGGAAATTATGTCAAAACAAAATAATAATATTATAACTATCAAATCGCTCGCCCGCCCCTTCTTTTTTAGGTCATTTGTCCAAAGAACAAGAAATTAAATTGGTGTGGCCTAAAAGACAGAAGATGAATAACTCTAACACAGTGTGAAGGGTCGTCAACACCATTGACAAATTTTGTTACGTCAGTATAAACAGGTTTAATTGTTAAAATAATAAAAATGAAAACCTTGCAATTTTGATTTAAATAAATCCAAAAATTGTAATCATTTCTTGAAATAAATCTTGGTCAATCTAGCTATATATTGATACATGTATAGGTACCATGATGGTCTCTTAAACCTTGCATTCTTGATTTCTTGTGTCACAACTTTATAGTAGATCTACTGAAAAATTCAGTCTCACAATATCTTTTGTTTTTAATCTCTCACACCCAGTGTAATGCATGTAATGAAATTACAGAGGAGGGAAAGTAACTCTTACATAACAAAGCGACTCCAATATCCCCAGTTACCCCCCTGTATACAACAACTCTGCATGCTGTTCATTGCACAAGTGACTTAAGTTAACATTTTTGTTGCATCTATGGAGTTTGTATATTTTTGTTGTTTTGACAATACACACAGTATAAATCCTGATATTCTCTTCTAGATGATGAATGTGAAATTCATTTTTATGATGGTCATTGACTCAATAACATCTATGTACATATTGTACAAGGATGGGTCACTAACACTTCATCTAACCAAATTTATACCCACAGGGCTACTCTCATCCAGACTGGCCTTACATATTACTTACCTATATAAAGGGGTCAATGGAGACGGGACACAGGGATTAATCGATTACCCAGGGTTCATCCATTTACTGAGCTCAGTGTTCTCGGAGAGGCCGGGGTCAATCTCTTCCTCTCACACAATACACGCTGTCTCCCCCAACCTCCACTATCAAGTATCAACCATGCACTAGGCCCGATGTTTACATTCATTTTTTGGTTTAAACTTGGCACACTACTCCGAAAAAATATTTAGGCAGCATTTCTTACTTCACACATCGTGTTTTTCTGCAGATTAAAATTTCAGCGTAGAATGGGGAAGCAGTGTCTGTTTTTATGTTAATATCTGAAGGTTGCTCCTGAAGTGTAAATCAGGACCGAGCTTTGATCATTAATGAATACATCATCTCTACCAGGTGTGTGAGACAGAGTGATGTTGTACTGCTACAGACAGACAGATTCTCTGTGGGAGCCACACCAAATCATCCCCCCATTGTGAGGCTGACATTGCAGTGTATACTCCTTTCTCTTTCAACTCTTTACAAAAAATAAGATTAATAATTGTATTGTTACCACAAAAATGAAGAACTATTCTCCTGCACTCAAGCTTCCTGGCCGTATCTGCAGGCATTATATTTGTCTTGTTTACTCAAATTACTGGTCACCAATAAATCATGGATTAGGGTTCCAGAGAATTTATGAATATTCCCACAAATAAAATCATACAAAACATGTAACAGGACATTGGATGTCATGTACTCCAAAACAAAAGGAAGCAAACCATAGAATTCCTGTAGAATCGAGGGTTTCTAGGAAGTCATGGATTACATCATCAAATGAAAAAAAATACAAAGGCTTTAATCTGGTGCACCCTTTGTATGGAAATATTTTTTGCAAACGAGAAAGCGGAAACAAGCCTTTAAAAAAAAAAAAAGACAAAAAATCTAAACATAGTCACTGAGTGTACCATTTCCTGACATACATGATACATCCGAAACAATATAGCAAAGTTACATAGATGTATTTCCTAAAATGGGAAACTATTGTCACAGACACAGGGCTGATACATGGAATGAAAGCAAATATAGCCAGAAAAACTCATCCCAGTTGACACAAATAACTGATCATCAAGATTTCCACTTTCAGTGTAAAAAGCTAATTATTGTGTAACAGAACATGCCAGGATCTGAAGAGTTAGATCAGAAGTACCAAAAAAAATCAATGTTTACTTTAATCACACACCTCTAACAGTACACAAGGTATACACAAAATGACAGATAATGGCTGAAGCTGTCTCTGGATCATCTATTGTTGTTCTCGAGGAGTGATGTGTATAAAGGGTGGAGAGAGAGAGAGAGAGAGAGCAAGAGAGAAATGACTTGTCTCTCTCTCTCTCTTATTAAAATAAGAGAGGAATAATATCCTTGAAGAAAATCATATCAGATAAAAATCCTAAAGTCAAGAGTCTGAGAACTGTTCATAAAGCAAAGACTGAATATGATATTGTGAATGGCAACTTGACCTACTCACTCAGCAGATTAGATCTGTATTACACATTTCTGTGAAGACTATCAAAGAAGAGTACAAAATACACTACTGTTAAATATAATGAACAAAACTCCCATCCCTTTGAGCCGGAGTTTTGATCTAAGTTATAGAAGATACATTGATTTTTTTTATTAGTCTCACGTGAATTTAACCCGAGATTTTAGTGAAAAGAGCTCTCACATCAATTTCATAAGAAACTGAAATCATATCAAGTGTATACAATATGATTTTGTGATAAAATAAACATTAGTATGATTACATTTATAAGATCAAATTAGAATCATTTTTTCATTTGAAATTCAAGTCAGGCCTGGTCATTATGATATTCTTGAATTCTATAAACTTAGTAGGTACAATATTAACTTGTACATTACTTCATTAAAAAACAAACAATATACATTTCATACATGTAATAGATATGAAACAACAATACAAGTTGATCAATAAGAGAATTAAGGTGGTATGGGACACCTACATATTGTGATGTACTTCATAACCAAATAAACCATAAAATCAATTTTAATTTTATAAATATTTTCTTTCTCGAAATTGTTACCTAACAGCATAGCACAATGGGTTAGAGCATTCACTACAAATCTGTAACTCATGAGTTCGAATCCTGTTGGGGCTTTTATGCTTTTTACCTTAATATTCTTAAAAATTTTTAAAAATATTTTTTCAATGGTAAAATATTGTAAAATTTTATCCTGGTGAAAGTAATTTGATTATAATGTACTTTTATTTACATTATTATATATCAACAGATGTCCTATATCACCTTAAAGAATACTGTTAAGTTGTTATGATATATATATTTCTGATTATTGTATGCATCCAGGTTTAAACTTGTGTGTCATTACATATTTGTGTTGCATGCATTTTCTTGTGAGAGTGTTCCATAATGCATGTGTGTTTTAATTTTTAGACAAATATTCTAAAATATGACAAATCATGAGATCGAAACCTGTACCTTTTAATATGTCTATCTGCCAAATAGTGTCAATTGCATTACTTCTATTTAATGTTATACAAAGTTAAAGAAATTTTTTAATTTGTCTGGGATGAGAACAGACATTTATTTGTTAAAAAATTACATGAAGCTAAACTATAAAGTATCAGATGTTGATATTTGAATCTCTCCTGACATGATTATCAATCTTAAGCAATGATATATGTGATTTGGTTAATGCAACATTTACAACCCCAATTACATGTAATCTTCATATATATCAAATTTTAAGGGATTTAATCATTAAATACAAGTTTAAAAAATGTGCACAATAGCCATAACCAAACAAATAACTTAAGTATCATTCCATTGATGAGCTTATAAGCTTACAATAATGCATTGAAACAGTCATTGTCAATCCTAGTTGTGTACATATGAGATTATATGTACAATGGGTCAGAGTGACATATGTAATATAAAACCGAACAATGCCCACTTCGATGTAGAAAATAGCAAATTGTAAAATAACTTCATTACAAGTGTTTCCTACTCACACTATAATCAACATTTAATAATAAATAATAACTTTTGGTATGGTGACATGTTGAGAGGACTTGAGATGCTGAGGAGAGAGAAATTACTGTATCAAGTACGGAAAGGATGGGATGATCACTCTCTCAAGTGACGGAAACAAACCTACCCTCTATACAAACGACGTGCTCCCGTATCTGCTGCTGTATAAGGTGATCCGGAATTGCATCAATTAGGTCATAAATAGCATAAATTGACGGATGGACACTCTCAAACCTCTGGATTTCCTGTCGGATAGCTAGCGAGTTACTCAAGTAAGGCTGCATCGGGGTCCGAGTATTCATCGTGTAGTAAAGAAAGAATCATCTTGTTTTGGTTAATTTCATGGTTGACTTTGATAGAGGATATGAAGTGGTGTTTTTCAGAAAGATATGTTTTAGGAATACACTAAAATGGCTTTTGACACCAAAGCGCATGCGTAGCAGAAAATTTAGAGCATGCGTACAATTAATTTTTTGCATATCCGGTTCACTTCCTGGTATCACACCTCCTTCCCACTAAAAGACTGTCTCCCTGTTGTTGTGAGTCATTTTGATTTGGTGAACTATGATAACTAACATTGCTATGCGTCACTTCGTCTCTCTTGTCTTCAAAACCATTTAGAAATAATCAAACGGGACTGTCGGTACGGCAGACGAATGAAATAGATATGTCGTACATCGTCGTATTCGTGACTTCATTTGTATAGTGACACTGCTAATAGTTTTAAAGATTTAATCTCTTCAGGATTTTAAAAAGTCGAAATGAGGGTTTTTTGGTCTATTTGATACAGTTAATTGATATTGGTGGTGAATGTAAATAATCAATAATATGATGATAATGATGATTCTCTTTTACATAGTATATATATTATAAAGTTTAATTAAAACAACCGTGATATATATGTAACGGCCAGACCCGTTTGATTGCCAGGTCCTGATAATTTGTAGAGCACCTGACAAAAAATTCAGAGGGCCTGGGCTCAAACCTCGGTCTGATCTGTCATGTTTCCTCGTCCCTTTCCGTTACCTGGTTACATTTGGTCAATGTGGTGCTGTGATCAACCCTTGGAATGGAAAGTTTAAATAACTCCATCATCGCAAGCATCCACTCTGCTACTCTTATAAGAGGAGCAGAGAGTGGATCGTAAACCCTTTGGCTAGCGAAGATGAAATAACTCAAGCTAGAGAAAAGAATTGGGGATGTTGATCTTTAGGGCAAAGATCACATAAGGGGGGAAGAATGTGACAGTCAGACGGATTCATTTGCTGGAGGGAGATAGCTCAGTTGTTAGAGTACCTGTTTGGTTATCATGTTTATGGCACGCCAAATTTACAAAAATGAGCTAATCATACTTTCACAGTCGATAAACTAGGTTTAACGTTTGTAAACTACACGTATAGTTTATGGAAAGAAAACTATAGCTAACGACGATAATTTATATTTTACATCTGTAAACCATAGTTAACGCGATCATCTATGTTTCAGAAGTGTAAAACTATAACTAACACTGAAAACAACATTTCCGATTGCAAAACATAGTTTATCTGATAAATATAGTTTCACACTTGTGAAACTATATTTATCAGATAAACTATGATTAACAACTCTTAACCATAGTTAATGAATGCAAATTATAGTTTACAGATGTGAATCTATATCAGCAAAATCGATCAATAACATTATTTGCAGACAGATAAACTTAGATTATCATTCGTTATCTTTAGTTTACATTACCGTTAAATATGGTTTTGCAGATGAAAACTATAGTTAACAATTTGTTAATTATAGTTAACGAATTGTTAGCTAAAGTTTATGGTTCGTAAACTATAGTTAACAATGAACTATTGTTAACTATAGTTTGGCGTTCGTAAACTATAATTAACAGTCGATAAACCTAATTTATCAAATGTGAAACTATGTTTAGCTCATTTTTCTGAATTTGGCATGCTATACATGTTTTCTCCTGTCCTGTAACACAAAGAATCACTGATTAATCAGTGGTAGATTCTCCTATTCATAATTGCTTTAGACTTTGGCTTGACAAAGATCTGAATAGTTTGGAAATAGTGTTTTCATTGGTTTGATGATCCTCTCTTATTAAAATGTTGTAACCTGAAATTATTGACCTTAGCAGCTACTCAGTTTGAAGGACACGAGTATTAAATAGATTTAATGTAAATACATGTAGATATATATATATACTCTAATTTCAGAATCATCATATTAAACATGAATGTCCAGCATGAAGTTGAATTACTCATAGAGGAGATTAAGCGGCTAGGTTCACCTGGTAAGTTCTCTATGTTGATTACGTATATTTGAAGTGGATCTTGACTTCATGCTGTAGCTTAATGAACTGACACTAGAACAGAGAGGATATGTGTGAGACTTGCCGGATGTCATTGTCAGATCATTACAGACAGCTGCCAGTACTTATACATCCAATCAACCACTGAAATCATCTATTATTAATAGTAATCTGAAATCAGCTATTATTATCATTTGATTATGATTTATATTTGTATCTACAGTAAGGACGAGTGCTTTTAGCCTAAACGCAATAGTAAGATTACCACAGAATGCTGTTTGTTTTGCATTTTCTTAGTACATGTAGTATCAAAATTTTCAGCATTAAAGTAATTTGACATCACAGTAGTTGATGTGCATTTCAATGTATCATATGGCTCAGTGGTCATAGTTGTTAAGCAAGTAACCCATAGGTCGCACGTTCAAACACCGCTGTGGTCACTTGATGTTGTGTGTTGTGCACTTAGACAAGGCTTTTTATCTACATTATCTCAGTCCACCCAGCTGAAATTGGGTACCAGCATTAGCTGGGTGTGGGCTGGTGTCCCATCCAGGGAGAGTCAATGAATCTCATCCCCTTAGCATCACGAAAACCAAGGATAAGCACCGGCCCTATGCGCCTTCATGGCTCGGAGAAGGATTAAATTTAATGATTTTAGGTAGTTCAGTAGTAGAGGCTAGCGATTACAAATCTTCATTATATACTTGCTCATTTCCCCTGTTCTTCTACATTCATGTACATTCAAATTTACTTAACTGAATTTAACTTAAGCAACTTGCTTGAAAAAGAATACCATTAAAATCTATGACTTAAAATTATTGAATTTATCCATGATATCAATAAAGAGTAAACATTTCTATTTCTATTTTTGGAAGATGCTGATGGCATGGTTAGTGTTACGTTTGGAACCCTCTTCAGTGATGACAGATGTGCCAATATTTTCGAGGCCTTGGTGGGAACTCTACGCGCTGCCAAAAGAAAGAAGGTGGTGACATATGAAGGGGAGCTACTCTTACAAGGGGTCCATGACAATGTCCCTATCCAGCTCCTCAAGGACTCTGTATGATGCTTAGATTACCTAGATATTAGGGCACAATATGAATAATCAATAATGTGTTACTTATACATGTATTGCTTATGCAATTAAATCAGGGGTCAATAAACATTGAATGTTTGAAATATTGCCTATACAATGTGATATTGTGACCTTTTCTTTTTGTGTTATTTTCTACTCAGATGGTGCAATATATTTTTGGTATATTATACATCCTTTAATATCAGAATTTTAAATCCTCTACAAGATAAACTGTTTACATGAGATAATACAATTTGAATAATTTAAAAAATAATATTGTGTAATAATAATTTATCATAGCAGTGACCTGAAGAAGCTTTGCTGTAGAATGTGACTGTTAGATTTTATAGATTTTTTTTATGCAAATTAAAACTAGTCTTTAGTTCTGATTTGTTATAATTTCTTAAGAAGTGTAGCCCATAGGCAGCTCAACTACAGATTGGAAACTGCAGTCAGCCTGATTCAAGTTTTTACCTTCAAACCTAAGGCCTGTGTTTGGTGGGGTAATAAATGTCAGTCTGTGTCCCATCCCCCTACAATCACAGTCTGTGTCCCATCCCCCTACAATCACAGTCTGTGTCCCATCCCCCTACAATCACAGTCTGTGTCCCATCCCCCTACAATCACAGTCTGTGTCCCATCCCCCTACAATCACAGTCTGTGTCCCATCCCCCTACAATCACAGTCTGTGTCCCATCCCCCTCTACAATCACAGTCTGTGTCCCATCCCCCCCTACAATCACAGTCTGTGTCCCATTCCCCTACAATCACAGTCTGTGTCCCACCCCCCTACAATCACAGTCTGTGTCCCATCTCCCCTACAATCACAGTCTGTGTCCCCCCCCCCCTACAATCACAGTCTGTGTCCCATTACAAAATTTAACCTAAATTGGCTCAGTCTTATCTAAAATCAAATCCACAATTTTGGAAAAAGTTTCTCATATAAGCCCAAACTTCTAAATCCCTAAAGAGATATGGAATTCTATAGCATGCATTCGACTTAAAAATGATAGAAAAAGGTTCGTTTGGAGGGGAAATCAATAAAAAAAAGTTTAATGCCGTTTATGGAAAACAAAAATTCATGCTGCATTCGAACTTGGAACCTGCAGGTTAGTAGAAGACCCATTGCGCTATAAAGATAGATGGCCAAATTTGGCGATATATTAAACAGTTTCACAGTACGTGGGTTGAAATCTCTATGTTGTGACATTCTGTCATAAAAATGAAAAGTCATGGGGTGTCAAGGACCCTTAAAATCTGACTAAAGGTTTTTTTAAAACATTTTCCTCCATTTTGACTCTAAATAAGGACTTGCTTGTAACCAAGCTTAGTAACCAAGCTTAGATGCACACCTTTTCTGAATCACTTCTGTTTGTCAATGCTGCTTATGAAAACACATTGTCAAGTTGACAACAATCACAGATTTATTTGTGTTTCCTCACAACACAGTATTTTTACAACAGTTAAAATGAACATGTAGTAGAATTCAACATTTGCAATCTCTCAAGATTTAAAGGGGCATGGTCACGATTTTGGTCAAAAATTATTTTCCCCGATTTTAATGTGTACAATGCTTCAGTAAGGCATTTTTAATAGGCAACCAAATTTAAGTGTCATTTATTGAGTTATAAGCGAGTTACAGAGCTTACAATTCTTTGCTATGTAAACAAAGCTTTTGTTTACATTTTGAACGTTGAAGTGAAAACTCTAGTTTTATACCGAAAATGAATGTGGTAAATGTTAAGATCTGTTTATTTATGCTTACAATGAATAAGAAGATGGAAAAATCAGCTTGAAAAAGAATTTTTATCGGTATATTGAACTAATGTAAACAAAAACAGGGCACGATCCTTGTTTACATGACAAAGACTTGTGAGCCCTGTATCTTGCTTATAACTTCACTACTGACTCTCCAATTTCATTTGGTCATTGAAAATGCATTCCTAAAGCATTGTAAATAATAAAAACAGAAAAATAGAATTTGACCAAAATCGTGACCATGCCCCTTTAACATATTGTTTCACAATTTATGGGAATGGTCATTGTCACAAGTACATCCTCTTACAAAAAGCAACACCAGCCTATGCATATGTACTTAAGCCTAAATTAATTACTGCATTTTGCCGAGCATAATACCAGTACATTGTTCGGATTTTTTTCTAAAAATTTTCTTTGAGAGAAATGAGTGCGTATTATACACCATGATGGAATTTTGACACTTTTTTTTTCCCCCAAGTAAAGCACTTGCTATTGTAATTATGTGTATATAGTCTTAATGTATACAGGCTAGTTTGTTTGTTTACTGCAATATTTAAATTTTGGAATCATTGTTGAAGCATACATGTATTTAGCAGATAATGTTAAATGACAGTTTAGTCAAAAGTCTTGGTGCTTATTATACACCCAAACTACAGTTCTTTCACCAGTTTTCATGTCCAATGTGTGTATTATATTCCGTAAAATACCATATTATGAATACTTCAACATTGCATTCTACAATATACTGGTTCAACATTGCATTCTATGATAAACTAGCATATAATATTCTAACAAATGCCACTGTTTCTAGAAAATATGGGAAACTGAAGATAGAGCCTCTGAGTTTTGTTCCACTCGTTGAGTATTTCTACAATATGACTAGGACTCCATTGTTCACAACCACAGCACATTCTACATGCACCGTAACATAAAATATACGCCAAGATTTCAAATCCTATGATAAAGAATGTTGGAGATAAAACCCGAGCTAGTTATTGCACACAGTGACACCCATGGAATGGTGCGGCTGTCCCCATATTGCACAAGTCCTTATGAATATAACTCCTCTTATTCTCCTTGATGGAAGTTTGATCATAACATGTAAGGATTAACAATATCACATCACAGACAGATTAACATGGTCGTCTACACCCTCTCACATCTTTGTGTAACAGTCCTTCGCACTGGTCCAGATAGCTATTCCCTGAAAATAAAAAAATTTAACAATTAAGTGTATAAATTTTTAAAATTTATGAAGAGATTAGAAATTTGTGACCAGGCAAACAGTTAAAAGGATCGGATTAAGAAAGAATTGGTGTAAATACATGTAATACTCTGTTACTAGCTGGTAATTACTGAGTCATTTATAAATTGAAAATCGGCTTTGGAGCACGTTTTTATCTTTTAAAATAAATTCCAACAAATAACCTTTGATTTAACAATTCAAAAAAGCATAATATGAGATGTTTTCCATATACAGTTAAGAATAAAATCAAGGACCATGAGCATAAAGGATTGCTGAAAACAAGATATTACAAGGAAATAATTTTAAAATTAAGTTGTTCTGTACATGGAAAGAAACAACATACCTTTTTGCATTGTTTTATTTGCATCACAGCATAATTGGTAAAAATTTCCTTCAAATCTTTGACTTTCTGTCTTTTGAATCTGTCAATGTCCCTCAAGGAAGCATCAATAAATTTTCTGTGGAAGCAACAATTGAGTTTAGGTAATATGGGCTTCAAAGCTGAGATTATAACTCAATGTGAATCTTTAAAATAAGATATTACTGGATTTGAAACAACTGATAGATCTATGAGATTTAACAGGAAAATAGGTATATTCACTAGATATTAAAGGATCTGAGCCAACAATTATGTTTATGAGATACCAGGTAATTCAGGATTTGAGACATCTGACATACTTATGAGATATTCTGGAACATTTATGAGATATTTCGGGATCTTGGGGAATGGCATAGTATTGAGATACACGTATTCTGGATCTGAGATGATAGATTAATTTGATGAATCTGAGATGACTCACTGTAGATCCCGGGAGGTTGTTTGGACTTCCTCCTCTGTCTGTTTGATCTGTTCTTCGAGCTGTTTGATTTTTTGGTCGCGTTGTTCTGGTGTGTCACTGCCGAATAACTTGGTCTTCATCCCACTTAACGAGAAAGCTCCGCCAGTTTTTCCTTGCTCCTTTTCAAAACAAAGAAGAAGGACATGCACCCATTAGTTTGTAATTTTATGCTTAGAAGTTTCATAAAAGAACTGCTTCCTCATGTCAAATACAAACATTTCCATGTTTTATGTTGTATATGGACTCTAAAGCCAGAATGTATGTGTATTCTATCTACAGTGCAAACTGACCATCATGTCTTTTTGGCTTTTTTTGTATGTGAGGTTGTCTTCGGCACGTTCCATGTCGTACTGCAGACACTCGTACTTTCTACACACAGACCTACAAATAAACACCAGCATACATGTACATAATCGATAACCTAATATTCAGCTGATTTCAGGTTTGGAAAATTGACATATTACCCTAACACCCAATAGTTAAAATCAGCATCAAGCCCTAACCTGAGCGATTCAGCAAAGGCGAGATATTCCTTGAGCTGATCTGCGTACTGTTCCTCCTCGTCAAGAATTCCATCTACACTCTGCGAGAAACTACAGCAAAGAGTGTGTTAATATAGAGACCATGTCAGCTAATGTTAAACAGTAGATTGAACTTGCATAAATATACTTGTCACATATTTACACAATTCAAATTAATTGTGCATTAATCATATTTTATGATGTACAGAATCCTGATTCTTCACCATATTGACACATTTTATGATCCACTTACACATTCATGTAGTGAGATGCACTCTGTAGTGGTTCAGCCATGTCTTTCTCTATTCCACTCCATTCGTTATACACTCGGCCATAGTTAGCATGAATTTTATGAATTCCATAAAGTTTGTCAGCCATTCTCTGGAACAGCAAACAAATCATATTTGTTTCTTGTGGGCTGTTCATAAATACATATTAGACTGAACAATTTCAAATTAACAAAGAATTCCACAGAAGACTTACAGCTCGGATTTTGAGAAGATTGGCGATGTTGCTCTCTAGCTCGTTACAGTAATTCTTTAACTCGTCGTACTGCCGATCCGGGCTCCTCAGTCTGAAGGAAGCACTAAGAGCCTTCAGTCTGGAGTCAGCCTGTCAATTGATAGAGTTAATGCCTTTACAATCACACACAGGTTACTCTTACCTTGTTTTGTTTTTTTTCAAATAAGGACATAGATCATAGTTTGTATTCTAACATGTAAGAATATCTGCCATCATCAACATCTCTCTATCTCCCTCCCATTCTCTATCTTCCTTCTCCTTCTCTTTCTCTCTCCCTTTCACTCTCTCCTCTCTCAGCACCAGATGAGCCAAGTCCTACCCTAAGGGACTCAATCCTACCCAATGAGACATAATCATATCCCAGAGATAATATGTTAACCCTGGAGGCACCATCATACTCTAAAGGACACATTCTTAACAACTGGAGAAACAATAATACCCAAGAGTATATTTAAGGACACAAAGACATAATCCAACCCCAGTGTGTACAATCTTTCTAATGTAATGTAGGTCACAATCTAACATCTCTAAGGGACGCAACTCTATTCTAAGATGGCTGCATCTTACCTTACTCTGGAAGTCAGTCAGATACACAGACTCCTTCCAGCCATCCTCCTACAAAACACAGAGTAAAACTCAGTAAGTTTGCATTTGACAGTTAATCCGTAGCAAGATTTGACCTGATAAGCTACATGTATTAGGTATGAATTCCAGCTTCTCTCACCCGCTGCATAAATCCAATGAAGATTTTGTCTTGACACAGAACTGGATGTGCAGCAACCCTCAGCATAAAAATCTGTTCAACAAAATACCATTTTAAATATACAGTATATAAATGCATGTATCAGAAAGATTCAAAATAAGATGTTACACAGTATGTTTTTCTCTTTCTACATAATCAGTGTTTTCTTGTTGTTTCACTCATCAGCCTATACCTCTAGTGCTGCCCGTCTTCTCTCGATAAATTCTGTGTCAAATTTGTCGGTGGGACTATTTTGCCAAACATAGGAAGCCTGCAAAAACCATGTGTTTTTTAAACAATAGCCTTTTTCACTCTTACATGTAGGTAAGTACTAAGTTCAAACATGTGAGTTATCCGCTTATTAACCATGTCAAATAAGTTTTAATTGGTCTGATTAAATGTCTTTCAGTTCAGTTTCAGTTTCAGTTTATTTTTCACTCAACACCATATAATGGTACATGAGGTACATGATGAAAACATAACATATTTACATATATACAATATAGTTGTAAAGGTCAAGAAAGTAAATGGGGTGAACAAACAGTTTGATTAATTTTTGAAATAAAGAAACACAATTTTCTTAATGTAATATAATTACTTGAAGACATGATTTCATAGAACTTTTTAGTGTTAGGAGAAGAGCAGTAATATGTATCTAAAAACTGACTTCGTAATTTACTTAGTGCCTTGCATTCTAAAATCACATGAAATTCATCACCAATTTTGTTACAATTACACAAATTACAATAACGTTTACTTCTTTCAACAGTACCCCACCTTCCTATTTCAACAGGAAGATGATGATTTGTAGTTCTAAACTTAACTAATATTTTTCTTAATTTACAGGGTAACAAGAGTAAGTAGCGTTCACATTCAAAATTTGTTTTAAAAATTCTATATATAACACCCTTAGTCGATTCCTGAATATCGTTATGCCATTTTTGTAAAAATTGATCTCTTAACCTTTGGTTAATAGTTGTCTTAATCCAACTGGAGTTATAATGGTATGATTCATGATCACACCATACATTTGAGAGTCCGCATTTATCTAAAATATTTTTTAAAGAACATAGCCACGGATTTAATATTTGTCCCTTATCAAAAAGTATACGTACATACATATATGTAATTTTGCTTAACTTGTTTTCACTGCTATTGATAATGTTGGCCCAAAATGAAATCATTCTAGTAAAAATGGTTATATACAGAGGAAATCGTCCAGTTTCACCATATACCATGTAACTAGGTGTACAACTTTTCAGATTAAGTATATGTTTCAAAAATTTTAAATGGACACGTTCAATAATCTCAATATTTTCATAACCCCAAACTTCACATGCATACAATAAAACTGGTACAACAACTTTATCAAATAAATCTAATTGACAATCAATAGGTAAATTAAAAGTTCTTATCTTCCTTATAACTCCGTACATGGATTTCTGTGCTTGTTCACATAGCCGTTTTTTTGCTTTGAAAAATGAGCCTGTTCTTGAGAAAATTACACCAAGATAATTAAATTCCTTAACTATTTCAATAGGTAAACCATTATAAGAAAAGGCATATTTGGGTTGACGACCTTTAGAAAATACAACAATTTTTGTTTTACTAATATTCACAGTGAGTTTCCACGTATCACAGTATCTATAAAATTCATTAAGGGCAAACTGTAAATCATTTGCAGACTCAGCTAAAATAACAGTGTCGTCTGCATAAAACAGAATAAACATTTTTAAATATAAAAAAAGTTCCTTTTCAATCCCCTCAGAAATTGTTGACAGACCAATTACATTTTTATCTAACAAATAATCTTCTAGATCATTGATATACAAGGAAAACAAGAATGGAGATAAATTTTCTCCTTGTCGTACACCAACATTACAAGTAAAAAGATCAGATGAAAAACCATTAATACATATTTTTGATTTTATACCCTTGTACATATTTTTTATGTATGTAAAACATTTACCATTTATTCCACTTTTAAGAAGTTTATACCAGAGCCCATCCCTCCATACCGTATCAAAAGCTTGTTTGAAATCTACAAATGCACAGAATAATTTCTTTTTATTGTTGATCAGTGTATGAGTTAAAAACTGCAGAACTAGGATATTGTCAAGTGTGGAAAACCCTTTCCTAAATCCCGCCTGACTTTCTTTAATAAGTGAAGTATCATCTGCAAAATGTTCAATGCGTGTACCTAAAATATTAGTAAATACTTTCCCTAAGCAACTTAATAAAGTGATTGGTCTATAATTTTCTGGGTTAGATGGGTCACCCTTGTTCTTATATATTGGTCTAATAATGCCTATTAACCATTCCTCTGGGACAATACCAGTATCAAAAATAATATTAAACAAGTTTTCATACAGTGGTAAAAAATTAGACATTGTAGTTTTAATATGTTCGTTCATGACATTATCATAGCCAGGGGCCTTGTTGTTTTTTAAACTATTAATTGAATTGACAATCTCTTCTCTAGTGATAGGGCTATCAAGTAATTCATTCACAGTATCCGATTGATCAATAATATTATCACATGTTTCAGAACTTTCATTTCCATTCAAAACCTTAAAAAATTCATACAATGCATCAATATCTGCAGAACATTTACTTGTCTTATTTGAATTATTAAGAATGTTCCAATATTCTCTAGTATTCGACGTACGTAGATTCTGCAATTTATTTGATATGTCCTTTCTGTATTTCTTTAAAGATTCGTCCAAAACTGTTTTATAATGTTTACTTGTTAACTTTAAGGTGGCCTTATTTTCTGTAGATTTATTGCGGCTGTGCATACGCTTCGCTAAATGAAATTTCTTCCTTGCTGTCTTACATTTAGAATTAAACCACGGTTTATCCTTGGAATTTACAGGAGCACTATGTTTTTTCCCAAAAGATTGTTCTGCCGTTGTAATGAATAATTTACACAATTTTGTCATCACAGTTTTAATATTTTCTTCATTCACAGTATTTGATGTCTTTAAATATAATAGTTCGTCAGTGATCCTTTCGACGGTAGAGTGATCTAATTTTTCACGGAAAACGTCTGCTTTGTTAGCTGACCACAATTTCACGGCTGGTTGGTTTTTCGCAGGTAAAGGACTAACAATAGATGCGGTGACATTTGTCTTGAAAGAAAACGATATAGGCTTATGTACATCAGAAAATAAATTACAAAAGTCTAAAACTTTAAAACTGCATAGATACTGAAACAGCTCTAGACTACATAAAACATAATCTACGGTACTACTGTTTTTGCACGTGAGTGCACCAACACCAATATCATTACCAACTCGACCATTTGCGATAAAAAAGTTGTTATTTTTGCAAAAATCTATCATCTTATAACCAAAATTGTTACAAACAGTATCCATGGCAGCTCTAGAACTAGGAAAACCTAAAGTTTTAAAATAAGAAGCGCAATCAATATTTTCAGTAACAACATTATATTGTTTTACATTTGTTAAAAAATCATCAGGTTCAACAAAATCATCAAGACGACCGACTCGGGAGTTAAAATCTCCCATGAAACAAAAATAATTCGAGTCTTTAGAAAAATTAAGAAGCTCTTGTTCTATTTCCATAAAACTGTCATTAGATGAGTATTTGCTAGCCTCTGGAGGTATGTAAACAACTCCACATATTACATCTTTATCAGTGTTGAATAAAACCTTGCTTAACTTTAGCCACATAATAAATTTACAGTCAGTATCAATTACATTTATATGTTTCGCAATATTGTCTTTGATAGCTACAATTATCCCGCCCGATCTAATGTTTGAGAGTTTGTGTCTGTTTTTCATGTAGGTTACAAAGCCAGGTATTTGTATAGAATCAGTATCATCTGTTTTGGTTTCTGTGAAACTTAAAATATCATATTCAGAAATAAGGTTTGCAAATTCATCGTAATGAAGCCTATTTTTTAGTCCACATACATTTAAAGATAGGAATTTAAGTGAACATTCAGACTTGATACACTGTCTAAAACCCCATTATTTGGATAGACGCAGTGTGTACATATGCAGGTACTCACCTTTTTCTCAGGTAGAGGAGGGACAACAATGTAGGGGTAGGTGATGGACAGGTAATTCTGTAGCAGCTCAAACTCACTGTAGCGTCGCCATAGAGACGACGTCCCATCCCCGTTGTACTTAATATTCTTATCTGTGATTCTGTAAACCAGAATAAAATGTTAACCATGTATACAGTCAATGTTTGATATTTGTCAACAAAAAATTACACTTCATGAAAAACCATGATTATAAATTTCTGTTATGGGTAAATATGAAATTTTGTACTTTTGACACAAAATAACACAAAATATTGGAAAACTTACCTTGTTTCAACCAGATATACAATAAATGTATCCTGGACCTTCATTGAAGTCACAACTCTTTTTTCTGGCTCAGCCACCGAGATTTCCATCCATTGTAGCAGATTTTTCTGAACAAATACATTAATAGAAATATGAATTAAAAAATCAAGTCACTTGTTAGAACATGAAGGTACAACTTTGGTTAGATAAGCAATTACTTTACCAAGATTTGTGAGAAATCTGATAATTTATTAAATTGTTCGAAGTTGTAGACATAAAAACTCAGTCTGAAGATCTGAAATCTAATATTCAAGTAATGTACATCAGCGTAGTCATTAACCGATTTGACAATATGGTCTTTGTTTTGATGAGAGCACTAGTTAACATTTGTTTTTTTGTTTGTTTTTTTAATATTCCAAGTAATATTGTATAATTGCAACATCATGACATATTTCATTAGATGCGTTTAAAGGCCTCTACATTGATGAATATTGAATAAACATGATCATATCTATTAAACAACACAGATGATAAATACATTAAATATTTTATAACTACACCATGTACACTATATAGATGTAAGTATAAATCAGAAGTCAATATCTCATACATATCATTATGTCAATGCTTTGATATTAATTCATAGAACGTGTCCAAAATTTAATCACGGTGTCTGAAATTAATTAAATGCAAACGATGATTGGTACCTTCCCCGCCTGTCTGGCATTTTCAAATGGATCTTCTTCAGCAGAGTCGTGTGATAAACCCTCTGGAGAGTATTTTGGTATTGAATCGTCGTCAGCCATTGTGACCGGAAATAATAATTTTAGATAAGTCGTTCAATAAGATGCTTAGAAATGGACACGCCCCCTTTTCGAGGCGCTTTTACTTGTGCTTGGCATCTTATATGCATAAAATGTACAATCATTGTTTGATATGTAGCTTATTGGGGAAATTAAATCGTTTAAATATTCTTTTTGCAGAAAACACAAATTGTTTTTATTGAGAGTGAAACGGTGATGGCAAACGAGAAGAGTAGAACATAGCGGTAGTACATGTAATGCCTGCACTACCACGCATAAATTTTGCTGTTCCGTTGTATTCGCACTTTCATCAGCATGGTGCAACAAAAGAACAGTTGGTGCAAAGCAAACTCAATAGTTTTAGAGAATTCCTAATGGTTGTGATCTTTAATTAATATTTAAAGTTCACTCTTGAAAATTCACATTTAGAATGTATAAATATAAATATTTAGGTATAATCATGTCCTCCTGTGGCTCATTCAAAGAAGCAAGATCTGATCTATATAATAAAGCTCTCAAGGCCTCTTTCAAACTATTCAAAGACCTAAACTCTGCTCAACCCCCTATCAAAACATTTCTAGATCTCTTTGATCATATGATAAAACCTATTGCATTATATGGCTGTGAAATTTGGGGAACCCTTACATCACGCATGCAGGAAAAAGGCTAGCACCTGACGTTATAAATTTTTCTCATAATAAAAATAAATACCCTATATCTAATAATTAGATATAGGGTATTTATTTTTATTATGAGAAAAATATATAACGTCTGTCAGGTGCCTGTGAAACATTTATATGATACCTTTAAAACTTGGGAGATGGAAAACTTAAATATTAAATTTTGTAAATATATATTAGGCGCTGGGAAAAAAAGCACAAATATTGCAATTATCTCTGAACTGGGACGATATCCTTTGTATTTTTCATTGATTCAAAGCATCCTATCATACTGGCATAGATTAGAATTATGTGAAGAATCTTCCCTAGCTGTTGCACAATGCATATAAAGAAACTATTAATCTTAGCCGGTATATCCAATGTAAACTCTTGGTACAAAAGCGTAGTCTATTTTAGTAAGAAAATTAACATTTCACTATCTGTATGTAAAAAGTATAAAACCACATGTTTTAAACAACAAGTTAAAAAACATCTAAGAAAACACTTCTTAAATTACTGGACAATAAAACGTGAAGAGGGACTGAACTCTGGAAACTTGATACTTATTTTTTGTATAAAGAAAATTTTACAATGGAATCATATATGTCTATTCAATCTCATGAATTTAGAAAAACACTATGTAGATTCAGAATAAGTGCACACGACTTACGAGTTGAAAGAGGTAGATATGAATTTTGTAAAAAAAAATAATACTGGTCAAAGAATTCCTTTAGAAAGAATCAATTAAAGGACGTGTTTATTATGTAACCAAAATTTTGTTGAAGATGAAAGTCACTTTCTTACTGACTGTCCATTATATAAACAAGAAAGAAATTCAATTTTCCATTATGTCTCAATACTTAACAAAAACGTTATACTTTTAATGAAGAAAGACAAATTTATCTGGTTAATGTCCAATGAAGACAAAACAATACTTATAAAGTTTATTGAATTTTTAATTAATGCTTTCAAAAAAAGACAGAATACTTTGAGATCTAAATGAACTAGTATTACTAGTATAATACTTATACAGATCATGATACCGTCTTTGTATATCTATTAGCTACTTTTATGAATACATATTATATGTATATATTGTTAATGTGTTATGACAAACTGATGTACATTTGCCCGGCTGTTACATGTTCATGTATGTGTATGGACTATTTTGTATGTAGAATCTCTCTTTTAGACATTTCTCTCTAATAACAACAGGGTGATCCATAAATTCTGATACTATTTTAAAACCTCATAAAATTCTTACCCGATGGGATAAACAGTTAAATAAGGTATCATTCTAGCCTCCAGTGGCTAAAATTTTATATCAATAGTAAAATACGAAAAGAATCTAATTGAAAAATAAGCAAAGACGTCATATAATTGGTGTTCGGTTTTTCATAGTGCCCCATATTTACCAAAGGGCTACAAACTCGAGCTACTGTACTTTGAGACTCGTTCACCTTAAACTATAATCCGTTCTATGATGAACTGTTTTTTGCAGACATATAAAAGCGTTTAAGAGTAGAAGGGTAGTAAAGAATTAAAGATCGAAAAAAATAAAGTTCACCATACAGGTTTATATAGTGAAAGAAGAACTAAGGACAACTATGGACAACAAGGCAAATCAAGATTTTTGTTTTGTCCAGGTTCTCTGACTGATCATCTGAAAAAGCTGAATATGTTAGCAAGAAGTGTATTCAATGATATCCAAAATAACATAATTGTGAATAAAAGTAGATCAAATCATGAAAAATGTACCCTAAACACATCAAAAATGGTTGTATGGTTTGAAACAAAATTGAAGAAAGTTTCATTCCCTTTAGGACTTACCCAGATGGTGACTCACTGCTGCATTACTCATAACCCTGGTGTAAACCTGGAGTGGGGATCTTTCATTTGATGCTATTAAATGATACCGTTTTTAAATAAAACCTTAAAATCTAAAATATTAGAGCTGCTAAATGAAACAAATGTGGAGAGGAACCAAACAGAAGTGTAAAACAGGGTCAATTTGTCATAAAAACTGTATTTTTGTACCTGCAAAACGAAAAACGTCAAGTTAATCATGGGACGTAATTTTGCTATTTTGATGTTTTAATTTCCCAGCTCTGCTATGTAAAGCTTTACCTACATGGCATAAAACTGTACTCCTTGTATATTCATACGGTGTGTTTCTCTAAATTTAAATTGGGACTTAGACACGATTTGAGCCCCAAAATTTTAATTTTATTTTTCCATTTTTAATTTTTAGAATGGTTAATATGGGTATTTGTAATTCTTTTTATAAAATTTGAAAGTCAAATATTGAGTTATAAGCAAGATACAGAGTTTGAAATTCTTTGTTTTGTAAACAAAGCTCGAGCCTTGTTATTTTTACATATATGTTTTATTGGTATAAGTTTCAATCTAATGTTGCTTTCTTTTGTTGATAATATTATTTATAAACATATTGAATAAGTTTACCTTGTTTTCCACGAGTAATTTTGTCAAAGGAATGGTAATTCCATACTTCACATTATTTGTAAACAAATATAAGACTCGATCTTTGTTTACATAACAATGAATTCTTACCTCTGTATCTCTCTTATAACTTGAATTCTAACATTTAAATTTTGGTCAATCATTCAAAATGTGCAAGTAAGCCATTTTATATATATAAAATAAAAAAGAATTTTTTTAATCTAAAATCGTGTCTAAGTCCCTTTAAACTGTAATGGGCATTCAAAACAGTATCAGATATTTTGGATCACCCTGTATAATCTTGTATGCCCTCCGGGCCCAAAATTGGAAATAAAACTATTATATATATATATATATATATATATATATATATATATATATATATATATATATATATATATATATTTATTATTTGATGGTAAGTTCATAGACGTTCTGATACGTATGTAGACACCCTAAAGAGCAGGTTTTATTTTCAGCATCATTCATTGAACGACTAAAACTTTCAATTAATACTTCAATATAAAAAGTAAGACTTGTTATGAATAAATCAAAGTTTCAACCAAATATAGCGCATTAAAGAAACCCCCAGAATTATATGCTATTTTAATATTTGTTGGAGCCATTTACAGAGGCTGACGATGCAAATATTGCTGGGGTTTTGGGTTTTTTTTTCAGGTGTATTATCATAACATGTAGAGGTCAACATACATCCAACTCAGCAGTCCTTTCCACCAAGAAACAAAAACTCACATTTCATATTGAAAACAATTTTATTTATAGAAAAAAGTACTTTGAAAAGTAAACATCAACTCTACACTCCAATAACTTTCTGAAAATCTCACTCTTTCGGTTTATAATAAACAAATTTGGAATTATGAATTCATTCTTTAATACATTAGTTAAACTCTAACTAAATACCCAAAATAAATTTCATTTAAAAAGTGAAAAAAAAAACAAAGTTTATTTTTTTGATATGCGTTAGCATGTGAGAAAAGAAGGTTTCTTTCCATTGATATCTCTATTGCATTGGTAAATTTGAGGAGGTAGGCATGAGGGTTGATTTCATGCTGTTAGAGATATCCTGGTCAAACAATTACAATTGTACTCCCAGAAGGGAGAAAAAAAGAAAGATACTGAACAAATTATCACAGTCTACTATAATTATAAACCAATGCCTTCATACAAAAAACACACCTCATCCACTAACCCAACTAAACACGTAAAGCCACCATTGCCTGTCAAGCTATGTTCCAATGTGACAGCTCGGTGTACACTCCATACTAGCCTCGGCAATGAGCAGAGAAAATGACTTGTCTGGTCACCGACCCTCGTCTTGGTCATCACTCCACAAATCAAGGATGGAATAAAAAAGAACAGAAAGACGAAGAACCTGAACAGATACTGAATACTGGAAGTTATATAAGGCACACACTTACTTTGCATTTCATAAAGAGCTCCAGTTCTTACAGAGAAAAAAAAAATATTTTGGAATCTGTCAGACCAATTATTTTTATGGAAATAGAAATGGAACAGAAAAAGTACAGTGTATTGTATTCCAGACCTGGTTTGATATGTGGTGACCAAGCCCTTGTAAACCCATCTCTCTCATCCCATGATCTCTCCACAAAGTAGCACTAAACAACTTGAATAGGAAAACTGAGATAAATACTTGCATACAATAAAAAGACTAACTACAAAGTGCAGCACACGACACAGATCAGTGGCCTCTGCTTGTGTTGACAACTTCTGCCATTTCTTCAGGGTTCTTCCCTAACGAGGAGATTAATTCATTAATTACTGCTAAGTCTTTAGGAAGACAAAGAACACATGCACAATTATAAAAATTACAGCCTTATTGCAAAAGGCTCTTAAATAGTCTATCTAACACAGTAAAAATTTCTGACAAACTGAAGATACAACAGTCTCTCATCATTTGTTACACATTACACAAGGAACAGATAATCAGAGTTGCTGAAGTTTACCAAGTATGGCACCAAGTGATACAGATAAAAATGGCAAGTCAACATGATACGGTGATAACGATCTCAAACCCTGTATGCTCTCATTCTCATTTTAAAATCATCAAAGTTCTGAACAAAATCTTTAAATATTTACATTAAAAACAATACTGTCAATACACTGGTAGTTAATTCTCAATTGATTACACATCACAATGCTGAATTTTCTGTTATATAAAATAAAACAATGAATAAGACATACAGCATACCTAAAACCCTGTATTTCATTGATTCTCAGAACACATTTCATTGTTCAAAAAAGTTTTGATTATTTGGTATCTAATCACCTTATAATGACGGAATATAAATAACAAACACAGGCTGCACTCTTGTCTTACAAAAGAATAGCAATTTGGTTTCTCAGATCTGTCAGTCAAATGAAGTGTAAAATCTAGGCTGGTTTTTGCATTGCTTGAAACTGGTAAAAACTAAAAGAACAGCACTTTCAAGGTATATACTGAATAATTGAGGTATTTTTTTCACTGGACAAGTGATAGCCATTAGATAAATCACACTGTTGCATAACATTTTCTTGTTTTAACCTAACACAATTGCCTAGAGAACAGACAGACAGGGGAGTTTCGGAGAAACCACCCTGGGATAGAATGCAAGGTGTAGAGAATGAACCCGTTAGAAATCCAGCTCTCCGGTCAGGCACTGAGGTTAGATCTGTCAAATCCCAACCAGTGTGTACAACATTCAAAGTGAGCATTGTGTCTTATGAACAATTCAAGGAGAATGCAGTTAATGAGCATGCTATCGGCAATAGGAGCAAAGCAGCATACTCCAGTAGTAAAAAAAGCCTACATATAACCACAACTACAAGTATATATAGGGGTACTTGTTCCACAAACATACCCTGTCGAGGGGAATAATGCATTAAGCTATTAGATACTGTCTAATGTTGAACTGTCAACCTGCAAAAGCTAAGATACTCTGATCATTTAAAAAAAAATCAAGTGAAAAACAATCTAACCTCAAATGCAAGTCCTGTCAACACAAAACTATAACAAAAATATACACAAAAAGTATTACACTGTTAAAACACTAAAAATACACAAATCTAAGTAACAAAACATGATTATTGCTTGACACTCTATACATATCAAATATATGTGACTATAAGAACCAATACTATTAACATTTCTACAGTACTAACCTCCAAATGTCAAAACTTTTGCATCAGATGCATACATATAATTTGCACCATAAACCTGTATTTGTATCACAAATTGCAGAAAAACTGGGTGGAACTGGGCTTGTTTCCACACAAACTCAAACAGAAAGTAAAACTTAACATTACTTCAAAAATATTACAGAAATTTCAATTTATAAGCGAACAGCAAATTGTTTTCTAAATTCCATCAAAACACACACATAAAAAAATTCAACAAAAGACTCAAATGAATTAATAGATAAATTAAGTTTAAATAAAATCAGTTGTGTTTGCAACACTTAAAGGAAAGTTCTAGAATACAGCCACTTGATACAGAGATTATGTTCTCGATACAAGAATAAAATGTCTATTATAGCACATCACTATTTGTGAAAATAATTTATCAGTCTAAATATGCCCAATAACCAAGACGGCTAAAATATGAATACATGTACAGTCTAAAAGATTATTCTACACCAGCCAAAGTGTTCACTACAACATATAGACTTCGTTTGTTTAAATTAAGAATCTCGTGTTTAGTATTGCTCTTTTTCTAATACTACCAAGCTGTCTTCCTGTACAACTGTTATCAGCTGATGAATTGGTTTGATGAGGATCGTCCTAAACCTGAGAAAACCCTAACTACAGGTAACAGCAACTACAGGTATGTACAACAGGTTAAATATATCACCAAGCAATCAATCTGAGTATACACCAAGTAACAGTGAATAAAATATCACAAACACCAGTAACTAGAGCAGGACAGGCTACATACAACACGGACTGTGTTACCTAGTGCTATAAATATACATAACAACATTGGTCCTCTACTAATATCAGTGCACTACATTCAGTGTGTAAATATATATATATATATATGCTGTATACATACACATGGATTTTAAAATATTGAACACATCTAGCAAATCTATAATATATATATATACACTTCTCTTTTGGGTTTATACATACCAAAGCTAATTGAAGTCTACTTAAACACGAGTTTATATAAACTTGATTAGCAACATAAGGATATGTTGAAAATATCACACAATCAGATACAAAAATAGAGAGAAACACATGCACTATCATAATTTGAAGCACCTAAGAAAACAAAAATCACTGATAATATAATTTCCTAAATGGATGCCTTTTGTCAGGTTTTTGTATCCACAAAATGGGTGTGCGAGTTTATCAAACTTGTTGTCATGGAGCAACTTCAATCACATTACAGTGGAGAGATGCTAATAAATCTACATTTTAAAAAAAAAGGGAAATGAAAAATAAAAATGACCATTTTTATTCTCTTTGAGAAAAAAAAATCCTGCTGAATCGATATTATCAAAAAGTAAAGGATGAACTTTAAAAAGATGTAGGTGTTGTTTTAACAGCACAGGGATATGATTTCATCACCTCTAACTTAAACCTCATCAACCTGTTACCATTGTAGATAAAGAGAATTGATTCAAGACTTAAAATCTATAAAACATTTTGACTTTGAACTAATATTTTGACAGTAGGCCAATATATATTTTCTCACAGTAAGACACTAACATGAAAATTATGTTAATCTACACAACATCTAAAGTTGAATAGTGATCTACAATATTTGAACAAAGACATATTCATAAATTGACAAAAGTCTAACACCTGTTGTAAAACATGACGTTACACACACAGTGAAAGGAAAATGTGTCAATCATAAGGAGACTAGAAATCATGTTGCACCAAACTACACCCAAGATCTCAAAGAAGCAGGAAAAGACCCATTAAGTGTATTGCATATCCAAACCTAGTGAATTAAGTAATGACCAGAGATCATAGTGTGATACTGGAGACTGTTAGTAGATGGACAGGTAGTATTAGGGGAGCGACGATTAAATAGGTACAATGGGAAGCTGTAAAACAAGCCGGCATAGAAGCACTTATCATCAAGCAAAAAAAAAAATCATATCCTCCACAATCCAAGGATTTGTCAATTCATTGGCATAATAACATCATATAAAGTAACTATATATATCCTGTCTGATTACAGAACATTATCAACCGCAAAGAAACACAAACATTGCACATCCATAAATAGCTTGAAACAAAGGCAGATGACTGACTAGGGAATCTGATTATAAAAAATATATCTATCTTAAGTAATACCAATAGTTTTGATTCCTGTGGATATCCTGTCTGAATACTGTTAAAATATGGAACTGAAGTTCTATACATACAGGCTGTATTGTATTGCCCTGTTGTAGAAAGATATTCCAAGTACAAATGTTAATAAGTGGGGACTAACTGGCCACACAACAATCGCAACATCTAGAAGTAACCTACAAAGCTTAGTCTAGCACTTGTATAAAAAGGGACAATCCGATATGTAAACATTTCCCCAGAGACAACTTAACACTGCCAAACTTTAAGCGAGATACATTGTAGCTCCAGAGATATTCATTCTGAGCAAATATATACATATATATGTAGCATCAATAGAGTAATTTATGTCTCCAACATTTAGAGATGAAGAATGCAACTGTATCAAGCTAGATAAAAATACACCTATATTCATAGCTGTTCACTTCAGCTGCATCAACTGACAACTAAATATCTGTAATAAAAAACATCTGTAAGTGTTAAACAACCTTAAGTTACATGAACCAACTTAATGACACTCAAATGTTAGGATTAGAAGAGAAAAAAGGTGACTTTTTAGAGCTCAGTGTTTGATTGGTAAGTATTAGGCACACTTTCTTCTAGCCCGTAATCATGAGCTATTCATATGCCATTTGAAGCACACAATATAAAAATATACTAGAATCAATCGCAAATCACAAACAATAATTGATCAAACAAATGAAACACACAACCAGCAATGAACTATTACTTGATAAATCTTAAGCAGTGGAATGGTATCTTTTTCTATAAAAAATTATTTTTCTTTGTAAATAAAAGTCGCAAGACTGCAATATCACAATTAAATTCTGTAGACAAAGAGGGAATTGGTCAACAAAGAAATGAATTCTGTGCAGAAAAAAAATAATGAGATTCAAACAAAAAGCAGAATATACTTTAGTTCTACAATACTTTGTCATCAATGAAAAAAATCAACCAAATAGATTTATCACAGAATGTCATAATTTGCAACATTTTGCCATTTGAAATGTAAGCTACCACGATATGTGGTTTATTGGGGACTGATATTTCTACAAGTTCCTCAGATCTGAGAATACAATATGTACCTGTTTCATATTCATTATTGAAAGGCTTTCAGGAAATCTCTCTAAATATTCAAATTATGCTACACATGAAAAACAATATCTTTATCACATCCTTGCAACAAATATTTTAAAAAATCATCTTCGGAAGAAAACAATATCATTATTTCAACAAAATACACTTAGAAAATGCATTCATTATAATTTGATAAGAGTATATTCAAAAGAATTAATTCCTAGAAAATCAAACCCAATGATTTCTAAGTTAGAATAATAACAATCAAAAACTTGTTTCTAATCTGACAACTGAACACTTTTTGAAATCAGTTTAATTCTGACTTATTGCCCATTCTCATCACAAACTTTGGCTTAGTAATCCTGATAAAATACAACACAACTACAAATACCAGCAATGACACAAATAAAGCCTATTTTGTCTGTATCTAATGCACCTTACAACACACGGCTCTAACCTACAGGCATGATAAATCAGTGCTAGTAAATGCTACAACTAATACAACTTTTCAGACAACTAACAATAACCAACAGTACAGAGAATAGAGCTGTTGTTGACTTGTCTCCCCTGATTCTGGAGGCCACTCATGTCTTGCTGTTCTCCCCACTCTGACCTTCCTCCCCTGTATCCTGGAGCTCTATCACATTCTGTTGAGAGATGTACACAGGAAATCCGTCCTTGGTCATCTCTGTTTTGATTTCAAAGCCCAGTGAAGTGAGAGGAGCGTTGTCTTTGTCTGCCATCTGTAGGGCACACCAGTTGGCGGTCCTGGCCTTCCTACACAGTGTGGTCAGCTCTCCGATACTGGCCGCTAGAGCCAGCACATCTACAACACAACATGAAGTGTTAGAGTTCCAAACTCACTGAAAATAAATGAAATATTTTGCTAGCATGCAAATAAAAAATAAACATAAAAACTAAATTGTTGCATGTATCCTTGATTTTCAAAATATGTATTGTGATGAAGTGCACTTGTGAAAACTTTGAGAAAACCCCTTTCCTAGCTGTCCACCCACCATCATTTACCCCTCTGAATGTAACTTGCAGTAAGAGTGTTCCTTCATGATAAAGGTTTATGTATAAGCATGTACATGTACGTGGTAATAGAAAAACACAAAATGACCCCTTTGGAAGCAAACTGATAACCAAAAGGAGTGCCACAATAAACTTTGAGACAATACACTGAGGTCATTGTCTGTTCCCCTCTTTGTCATATTCAAACACAGTAGACCAAAAAAAACCCCATAATATACATGCCCTTTTATTTGGTAATTCCATACATGTACATGTATATATTGTACAGTCGCACCTGTTTTAAGCGGCCACTTGTGGGACAATGACAAACTGGCCGCTTAAGACAGGTGGCCTCTTATTCCAGGTTTCAAATTAATGAAGAAAAAACACTGAGTATATTCATTTTGGCTCTATTGCACATATTTATTTATAGCATCTGTAATGGCAGCGTACACGGAGATGGTGAATGCACAGCTCCGATTCCTGAATAAACACTTTATATTAATTTTAAATGGCCGTTTTAATTCAATTTATCTATCAAGGGATTAAAAGCAAAACACTTTCTGCTAAATACGCCCAAACAATAATTTTCAATTGATTAAATGCGATAAACAAACAGAAGTAGTGTTTCTGTACAAAGGCTATATAGCCAATGTTTAACCTCTTAAAAAAAGTGTCAAATTCCATTGGGGTGTATAATAAGCACCCCTTTAATTCTCTCAAAGAAATTTTCTAGAAACAAGATATCTGTGAGCCAATGCTCACTAGTGATACCCCCGCTCTGATGTGAATATGCAAAATAAGCAAAGTCGACATTTAACAGAAAGCTGGCATCCGATTGGTACAGAAATATATCCCACAATATGGCATGCCTAAACAAATAGTGTGTTAAAATTTCAAGCATCTGCGATAAATAGCTGCTGAGAAATCTTTGAGGAAAATTTGTTTGAAAATTTTGGCTAAAAATAAACAAAGTACTCATTTAACAGGAAGTTGACGTCCGATTGGTACAAAAATATATCCCACGATATGGCATGCCTTAACAAACACTGTGTAAAAATTTCAAGCATCTGCGATAAATAGTTGCTGAGAAATCTTTGACGGAAATTTGTTTGAAAATTTTGGCTAAAAATAAACAAAGTCATTATTTAACAGGAAGTTGACGTCCGATTGATACAAAAATACATCCCACGATAAAGCATGCCTATACAAATAGTGTGTAAAAATTTCAAGCATCTGCGATAAATAGTTGCTGAGAAATCTTTGACGGAAATTTGTTTGAAAATTTTGGCTAAAAATAAACAAAGTCATTATTTAACAGGAAGTTGACGTCCGATTGATACAAAAATATATCCCACAATATGGCATGCCTAAACAAATAGTGTGTTAAAATTTCAAGCATCTGCGATTATTAGTTGCTGAGAAATCTTTGACGGAAATTTGTTTGAAAATTTTTGCTTAATATAAACAAAGTAATCATTTAACTGGAAGTTGACGTCCGATTGGTACAAAAATACATCCCACGATAAAGCATGCCTATACAAATAGTGTGTTAAAATTTCAAGCATCTGCGATAAATAGTTGCTGAGAAATCTTTGACGGAAATTTGTTTGAAAATTTTGGCTAAAAATAAACAAAGTCGTCATTTAACAGGAAGTTGACGTCTGATTGGTACAAAAATATATCCTACGATATGGCATGCCTATACAAATACTGTGTAAAAATTTCAAGCATCTGCGATAAATAGTTGCTGAGAAATCTTTGACGAAAATTTGTTTGAAAATTTTGGCTAAAAATAAACAAAGTCGTCATTTAACAGGAAGTTGACGTCCGATTGGTACAAAAATATATCCCACGATATGGCATGCCCTAACAAACACTGTGTAAAAATTTCAAGCATCTGCGATAAATAGTTGCTGAGATAAATGCGACAGAAATTTTTGTTACGGACGGACAGACAGACAGACAGACGGACGGACAGAGAGACAGACAGACGGACAGACAGACACACAAGGGTAAAACAGTATACCCCCTCTCCTTCGGAGCGGGGGTATAAAAAGGTGTGTATTATCGGCAATTTGTTGTACATGTTAAGCTGATAAGCGCAAGACTGGTCATTTAATAACTTTGTATTGAAGTATATAAGTACATGTAGATATATAAACAACACAAAACAGGTGTTATAATCAATTATCTCATTAAATCTCAGCAGACTTCAAATTACACACTCAATTATTTGTCATTAACTCATAACAGCTGTCGAAGTTTGGCTTCTTTCGATACGGGGTCACATTTAAGAGTCAGAAGTCATTTGACAAAACAGACATAATGGCCGTTGAAAACAGGCATGTTGAAAACACTGGCCGCTGGCCGCGTTAGACATGTGGCCGCTTAAATCAGTTAAAATATATTGAAAAACTAAACGGGCGGGATTGAAACTGGCCGCTCATGGCAAGTGGCTAGTGATTAAAGGTGGCCGTAACAACAGGTGCAACTGTATTTAGAGGTCAGACTATCATTGCAGCCCCAGGAACCAAATAAATAAATACTGATAATACAAATAAATACTGATCTAGAAAGTAAGCCACTGGTACCTTTGTCCTCCTGGTGTCGATTTCCAACATTTCTATGTCGATTTGTGGCATTCACTATCTCCTCTTTACGACGAGCCTGAACTTTACGAATTCCTTCTAACCATCTCTCTAATGCAGAATGAATGTGAGGGTGTAATACAAAGTCACGCAGCTTTTCCATTTTGTCCACCAAGGTAATAATCTGTAAATGAAAATGTTAATGATAGACATTACATGTATTAGGATATCAACTATACGTGTACATTGTGGTTTTAAAATCATTTTAGCACTAACTAATGTGAGAAACTTTTGAAACAAATAAATAGCAATCCACATTTTAGGCACTGTGGTTTAAAAATCATTTTTAGCATAACCAATGAGAGAAATTTTGAAACAAACATAAGGCAATCCACATTTCAGGTTAAATTTCTACCTTACAGTTTGTTATTCTGAGCTGACTACCTTAGCATGGGTTACCCTGTTATTTTGAGATAACTACCCTAGCAAGGGGTAATATCCCTGTTATTTTGGGTGACTTACCCTAGCATGCTCCTTGAAAGAGTCCACAATGAGGCGGTCCACTCTGGAGGGGTTGGAGGGAAGCCGCGGCACCACAATGTTGTTGGTACTGGACACCTTCTTACCCGGGTTCTGTCGAGCCAACTCAGCCTCTGTCTGTTAATTGAAAGCAGTTTGTCTTTAAGACCCACCACAAAATGTCTGATACACAAATAATCAATTTTATTACATCTTATTATAACTAAAAATGCTTAGTCGAAGAACTTATAGTGCTCTGACCTTCTTCCTCTCCCTTTCAATATTTCTGAACTGTTCGTAACACTCCTCCAGTTTCAGGTGAAGCTCATTGGATGGACCACTCCGTCTAGAAATATCAAGAAAGGCAGTCTTCTGTAGTTATACAGATTTGTATTATGTCTTGAAGCCTACACATGTTACATGTATCTGCAGAGGCTTTACTTACCGTGGGTTTCTGATGTTAGGAATGACCTGGGGTATTCCAGGGTAGATGTAGGGGACGTCTACATACATCTCCGGGGCCATCATGGGAGGGATTAGTCGGCCGTAGGGATCCACATGGTAATACTCAAAGGCTTCACTAGGCAAGGCACCAGAGGGAGCAAGGAAGTGGGGAGGGGCGATGAAGTTTGGCAGATATTTAACAAATGCTGGATGGTGGGGTTGTGCCACAGCACCTAATGGAAACAAGGATAAATAATCCTAAATGGAAGAAATCTGACCAATAGGATTGCTGTATTTATTATGCTAATATAGTTTCAAAACAAGAACAGGAAAATACTCACACTGGTATTTGCCGTCATTGAACTTGGTTAAAATAATATTTATTATCGAAAATGAATAGGGTTTGATGTGTTACCATGTTAAAGAAGTATGCAAAATTTAAGGAATCCACTATTGGGATATTTAGTGTTGTTCATCATTACCTAATGTTTGAAAGTCTTGCAGTGGGTGGTTGTCCCTGGGGTGCCGTTTGTGGTAGATGGGGGCACCAGTGGAGGCGTCCCCGTAACTTGTTGGGGTGAGGCTGTGCAGACTGACCGGCTGGGTCTTGTCAGTCATTTCATGCGAGTATTTGACATCCGTCATGGCTGATGTTGGGCTTGAGAGCGTTGTCATTTTGGCCATTTTCTGTCTGAAGGCCTGGGAGATGTGGGCACTAGGTCTTCCTGCCTGAGTTTTATCCATAGTTAAGACCGATGGGTAGGAGGCAGGTAACTGAGAAAGATCCTGCAAAATCAACGACAAATTGTTGTCAATTTTGATTACATCTTATAGCTACTTTATGTTTTATTAAATTAAAATTTGATAAAAATGCAAATGATTTTAATTCATGCTGATCAGCAATATCATAAAGCCCACTAACCTGGGGTCTGAGCTGAGACTTGGATACAACGACTCTTTGCGCACTGGTCACTGGAGACACCCCATACTTGTCCAACACCTGGTAGCTGTTCCCAGGGTGGGACACAGGTGTGTTCTGACCTGAAGTAGAACTTGTGTAACCTAGAGCATTATGGGTATTGACATGGATGGGCTGTAGTATGCTCTTCCTGTCACCCATTTCAGTAGGATGAAGTCCCTGATTACACGTACTTATTCCAGCATGCAACATCTTGTCCTGATTACTTGTACTCTGTGACTTCATGTCCGAGCGTCTTGTAGAATTAATCGATTCTGCTTTTAGATTGAGGTTTCTGCTAGGAGGAAAAGCAAGGGGCGGGGGTACTTCAGGGGGAAACTTTGGGAGTTCTGCCTTGTCAAAGGAGTCTTGGGGATAGGGTTGTGTCTTGGCATACTGAGAAAAATTTCCAGGTTGTGTATAGGTAGAAGTCATTGATTGGCTTTTGAGATAATGCTGGTTGTCAAAGGTAGGCCATTGCTGGCTGTTCTGAGATTCCTTCCCTGATATGCTTTGATGAGACAGATTTTTGGTCTGAGGAGGAGATGCAGGCATGGTTTTAACATCGTACATGCTCAAGAAAGCTTCTGTCAAATGGTTATCCAGAAAAGCCTGGTTTTTGAGACTCTTCTTGGACTGTTCTATCATAAAGGACTGGAGAAGCTCTAGGTCGGGTCCGTCTGTTTTGGCGGGCAGTGACTCAAGCTCCTGTAGGGAGATGTCTGGACTGAAGTCGGACAGGTTGTTGTTGGACGCGCTGGACAGGCTGGGCGGTCCAGGCAGGTTGAAGTCAAAGGTGGTGGTGCTCGGCTTCTGTGGCATCTCGTCTGTCACTGCGGACCAGGCACTGCCAGGTGTGGAGGGTACACTGGTGGAACTGAAACCCAGTCATATACAGCATGTAAAGGGAGACAACCCAACCATTCATTAACTAAACAATACATTTTGACAATGATCCCACATCTGTGTTCACTGTATACAGCTTTTGTTTGGCTCTAGATCTTTTTTATTTTTATTCTTTATCAGAAATTTTAAATTTAAAGTTTATTTCAAAGTTTATTTCCATCACAGAAATTTACAAATAAAATAAAACTGAATCATTCAACAGTTTTTTCATCCACTTTTCGTACTGATTTTTAGCATTTTGCCAAAATAGTTATTTTTATTGAACATGTAAAGAAGCTAAACTTTTTTTTTCAACACTTTTTATCAATTACTTAGTAATTTTTCCTTGTTTTCATCAAAATTAAAAAATATATATTAATTCATGCCCATTATTTACACCTACATGTATAAAACTTACCCATTACTTCCCTGGTTGAAAGAAATGTTCAGATTCTTAAGGTTTTGATTAAATGCATAAAATGAACTGTCATCTTCTATGATCTGGGACACAATGTCATCAAACTTGGAGAACTTGTCACCATTGGCATTAACATCATACCTAGAGCAGTGAATAAAAAAATTCTGGATGAATATATATCATGTTACAGTAGATGTATGAGAATTAGCCTACAAGAGCATTGCTTACAGAATCTGTAACAAAGTGTTCCAACCCTTAGGCTGGGATTTCCTTGATTTCACATGGATCAATGATAGATTAAATCACCCGACATTTTAATCATTAGGATAGAGCATTTTTCATTTTTTAAAAAATGCTAAAAGCAAAAATTGAACATCAAAATTGCAATCAATGCTAAACATGTGCAAATCCAAATCTCAGCAGAAAAAATTACCAATTTCTAAAATCAATTTTTAAGATGAGATGATAAATCTAACACAAAATCATTTTAATGACATTGATATGCAAATTACATTCATTTCACAGCCTGATCAGTTGTACAGAAGCTAGGATATGTGAGACAGCTAATGAAGTCTCTATCAGTCCATAGACCTTTATCTCATAAAGGCACTTATCAAGAAAAATGCAAAATAAGATTTACTGATATACCATAATAAACAGTCTGCTAATTATGGTTTTCTCATTACTTCTAGGTGCAAGTAATGGGCAGCGAGAATTGCTCCATGTACAAATTTCCATTTGCTCTCTGGCCCATCCATAAAATTGAATCAGGAAGTACAAGTTTCCCTATAGATCAATACCTTATAGAGGTGGAATTTCCCTACCCTTATACCCAAGAACTGTACAGCAATGAAATATGAAAAACACAATGAAGGGAAGTCCTAAGAACTAATAATTTTCTGGGAATTGAGAAATCAATATTCCTATGGAATACAATGCGTGTTTGTGCTGTGCTGGTAACACAAATACATTAGTGATGGGTGGATTGACTAAGTCACCTCTCGCAGTAGTTCAGCTGGTCAAAGAAACCTGAATCCATGTGATTAAATGCTGCAGTTTTGCGCTCCTCCTCCCCTCCTGTTTTGTCGTTCTTCCAGAACAGATTGTAGCCCCCCTTTTCTGTGACCCCGTTACTGGTGCTGCCCTGGAAATGTCGCTGGTTGAAAGTTGCCACATCACACATATTGTATTTGTCATAGGGTAATCTGTGAAAAATAATAAACTGAAATTAGCTGCAATCAAAAGGACTTTTTTCACCAGCTGCTTATTTAACTACTTGTGTATGAGCAATCTGACACACAGCCAACCTGCTTTAAGGGCCACCACTGGGAAATTTTGAAAGTGGCTACTTATGACAGGTGGTCTTTTTATACTGGTTTATCCTTTTAAAAAAGCTAATTGATCAATATATTACATATCCTAACAAAATATATGATCCTTAGTTTATTAAACTGCACAAAATAATGAGGCGTATACCACAAACAGCTTTTCATGAAAACTGCATGTTCATACATTTTAATGTTTAAATATATTCATTCATTACTTATAAATGACAAACAAACATTGCAAACAAAGTCAAATTAAAAACTGAATTAGAAACACGTTTGGTTTGGTGAAGGTAATTATCACTTATATGTGTGCATTGTCTGTTGTAGATAAACATTTACATGTAAATTCCATTCAATCAAAAATACCAGAACTTGATTTTTTGCTCTTTTTATTCTAAAATATGTTTTTTTAAATATTTATTTAATCAAAGATTTCAGAAATAATAAAATCTACATCAAATTTGTTCTTCTTTAGTCATCAATATAAAATGGCTTATTTACCAAAATCAAAAATTAATAAAAAAAAATAAAGGATGCCCATTTTTAAGATAAAGATCCTATTTGTATAATTACTGTACCGGTAATCTATAAAATCTTGATGCATGTCTGTGATCTTATACAACCAAAGATCAGCACACAAACGAGAGGAAATATCAATGATTTCACGTACTGCACATCAATATCATAATGAGAGGAAATATCAATGATTTCACGTACTGCACATCAATACCATAACTAGAGGTGTAACGATACGGTGAGATATCGATCGTATTGATCGTGAGGGTCCACGATACATGTATCGTATCATCACATGTGTATCGTGATACACTGTATGAGTTAATTTTCATTGACCTTCTAGAATAGTTACATAGTACACATAACATAAAAACATTAGAAACTTCAATTAAAGTTAGAAATAATTTGTTCTAACGATTCAAATTTTACTTCTCTACAATTTGTTGATTGATTTTGTATATAGTTGACATTTTCTTCGTGCAATACTATTTCTTATAGATAGAGACAACAGTTTACTTATAGTAAACAACTATATCGTGATACATGATATATCACATTAATATATCATGATACGTATCGTATCGTGAAGTAGCTGGCGATACTCAAGCCTAACCATAAAGAGAGGAAATATCAATGATTTCACGTACTGCACATCAATACCATAACGAGAGGAAATATCAATGATTTCACGTACTGCACATCAATATCATGCCCCGAGTTTGGAATTGGTAAAAAATTTCCAATAAGCTTTATAACAGGCAGTAATTCTGGGTGGGTTTAGTTTTCAGGTGGATGCAGGTTGAAGAGTAACTGCTTTTTTCATCTTAAATCTCCAAATGAAATAAGTAAATCAAATCACGACTTAATATGTAGTTGACCTGTCATGGTTGTTGCTACATTTTAGGTACAGGATCCATGTCCAAGAACCACCAAAGAAAGTGTTCTATGTTTATCGCAAATCTTACACTGGTGTATTCGCTGCGAGTGATGAACTGATGCGTTGAGTGACGACACTATTGGGATTGCGAGTTGCAGTTTAAAACAAGCTTTTTTATTGGCCGTTTTAGTACCCGCCCACTCTTACTTGCTAACGTGGTAATGATAATTTATGCACAAACTGCCAGATGTGTTTTTTAACTCTGTATCTGAACTGCAAAAACTAAATCACTGCAATAATTGACTAAGAGTTCTCACAATAATCGCTTCTTCTTTTTTGTTGTGTAAACAATTGTCAACAACACGCTGTATAAACAGGTTCAATTCCCAACTTATTTTTCAATATAATACATAGGCTACTTCTTCGATAAATTCAAACCATTTTAACTTATTAACGCATCAATTTAAGATAAGGCAGTATTTATTTTGATGTAGCTTATTCCAAAGAATTCATAACAGATACTGACAATAAATATTACATAGCCTATATTGCATTTTATTGAACATTGACCGATTAAAATGACACAATTAGAACTACAAGTGTGCATGTGTTTTCAAACATACAAAACATTTGAAATTTACGGCATGTAAACGTGTTCAATTTTGGACTGATCTGTGATAAACGTTATTTTGTAACTCACTTAGACTGTAGAAACATTCATTTTTTTATATGTTCTTCGATATTCATCACACAATATTTACTACTGATGTTGACACCGACTTTCTCTCAAACACGCTAATTGACCTCGGATTGTAAAATTCATGCGCAGATCGAGTCGCCATTTTACAGTTTTCCATGCATATATAAACAAACTACACTTCTTCAGTATGTGGAGCTGTTGACGATGTTTCAAAGATTTTCAGTAGGCCCCTACAGATTTATTGTAAACAAAACAGTAAAGACATGCGCTGTAAAACGTCTAATGGATTTCACGGCGTTTCAACCCAAATATTCCCGTGGATCTACATTTTGCAACAAGTTTTTTGTGAGGAAAAACTGTTCAACACATGCGATTTTCCATATATACAGTATATGGTACATTATGAACGGTAACGTAAAATTTATTTGTTCACTAAACAGATTTTGGCGATTTTTTTCACAATGATTCGATAAGCGAAATACAATCTGTGACTGATAATTTATATGCGCCGCTTCCTGCTTTTAGGGAACTTTTCTCTTTCTTTTTATTAAATTAAATATTATTTACTCATGCACGTGAACATCGCCCCGTTTGTTATCAAATAACTCTGTATGTAATATTTAACTTGCGAGTACAACTTTATGAGAAGTTTTCTTTCTCCGACATATCTTTCCACGTGTTAGCATCATGTTCTCAACATGCATTTGATAAATGGGCGGGTCTATATAAATGCACCAATCAGAATCTTTATTTCGAATCGCAATTGAAATACACACCGATCAGAAAGTGTCATCACTCAACGCAATGCTACATCGGTCGTAGCGAATACTTACATGCAAGATTTGCGATAAATAACTTCTGCTTTCATGCCTATAATATTAGCTCATAATATTGTCCAAGACATCATAAGAGCAAAAATGAATTAAATCAACACTTTATAAATTTACATTCATCTGATGTATATATATTGGGTTTTATTTAAGATCTCTATGATATTTCTACTATATTATTTTTGTCACTTTTTGAAGATTTTAAAAAAAGACAGCACTTCCATGTATAAAACAAAATTGAAATTAATAGCGAGTGAAGCAAGCTCTAAGAACCAGTGCTCGGGGGAAAAATTATGATAAGGAAAAAAAAATATATAAAAGTCAGATAACAATAAGTTATAAAAGAAAATAATACTGTATTTACACTTTTGACCAAATTAAACACAAATTACATTTTACAGACTGATCAATTTTCTCCAAAAGTAAATAACAGTTTTAGGGGGAAGCAAGTCTATGTATTTTGTAAGAATTTTTTAAAACTTAGAAATATTATATAGGCCTAATATTTTCTCTCTCTCTCTCTCTCTCTAAAAATTCTATGATGTTAGGTGATAAGTGTCAAAATATCACTAAGTTGATAATGATGCAAGTTATGTGTATTCTTGCAGCGCTCGCCACAACGGTAGCACCGCAAAACATATTATTTTAAAATTGAAAAAAATCAAAGATTTGATCATTGTCATGTCCCATTTTTAATTACCCCAAGAAATTGACAAGAATGAAAACAAATTTCTTAATATGGAGAATCAGATTTATTATGACTGAAAGTCTTTGATTCAATCGGAACTTTGGGATGACAATTTGTCAATGAACTGGTAATCATAGATCTGTATTCTTATATGTCAATACCATGCAAAATTCCACCAAAATAAATATTGAGAGGGCATTTCACATACAGGAGAAATCTAAGTTTGGATTTTTTCCATTCTTATAATTGCTTATATATAATTTGGGCAGAGGTATTGAAGAATATTGTATTTTTAAGCAAAATATGATGCAATTTATCCATTTGAAAAATTATGGATGACCTGGGAGAGGCTTTTTTTTCAATTTGAACAAAATTATTACATTATTATATAACTGTCATAAATACATGTTCCTATGATTCAACAGATGATTTATCGTTCCTGTATATATCACATTTTCTCACGTGTAGCTGGCATGTAAACTGTCAACAAATGGCCGTAATCAACAAAGCGTTAAGGCCGCATGGTTTTCCCCGACAAACGGAAACGATTTAAACAAAGCACCTCAACGTATTTTCGCAGAAAATGAATGAAGTCTTTCCAATAATAAAAAAGTTGGAAATACCAAGATACAGTGTTAATTTTGTCATTCTCGACCAGTCGTTTTCCAGCAAAAATTGCGATATGTCATCACTCCCATTTATCTTACGTATGCATGTCTGTTGCACGTACCGGTGTTCTATCTCGATTCATAAGCCTAGATTATAAATTATTGACATTCCCATTACATCATATCAACAAATAGCTCTTCAAATTATTACAATATGCCATCATATATTTACATATTTTCATTTTTTATTTTCTATTTTAAGCATTTGTAGTCACAACAGAAGAAAAGGAAGTGGAGCATACGACATGCATTTAGTGCAATTTCCACAAGATAACTGTAAAAATGACAAATTATTTCGAAAATAAAGCCAATTTACACTCACCTGATAAGTTTTTCTACAGTTGTCAAACAATCGTTGCTCTAAAAATCACTTTTTTACAGTAATTCCTCTCTGATCAACTGCGCCATTGACTTCCATGTTGCTCTGTGTATGCTAATCAGCTGTTACCGACAACTCCCGCTTAGAGAAAAGCGCCACCTATGAAATTTCACATCACGTTCAAAATGTGTTTGTGAATATTGTGGAGGACGTGTTGCAAACGCATTGAGTGTAATTAAATAATAAATTGTTAGCAGAGTTTGTATTCATGCCACAGAACTTCTTACTTCTAAGGACCTTGACCTACACACTGTATATGACCTTGACATTTTAGGACCGACCACAAATCTTTTTTTGAAAATATTTTAGTTTTTGAAGGATCATAAATGGTGACTCAATTATTATAGTTAATTTATATTATGTAAGAAATGAAATAATGCAGATATACTAGCTGTTCAATATATTTAAATGATTAAGGTGGCTCACTACACCTTGAAATAGTGTCTCAAATCTGCAGAAAATTACTTGATTTTATATGAAAAATTGTTTGATGCTCAAGAAGTGTATAAGTCAATAGGTGAAGAATTATGCAATTTTGGATAAAAAATTATGACTTTAAAAATTTTTTATATTCATTATACATGTATATGAACAAGAGCCCCAGGCAGATTCAAACTTGTGATCTGCTGCTCACAAGTCCAATACTTTAACCCCTGAACTAATATGATAATATTCAATCAAATCAATTAATGCAAGCAATATAACAAAACATTTAAATCGCCATCTTTTAATGTTGTGTGTCTTAAAAAGTAAAGTCTTGATGTAGCTAGCTACATGTACCTTAAGAGTTTGAAACATTCACAGATCAATTCAGCTAAGTCACAGCGGACAAATCACTCTCTTGTGCATTGTTAATTTGTATTACACATGGATAAAAAATCTGTGTGTTTAGATTATGAATCTGAACAGTGTATATATATAGCTTTGTTAAAACTTTTATGAAAATATCTCGAACAATTTATTTTTTTTAAATTGAGCTACCCGGTAACTTCAAAATATGGAATATTGTAGTCAAGGTCAAAGGAAGGTCAAAGTCCGGAAAATATAAAACAATGAAATTGCTATATCCTAAATATTTTGTAGAAAGCTTGATAGAAATAATTTGATCATTTTCTTTGAAACTGAGCTAAACACATCATAATAAATAGTGAAGTCAATGTCATAGGGAAAGTCAAGGTTAGGAAAAGATGGCACTAATTTATTGCTATCACCAATTTGTTTTCTTGTATAAAATTTGATGATATCTGGAACTGTTCCTTTAAAACTGAGCTAAATGCAAAGTGTACTTGTCGGTACTCATATCACAAAAAAAAACCCCCAAAACAAAAGAAAAAATACACAATGTAATATTAATTTACACACAGTTTAATTCTGTTAAATCAAAAATTCCCTGTACAAAGTTTCTCACTAGAAAGTAGATCTTCAATGGGATTCCCTACATGTTCAAACACAAGCTAACATGATTAATTCACATGTATGGATGTACATGACAGCACAGAAATAGAATAAAATTTTGTACTAAATAAATAATACACATTCCTTAAAACAATGTAAGAATAAAATTTTTAAATAAAATCATATTTCTGCTATTTTTTAGCTTACATACTAACCGTCACAGTAACTGTCATTTTCACACACAATTTGCTTGCATTATTTTGTAACACCAGCAACAAATTATGTTTCTATAATAACCCAAAAGGACTCTGTCCAATGGTTGTTGGACACTACTTGGCTTGACTCTTGAGAACAGACATGTTCAGTCCTCCACACAACAGACAGTAGCTACAGGTGATCGGTCTGATCAGTCCATTAGGACGGCTTGAGGAACACCGGGAATCCGTACACCACGGGAGCCGCCCCTATCAGGTGTGGTAGGCGGCAGGCAGCGCGAGCCTTGGGTACCACATCCAAAAGCTTCCGTGGTTCTTTGGTGGTGTCATCTGATAACCATGATGACAGCAGGCATGCCAGGAAGCGGTCAATGTCCTTGTCTGTCACATCCCATAGATTGGCCACCATGCATGGACTGTCAAAGTATTAATGCAAATAAAGTTACTAAATCTTATCTACAATTTCCATAAAAGGTTTTGAAAGAATACATAGAACAAAATCTCTAACTGTCTTAAGATGTCATTTTAACAACAATTGCTTATAAAACATTTGTGTTCCCTTTCCCCTGATATTGGGTTGGACAATATTCAAAACAGGTACAGTGTATTTTATTAACCTTTTAACCTTGGATCAGTCATCAGCTTTCCATGGCCAACCCATTTTTCCTTGCTTGACCTTTGACCTATTAACCTTAAAAAAAACTAAGTGCTCAGCACTTATCCTGGCAAAGCTGTGGATGACGTTTGATTGATGTCAAGCAATAGGCTTTACAGATATTTGTCGGCATAAGATTTACAAACTGATAAGACCACCCCACATTACTTAAAAAAAAAAGGCCATTAACATGACAGAAACTTGAAAATTTGTTTTACAAAATATGTCCATACTGTAAAAGTGGTTATTTACGCGAGGGGGAAATTTTCTCTAGTTACATGGTAAGCTTAAAACCTTGTAAAATACCCCTGCGCATATGGTAAAAAAATCAAAGTTTTAGTGTGGTGAACCACACATCCACGTATTTAATACCCAGGTGTATTGTTTGACTATTAAAAAGCGTACTTAACCACCAGCGTAAATAACCACCTTTACAGTAAACAAATAAATATTAAACCAAAGAGGAAACCCCTCCTACCATCCTGCCATGAAGTAATTGAGCATAAATCCTGTTGCCTCCAGATGACCGGTGGCTTCCAGCTTCCCACTGCTGCACCCCATAAGGATTGTCGCCGCACGGCAGTCCAGACTGGCAAGGTCACTACCACCGAGATAGGCACCGCCGGTACCATGTCCACAGTACCTGTGTCAAAATAATCCAACAGAAATCACTATACGTCCACAGTACCCCTTACCACAGATATTTATTTAATTAATACTGTGGAATCATTAGAATTCATGGTGGCTCAATTTTCGTGGTATTCGTTGGTAGCCCTTTCCAACGAATTAACATCATCAACAAAAGCAAATTTAGAAAAAGTTATCTTTGTTACTGAAACTGAAAAGCAACGCATCCATGAAATTACATCCCCACAAATAAGCAAAAAAACCACAATCCATGAAAATTTAAATGATTCCACAGTAGTATTTTACACAGGTACTTTATATCCGTCATTTTACACAGGTACTTTATATCAGTCGTTATTAAAATATGGCTCTCAAGATTTTGGTCTAACAACATAATGAAAGCAGTAAGCCTTATATCTGTACTGGACTCACAGGAACAGGTCCTTGTTCTGCAGAGCGCTGGTGTACTCGGACTTGGTCGGTTTACGGTTGATGATACCCTCCCAGCTCTTCTCTCTGAATAACAAAATATACATGTAGTAGCTTCATAGCAAGGCTGCCTAAAGTGCTTCAGTACAAATTCTCATTGGCATAGTGTAATATAATTGTCACATGGTAAATATGTTGGGCCACTGTGAAAAAATCATCATGCATTAACACAAGTAGTGTACTGTCAGTCAAAATCCAATACCATTCTCAACTAGACCTAGTCCAGTACACATTTTCTAAGTACATGTATTTACTACTCAAATTTTCAATCCTTATTTTGTTTAAGGCCAAGCATTTGCTTCAATTTTTTATAGTCAACAAAATGAATGCCACCGGTTTCCAACTAGCATCTTTTATTATGGTATATATGCAATACCTTTCTTCACATGCAGCCTTCAAACACCACTTTGATAAGATTTATTTGCATTTTTAATCTAACAAGAACTTAAGCATGTTCTGCTTGCATTGAGGGTACCTTGAGAACCAGTCCTGGAAGGTTTCCTGGGTGGAGGCCAGGTTACTGTCCGGATTCAGGACGTAGAACACCCTCTGTTTGTCTATACCCGTGTGTAGAATGGAGCTCTTCTGTGTGGTGAGGTAGGAAAGTTGAGCATGGAGGTGGTACAGGGACGGCATGCGGGAGATGCTGGACTGAGTCAGGGATGGCACACACTCCCAGGGCAGATGTTGTACTGCCTTCAAAACAAAGTGTATATTTTATATATCAGCAGGATTCCTGATGGAGAGCATCTCTTTGTAAAAAGATGTGTCCTGTTCTTAAAAGTTAGAATGATTAATCAATAGCTTTTTTCACCTTTGTACCTCACATAGAGTTGAAAAATACACTTAAAATATTGTGCAATTTCTTCTTCTGCAGTTTTTACACCATATCACAAAACATCATGTACGAGACAACTTATTTTTGCTGTCTGCAGTAACTGATATTACATCATCCATCTCTTGTTCATACCTTGTCCAGAATAAGCAGCACATGGCCCTTGGAACTGGTCAATCTCAGGTCTTTGGTCACCCTCCTGAATGTTGACACACAGTTGTCTGCCCCAGACCTACTAAGTGTGTTTCCTGTCAATTCACAGATGGCGCTTCTGATATCCTCATCACTCAGCATGTCAGCACACTCCACCAAACGCTGTACACACAAAATAAACTTCTTAAATGTGGATCCTTACATGGTATCCAAAACAACACAATTAATAATAAGCCAACCAAACATTCCACCAGGAATCTTAAATGTAATAACAGAAATCTAGATCTCGTACAAAAATCCAATGAAAGGAAAGAGTCACTCAACTTGATTGTAAATGTTTGATCAGGTTACATAAATGTCGCATCTATTTCTCAGGGCTTACATACACACCTGCACTACATGTAGTGAGAGCCTAGTTCTGGTTTCCTGGAATATCTCTTGACACACCCTTTCATTGAAATCATTCAAGGAGTTTCCGGACTCATTCGTCTGGACAGTTCCATGGATCAGACATCGCCAGTGCCCCAGCCAGTATTTATCCATGTGTTCAAGGACATCCTATGATAAAGAGCAGAAATTAAAACTGATTTAACAATAATTCAGAGTCCTAAATGGTAGAAAATGTTTGGGAATATCAAATTTCAAGTTCCCTGAACATATCCAAAACAAGGAAAATATGTTAGCAGATATTTGGTTATAGTTTTTGCCTTTCAAAAATATAGCCTTATCCTGAGACGTTAACCCTAATCTGACATATTTTCAGCCCTATTTTGTCATGTCATACCTAATCTGTTAGTCCTTCACAAATACACTAAACCTTCTCTGACAAGATGACCCTATACATTACTCATAGACCTAACCTGACATGATGTCCTTACACTAGACCTAACCTGACATGATGGCCTTACACTAGACCTAACCTGACATGATGGCCATACACTAGACCTAACCTGACATGATGGCTGTACACTAGACCTACCCTGACATGATGGCTGTACACTAGACCTACCCTGACATGATGGCTGTACACTAGACCTACCCTGACATGATGGCCTTACACTAGACCTAACCTGACATGATGGCTGTACACTAGACCTACCCTGACATGATGGCTGTACACTAGACCTACCCTGACATGATGGCTTTACACTAGACCTACCCTGACATGATGGCCTTACACTAGACCTACCCTGAGCCTGTCGTCTAACTTCCAGCGACTCTGCCACCACTCTGTCTTGTCTGTGATCTTGATGCTGTTGTGACTTTCTTCCATGATGTCTGAAAACTCAGACAAAATTTTTCTTCCCTGCAAAAATAACAACTAAGGATTAGAAACATCATTTAATCTAATCACTAACAAAAAGATTATAAGCCTTTTTTGTTAACCTCCTTTTTGATTGAGAATTCTTCAGCACATGTCTACCATGGAAAACTCCTAAAGATAGGATATCCCTACCCTCCTTTAAATACTAGTACCATGGCAACTTCACTTCAATAGTATCTGACCATGAACTTGTGTATACTAGAGAACCATAAAGACTTACGTGGATTGTTTGGAAGGCTGGCAGTCTTACAACTACTGGCTCCTGGTGCCGCCTCATACTGCTCAGGATCATCTGGTCAGGAACTTGTGGATTTGTTACCATGGACACTTGGCAAACTGTCCAGTCTACAATCAATCAAACAGCTTTGATCATACATGTATTTCTTTTTTAAGAAAGTTAAATGTAGTTTCACTAACTTTATTCAATGTGCAGCTAATCTCTTGCCAATAAAAAAGAAACAATCAAGTTTAAGCATACTGTAAACGTACTACATTTGGCTGTGTATTCTATTTAGCGCTATTGGCGGAATGCGGCTTCCGCTTAATCAAGTGCATCGCTAAATGCCATGCATGCATGTATAAGAATAGTCACATTCAGGAATAAGCTAATTCAAATCCATGCCAACTTGTTCAAAAACTAATTTCCGCTAAATATCGTACACGCCAAATATAATACGTTTACAGTATAAGAGGGGCACCTTTCATCTATTCCAATAGAATTTACCGTTATTGAATTGGTGCATTTTTTTAGTGCAAAAGCAATGATTACATTTACTGGTATTTCTGCTTTAAATAATAAGGCCCTTATTATCAAAGTGATCTTTAAAGCAACAGAATTCAGAGTCTTAAGACAAACCTTCTGGCAGGTCCTTTATGATATTTTGAAGATCTTGAGGAGTTTTGTTAAACATAAGATTTTTATAGATTGTGTTTTTAATTTCCCCTTCTTGGGCCCCCACTTGTTCCTCTCTCTCTGATTGACAGCTCATTTCCTTCTTGGACTTCCTGTCATAGAAACAAACCAGACTCAACGGTTACAAAATGTGAGCGATGCCATGAATCTTCTGTATTTGTCTTCAAGTTTACAGCTGGTATTTGTATTATTGTTTATTTTGAAAGAAAGTACATCACAAGGTGTCCCATGCCTCCTTAATGTTTAAATATTTTGCAATGATTGACAGCTAGAGAGTGTACCTGATTTTCCTGCTACAGTTGACCAGAGACTGGTGCCTGAACGTGACCACCATGCCCTCCGTCAGGTAGTAGGCGGCCTTCAGGGGACATAACTCTAGGTACTGGAGGGCCAGCAGGTTACAGATGGAGCTGTACAACCCGGTGGTAGGCAGATGGCGCGCTTGTTCAAACGCCACCTCCAACATAGAGGTCAAACCCTCTTCCTTTGGTGAATCAGCTGAAATCAGAGTATACAATGAAAACAAAAGTCCAATGAGTAACATCTCTAACAATTTTAAACCTATATAGTTTGTCCCATGTTATCATTCCCATCACTTTTTGATGATTTTTAAATAAGCTAAAATACACATACTGGTACCTATTAGAAGTACAGTTGAAATCAATATAAGGGAAGATTTCTGTAAGTTTGGTTGAAATTGATTCTGTAATTCCAGAGAAGTCAAAATTGTCGAACGTTATAATATAATGATACCGGTAACCAGACGAGCCACTCACCTCTTGGTGGATCTTTATTGAGTCTACGAGGAGGGGCTGCCCTTCTCATTCTGTCCATCGTAATCTGCATGTTAGCCTGAGTGGTGGATCGTGGAATCTCAGTGGTGTCCGTCCCATCTACGAGTGTTGTACACTCCTCTCCTTTAACCTGATTGGATGATTTAGTGACCTTCCGGCCAGGATGCCCTCTTCCTGACTTCTTGTCATCGCCACCACGCGGAATCTCAATAGAACTGTCAAGGTCCTCAACTACAAAAATTACCATAATGCTAGAGATACTGGTAAATAATTTTCCAAAGTCAACAAAGAATTTAAAAACATTCATAAGAACTTACCCTCCTGGACCAGTAAATTCCCTCTCTCATACCAGTCATCATCTTCTAGTTTAGGATTAGAGATCTGAATACTGGGAGCGTTGTACTGGTTCTCCTCCAGTAAACTGGTCTCCTCCTCCTTGATGTTGACATATTCTATATCCACCATGCTGACAGTATCCCTTTCGCCCTTCCATGCACTTCTTGCCTTCTCAGCAGGCTGCCTCTTACTGTTATTTCTTCTGGTAGTTGGCTTCCTGACTTCCTTTGTCTCCTCCTTACTTTGCAAGTCTTTCTCATCAAAATCATAAACACATGTTTTATCCTTTGTTTGAGCACTTTTCTGACTGATGGTGGAAGAGGCATTTGGATTTTCAGTGACCTTCCGCCTTCCCCTGCTCTTCACTGGTTCACCACTTGAGGCTTTGGCTGGTTCCTGACTAACCTCGGCCTTCCCCCTTCTTGTGACACTTTTCTTTGTCGTCAGATTTCCCTTGTTTTCCTGAGTGGCAATGTCCTGTTTCACGGCTTTCTTACTTTCCCTCTGAGTGGCAGACACTTTGGCTTTGTTCACGTACTTTGGTATACGGGACACGGAGCCAGCTTTTCCTGTGGACGGTGTAGAGTTAGCTGAGGAGCTCTCCTGATGACCCGGAGTTACTGAAGAACAGCGGCTGTTACTCACTGGAAGCTTGGAGCAGACCTCGTCATCACTGGAGTCAGAACTAAACATCAACGCCTTTCTACTGCTCACACTATAGGGAGTTTTCAGGACAAACTCTGGTTTTTCTGTCACTGGGGTTTGAGTTAGTTCTTCTGTCAAACTTCCATCCTTACATCTGCCTTCCCTGCATACACTGGATTTTTCTTTCTTGGCTGTTTTTGCAGAAATTGATGTAACAGAGTTAGCTTGAACTGAATTGACCAATTTTGAGGATGTGGATTTGGCTAATTTTACTCGGGTGTTCTCTTTTCTTCCTCTCCCAGCAGGCCTCTGACTTTTTTCCGAAGTCTCCAGCGATTCCTCTGGTGCATCTATACCTACAGTGCTACTCCTAGAAGATACTCCTGAGATGTCCCTTGTAGCTGGCCTCTTTTGAGTTGTTCCCCTTCGTCTGTTTGTTCTGGTCCCTGTTTTAGACTGGTTCACACTCTGGTCTATTATCTCATTGATATCCAGCTTGCTGAGGTCCTCCACAAGCTCAGGACAATCCTCCGTTGTGATATGCTGATCATGACAGTCCTCCATTTTACTTGAAATCTGAGGAAGAATGTTCTCTGGTTTTATGGAGGTTTCCAATGAGGTCCCCTCTTCTAAATCATCCATTTCTTTCTTAGTGTACCTTTTACTTGATAAACTTCTCATTAGACACATTTGAGCCTTAAATACAGTGAATTTATTTTGAATTAAATTAGCCACCAAGTCACTAACACATTTAGTCTGGAAGAACTTCTGCGCTGTTTCTATCACATTAGCACATTTTTCTGTTTTTCCGAGAAGTAAACTAGTCTCTGCTATTAAAGACAAGCACTCAACATATATGTCCTTCAGCTCGCTGTTGTCCTGGAAATTACAAACAGGTAAGACCTCGCCCGGTTTACCTGTGCTGGGTTTCTGAAGAATAAACCTCTCACAAATACTATTTATCCTATCTAGTGTTTCAAATGAAAGATTTTGCTGAAGGTAGATTTCAAATTTTGCTGTGACTAGGGTGTAAGACAGAACAGCCAGTTTAACAATGTTGTCCTGACAAAGGTCACAGGTCGAGTTGTCAGTGAGGTGCTGCCAACAGGGCAGGTAAGGACTCTGGAAGCTCTCCATGCCGTCTTCCTCCTTCTTTGCATCGTCATCAAACCCAAAGATTCCTGAAGTTTTGCTTTTTCTGGACTTGGAGCTCCTGTTGGTTGCTTTCTCTTGCACAGTGACCTGACTGCCATTGAAGACCTGACATGTTTTTGTGAGACTAGAAATGGCTGCTGTCGAGTTCTCAGACAGGATGTGGATGATGGAGAATTCATTCATAAACATGGAAGCCCTGAAATAAAGTGGAAATTAATTCACCAAATATATAAGCACATTCTTCTCTCATGAAGAACAAGTGTTATTTATTAGTTCATGTGTTATATAAGAAGACTACTTTCTGAGGGTGAAGGCCTTCTTCAGACTGACAGTCTAATAAAGGTGGATAAGACAAGAGACTTACCACTTTGGCAGCCCCATGAAGTGAGCAGTGGTCCAACCCTCCTTGATGTGGAACTTGGCGGATCTGGTGTCGCCGACCAATCGCTCGAGTTGTCCCAGGTGATAGAGGGACAGCAGGTACTCCTGGATAACGTCATACTTCTCTGTGGTGTTTAATCCTGTCAACAATCAATGAAAACAATTCCTGTAAACAATCAATGAAAACAAATCCAGTAAACAATCAATGAAAACAATTCCTGTAAACAATCAATGAAAACAATTCCTGTAAACAACAAGCACAGCATTCACTGAAAACAATTCCTGTAAACAATCAATGAGAACAAATCCTGTAAACAATCAATGAAAACAATTCCTGTAAACAATCGATGAAAACAATTCCTGTAAACAACAAGCACAGCATTCACTGAAAACAATTCCTGTAAACAATCAATGAAAACAAATCCTGTAAACAAACATAGGTAATCACAGATTACAAAGCTCACCGAGACGAGGCATCAACTTTATGAGGAATCACCTTTATAAAACCACCTTTATCATATTATATGAAAATCATAGTTAATGATCTTGGATATTCATGGATACTGTTTTGACACAATATCGTATATCATATGTAAAAAAATTGTATGATAATCATATGTTCATTTCATACAATATTATAAGATACAATGTTTATCAATACAATAATATAAAAAATGATATTGCATCCAATGATACTTACAATATAATACTGAAATAAATATTGATGCAATATGATATTGTAACATATAATATGACATTGTATCTTGTTAAACATCATTGTATTTAATCACATAGTACAATATTATCTAATATAAATACAATAAAGCATTATTTGATATTATATCATATCACATAATACATCACAATATTGTAACATATGATATTATATTGTATAATATAGAATAATATTGTATTGTATGATATTGTATCATATTTGATACACAATATTGTATCATATGATACAATATAATTTGATAAAACATTGTATATCATATGATACAATATCATCTGATATAGTAATATATTATATAATACAATATCATATCATATGATACAATATCATATTATTATACAAAATCATATTATATAATATCTTATAATATCATATAATACAATTTCATGTATTATATAACAATATATTATATAAACAAATATCATATTATACAATATTGTATCATATGAAACAATATAATTATAATATACAATATTGTATCATATGATACAATATCATATATTGCAATATAATATGAAACAATATCATTCGATAGAATAATATATTATACAATATTATATTCTACAATATTGTTTAATAATATACAATACTATAATACATAACAATATCATAATATAATATCATATAATAATGTACAAAAAAAATTGATACAATATCATATCGTATCATATAACTTTTTACAATATAATGTATGATTTTACATTGTATCATATAAAACAATAGTGTATCATATCATAGAATACTATATCATAGGAATCATGTTATATCATTTAACAACAAACACATCTATCAAGCAGGTTTGAGAGAAATAGGAGAATTTTTAGCATCCTTGATAATGGAGATCAGGCTCTGCATCTGAAGCTACCTCTGCAATTCATTTCTATTATAGTTAAATCAATTATGCAAGCTATTATCTATAAAACATGTAACCTGTTCCAAAAAACTAAACCTCATTCAGCATCCGAAACCTAAGGCTCAGATTCAGCATTCAAGCCTGTCAGATGCATCAGTATCATGAGATGCATCATCCATGCAAGTTTGGTGATGTAAGGACCAGTAATAACTAAGATATAATCATCAGAAGGCACCAGCTCCAAAAACTTTAACCAGCTCTTAAAACCTTAACCTCATCCAGCATCCGAAACCTATGGCTCAGATTCAGCATTCATGCCTGTCAGGTGCATCAGTATCGTAAGACGCACCATCCATGCAAGTTTGGTGAAGTAAGGACCAGTAATAACTAAGATATATTTTTTAGCATCCTCGATAATGGAGATCAGGCTCTGCATCTGAAGCTACCTCTGCCATTCATTTATATTATAGTTAGATCATATATGCAAGTTTGAAATAGTGCTATTACCTACATGTATTAAACATGTGACCTGTTTCAAAAAAACTAAACCTCATCTAGCATCCAAAACCTATGGCTCAGATTCAGCATTCAAGTCTGTCAGGTGCATCAGTATAATAAGATGCATCATCCATGCAAGTTTGGTGAAGTTATGACCAGTAATAACTATGTTATAACCATCAGAGGGCACCTGTTTCAAAAACTTTAACCAGTTCTAAAAACCTTAACCTCATCCAGCATCCGAAACCTATGGCTCAGATTCAGCATTCAAGCCTGTCAGGTGCATCAGTATCATAAGACGCACCATCCATGCAAGTTTGGTGATGTAAAGACCAGTAAAAACTAAGATATGATCATCAGAGGGCACCTGCTCCAAAAACTTTAACCAGCTCTTAAAACTTTAACCTCATCCAGCATCTGAAACCTATGGCTCAGATTCAGCATTCAAGCCTGTCAGGTGCATAAGTATCATAAGACGCACCATCTATGCAAGTTTGGTGAAGTTTGGACCAGTAGTAACTTAGAAATGCTTATCAAACAGCACCTGCAACAAAAACTTAAAACTGCTCGAAAAACCTTAACTTCATCCAACATCCGAAACCTATGGCTCAGATTCAGCATTCAAGCCTGTCAGGTGCAACAGTATCATAAGACAAACCATCCATGCAAGTTTGGTGAAGTTAGGACCAGTAGTAACTAAGATATAATCATCAGAGGGCACCTGCTCCAAAAACTTTTACCAGCTCTAAAAACCTTAGCCTCATCCAGCATCCGAAACATATGGCTCAGATTCAGCATTCATGCCTGTCAGGTGCATCAGTATATAAGACACACCATCTATGCAAGTTTGGTGAAGTTAGGACCAGTAGTAACTTAGAAATGGCTATCAAAGGGCACCTGCAACAAAAACTTTAACCTGCTCCAAAAACCTTAACCTCCTCCAGCATCTGAAATTCATGGCCAAAATTCAGCATCCAAGTCTCTCAAGTCCATTAGTAGGTCCAGATGCATCATTCATGCAAGTTTGGTAAAGATAGGACAAGTAATAACTTAGATACAGGACCTGCAACAAAAACTTTAACCAGGTCCGGACGCCGACGCCGAGGGTATAGCATAAGCTCCCCCCGACTTCGTCTCGGTGAGCTAAAAAGCACAGCATTCACTGAAAACATTTCCTGTAAACAAGCACAGCATTCACTGAAAACATTTCCTGTAAACAACAAGCATAGCATTCACAGAAAACAATTCCTGTAAACAATCAATGAAAACAATTCCTGTAAACAACAAGCACAGCATTCACTGAAAACATTTCCTGTAAACAACAAGCATAGCATTCACAGAAAACAATTCCTGTAAACAACAAGCACAGCATTCACTGAAAACATTTCCTGTAAACAACAAGCATAGCATTCACAGAAAACAATTCCTGTAAACAATCAATGAAAACAATTCCTGTAAACAACAAGCACAGCATTCACTGAAAACAAATCCTGCATCAACAGCAAAGGGTTATAATGCAACTGTTAGTTATGTCTACAAAAATGGTGTCAGCAGAAGGGGTTTACCTGGACCAAACTTTATGTAAAAACTGACCGAATATTTGTATAATACACATATGCTTCTGCATATTTGCATACACATGAAGACTAGGTAGAGATTTAACATCTTTATAAAACTGACCACTTCCTTGTAGAACTCGTACCTTTGTTGTCGACGGCCCAGTGTTCCTTCCCCAACAGGAAGTAGACCACGCTGACGTGGTTCCTGTACGCCTCAATGGCATGGTCCAGGCTGTAGTCCTCTGACCTCTGGCTTTCTTCTGAGTCACGCTCCACCGGAAGGGACAGGAACAGTGACCAGCACCGCTTGACCGTCCCATTGGCCAGACACACCGTCTTACTTTGACTGGGCTGCTGACCTATCGTCTCGTTAACCTGGGTCAGAAGCTGCAGGCCTTTCTCTACCTGTAAAACACTTCAGTTATAGGACAGTGTACTATTACATACATGAACATTAGGCCTCATAAAAAAGGTCTTACATGTACATGTAAATCAAAACTGATCATGCAACACACCCATCTATCTGAAGTTCAAACATTATTATAGGAGGTAAAGACTATGTATTGAGACATTGTATGCATTGTAAACATGTACACACACCATATTTTCCATATTTAGTGCCCTTTGCTATATAAAGGTCCTTTGTGCCTATATACAATTGCCCAATAATTAGCCCCTACTTTATTACTGATAAACAAAGAACCTATTGGAATACACATCTAAAAACTGTGGTTCTGTAGGAGACTTGCTTAACAGTTCAATAAAGAAAGTGAAACAAAGATAACTTTAATTGGTTTTTTTTTTAAATATAATTTTTTTTTTGGGGGGGGGGGAGATACAGGTGTACAGGTACCTGTTTAGTGTGTAGGTAATGCATGACACTGGACATGACTGTCTGTAGGTAGCCATCGTCTAGCCCCGCCTGTTGGTCAGGAATGGCAGGGAGGAGTTGTCTGGCCTGATGATGCATCCCGTGGGTCCCGTAGATGTGAGAGAGGCGACACTTGATGATGTTATTTATAGCCTCATCTCCTAACTCACTGCACACATCCAGAGCCAGAAACAAAGCCTGCTGCTCCCGGTCCACCTGTCACAGAAACACCAATCTCTTGTTATCTTTGTACATGTACCGTAGATCAAACAAGTAAACAAATAATGAGTTCCTTAAAAAGGAAAGGTATTCATAAATTTCTAACCCCCCACCCCTCCCCGAAAAAAAAAAAACCAAACAAAATCATGAGTTCACAGAAATTAGAAATTGTGCTGGTAAAAAATTGTAGGGTTTGTTTCTAATAAGGAACATAAGCACACATCTCACAATCTTCATACAAATCTGTGTCCTAAGAGAATGTACCTTTCCAGTGAGACGGAGAATGGAAGAACACAACATGACAGATCGAAGACTGCTCTCTGTGTGTTCATTGGTGGGGACATTTTTCCACAATTCCAGAGCCTGGTCTAGATGTCTGATGATATCCATCTCCATGGAGAAGGTACACATCTCCTCAAACACCAGGGCCCCGCTGGGCTGGGGCTCCTCTCCAGGGTCAGAACTGCTCTCCTCACCGTTACTCAACACCTGGGAACTAGATATCAGCTGGAGGGACAGAAACAAACACATCACTTGATTACAGATTACTGTTACATGTATTAAAATAAGTTAAAGAATCTAATACATGGACAATACTAAGTCAATTTTAAGTGTTGTAATTAGAATTTTGACAAATACAGCACGTTTTCTTTTTCTAAAGAAAGAATTCTTTGCCTGTTAACAGCTATGCTCTATGATGATAAATATCTGACCTGTTTACAGAACCGTTCATGCTGTACAATATAAATCCACAGGTGTACATCAGCCAGGACCAGCGTCCCCTCCCCACCAGACTCCCCTCTCAAAGCCCGCTCAGCCTCCCCTAAATACTCCTCCACAGGACTGTCAAAACAGCAAGAGGGGTAAAGGTGAAAATTATAAGCATGCAGTATGTACACGGTCACATAAAAAAAATTCTCTACCTCCTTCAGGAACATGTCATGTTATAAGTATGTCACTACTGAATTAGAAGCTTGGCACTGGCCAGTCTGTGTTTACCTGTCTTGTATGTCAGTGAAGTGTCCCCAGTAAAGTTTGGCCATCTCCAGCAGACTTGTGGCTTTCTGTACAGGGAGTGTTGCCACTTCGTGTAGTCTTTTCAAGAGAGACAACTCTGCCTTTGGATACCTTTTCCTTTAAATTAAAGGTGTGGTGTTACATCTATACAGTTAAATATATGATTCTTGGATTATGGTTTCTATCTTAAATATATTACAGGAACACATTTCTTGAAATATTTATTTCAGTCACAAATTTAAAGTTAAGAATTATATGTATTAGATAAAAATATTTTATATATTTCTTCAATTAATCAATTTTATGTAGGCATATACATGAAGATACATGTATTTAAATGTAGTGTTTTTAATACCTTGAAGCTGTGAAATATTTAAGCTCCATTATCAGGATGTCATAGACCTTTTCAAGATTTTCTGCAAAATACCTAAAGAAACAAAATATTAGTCTTTAGTTTCACCTTAAAACCCAGAATAATCATAATCAGCTTTTTCATTCACAGTTACCGGGTATTACATTTTTCACAATTACAAACAATGGCATTATGAAGTTCATTCTACACAAATCTCTTCAATGTCCTCACTGCTGTCTGGTAGGTAATATTAGTCCTGCTTTCCTTCAAACCATCTTACCTATCAGTTATCTCTATGTTTCCAGAGCGCAGTTGCTCCCTCTTGATTCGACACCACACCTCCAGGGCGGCGGATACATACGAGGGCTCTAACTGTACACTCCTCGTCAGCGTACACAACACGGCATCAATATCACCAAGCTTCCACTGCAAATCTGCCAACATCTCATAGATGCCCAGCAGGTTCACCTACCAACAGAAAACCGCCATGCTGTAGGCAATTTACATTCCCCTATGTGTATTATTTATAACATGTTAGATATATTCAATATTAGCTTTAATCAGTTCATGTGGGAAATGAAATCATACAGATCACCTATAAAATCCTTTTTTCTGTAAACACGACAATTTTCAACTTCAGATCTACATGTAACTTCTTTTGTGAATAACATATATTTGTAAAACTGAAATTTAACGCAAAATAAAAACAAAGAAATACATGTGGACTGGTTACTGCTTCCCTCTTATAGTACTACCCACCTCTTTGATGCGCTCTTCTTTGAGGTCCTGATCAGACTCTGCCCACTTGGTCAGCTGATCACATTCCACGCTGTAGTAGAACAGGTCCAGCTTCTGGTGACCCAGACTACATGACACTTTGGCAAACTTGGACATCAGGTAACCTGGAAAATAGGACAGATAAATGTCAGAGCTCTAACAGAGAGAGGTTTACATAAACAAGTACAGCAAACTTGGACATCAGGTAGCCTGGAAAACAGGGATTAATATAAGAAAACATGGAAAAGCATGAAGAAACACTAGGTAGCCTGGAAAACATATCCAAAATCAGAGAGTGGTGTACACATGTATGCACCTACAGCAATGGAAAAAAAAAATAGACCTCAATAAACCACAAAATACATGTACCAGTATTCAGAGTTTGATTTTTTAAGGCAAGATCACCTATGGTATCTTTTTTTTACAATTCTTAAAAGAAGAGTCTTCACACAATACTTGACTTCACTAAATCTTTACAATGTTTTTTTACATACCGGTATATGTAGAAAGAAAAGTATAGTTTTCCCCCTGTGATCTATGATACTGACCTAATCTTCTTATCTAAGATATCTTACCACACTGCCTCCTCTCCCTCAGAATAAAGTCCCCTGGGGGAGGGGCATGTCCTGTCTGTTCAATCTGCTGGGTGTAAGCCTTGGCCAGGGGTTGTATGGTCTCCAGGGTGTGAGTCACTTTATCTGGGGCTGCAGTGGAGACAACAACTCTGTATTAACATTTACATATAATTTTTCACTTTACATATCCAATTAATTACCAGGTAAACAAATAAGGCGAATCCTCCTCTACAAATAGAAATGTACACTAAGTACATACAAGATACCGGTAAATATTCTAAAAATTCAAGATGAAATCTCAGCTATAACAATCTCAATAATACCTGGTATGAATTATAGCATACACAACACATACCAAGTTATTGACATATTCTCTTTCAACAAATAAAGATGTAGGGAGCTTAATACATGTACCAGTATTACCTTTGAGGTTGTTGACCAGTGAAACACCAAGCTCAAGTTCCATCCTGAGGATAATAATAAGCTTCGTACTGATCATAACCGCCAGCTTTTCATTTTTATCCTTCGAGTCTTCTTCGTACTGCAACTTATTGTCCTCTCGGCTTGTGATCAGAAATTGAGTAACCTTCTGCGTGTAGTCCAATACCTCCTCCCACAGAGTTACCTTCTCTGGTGGGATCATCGTCTGCTGTTTAAGTATCACTAGAAGACATTCACAAATCAACAAATACCAGCCCGTGTTCAGACTGCACACACTGTCCTCCAACAATGCTACAATATTTCCTGAAAGACTCTGGATATCACTGCAATTTGTTTTTGAATTTTTGGACTTTGTGCTACACATCACTGTCACATAAAAACAATCATAGAGATTCTTCATTGCGTGACTAAAACTCACACTTTCAAATGTGGATAGAAAGCTTTCTCTGATTTGGTGCACTGCCGCCAGGATAGAATGAAGCTGATGGTTGACAATGAGTTGGTGTAGATACTGGAACAGAGACAACGAACTACAAATATCCCTCTCTGACAGCTCACAGTGGTCTGACCCCAAAGCCTTAACCTGCTGAGCAATTTCCATCACCAAGGACACAGACATGTGGTCACTTATCAGGACTGTCTTTGAGTTTTTCTGTATTGTTGATTTATCAAATCTGTAACATAACATTCAATTTCCTTTCATTCTCTTTAGAAATAACAAATTTTTTTTCTTTAGTTACTGCATAATAATATTTTCTTTTTTTGGGGATATCTTTCTTGGAATTTGAAACATTTGTGCAAAATCAGCTAACTTCAATATTCCAAAGTACAAGTATACAGAAATATGTCTACTCGTTTTCATTTTTTGCCCAAATTGCCCTCACTGATGGTGGGCAAAGCAATGGGGCTTATTGAAAACTACAAGTTATTTATCTTTAACTTCAACTGTGTTAGGGCATATCTAAAATGGGGCAATCTCTTTTACAATCTTGATAGGACGAAAATAACTGAATGCGGGTCTGTTCACCTCGAAAGACCATTCGCGCTGAGACTTTTCATGCCATTAAATTATGTGGTGATTATCTCTTGTTAACAGTAAATAAATATTAACTTCTTAAAGGGACCTATAGATACAATTTTTGTTTTGTACTATTATAATTCCAATATGTAACCACTAGCTTCCATAATCAATTAACACCCGTCTCATAATCTATTCTCCTCTTTAACTTGACATGGAGAGTCTCCAAATCAGTTATAACACCCTACGGTAATTAGAAATCTGAATCAGACACTTAAGGAGGCCAACTTAAGTTTTAATTGCACATTTTTTTTCCCATTCTAGTATAATACATCGTATTTATACTTCTTATGAATTTTTTTTAATATCATTTATAATATTGAACACAAAAAACAAAATACAGATAAAAATATTTAGATTTTTTAAGAAAAGTTTTATTTTTTAAAACGATTTTTCTGTTGTAAGGTAGGGAGCGTTGCCATTGTGCTTTTATGATGTTATGATAAAATGAAGCTTTTTAGGAGTATGTTTTAAGAAATAACATAAAAGAAAAAGTAAAAATCGTACGTCGTTGAAATTTTATACACAGAATAATGCTATCCTCGAGGGCATATTTCTTATTTTTGAATGAATCCATTGTACCAATCTTCATTTGTAATGCTCCAAATATATAGCAAAATTTGGTCCATTTTAATATTTTGAGATTGCCCCTACTAAAATCCAGACGTTAGAATTTAGTATTTTTTACATATCAGGTAGAAAATGATATTTCTAATCATATATAACAATTTGAGGAAAAAAAAACTATTGTAGTTTTATTTTAATCTGCTTCGAAGTGCAGAAAATGACAGTTTCCTATATATTCCTATAGTAAATGTACGTCTATTTTGAGATGGCCCCTAAAAAGAACCAGATGGTCGATTTTCTTGAAACTTTGCAAATAATTTAGAGTTGATGTAAATTACATATGGTTAAAAAATAAAGAGTTTTGCTATTGTTTATCTTAAAACATTGCAATATATATCATTAGGAATAAATAATTAATACCAGCGCGAAACGGCTCAGCGCAAAAGGTCTTCAGGAGCGAATGGTCTCGGAGTTAAATGTCAATAGGAGTGAAATTTCCCGTTACCAAAATAACCTTGTATACATTGAATGCAATTAATAGTTGGAATGTACCAATCTACTGCTCGTCTACAGTAAATGCAATAAATAGCTAGTATCTTCTTCTTTTTACCAATCTACTGCTCGTCTACAGTAAATGCAATAAATAGCTAGTATCTTCTTCTTTTTACCGATCTACTGACTGTATACAGTAAATGCAATAAATAGCTGGTATCTTATACTGTTTACCGATCTACTGCCAGCAGAAACTTGTCCACTGTTTGTCCCACTGCTGTCCGCCGGAGCAACAGCATCTGGATAGCGATGTATCTCAGCTGAAACACAACATCGGGTTGCTGTGTTGCTTTATCCTGTTCTAACTTGATAGCAACATTCCAAAGCTTGCTGTAAATGTTGGTGATAATGGAAGCTGTGGCACCTGTTGAGTGATCAGGCAAGGAAAGCAACTCATTGTACAGATATTGACAGGTCTTGAAGATCTCTGGCCCACAATCCTATATAAAGGAAAATACGGATGAAATTAGAACCTGGTATTTAAACAGTGAAATCACATTAACAACAAATTTTCTGGATAAACTTAATCTACAGGGCCTTAGCAGTGAAATAAAAATCCATGTTATTTTACCATATTGTTTAACTCTTCGACAACAATAACAAAGCAAAATATCTTTTATTACATGTTAATTCTGCATTAAAGTACTATCATTGATTGCCTTACTTCAGAAACATGAATATTAACACCAACATGCACGCTAATTTATGTTATATATACCTTTATGTCTGATAACTTAGCTACTATGTGATATAGTACTTTTGGCACTGTCAAAGGCTCTGGTAACTTTAAAATAGTGTGATGCTTGACATAAAAAGTGTAACATATATGGATGGCAGCGAGTAACGTTGTTCTGTGCGAACCACTGGAAGAAATATGAACCACAGAGGCCTGTAAAACTTGTACAGTTGTAAGAGTGAGGCGTGAAAGTTGCTCAGTCGAACAGTTTGAACTCTTCTCTGCAGGTGAGAGATATTCCTGAAAAATTATGAAATACACTTATTAAAAGCTAGATTGTTTTAGATTCATAAAAATAAAGGAAACATAATACCGAGAGCAATAATAAGTATACACCGTCATATTTATGTTGCTTTTATAAAGTGTTCTTTATATTGTAAAATGGTACCGATATAAAGCGGTCGATGTTCTCAAATTTCCCCGCATTGAGATCTCCAAGAATTAACTTTTCTGTCATCTTGTCTGTATAGATATGAACATTTTTAAAATATACACAGTAAAAAATCAAAAAATACTGTCGATTGATGTGTACCCGCTATTTACATTTTTAAATATGGCGGCTTCCGATAAAACTAATCCACAAAATAGCACCGAACAATTTCCCGGAATAATCGAAACACAATTTTTGGGGATGGGGATAGTTTCTGAGAAATTACATTTTTAAAAGAATTACAAGTATTCAGTGAAAAAAAAAAGTGCAAAGGGCTTATTATATTATAAGCATTGTTACGATCATGGTGCTATGATGATCGAATATATAATCAATCTCGCGAAGCTCCCAGAAGCAATTTATTCTAATTAATAAAGATTGTACGTGTAGCCGGGTAAAAATGAAGTCTTCAAAATCATAGGGACTCGGTTGTCAACAAATAATACAGAACTTCATTATGTCAACAAATAATACAGAACTCCACTATCCGACAACCGAGCCCCTGTGTTCAAAAAGACTTTTGTAATATTTCTTCTCGTGATTATAATTAAAAACTAATAAAATTACAAATTTATGTTTGTGGATTTAAGACCCGCAGTAATCCCATCAGAAGCCCCTGTCTTGCAGAATAATTTGAAACCATTTCCATTTATTTATTTATTTATTTATTTATTTCATAGGCATGGCTGTAAATTAATCAAAAATCAACTTCAACAGAACGAGTTCAATCCAAAAAGTTGATTATTAAGACACACAAGTTGTTCTTTTTCTTTGCCAGAAGGAGTTATCACTCTCCAACTTGGTAAAATATAAACAGGAACAAGTCCCTACTGTAACTTATAGTATGAAATACTTTGCATGACAAGTTGTTTTTAGTTAATTAATAGCTATATAGTTCACGTTTTAAGGTGCAAAGAACTGCAATAAGTTTGTTGTCTTATCTTATCAGTATTGCCGACTTCGCTGTGCAGAATACTACTACTTGGAAGGGGAGTGGCTGATATGTATATAAGATTTATTACATTTAGAAACAGTTGTTAAAATTTTCATTGACAATACCACGCCAGTCTTTTTACTATTTTAGATTTATTACATTTAGAAACAGTTGTTAAATTTTTCATTGACATTACCACGCCAGTCTTATTGCTATTTTAGATTTATTACATTTAGAAACAGTTGTTAAAATTCTTAAATTGACATTACACCGACAGTTTTATTATACAACGGGTAAATGACATGTACTGAAACTGCACGTGTACACACATGGCATACGTCTGTATCCATGTCCCCATGCACGGGAGTACAACCGGGTATCGTTCTCTCAAGAGTTAAAAAGCTTGACTAGGCTACACTACAAATGTAGGGAACGCCATGCTCCAGACAATTAATGAAAGCTTGGCTAGGCTACAATTAATAAAATTATGTTTTTTTTTTTGTTTTTTTGTTTGGTTAAAAAAGTCAAACTTCATTTATATTTTTTAGACGCCGAATGATGGGATTCATTTATCATAATGCACCGACTTACACGATATATATGTTGTAAATCATTATTTTATCAAATTATATTTGTAACATTTGTATAACTGTTGATTTACATAAAGATTTCCTCTACATTATGATATTGTCAATAGATTACTAAAATATTGCTACAGATTAGAAAATTTAACAACAGAGTTTCCTTTATTAAAAGATGCATTTCTATGTAGTAAAGAACTTCATTTCGCCCAAAATACAACTTGGTATTCCTCTATCGAAAAGTTGCTCAAAATTCTTAATATTCAAAACATTATGACATATTCTAAAAATCAGTTTGTTACTTCTTTAAAACAATCTCAGAATAAAAAATATTTGATGGATTGGCAGTACTCAAATGAAACACTAAGATGGCAAACTTGTTACTTATATATTTTTAAAAACTAACTTCAGACTGGAAAATTATTTAACTATATTAAGACCTGAATACAGAAAGCCATTCTGTAGACTGCGATTATCAGCGCATAGACTTTTCATTGAATTGGGCAGATATAATAACACACCTAGAACAGAACGAATATGTAAAAATTGTACACTTAATAAAATTGAAGACGAAGAACATTTTCTTATCCAATGCAGCAAATTTACAAAAGAAAGAGAGGAACTATTTCATTTAATTTCATCTAAAGTTAAACATTTTCCTAGTTTGCAAGATAAACAAAATTTTTTTTTTGGATTTTAAACTGCGAAGAATTAGATATGGTAAATTTTTACAAAAGGCATTGCCTTAATTTGTATCCCCTAGTCAAATAACTTTTCAATCATATGATAAACTATTTCAGATTTGTATGTACATATGTATTTTGACATTTATGTATGGATGTTTAACATAAATATACAGAAGACATTGTATTGAGTATATAGAAACATACATATGTATATATATTATATATACTAGTATACTAATTAAATGTTCATGTCTGTCCTAGCTCTTTCAATCATCCAACTCTTTCCCTCTTGTATATGCAATGCTTATTGAATGTCTTGTTTGTACATTGGATGTTCTATGTACAATCTTCATGTTGCCCCTTGAGGGCCCTTAATTGGTTAATAAAAAAATTGAAATTGAAATTGAAATATTCGCCCCCCCCCCCCGATTAGGAATTTCATGATTTTGGGAAATTAGCTGTTAGGCTTTTTTTTTATGTTTTTGTTTTTTTTGCTTGTCAACATTCCTGATGAATAGTGTAGATCAGTGTAGCCCCCCTACTTTCAATGTCGCCCCCCCCCCCCCCCATGGAAAATTTTATGGATCCGCGCATGGGAAGTGTCGTGTTTTTTTATACAAATATTACGTAATTATCAACTTATCAACGCGCGAACGAAGTCCGACTCCAAGCAGTGAAAGCGATAGAACGAGAACTAGTGACCGTGAGACAGAAAACTGTACCGGAAAATGTCTACAAACCAGTTTCCATACAAGGTAGGACTGTTCTGATTAAAGTGATACAGCTATCATGCAGAAAACAACCACGCTGGGTTTCCCGCCATTTCACCAGCCATAGCTCCTAAGATTTTTAACAAATATTTTATGTATGAGTGAAACCCATGCGCGGATCTAGAGGTGGGGGTATGTAAAATACTACTGAGTGTTCTGTATGTAGTGTTCTCGACGTTTACTATTCGACTTATCCTCTCAAAAAAATATCATTTAGTGGAAAAACTAAGTTTTCCGAAGTAAATACATAGTCAATTTTACTTTGGGGAGTATTATCCCCATGACACCATGTTAGGCCCTGTATACTGACAAGTTTTCCCGCTAGATATCCAGCAATCTTTGAAATAATAGGTTGAATGGTGATGTTCGTCTCTATGGGGCTAGGTTGGCTGCTCATTTTCAACATAGGTTAGTTTTACTAACAAGCAAAATCCCCAATTATGAAATCCTTCTGTTGAGGTGGAGACTTTAAAAAAAATTCTGTTTCTATTGCATATTTAGAATTTTAAAAGATAACAATCAAACTGGCGCAATTCCAATTGTAACCGTTTTTAGTTACGTATAAACATACTGGCTTGAACACTTTGAGTACAAGTAGGCCAGTCTGATTGACTGCAGGCACCGTCCCTTGGTACTCTCTGTTTTCAGGCCACCTTGTTTCTGTATAGCTACATTGTTCATACATGATCTCACACAGCTAGATGTGTATATCTTACACATATATTTCATTGTATTGATGAATCGTTTTGCATATGGTTGTTTGTAATGTAAACCTGGACATTCTATGCTAGTATTTCATTCATTATATGTTATAATCATAATATTGTTTTTATGTATATGCCCCATGAGGGCCCTTGATTGGTGAATAAACTATTCTATATACAGTGACACATTTTCAACTTTGTTTTGCTGTATATCACTGTCATATATATATATATATATATATATATATATATATATATATATATATATATATATATATATATAATGTGTCACTTATTATGACAAACCCGACAGGGTTTTCTCATAACAGCACTGAAAACAATTGTATGTTTTATATTATAAAACTAGGTTTAAAAACCAAACAATAAGCGAAACAAAGAGAGGGGGGTGTGAAGGAATCTATATACCATCTGATTAGTTTTCAGCTTTTTCTCATTCAAGAAGAGCAGTATGTAGGTCACTCTGTTAACACAGTTTTTAGAAATCCACTTTCAACTCTCGAGTATAAAATGCACGTGCCTTAAGCCTTGTTATGTAATGAAACCAGATATCTCTTAAAACGAGGAGAGCATGCACTTCTAACATTCAAAATTTGGTGAATCATTCAAAATAAACAAGTAAAATCATTATATGCAAAAAAGTTAAAAATAAAATTTTCATCTGAAATCGTGTCTAGGTCCCTTTAAAAATATTCTTAAAAATTTAAAATACTAAAAGATCAAATGCTGGCGCTCTTACCAGCCGAGTTACGGTCTTAGAATAGTCAACTTAGATTAAATAACGTGTGTTTATTACGGAAGCGTATTAGTGCCACATTGTAATTTTTTTTTTCTTTAAAAATTCCAACTTTAAAGTTGGAATTTCCAACTTTAAAGTTGGAAATTCCAAGATTAAAGTTGGAAATTCCAAGATTAAAGTTGGAATTTCCAACTTTAAAGTTGATTTTTCAAACTTTAATCTTGGAATTTCCAACTTTAAAGTTGGAAATTCCAACTTTAAAGTTGATTTTTCCAACTTTAAAGTTGGAATTTCCAACTTTAATCTTGGAATTTCCAACTTTAAAGTTGGAAAAATCAACTTTAAAGTTGATTTTACCAACTTTAATCTTGGAATTTCCAACTTTATAGTTGATTTTTCCAACTTTAAAGTTGGAATTTCAACTTTAATTTTGGAATTTCCAACTTTAATCTTGGAATTTACTATTTGACTTTATTTTTTTTTTTTGTAAATATAACAGTATACATTATATGACAGGCAAACTGGGCATAAACTTATTGTTGTATATGTCTGAACTACAATGTATAAATTTTCATATAAATATATAAGATTAAAACGTTTAAATACATTCAGTGTCAGATATCAAATATGGAAATAGAACCATTTTAACAAGGCCTTGGACTTTCGGTAGGGCGTAGCTATCTATTTCTTGCGTCAAAACATGTAAAAATGACGCCGGATTCAAGTGAAATATGCACCGATTGCGTAGTCTTAGCTCAAAAGCCAGACAAATCATGTTGATTTCAATGAGTTATCGCTGAGTGGCCAGCAATGAAATAGACAGGCCTACGTCACATTGCTGTTTGACACAACTACCCAAAGTCCAAGCTCTTGTTAAAATGGTTCTAATTTTGAATCAAATACATGAATATAAATATAAAAGTATACATTATATTACTGGCAAACTGTGCATAAACTTATAGTTGTATATGTCTGAACTAGAAGTTTTCATATAAATATATATAAGATTAAAACGTTTAAATGTATGCAGTATCAGATATCAAATATCGAAATAATTTTGAATCAAATAAATTTTATCTTAATATGTTAAACAAGAGGGTGTCGTTAATTAAATGCAGGATTAGAAAGAAGAACACTAAGAGATAATTAAGATTAAAAAAAAGATTACTTATTAAAGAAATTCGTCTGAAATTGAAAAACTTACCGTAATAACAACAGAAGATTAAAGTTGGAAATTCCAAGATAAAGGTTGGAAAATCCAACTTTAAAGTTGGAAAAATCGACTTTAAAGTTGGAAATTCCAAGATTAAAGTTGGAAATTCCAACTTTAAAGTTGGAAAAATCAACTTTAATCTTCGAAATTCCAAGATTAAAGTTGGAAATTCCAAGATTTAAGTTGGAAAATCCAACTGTAAAGTTGGAAAAATCAACTTTAAAGTTGGAAATTCCAAGATTAATGTTGGAAATTCCAACTTTAAAGTTGGAATTTTAAAGAAAAAATTTTTTACAATGTGGCACTAATACGCTTCCGTAGTTTATAAATTAAACGCAAATGTTTTACATTTATACGCATTGTGTTTATTTTTAAAACACTTATGTTTAAAACTAGAACCATTTTAACAAGAGCTTGGACTTTCGGTAGTTGTGTCAAACAGCAATGTGACGTAGGCATGTCTATTTCATTGCTGGCCACTCAGCCATGGCTCTTTGAAATCAACACGATTTGCCTGGCTTTTGAGCTAAGACTACGCAATCGGTGTATATTTCGCATGAAACCAGTGTCATTTTTAACTTGTTTTGACGCAAGAAATAGATAGCTACGTCCTATTGAAAGTCCAAGGTCTTGTTAAAATGGTTCTAAATCACCTCTTTAGCACATTTTTACGAGCACTCAACTCAAATCCCTGGACTGTACACTCACAAGTTTATAGACGTAGAATAAAGATACGTGTAGCTAAATTCAAAATCCCATTCTAGACATCTTATAAGGGTTATTTAGAAAATGTTTCGTTGGCTTGTTTTTCCCATGTACTGTAGGACAAAGCTATAGACAATCGTTCATGATTATTGCAAGCCTCTTTAAGAAAAATATCCAAGGATATACATACATCTATTATCATTCTGTTGTTCTGATCAGTCCTCTTTTATTATCTAAATGGTAGATTGAGCTGCATGTCCATCTGGACGGAGCCATCCGCACGGAGACCATCATTGAAACAGCCAAGTGAGTAGCACCGGGCACCTGCTCTCGGTTAGATTCGGCTTAATTAGGATATTTATAACCAAATTGAAAGCCCCAAATCGTGGAATAGTTCCTTATTATTATTCCAAGGGATACGGTCAAAACTCTGGGTCACTTTCTTGGATCCAAATCGGGGTATGAAAGGGTCAAACCAGCAGCAAACAAGCACTAAAAAGCCAAGTAGCCATCAAAAGCTAAACATATCCTATCCAAGCTGAACCTTGACGAGATTAAGACCATGGGATCATAGAGACCGAAAGGCTTATAATGGTTAAGAGTTATTGACGAAAATAGAACTATGTTTACAAGAGCTTGGACTTTGGATAGTTGTGTCAAACAGCAATGTGACGAAGGTCTGTCTATTTCATTGCTGGCCACTCAGATATGGCACTTTGAAATCAACAAGATTTGTCTGGCTTTTGAGCTAAGACTACGCAATCGGTGAATATTTCGCTTCAAACCGCTGATTTTTAACTTGTTTTGACGCAAGAAATAGACAGTTACGTTCTACTGAAAGTCCAAGGCCTTGTTAAAATGGTTCTAATGCTTGTACAACACCAATTCTGTTATTTGTTGTCGTATCTACCTCTATATATTTACATTTTCCAGTGTCTTTGCCTGTGATAACACTACGTATCGATTTTGTACTATATAACCCATAACTTCAAATGACGCCAACTTAAGGCGCCAGCGTGATTTCCTTACTTATATATAAATATTTAATCGTACGATGGCATAAAATTATATAAATATAAGTAATAAGAAATCATTCTTTGAATATTATGAGGTGATAATTTAGGTCGGGGCGTGATCAAATCTATCATAAAGCCCTTCGGGCTTTATTGGATTTGATCACGTCCCGACCAAAATTATCGCCTCATAATACTCAAAGAATGATTCCTTATTCCTTAATTCTTTTGTATGTGCAAGTATTTCTAAACAGGCGACGGGACATACATTTTCCATGGGAAACGAAAGAAGAATTGAAGTCGCACGTGGTTATGACGTCACCTCCATACACATTGCAGGCTCTGTTGGACAAATTCAACACTTTCATGCCAGTTGTTGCGTAAGATGCTAATAACAAACTACATGTATATATATATATATATATATATATATATATATATATATATATATATATATATATATATATATATATATATATATATATATACACATATATACTTACTTATATATTGTGTGTATATATATATATATATATATATATATATATATATATATATATATATATATATATATATATATATATATATATATATATATCAGTTAGCATTTGATCCTACAGAGGTGACAGAGATGCCATCTACAAGCTGGCCTACGACTTTTGCGAGGACTCCAGGCTACACAACGTGTACTATGTGGAGGCCCGGTATTCGCCCCAGTTGTTCGCCAACAAAATGACCAATGGCGACAAACCGCCCTACTCTCTGACGGAGGGCGACATCACGCCCCGGGAAGTGGTCCACATTATCTGTGAGGCATTTGAGAAAGGCTCCAAAGACTTTGGGATCATTGTCAAGTCCATTCTCTGTTGCGTTGTACATGAACCAAGTAGGTAGTACATATGTACATTGATTTAAAGAGGTTATGGTTTAAAACTAAAACTTGAAAAGTAATTTTCGCGGAAGTTGGTGGTAACGAGAAATTATAATTTATACCCGCTCCTTCTTACATATGGTAGTGCCTGCATGCCAGCTGTGGTTAAGATAATAAAAAAGATTGACAAAATCTAACGAATGGTGACAGAGTACAATTAAACATAGACACAATGGGTCGATTTAGTAACTCGAAGAAAGAAATGGGTGAATAAGGCGTGTAAAATGCCTATATGAGGAGAGATAAAATACTGCAAAATTAAAATATCAACAAATCTGATAATTTTTATTTAAACTATTGAAAAGAATGTATATGTTACCCTTAAGTTTGTTAAATATTTGGAATAGGTTGATTTACACTACCGAATGCGTGTAAAAACCTCCAAATAGTGGCAGTTTTAGAACTTCAATGCATTTTCTTTTATAGAGTGGGTCTGAGCTCCATATTTTTGTTAGTATAAATAAGGTTTGATGGTAATCAAACCGATTTCAACCAACAAAAACGTGGAGAGATGACCCACTTTTCTTTTAAAATGTCATTTTGTATCCCAACAATTGAACGTTTTAGAAAATAGTCCGAAAATTCGTGGTCATAGTCTCATATAGCATTTAAACACACTTTGTGATGGAAATGGCTCTGTGGTTAGAACACCAGACTGATAAGAAGTAGGGTTTTTAGGTTGTGGGTTCGAAACCACTAACATTCTATGATCTATTCTATTTTTATCTTTTGTTAAAATATTCTAAACTGAATATTGTTAGAAAATTTCAGATGGGCATTTGCGCTATCTTATTCCCCAATCTTCTTTATTAAATGTATTAACATGTTTGTCTCTCGATACATTAAGATTGGTCAAACGAGGTAGTGGAACTGTGTAAGGAGTTTCAGTCACGTGGTGTGGTTGCCATTGACATCACCTGCGGTGACCTTAACCCAAAAATTCATCACAAAGAACTCCATACTCGTGCTTTCCAGGTGAGTAATTAAAAAAAAAAATAGTAAAATTGTGTAAAATATCTTTGAAATATTCAATGCCATTTCTCATTCAGCAAGCCAGCAAACTTGGAATACACAGAACTGTACACGCGGGGGAGAGTGGTCCAGCGGAGGGCATCAAACTGGTATGAATTTTTAGTGAAGGAAGATTCTGACTCATTATGGGTCGAGATTCCATTTTTGGGATATACCAATAAAATTGTTGGTAGACATCTCTTATGAAAAATGATGGATAAGAATTCAGATAATATACAATTACATGTGTATTTATTCGTATTGCTTGCAGCAACCAAAATTCGGATGTCATTTATCGAATAACGAACGAGATAATAAGCGTAACAGATCTTTTTCATGTAATCAAGGTTGGAAAGAGTATCATCGAAATCATACGTTTTCTTGCAATTTTTGTTTGTAGTTTTTGTTACAAGACATGAAGACATATTTTTTTTCTCAGCAAGACATGGCCTTGTTTACATTTCGGGGATATCTTCGCTCTTTATATTGCTGTAAACACGAGAAATAGCTAAATAAAACCTTAGTTCAGAATCAGAAATATAACAACTATATCAAAACACCAAATTGAAAAAATAAAACTTGAAAATTTGCAGGTCAAATATTGACCATGCTCCAACACTTAGTACGTTAGATTCAAATTGACTAAGACTAAAAAATTTGACCATACTAATATAAATAAACTGTTACAAACCAAGGCCCTAGACGAGATGCATGCAGAGAGGATCGGGCACGGATATAAAGTGGTGGACGATCCCGATCTATATGAACGTTGTAGGAAGGAGAACATACACTTCGAAGTGTGTCCGCTGTCTAGTGTCAAAACTGGCTCCGTCCCCGATGACCTTGACAAGCACCCCCTCCACAGGTAAACTATTTCACGTCACATATGACTCGGGTTAGACCAAGAGACTAACGTCATACAAATAGTTACCTAGGTAACATCTTTTGGTAGGTTTATTGACGATGAGGTCAACTTCTCTATCAGCACGGATGACCCTATAGTCCTTGACAACGACTTGACCAAAGATTATGAAATGGTAATGGAAATGGGCTTGGATAAGGAGCACGTGATCGCAACGGTATGTATATGAAACTAGCTCGATTTTGTCTGGAATTTTAAAACAAATGCATCTTCAGGATGTCTATATAACGTCTAATGGAATGGTACTGTAGAACTGTACTGCAGTAAGGTTTGTTAAATTTTTATTTAGATGTTCGGTGCTGTAGATATCTCTTTTATTGTTATAAATGTCTGCACGTTTTGCTGTGTTTTCACAATGACGGTGCTGGATTTTTGTCAGATATCATTAGGACGGAGCAAAATTAGAGTGGATATTTGACAATGTCATCTTGTCCGTATAATAACTAAATTAACCACGCAGTCGTCTATCTAAAATATAAGAATATTTTGTGGCAAAGTAAATACACGTTTTGCCCATGTATATCTAAATGTTACATTCAGATACATTTTCATTTCTTTGCGTTATATATATTCTACCTGATTCAGGATAAAAAGGAAACCTATTTCCTTTTTACTTAAATCTTACATGCATGCTTTGATAGTTTATTATATATCTTTACTCTATATTTTATACTTTTTATTTTTATGTACATTAGTATATGTCAATGAAACTATCAACTATTATATTTTATGTATATTGACCGCCTTTGTAATTAATGCACGTGTATTTAATTGATATCAGCATGCTACGCGTATGTTTGAGTTTCAATATTATTTCTACATGAATTAATTACCGGTATGGTATATGGAGTCTTACTACCGTATTCTATTCTAAATTTTACATATAACAGAATACATATCGATTTAGGGTGTTCATGTACCAGGCTGAAACTAGCAGCCACTAACAGCAGAACAGAAGCTAAGCCCGTAGAAGCTAGCAGCCAATAATTTAATAAGGAAAATCTTCAAACTTTGTTGATTTTCTTTTTAGCTTCTACGGACTTAGTGGCTGCTGTTAGTGGCTGCTAGCGCCAGCCTGGTTGGTCATGTATATCATATTTGTGCCTTTTCTTTGGAAATTTTCGTCCCCTAAACGACTGGTGCATCGATGTTGTTTCAATCTGTTTGTCATATGTTTTTCTATCACGTGATGTATCTATATGAAGTATCCATGTTTGGGTTTTTATATCAGATATTCCACGCCGCTCGCTCCTCTTTTGCCTCACCGGAAGAGAAAGTACAAATTCTGGCTGACCTTGTCAAGGTGTACGGAGACAAGTACATGACGATGTAAACCCGGAAGTAGACAGAACAACGAGATGTGAGAGAGAAAACAACGAGATGTGAGAGAGAAAACAACGAGATATGAGAGAAAACAATGAGATCTATTGCACAGAAAACCAGTGACATATACATGTACTAGTACTTGCCATTAATTGTCTTTAATAAATCGTGTTCATTTTAAATAGTTTACATTGATGAAGTTTCTCTACATTAAATTAAAAAATACTGTTTTATTGTTTTTTTGTGTTTGGATTCAATTATTTGCCATACAGCGAAACTGCATTAAAATAGTCTAATGTATTTTATAGAAACATATTCATATGTATTGCACAGATATTATTGTAAAAGGAATGAAGATTAAACCGTAATGTTATAAAAACAAGCACAAACATCATTGGCGACATTAACAAATAAGTAAAGTAAGAACAAAATTAATGCTTTATAACCACCAACTACATTAACTAAAACTTAATCATAGTACAACAATTGCTTTATAAAGAACTACTAAAATAACTTTTAATTAACAACATCAACAGATTTTACATTAACACTAACAACATCGACAACAAATGCTTAATTAATACTTTTATTTACCACTACTCATACATTTAAACGATAATAACTACTTGATAATAACAACTAGATCAACACATCAACTGCATTAATAACGTACAACAGCTTCGTTGACAAAATCTACATAAAAATAACAATATTTAATACATAATTAACACAACAACATTAATTTTTAACAACAATGGCTACATTAACAACAACTTCAGCGTTAACAACTACATGTACATTGGTAACATTTGTTACACGGACAACAACTACATGAACAGTTTCTTTTATATTATCAATCCAGTTTATAGAACAGCAGCACAGTGGACGTTAATCTTTGACCCAGTTTTAAATAGGTCACTAGGTGCTCCACAAACTTTCCCTTCGTTTTAGGACATGCGCATGGAGATACCCGTATATACAACAACGTGCAGCCATTAGGTGGACATACGGGTAAGTACGTGGATGAATTATCTAAATAACATCTTAAAGATATAACAAACTGTTAAATAGTTTTATATGATGGGGGGGGGGTGTACGCGTTGATAAGATAAAACATTTATGGATTGAGTTTTAACAACGTAACTCTATAGATATGCTTGTTGGGAGCTCTCTTAAGCTACGACCTTACACCATGTAATTTATTAAAGCCTTTATATAGGAGTATTCCCCTTTTCATGTCGCATTTCAACTGTCAACCAAGAAAGGTAATACTGAATTTCTTCCTTAAAGTTTTAAACAAAGTACTTAAAATTATCAAAGTAGCTTTGCCTTTATAGGTAGAAGGATGTAGATATATTTAATTCGAAAATGTACTGCAAACATTTTAATGAGTATACAAGCTTATCTTTTAAAAAATATAGGTGAGCTAATGGTTCGTGATCAACTGGGATATTTTGCTGCAATTGTCGTTTCTGCGTATATGAATATGTTTAAACAGGCTGTTCCGTCAGAAAAGAAAAAAAATTAAAGAATTATGTTAGTGTGGTTCTTCATTGTATTGATAGCTTCTTGTATTTTCAAATATCCCAGTTTTTTTGGGGGGGGGGGTGGGGGTTATGAGCTTCCTGGAATTATCTAGGACGGTGGTATAACTGTAAGGAAAGTTAGGTTTATCAGTCTACAATCTATAGACAATAAATTAATAAACTTCAGAATTCGGATTATATATATTTTTTGATAGAGTGAAATTGTCATCTTAGTCTATATACAGTAGTTTTCCCAGAATTCCCGACCGTGAAGTCGAGCATGTGTATTCCAGATATAGACTAACGTAGTTGCTAGCACTCCAGAGCTCTAGCAATAATAAATTATTTCTACGTTGATTTATCATGCAGTTATTTTAGGGTTCTGAAAACCATCATGATAAATTGCATAACTGTAGAATCTAGGACTTACCATGTCTCCTACCCCTCTTATCAGCAATGAACTCGACAATAAACGGTAAAACACAAACTGAAACATAGGTAATCAAAGATTACAGAGCTAACCGAGGTGAGGCTTCACCTTTATGAGATAACCTTTATATTTTATGAAAATCATAATTATTGATCTTTAATAAGGATCTTTTTATGACTGTACGTCACAACATGACGATTTAACGCATTGAGAAACGGTTTCTATCGCTAAAATTTGGTGACTATCTCTGTGGCGCAATGGACGTAGCTTCGGGTCCGAGTTCGAATACTGCAGGGATTTTTATTTTTCATGAAGAGCCGTAAAATTTAAAAAGTTGATTTCCCCCCAAAATTCAAAGTTTTTGTTGTCATTTTGTGAACATTTTGTACATAAATGTGTGGTTTGACACAATATTTAACAATATCGTATAATATAATACAATATGCTATCATATTATACAATACAATATTACATGTATATGATAAAATATTAATCATATGATTCAATATCATAGGAATATGAATCATGATATATATCAACAATTACATCTATGAATCAAGTTTAAGTTAGGTAGGACAATGTTAGCATCCTTGGTAATGGCTCATTATCTAAAGTTAGCCTTATTTTTCAAATCCAAATTTAAGTTACAAGAACCATGGAAGTTGGCCAGGACAGCATTTTTTCCAACATTCAAGCCTGCATTAACCCCCTCCAGCATCCGAAACCTATGGCTCGGATTTAGCATCCCAGCCTGACAAGTGCATCAGTATCACGAGATGCTTCATATATTCAAATTTGTTAAAGATTAATTATAACTAAGATCTGTCTATCAAAGGGCACGTGCTCTAGACACTTTCACCAGCTTCAAAAACAGTAACCTCTTCCAGCATCCCAAACTTATGGCTAAAATTTAGCATTCAAGCCTGTCAAGTGCATAAGTATCATAAGACGCACTATCCATGCAAGTTTGGTGATGATAGGACGTATGGCTATCAACGGGCACCTGCTCCAAAAACTTTAACCTAATCGAGCATCCGAAACCTATAGCTCAGATTCATCATTCAAGCCTGTGAAGTCCATAAGTATCATTTGACGCACCATCCATGCAAATTTCGTAAAGTTTAAACTAATAATAACTAAGATTTGTTTATAAAAGGGCACATGCTCCAAAAATATGGAGGGTAATCGTGTTCAAAAATCCAGTCATGTAAACTTGTAAATCCGAATATGCAATCATGTTGGTGTGTGAGCCTAATTATGAATGTGTGTAATTCTGATCGTGTAATCTATAAAACTCGGACATAAAAACTCTGAAGTTGACTGCAGATCTTCAATGTAATTCTTTCTACAGAGTGCACATTTGCAACTATAAAATGCTGTTTGTTATTTACATGTAACCTGTCATTATAATACGCATTTTCCATCGGTAGTCAATGCGTTTGTAACAAACGAGTTTTTACGAGAACTTTCGTTTATTATATATCATATGGTGACGCTCCTACAAAACATAATACATATATAAATTTCACAATCATAAAGCATCTCAATCAATTCAATTACTATAATGACACACATATATGTTCAATTACAATATTTTACTTTTCTGACTTTATAACTTTTATCTTATATTGTATAAATGATGGTAATAAAAAGAAATAAACCTATTATAAATCTTACATTAAATTCTAAAGTTGCAGATTAAAAATATACTCTGACAATACGTAAATACCACAATCAATAACTTCTCAAGTACACAAGTACCTACCCTAAATAAGGGTGAAAGGAACAGATGTTCTAATGATATACAGTTACATGTACTGGTAGGTGATATCTGAAACAAACCATTTAGACATGTAACATGCAAAATATGCATGTTTATATTGTATAAAAATACATGTAAAATCAATATCACTGTACCATTTTTAAACATTAGTCTGCATTTCAATCATGAGTACAATTCACTGTGAAACCTTTAAACTTTGTACTTTCTTAATAATTTCAACATATACTCTCATCTGTAATACAATGATTACTTTAACATCATTACTGATATAAACTAACTTTACATTCAATACAATATAGTAGCAGTACAATTATTTTACAAAAGTTTTTTCTGAACTGGCCTCAGCAATGGTCACTAACAAAATGGCTATTGTCCGAAATTTATAATCTCTATGATAATTGCAAATCTAACAAAATCAATTTCTTTATAAAATTACTTTCAAGAAAAATTATAAATATCAGTACACTATATGAAATATACCTTACATTATCATTATCAAAATAATACTTACTCACATCAATGTTCAAAAAGTTCAAACCATTTTCCTATAGATTAACTAACAGTGATTCTATGATGTAATTAAAAAAACATGCAATGTTACATAAGCGTCCGTGGCATACTGGATAAGACAGCAGTCAACGGATCCAGCGGCCAGGGTAGAACCTAATTTTTTTATTTTGAATTCTTTTAAACTTATATATAAAATATTGATAAAACATAGTATTTACAATTCTTCATCTCACACGTTTATGTCTCCGTTTTCTGAAATAGCACAGTTGACATGTTACAAATTGACAAATGTAAAGTCTACAAGTCTGTCGAATTTTGACATGACCATATATGGAAACAGTGACGTCACCGATAGCTGCAGGAAAAGGACTGCCGTAATCGCCGGAATGGGCACAGAATAAACAAAAAAATATTACAAGTATATCATCATATTATATCTGGATAACAACATTTTTTAGGAAGTACGATTTTTCGAAGAATAAATTTAAGCTCGGTGTCCATTATATCAAGAGAATCCAGAAAAGATGCGAGTGAAGAATTCAGTCGGCATCAGATATGTTAGATCTGGAAAATTTCACCTATCATGACTTTGTTTAAATGTATACACGCATTTCTATTATCTAAGAGTACATGTAACAAATCGTTGAAGTATAGAGCTCGGTTGAATAAAGAAAATATCACCAAAAGCATCCTTATCGCTACCACAATGTTGGGACAAGATCCCCCCCCCCCCTCCGAAAAAATTCACGGGGTCGACGGGCTGATTAATTAAAAAAACTGAGTATTTTTAAGAGTATCATGACATGAGTAGCGGCACCCCCCCCCTTTAAATGAAAAAAAAAATTTCGAAGATAAGGTTAACTGTCGTGAAATTAAAATGTGTATGAATTATAACAAAAATATTTCATTTTGTCGGTAATATTTACATGTAGAAAAAGAAGGTGAAAATTAATTGGCAAAAATGTTTTGATTTCAAGCAATTATTACGGGATATAAGTATGGCGTCCTGAATATCGATTCAATCTAGACACACTCAGTGAAGTTGGTTAATCAAAATTTTCCGGAAATCTGCAACTTGTGAACATGTACTGATTACCTTAAAGCAGCTACTTAGTTTGGTAACAGTATATATTTTATAAGATTTAATAATTTAAACTTTACCAGTCCATATACGATCAAATCTGTTTAACCCATCCGTTCCTTAATTTCGGAAATTCGATTTTTGAAGAAAAAATATAATTATAAAAACATAAACATACTAGTATCCCTTTTTATTTCTTCAAAACCTTTCAATTTTTGACAACATTTTGTAGTTTAATTAATGATTAAAAATTTTTTTTAGCTCACCTGAGCTGAAAGCTCAAGTGAGCTTTTCTGACCACTTTTTGTCCGGCGTCCGTCTGTCCGTCTGTCTGTCCGTCCGTAAACTTTTTACATTTTCGACTTCTTCTCCAGAATCACTAGGCCGATTTCAACCAAACTTGGCACAAAGCATCCTTAGGTAAAGGGGATTTAAGTTTGTTAAAATGAAGGGCCACGCCCTCTTTCAAGGGGAGATAATAAAAAATCATTTGTTGGTATTTTTCAAAAATCTTCTTCTCAAAAACCATTTGGCCAGAAAAGCTGAAACATGTGTGGAAGCATCCTCAGGTAGTGTAGATTCAAGTTTGTTCAAATCATGATCCCCGGGGGTAGGGTGGGACCACAATGGGGGGTCGAATTTTTACAAAGGAAGATAGAGAGTAAATCTTTAAAAATCTTCTTCTCTGAAACTGATCAGCCAGGAAAGCTGAAACTTGTGTGGAAGCATCCTCAGGTAGTGTAGATTCAAGTTTGTTCAAATCATGATCCCCATGGGTAGGGTGAGGCTAAAATGGGGGGTCAAATTTTTACATAGGAATATATAGAGTAAATCTTTAAAGATCTTCTTCTCAGAAACCCATCGTGCAGAAAAGCTGCAACTTGTGTGGAAGCATCCTCAGGTAGTGTAGATTCAAGTTTGTTTAAATCATGATCCCCAGGGGTAGGGTGGGGCCACAATGGAGGGTTGAATTTTACATAGGAAGATATAGAGTAAATCTTTAAAAACCTTCTTTTCTGAAACTGATCAGCCAGAAAAGCTGTTACTTGTGTGAAAGCATCCTCAGGTAGGGTAGATTCAAGTTTGTTCAAATCATGATCCCTGGGGGTAGGGTGGGGCCACAATGGCGGGGGGTCAAGTTTTTATATAGGAAGATATAAGAAAAAATCTTTAAAACTCTTCTTCTCGGAAACTGATTGGCCAGAAAAGTTATTACTTGTGTGAAAGCATCCTCAGGTAGTGTAGATTCAAGTTTGTCCAAATCATGATCCCCATGGGTAGGATGGGGCCACAATGGGGGGTCAAATTTTTACATATGATTATATAGAGAAAAATCTTTTAAAATCTTCTTCTCAGAAACCGATCGTGCAGAAAAGCTGCAACTTGTGTGAAAGCATCCTTGGTTTGGGTAGATTCAAGTTTGATAAAATTATGATCCTTATAGGTAGGGTGGGGCCTCAGTGAGGGGGGGGGGTTGAATTTTCACATTTGAATATATACAGAAAAATCTTTAAAAATCTTCTTCTAAGAAACTGATCATGCAGAAAAGCTGCAACTTGTGTGGAAGCATCCTCAGGTAGGGAAGATTCTAGTTTGTTCAAATCATGATCCCTGGGGTAGGGTGGGGCCACAATTGAGGGGGTGTCAAATTTTTACATAGGAATATATAGGAAAAAATCTTTAAAAATCATCTTCTAAAACACAAATTGTCTAGAAAAGCTCTAACTTTAGTCAGTTCAGATAGTGTAGATTAAAATTTGTCAAAATCATATTCTTCAGGAGTAGGGTTGGGCCACATGGGGGGGGGGGATTCCAATTTTACAAAGGAAAACATTTAAATTATTCACAAAAACTTAAATGTTATTATATATGATTTTACTTATATGCAAACATTTTGACATATTGCTGATTCTTTAAAATTGTTTAGACTCTGGCCCCTGGACAATTCTTGGACCTCACAAGGGGTTCAAAATTTGATGTAGGTTTATAATACATATATAAATAGTTGTTTAAGTCTGATCATTTTCTTGAGAACTGCAATGCTCAATATGTGATATGACTGTAAAACCATCCTGTTACAAAGGGACTCAATGATAAACATAAGAATATGCAGGTGAATTTTTTTTTATATACAGGATCTATTATAAGACATTGTTCAGATATTTTGTATATGACTCCATAAAGCTGATTTTATTATGTCTACTGTTGCTCAGGTGAGCGATGTGGCCCATGGGCCTCTTTTTTTATAGCAGTTTCAGATTGTTTTATTATTTATCATGCACTTGCACAACAAAATCATTTTGATATTTGAAAAAATATATAGATACATACATTTTTCCGCGAAAAATTACCAAATTTCTTTGCAAGTCGTTTAATTCAAAATAAATGATGAATATAAAATTCACCCTCAAATTCTTAGCATTCAGGTAAGCAATGAACCTACATGGGGCCTCACGGCAGTTTCCAAACCCCACGCCGCTCAAAATATATTCACCCCCTAGGAAATTTCTTGATCCGTGTCATTTCTAGAAAAGAGTATGTATTCAACTTATATTTTCCAGTTTACATTACATGTCAAATTATTTTAGCGATATTAAAATAGATATAAGCATTTCTTTTTTAGTAAAAGTTAACCCTTATCGTATTATACATGTACCAGTGTCCATGGGAATTATATTACAGAAACTAGCGCATTCGTCACGGTCACACCGACACCGATTTTTACAAACATTTACCTATTCTTGTTTGGTCCAGTTTCAATTACCGGTACACCTCAAGATCTTATTCTAAAAAAAAAATTCTCGATCCAAAGAAAATAGTATCGTTCATTAGAACAGTTTAACTGAATTTTATGTTTATTTTAGTCCATTCCGGCGATTACGGCATGCCTTTTCCCGCAGCAAGCATTTTCCATATAAGGTCATGTCAAAATTCGACAAAGTTGTAGACCTTACATTTGTCGATTTGTAACATGTCAACTGTGCTGTATCCGAGGATGAAGATACAAATGCAGAAAACTATGGATTTAAAATGTGCAAAGTTGAAGGTTAAATAAACCAACAAAAACAATTAAGCTGCAAAATGTGCATCACAGGAAGGAACTGAGTCAAATCTTAAAGTGTTTATGTCCGAGTTTTTATAGGTTATGCGATCAGAATTACACACATTCATACTCAGACTTACACACCAACACGATTGCATATTTGAATTTACCAGATTACAGGTCTGGATTTTTGAACACGATTACCCTCCATACAAAACAAGACGAAGTCGTGGGGAGCTTATGCTATACCCCGGGCGTCGGCGTCCGGACCTGGTTAAAGTTTTTGGAGCAGGTCCTGTATCTAAGTTATTACTTGTACTACCTTCACCAAACTCGCATGGATGGTGCATCTGAACCTACTTATGGTCTTAAAAGACTTAGATGCTGAATATGGGCCATGAATTTCATATGCTGGAGGAGGTTAAGGTTTTTGGAGCAGGTTAAAGTTTTTGGAGCAGGTGCCCTTTGATAGCCATAGTGATACTTAAGTAACTACTGGTCCTATCTTCACCAAATTTGCATGGATGGTGCGTCTTGTGATACGTATGCACTTGACAGGCTTGAATTACAGGATTTTGATGAGGTTGAGGTTTTTGGAGCAGGTGCCCTTTGATAATCTTACTTACTACTGGTCCTATCTTCACCAAACTTGCATGGATGGTGCATCTGGACCTACTTATTGACTTAAAAAAAGACTTGGATGCTCAATCTGGGCCATAAATTTCAGATGACGGAGGAGGTTAAGGTTTTTGGAGCAGGTTAAAGTTTTTGGAGCAGGTGCCCTTTGATAGCCATATTTAAGAAACTACTGGTCCTATCTTTACAAAACTTGCATGGATGTCGCGTCTTATGACACTTATGCATTTGACAGGCTTAAATGCTAAATATATGCCAAAGGTTTCGGATGCTGGATGAGATTAAGTTTTTTAGAGCTGGTTCAAGTTTTTGGTGCACTTGTATGGAGGGTAATCGTGTTCAAAAATCCAGACCTGTAAACTTGTAAATTCAAATATGCAATCGTGTTGGTGTGTAAGTCTGAGTATGAATGTATGTGATTCTGATCGTGTAACCTATAAAAACTCGAGCATAAACACTTTAAGATTTGACTCAGTTCCTTTGTATGATGCACATTTTGCTGCTTAATTGTTTTTGTTAGTTAATTTAACCTTCAACTTTGCACATTTTAAATCCATAGTTTTCTGCATTTGTATCTTCATCCTCGGATACAGTACAGTTGACATGTTACAAATCAACAAATGTAAAGTCTACAAGTTTGTCGAATTTTGACATGACCTTATATGGCAAATGCTCGCTGCGGGAAAAGGCATGCCGTAATCGTCGGAATGGACTAAAATAAACATAAAATTCAGTTAAACTGTTCTGATGAACGATACTATTTTCTTTGGATCAACAATTATTTTTTTTTAATTTTTTATAAAAGAAGATTTTGAGGTATGATTGAAACTGGACCAAACAAGAAGAGGTGATTTCCTAGGGGGTGAATATCTTTTGTGCAGCATGGGGTTTGGAGACCGCCGTGAAGCCCATATAGCTTCATTGCTTACCTAAATGCTAAGAATTTTGAGAGTGAATTTTATATTCATCATTTATTTAGAATTAAACGACTTGCAAAGAAATTTGGTAATTTTTCGCGGAAAAATGTATAAATCTATATATTTTTTTAAAATATCAAAATGACTTTGTTGTGCAAGTGCATGATAAATAATAAAACAATCTGAAACTGTTATGAAAGAAGTTTTTATAATCATTAATTAAAGTACAAAATGTTGTCAAATATTGAAAGGTTCTGAAGAAATAAATAAGGGATACTAGTATGTTTTTATAATTATATTTTTTCTTCGAAAATCGAATTTCTGAAATTAAGGAAAGGTGGGTTAAACAGATTTAATTCTATATGAAATGGTAGAGTTTTAATTTTAAAATCTTATAAATATATACTGTAATGACAGTAATTTTACAAAACCAAGTTCATGTAGTTACTTTATGGTAATCAGTACATGGTCACAAGTGGCTGTAAAGCTGTAAAGATAAAGATTTCCGGAAAATTTTGATTAACTAACTTCACTGAGTGTGTCTGGATTGAATCGAGATTCAGGACGCCATACTTATATCCCGTAATAATTGCTTGATATCAAAACATTTTTGCTATTACAGTCAACCTTATGGTTGGAATTTTTTTTTCATTTAAAGGAGAGGGGGTGCCGCTGCTCATGTCTCATCTAAATCAAAATCTTAAAACTACTGTTTTCAGGTAGATAGTTTTTCTTATCGATAATTCAGTTCTTTAATTAATCAGCAGGCCGACCCCCCCCCCCCTACCCCGTGATTTTTTCTTCTTTCGGGGGGGGGGGGGAGGGCTCTTGTCTCAACATTGTGGTAGCGATAAGGATGCTTTTGGTGATATTTTCTTTATTCGGCCGAACTCTAAGTAAACTTGCACGATTTGTTAAATGTACTTTAAGACAAAAGAAATGCGTGTATACATTTAAACAGAGCATGATATTTAAAATTTTCCAGATCTAAGACATCCGATGCCGATTGAATTCTTCACTCGCATCTTTTTTGAATGCTCTTGATATAATGGACACCGAGCCTATAATCTATTGTTCGAAAAATCTTACTTCCTAAAAAAAAATGTTGTTATCCAGAAATAATATGATTTATTATACTTTCATGTTAAATACTGAAATCTGATTGGTTTAGACGCAGTTGACAATCCGTTCTCATACCCTCAGCGTTAGCAACACACTTGGCAACGGGCCGATAGAACGAATTGTTACATGCGCGTAATTTATGCGCGTACGGTTCGTTGTAGAACTCACGTATTTTCTATATAAAAGCAGTAAAATTTGCTATAAAATTAAGATATTCAGTATAATAAAATAAATAGTGCCTGTTTGGGAGGGTACCAGTTGAAATTGACACCCCTCGAAAACCATTGTCAACCTCCGCTTAGCGTCGGTTGACAATGGTTTTCGAGGGGTGTCAATTTCAACTGGTACCCCCTCGAAAACCATTGTCAACCTCCGCTTAGCGTCGGTTGACAATGGTTTTCGAGGGGTGTCAATTTCAACTGGTACCCTCCCAAACAGGCACTATTTATATAATGTAATATTTTTTATTCATTCTGTGCCCATTCCGGCGATTACGGCAGGGCTTTTCCTGCAGCTATCTGTGACGTCACTGTTTCCATATATGGTCATGTCAAAATTCGACAAACTTGTATACTTTATATTTGTCGATTTGTAACATGTCAACTGTGCTATTTCCGGAAAACGGAGATATAAATGCAGAGACTGCCGATGGAAAATGTGTAGTATAGTGACACGTTACATGTAAATAACAAACAGCATTTTAAATTAGTTGCAAATGTACATCTGTGGGAAGAATTACAGGGTCTGCGGAGTCAACTTTAGAGTGTTTTTATAGATTACACGATCAGAATTACACAAATTCATACTCAGGCTCACACACCAACACGATTGCATATTCGAATTTACAAGTTAACATGACTGGATTTTTGAACACAATAACCTCTATAGTTTTGCTAAAAATGTGCTTAGAACACTAACCTTGATTTTTCTTTTCTTAATGTTTTGTTAAAAATGTGGAATTGAAACAAACGAATTTTAAGGCGATGTATAAACTCATATTGCGTTATTCTTGTACAGTGGCCCACCGAATCTAAACACAGTTCATCTCTATAAATATACAATGTTCATGATTAAGGCACGATAAACAACCTCTCTAGCTGTGATGATTAAAATTTGAGTGTTTCCTTCCCTATTTTTTAAAGTGTAGTTAGATAATCCTTTTATATAAAACAGAAATTAACACCTTGCCGAAGTCTGAAACATAAGAGCAGCTCCAGTTACAGCGACCCAGACAATGTCCACAGACGATTTCCTCTATAAGGTTAGTACTTACAATAATTGCTTTTTTAAATACTTGTTGTTGGTTTTTTTTTTTTTACAAAACGCCATGTTCAGTTGTCGCAATTTTTTTTATCAAGTATAATATGTACTTCGAGCAGTGAAACTGAGATAAAGACGTTTCCATTGCTTTGTCCTTTACACACCTTACATATATCATAATATTATCATGAAGAGGCACGTAGCATCGTTTTTGAAAGTGGGGGGGGGGGGGGAGAGGGGGCCTCATCCAAAATAATCTTGAAAAGCCAAAAAAAAAAATGGTCCCCAAATCATGAAAATCCTATTCCGGTGGGGGGGGGGGGGGGTGGGGGGGTTAGCGCGTAGTGTACCTTTAAATTCAATGTCACTGCTAATTTCCTTCTCTCACTTCAATTTTTTACATGCTCTCATAAAAGTGGGGGTGGGGGGGGGGGTAACTCCATGATAATTCACTTTTTTATATGTAAATTAAGAAAATGTTTGTGATTGGTAGAAAATACATGATATGAAAATTTACATTTATTTCATTGGTTGAAATTCTATCCGGTGCAAGGGAGACAATTTTCTGAAGATCATTTTTACGTACGACTTAAAAGTTTTCGTAGATTTCAAATTTAAAAAAATGAGAAAACCAAAAAACAATAAAAAAAATTGCTATGAATGAAATTCAGGCTTTATTTTTCCCAGTAAAACCAGTTTTAAAGGCAATATTGTATAATATCTATTGATATGATTTGTTCTTTTCTTTATGTATTGTTTATGCATAGACATATACATGTAACATATATACATCCGTTATATGTCTATGGCTTATGCAAATGCAAAAAAATGTGAACATTTTTATACGGTATGGCTAGTAACAGTAACCAAATACGGTTAAACTAATATCAGTAAAACAGATGCCGAATGCAGTGGTACTAGTATTAACTTTGATTGGTAGCTTTTGGCCTACAGGAGCGAGATTACTTATTATTATTTACTTACTCGGAAGACCATGTTAGATTAAACTCTTCCAATGAGAATTAATATAGAGATCTGATTGATACAAATGAAAGTAAAACTCTTTAGAACCATTTTAACAAGGCCTTGTACTTTCAATGGGACGTGACTATCTATTTATTGCGTCAAAACAAGTTAAAAATGACGATGGTTTCAAGTGAAATATACACCGATTGCGTAGTCTTTGCTCAAAAGCCAGACAAATATTGTTGATTTCAATGAGCAATGGCTGAGTGGCCTACGATGAAATAGACAGGATTACGTCACAATGCTGTTTGACACTAACTAGCCAAAGTCCAAACTCTTGTTAAAATGGTTCTAATACCCCGTTTGCTTGTTGATTCGAGTCGGTGTGAAATATTATTGTAGAAAATAAAACGGATAAATATTTATTGAAAATTAGAAAAAATCAAATATAACAAAGATAGAAAGAAATATCAAGATTTGAGTTGGTATATGATTTTTTTTTTCAAATATTTTTCTATATCCATGGTCGTGTACAATCTCGATTAATATGGCTCTCTCTCTCTCTTAGCAAGCGTCAAAGCGTTGCGTAGACAAAACGTCTGGTTGAACGAGACTAGTTCATAATAACTCTGCAGAAAAACACGGCTACTTAAAACGTTCATATCATATAACCGATCGCCTTCTAGTTAAATTAAAGTGTTGTTCTGACAAGTCTTCTTAAATTATCTAAATTAAGATTGAGCTTCATGTCCATCTGGATGGAGCCATCCGTACGGAGACCATCATTGAAACAGCCAAGTGAGTAGCACCGGGGCACTTTGAGGGCCAAGAACCTAAAATATAGTATTTAAACTTTAGTTTCTAGCATATAAATGTTATTGTTTTATATTTAATTCAGACGGCTTCCAAAACAAAAAAACTTTTGGAGTGGTAATGATAGTTTTGTTATGTTATTTTCGCATTACTCAAATGTTATAATTTGACAAAGCTTAATATATATTTTTTATTTTTAGTCATACAAGGAAAATTGTATAGACGAATATGGTCTTAACTCATAGTAGAGCTTTCATATGCTTCTTAGGCGCCGGGACATTCACTTTCCATGGAAAACAATCCAAGAATTGAAATCGCACCTGGTTGTGACGTCACCTCCATACACATTGCAGGCTTTGTTAGAAAAATTCAAAACCTTCATGCCAGTTGTGGCGTAAGATGATTATTGCATATATCGATTAGTAATCTATTGAATATAAATCTAAGTACATGGAACTTATGATTTATATTTAGAACAAGTTATAATCAAGCACAAATTGAACAAAATCTAGTTAGATGATAATACAAAAACTGATAACCACTTACAACAAATCAATCAATCAATAAATCAATTAATCAATCAATCAGTTAGCATTTGATCCTACAGAGGTGACAGAGATGCCATCTACAAGCTGGCCTACGACTTTTGCGAGGACTCCAGGCTACACAACGTGTACTATGTGGAGGCCCGGTATTCGCCCCAGTTGTTCGCCAACAAAATGACCAATGGCGACAAACCGCCCTACGCTCTGACGGAGGGCGACATCACGCCCCGGGAAGTGGTCCACATTATCTGTGAGGCATTTGAGAAAGGCTCCAAAGACTTTGGGATCATTGTCAAGTCCATTCTCTGTTGCGTTGAGCACGAGCCAGGTGATTACTATCAGAAAGTGAATCACATGACAATCCTTTCTCTTTTAGTAGTTTGTCTCACCTTCCTTTTAATATTCATACTGAACTTTCTTCACATTAAGAATGGTCAAATGAGGTAGTAGATCTGTGTCAGGAGTTTCAGTCACGTGGTGTGGTTGCCATTGACATCGCTTGTGGTGACCTTGACCCGGAAGTTCCAAATAAAGAACTTCATACACGTGCTTTCCAGGTATGTTGAGACTTGATTCAGTTATTGAATGATGGTGATGAAGGTTTATTCCCCAAAGAAAAATCATATTTACCGACGGAAATTTTAATTTTTCTGGGAAAATAAATATTCATATCTCCCAAACATCCATGCAAGAGGCAAAAACGTCGTAAATGCTTGATATTCTGTTATTTTTTCTCTTTTCGTTGAAGCATAGATAGTTGGATCGCTTTTTAGCTCACCGAGACGAAATCAGGGGGAGCTTATGCTATACCCTCGGCGTCGGCGTCCGGATCTGGTTAAAATTTTTGTTGCAGGTCCTATATCTAAGTTATTACTTGTCCTATCTTCACCAAACTTGCATGGATGATGCATCTGGACCTACTTATGGACTTGAAAGACTTGGATGCTGAATCTGGGCCATGAATTTCAGATGCTGGAGGAGGTTAAGGTTTTTGGAGCATGTTAAAGTTTTTGGTGCAGGTGCCCTTTGATAGCAATTTCTAAGTTACTACTGGTCCTAACTTCACAAAACTTGCATGGATGGTGAGTCTTATGATACTGATGCACCAAACAGGCTTGAATGCTGAATCTGAGCCATAGGTTTCGGATGCTGGAGTAGGTTAAGGTTTTTGGAGCTGGTTAAAGTTTTTGGAGAAGGTGCCCACTGATGATTATATCTTAGTTATTACTGGTCCTAACTTCACTAAACTTGCATGGATGATGCGTCTTATGATACTGATGCACCAAACAGGCTTGAATGCTGAATCTAAACCATAGATTTTGGATGCTGGATGAGGTTTAGTTTTTTGGAACAGGTCACATGTTTTATAGATAATAATACTATTTCAAACTTGCATAGTTAATTTAACTAGTAGACATAGCTTCAGATGCAGAGCCTGATCTCCATTATCAAGGATGCTAAAAAAATTCCTACCTCACTCAAACCTGCTTCATAGATGTGTTTGTTGTTAAATGACATAATAACATGATTCCTATGATATAGTATTGTATGATATGATAACGTATTGTTTTAAATGATACAATATTATATCATTTTATATTGTAAATCATTATATATATAATGATATGATATTGTATATTTTTTTTGTACATTATGATATGATATTGTATCATGATATTGTTATGTATGATATTGTATATTATGATACAATATTGTATAATATGATATTGTATTATGTATTTTTTATCACATGATATTGTTTCATATGATATTGCAATATATAATATTGTATCATATGATACAATATTGTATAATATATCATATCAAATGATACGATAGTGTATAATATGATATTGGCTTATATAATATATTATTAAATCATATGAAATTGTATTATATGATATTGTTATATATATGTATCATATGATTCGATATTGTTTGATATGATTTTGTATTATATATTTATATATCACATGATATATCATATGATATGATACAATATTGTATCAAATTATGTTAAATCATATGATACAATATATCATGTCAAATATGATACAATTTCATACAATACAATACAATATCATACTATATTATACAATATAATATCATATGTTACAATATTGTGATGTATTATGTAATCTGATATTGTATCATATAATTCTATATTTTATCATATATTATATATTATGATATTTTATTATGTGATCAAATACAATAATGTATAACACAATATAATGTCATATGTTACAATATCATATTGCATCATTATTTATTACAGTATTATATGATATATATTGTAAGTATCATAGGATGCAATATCGTATTTCATATTATTGTATTGATAAACATTGTATCTTATAATACCGTATTAAATGAACATATGATTATCATGCATTTTTTTTACATATGATATACGATATTGTGTCAAAACAGTATCCATGGACATCCAATATCATTAACTATGATTTTTATATAATATGATAAAGGTGGTCTCATACAAGTGATGACTCATAAAGGTGATGCCTCGTCTCAGTGAGCTTTGTAATCTGTGATTATCTATGTTTTGATATAAGAAGAATGAAATTATTAAATATTTTAGATTTAATATTTGTTTACATCGTATGCTCATCTCGGCTTTTCATACCATTGGAATACATGTATGATATTTATTATCCGAGAGATACGTTTCGTTCGTCCTGTCACGTGACTTTCTAAACGAATCAAATGACGCGTTATATAGCATTATCATACTGAGGTATAATATATCAATACCTATCTTCGCTGCTACCCAACTATACGAAAGTCGTGATTCGTTATACGTGGTTATGCAGTTAAAAAGTATTAGTAATATTTCTTTTAAGGAACAGTATAACAATTGATGGAAATCATTTTCAGAATTTTTCTCCTTGTTTTCAAGAGAAATAAATGTTCATACTTTTTTTTTGAAATATTCTTTCCCGGTGTATCATGTGTAAAATACATTCATTATGAAATACATTGCTCAATGCTTCTTGTTCAGCTAGCCTTCAGACTTGGAATACACAGAACTGTACACGCGGGGGAGAGTGGGCCAGCAGAGGGCATCAAATTGGTATGATCATTGATGGATGGGAGATTTTAAGCATGTAGTAAATTTTAAAGTCTTAACTAAAGATTATTTTTCATCTTAAAGGGACTTGGACACGATTTGAGATCAAAATTTTATTTTTTATAATTTATGTATCAACTGGTTTACTTGTGCATTTTGAATGATTGACCAAAATTTGAATATTGGAAGTCAAGTCATAAGAGAGATACAGAGGTAAGAATTCATTGTTATGTAAGCAAAGCTGGAGTCTTATATTTGTATACAAATAATGATAAGTAAGGAATTAATAATTCTTTGACAAAATGACTCGTGGAAACCAAGATAAACTGATTCAATGTGTTTATAAATAATATTATCAATAGAAAAAAAGCAACGTTTGATTTAAACTTATCCCAGTACAACACATATGTAAACAGTAACAAGACTCGAACATTGTTACAAAACAAAGAGTTTTAAACATTGTACGAGGGTTGTCCCAAAATATCGTAGACAGAACACATAACTTAAAATTTGTTCACTGCAATTTCATTAGACTTCCATATTTTCTTTAATGACCCTTTGGCAAACAGTACTGAAAAATTCAAATCTATACTTCATTTATTTCTTGAAAAAATGAATAATTATTAACAACACGTTTTGCCAGGCAGTGCAATGTGCGACGTCGAAAATTAAGTCTTTACGTTGTTGCTAAACCCTCCAAATCGTTTACGATAACATTTACGTTTTATTTACCAAAATGTCTTGAAAAAAATATTTTCTTCGAACATGTACCCTGAGTGCACATTAAATATACATTTCGATTTTGTTTTAAAAAATAAAATATTTTCTAGGTCCAAACGATATGCCGACTCCAAACATGCCCTGTATTGTTTGTCAAACGTCCGTCTTACCAAAATGTGTCGTTCAGCATTTTGACGTCCATTTTTATCGGTCGGGGTTTCTTTTTTCACTTATTGTCATCATACTTGTCTGAATAGTTTCAATGTTGTTAGACTACTAATTCACAAAATGCAATTCTAAGCGATTTTGTTAATTTTATTGACTTCATATGCCGCTTATGATTTGTTTCAAGGTCTTTACAAAATTTAATCAGTAACCGCTGCGCCGCCTTAAACGCTAACATCGTCATTTTATTACGAGTTAACACTTCAACTTGTCACAAAACGCGCTACAAAATCTTTAAAAGTTTTGTTACAGCCAAAACATTTTCTGGGTAAATAATAGAATAATTAACAAATATAATTTTTTTTATTTGAATTTTTTCATTCGAAAAGTACTTTTCCTTGCAATTTTCATTTCATTATGTTGATTTTTTGTCAACTCTTCACTCTGAATGTTTCTGCTTCGTTTGATTTTAAAATGATGGACTAAAACACATAGCTGAATCGAAATTGGTCATTTAATACCAAAATGACGATAAACTTTATCATATATACAAATTATATACAACATGTAAAATAATATAAAAAAAACAATGCTTAATACTTGAACATAGTTAAAAATTTTCCTTTAAAATCAAAGGTGAGGGATCAATCATTTAATACCAAAATGACGATAAACTTTATCATATATACAAATTATATACAACATGTAAAATAATATAAAAAAAACAATGCTTAATACTTGAACATAGTTAAAATTTTTCCTTTAAAATCAAAGGTGAGGGATTGGTCATTTAATACCAAAATGACGATTAACTTTATCATATATACAAATTATATACAACATGTAAAATAATATAAAAAAACAATGCTTAATACTTGAACATAGTTAAAATTTTCCCTTTAAAATCAAAGGTGAGGGATCAACTTTTGCCAGACAATGAAGACACAGTAGACCAATCTACACGCAATGTTTGACTAGACAATAAAATGGTAAATTCATACAATAAGACAACGAAAACATTTACACGCATATATATGACTAAAGAAATAAAAACATATGCCTAAAATTCAGGCAAGTAAAAACTCATAATAAACAATTTTGATTAAACTGATGACGTAAATGACCAATACATGTGTACCTATACCGATATATAATAAACGAATTACGGTTGATTAGGGAGGGAGGTGGGATTTACAGATTGAACATCTTATTAAACTTTCATTTCGGGTGCGTTGTTTTGATTCAAGCTGCCACCTAGCGGTGAACTGGGCAGATAACTCTACCCGTACAAATTACTATAACAATGCCACCTACCGGTAAAATAGGTTAAAGGGGGATAATTCGCGATTGCCAAAAATGCATTTATTTGCATAAATGTGATTTTAACTTTTCGGTTTTTTTTACATTGCGCCGCATGTCGAATTTATGATCTAGCATGCTCTCATTTTACTAATTTCATCTCAAACAATATTTGATTTCAAAACATAATTTGAATTCACATTAGTTGATCCCTTTGTGGCACAAGTTTCATTTTTCTTTGTATTCGATTAACTGAAAAACGCCAGTTGTCTACGCTATTTTGGGACAACCCTCGTATCTTGCTTATAACTCAATATTTGACTTTCAAATTTTGACAAAGCATTAAATATACCCATATTAACCATTTTAAACATTAAAGACAGTAAAACAAATTAGCTCAAATCGTGTCCAAGTCCCTTTAATATAAAAATAAAGATTCTTTGTATAATTTACATGTGCACAATTTCAATCGTGGATACTTTTTTATATCCGTATCCCTTCTATCTGAATATTGTAACAAACCAAGGCCCTAGACGAGATGCATGCAGAGAGAATCGGGCACGGATATAAAGTGGTGGACGATCCCGATCTATATGAACGTTGTAGGAAGGAGAACATACACTTTGAAGTGTGTCCGCTGTCTAGTGTCAAAACTGGTTCCGTCCCCGATGACCTTGACAAGCACCCCCTCCACAGGTAAACTATTTCACCTCACATAAGACTCGGGTTAGACCAAGAGACTAACGTCAATCATACATATAGTTACCTAGGTATAGTCTGTCCAAAGTAATTGCTTTCATTACTTTTTGTTGATTTTTAAATACACATATATGTGAAAGAAATACTGTTGAAATCGATAAAAGGGAAAATATCAAAGATATCTTCATTGAGAAATTATAATTTTTCATTCAAGAAAGTTCATAGGAACGGAGATTTATAATGGGAAAAGTTTCCATTTTTTCTTCATTCGGAACTCACTCGAAATACCTCGCACAATTTTTCAACGTTATCATACCGGCTATTTCATGGCTGATGCAATACAAAATCCCCGTAGACTTTCTATTTTGGGATATGTATTGAAACCTGAAGCGGTAGTGGGGGCGTTTTAAAACAGATAATCTGGACATTTTTCATATTAGTGGATGAATGTAGTTTGATCGCAAAGGTATTTATGATTATTGAAATATCGAGCGAAAAGTTGTGGAAGCAAACACTCGGGACAGAGTATAATATCTTTTGGTAGGTTTATTGACGATGAGGTCAACTTCTCTATCAGCACGGATGACCCTATCGTCCTTGACAACGACCTGACCAGAGATTATGAAATGGTGATGAAAATGGGCTTGGATAAGGACCACGTGATCGCTACGGTGTGTGTTTATGTTTGCATGTATACTAGTATATTCATAGTAAAACCGCGTAGTTGGGTAATCGGTTATTATCTATTTTTTAGAACATTAACCATTACAAGAACCACTACATAAACGAACTTCAAATACCCGGTACCTACAGGTGTGTCTATTTAAAGACATGTATCAGATCTATGGTAACAGGATTTCTCAGAGTGCTAAAGCACACATCACTTGTTTCTTGTATATGTCAGCACAATGGAGCTGAGCAACAGATCAATTGTCTTTCTGTCCATTATGGAGCTGAACCACACATTTAGAACCATTTTAACAAGACCTTGGACTTTCAATAGGACGTAACTATCTATTTCTTGTGTCAAAACAAGTTAAAAATGACCTGGTTTCATGCGAAATATACACCGATTGTGTAGTCTTAGCTCAAAAGCCAGACAAATCGTGTTGATTTCAAAGAGTCATGGCTGAGTGGCCAGCAATGAAATAGACAGGCCTACGTCACATTGCTGTTTGACACATCTACCCGAAGTCCAAGCTCTTGTTAAAATGGTTCTATTGTCCTTCTGTAGATGTCTGTCAATTATAGAGCTGAACCACACATCTGTTGTCTTTCTGGAGATGTCTGTCTATTATGGAGCTGAACCACACATCTATTGTCTTTCTGGAGATGTCTGTCAAATATGGAGCTGAACCATACATCTATTGTCTTTCTGTAGATGTCTGTCCTTTAAGGAGTTGAACCACACCTTTATTGTCTTTCTGGAGATGTCTGTCTAATATGGAGCTGAACCATACATCTATTGTCTTTCTGTAGATGTCTGTCCATTATGGAGCTGAACCACACCTTTATTGTCTTTCTGGAGATGTCTGTCCATTATAGAGCTGAACCTCACATCTATTGTCTTTCTGTAGATGTCTGTCCATTATGGAGCTGAACCACACATTTATTAACTTTCTGTAGATGTCTGTCCATTATGGAGCTGAGCCACACATCTATTGTCTTTCTGGAGATGACTGTCCATTATAGAGCTGAACCACACATCTATTGTCTTTCTGTAGATGTCTGTCTAATATGGAGCTGAACCACACATCTATTGTCTTTCTGGAGATGTCTGTCCAATATGGAGCTGAACCATACATCTATTGTCTTTCTGTAGATGTCTGTCCATTATGGAGCTGAACCACACATCTATTGTCCTTCTGTAGATGTCTGTCCATTATGGAGCTGAATCATACATCTATTGTCTTTCTGGAGATGTCTGTCCATTATGGAGCCGAACCACACATCTATTGTCTTTCTGGAGATGTCTGTCCATTATAGAGCTGAACCATACATCTATTGTCTTTCTGTAGATGTCTGTCTAATATGGAGCTGAACCATACATCTATTGTCTTTCTGTAGATGTCTGTCCATTATAGAGCTGAACCACACATCTATTTTCTTTCTGTAGATGTCTGTCCATTATGGAGCTGAACCACACATCTATTGTCTTTAAGGAGATGTCTGTCTAATATGGAGCTGAACCATACATCTATTGTCTTTCTGTAGATGTCTGTCCATTATAGAGCTGAACCATACATCTATTGTCTTTCTGTAGATGTCTGTCTATTATGGAGCTGAACCACACATCTATTGTCTTTCTGTAGATGTCTGTCCTTTAAGGAGTTGAACCACACCTTTATTGTCTTTCTGGAGATGTCTGTCTAATATGGAGCTGAACCATACATCTATTGTCTTTCTGTAGATGTCTGTCCATTATGGAGCTGAACCACACCTTTATTGTCTTTCTGGAGATGTCTGTCCATTATAGAGCTGAACCTCACATCTATTGTCTTTCTGTAGATGTCTGTCCATTATGGAGCTGAACCACACATTTATTAACTTTCTGTAGATGTCTGTCCATTATGGAGCTGAGCCACACATCTATTGTCTTTCTGGAGATGACTGTCCATTATAGAGCTGAACCACACATCTATTGTCTTTCTGTAGATGTCTGTCTAATATGGAGCTGAACCACACATCTATTGTCTTTCTGTAGATGTCTGTCCATTATGGAGCTGAACCACACATCTATTGTCCTTCTGTAGATGTCTGTCCATTATGGAGCTGAATCATACATCTATTGTCTTTCTGGAGATGTCTGTCCATTATGGAGCCGAACCACACATCTATTGTCTTTCTGGAGATGTCTGTCCATTATAGAGCTGAACCATACATCTATTGTCTTTCTGTAGATGTCTGTCTAATATGGAGCTGAACCACACATCTATTGTCTTTCTGAAGATGTCTGTCTAATATGGAGCCGAACCACACATCTATTGTCTTTCTGTAGATGTCTGTCCATTATAGAGCTGAACCACACATCTATTTTCTTTCTGTAGATGTCTGTCCATTATGGAGCTGAACCACACATCTATTGTCTTTAAGGAGATGTCTGTCTAATATGGAGCTGAACCATACATCTATTGTCTTTCTGTAGATGTCTGTCCATTATAGAGCTGAACCATACATCTATTGTCTTTCTGTAGATGTCTGTCTATTATGGAGCTGAACCACACATCTATTGTCTTTCTGTAGATGTCTGTCTAATATGGAGCTGAACCACACATCTATTGTCTTTCTGGAGATGTCTGTCTAATATGGAGCTGAACCATACATCTATTGTCTTTCTGTAGATGTCTGTCCATTATAGAGCTGAACCATACATCTATTGTCTTTCTGTAGATTTCTGCACTTTTTGTGGCTGTAGCACGTATCACTTCGCTTTCTGTAGATTTCTGCACGTTTGGCAATGAAGCACACATCACTTGTCTTTTGTAAATGTCCGTACGTTTTGGTGCAGTATCACAAATTCTTGTTTCTCTGTAGATGACACTCTTTACAGTGCTGTAGCACAATTACTTGTCTTTTTATGAAGATATTTTGCATGATTTATTGTATTAGTATTGCTTTTTATATTATGAAAATACTTTAAAAAAAATAAAACATGTATTTGGATCTCACATCAGATATTCCACGCCGCTCGCTCCTGTTTCGCCTCACCGGAAGAGAAAGAACAAATTCTGGCTGACCTTGTCAAGGTGTACGGAGACAAGTACATGAAGATGTGAATCCGGAAGTAGACAGTAAAACGAGAACTTACAGTACAAGATGATCTGTGAAAGAAGAATGAAATCAAAGAGAGAACAACAAGATCTGAATCTAAGAGAGAATAAAAAGATTTGAGAGTGAACCACGAGATCTGTGGGAGAAAATGATATCTAAGAAAGAACAAGATCTCCAAAGTTAGTAGTAGTCATCTTGTTCTATAACCAAAAGGGTGTGTTTACTGAAAATTTGAATATTATCGTTGTGTGATGAATCAGGTTAAAGTAAAAGGGGTAGACGGGAATTTTCCAGGCTGCTTCATGATTTTGGCTTGTGTAGAGATCGTAGGGAATATATTCTATTAAAGAATCATCATTAATATTTTGATTAATATATCTAAGTTTGTCATCAAATCATTGTTAATATTTTGATTATCATGCCTAAGGTTGTCATATAAAAATTATTTAATGGCAATCTTACACATCAAATGCTCAACAATATCGATGTGATTGAGCTATCGATATAGCAAGACGCGTTACATGAATTTTTCTCAGTTGAATTTCTACATATTAAAAATTGTTCTGCATTAAAAACAGAAAAAAGCACAATCATATTGTGTTCACTAAAATATTTATTTAGAATGGAGATGAACTGGACAGCTAATGAGATCAACTCAACGTGGGGAGAATGACATTATTCACAGTTATACACGTATGATAGTCTAAGCATCACGCATGGCCGATATCATCTTGTAGAACATCTAGAACAAATGTCTCTTGAAACGTGACGCTGTTGTTTGACTTGTGTTGTTCAAATATGATGATCTGAAAAGAATACACATATTCTGACAATATTACAGAATACGACCATGCCCATTACACCATCCTGGTAACTAAATAAAGGTACAGTTTCCGCTGGTCACATTTCATTTATGGCAAAAATTTCTCAGTATCGCTATAAAAACATATGCTTATCGTTCAGCGTTGGTATTTGTTAAACGGACGCCGCTTACACTAAATAGAGTTAAATTAAATATTTTATTAAAGTTTACAGCAATTAGAAATCGAACGAGCTCCAAAGAACTGGTAAGTAAGTTTTTATGAGTTTGAAATTGATAACCTCATTGAAGCCCTGCTTGAGGTAGGGGCCCGGGACAAACAGCGTCTGTTGGGGACCCTTGCTCCAGTAGCGACCCACGTTGTGACCGTTGACGTAGACAAAGCCCTTGGCCCAGTCCTTGAATGTTAGAAAGTTAAGTCAGTATAGAGACAAACCAACATCTACATTTACAATTAAATAAATTTTCATGAATAAAAATACGGAAAATTATCTTTAAAGGTTCATTTCTTTGTGATCCCTTTTTAAGGTAGGTCACATTCATGACGTCACAAAAGTAATATAACGAGATTATGGTTTGTCTGATGCTCTATTGTGATTACAAAACAGTTATGTTAATAATTTTAAATGACCCGTCTCTCTAAACGTTTAAGAAATAATGAAAAGTGATGAAAAAAAGGATTTACATGGCTATGAAATTTGGTTGGCACATATCAAATTCCTTAAGGCCATACAGACATACTTGATCCGATGACCAAGCACGTTCATAAAGGATAAACTAGTGGGAATAACGTTACTAGTATTATATGTTATTATGATCCATAAACCACAAAACCAGTGGCGGTCAGAATGAATACAATATATAGTGAATTCTCTATAGCCGTTCTGTAAAACGTCGTCCACATAAATGGACACGAGGCGTTAGTACCTTCATATTGAGGTAGGAGTCGAGCGGGGTGTAACCAATGAACATTCGCCCTCGATAGAACCCTGGTAGGTCCGACTGTCCGCTGTACACCTCCCAGTCAGGATTGCCGCTCAGGCTACATGTGAATATTAAACTTGGTGAACAACAGTTTCAGCTCATCAACACATGTTCACTCTCAATGAAAACGAGAGAGAGAGAGAGAGAGAGAGAGAGAGAGAGAGAACCGTTTATAGAAGTCGTCATCAAACTCCAGCGGGTAGATCTCCACATCAGTCAGCAGCTCTCCGTCCAAAAAGCAATTGTTGTTTAGACCTGAATTAGAAAATAATCAAAGTACTGAAAGTGATGTGAATGAAGTGACTTATAAAAGACTTCGATTGGCACTCACAACCTCCTGTCTATATCGATTTTTGCGGTTTTGTCATTAATGTCAACCGGATTCAAGAGCTCGTTTCCGCGGTAATATCTGTGTAAACTACAAGTAATTACCGGTCCTTGAGGCGTAGAGAACTTAAAATGAAGTTCCATAAGATTTTGTTGGAAATCGTTAAGTTTTGTAATATATATGAACAACTAGCGAGCCAGCAGGGAAAAAACAATATATCCACTTTAACAGTTCATTCTTGGATTAAAAATGACGAAGTACGATGTCACACCTAGCCCACAGTTCTCGGCACACTGCTCGTTTACTTAAAGGTACTTTTCAAATGTGTCACTTTATTTTCAAACAATTACCTTTACTGGTTTAAGAATACATGCAATATCTTCTTATTACGCTTAAATATTTTATTGTTCCGTAAATGGTATAGTGCTTTAACTAATGTTCACCTGGCTAAGAATCGTTATAATTCTCACCTTTCAACTGTTCGTCCAGTATCGTGGTGCCCATGATTCCATAGTTCACTCGCCCTCTATTTTCAACCAAAATATCCAGAACTCTTTCTTTCTGCAAAAAAAGTTACTATTTATATTTACATGTATAACTATGCATTAATTGCAAATATTCGAGAAAAAGAACTCATCAAACAAAAAAGAAAATGGCGAAGTATCTGTACAGAAATCGAAAATGTTCCCGTACTTTGTTTATTACAGAACTCAACGAATATAATAATTTGCCGTTATGTTATTTTCGCAATATTAAAAACCGTAAACAGGGACAAGATATCCCACCAATTAAAGATAGCCATGACACAGTTTTGTTACTATTTTTGGATTGATAACGCTTTACATTTGCCTCTTTAAATATGAGGGATATGAGCGGAAATAAACATGTATATACACACGTAAAACACGGTTATAACGAAGTGCCAGGGACGGTCAATTTTGCTTCGTTATAAGCGTAATTCGTTATATCCGTCAAGTTTACAACATGTAATATAGTCACGGGGAATGAAAATCACTTCGCTGTAAGCGTCAATTCATTATAAGCGGGTTCGCTATAACCGTGTTTTACTGTTATGTGTTTCTCTGACAAAGAAACATAAGAATTCAACAGTACGTTAATAATTACGCAAACACTTTTATCGCGCACGTCATCCTGTTTACTCGAATTCTGCCAAGGACCAAATCAATCAAGGAGAGAACTTCCGACAGTACTCGTGTGATTTTAAAGGATTTTTTGACAAACGATATACATACTCGCTAACATATTTTTGTTTTGAAACATGGCACATAAGGACTGTTTTCTATTGTATATACAGTTTGTGTTTAAACGGGCATGGTCACGATTTATGTGAATTTTATTGTTCTATTTTTATCATTTACAATGCTTTAGTTTAAGGTATTTCTACTGATCAATCAAAATTTGAGCGTCTGTCGTTGAGTTATAAGTGAGAAACACAGCTCACAATTATTTGTTTGTAAACAAGGCTCTCGCCTTGTTTTTGTTTAAACTGGTTCAATATACCGGTATAAGTTCTTTTTAAAGCTTTTCTTTCTATCAACTAATTCGTTTTGAACATAAATAAACAGTTTCTAGCGTTTGTCACGTCTAAACCTGGAATTATTTTTTTTCAAAATTCAAAATGTAAACAAACACATGGCATGAGCTTTCTTTACATAACAAAGAATTGTGAGCTCTGTATCTCTCTAATAACTCGACGACGGATACTCACATTTTAGTTGTCTATAAGCAATACCTTACTGAAGCATTGTAAACATTACAAACGGAAAAATAAATTTTGACCAAAATCGTGACCATGCTCCTTTGGTAGAAACCGGCTGTGTTTTGATTGAACAGACAATACACATCGCCTGTTATGTTTTATTGAACATACTCTATATACAGGAGTCATTTTATTGGACAGACCATAAATATATATGTACAGGCAGTACATACCATTTGTGTTAAATTTGACAGAATGTACATACCATTTGAGTTGGGGTTTTTATATTCAATATCGTCTGTGATTTTTGGACGTTTTATACTTGCTGTGTTTTATTGGTCAAACAGTACATACTGTATGTCTGTTATTGGACAGACTGTACTAACCAGTTGTTTTTCTTTTTTACTTACATACCGGCTATGTTTCATTGGACAGACTATACATACTGGGTTCTTTTAGTGGACATGACGTACCGGCTGTGAGTCGGTGTATCGCCCTCTAGAGATGTTAACATTCACATTGTCCACCATACCCTCCAGAATGGCCACGGAGTTACCGTCCACAAACACCTACAACCAAATTAAAATCCAAACCTAAAAGTTGTTTTTTCATTCGAACAATGTTCAGATTTGTCATTAATACTTGAATATATTGTCCTGTTATTCCGAACTCCCCCTGTAAACTGTGTGAAAATCATTTTTTGAGAAACATTCAGTTTATTATCTTTGGAAGCTTTTTTCATTGCTCAGAATAAAAGATGTCCGAGAAATTCCGATATCAAAGCTTAAACGATTCCAACCTCTATCCGGTCCCTGGGGAACTCCGTGAAGGTCAGGTTGTGACCTTCTGTGATGTTGACCCGGTACAGGATGTACCCGTACCTCTGACCTCCAAAGTCAACCCCGTTCACAGAGTGAAGGTCAAGCATCTCCATGGGAATTGTTCCATTCTCTCTGAATTTCTGAAGACAAAAAGGCGACAATTTTACAATGTAACTGACTTGAGAAAAAATACAGAACCTTCAAATGAGACCCCAGCACGGGTTAAGTGTCTGTGATAGGATAACTCAGCAAAGGCTTACATAACGATGTTTTATCTGTGATATTCGGTTCAAACCACAAAAAGGTATGGACACTTATGTGATATTACAGCAAAATTATGAGTAGTATTGTTATATCTCATAAATGGTAATGCAATATTTCAGCACCGGTATTAACAATATCGGGGTATCTTAGAAAAGGTATTTATTAAAGAATGAAAAAATTATCTCAGGTATAAGTGAATGGTGTTTGATGTATTGGCATAGGTACAGGCGGGTTAAGGAGGCTGGGGGGGGGGGGGAGTCAACAGAATTACCATCACCATCAGATCGTCTTAGATTTATTATAAATGATTTGTTCAGCTATAAACAATTTTTTAGTAAAGTAAAAGTTTGATATATGAATGTTTCCTAAATCTTAATACAGAGTTCTTCTTCTTCTTAGGGAGATTAATATAGTATATTTACATCTACCGAGTTTGATTCCCTCTATTTCTTACGGAAACTTACAGTTAATTCATAGCTCTATAGAAACAACCAGACTGAAATCTACACGCCCCATTTATCGATTGGTCGAAATCTACAGCGACTGAAACTGACAGGACTGATATCGACACGCCTCGTTTATGGAGTGGCCGAAAGCTACAGCGACCTAAGAAAAATCACGGACTGCACGAAATAATCATGATGATGTCAAACTCAAAGTCTCACAGGAGACGATTTGGCTGTTTCTTTTAGCTAACGTACTGATGTACATCAACAGTAATTTTGTGAATTTTACTTACTTTTTATAATCAATTTATTAATTAGTTAATATAAACAATAAAATGCTTTCTTTGATGATTCATGCGGGTTATGAAGGTAGCGATCAATGCAGAAAAAAATTACTTAACCCGCCAACGCGGGTTATGTATTTTTTCTGCAATGTCGCCACCTTCATATTCCGCATGAATCACCAAAGAAAGCATTTTATTGTTTAAATAAAAATGGTCACGACCATCCGGCCTCCTTAAAGGGGCATGGTCACGATTTTGGTCAAATTCTATTTTTCTGTTTTTATTATTTACAATGCTTAAGGAATGGATTTCCAATGATTAAATTAAATTGGAGAGTCAGTAGTGAAGTTTTAAGCAAGATACATGGCTCACAATTCTTTGTAATGTAAACAAGGCTCGTGCCCTGTGTTTGTTTACATAAGTTCAATATACCGGTAAAAAATCTTTTTCAAGCTGATTTTTCATATTCTTACTCATTTTAAGCATATATAAACAGATCCTAACGTTTACAACATTCATTTTCGGTCTTAAACTGAAGTTTTCACTTCAACGTTCAAAATGTAAACAAAAGCTTTGTTTACATAGCAAAGAATTGTAAGCTCTGTAACTCGCTTATAACTCAACGAATGACGCTCAAATTTTGGTTGCCTATTAAAAATGCCTTACTGAAGCATTGTAAACGTTAAAATCGAGAAAAAATTTTTGACCAAAATCGTGACCATGCCCCTTTAACTGATCGAAACCTAACTGATCGATACCTTTGTTAGTGTCAGGATAGTCTCTAGCGGCATGTACTGCTTGATGCCCACAGCGCCTACAACCAGACAGACCGCTTAATACTGTATCATAGTTATATGTTGATCAGGATCTTCACTTGTAATAATGAAAGATTTTTCTTCAGCCCTCTCCTTATTCAAACCGTAATTTAATTTTCCGATGTCCCGATACGCAACAAACCGACTGTGTGTTACATTCATACAGTCTGTACTCAGAGGGTGACGTCCTCTTGTGAAATATAACCACATCAATAGAAAAAAACGGAACTCAATTTTCAACATTTTGTTAAGAGACATCTTAATAAATTACCCCAGTCTTCTTTGGGAGTGTCGTATGGGATTTCAGGGCGATGCCTCTCTACAAAAAAAAAATGGAATCAGTTACTATAGTATTTACTGCCAGCAAACAAGACTATATTACTTGGTGTTGATAATTAATTTTGATGGCTGTTTCGTTGAGAGAAGCCGTTCCTATCTACCTTTTGTGGCTTCATAGATTAATTGTCGAGCGATCCTATATTTTTCTGTGATATCTCCTGCTTCCGTTAGTAGAGCATCGTAATCTGTATATAAAAACACCGTCATTTCAGTGAGGCTAGAACATAATCACCCCACTCACACATTTTAAAAATTCATTTTATTTTACCATGCACAGTGGCAGAATTTGTTTTTACTTTTGTTACATCTTATTATCTAATATTTGATACTTTCTCACTGAAAATATCCCAATGTTAAAAATCACCATAGGAAGTGACGTCAGTCTTTAATGTAATTTCTTTAAAGTCCCAGTTTGCTCCACTCATAAAACCGAAATTTGTCCCTCCATGAAACATGTAGAAGTTAACAGAAGCAGAGCGATTCAATATTGCCGTCAATGTGCTTCCAAAATCTGTAAAATAAGACATTTTTCTCTGACATACAATTTTGCCTAACCCAAATTTGTTAGTTGACCTTTCTGAGCGTTTTGTTAGATTACCTTTCTAGCCGTTTTCGTTAATTGACTTTTCTAACCGTTTTTCTAATCGTTTTTGTTAGTTGACTCCCTGTTTTATAATTGAGAGTTTTTTACCCTGGAGGGACTGGGTGTGGTGCTCGACTCCCCAGTGATCAAACCAGCCTGACCAGAACTCTGTGACCATCAAAGGGAAGTCGTCACTGAGGGCCTCCACTTTACGGAAGAGTTGCTCCCCCTGTTCGATGTCCTGAAAGTTGACGGTAGGGAGTGCTTCTGTATAAAAAAAAACAAAAAAAAATTTATTTACGATCAAATTATGATAGTTTGACAGCCGCAGGCTACAAAATTTTAATTTTATCACCTCGTACATCACTTTAGGAGTTTATATATCGGCTAGCCCATCTGTTTTAACAGGCTCTGACAGAAAAATGAGATGAAAAATATATCTCTAGCGTTTGATTTTATTTTCAACAACAGACGAACATTGACTAAAGACTCGGAGTTCATCGGGCTTATCTTGAAATAAAATAAACAATGTGTTGAATTCTGAAGCACTTTAGACAGACCCTGTATGCATCGTTATACGTTTGCTTTAACCTTTCTGAAAACAGACATTTTCTGATCATTTGAAATCCCATTCCCTTCGCCTCTTTTGTCCAATACAATTATTTATCCCATGTTTCTGTAATATTTTGAAACAGCGCCGACAGAGTTCATTAAATTGTGAGGCAGATGAAGTTCTTTGTGAAGCATTTGAACTCTGTAAACTCAATTATTCATGAAACGAAACTCCGTATCTACATAACTCAAAGAGATGAAGTTGGAGAAAATAAATTGTGATACAGACAATTTAAGAATTTCAATCGTATTTTATATGAAGAAAAAAAAACGGTCTTAAAAAATGAATATGTTCGAATGTTTAATTTGCAAAGGTTTGTTATATTATTATTTATATAATCATAAATATATTGTTATATTATTATTATATTGTTATGTTATGTCAAATATTTTGCATTTCGTTAACACATATTTATCTCAATTCAAGATAAAATGATATATTTAAATTGTGTAAAAATCGCAGTCTTCCTTGATTCAAGTTCTGCCCTACTTTTTCCCTCTAAAATTCCGAGCTGTTATATTCCCGCGACCCATTTAATTACTTTAAACTAATTGAAATAACAAGATACCTACCACATATAAAAAAACCATCAAGATTCAGCTAAATTTACCCCAAACTAAACAGAAAATACGGCAAATAAAGTGAGATAAAAAGTCACGCATGAGTGGGCTCGCGGATGAAGATAAACGATTCGTTCGTGAGATATTCCGTGAGTAACGTTAGTATGGAGTCGCTAGCCTCGGTGGAGTCCCAGAGGTATTAGTTAAACAAGCAGGTATTCTTTGGACGAGGTGTTGTTCTCTGCCCCCTTGGTGCGGTATAAGAGCTGGAGTCTATTTATTGATTGGTTTCCTGGTCAGCGGTCAGTGCTGTGGTTAACGCCAGTTCAAGGACTTTCCCAGATATCTTCCTGAGGTAGGCACTTTATAAAATTATAACACTCTCTTAATAAGACAACATTAATGTCGATTTCTGATGTCATGGAAAATACAAGTTTGTCATGTTTGAACATCTTTTCCATCATAAGGTTGTTTGCCATTTATTTTTATGTGTTTGCTGTGCACATATCCTGAGTTCAGAAACGATATTATTTTATTGTACATGAACCAATATTTTATTTTACATACAGAGAGAGAGAGAGAGAGAGAGAGAGAGAGAGAGAGAGAGAGAGAGAGAGAAGTCTTGTTGATAGTATACAGATTGTATATCTGTGCTAAAAATTCCATAACTCTGTTTAAATGAGCCCCTTTTTTCTCACATCAAATTCATATAAAATTTTTACGATAGTTTTAAAAAAATTAGTTATTTTTCTAAGAATTAAAAAAAATTACTGGAAAATTCTTTTGAGAAAATTAAAAAAAAAAATATCACGAGAGAAAATCTCAGATTAAGAGTATAAGATTAATAGAATCATTCATTATTACGAGTGTGGGATAGTGAAATTCCACAAAGAGGACAAGATACACGGTCTAGGACGAATCTTCGCCGAGTCCCAGACCGTGAATCTTTGTCCCGAGGTGGAATTTCACTATCCCACACGAGTTAAGCATTGAATAATTATTTTTTGAAAGATATTGTGTAATGAATGGTTATTTTTCTCGCATTATTTTACATTAAAAAGCGATGTCTGACAACTTTTATGTTATGACGTTCAAACGATTACTTTCGGTTTATCCCTCCACGTGCTTCAAATTTTAAAGTGCAAGTAAAAATGAGAGCACGTAACACTTTTTTCAATAAACATATGATAAACAGTAATTGATTAAGCAAAGCAGTTGCTTATTTGATAATCTCAAGCAACCAATTTGCATTTCCCTACCGCAGAGTGAATTATTATTTTTTGAAAGATATACAGTAGTCTCATAACTGCAGCGGTGTGTGCATATAAATTGAGTAACGCGCGTTAGCGCGTTATGAAAATTTGTATGCACACACCGCTGCAGTTATGAGACTATATCTTTCAAAAAATAATGATTTAATGCGTATATTTACATTTTTTTAACTATACTGCAGTTATAAGACCGTAACACACACAGGATACTTAATTAAAGGTTAAAATGACGAGTAATAGCGAGCGCAGCTCGCCGGCGCTGTGCGCCGGCGAGCGAAGCGAGCTCTAAGAACCAGTGTGCGCGGGAAAAAAAAACGAGCTAAACCTACAGATTCATCAAGAGAAACTAAGCTAAAAATGGCTAACATTTAACTCGTAATATACGGTGCCTTGAGGTTTGAAGACACGTTTTGAGTAGCGCACAACTTTTGGTGAGACCCAAGAGATTAACTCTTAACTCTTGCTTGTATATATAACTATATAATCCCTCTATCTAAAAAAAACACTTAAAAAAAAACCTACATCATCTAAGGCAGGTATCGAAGTTAATACAGAAATAGCTATAGTACATGCTTTGCAGATGTTTGATCCACCTCTAAATTTATCGCGGGAAAAATAGCGCGAGATCACGTTCAAATCTTTATTCATTTGTTTACGTATCTCGACTCAATACGAAGGAATGGAAGCATGTAAAAAATCTCTTGGGTCTCACCAAAGCTTGTGCGCTACTCAAAACGTGTCTTCAAAACTCAAGGCACCGTTAATTACGAGTAAAATTTTAGCCATTTTTGGCATAGCACCACGGGAAAAAACATTAGAGAGCACTATGGGACGTAGACACAACATTTTTCTTCATGAATCTGTAGATTTAACTCGTTCTTTTTTCCGCGCGCACTGGTTCTTAGAGCTCGCTAAGCTCGCCGGCGCTGCTGCCCTCGCTATAAATCACATCTGCAGACAAGGCAAGGACTTTACATGCAAAAAATATTTGGAATGTAAATACACAGTGTAAAACAGAAAAATCGCACACTGCTGTCTCACACTACACAAACCTGTCTCACACCGATGAAAATTCGAGAAAAATTTAGCATACAATGCTTATATAATAATTCTTATGTGTGAAGTTATGTGCAATCAAAAAAGAAGACAAATCATTAGTATACTTTTTCGCGTGTTCATCACTTAATTAATGATTAATAACCCGTGTAACAATGGCGTCGTAAAGTAGCATTTCTTACATAATCAATTCCTTTCCAGAACCCAATGAATTCATCATGATTAGCAGTAACAATGGGTCGGATCTGTTTGTTGGCTGTGGGGAGGGGGAAGGTTTCTCCCTCACCCCCTACAACCTGACGTACTGTGGAAGTGTCCACGACGGCCTGATGTGCTGGCCTCCGGCCATCGCCGGACGCTCAGTAAGGAAAAAGTGTCCGCCTTTCCACGGATTCGATTCCAGTCGGTACGCGGTTCGGAAGTGCGGTAAGAACGGAAGCTGGGAGGAAATAGTGGAATCGATTGTGACCATTTCTAAAACAAACTTTGCCGAGTGCGTCATTCCGTATGAATTCGACGTTTTCCGGAGGTTTGACGATCACACTCGAGAGACGGCTCTGACCATGAGTGCAGTTGCACTATCACTTCTAATTCTATCTCTCCTAAGTATTATAGTTGTCTATGTGATGTATTATTGTATCCTTCCAAAATTTATAAACACTTGTCTACATGTGAAAATTCACAAAACACTGTTTGCAGCTGCCATTTTAGACATTCTAGGTAAATTGACATCACATAGTTTGTTACTTTACGAGCTAAACAATATTTCGTTTTTAAATTCAATATTTTTTACAAGTTTCGTGTGTAAATTTCTGGCCACGTTCAAACAATACACGGAAATAGTATACATAGGCTGGCTTGCAATGGATTCGAACTTTATCCAAATACTTTGCAAATCAGAACACTTGTGTTCCTACGGATTTACCATGTATTGTATTGTGGGGTGGGGTTTACCCGTCGTACCCCTAACTTTGTGGGTGGTCACATTGGTGGTGGACCACAAGGTACAGTGCTGGATAGACCACACGTCACATCCTGTGATGTGGGTGATTGACATATATAAAGTCTTTATCTTGACCACCACGCTGGTGTTTCTCCTGCTGGCTTTGGTGCGGCTCCACATGGCAAAGTACAAGGACAAAGTGTACGACCTTCCCAAGATGAAGTACGAGGTCACCATGTCGCTCGCGAACCTGGGCTTCGTCGTGATCTCCTGTGCCCTAGTGATGATTCCCACACACCTCCCTTTGGGTGGCCACCAGGCCGTCCAGTTCTTGTCCGTTATTATGACGTCATTAATGGGATTTCTTGCCGCCATTGTTTACGCTTTTGCGAACAAAGATTTCTTAAAATTCTTAAAGCACAATGAGGTACGCATGCGCTTTGGTAAATATCTAACCCTAAATGTTCCGTAAGGTGTTTTGATAGTTTAATTTATGAATGAAGAAGTGAATGCTTTTGTATATATCGATGTTGCAAATGGGTGGCACAAATAAATATATTTCATGTTCTACGTGACTGAATTCAAACATTTGTTCAATTTTGGATAGGTCAACAGTACATGTAATTCTTTGGTCGATTAGTTGATAATTTGTTTTCACTATTATTCGTCTACAATACGTTTTGAGTTCCCGAACCAGATACATGAAATAGATTTTATTACTGTCCAAAACAGTGTTTCAGTAAATGTACAAATCATTCTTATATTGACATCTAATTTAAAATAGTCTCTACTTTATAATAAAAGCAAAGCATATATTTTCAAAGATAGGGAGAATGCCTCTTCAAAAATATAATTATACATTTTGGTTGTTATCTTTTATCTTATTGATGAGATAAAATTGCTCAGTATATAATTGTCAACGATTTTGATGTTTAATTAATATTCGTTTACATGATACAACTTCAATTCAATGGTAAACAACATATTGCCTGACAGAAAATAATGACTTTAAAAATGGGCAATTTGTTACGGACGAAATGTCGTGCCAGGTAAAAAAAAGAGTTTTAATTTAAGAAAGATGGATAATAAATCAAAAACAGAATTGTTCTAAAGCTGCTCAAGTTCTCAGCCATTGAGATTTTTATAGCTTTGTTTTATCTTTTTCTCCATCTTGTCAGTTCTTGAAAATTTCATAGCATGACTCCATTCTCTTTCTCTCGCACAGCTGTGATTAATGATGGTGTCAGAAATAGGTTCTCTTCTTTTTGTTGTCACCTATTTCATGCCAACCTGCGGGTTTTTGTGACCTCTGATGACGTCACAGGATGCCAATAACTAACTAACCTTGTCCAATGACGTCGTCCTTAAGTAAACTTGACCCAATTGTTAGAGATGTCATTGACCTCATTCAAAAGAATGTTTATTTTTCTTTTTGATTCATTTCCAAAGTTTTATCTTTTACAATTTTTTTCCAAAATAAGAGGGTCTGTCGCGCAGGAATATTTTATCTTTTTGTTTTATTCGTTCATTTATTTTCATTTTATAATGTGAGCAAATTAGAATCTTAAAGAAAACATTACATAATGATAATAATATTATAATTAAGCATGAAACGGTTATTTTTTTTTTTTATTTTACTTCATCAAACTTTAAAAAAACTTATTAACAAACTTGAAGTTGTTGTTCAGTTTGTGATTTTTTTAATAACCAAGTTAGAGAAAAATTTGTAAAAATTAAAGTAATTCCGCAACCACTTCGACATTCTGCTATGCAAAATCAATATTATTTCATTGCAAGGATATAGTTTAATGCTAACTCCCATTGACTTGCATCCGCCAAAGCGTGTCCACCACCTTACTCTCGTTTTTGCTATTTCGAGCTGGTTTATCGAATATGAAAGTAGGTTTTTAATTTCTTTCTCAATTATTTATTAGGTAAAATTCTTAAGAATAGTACTTTAAGGATATTTTAAGGTAAAATGAGTAGATAAAAAATGTGCTTAAAAGTAACAAGACGAACTCCTTTATAAGTTGTAGATAGGTTGCAAAATCTGACACAATTCATTTCAAAAGTTTTCGTAGCGTCCGTGGCGCAGTAGGTTAGGTCATCACATTATTCTAAAGGAACAATTAAATACTTATTGGTTCATATCGTTGCAAGGATTTATATTCTCGAGAAAAGCCCAATGTATGACGTCATCATACTCTAGTATAATTCACACTCCTGGCCTACCTGTGTAGAAGGGGGCATTGTCATGCTGGTATATAAATCACACATGTGACCATTCTGTGTAGAAAGGGGCGTTGTCATCTCTAGTATTAATCACACCTGTGACCTACCTGTGAAGAGGGGTCGTTGTCATCTCTAGTATAATTCACACCTGTGACCTACCTGTGTAGAAGGGTGCGTTGTCCAGTCCGTTTAGACCCTCCGTATAGTTGAAGTAGCCGTCTGACGTAAAAAAAAGTTCCCGGATGCCGTTGTCTATCAGTGTCTGTAGGAGATAGGACAAGACAGTAATCAATTTAGTGTAAAGGACTTAACAAAATCCACAACCCAATGCAGTGTTAAGGACTAAACAATAGCCACAACCCACCAATGAAATGTAAAGGACTTAACTGAAGCCACAACCCAATGCAGTGTAAAGGACTAAACGGTAACCACTACCCAATGCAGTGTAAAGGACTAAACAAAAGCCACAACCCAACTCATTGTAAAGGACTAAACAGTAGCCACAACCCAATGCAGTGTAAAGAATTATACAGTACCCACAACCCAATACTAGTATTCGCACTCAGTGTATATTTCCTCTTATGTTTGCATTAGAAATCTGCGACGTTCAATTTCCTGTGAAAACACTTTCTTTTTCGCGGCGCATGAGCACAAAATATGCGTTTTGAATATTATTTTATTATTGTAAGATTAAACGAAACGTTCAAACTTACATACGCAATCGTTAATCAAATCTATTCGTTAATAAAAAAAAAATTGTCGACAAAGTTTCTGGCACTATATTTTTAGTCGCGGAAGCGAACTAAATAACATAATAATATGGCTGTTCCATGTATGTTTCATATCCCCGACTACGAACGTATTTAATGGCTTAAGGTGGAATAACACACCTGGAAAAAGTCACTCAATTTAACAGTAAATTATTTGATTATGACAGATACATGTATAATGATAAATAAACTGTACATACATGTATGTCAAATAAGCGAAAAATTTGCAGTTTGGGGATAAAAAATGAATACTGTAGATTCCTTATTTTACGCGAGTACTTAATTCCACGATTCTATCGTTTTGCATCAAATCGCGAGAATATAAAATCGCGAACACCGATTTTTCATCATATTTACTAATAGTTTACATCCGTCCGAAAAAGTAAAGCGAGATTATAAAAACTGCGAGATGTGCTTCTCGCGATTCTACGCGGATATTAATTCCTCGCGTTTAATTAGGAATTTACAGTATCTAAAAAAACCAATTCAGTCAGTGACAACAAAAGCCCCTGTGGATTCGAACTCGCGATATACGGATCACAAGCCCGACACTTTATCCACTCGGCTTTGGAGGCATAAAAATCGTTTTATTAAAACGAAATGTCGTTTCGATCAGAGGTCCGCCATTTTGTGATGATGTGTTATTTCACCTCAAAAGCAACGATACACAAATACTTCATACAAATAAACACCAATAAGAAAATAAATAAAAGCATGTAATGCTTATTTTTGGATGTCGTCTGTCCTTAAACACACCAGGCTGTGCAGACAATTTGAATACCGCGCGTTTAAGGTGGCTCACTACACCTTGAAATATTTTTTCAAATCAGCAGAAAATTACTTGATTCTCTTAGATAAAATAATGGATAAGAAGTATTTAAGTCATATAGGCAAAAAAATGTGCAATTTTGGATGAAAATTTACATTTTCGAAAATTTAATTCAGTAAACATGAACAAAAGCTCCAGGCGGATTCGAACCCATGATCTGCGGTTAAGAACCCCAATACGTTAACCACTGAGATACGACGATATAAATCCCAATCGAACGATATAAACAGTTCTGACCTTCTTCAGAAACAATAAATGCTCTGTGTTGTTGCTGTAGGAACCAAATTCGTTCTCGACTTGAACCGCAATGATTGGACCTCCTTTGTGGTGCTGAAAAGGAAAACAGGCACTAGTACTAGCTAGCAGACCACGTGGTATTTATCTTTGCGTGGGTTTAGATGGAGGAGGATGACGGCTTGCACTGATGCTCACTTTGGAGTTTGAACTCACAAGATGTACTTCTGGGAATATATTATACTGATGAAGAAACAGCTAAAAGTAATGGATTTATGATTGAGAAAGCATCAATAATTCACAAAATCGAGTCATTCTTGACCTTCACGTCTGTATAGGGATGAAAATATATATATACACGTAAATACAACATAGATACTCATTTGTTTCTTCAAAGTTACATGTGTGCAAAGCAGACCCAACGGCTTATAAATACTGTGGAGTTCAAACCCCCAGAAATTACATTATTGGCTACTTCATTAGGTAAACACCTTGTTATTGCATTAAAGCTATAAATTAGATAATATATCTTACGTTACCATCATAAGATATAATACTAACAACCCACACGATTAATGTGGCATTGAAATTGAGGGTTCATAGGGAAAATGGTTAAAGTTGAATGCATCCATACATGCGATAGATGTGATGGCAATCGAAAACCATACAAGTTTCATGAGAGAGAGAAAGAGAGAGAGAGATACACATTCTGTTCTAATAATTACTTACACATTTTCATTTAATTCTGTTCAACGCTTTAGAGCCATTTTAACAAGAACTCGGACTTTAGACTGTTCGTGTCAAAATATGGTATCACTCATACCGGGTTTTGATCTTATTCAAATTTTATATTGCAAACCACTTTTGCTATAGAATTGAAGAATACCTGTAAATCCGACACTTCTGACATCAACCGGGAGAAGTAACTTTGGACACGTGACTGGTAGCCATGGTAATTTGTCCTCACTTTCATGTCAGGATCCCGTAACAACCAACTGTAAAAGTCCAAGATATCAAACAGACAGTTTGGATTATACACCTTGTATCAACGGTTTTTACTTCGATAACTTCAATCAGGTCTTACGGAGGGAGTCCCCCATAATCCCATTCGGAACAGATGTACGGTCCGGGTCGGAAGATGACGTAGAGGCCAGCTCTGTGCGCCATATTGATGAACCTCCTAAATACAAACCGCTTATTTATTATCATTTTTAAATGAAATTTTATTGGCTCTCAATATGATACATTTAACATTTACAGGATAGCAAGGATCAAGTAACTTATACTTCCTTATGAGATACCAATGCAAAAAATGAAAAGGGCAGAGAAACAAATGAAGAATCATCTAAGTTACAAAACCTTAGAACTATACATCAAGTATTATATAATGCGGCCTTTATTGTTTTTATGTAGAAAATATTCTAATATTATATACAGCTAAAACTTTGATTAACTTTCATATTAAAAAGCTGACTTTTGTTACCATATATAATACTGTATTTAATTTTAGTCGTACATACAGTATCACTTGTCGCACCTATAACCCGTCATAAAAATGTAGATTTAAATGACATTCATATATATAATAAAATCTATTATTTTATCATGTGCACGTTACCTTAAATCAAGAATTCCTTTAAAATTATATTTCCCGGGATATGGTTCATGCAAATTCCAAGGCACATACCTATAACAAAAGAGAATTTTCTTGATATTTGTATTTTAATGAATATTTTTTAATTGAAATCTAAAATGTAAACACTGGAAGATGAATATCCTTTAGTCTGTTTTAGTTTGTTTTTAAGTGAGCCGAGATCATCTTTCATTCTTACAATGTCAATGTGTTTAATCCACACGCCTTCATCTTCCGCATCCGATCCCACCAGTATTCCGGAACGACACGGAAATAGTGCAAACTTCCACTCAAGATACGGAACGGGTTTCCGTCTAAATAGAATGTCCGGTTTTGAAAAGTCAAGCTTCCATTGCTTACGTACGGAGAATCACTAATTTGTGCCGAGACAGGCGAAGCAATTGAAATAACAGTAACCGCAGCGAATGCGATGATGTAGAACTTGGTCTCCATGTTGTCTTGTTATATGCTGTGGATGTCTACTGGTTTACATGTACAAGTACTGCACGCACCTGCATTGTCGTCTGCTCTTTGATAAGAATGACTCGTATGATCTTGGAGGAGAGAACTCGTGGGACAAAGTAGGTCTGTAGACCAGACATCGTACATCACCTAAGTAAACCTTTATCTATGACTATGTAACGAGAAAATGGTTTCCTTCAGATTATTTGTTTAACTGAATTAACCTTAATATTGGACGTGGATACCCGGCACTGTTGGCATTTTAGTTCGGAAATTTAGAAAAAAAACATCTCATAGATTAGCAGTGTAGCTGTGGGACACAACATATTGTAATGAAAACGGAAAGACCTTTATTCTATGTGAAAATAAGTTTTAGCAATTTTAGTACAGACAATCTTTTACTCTGGTTGCCTGCTAAATGAAAAACAAGTATTCCTTTTAAAGGAATGATCGGCATGTGATATCAGTTGTCAGCATGAAATGTTTTATGTTATGCTAAAAGTACAAATTAAACCTCGCTGTTTCATTGATTTCCGAAATAGCAAGGAACGAATTAACTTTACTATTATAGTAGGCGAAGTGTACTTCTGAACGAAATTCTTACGCATGTAAAGAAAACCAAAACATGATTTAAATCATTATGTAACTGTATAAATGTTTACATCTTAAGTCAAATACATCAAAATAATGTTCCTTAGTTTTAAAACTATTACTAGTATTTAAAGATCTACATGAAGTTGTCACTGCATAATTAACAAAGAAGTGCGAGGCGTAATGTGTGTGCATACAGTGAAGTTTGCCGGATGCGTCATACGGACACGGACGAAGCCAATCACAAAAATAGATATTTTAGACAATTAATGCATGATAACTGTATGGCGAGTAAAGCCCCTTTCCATTCAAAGACTGATCTCGAGCAATGAATTCACAATTCAACTGTATGGTTTTCAAAGTTGACAAGAGATAGATATTCATTTGCTATTAACATTCATGCGTCCTGTTCTGTAAAATTGTCAGATACATTTTAGGCAATAAATATTTCTAGAATGAATTAAAGCCTTAATGTATCAAATCATACACTTAACATTATTTATTTGTAAGAGTTGCGCACAAAAAGACGAAATGTTGTGTTCCATCACATTGACCGTAGCTACAAGATTGTTCATTAATGTAACTAACTACGCTCTGAACTGATGCTCAATTCTGAGTTCAAAAATAATAGTTGCAAGGTGGAATAAGATTAAAGCAGTAGACAACACGAATATAAATCGTTTTAAAACGTTGGATCCTCCGTATCATGATAACCATTTTGGACTTCACTTCATTGCGTGATGATTCACTTGTAACCCTTGACCCAAACTCTATCCAGAGTTATCGTTCCCGCTCCACTTTTGTAAACCCTTTGATGAGAGGTTACCTTAATGCTAACTCTGTTTAAAAAGCTAAGAAATGTTTAGGTAAAACTAATTGGTATTATCAGATATGAACTTGAAATGCAACTGCAAATAACTTACAGTTGAATCTCTACATGGATACAGGAGTTAGTGTTAACAGACATCCTAGACTCGCCGGCAGAAGAGTTGTATACGTTCTAGCAAAAGGACTGTTGAAGATGCTTCAATAAAAGAAATACTTTTGTCCATTTTAAAGAACACTGCAGTAAACAGACAGGGGAAACTGACGTACATTGTTTTTTAAATGTTTCTGATCTACATGGATGTCACCCCTGTAACACCATAACATACCATATCTGAATTATTGATCAGTCTGCTCATTTATCATTTTCATGCCTATATATATACTTTTGTTTTTAAATTGACTTATATAGCAAGTAGAGGTTACCATGTGTTTAAATGACTTGTTAAAAACCGGCGAAATTGCAACGCTTCAGGATGCGTTGAAGGGATCTAGGATCTTGAGTGTCTGAAAAGAGGTGAGAATTTTACAAATTAAGAAGTAGGAATATGGATCAGTAGTATTGTAATTTCATAATTATGAATAGAGATTCTTCTGTTCTGTTCTGTTCGAATTGTGAAACGAAATCAAAATGTCGTTATAGATTATAACAAATCCATGATGGTCGATGCTGATATTAACACGGCCCAAGTCTTCTTGCAATGTGGTCTTTGTAATCAACCCTTCCACCGCTTCTGTAACACCTGCCAACTTGGTTTATGCGAACACTGCATCGGCACACACGTCAGAAGTCTACCACTCAGACATCACGACATTGTTCCTTACAGAAATCGTAGAGTACAACAAGTTTTTTCGCGGTGTATATACCACCCCCACCAGACATGTGAGGCCTACTGCCACAATTGTGATGTTCCCATCTGCATAGGATGTCTCGCGGGTCCTCAACACAAAACCCACATTGTTATAAACGTGGTGGAAAAGAGAGCACTTATCAAAAAAGAAACAGAAAAAATTAACGATATTATTAACCAAAACGGGGCAGCGAAGTTCAAGGTTAATAGAAGAATTTTACAATCTAATTCTCACTTTTCAGATTTACTAAAAAAGGCTGAATATCATAGAAAGCAATGGTATCTAGAAGTAAATTCAATTTTTGACAATCTTGGATCTCTAATTAAATCGCAAAAAGATCATCACGTCAAAGAACTAGTAAGCTGCAAATTAAAGCTAAACAATCGGGTCTATTTTATGATTCAAACGGTGAAGAAGAACAAGGAAATTCTAAGGACCAACAATCTGTTTTATATCAAAAATTATAAATCCAAAGTAGCTGATTTCAGAAAAAGTATGCAAATACCAGATCCTCCACATATGTTGGTGAATACCAAAGACAAAAGAGAGCGCTGCATTACATTTGAAAAATACAGGGCTTCACTGAAGCAAACACCAATGCCAAGACTAGATCTGACAAATGATGTTCAAAGTGTACCAAGAAAGGTGCTACTGAAAATCCCAAAAGTAATAACCAATATTCCGTTAAAAGGAGAAAAACTACGTAGAATTGTGTGTACAAGTTTGGACAAAGCCTGGATGTGTGGAAATAGGAAACTGGTGACACTTGTAGACATCCATGGATTAGTTAGGGGGACAATCGAAACAACGTGTCTAGACTTCCCAGGTGATATTGCCCTGAGCAGGCAGGGAGAATTGATGTATACTGATGTTGCCCATAGAACAGTGAACATCGTCAGATATGGGAAGTCAAAGACATTGATTGTCACCCCTAAATTTTGGCATCCTCAAAGTCTATGTTGCACTATATCTGGGGACATCTTGCTCAGTATGTTTGCTTCCACCATAAGGCCGTTTATAATTGTTCGCTATGAGGGACAGAGATTGACGCAGATAATTAAGAGAGACGAACACAATTGTCCAATTTTTCAAACAGGAAAACATGCATTGATCGTGACAGAGAATACTAATGGTGACATAGTTACAAGCGACAAGAATGCGGACAAAGTTGTCGTTGTAAGCAGATCAGGAAAGGTACGATTCAGGTACAACATAAAACCGGTCAGAGGGAAGAAACCTTTCTGCCCAGGACATGTTATAACAGACTCGGCTGGTCATATCATTGTTGTAGACTCTAACAACACCTGTCTACACATTCGAAATCAAGATGGGCTGCCAATGAATTATGTTGATTATTCTGAAACGCATTATACCTTGCGAGGACTGAGTTTAGATAGTATGGACCGCCTATGGGTGGGTTTGAAATTCTCTACTGAGCATTCAGAACTAAGAGTCATTCAGTATATGAGTATGTGACAAAGATTCAGAGACCGAGTCTGTAGTTTCTGTCGTTGAATATAATGTTTGTTATCAAAGAAACCTTTTGTTGTTCCGAGTTTCATTACCTTTTAAAATGTAACGTATTATCATCAATATTCGAAACTAAGGCAATGACCTAAAAAAAAAACGGACAAACAATACTATAATTTTAAACTACAGAAGTCAAGTTACAACATAGATGTAGATGAAAATATATTGCGTTATTTATAGCTGCAGAACTGTAGCTCCACGGGAAATTGGGGTTTCAATGCCATAAAATTCTTGAGAAAATTTACTACTGATTTTCCACTTTACTTCCATCAAACGTTTTCCTATGCACCCTAACCGACTTCGGAAAGTGAAGTATGTTAAATTCACGTCGGGATCAAGAGACGCCATTTTTTCTGTAAACAAACCCCACACCGGGCTGGTGAGAGTGCTTATAAGATATTCAGAGGCTAGAAAGAATAATCTTACCGTGACCAGGCTACGCTCAGGTCACAGTAAGAATTCGTCCCATATACTTGCAATGTAGCAGCCGCGAAGCGGATCTGCTTCGCGTCGATTTTAAGTTTGTTAAAAATAATCTGCAGGGGAAAATCACATTTTTATACATGACAAACCTTTATGAACATGCATATGTAGTTAAATCCACAAAATATCCATTTAATTAGTCGTACTAAGGCATTTTGTTAATATACACGTTTGAATTGCCTGCCATTTTGTCGGAAATCGTACTCGGAATGTCTCGGATTTTATCGTAAACATGGCGACCGTAAACAGCGAATTTTCAAATGTGATGTTACAAGTGGCGGTGATTTCGTTACAAAAACAGTTTATGCGGTAAAATGGGATTATAAAGGGGCAACATTGTAGGTATTTGAGCCCAATCATATGAAAATTTAGGCGAGTTATAGCGCTATATATTTATTTTATTTGCTACGAAGCGAGTATATGGGACGAATTCTATCATTAAATCGGATCCGTAGGACATCTGTCATTTTAACGATAGAACATTCTATCTATTCAGAGGCAAGTAAAGTAATGACACCTAAAGAAAAATGTCTTAGGAATTTTGTTGTATTGATATTTTCACATAATATATTCGTTAATTATGTTAAATAAGTCCAAAACCGCCATCTTCGCTAGCCAAGATATATTTTTCATCTCATTTTTCTGTCAGAGCCTGTTAAAACAGATGGGCTAGCCGATATATAAACTCCTAAAGTGATGTACGAGGTGATAAAATTAAAATTTTGTAGCCTGCGGCTGTCAAACTATCATAATTTGATCGTAAATAATTTTTTGTTTTGTTTTTTTTATACAGAAGCGCTCCCTACCGTCAACTTTCAGGACATCGAACAGGGGGAGCAACTCTTCCGTAAAGTGGAGGCCCTCAGTGACGACTTCCCTTTGATGGTCACAGAGTTCTGGTCAAAAAATTTCCATCCTCTGTTCCAATTTTGTAAGAATTTAGACAACGACATGGAAACGATTCTTGATTTTCTACAATTCAAATGATAAAAGTTTTGAAAGATATTGTCTACAATTAACAACACAGGATTTATCAAACAATATGTTTTTGCTTTAAGGACATATCTTATTGAGAAAGGTTTGTTTGTATCTGTAAGTAATAATAGATAAAGTAAGCAGTTGTATCTCAAGCATCACTTGATTGAGCAATATGGAATAATTCTAAGAAATTAAGGAATACATTTTAATTTTTAGTACAAAATAATTGAAATTATTGCTGAGTTGTGTCTACCAGAATTTATGATAATATAACGTTAAATACAAAGCTATGGCAATGTCTTTGAACTTTTTATTGGCACTCGTACATAACAATTGAAGATACCTTACAATTATTACCACAAGTACCTATCAATGTTTATATTGCAGCTTCGAAGACAACTGTGGGTTTCACAGCCGGGGTAACGAGCTCATCTGCTGCGTGGTCTGGAGACATCTTGGTGTTTCCTCACGTTGTCACCAATACTGGAAACGGATACAATCCTAGCACGGGAAAAGTCACCGCCCCCACAGACGGGCCATACGTCTTCTTTGTTACTGTTAATGCGTACGGGAAAAATTATCTTTATCTCGATATTGTCCATAATGGTACAAGAAACTAAACGCTTTGTCATACAAAGTCGTAAAAAAGATTATAGTTGTATTATTTAAGAAATAAGGAATCATTCTTTGAGTATTATAAGGTAAATTAATAATATTGGTCGAGGCGTGATCAAATCCAATAAAGCCCGAAGGGTATTATAATAGATTTGATCATGCTCCAACCGAATTAATTACCTCATGATATTCAAGGAATGTTTTTTTTATTTCTTCTAGTCATATAATTATTAACAGTACTATTTATCATTATTAACAGTTTAATAATGCAAACCCCAATTGTACCCCAACAATACGTCTTTGAATTTTTTGGACTGTATAATACGAAATCGATTCGAAGTGTTATCACAGACAAAGACGCTGGAAAATGTAAATATATTATGATAACTAGAAAGGTATTTGTGAAAAGGTGAATTTAAAATTTCATTGCCATGTATTTTATAAGGCAGGGTTGATTTATTAAACAAGAATATCAAGAACCTCGATTAATATCATCTTTACGCAAGTAAACCAGCTGACCAGTCAGCAGGGGATGCTTACTCCTCCTATACATCTGATCCCATCGCTATCTTATTCGAGGTCCGTGTTGCTCTGCTTTGAATTTGTATTTTGCTTAATGGATTTTTGAGATGGTTGATGGTTTGTTATTGTCATCTTCAATTCAACGTCTTAAAATTCTTTAAAGGGGCATGGTCACGATTTTGGTCAAATTCAATTTTAATATTTTTATTATTTACAATGCTTAAGGAATGTATTTCTAATGATCAAGTGAAGTTTGAGAGTCAGTCGTAGAGTTACGAGCAAGATACAAAGCTCACAACTCTTTGTCATGTAAACAAGGCTCGTGCCCTGTTTTTGTTTACATAAGTTCAATATACCAGTGAAAAATCTTTTTCAAGCAGATTTGTCTACCTTCTTATTCATTTTAAGCATAAATAAACAGTTTTTAACGTTTAACACATTCATTTTAGGTCTAAAACTGGAATTTTCAGTTTAACATTCAAAATGTAAACAAGTTTTGTTTACATAGAAAAGAATTGTAAGCTCTGTAACTCGCTTAAAACTCAACAAATGATACTCAAATTTTAGTTGCCTATTCAAAATGCCTTGATGAAACATTGCAAACATTAAAATCGGAAAAATAATTTTTGACCAAAATCGTGACCATGCCCCTAAGCTAAAAGATGACGTAAAGACTATTACAGGCATGTAATAATGAAATAGAATGATTGATGTTTACATTCTTCCTGTTCTTACACAATATTTGACATGAGAGTTCTCCCTAAGCATTCAGTTGTTCTGTATTTACCTAATAATCTACAGCTTTATGTAATTGAGTAAGACACTTAATTTAATTACCAATTGAATCTTAAAAGTAGATTCAGATGTATATTTTAATGACTTTGAACTCGTCATTTCCAAAATGTAATCGTTATTTAATATGTTCTTTTTTCACTCATGAGAAAAAAAAAATCGTTTACTGCGCGTGATTTTAAAACGATTCTGCATGCCATTCCATTTTGGGGAAACTGTTTCTCCATTAGGTAGCTAAACACAGTTTCGTATAAAATCCAGGGGGTTTTTCTCTGGGAAAAAGCATGATGGGTAGGGATTTTCCTGCTATTTTTATGCGGTATACATGAAAATTATTAATTTTAATTCTCAATTGCATAATATAGTAGTTTATCTTTCGAATACATGAAAAAAGTATGTAGAAAAATTTTAAAAATTAATTTTGTGAGACTCTAAAATAAAGGGAGGTAACTCCAAAAACATCCGGATTTTACACGTGCAAAATTTCATGAATTTTTTAGCGGATAATATAGCTCTTTAAAAAGCTGGCGAATGTACCCTGAAAATACTATAAAACGATGCCTAAGGACTCGCTCTTAAAAATGTACGGAAATTAAAATGGCTGATTTGGGTGCATTCTGCTTTTAGGGGGAGCCTAAAATGCATGGGTGTACTGCATTTAGAGGCATCCTTTTGCCTATTTTCTGCATGTTTTGAGTGCTAAATAAATTCTAGCATTAAGTAACATGTGCATTATTCTTAAATATTTAAAACATTCACAATTTTATCTTTCTATTGATATATAGATATATATGTAACAAGTTTTTACAATTTATTTTTATAGGGGTCAGTTTTGCTTGTCCCTCATCTGAAAACGTCCTTATAACGTTATATATAAAACTGTGTTTTGCACCCTTAACTTTGACCTTCTAAAAATGATATATAAACAAGCTCTTACATTCGTTCCACATCCAGTCCCGAGCATGCCGTTGTCATCGAGTTCCTTTATGTTATGATAGTAAGTTATTTAATTGTATATATCTGATAGGTTTTACGTGGTGATTGCGGTCATGTTTTCTACCATTTTAGGGTTGGAGTCCTGATCTTAGTTAATTTTTATCCTTTTAATGTGTTTTGTTTTAGGGTATAATGTAAACTAGTCCTGTTTTATTATGTAAATTTGACTTACTCTGTAAAGCGCTTTAGAGTTTTATTAAACATAAAGAGCTATTTAAATTTACAAAACTGAACATATCCATTTCAGAAATGATAGAGAGCAAAGTAACAGTGCGTTCATCCAACGTGGAAAGATTTGTCAGTGATATAAACAAGTTGCTCTCTTCGAGGATTTTACAAAACCAAATGGTATATAACTTGTCTGCATTGAATATAATTTAACTTCCATCAGGAAAATAATACCTAAAAATTTAGATGTCAGCATTAAACATATTGTTCACACACATAACATAACCTGTTAAATACTATACTTGAGAGAGCTCCGTGAGTCACACCCTCTCCTACATAATGTTTTGAATAGAGCCAAATATTCTAAGAATTTTTCCAATTATCAGAAATGTAAATATTCCAGAAACAGTTTTCCAATAAAGAAAACAGAATAAAACACATTGTTAGCTACATCAATTCTGATTATTACATTCTTTTTTGTCGATATAGACTAATTCTCGAAAACGTACTACTAAAATATTGCTAAAAGCAATTTTTTTTTTTTAACTTGTATTCTTCATTTTCAAATTGCCATGGATTATATTTTATTACTTTTTTATTCACACTTATGTATAATTGTGGAAAAAAAACATCACAATGATTCTTAGCAATGGGACGCAAAGGATTCTTTGTACTGCGCATATTTAAAGAAAAGGCAATGGTTCCACATTCCTTAACTTTTCGTAAATCTGGGGTTTTTTTTTAACTTTAAACCTTCGCGATAAGATATATAAATAGGTCCTTTGCACATCCTTACATTACAGTCGTTCTTCATCCCATCCCAAACATGTCGCTGAAGTCAAGATGAAAAAAATGGCATCTCAACCAACAATTAGCAACTTCATAATGCGGAGAAAGAAATCGCAAGCCTTAAGAATGAAGTGCAATTACTGAAAGTGGAGAACCAGAAGCTAAAAAAAACAAGCTGTGAAATTTCAAGAAACTAACAACGACAAGTTTAGTGAAATTGATGACAATTTCACAAAAGTTTGACACAGCCGTGGTCAATATAAAGGTCATGTAAATAATCAAGTTAAAGACTTTGAGAAAAATATATTTACAATTTTAGATGAACTTAAGATATATTAGAGTTTCGCTATCTACCTACCAGGAACAGTTGGCGTATAACTTGTCATCACTTCAAAACGACCAAACCAGCCTAAAGAAAATAATCCCAGGTACATATAATTGTGTAACCTTATAAATGGTCACTGAACCAATATCCAATGTCAAGATTCAGACATATATAGTTCATTTTTTAAATTTTGATAATAAAACTGTTTAGAGATCTTTTTCGTCTCAGAAAATTTAAATACTTGAAAATCTGATGTTGAATGGTTCCTAAAGGGGAAAATGAAAAAATGACAATAACAAACCGTCAACCATCTCAAAAATCCATAAAACGAAATACAAATTCAAAGCAGAGCAACACGGACCTCCAAGAAAGCGGTAGGATCAGGTGCCATGGAGGAGTGAGCATCCTCTGCTGACCGGTCACACCCGCCGTGTGCTCTTTGTCGTAATCGGGAAAATAAAAACCCCAAAAGTCCGTAGACAATTAGGTAATTAATTATGGTCTAACAATTAGTATGAAAAACGTCAGTCAGCATGCGACTCAGTGGAAGATTGTATTTGCTGACAAGGTCGTTGTATCGACCATAGAACTTACGAAAAAATGACTTTAAACGAGACTGTTGATAGTCCTGTTTTATCAACTTTTTAGTCAGTAGCTTGCCTCGTCTTAGAAACTGTTCATACGATGGACAGTCTTATCTAAAGTTGTCGGCCACTCCGGGGTCACTAGAGATTATTTTTAAGAATCCCATGCTAGTTATACTGTTTAGTGAGGCTCGGTGGCTCAACAACGTAATCATCAGATCTACACACAATGTGTCTACCTATACGCTATTTTTAACTAAAGGGAAATTTCATATATCTTGACTTTAAAATGAGGGTATTTTCCTATATTTTTATAGAGAGCCTTTCGTTTAAAAGGAGATAAATACAGTCTAAAAAACCGACTATGTTCAAAATACCATCATTTACATCTTAATATATATATATCAAAATAATATGTTCTGCATTTTAAAAAAATCAAATCAAATAACAGTAAACATTTATAGATTTGCTTTGTAATATGGAAGGATACGCCCGGTATTAAGTCTCAAACATTAACTTTTTTCAGGCAATATTTCCTCGTTACTAGTGTTATATTTACTCGTTATTTCAGCGACGAAGACGGGAGTTTGTTTCACTGCTGGTGTAACGAGCAGGTCTTTCTGGTCTGGAAACATCTTTGTATTCCCTCAATTCACCGCCCCACGGACGGGACATTTGTCTTCTTTCTCACTGTTGTTTCTAACGACAATAATTTTATATATCTGAATATTGTTCACAATGGTGCAGATGAAATCCGAACAATATGTCATCAATCTGCAAGATATATGACGGGAACAAACATGACCGTTTTTCAATTGGTCAAAGGATACTCTGTTTGGGTCAGTGGGCGACATGGAAAAGGCTATTACTCTTATGAAGCACCCTATACAAACTTTTCTGGTTTCCTTCTGTAATGAAAACTGATGATTCAAATTTGAGTGTAAAAATTGTAGATTATGTTACGGTAATTCCAGTGTTTTAGAAATCCGTGTCAAACCAAACATTTTTAAATTTCAATAGTTAAAACAACTTATAAACTTACTCAGAGACCAAAATATTTATACCTTTGCACGTTCGTTTTCCTACAGTGACACAAGGTCCAAAAATTTAACACCATGATGCATGATCTCATAATTTATAAAATTATGCACCAAAATACATCATGTTAGATTATAATTTTTAGCAAATCAATTGATTATCATTAAATCATAAAAATTTTATTGATTTTCTACAGAAAATATAACAAATATTACATTTTTTCTTGCCATGACCTTCCCAAAAAAATCACAAAATTGCATATTTTTGAAAATTCTTAAACATTATCCAGTTTACGTACATTTTTTAAAGAATATTTATTAAGAGTTACATATTGTGTTAAAAAAAAAACATAGTTTATCAAAATTGACCATCTAGTTTTTGCTTGATAGTCTCTTGAACATGTGTACCCCCATATTGAAAATGTAAATTTTTCAAGTTGTTTTTTGCAAACTTTGGGGAAAAAAATGAAATGTACCAAACCGACACAATCTAACAGTCACTTAAATTGATATACTCAATGAAACTGTATTATACATATAAAATTAAGGTCGAGACTGCCAAAAAACTCATATAGTTGAGTGCAGTAGTACCCCCTCCCCCTTTCTGTCAAATACTTTCTATCCCATTTTTTTAACATATTTATCTGTAGATTAAATACCAATCAGTGTTATGTAGTTTTAATTACACAAGTACTTACTTATCCTCTCATTGTCCCGGAGGACACATGAGGTCGTCAAGCTACAGAAACGCAGTGTAATTGTTGAAGGAGAATGCATACATTACGTACAATTATCTTACACACTCATTTACCTTTTTACATTTCGCTGCTTTCCTTGCTTTCTCCGATCCCTCTAAACGACGGAGATGCTATATTTTAAGGAGGTTGGCACCTGAAATAATAGTAATGTCAATCATCTGAAAACCACACGGATATAACGATGGAGACCTAAAATGTACATTTATTTTGTTTGTGACCCATGTCACATGCCATTTTTGGAAATATTAGGCTCCAAACAGAAATGATAATTTTCCTGAAATTTTTGCTAAAATTTGACATGGAAATTGATAATTTGAAGAAATCAAACAAATATTTATAGTTTGAACTATTATTTAGTTATGATTTTTATACAGTATGAGGTTGAACACATGTAGTGACTATAAAATTAAAATCTAAGTCAAAGTTTAAAAATTCTTGCTCTACTGGTGGCTTCAAAGCCCAGTACATTAAGAACACACAACAGATGTTACAAAATTTTGGAGTAATCAAATTATAACGCAAATAAAAAAAAATTATAGAAATGTCATCTTTCCAAAACTTTGCATACAAATAGACATACATTTATTGTCTCATTTAAAAGTAAAACAAGTAGGGGTCACATCTCAAAAATTTGAGATATAGCCTGAAATAAGCTAATTTCAGACCAAAATTGGAGTTAATTTTTTCTTAATTTCTATGAAATATAAGCTAAATATGCCAAAATATATCGATAGAAATATTAAAATAATGTTTAAATATGTTTATTAGAACATCATGTATATATCATAATACACAAACTATCCAGAAGTTTGGTCTGTGCTGAAAATTAGGAAGCTAAAGTAGCAGTACTCTAAAACTAATGAACTATGAAAATTCTTCATTTCTTTCTTGAAAACCTTCCGCCACAAAATATATTCCCTTACATAACTCTGTAAAAATGAAAAAATTTTTGAAACAATTTTATTCAATAAAGTTTATTTGGCATTGTAAAATATAAATATACATGTACTACTAGAATTAATATGTGATGCAGAATTTTCAGACTAGAGGTGACCCAAATTAGCTACCCAAAACCTGAGGAGCGAACCTCTTTAACAAATTTTCCACTTTTTGACCAAACTATAATTATTTTAAAACACTTGTTGTGTGCCAGAATTATAACCGGAAATTTAGCATGCCGAGTAAAAAAAGAACCGGATCCGAAAGACACTGGAGTTACCTTAAAGTATTATAGTGGAACCCATTTCTTTACATCGCTGGCGTGTAATCTGTAATCACTATAGCCACAAAAAAGGGAATATTTTTTCACAACCTGAACGGAAGCTGACTAGGCATATTGATGCACTAATGTACAAGATAATTATAATATAAAAGATACGTTATTTTAACCGTTTGATCTCAACTCCCGATCTTTTAATGTAATGCGGTCCTCATCTTCGCTAGTCAAGGTCGCGAGCAGAGTGTGGATCGTAAACCCTTGGCTAGTGAAGATGAGCGGACTTCTAATAAAAATAAATAATAATTTCGATCCCCGGAAAATAGCAAATCTTTCTTTTAATGTTTGCATCTAATACCTGCTTACTAACAAAACCAGATTAATTGAGAAACATTGGAAAATTAGTTATATTTTTACAATTTATTTGGTCTGTTTATTTACAAATTGCAGGCCATAATTACTAAGTATTTATACGAAACGGTTGTAATGTTAAAAAAATATAATGTATAAAAGACTAAAATTATTGAAGATCAAAAATCACTTTACAACTCGACACTGTTGGCGTTTAAATTAGTATTCCCTAAACACGTATCTGGTGATAAAAAAGATTGAGTGTCTCAAACAATACTGCAACAAACGTAAACATAAACTAAAACCGATCTCCATGTGCAGCATATGGATGATGGGAAGGTCACCTCAGATTCACGGGGACGGGGAGAATTGGAAAATTGTAGGAAATTGAAATGCAGTTTATCCGGACTAACTTTTATCTAAGTCAGTTATACGTAACATGATATAGTCTTATACTAGTATATTGCCTACAGCTTGTGATACATGTGCATGAAAAATTATAATCATTAACATGTTAATAACTAAAAACCTTTCAGTGGGAAAATGAGTATCCATGCACCCAATACATATAGAACTACATAGGGTAGTACATGTGCACTTACGTTCCGGAGAAGAAGACGCAAGTCAAAGCAAACACTAAATGCTCGCCTATCAGTCACATGTCTAAAACACGTTGTAAAAATGTTTAGTGACACGTGAGTTAATTAAGCCACGTAAATGTCTGCTTGACGTTTAAAAGGATTTCTTAGGTTGTTTTTCACGTTTTTTAGTTATATATAACAAAAATAGCGCAAACTATTAGAATATCAGAAGAACACACACACACACACACACACACACACACACACACACACATATATATATATATATATATATATATATATATATATATATATATATATATATATATATATATATATATATTACAAATAAGACCAGATTCTGAACTATTAACGTATAATTTCTCTTTGTGACGTCTGTAATTTTAATGAATATATGATTTTTAGTTTCTCTTTGTCAAGTGCGATTTCACTGGCTAAAAGAATTAATTTATGCTCAAAAATTAACATTATTTCTTTCATCACCATATTAAACGTATATTATATTAGTAAAAATAAACTTTCAAGAAGAAAAATGCTCAAAAGATTTACAAAACTTAATTTAACGAAGATTCACGAACTCACTGGTAGAACTGAATTAAATCAATCAGTGAGTCCCTATTTACATCATGCTTTAACCCTTTCAATCCACGTTTAAGATTTTTGAGGTTTTTTTTTTTATTTAAAGTCATAATTGTTTAAATATGACGATTGTATTTTTTAGATACAATGGACAGAAAGATACTAAAATATGTATGATACCAAGGTAATTCAAATTTCAGGTCAGCTTAAATCAATGTTGAAATAATACCACATAAATCGAAGTGTTTGTGTGTTTTGTTTTGAAAATAATTCCACGTCATAGTAATGATCTTAAACCAGTAAATACTAAACTTATATTTTAAACGTGCGAATCAGAAAACCTGACACTTCAGACGTTTAAATTGGATTCCCAAAGTACGTATCTGGTAACAATACTGCAACAAACAACGAAATAAACTAAACTCGATCTCCATGTGCAGCATGTCGATAATGTGAGGTCGCCTAAAGTCATTGAGGTGTTCATTATTAACTTACATTGGGATGTTCATGCTCATTAATAACTTACATTGGGATGTTCATGCTCATTAATAACTTACATTGGGGTGTTCATCAATAACTTACATGTATGTAATATGATGTATACCGTTTTCAATTGTACATGTGATAATATTTATCAATAACATGTTAAAACCTTTCAGTGAGGCGATTAGTACTCCTGCACTAAATATCTATAGAACTAAATAGTGAAAACTTTTATAAGAATGTACTTATGCTTACGTTCTAAAGAGGAAGACGTTAGTTGTTAAAGCAGCAACAAAATGTTGTTATCCTAGTCACATGTCTAAACGACCTTGTGAAATGTCTAGTAACACGTCAGTTATAAAACCACGCAAACTTCTGCTTGACGTTTGAAAAGATGTATTCGTTTTATGAGTCGAATTGCTTTATAATCACAAATTGATTACATAAATAGGTAAAATTGTAAATATCAGCAAAACTTCTACATTCTAGCTATTTCAACAAAATTCTTAACTATTATTTACCGAAAGATTGGTCTTTGTGCCGTCTGCTTTTTGGTTAAATGTACATGATTTTTTAGCTTCTCTCTGTCAAGTGCTTCTTAATTAGAATTCATTTATACTCGAAATTTTATTTTTTCTTCATCACTACATAAGTTAAAACTGTATTAATCAATATTAGATACAGCATGCTATATGAAAACGCATAACAGAGACACAAATATCTACATTCCAGTGCATAGAAAGAAACAGATTTGCAATGAATTTGTTATGCAAACCAAAAAAAAAACTGTGTATTATACCGGTATGTATATGTGTTTAAAAAGTTCATTTGCAAAATGCTATTTAGCACCGACAACAAAACATTAAATCAGAGAACTGGTCCTAATTTGTACAAACAAACGATATCAAAAACCATCCTAGGGTGTATATTCATGTTTTGCTGTAACGCAATATTTTTATCCATGATGCATCATTGATGTATCTGATCTAGTTTCTTTTCCACCCGATATATAGTTTAAATACCGAGTCTATTTTATCAGTACAAGATAAGGTTTGAATTTGTATATAATGAAGTACTAGACGATGACTACATTACCAAAAGGTCTAGATGGGAAATATTTGAAACAAAAATCATCGTGTGTATGAAGGTACGTACGTTACATGTTATTAAAAACAATTCCCCAATCAAGCATTAAGTTATAACTAGTGATCGAAAACGTGAAGCTTCTTTAAACTGAGAAAAAAACGTATCTTCTTTTTTCTTTGCTTTAAGAAATGAATGATGGGACCCATTTATTCAAGGTGTGAACTATGTTCTAGACCAGCCGCACAGTCTTGCATCAACTGCAGCGTTTTCCTGTGCAGAAATTGCACTAGTAATCATGTCAGTGGATGTCCTAGCCGACACCATGAGATTGTCCCTTTTGGACAAGATACAGCTCGGAGAGATTATCCTCGGTGTATTATCCATGCCCACAGGGTATCAGATGGACATTGCAAAGATTGTCAAATCCCAGTCTGTATGGAATGCGTCACAGGTCGTCATAGTGGACATGTTTTTGAAACCTTGGCAGACGTAATTGCCAGAAAGAGAGAAAATATAAGAACAGAGACAGATAAAATTAAGTCCATTTTGCGAAATGCGCCGAAAGAGTCTGATATTGATCAAGACATTCAAAGAGCCGAGTCCAACTTTGTAGAATTGGATGGACAAGCAAAGGATCTGAGGCAGCAGTGGCATGGAGAAGTGGACGGAATTTTCGACAACCTGGAACACCTCATCCAATCTTTCAGGAAATATAAGCACACTACTTTGAATGACTATCGATCCAAAATAGAATGCAGGAATTCTAACTTGGCAAACATTGTACACGAAAACGGAGAACTCCTGAGGCTGAACAATGTGTCTGAAGTGTATAACTACAAATCTAGGCTGAAAGAACTCAAAAACGTTCCCCAGCAACCTGAACTGAGAGAACCATCCCTGAAAACAACACTTGTCCAAGGAACGGAACGGAAAATTGAGTTTGGAAAATTTATCAATACATTAACAATGACTTCTGTAATGAGTATGCAAGATGAGTTCTATTTGTCAGATCTACTAGCAGAGCCAAGAGTCTTTGCAGTCATCTCCACTCAAATAAATAACAGACACCTGTGTAGGGTAGCCTGTGTCGGATCGGACAGAGCTTGGGTTTGCGGACAGGACAAAACGATCACATTAGTGGACCTTGAAGGATCTGTACGAGATACTGTCATCAGCACTTGTTTAGACTTTCCTGGAGATATACAATTGAACAGAGATGGAGAACTAGTGTATACTGACGTTGCTCATCAGAAAGTAAACGTCGTTAGAAACGGGAATACAGAGACGCTGATCACCACCCAGGGCGACTCGTTTCCTCATAACCTGTGCTGTACCAGATCAGGGGATATCCTGATAGGCGTGGGTTATAGATCTGCTAACAGCCATCCAAAGATTGTTCGATATCAAGAACAGAGAAAAGTGATTGAAATTGATAAAGATGAACATGGAAATCCAATTTTCCAAGGTCGCCACATCTCAGTAACAGAAAACATCAATGGCGACATCGTGACCACAGATGCCAATAGTAAATCAGTGATTGCACTAGACAACACAGGAAGAATTAAGTTTCGGTACAACGAAAGTCCACCAGGGAAGGAGGTGCCCTTTTGTCCGGGAAAAATCGTAACGGACTCGGTGGGTCATATCATTGTAGCAGATGATAACCATTTCCTACACATCCTCGATCAGAACGGGCGGTTTCTGCGTTGTGTGGACAACTGTGGACTTGATCGTCCCAGCGGACTCAGTTTAGACAGTGAGGGGAGGTTGTGGGTGGGGTCGTATAGTACTGGGGAGATCAAGGTGATTGAGTACAGAAGCTGAATGTTGCAGGCCGCTTTAAATGAAATACGAGTAAAGATATTCTGTGCAGAAAAAAATATTCTTTTGTTTTGGGACATTCAATTTATTACGTCCAATACAAGGTAGGGATTTTTCACAGATGAAAAAATGAAATAGGCATGAGAAATTTTAAGCAAAACCAGTTGGAAGGTATAAAATAGGAAACTTAACATTCTCCCTGAGAGTATGTACTATTTTCTCTAAACCATGACTTGAAGCAAGGAACTTTGCAAATTCGGACTTTTGAAACATAAAGAAGGTAGCTATTTTGGAATTCGTTTAGACCAGGCTCCTGTAGTGCATGTAGAAATTTAATATGTTTGTTCAAACCATATCTTGAATATGCTTTGAGAAAACATTATTATAGTGGCATATTCTGCTATCCACATAACTTCTGGTCAACATAATTATTTTGTTAACGAGGCCGAGTACAGTTCGAGTACGCATGTTTTCGCGCAGCGTTTCGTTTGCATTATGACGTCATCTTTTTGCTTGGTTGACGCCATAACGTTGCGGTTTCAACTGCAGATATTCAGCGAAAATAGCTTGTTCGGGGCGTATAATATATATTATTTTGTAGAGTGAACATAAATGTCGTGAAGTATAAGCAATATTTGGGCTCAGGTTGAAAACGTGAAGAGGGTTCAGCAAGCCTAGCCCTCTGTCACGTTTTCTTGCCCCGCCTAAATATAGCATGATACACGAATTTCAAGACAGTTACAATGTATTTTATATTTATAACCCTTCATATGTGATGTTTATATATTTTAACTGCTTAAATATGTCTGAATATTTTAATAATACTATCAAGATCACGATTTCCGCCATTGTCAAATAAAAAATAGCCATTATCCGACAAATCTGGGGAATTGGGCATACAAATGAAACTTTGATAAGACCCCTGGAACAAACCAGAAGGTAAAATTTTTTTTTATTTGATTATTTGATGCCTTTTAGGAAACACTTTCATATGTGGAACCAAAAAAAATTCCTAGGGCAGAAGTTTAAAAAAAATGAAAAAATATGTGCAAAATTGATACATTTCAAGCAAAACCCCATAGGGTCCTATGTTAAAAATATCAAACTTTGAGATTATCCCTTAAACAAACGATGTGGTAAATGTCTGGGGTTTTTGTTTTAAAATAAATAGTTATATCAGTAGAAATTCATGTAAAAAATTTCATTAAAAAATCTAAGGCAGAAAAAATTAGACCCAGCCTCGTTAAGTCACGAAAGCTATGATTTTAAAAAGTCAATATGACTTTTATGTTCTTTCGACAAGAGTCCCACTTTTGTCTTTCTAATCAAGAAAAGTTATAATGATTTTACAAGAAAGCTTTTTTGACTTGACGAAACAACTACTCACACAGTATCCGGTACCTCGACAAATACTGTTGCTTTGACCGATGCTATCATTCACGTAAGTTTTGATAACGATAGTTTCTATCAATGAAGTAGGTGGCTTCGCTTCGGAACTTTTTGTTTACACTGTATTAGCGGGCCAACAGGTTATATACTGCAATATCGTATGAAATGTGAATAAAATTGAATAAATATTATCAATAGCTTTAATATTTAAAAGGATACTTTTTGTTTTAAACATGATGCAAAATAACTCTTATTATCAGACGCTTAGACTGATCCTTGGTCGTATCATTGACGGTAAAATGAATGTGTTTTAGAACTAGCTAGGTCCTGATGTAACGCACAGCTAACCATGTGTCTAATATCATTGACGGTAAAATGAATGTGTTCAAGAACTAGCTAGGTCCTGATGTAACGCACAGCTAACCATGTGCCTAATATCATTGACGGTAAAATGAATGTGTCCAAGAACTAGCTAGGTCCCGATGTAACGCACAGCTAACCATGTGCCTAATATCATTGATGGTAAAATGAATGTGTCCAAGAACTAGCTAGGTCCTGATGTAACGCACAGCTAACCATGTGCCTAATATCATTGACGGTAAAATGAATGTGTCCAAGAACTAGCTAGGTCCTGATGTAACGCACAGCTAACCATGTGTCTAATATCATTGACGGTAAAATGAATGTGTCCAAGAACTAGCTAGGTCCTGATGTAACGCACAGCTAACCATGTGCCTAATATTGCATTTTAATCCCCATAAATATTGGCAATACCTTTGTAATCAATAATTTGTTTACATGAGTTTATCAATTCGTCTTTTAAAGCTGCATGGTTTTATTGTTTCTGCAATGTCGCCATCTTCATATCCCGCATGAATCACCAAAGAAAGCATTTTATTGTTTAAATATCCACGCATACGCATTCCTTGGACACAATCCAATCATTTAAGAGATAGAAAATATTCTGTGAATATAACTCTATTTCATGTAGATTTTTTGTGTCTGAAATAGTTGTATCAACATGTCACTTGCATCATATTACGTTTTTAAATTGCTCTGCATTTAGTATTTATAAATAACAACAGTCATTTTTAGCTCACCTGAGCTGAAAGCTCAAGTGAGCTTTTCTGATCACATTTTGTCTGTCGTCCGTCTGTCTGTCTGTCCGTCTGTCTGTCCGTCTGTCTGTCTGTCCGTAAACTTTTCACATTTTCAACATCTTCTCCAGAACCACTGGGCCGATTTCAACCAAACTTGGCACAAAGCACCCTTAGGCAAAGGGGATTCAAAGTTGTGAAAATTAAGGACCACACTCTTTTTAAAGGGGAGATAATTGGCAATTATTGGAAAATTTTGAGAAATTTTCAAAAATCTTCTTCTCAAGAACCATTTGGCCAGGAAAGCTGAAACTTATGTGGAAGCATCCTCAGCTAGTGTAGATTCAAAATTGTGAAAATCATGATCCCCGGGGGTAGGGTGGGGCCACAATGGGGGGTTGAATTTTTACATAGGAATATATAGCGTAAATCTTTAAAAATCTTCTCAGAAACTAATCAGCCAGGAAAGCTGAAACTTATGTGGAAGCATCCTCAGCTAGTGTAGATTCAAAATTGTGAAAATCATGATCCCCGGGGGTAGGGTGGGGCCACAATGGGGGGTTGAATTTTTACATAGGAATATATAGAGTAAATCTTTAAAAATCTTCTTCTCAGAAACTAATCAGCCAGGAAAGCTGAAACTTATGTGGAAGCATCCTCAGCTAGTGAAGAATCAAAGTTGTGAAAATCATGACCCCCGGGGGTGGGATGGGGCCACAATGGGGGTTGAATTTTTACATAGGAATATATAGAGTAAATCTTTAAAAATCTTCTTCTCAGAAACTAATCAGCCAGGAAAGCTGAAACTTATGTGGAAGCATCATCAGCTAGTGAAGAATCAAAGTTGTGAAAATCATGACCCCAGGGAGTAGGGTGGTGCCACAATGAGGGCTCAAATTTTTACATAGGAATATATAGAGTAAATCTTTAAAAATCTTCATCTCAGAAACTAATCAGCGAGGAAAGCTGAAACTTTTGTGGAAGCATCTCAGCTAGTGTAGAATCAAAGTTGTGAAAATCATGACCCCCGGGGGTGGGATGGGGCCACAATGGGGGTTGAATTTTTACATAGGAATATATAGTGTAAATCTTTAAAAATCTTCTTCTCAGAAACTAATCAGCCAGGAAAGCTGAAACTTATGTGGAAGCACCCTCAGCTAGTGTAGAATCAAAGTTTGTTCAAATCATGACCCCTGGGAGTAGGGTGGTGCCACAATGGGGGGGGGTCAAATTTTTACATAGGAATATATAGAGTTAATCTTAAGAAATCTTCTTCTCAGAAACTAATGAGCCAGGAAAGCTGCAACTTATGTGGAAGCATCCTCAGCTAGTGTAGATTCAAAGTTTTGAAAAGCATGACCCCCGGGTATAGGGTGGTGCCACAATGGGGGGGGGGGGGGTCAAATTTTTACATAGGAATTTATAGAGTAAATCTTTAAAAATCTTCCTTTCAGAAACTAATCAGCCAGGAAAGCTGAAACTTATGTGGAAGCACCCTCAGCTAGTGTAGAATCAAGATGTGAAAATCATGACCCCAGGGGGTAGGGTGGGGTCACAATGGGGATCGAATTTTTACATAGGAATATATAGAGTAAATCTTTAAAATCTCTAAAACTAAGTAGCTAGGAAAGGTGAAACTTATGTGGAAGTATCCTCAGGTAAGGACTAGGTAGATTTAAGTTTGTTCAAATCATGATCCCCGGGGGTAGGATGGGGTCACAACGGGGAGGGGGGAGGGAGACAAATTTTTGACATAGGAATATATGGAGAAAAATCTTCTACAAAACCATTTGTCTAGAAAATTTGTAACTTTAGTAAAAGCAACCTTGGGTAGTGTAGATTCAAATTCGTTAAAATAAACATCTTGAGGAGTAGGGTGGGGCCACATTCAGGATCCAATTTTACAAAGGAAAACATTTTTGATTCACAAAAGCTGAAATGTTATAATATATATGGTTTTACTTATATGCAAACATTTTGCCAATTTGTGATTCTTTAAAATTGTTAAGACTTTTGCCCCTGGACGATTCTTGGGCCTCACAAGGGGTTCAGAGTTTGATGTAGGTTTATATCCCATGTAGAAACAATTGTCTAGGATCTTGTTGAGAATTGCGATGCTCAACATGTGATATGAATATAAAATCATCCTGTCAAAAAAGGGACTTGATTATAAACATAAGAATATCTACATGTATTACTACATTGTCCAGATATTTTGTATTATGTCGATCTCCATTAAGCTGATTTTATCATGTCTATTGTTGCTCAGGTGAGCGATGTGGCCCATGGGCCTCTTGTTTAATTTCACCCATTTTGTTTAAGATTAAATAAGTATCATAAGTATACTTTCAAGATTATCTGTTTGATCAAGGCACTTAATCTATTTTGACTATTTGAATACTTGAATACTTTGTGTATAATAAAATGAATTTTTTGTCCATGAATTATGAAATGCAAAATTAATTATTTAGAAGAATTGGATTTTAATTTTAGATGATCTAAATGATATTCTTTAATCCATGAATTTGGAACATTTCTCAAAAGTGTTTTTTTGTTAAATTGCATGATATAAAATTTATTATATAAAAGAATTGAATTTTGACCTTTAAATTTAATTTTAGAGGATCCAAATGATCTTCTTTTTTATATGAATTTGGAACATTTCTGAAAAGTGTTTTTTGTTAAATTGCACCGATATACTAGTAGTTTATATTGATTATGCTGTGTCCTTAATTAATAAAATTCTTTTTTGAAGTGTGTGTATTTTCAATAGCAAATAGTACAAGAGGCCCATGGGCCACATCGCTCACCTGAGCAACAATAGGCATGATAAAATCAGCTTAATGGAGATCGACATAATACAAAATATCTGGACAATGTAGTAATACATGTAGATATTCTTATGTTTATAATCAAGTCCCTTTTCTAACAGGATGATTTTATATTCATATCACATGTTGAGCATCGCAGTTCTCAACACGATCCTAGACAATTGTTTATACATGGGATATAAACCTACATCAAACTCTGAACCCCTTGTGAGGCCCAAGAATCGTCCAGGGGCAAAAGTCTTAACAATTTTAAAGAATCACAAATTGGCAAAATGTTTGCATATAAGTAAAACCATATATATTATAACATTTCAGTTTTTGTGAATTAAAAATGTTTTCCTTTGTAAAATTGGATCCCGAATGTGGCCCCACCCTACTCCTCAAGATTTTTATTTTAACGAATTTGAATCTACACCTACCCAAGGTTGCTTTTACTAAAGTTACAGATTTTCTAGACAAATGGTTTTGTAGAAGATTTTTCTCCATATATTCCTATGTCTCCCTCCCCCCTCCCCGTTGTGACCCCATCCTACCCCCGGGGATCATGATTTGAACAAACTTAAATCTACCTACTTCCACATAAGTTTCACCTTTCCTAGCTACTTAGTTTTAGAGATTTTAAAGATTTACTCTATTCCTATGTAAAAATTCGATCCCCATTGTGGCCCCACCCTACCCCCAGGGGTCATGATTTTCACATCTTTTGCTTCCACAAAAGTTTCAGCTTTCCTGGCTGATTAGTTTCTTAGAAGAAGATTTTAAAAGATTTACTCTATATATTCCTATGTAAAAATTAAACCCCCAATTGTGGCCCCATCCAACCCCCGGGGGTCATGATTTTCACAACTTTAAATCTACACTAGCAGAAGATGCTTCCACATAAGTTTCAGCTTTCCTTGCTGATTAGTTTCTGAGAAGAAGATTTTTAAAGATTTACTCTATATATTCCTATGTAAAAATTCAACCCCCCATTGTGGCCCCATCCTACCCCCGGGGGTCATGATTTTCACAACTTTGATTCTACACTAGCTGAGGATGCTTTCACATAAGTTTCAGCTTTCCTGGCTGATTAGTTTCTGAGAAGAAGATTTTTAAAGATTTACTCTATATATTCCTATGTAAAAATTAAACCCCCCATTGTGGCCCCATACTACCCCCGGGGGTCATGATTTTCACAACTTTGATTCTACACTAGCTGAGGATGCTTCCACATAAGTTTCAGCTTTCCTGGCTGATTAGTTTTTGAGAAGAAGATTTTTAAAGATTTACTCTATATATTCCTTTGTAAAAATTTGACCCCCCATTGTGGCCCCACTCTACCCCCGGGGGTCATGATTTTCACAATTTTGAATCTACACTAGCTGAGGATGCTTCCACATAAGTTTCAGCTTTCCTTGCTGATTAGTTTCTGAGAAGAAGATTTTTAAAGATTTACTCTACATATTCCTATGTAAAAATTAAACCCCCCATTGTGGCCCCATCCTACCCCCGGGGGTCATGATTTTCACAACTTTGATTCTACACTAGCTGAGGATGCTTCCACATAAGTTTCAGCTTTCCTGGCTGATTAGTTTCTGAGAAGAAGATTTTTAAAGATTTACTCTATATATTCCTATGTAAAAATTAAACCCTCCACTGTGGCCCCATCCTACCCCCGGGGGTCATGATTTTCACAACTTTGATTCTACATTAGCTGAGGATGCTTCCACATAAGTTTCAGCTTTCCTGGCTGATTAGTTTTTGAGAAGAAGATTTTTAAAGATTTACTCTATATATTCCTTTGTAAAAATTTGACCCCCCATTGTGGCCCCACCCTACCCCCGGGGGTCATGATTTTCACAATTTTGAATCTACACTAGCTGAGGATGCTTCCACATAAGTTTCAGCTTTCCTGGTCAAATGGTTCTTGAGAAGAAGATTTTTGAAAATTTCTCAAAATTTTCCAATAATTGCCAATTATCTCCCCTTTAAAGAGAGCGTGGTCCTTAATTTTCACAACTTTGAATCCCCTTTGCCTAAGGGTGCTTTGTGCCAAGTTTGGTTGAAATCGGCCCAGTGGTTCTGGAGAAGATGTTGAAAATGTGAAAAGTTTACGGACAGACAGACGGACAGACGGACAGACGGACAGACAGACAGACGGACGACAGACAAAATGTGATCAGAAAAGCTCACTTGAGCTTTCAGCTCAGGTGAGCTAAAAAAGTATATATTGTAAAGATTTTATTACGATAAAAGGTTCATAAAGAAATCCATACAAAATATCATTCAACACCCTCATCATAAAATGCTTCAGAATTTGAAGTTTTGAACACATTAAATTAAAACTGTAACCTGATTTTTGTAAACATAGATTTATTTCACAGAGAATCCTTGACTAATGGCATTCGAAACCTAGTGTTAAACATCGCCAGTATTTTATCTGAATAATTTAAAATATACAATTCATTAATAGGTTTTAAGTCTGGTTGAACACACAAGTCCTTTAAAAATCGGAGGTTGTCACCTTCGTGATCTTTTTCGGCTATCATCACTGGAGGATATTTTTCTTTTTCCAGAGAGACTAAAAAGCAAACAAACGTAACAATAAACATTAATCTACAATCTTGAAGAAAAATATCAAATACAACTGCTCTCGTCCAGCTAAAATTCATCTTGCAGCTAACTCTGATCATAAAACTGTTGAATCTTAATAATGTACAAAACAAAGCAGAAAGCATGACCTGGGACCTTGTCTCAAGCATTTTCATATTAAATAAATCTGTGGAATAAAAAGGTTTTTTCATCATTAAAAAGACTTCAAAATGAATTGACAAAGAAACAATTTAAATATTGTCTTGTTTTAGTCAAGCCACAGACAAAAGAAAACCACCTATACGAAAGTTTACAAGCCATCCCAACAAACTCATTAGTTTACAAGCCATCCCAACAAACTCATTAGTTTACAAGCCATCCCAACAAACTCATTAGTTTACAAGTCATCCCAACAAACTCATTAGTTTACAAGCCATCCCAACAAACTCATTAGTTTACAAGCCATCACTCATTAGTTTACAAGTCATCCCAACAAACTCATTAGTTTACAAGCCATCCCAACAAACTCATTAGTTTACAAGCCATCCCAACAAACTCATTAGTTTACAAGTCATTCCAACAAACTCATTAGTTTACAAGCCATCCCAACAAACTCATTAGTTTACAAGTCATCCCAACAAACTCATTAGTTTAAGCCATCCCAACAAACTCATTAGTTTACAAGCCATCCCAACAAACTCATTAGTTTACAAGCCATCCCAACAAACTCATTAGTTTACAAGCCATCCCAACAAACTCATTAGTTTAAAGAAGGACATTAACTGTCTTACTGCAAATTCTGTTTAAAAAAAAGTTATTTACTACTATATAGTCTCAAGCCTACCTCTGTAGCAGTGTTTTGACCTCCGACGGACAGTAATCCTCTGGGTTGGGTGCTGGACTATTCGTCAGGTGAGCCGCGATGAAGTCAGGTTTGACACAAACCACGCCAGACTTCACAAGGGTTACAAGGTCACTCTCGGACATTTCTACTTTGTTCAGTTCAACAAATGCGTGACTGGCAGACACAGATTTATTAAAGGGTGGTTTGAGATTCAGGACAGTGGCGCCTCCTGCCTCCAACAGTCTACGGAAGTTGTCCTCTTTTTTGCGATCTGTACACAAAATCACTTTCCACTCACTGAAGGCTCCAACACAGGACTGATGGAGGAAAAAGACAATGCATAAAAAAAACAGTATTAGAAAAGATTTAAAAGAAAACAGTAAAGTTTACCATTGAAAACATTTGAAGTAGTATCAAACTCTTCAAAACAAGATGAAATGTTCACATTTTTATTCCAAGTCAAATTTCACAAGGTTATAAAGATGATTGCTGACCTGTGACGAGGAGTTGATCTGGATTCTCCACCGGTGGGCTGCCTCACACAGTTTCTTAATGGCTGGGTTCATTTTGTCCAGGAGACTGGCCGTCCCCTCCCCTCCCCACTCATAGAAATCCTCCTATCAACAGGAAAACACAAACATGTCAACCAGCCTTCATATAATCCTTATACTTCCTTATAGTTCTGTTATATAGAATCCATAATTTGATTGGTATTTTTAATGCATTAAACTCACATGGATCAAGCATTTTCCTTTTTGAATGAAAGTAGATAAAAGTATGCTAAAAGGATGATGACATTTAAGACTTTCCTAGTGTCTTATTACCTGTACAAATTTGCCCTCTTGTCTACAAGCCTCAAAGTAAGATTTGTGTAACACCCACTTCCCTGAAGCCACACAAGCCAAAAACTTTTCATTTCTGGCTGGAACACCTGCCAGGTAGATAAAAATACAGTTCAACAGGTGCTTTAAAATCAAGAAAAAGGAAGGATGTTCAATAAAATAAGTGTGGGTGGGTTACCTATCACCAGGTGAGTACAGGTGGGATCAAAATTCTGACCATCCAACATCTTCCCTCCAAGACTCTCTACCAGCACTCCATAATCATCTCTCTCCTGAAAACCAAATATGTGTAAACCTCTGGCATATCTAATGCATTAATTTTTCTTTTCAAAACATTTTTTTTCCTTTAGCAAACTCCTTGCCCACACTATAGTGGTCTATATAAGGACTTCCACAAAATCCCTACCTCTTGTGACATCCCTGACAGGATGAAGATGGGTGGGGTGGGTTCTGGGCCCCCCTCCTCCTCCTCTTCTATCATCACAGGCTGGGGGGTCGGGACACTCTGCTCTGATTGTTTGTGAAATGCTGCAAAATGAGAATGAAGTAAACACAAAAATTTGAGTTGAGCTATACTCAGAAACATATTTGATAATTTTGTTTATATATTACATGCATTACATTCCCTCATCAAAGAGAAGTAAGTTCAAAAAGATGATTCTAAATGACTAACAACAACATTTCAGGAACATCTTTGCAGTAAAAGAGAGAGAGAGAGAGAGAGAGAAAAAGAGAGAGAGAGGAGAGATTGATTACTTTTATAAAATAAAGGTTAAAATAAAGGTGGAATGCCACACCAGATTTTTTTTAAATTTGAATTTTTATTTTACATGTATAAAGAATCATTTATTCACTCCAAATTTTAAACTCTTCAGTGTGTTACTTGCAACCGTAACATATTTTGCACTTTCTCATAAAAAAACAAACAAAAAAATGGTATAAAATAATTAAGGTCATATATCCTTCTTTGAACAACGAAATCATGTTTCAGAAATCATACTTTAACAATCAATAAAATTAAAGTTTGGTGTAGTATTCCACCTTAATGAATCGATAAAAATCATCAGATAATGACATACAATTTCATGTTCTTCAAGCGTTCTACGGTAAATGTTGCTTACCTACAGGTGGTGCTGCTAAAGGTGAGGATAGCCTTTTTTCAGTTTCATTCTACAAACCAAACAACATGTTAAAAGGAGGTAAATTCTGTACTTAGTAACTTTGAATTCCATTTTGTCCGATGATCAAATCTAACAATACCCATATACACATTATATAACGGTACACGGTATATACACATTATATAACGGTACACGGTATATACACATTATATACACATGTAATGGTACACGGTTCATGTCCGCAGCTTCTGCACTGTGAGCAAATATACATAGTTTGTGTTGTAATATGTGGATAATAAAATAATCTGCAATTCTTTAGGAAACAAGATGCAGACTTAACATTACTATGAGAGTTTAATTCCATAATAGCTTTTATATGCATGTATAATAATTATTCTTACTAACATTCTATTAAAATATAAAAATATAAAACAGTAAGTATTTGGGGTGTTTGCCACCTCTGAAGGTTTAGGTGAGGGGTTTACAACTCAATGTCAGAGAATTATGATACAAGGGTAAGAAATCAATGTCAGAGAATTATAATGCAAGGGTAAGAAATCAATTTGTAATGCTTGGGTTAGTAACCTCTGATAGCTGGGGTAAGAGGTTCTCGTCCTCGATATCAGAGAACTGGGCATCCATCACTTCGGGAGCCATGCCCGGATCCTGGGTGGGGCTACATGCCCGCTGGAGTTTGTGGGCAAGCCTCTCCTGCTCAAGACGTCCGGTTGGATCGTCCCACATCACGTGGACCGTTTGGGACGACTCTGGCAGAGATCCTTCCTTTGGTGGAACCTCTGATGCCTTTTGAGCCTCTTTCTGTTCCTCATTCATGCTCCAGCGATTTGTGCGTGACCCTGGGCGACTCTGCAGGCCGCTGTCATTACTGGATCCCTCCCCAGACATGTTCATCTGACCGCTGGCTGCAACCACATACTTAATAGTCTGAACTGACTGTTGTTTACATAATGTTACATTTCTTAAATAAATCTCTTCTCAATGTCAATGATATTATCTTAGCAGCTTGTATAAGTTCATTTCTTTAATTTCCTGAAAAACTGTAAATTAAGTGAGATTACAAGCATAAATTTTAGTCAACTATTTTGATACCACAGATTTGTATCATAACTTTCATATGGCAAAAATAATGCATTCTCAATATTTTATTAAGAGTTCTTTCTCTCCCCGTGGACCCGAGACTCTCCTGGATTAGATTAAGATTGGATTAGATTGAGCTCGGTACAGGTGTACTTACAATTCAGTTTTCTACTTCTTCTTCTTCCCTGTGGTCTCTTTGTTCTATAACACAAAGATAAATACATATAAACTGAAAACAGATCTAGCTCTTTTTCATTCTAGATTAGTGGTCAATATCTTTATATGAGGAAATTACCAATTTTTTTTAATAAAAATTGTTCACTTCTAAGTTCAATAGTAATTTTATTTATTAACAAAACTTCAATAATTTGAATATAACCGTTGTTATTTAGAGCTTGTTAATTGTGTCATACTTAGATCCCGCCATTCAATAATTTGAATATAACCGTTGTTATTTAGAGCTTGTTAATTGTGTCATACTTAGATCCTGCCATTCAATAATTTGAATATAACCATTGTTATTTAGAGCTTGTTAATTGTGTCATACTTAGAGCCGGCCATTCAATAATTTGAATATAACCGTTGTTATTTAGAGCTTGTTAATTGTGTCATACTTAGATCCTGCCATCCAATAATTTGAATATAAGCTTTGTTATTTAGAGCTTGTTAATTGTGTCATACTTAGAGCCGGCCATTCAATAATTTGAATATAATGGTTGTTATTTGGAGTTTGTTAATTGTGTCATACTTAGAGCCGGCCATGTCCTCCTTGAGCTGTTTGGCCAATTCCTCTCTGTAATCTAAAGTACCACCCATCTCTACAAACTCATTCTCCTGAAAATAATCAAAGCTAACATCATACAAATTATTAATTACAGATAATAGATGTCCCCGAAAATATTCAATTATATAACAAAATACAAACTCGATCATTCGGAAAAAACCCCCAGTTATATCTAAAATCCTGCCTCATATGTTTATACACTGAAAAACAACATACATATATATATATATATTTGATGTGAGACTTTATCAATCTAAATGATGCTAAACGATCTCTGATCCTCAGCAATGTTTGATAACTCTAAATTATCCGGATTTCTTTTATTCGTACCATAAATCTTACTTTTTTACAGACAATTTTAATTAGTATTCTACTGCTAGTATAACCATCAGTCCCACAACTACATGCTTGGTGTAGTAAATCCACGGAGTTCTCCCACTACAGATAACAGTAAAGAGTTCAAGCAACCGATGCACCAGAACTTTTTTATTCCATTATATCGATCGTAGGCAAATTAGCATTAATATTGTAAAATGCATGGATAACATCAAAATTTTTTACTTTATTTCATTTCTTTTATAAAAGTTGAAAAAAAATATCATTCTTATGATGAACAAAAATATTTTGAGGCTGAGGATCGGAGAACCTTAAACCTCTATAAAATCATTCTATAATATACTGTAAACGTATTATATTTGGCGTGTACGATATTTGGCGGAAAGTAGTTTTTGAACAAGTTGGTGTGGATTTGATTTAGCTTATTCCTGAATGTTCCTATTTATTTACATGTGTGCATGACATTTAGCAATGTACTTAATTTAGTGGAAGCTCCAATATAGACAAAACATGGATCATAGTTTCCCAAAACCAACACTACAAACCTCTTTGTCGGTTTCCTTGTCGTCTGAAACACTCTCGTTCCCCGAGGACACCCTCTGTCGTTTACTGTCTGATTCAGGAGAGAAGTTCCTGCCCCTTTTGGCTGATTTGTTTTCTGTGGATTTGTGGTCCGTTGCTTTGGTAACTGGAGAGTCTTTTGGCACATCGTCAATGTCTGAACTTTCTGACTGTTTGCTGGCTCGAGTAGATCTTCTGGTCCCTCTCTGGGGGGTGTTGCGTCTGCTCACTGATTTCACCGGGGAACTCCGACCTGGAGTGGCTTTCTTAACCATGGACTGTAAACACACGACAGGTTGAGACAAGTTAATGAGGTCATTAGCAGCATTGAAATATTGGTAAAGACGTCACTTCATATCAGCTTAGAATTGCAATACACATAATAAAAATGTAATTTTTAAAACATGGAAAGGAAGGGAATCATTTAACTGAATATTAGTCCTGACATATACATGTATATCTATATTGATTTATTCATGTACAGGTGACACTCGATGGCTCGAACTTCGATCTCTCGAAGTTCTTGATCTCTCGAAGTGAAATCACGGTCCCGATTTTTTTCTCTATATAACTAAGCAAATTTACTCTTGATCTCTCGAACTCCGATCTCTCGAAGTTCTTGATCTCTCGAAGTAAAACCTGGGTCCCGTTATACATATTTCATTGTTTTTCACTCTTGATAACTCAAAGAGGTTGCTGTGTACACACGCGACCGGTCAAGCGTATAATTATAGCTCCACGTGGACCTTACCTGGATGGTCGAGTGAACGCCTGGGGCTAGCTTGGTAGTGTTAATTGGTTGATTACGTAAGTGACACGACCCCTTGCTTCCTTCAAAGGGTAGATAGCTAATTTGTAACTGATCTATTAATTTCAACAACTTGTGAAATTTACGGTAAATTAAACCGCTCTTTTAAAAAATATTCTGTGATTCTGAAAATATGAAATACATGTACTTCAAAGTTTTCAAAGTTAAAAAACCACTTTATAAACAACAACTAAATTCTGTATTGTTTAAATTGAAGTAATGTAGCAGATAATACGAATGAAACCATGTTAGACTATCCTTCCATGTTATAAATATAAACTTCCAGCTACTGTAATTTTAGAACCAAAATGACCGGAACAAAAATTTCCCGAATATTTTTAACTTTTAATATTTTCGAACTCTTGATCTCTCGAAGTTTTATCATGGTCCCCTGAAGTTCGAGTTATCGAGATTCACCTGTATTTAAACAATGGTATCTTTCAGTAAAATCGATATATACTTTAAAGGGACCTGGACACGATTTCAGATGAAAATTTTATTTTTGATTTCTATGTATTAAATAGTTTACTTTTGTATTTTGAATGATTTACCAAAATTTGAATGTTAGAAGTCGTGTTACAAGCGAGATACAGAGGAAAGAAGTCGTTGTTATGTAAACAAAGCTCGAGTCTTAAATTTGTTTACAAATAATGTAAAGTAAAGAAATTACCATTTCTTTGACAAAATAACTTGTGAAAACAAGATAAATCAATTAAATGTGTTCATAAATAAGTTTGTCAACAACAAAATGCAACATTAGATTGAAACTTTTACCAATTCAAGGCATATGTAAACAATAACAGGACTCGAGCTTTGTTTACAAAACAAAGAATTTTAACCTCTGTAACTCGCTTGTTACTCCATATTTGACTTTCAAATTTTGACAGAGCATTAAAAACATCCATATTGACCATTCTAGACACTAAAAATGAAAAAATAAATTTTGAAAAAATTGAGCTCAAATCGTGTCCAAGTCCCTTTAAAATCAGCTTTTAAAGATATCTTTCTCAATAATAAATACATTCTGTATCTACTGAATGGCGACTCACTATATCCATTCTGTATCTACTGAATGGCCGACTCACCAGTGTCATGTTGGGGTTATAGGTGTGAGGAAACAGAGACTCGTCGACTCGCACGTTCTGTTCTTTACACTGCAAACAAGTCAGACAGATCATAAACTGGAGGGACCAATGATTCATGTACAACACTCACATAGGAGACGTTCCATCCACTTACCAGGCGAATCCACAGAGGCGACACAATGATTTTTTTCTGCTCTCGTGCTACTCGGAATTCTTTTGTTGTGTCATTTGTCTTTCCCTGAATACAAAAACTTCATTGATTAAAGAATTAATGGGGTATCACTCATTCATGTCTGTGTTGGTAAAAAACTAAAATTTAGTGCTTGAGCACCTTGATTAAGATTGATCACATGAATATTCATTAGGATGAATTCAGATTTGATTGTTTGCTTTAAAATAAACAAAGAACAATAAATCTCCTGGATTAGTTTTCAATTACGATAAAATTGCACATAAAATTCCAAAATATCATATAAACTGTAAACATAGATATTTCTACATGTACATGTATATATCTATGGATATCAATTTTGATATGAATACATGTGTATTCTTCTTTAAGAAACGACATATCTGTTAGTAACAGCACAGTGACTAGATAAGGTTAGTTTGTGTAATTTACCTGGAATATAAGGTGTGTAATTTACCTGGAAGACAAAATGTGTACAGCTGGCATCATACTGCCATTTGTAGTCACCACCTAACTCAGCCACAAGGTCATTCAACTCGGCCTGCTGTCCACTCAACTTCTTACTGACGTAAATAACCACTCCCTTCAGGGGCCTCGCTGTTTCCTATGATGGGAACGATCAAGGATAAACGACAGTGAAAATAAAGCAGAGTGTTTGGAAGTTTGTTTCCTGAATTCAAACTTATGATCACATACAAGTCGCTTAAAAGTAGTGTAAATAATTGTATATCAACCTAGTAAGACCTACAAAAGTAATCTGCTTAGTTTTGAAGGCACAGACCTCATTGGTCGAGTCACAGACCCCGTCCACCTCGTCAGCTGTTTCTGAGGCCTTGTACTCTGTCGTAAACTTGGCCGCTGCATGAATGGCCACCTCAAACAACTCATCAAAAGGCTGGAAAAGATCAGAATTGTATAAAATCATCTCATCCTTAGGCTTGCACATGGAAGTCAAGGAATAATCATTAAATATATCAGAAAGTCTTATTTGCTTTTTCTTTTTAGCAGTCATAGCGCATGTTATGTGGACTTTATCATGATACTTGTGTCTTAATTATTATATCAACAGACAATATAATTCTAATTTCACTTTTTCCATTAAGAAGTTACACACCAAACTGGACTTCCTCTTTCCAAGTTTCCTCTGTTTTCCCTTCTGACCCTCTGGAGTCTCCAAATTCTTCAGAACATCCTAAAAATGAAAAAATGTCAATTTAAGACACTTTACTAAATGACAGAATCAAATAATTCTAAAATAGTCATAAATAAATAAAATAATTCAATATCTACATGTTAGTACAGTTTTTGTATATGAAGCAGAACAACAAACAAAACTTTACATAAGTTATTTGTTGATACCAAAACTCTTACTGAGAAGTCAAATCGTGGATGGAAGGACTTTTCCAGGTCCAGTGAACCAGAGGACTCATTCAGACTTTCCCTCCTTGAAGAGTTACGTGGAGTGGTCTCCCTCTCGGCTGTTTTCAACTCCTGAAATTCATCAGACAAGATCTGCGTTACAGGGTTCAAACACCCATTCATTTTTTTTTCAATTAACTTTTATCCTCTGTCCCGAGTTTTTGCTTCCACCACTTTTCGCTTGATATTTCGATAATAATAAATACCTTTATGCTCAAACTACGTTCATCCACTAATATGAAAAATGTCCAGATTATCTGTTTTGAAACGCCCCCTCTACCGCTTCAGGATTCAATACACATCCCGAAATAGAAAGTCTACGGAGATTTAGCATTGCATCAGGCATTATTACGCCCAGATGATAATGTTGAAAAATTGTGCGAGGTGTCCCGAGAACTTCCGAATGGAGAAAAGATGTAAACATTTCCCATTATAAATCTCCGTAAGAAATTTGTTTTCGTTCCTGTGAACTTTTATGAGTGAAAAATGATAATTTGTCAATGAAGATAACTTGGATATTTTCCCTTTTATCGATTTCAACAGCATTTCTTTCACAGGTATGTGTATTTTAATTAAAAATCTTTAAAAAGAGATGGAAGCAATAACTTGGGACAGACTATAACTCAATACTCGGTAGCATGAGATATCATAGACATGTACATCTACCATAAAGTATCGTGTATAATATGCACCCCCCAAAGTTGACCAAAAAATGGCGAAAAAACAACAGGTCCTATGTATAATACGCACCCAAAAAATGGCGAAATCAACAGCCGCCATTTCCCCCAAAACTATCGATGTTTCATGATAATTTTATAATCCATGCACAATTTCTGTAATTTTGTGATCGAAACAAAGCTCAGACGATGAAAATCAAAGGCTGCCATTTTTTCAAATAACTATCAATGTTTAACGATAATTTTATAACCCAAGCGCAATTACTGTAATTTCGTGATCGGTACATGGCCCAAGCGATATTAGAGTCAAAGTTCTTACAGTTTTCACTTAAAACGGACGGTATGATTTACATGGGCGATAACAAATATCATTTGACACTTCGTAAAGAAAGAGTTTCTTGTACAACAGCAGAGAACTTGAAGATCATCATATGTAGAGAAGAACGGCAACCGAGCTTAGTGCTTAAAGTCATTTTGTTTGCAGGTATAAAACCAAAACAACATCAATAGAAATTATTTAATTGATTAATTATTGTCAAACTCTTTGATTGTTGTTAAATAAACATTGTGAAGAAACGTATGTATGTCGTATATCGTCATTATCAAGTCGTACAAATGATCGATGTATTTTTAGCAGTGTCTATGTAAAGCAATAACGTGAAACTGTATAACTGGACACAAAGTAATCAAGTTGAATAAAATCGTAATAATTGCTAATCTTCATGCACTTGAAAACACCCTGTGAAGTCCGACACAAGACAGGTGCATGCTTCTGACACCGGAAATTGTTAAACAAACATTTACCACGCGCTGAGTCAACAGGTGGTTGCTTACGTAATGGCGAATACATTGGCGATATTTAAACTTGTTTGATGCAAGGAATAGTGTTAAGAGAGGATAAATATTTCAATATATGGAAATTAAACAAGAATAAGGTATTTCTGACGCAGTAAATTTAGTATACCCTCATACAACTTGCATAACACGCGATATCGGCAGTCACTACCCTCGTGGTATCAAGAATCATGGCTTGAAAAAATGGGGTAAAAATTTGGTCCTATGTACAATATGCACCCCCCACTTTTGATCAAATTTTGGCTGAAAAAAAGTGCGTGTTAGTATCCACGCGACTTTACGGTAATCGCAGTCACTAAATAATAATACCATTGTGAATGTTGTAGTATTCATAATTGATTAATATCTTTAATCACTTTGTTTTAAACACAGATAAACATGGGTGGTGTTTGGGAATAAGTACCTTGACTCTTTGGTTGGTCAGTTTTGGTGTCTTTACTGAGACAATGTTTTCTTTCTGACTCTCTGTGATCCCTGAGGACTCCTGTCCCCCTGCTGGCCCCTGCCTTTCTGCGCCCCTCTGGGAGCCCCTCCTGCTGCTCTCCCTTGGGTCCATCTCCAGCATCATCAGATCGTCCTGATTGGTCTCCATCCCAGACTCCCACACCTCTGTTTTATCCTTGGATCCACGCCCTGATTTCTCTTTTTCCAGCAATAGACTGGTCTCATTATTCTCACTTTTAGCGGCATTATTTTTGTCATTATCAGCACTAATTTCATTCGTCGGAGCACCTGTCCTGTCCGATGAGACAGTGGATGTACTGGGAGGGGCACCTGTCTTGTCCGGTGAGACAGTGGATGTACTGGGAGGGGCACCTGTCCTGTCCGGTGAGACAGTGGATGTACTGGGAGGGGCACCTGCTGGTTTATCAAACTCCATGTCCTCCTCAGCATCATCCGCTGCAGCACTTTGATTGTTTTGGTCGTGTTGTGATTGCTTGGCATCGTGAGGCTGAGCACCTGTTGTGACAGGTATCTGAACACTTGTGGTGAGGTCCTGAGATTCTGGCGGGTCGTTCTCTATCAGGTAATTCTCCTCCGGGGCCCGTTTCCCAGTTTGAGCACATTTAAATATCCACCTTTAATTGATCGGAGAGCAAACATTAAAACTACACAATATAGACATGTAAATGTACAGCAACAGTCATCAGTTGTATGTTCATTTCTGGTATCTACATGAATCACAAGCTTTATTATGCACCATTAATATTACCTCTTGGAGATGGCTGGAATGTTCCATTTTTTGGCTGCTTGATATTTGGAACCTTCCGCTTCCTTGACAACCAGATGCGTACTGGCCTTCAAGTCTTTGTTGGCCTTACGCACAAAATATTCTTGGCATCTTTTTAAAATTGAAATATCAAAACCTTCATTTTCATATTAAAACTAAAACATAAAAAATATTAAATGTAGAATTTTTCTTTAGACTCAAAAAATGAAATCATCTGTATTCTTACTCTGCCCCAAGGAGCTCTGCTATATGCATCAGACAGTCCCTCTCTGTTCCAGCAAAGCCACTGCAAGCACAAAATGACAATGTTCAAACTGCAGTGTAGTCAAACCAGACGACTCCTTATACCAAAAGATATTTCAAGTGACAAACATTGTTTCATCTATTCATTAAAAACTCAAAAAGAAAACAAGATGTAACAAAAGCATTGCCATATAGAGCATTCCTTCGCAACAGAAAATATTTTTCATGTCTAACATGTCGATCACAAAAAACAAACCCTCAATCACACAGTGTTGTAAGCTACATACCCCCACATCGACTATTATCAGATAGCTGATTCTATAGACTACAAACCTGACAGAGAGCACACAGCCGGTGAGGGGCGTAGTGTCCATCTTGATGTCCATGGGAGAGAACAGGACGTTACTGGACACAGCCAGCAGCTGGTCCTGCTCCAGACACATTTGCTGAAAGAGGCACACAGAAAGCATAACTCTTTGTATACTTATATATATTAACATACATACTTTGTAACACATAGGAATGTTGTATACTGTTCCTCTGTAAATATTGGAGCTATACTTTTTGTACATTCATCACTGGACTTGATCCATTCCATCAAATAAATCTAAGACTATCTTGACCAGTTCATGGTATATTCTTTGTAATCCTTGGAAGATTACTGTCTTACCAGCCAAGCGTTGGTGACTATTTCATTAACGGTGCGGTCCACGGGAAACCCATCAATTGGCACGACAGCATAGTCAGGTATCCCACGACTAGTAGCCTTCAGGATCTTCCCTATAAAGTAATAATGGAGTGAAACAGGTTGTTTTACCTTTAATAAGAACAAATTTCGATATCCTTGATACATCATATGAACAGCACCACCTATAATGCAACTTCACATGCTTACCTCCCTTCTCTTCAATGTATTCTCCAAGCTCTTTCTCATGCTCCTCTTCAAATCCATAAAACATGAACACCTTCTTGTTAAATATTGGTCCCTCTTCTTCTTCAATTTCTACATACAAAATAATTGATACACATGTACATTATGTAAACAGAATCTGTAGTAAAAGTTCAATTCTGGCATCATGAGTATGCTAATAACTATTTCTACACAAGAGGAATTACGAGTCTTTTTTTTTTTATCTACATGTATATCCCTGTTTGTATTCACACACCTTTCCCTGGGTCCTGTGTCAAATTCTCTTAATACATTTTAAATATTCTGCTGTTTGCCTTATAATCATTTATGTACACACCTTGCCCCGGGTCCTGTGTCACCTTCTCATCCTTCTCCTCTGTAGCGGCGGGAACCTCTGCCTTGTCTATCACAGTTCTCTCCCCTGATGGAGCTGGACCTGTCAGTACAACACGCACCTGTTAAACCTGGTGGCACTCATTTCTTGATTGCAAGGTTATGAAATAATCGGAGTGTAGATTATTCTGATACCTCACACTACCATAGCTAGAAAGGAACCTTTGATATCAAAGATATTGAAGCTTTTCTAACTGTTGCTCAAATCTTTATTGCTTGTAAAGTTCAATTGAGAGTTGAAAAATTTCCTATAATGTTTCATTTTTTAGTTTACAAGTGTCTGAGTAACCTTGATCGGCTTGAAGTAGATACTGGCTCATGATGTCCGAAAATTCATCATCCCCTTCTTGGGAGCCTGGCATTTCCTTTGTTTTCTCTTTCATCTCCTCTTTCTTTGAATCTGACAGCCTCTTTTTTCTGTTCAAAATACCATATTATTGCTTATTGTAAACTTTCCTCTATGCCTTCCCCATATGAATGCAACTTGTAATAGCGGAAATAAACAAATTTCTTATAAAATATGTTTCACCCTTTAACATGTGGGGACTGGGGATCTAAGGGAGGGAATTCTGGTAGTCGGTACGGATCCTCGTTGACCGTGAAGCCCTGTCGAAAACACTCTGCCATCCACACCGGCGTCACTACGTGGGGTCTGAAATTAGTACATAAATTATTGGATATGACAGTACACTCAAACCATCCACACCGGCGTCACTACGTGGGGTCTGAAATTAGTACATAAATTATTGGATATGACACTCAAACCATGACTCAAGATGCAGCATCTGCTCTATTATCATTTATTTTGAAGTCATACGTTTAGAACTACATGTAAGTCTGGGTATTTTTTCCACATTTGTTTTCAGACAATCTGAATTTGAAGAAAAGAATTTGTTACAATTCACATTCATATTTAAGATTTAATGAAGACACACACCTGTATGCTGCAGTTTTCAACATCTCGAGATCTTTCTCAATTCTCTCCCCAATCACAACATGGGTGACATTTTCACTGAGAGTGTTCAACCTACAATCAATTATTCAAAGAATACACAACAGATATGTCTTAGCTGCTGTGAACAAAACTACTTTACACACAATTCACCTTAAAATTAATACATGTCTCCAATAAAGTTAACCTACTTGTGAGATTTGCATGAAACACATGTACACATAAACCATAACTAACTCTGGACCACCCCCTACCTCGTGGCTCCTCCTGCGTTGATCACTTTCCGTAATTTCTCCAGGGCAACACCCCTGAATCCACTCAGGTAGATCTGTAAATTAACAAACCATGAGCAATAAGATTTCTTGTTAGTTAAGGAAATTTTAGCACAAACTACATGTGTATTTACTTCTGATGACCTCAATTTTTATGGCGTAATTTTTCCCATACAATATTATTCAACATTATGCACAACCATAACCAACCATTCAATATTTGTTACAACATTTTTCCCTTCTTTAAAACTCTTCATCACCTTGCAGCCATCCAGAAAAAGATCCGATGTGGACTTGGTCAAATCAATGGACTCCACTGTCGTCTCAAACTCTCCTGTTGACCGTCTGTTCTGCGTTGTGGAGGATGTCTCGTTGAGGTGCGTCGTCTGTATCATTGACACGTTAGATATACAACTAATGTCTGCCAGAGTGGACATCCGATCTACAACCAACACAGGGAAACCTTTCCTTTTACTACCTTGGGTAGAGAATGCTCAAAAGTTTGTCACAGAAATTTCTAAATGAACAAACAGCAAAAGATTTGAAACTTTGATCCATGCCAAAAATGTCAATATTTCATATTGTAGATATTCAGTAAAATGTTACCCCTGGGGCCATTGTCTTTCTCTGGGGTTGAGGTTTTGACCTCTGCCTTGGTCTCTGAATTGTCGGTCAGGCTGAACTGTTTCTCCTCCAGACAGTATCCCTTCTCTATGGAGTCATACAGCCAATCAGACTTCACAATGTTAATTCTCCATTTCTTGGCAAATTCATATTTTGCACCTGAAGTAAATGTACAATACAATAAATTAATTTCATCCAGATACAGTATCATAGTAACACAAAGGTTAAAGACCTCTCTTTAATTAATATACATGTAATTCAGGAAAGGCCTATCTGTTTTTTAACAATGAGTAACTTAAAATCATGTTTTCTGCATATAGATGTAAAAACTGACATATGAAACCAGACTACAAGCTGCTGAATGATAACCTCTATATCAGGCTTTGATTTAATCAACTCTTCAATGTTTGTAATTAAGAACATTTACATACACTCAATTTAGAGAGCTTTCACAAAATACTGTACATGCAAACTTCCAATATTTTTTCTTCTGTTTCTAGTGCTTGCTCTGTGTCACCTAACAATGATTTGACTATTGATATAACACACCCACCTTTAGGTTTGTTGATGATCAGGTGTGTACACTCGTTCACTTTCATTTCTCCTGTGTATTTACCACCTGAAATATTTTTCTTCATATATAGTTATAAGATGAAATGCATACATGTTCTGATTACAATAGGATATCTCTCATATCTCTGTAAATATTTTTCCATAAAAATGATCCACATGACTGTATGTAAGTACATCCACAATTCACTCCCCTGAACTATTCAGGTTCTTAGTCCCAGTCCCTAACTTTAATATACTTGATCTCTCTCATCCACAGATCCACTCACCCTGACCCCTCCCCTATTGATTCCTGCCCCGCCCCAACTGTTCTCACCTTCGTCCTCCACTGCTTTTTTGACCTGGTTCCTTTCCTCCGAGTCCAGACCGGACACGGTAATGACCAAGCCTTTAAAGACTGGACAGGAATACTCCAGGAACTGGCTGCTGCTTCCGTGGATGTGTCTACAAAGGCAGGCTCAATATTCAAAACATGTGCATGAAAATGTTTGAAAATTGGTAAAATGTTCATATAAGTTAAAAGCCTTAATTTAACATTTTCTAAAGTCTGCCACATACTTGGTTTGAGATGCTTCCCAGACTTTGTTCACCCAACTAGGGAGGTAAATTTGTTTCCCAGCAGATGCTGCCACCTGAATTGATACATTGAAAAATATCATACTAAAGGTATTCTTCCTCTACAATGAGATGTACAGAGGATAATAAAATTATTTACCTGATACCTCTTGCTGCCCCCATTGCCAGTGTTGAGGTGTAGATGTTATAGACACATGTAACTTACCTGGTACTTTTTACTGCCCACCTCGCCCGCGATGAGGTGGGTGACACTACTGGTGAGGTCCCTGCTGACCGTGCCCCCCATAGCCTCCACCTTCTCATGAAGCTCATTCTGTAAACAAACCAACAGGTCAAGCCAAAGGTCAAAGGAACACTTCATTGTAAATATTATTATAATTGTGACTCTTAGTGATGAACATTACTACCAATAAGGCCTTTTACTTTACTCTATAATACACAACTTATACTGACCATAAAATTCATTAAACTTCAGAGAGACTTAGACAGTCCGTTATCTAATCTGGCAACTGGCAACATGTTTTTCAGTGAGTGATAATATCAGGAAAGTAGTGGAAAGAAAGTGAAGTTGTATTATAACCACTGTAACTTTCATCTCTTATCACTTACAATAATGTATTCAAATATCAGTAGATTAACTTGCTTTATACATTTTCTGTGATAAAAATCTAAATAATGAAAGACTTTCTTTCATTTTATTATCAAATGTTTTATGAGGAGAATTACTCAACACTCGTTTTGAGGACAGACATATGTAAGGTAAGGTGAGAAGTGAAGGCTTACTCGTAGCTGTTTGACAAGATTGGTACAACACACTACCACATCCTTCATGGCGAGGTTATAGACTGGAACATTCCTCTTAGGGATATCCTACAAACAAACACACTCAATAAAATACAGTCAACGACCGATACAGAATAGATATTACAGCAATATTCTTAAAAACATAAACTAGAATTAAGAGAAGTAAATCTTTGCAAAGGACTTTTGTTATACAGCATTATACTGTTCATAATCACATTGCTGTAAAGGAATAGTACTCACAAGTTTATACTCCAAAGAAGACAAAATGCACAGGGGTCCAAATATCCTATAAAACATAAATTTAATATACAATACTAAGACTTTGGAATTGAACTTACCAATTTATTCACTTTAATATTATCCAGTGACTGTGTTACCTGCATCCTAAGTTTCTGATATGGTTGAACGATTTGCCTCCAAATGGATCGTAAAGATATACACAGTTCTTCTCTTTTTTATTTATCCTTAAGCATTCTGAATCCTTCATCCACTCAACACTAAAGCCCTCCTCAATCAGGCTCTGAAATATTAAAACACAATAGAGTCGTCCAAGATATCTGGCTTCTTAGATCTATAATGTAGAAAATCATCTTAGTGAAATATTTACTAATGATATGAAAGCACAAACTGGAGTTTCAATAGTATTTATTGTGGATTTCATCATTACAGATCAATAAATTAAAATGTTCAGCAAAGTAAGAAACAAAACAACAATTAGTATTGGTTAAGACACTGATTGAAATGTTTTAGCTATTCTAAAACTGTACATTTTCACAATCTGTGAAATTTTATGCCTGCCAAAGATATTACTGTACATGTAATATCAAAACAAAATTCAAACTTCACACAGATCTATAACACTATCTACTGACCTTGTGAGCTTTCTTCATTGCTTCTGTTGCCTTATCTTCTCCATTCTCTTCATCCAAGACAACACACCGCACCCTAAACTCCTCCTCACCCATTGCTCTCTGTTTCCAGTCGTTTAGTCAAAATCACTTCATCATTTTATTTCACTGCAAGACAAGAAGTTTGAAATATTTCTTTTCAAAAATTTTAATACCAAAACAAGATACTTTTTATGCTTCATTTATTTATTTTAAAGGGAGACAGGACACGTATCACGTGACTTTCATTGCAATGATACTTCGATGTGCTAACTCTATTATGACGTCATAATTGATTTGATTGTATGATGCTATGATGTCATTTATCCATTATGACGTCATACAGGATTTGATAGATCTTTTTCCTGTACTCAACGGCTCTAAAGTAGTCATTTTCACAACATGAGATGGGGGAAATTTAAAATTTTAACTTTAGAAATGTAAATGTATAAAATCATAAGCGGTTAATATAATCAGGTATATATTCTGATACTGATCCTTTCATGTTAATTGATAAATCTAAATAATGCATTACTTTTTTGATAGTTTAAAACAGAAATTGTCACAAAAGGTCATAATTCCAGAATAAGGGGTATGGGTGATTTCTACTGTAGTATCTCTCTTTAATGGCAAGAAAGTGGCCATGAAAATTTTATAAGTAATAAAGCACATGCTAAGGTTGATATATGAAATTTTGTTCAAAAATTAATTGACAGTTTTTTTTGTGCCATCACATTTTGTTCAAATTTAGAATCAAAAACTTCAAAATTTGAAGCGCTGATTTGAGCAATATTTTGATAAAATTATGATATTGCTATGTAAAAAGGCCAATGTTGTAATTGATTTTGAAATTTGTTTCCATTCTTAAAATTAATGAATATAATTTGCAAATAAATTCCATCAAATAAAATATTTATTGCAGAAAATTGAAATTGTTCAAAAAAATCATAATGACAGACAAGGGGGATAATTCCTATCAAAATATCTCCCTTGCAAGGTAAGAAAGTAGTCATGAAAATGATGCATGTTGTAGTGGACATCTAAATATAAACGTGCTAAGAAAAGCAAAAAATTTTATTGACAAATAATTTTACACTGCAACGTCCTGTCTCCCCTTAAAACAGTTAAACATAACTACAACACTTTAAATATAAATATGTGCTTTACTCATCTTAGGTAAATTTAGGTAAAATAATCAACAATATTGAACAGTCTAACATTCCTAGTACGGTACATAATGGACATTAAAGTGATACAATGAAGTCGCCAATTCAGGGTCACATTACACTGTTTCTTTGATATTTTGCAAAGGTATTCTATTTAAATTTTATACTATATATATATTGAAAGTATATTTTGTGAGTTATTAAGGATTCATTTTGTGTTTTAAAATAAATTCCCGGAAACAATATTTACAGAGGCATTTCAACAAGGTATGGTTTCCCCATTTTCGAATCATTTTCTCCATTTATAGGTCATGTGACTTCAAAGTGTCAGTAATGTCGGGTAATTGTCTCAGAACACAATTTTCAATAATTTGCCGCATTGAAAAAATAATGCTGATCAGAAAATATATTGACAACTACCGGTACTGATATTCAAGTAATGGGAACCAATTTCTAAATGTAAATGACAGTCGTGATTCAAAATTAAATGGTCATCATTATGTCATCATTGTGAAAAAAAAAAAGAAAAAATATATTCAAAGAAACTAACAAACAAGATGAATAAAACGACACCCGAGTTGGATGAATTATTTTATTCAATTGAATCTCTTTTTTCTCTTTCACGTTATCGTAAACCCGCAGAAAAATATGTTTCAGGTATAGTGACCCGCAGTTGGGGAAATTCCTTCAGATTGATTAATTTATTTGAGTAAATTTATTTGAGCAGTTCTGCAAAATCTCTGACATATAACTAAATGCATGTGCAATATTTTCATCCATGAACGCCCTCCCACAACTTTCACATCAACCACGCTGCAGCGTAAATAATGAAAGTAGCCTGTCAAAAATGTGTGAAAATCTCCATCTCACAAGCGCTTGATTTCTAATTTCGTTTCTCGGAGGGTCTGTAAATGTTAATTTTTCGAATATCGTTTAATGATCAAAGACAGAAAGGCCTGCAGTTTGTTATCAATGTACTTATTAAGTTTATTCTGCTTCTAATTAAACAAGGTGACTTGAAACACAGACGAGTGACCAGGAATAAGAGATGACCCGGAATTGAAGACTTCACTGTACTGTAAACCAACTTTTATCATTAGGGACATCTTTATTTGAAATCACAGATTTCTGAGAGGAAATGAATGATGTCAAAATGATTAACAACAAGAAAATTGGGCAACCAAAGCTTGAATTATGATTATCAAAAAAATATTCTGATACAAAGTGGTTTACCATACTTTTTACAGAAAAAAAACTTTCATTGAACTTAAGACACATTTTGAAAATTCTGTATGGTTACTTTTTTATCTTTTTTTTACAGGTTACACTTATTCACACACATATATATATATAGCTTCAACCTCTAAAAGGTCACACCTTGAAACATTATTAGCGAGCGCAGCTCGCCGGCGCGAAGCGAGCTCTAACGGCAAGGCGTGTGTGAATAGAAAATTCGGACCAGTTGCACATTCATTCAACGGATTTTTTTGGCGTCAGTAAATCGGACCAGTAATGCATTGTTTTAATCGTCCCATTAGTTCCCTGTAATCATGGCAATTTTTTTCACTTCACACTCTCACGAGAATCAGCAAGACAATCAAAACAATAACGATGTATACGATATACAGTCAATGTTACCTCTAAAGTTCACCTCAGTACACTCTCAATCAAAAATAATCGAGTGACATTACAAAGGTTTGCACATTGATCCGATAGATTTTTTCGGCGTCAGTAAATTTTGACCCACAATTCATAGTACCAATGGTTTCCAACTCCTCACGTTCTCGCGAGAATCAAAGTAAAACTTTTGAGAAGCACATAAGATGTGTAATTTTAAGAACATCATGCTTTTTAAGTAAATAGAACAGTATACTTCGCTTACTTTTATTTCTCAGGGGAGTTTTAAAGAGTCAGACGACACTTAACCAACGTGAACTATGACGTCACAATAAGGGGAAATTACTCTAACTGAAGTTATTGTAAATCTGCTGAAATTACCAAAATCCTCTCAAAATCTTGCAAAGCTAAAGAATGAGGACATTTCTTCAGATATAGGAAACAGTTGTAACTTGCACTCATTTGGATGAATGCTCACATTTACTTTATACACTATAATTACGGTAATTTCCAGGAACGTACACGTAGCATCGGTTTTTTTAAAAGGGGGATGGGGGGTGGATGACAGCCTCATCCAAAAAATCTTTACAAGCAAAAAGAAAATAAAGATAATTCTCAAAATTCTGAAAATTCTAATCCTTCAGCTCTTTAGCAGTTCAATGGTTTCTTTATTTTCACTTCTATTTATTACACACTCCAAACCCCAACCCGTGGGGGGGGGGGGGGGGGCAACTCCATGTTCCTTTAATATGATAGGCAAATATTTTTAAGCGTATTTTAAAAAAAAAATTAATAAGAAAAAATGTCGACTGCAAAAAAGGGGATGAACTAACGTTACAAACTTACAATTACTTTAAAAGAGGAGATACAGTGCTATGAACATTTATATTAAAATCTTTATTATTCAACAACATTTTATCTGAGATTAAACTATTGTTCTACTTATAAATAAATAAATAATAAATCTTATAACATATGAAATCTTATCAACTATGGATAATGGAAATTTACTGAAAAAATAGGTTATGTTTTATTTTATTTTGCAATCAAATTTCTTTACGTTGTTAATTTTATTTTTATTGATTTATCATAATTCATTGTTTGATCACATGCTGCGCTCGCCCCAACGGTCGCACCGTAAAACATATTATGATGCTTATCAGCCTATTGAAGTGACTGTTCCTTTAATTGTAAAAGTCTGAGGCAGGGTAAAGAGACAAATTTTCATAGATCAGATTAAAATAAATGATAAATTTGACTTGCTGATTCGAGAGACATTCATACTGACATAGATGTCGGTATGTAGCTGGTATGTACGTCCTTGATATGCTGCTACATTTATGTTATTGTCTTCTACTAGTACTTCTACAAAACTTTGAAAAGTTTCTCCCCGAGATAATGATAATCGTATTCGTTATATCATGTGATTGTTTGCTCTGGTCCTTACAAATAATGTGAATTCACTCTACCACGCTCTACCAAATGACGATTTCTGTCAAATCCCTTTAGTGTACTTACGTTACTTTTCAACAATATGCAAATAATGATTAGGAATTTCCCAACACCCGCCATTATTTTTAAGTTTGGTGTGATTTTATTTTGAATAGCGAACCCGACTTATTTATGTTACCTCTCTCTCTCTCTCTCTCTCTCTCTCATAATAAACGCAGATATGTATAAATAATTTAGAAAATAATTATGAATTTTATATTTTTTATAAAAAAATTAAGACCAATGTTATTTTTAAGGTGTGTGTGTGTGTGTGTGGGGGTAACAAGTGAACTCGGCATCTGGTGAATTCGGCACCTACGTAAATAGTGAACTCGGCACCTGGTGAATTTGGCACCTGGTGAATTCGGCATTATGAATCTGGTGAATTCGGCACCTTGATATATTTTATCATAACTAAAGATAGAAAAACATAGAAAGAAACACAAAACCATAATTAATGCGCTTATGAAAAATAAAAATTTCACACATCCTATTGCCTAATGCGTTAATAAAAACAACTAAATACAAAAAGTATATATGTTTAATAATTAACTATAAAATTGAGGAAGAAATAAGGTAGATTTTTAAACACATTAATTTACTCCTTATATTATCTGTATTATATTTATAATAAACAGAGTTTAATAATTATGTATACTCAACATCAAAAGTACTTAATCATGTGTTATTCAGTGTGTACCTTGTTTAATTGCTAAAACAACAAGATGACAGCGGTGTATTCCTAGTATACATGGAAGGGGTACCAGGTGCTATTAGACAATGTATTCCCCGTACACAACTAATTATGAGGAGGTTAATGAAGAGACCCTGTCAACACATGGGCTTCCCTGTGTCACTTGTTCTTGAGACTTCTAGAAGACAACAGTAATTTAAATTAAAGAACAAATTCGAAAAGAAGTAAATATGTATGCATATAATAATTGTTTGTACATTGTAATGTATACATGGATAAACAAATATATTAGTTACCCACACAACACCTAATATATATTCCATATGCTACCCCCTAATTAACAATCCACAAGTTTTGTGATTAAGTAGTGGTTTTAAAATACCTGCAATCTACAAATCTTTGAACAAACGTAATTATTTGTTCGTCAACTTTTTTTTAATCCTTGAATATCTGACATTAAATAGACTAAAATATTAAAATTGTTAATACTTTAAATATAAAGTTTTAAATATAAAGTTCACTTGATTCCCATATAAATCAATATCTATATGTATGATTATGAAACTAATTAAGACATTACATAAGACTCTGACTATTTATTGTGTATTTATTAAATATTTATTAAAATATGATCAAAGCACTGTGTAATTGCTAGTCAAGAACAGTCAAAACAGCAAAATATATGTACATTGTATGACCCAACTTTCATAGCTACTGAATTTACATTACATGTAATAAAATTGTATTAATTTTATAAAACTAGATGACAATCAAAGATGTTCCACAGTTAACCTATGTCTGAATAAAAATTGTGCTTTGCAACACATATTATAAATTCTAAGAAAGTTTTTTTTTTATCTCTGAAGTGCAATACTTTTAAATATATAGTTGTTTCAAATTTCATGCATTGCTAAATATAAAGTGTCACTATTTTCTCTCTCTCTCTCTCTCTCATAATTATAATGTAGATGATATTGCTTTGATAGCGAAATCTACAGAAGATTTACAATGTATGCTAAATAAATTACATGAGTGGTGCAGACGATGGAGAGTACTTATAAACACCAACAAGTCATAACGTATGCATTTTCGAAAAAGTAAGTCAAGAGCAACGAATTTTGATCTTACTCAGGAAATTTTATGGAAAATGGAGAAAGGTTAGCTAAAGCAGGGGGCGTGCTCTAGGGAAAATTATTTCTTCAATACATAATAATAAAGACTTAAGGTTTAACTCATACGAGAAACTATTCTACTCCTGTGTCATTCCAGTTTTGGACTATGCATCCAGTGTCACTATAAATCCATTCCATTGGGGGTTCAAAAAATTTCAATCGATAGATAATGTTCAAAATAGACTTCGTTATTTTCTTGGAGTTCATCGTTTTGCGCCAACTTTGTCAGTTTATGGAGATGTAATTAGATATTGGAATAGAGTTTCATTCTTTTACACGTAGACAATCTTTATTGTTCAGAAAATAAACATAACCCTTGTTCGTAAGAAGCGGTGCGGATCAGAAACCCTTGGCTAGCGAAGATGATCTTTGTTTACCTCTTGATGCTGTGTTATTTTCTTTTCTTTTTTCATTTATAATGTGTTTAAAGTGGCATATATACCCGACGGGCCGGGTGTTAAATCCATGCTTATTGTTGTTGATATTACACTTGGAAATGTATACACATGTCACTATAAGTAAAATAAATTACATACTACTATAATGAGAAAAAACCCTCACACACGTAGAGGCATTAAGTTAAAACTAAAATTCACTTACAATTAAATTCATGGAAATGTTTTGTAACAACAAGATACTGTATTGAATTATGTTCATACCTGAAAAAGCATTACATGCATGTATTTTATTTCATTTTATTCAGGTAAATAAATCACAGAATGCCATGATTACGTACACATATAAAATATAACAAATAGAAAAACATACATTATCTCAGCACTACGCAAGTACTTCATAAGAATCAATTTGTTCATATAGATTACATGACATACAATTGTTTTACTGAATTAAAATAGCCTTTACTGTTATTTATAATGTTTGATCTGCTTATGTTTAAAATCCACAATGAATAAAAAGATGAATGTAGCAAAGAATATTATCATAATCTTTGTTGTACTTAAAATTAAGGATTTTAATGAAGTAAGTTAGACAAAATTTCAAAATGAGTTAATTGACTACAACTACCGGTACAGGCAATATATCTCACACAGTATCTGCAATAATTTCAGTGACAAGTGAAAAAAGTTGATCTTTAATGGTAAACAAGAAATATATAGTAAAAATTATACTAAATTGCAAGAAATTATGGACATGGCAGATAAGAAAATGATTTGAAAACCACATTAATGATAATTTCAATCCCTCGATCTCCTTAAATTATTTTTGCCTATGATAATATGACTATATGGATTAATTGTCTCAATTCATCTTTAAACTATTTTCTCCATAATTAGCTGGTGAGCGCCTCTGATTTTCTCATGAATGTGAAGATCATCGCTAGCTAATTAAGATTAATCTGGACTGGACAACTTACAACCAAATGTGCAAATGTTCATAAAATTTTCATAGAAAGATAGATTCTTACAGTATAAATTATATCAATTCATTCAATTCAAAAATAAATGTAATTTATGTCTCTGGTCATACATTGTGTAAAAAGAATAAAAATTGTCGATTTTTTCAAAAATGTGTGTCTAGAAACAAAGAGATAAATGAATAATATACAAGTGCCGAGTTTACTAGATGCCGAATTCACCAGATGCCGAATTTACTAGATGCCGAGTTTACCGGATGCCGAATTCACTATTCTCGGTGCCGAATTCACCAAGTGCCGGGTTTACCAGGTGCCGGGTTGACCAGCATTCTGTGTGGGGGGGGGGGGGGGGGGGTCGTCATGCATTATACAGTATTGTATATACCACCCCACCTACTCCCGTGTAAATTTTTATGAATTTTGTGGGTATAAATGATAACATGCCAAGAAAGTCTGCTCCAAAATTCCGCTTTCACAATCCCGTTATAAATTAGTGACCACATCCCAGGTGGTCAGCGTTACCACGGCAATGAACCGATTAAGTGAAATCGAGCTCCCTCAGTGTCTGCTTTCTTCAACTGCATTCTTATCTAAGAAATGGCACAGAGAAAAAGACGAGCCCCTGTAAGATTCGGAGATTGGGAGGAAAGTTTAAATTTTAGAAGCTTAAAGGAAAAGAAGTCGGAAGAGGTACGGTTAATATTATTACACACATATCGTATATACTTATATTTAAACATTTGTAACTTTTAATTTTGTAACATATTCATTTCTAAGAATAGTTGTAATAATCAAAGTAGAAGTCCCTGATGTTAATAATATGTATACATATCTATGTACGTATTATAGTTTGTGATCGATATTCTTAGGGTTCCCTTTTGATATTCCTGTATATGTACTTTTAACTATAGTCTAGTGTTTACATTTATTTGTAACACGTATACAAATCTCAGTCAAAGTGTGTATGCGGATCTAGCGCCGCTCTGTACCTTAGATCATGATAAACATTTCAAAAATATCCAACATCGGGAAAATTATGCATTATCCAAACTAAGTAAAAAAAATAAAACAATGATAGAAAAATTATCTATGTTTTAAACTATTCTCAACAATTTATCTCAGAAACTATGGGAGATTGAGGACATATTGGAGAGGAAAGAGCGAGAAGTGCTTGTAAAATGGAAGGACTGGGAGGGACCATCAACCTGGGTCAGTTTAGACGGAAACCAGGAATTGCAGCAATTCATTGAAAGAAATAAAGGAAACCCCCTCTCTTGTCAACTTCATTGCAGGAATTTAGATTCCAACAAAGTAGACTGCAGGAACAATCCTGATGACATTATGGCACTGCGACAGGCCATATTTGACAGTTTAGGCGATGCACTCCGTACACCCGATGGTGCATTAGGTGTCCAATCGAGGACAACAGTGAAAGTGCCTTTTTCTTGTGCCAGTTTTAATACATACTTTAGGTCACTGAAGGATACTCTGTCAAAAGACAATGGAAATGTGGATTTCTACCTCACAGGTGATATACTATCTGTAGTAAAATTATAATTATTGTTTTCTTGAGCCCATGACAAGTCTATTTAAATTTTTGGTTCCATGCAAGATGAGACAGGAAGTATCTTGAAAGACATATACTTGGTATGCAAGTTTTCGGTTACTAAATATAATTGTTAAATAATTTGTGTTTATTTTTACAGGTGAAGAAATGACTTCTGCCATTGGAGAGAACTGGTCAAGTCGATGCTACAAAACATCAACAGAAACATATGTCTCCTTCAAAGAATTTATTCATGTCTGGTGGGGATATAAGGAGAGAAAGCAATACCAACACAATAATTGTAAAAGGTATGATTATATTAATTTAATTCTATGTGCATGTTTATTTACTTATTAAAAAAACAATAATAACATCAAATATGTGATACAATATTATTCTAATAAAGAACAACAATTCTATACATTATTTACTTAATTGTAATAGTAAGAACAATAACTATAATATCAAAAGTGTGATACAATATTATTCTAATATAACAGAACAGAAATTTTAAACATAGAAATACAATATTTGTTCATCATTGTGGGCTTCTTAATAAATATTGCTTGAAAATAATACAAAATCTGCTTCATCATAAAAATCTTTGTTTAGATGCACCTGGAAAGATGCTGAGGAGAACAGACCACAGCTATGTGACCCGGTAACACTGTATGTTCGTGGTCCATCATGGATTCACGTTACTTTTACGAGGTCACGCAGAAACATGGTTACTGGGACTGTAGCTAAACGACGGTATTTAAGACTTTACATATTTTCTTTTTTCACGTCCAGTTCCGTGTAGGCTTGACCAAAGCATTCTATTTTCCCTCTCAAGAATCTGTAATTAAAGATCACTATGACAAGGACTGAAATCTTAAATAAATTATTCATTGCAGAAGGCAGAAAAATTTATGAAACAAATCAAGCAGATTGACTATCTGAATAAAGGTATGTACCTGCTTTGAGACATGTTTTTTCCTTTTTGACCCATTTCTGTTGGTGCTTCCAAAGTATGCTTGACGATGGTCAAAATTTTTACGCTCAACTTGAGCAACCCCAATATCATGTAAGTAATTGAATGATTGCAGAAACTGTGGTACATGATAAACCATAGCTGAAAATGTAATTTAAACAAAATAAATTTTATACCTTGAAAGAAGTAGGGACAGGGTGTATGATTACTCAAGTACATGTATCAGTTTTATAGAATCTTTCACATTTTTACACACCATGAATGTATGGGATTACATCTTCATCAAAAGTTTGTTTTCTAAATTCAGTGGCCCATTCTTTTGCTTCTTTTGCAAACGTTTCCACGTTTTTGTAATTATCTGTTCCAGGTAACGCCCGGAGACTTTCCATGAGCTCATGGAAACCTGACCACAGATCTTGCAGGGCTTCCACGTCCAGGTCCTGTTCTTCATCTTCTGAGAAGTCATACGATACCTGAAGACGAGAGCCTACATTCCTCCTCAGCTAAAACAACAAAAATGAAAAGTTTTATATAACTATGTAAACATTCAGGAAATATAAATGTTATTCAAGGAATTTGAGTTTCTGTTAATATACCTTAGTGTTATTCCCGACAGCATCTTTTAGTCGGGCTACAAGTTCGGGTTTTTTTCCTTTTTTGGAAAGATTTCTGTTAGTTAATTCGTCTCTCAACTGAAGTACTGAAAGGCTTTCTATTGATACATAGTGCCTGTCCTTTTTATTGTCCAGAATACGGTGGATTTCAACGTCTCTTATAATTTTACGTAAATCATCACCTACAAATGAAATGGCAAATATTTTCAGAAGATTTGCTACAAGTGCAAACATTTATAGTCAATATTTTTTAAGGAAAGGCTTATATATACCTGTTGGCTGAGACCATTTCCTCACTTTGGTGTTCAATTTGTCATCCCCCCTTTCCTCCCACATTCTGAAACTTACACCTACGCGTTTCAGTTCCGTTTTCAGATTGTCTTCAGATTTCTGGTCTATTGCCCAGGTCACAAGCTGAATTTAAAATTGTCGAAATCAAGCAAGGAGATCATGTGTATGCAGATAGTTAGCAGAGTCATTAAAAGTATACATTCATGTATATTAATAAGACACAGTGTACCTGATTGAAGAGCTTTAGAGAAATCCTTATGCGCAGATGAAGATCATCAATGGGCATGTCATGGTATGAAATGAAAGGGCAGAGATCTTTATCTTTGTATCCGAGTGTTTTCTTTTCAGAATTTAGAACAGTTTGTTGTTCTTCTTTAGATCTCTGTATATCAACCAAGATGGGACTACAAAATACATAATGAAATCGCATTAGTTCTCCAGCAATTGCTATTGTTTTTATTACAATATCAATTTACAACAGTTACTTACTACTGAAATCACATATCTGCTTTTTGGAGCAGTGGCACCACATACAGAAAAATTCGCATTGAGCACCATTAATTCCCCTCAGTAAGGCAAGTGCCTTCCAATCACAAGTCATTATCCTACAAAATACATAATTACACCAGTTTAGAATTTGAAATGATAAAACAAATAAGGTACAGAATAAAAAAAAACATATACAAAGATGATGAGATAACCTGACCATTTTACTGAAATTTTTCTTCCATTGATGACAATTCCATTTAATTGAATATTTTCCATGTCTCTAAATGTCCCAGAGGCAAACTCCTCTAAGCTGCACCGATTTTCATCTCCTAAATAAATAAATTGGAATAAACATGTGATAATTTAAATAAAAATTCCAAAATACATATCATGACAGGAAATTTCAATAAATACAAAGTTTCTCACCAATGTAAAAGAAAAGTGTAAACTCATCTTCTGGACACATGCTTAAATCTTCAAGGTTATCTGGCAATGACTGTCTTGGTGCTAAAATCTTGAACACCCCTCTTACAGAGGAGATATTTTTGGCAATTTTGGCACCATCACAGGAAAAACGCAGGGTAACAGTATCATTCTCAATATACTTTTGGTATTTTTGGTGTTGAAGGACAAACTCTAGAATGTGTTCTAGCTTTCTAGTACTGCAGTCTGCCTTTGTTTTAAAAAAAATAAAAGGAAAATGGCTTGTGCTATTATCGACCAGTTTCTAAAAATTGACATTTAAATGATGAGATTAAAAAAAACGTGCAAAATTATTCAGTGGTCAACACATTTAAATGCACTGTACATGTACTTACTGTTGGATGGCTCATTATTTCAAGAGTGGTGTTGAGACGGAATTTTTCTGCATTGATTGCTGACTTGCTTGGTATTATTGAACCAATCATATGAAGTTCATGTAAAGCTTCGTCAGAAATTCTGAACTTGTCCTTAACTGCAATAACCTGTTGAATTACAGCAAGATCTTGGGATTTCTTAACACATTCATTTTCCAAACTAGCATTTTCATCAGGGGACACTTTGCGGGGAAAAAAGGATAAAACTTGTCCATTATCAAAATTGAACTGAACTTTGATGGAGGAAACATCACTGTGAACACGGCTTGAAGCTTCTTGAAAAGCACTTTGGTATTTTCTTTTCCTTTCTCCTCTTTGAGAATGTTTCAGCTCAAAAAATCCTTTTACTTTGCGTGGTGTTTTGTTATTTTCCGTGCCACAGTGGTCCTATTGCAATAAAACACGTGAAATAATCAAAACATTATAAAGCTTCAATCACATACAATATTGATAAAGTTATAAATTTGTCAAATACACGTACATTGACTTTTATACGAATTCTGCATATTCACTATTCAAGTATTTCGGTTTAATCTATTTGCTAAAATATAGTTATCACTCTATTGGGTGGGTAAGTTTAATGTATTGATCACCGACACTGTGGATCATCCATAAACAAGTAGTCTGTTACGTACCTGCATGTTGTTATTCAACGGCAACATTACTCGTCTACGCACAGGTACAGCCGGCCGCGCCTCCATCCATGGTCGAAAAAAAATCGACATTTTTACAACTTTAACCTAACTGATTTACCAGAATTTTTACATTTCCCACCAATACAGATAATAAAGCGGTGTCTGTTTAACGAAATATATTCAAAACTAACAATAACAAAGTTTTAGATAAATTTTACAGCATAAGTTCAAAAATTAACGCTGATAAACATTTAAATAACATTAATTATATAAAACATCACATAATAACAAACTTCGCAGTGGTCATACATGTACATCCGATTGAATATTTCATTTTTATTCAGTTCTTTAATACAAGGTTAATTAGCCATACCTTAATAAATACTCTCTTAACAAAAACGATATCTGTGTATTTAACACTTTACATGACGTAAATCAATGTTACATGTACTTTCATCGGCTTAATTTTAATAATAATTCTAGATTTATAAAAACACCGAACAAAACACAACATTCTGTAATTTAGAAAGAAAAAAATCTTTGAGACTGTGTTTCTAAGTGTAAACAATATGGAGACGATGAATAGTAAAAGAGGAAAAATCACAATTTTTTTTTTAATTACAAAGTGTCTGTCTTCCGAATCTTTTCTTTTCTCTTTTTTTTTTTATCCCAACACATATCTCTAAGCGATAAACATTCACTCTCTTGAAAGACTGCCGTAGACAGCCGCTGACCCAAATCTCTGAAACTTTAGTACAGCTCCCAGATTGGTTTATTGCGGGTTTTCAAGCAAATGCGGCTGACCGTAATTAAGTGTATAATTGAAGACCGTTACCTAGGCTTATTCTAAACCGGACGACATTTCTTGGCATGCATGTTCGAGATCGTTCTTGGAATGAACAATGTCATTTACTAATTGTTATAGTGTTCATTGGCATATCGGCTTTTCCTTATTATTGTAATAATTTCATACTTGTCTGTTTTGGGCTCTAAATTAGAAATAAATGTTCTGTTATGTTTTATTCTGTATTACTCTAATGGTGTCCGGGTTTTTCTGGGGTAGAGAGAGTCTTCCAATGTCTATTTCTTATATGTTTACCATATGTAAATTTAATATACGTTTACAAAACTCAAGTGGGGTCCCTATTATTTTCATAAAATCTACAATAAGATCGCATCCGCTTAACTTGTATAAATCTAGTTGCGATGACCGCTCATGAATCTTTATAGCACAAGTTTAGCTTTTTAAAAAAGCTTACCGTCTTTAGAGCAAACTTTACACAGCAATAAGTTATGAAAGATTTTTTTTATATAAATGTCCCTTTCCTCTGCATGTGGAACTTTTTTATTTGTGCCGTAAACGTGCGTGCCTGAATTGAGAAAGGCGAACCACGTGCTTGTTAGTTGAGATCGACTCTACGGTAGATCTTAGGAAGGGTCGTATTGATTAAAAAAAAATAAATAAAAAATACCACAGCATTCAGCATCTTGTTTTGCTGATATTAGTTTTACCGTGATAATATGCAAACTTGTTTAGTGATATTAGCCATACCGTATCAAATTTTCTCATATTTTGTATTTGTATAAACGATACAAAAAGAAAAGAACAAAAAATTTCAATAGATTTTTTAGAATATTGCTTTCAACAAGTTGTACTGAAAAATTAAAGCCTGAATTTTATTCAAAGCAATTTTTATTGTTTTTTTGTTTTCTCACTTTTTAAGATTTGAAATCTACGAAAATTGTTACGTCGTACGTAAAAAAGATCACCAGAAAATGGGTAGGCCGGAACCAGGCTATGCGGAGCATTATGGGTAGGCCGGAACCAGGCTAAAAATTATCTCCCTTGCGCCGAACAGTATTTCAACCAATGAAATAAATGTAAATTTTCACATTATGTACACAAATGAGAGGAAGTGCACAACCCGGAGACTGTAAATTATTTCAACTCTTTTTACCGTCTTCCAAGGAAGACGGTGATTATTTTACAAGTTAAGCTTTTTAAAAAAGCTTACCGTCTTCAGAGCAAACTTTAAACAGCGTTAAGTTATCAAAGAATTTTTATATATTAAAGATCGCCTTCCTCTACATGCAATGGCTTTTGAAACTTTTTTTATATGTACATTAAGCGTGCGTGCCTAAAATTGAGAAATGCGAACTACGTGCTTGTGAGTTGAGATCGACGATAGTATGGAAAAAAGATCTTAGGAAGGGTCGTTTATTCTAATAAAATCAAACTTAATTCCACAGCATTCAGCACTTGTTTTACTGATATTTAAACAAGACCTTGGACTTTTAGTAGGTCGTAACTATCTATTCTTGCATCAAAACAAGTTAAAGATGACGCTGGTTTCAAGCGAAATAAACACCAATTTCGTATTCTTAGATCAAAAGCCAGACAAATCTTGTTGATTTCAAAGAGCCATGGTTGTATGGCCAGCAATGAAATAGACAGGCCTACGTCACAATGCTGTTTGACACAACTACCCAAAGTCCAAGCTCCTGTTAAATTGGTTCTAGTTTTACCCGATACCGTATCTAATATGCTAACTTTTTTTACTGATATTAGACACACCGTATCAAATTTTCAAATTTTTGTATTCGCATAAACAATCCAAAAAGAAAAGAACAAAAAGTTTCAATAGATATTATAGAACATTGCTTTCAACTACTTGTACTGAAAAATTATAGCCTGAATTTATTGATAGCTAATTTTATTGCTTTTTTCGTTTTCTCACTTTTTAAGATTTGAAATCTACGGAAATTGTTAAGTCGTACGTAAAAAAGATCATAAGAAAATTATCTCCCTTGCGCCGAACAGTTTTTTTAACCAATGAAATAAATGTAAATTTTCACATCATGTATTTCCTACCAATCACAAAGGAGATGAAGTGCACAACCCGGGGATTGTAAATTATATCAATTCTTTATACCGTCTTCCAAGGAAGACGGTAATAAAATTTAAGCTGTTTGTTAATGTATGAAACTACTGGGTAGAAGGGGGGGGGGGTAGGTTATAAAAGATCTGAAATATCGGAGAAAGAAATGCAACTCCATTTATTAAAATTAATATCCAGGCTACACTCCCGAGACTTCATGGATCGAATATTCGAATTCTGGTCTTGACTTGCGACGTTGATGTTCGGCTTGACGAGGATCTATGATCTATGAGGCATTGTCGATATAATTCATGAAGTTGTCTCTCTTTTATCTGCGAGAGATATACTGTGACTGGAGAGAATCCCGTGGGTTCTAACGATGGTGAAACGGTTTTGATAAGCTTCAGATGTTTATATGAAGTGCATCACATTGCATCATAGATGCATATAGTTAAAGACAGTGCAGGGAAAAGGCAAAGTCAGCGCTAGCGTGTTATGTACGCCAAATATCACTTTGTCGAATATTTACACCTTTCTTTGGTTTATTAAATAAAGTTGGTGCAATTGGGCAAAATAACGCCTATCATTGACAGCTGTTACATTGATGGAATAACTAGTTAGCATTATTTGACCTTTAACTCTTCTCCATATATTTGGTCGTGTGATTCATGTTATACTGTATATTAAATCTGTCATACAACATACCGTATATCCGATAATTTTCGAACTTTTGATATCGCAAAAATGACTGACGCAAATGAAAAATGCTACACATTTCTCCTATTTTCGCAAATTTTGTGACACGCGAAAAAAACCTCAACGGATATACGGTATGGCTTAACGGTGAATTTATGGGATTAATAAAGTAATACAGTAAAGTATAGCAAAAATAGCCATTTATATAAATATAATATGTACGTGTATATTTAAGTGAATCCCAAACCTATATATTATTCTTTATTTAATATTTTAAAAGACATTCTATTTACTTTCTTATGGCAAGTCAAACGTTGCAAAAGATTATCTTATCCATTTGTATTGTAAAAAATTTCATTTGTATTATAAATTTGTTTAATTTTTCTCTTGTGTTGTATATCTTATTTGTTCTGTTTCTTAGGGATTGTCTTATCATACCGAAGCAATCAAAGTTTGAGAAAATGAATATCATCGATCTTTCGAGTAATATTATAATCTATCAAAGTTCAATTGATTGATTCTTGTTTGATAGTAATTGACTAGTCTAGAGAGAGAGAGAGAGAGAGAGAGAGAGAGAGAGAGAGAGAGAGAGAGAGAGAGAGAGAGAGAGAGGCTCTTGGCGTATATAGTCATACCATTGTCATTTACTAATTTTCAATCTAAATTTAAGAATCATTATACATGACAAATTACCATTTTAGATTGAAAATTAGTAAAAGACACCTTTATCAAAGGTTACTATTAATATAGAATGAATTGGATTTTTGTTTCAGCCGCTAAGTTCATTGGAGAGCCATGTCTTACAATTTTAATGTTTCTTCTGAAAGACATCACGTAACACCCACATCTAATGGTGACCTTGGATTTCTCTTCATCATTATGTCCCGTACCTACCTGGCGTACTTTCTTTCGAAATATACAATTACATTAACTATAACTTAGTAGATTTTTCCTTTCAGTATATTGAGTCTAACCGTGTCGCGCAATAGGCTTAAGTTGCAAGTCATGAGTTCGGAATCCACCCCCGCTTTTATATTCTTTAAAACTTTGTAAGAATTTTTTTTTATCAAATTCATATATTTATAATCAAATACTATACGATTTGACAATGTTGGAACCGTGATTACATATTTAATATGATGTATCATCCATATTAATATTTCAGAATGTCCAATATCCTCTAACAAGAACTTCCCCTCCCGTGAACATACGCGCGTTCGACATTGAGGGCTCAAGACCAATTACTTGTACATGTACATGTATATAGCGTAACTTCTTATTTAGCAGCTGCATGATTTTCAAGCCTAAATTCAAAATATAATGAAGAAAATTGTATTAAAATTTTATTTCGTTTATTCATAATAATTTAAAAAAAAGAAAATAAAACTAATACCCGAAACATGCATGTAATCAATTATGACAATAGTGAAATAATTATCCAAAATTCACGACATCGGGTTCAAACTCTTGATGTCTGGTAGATATCAGACGAATTAATAGTCTCCAGTACCATATCAACATTTATTATTTTGGTAGATGTCTTACTCAAATCCAAGATTTCTGATAGATATAGATGCATGGTAGATATTGGGTAAAAAGAACATATTAAAATATAAAAATATCGTATCATGTTAAGGAGGTCTGATAAATACACGGTTCAAGGTCATGCCATGACGGAGATGTCAAGGTCAACTTCTCGTCTCCGATGTCTGAAAGGACTCAGTATAGACTAGCGACCGCAAAACGAGGGATTTTACCAAAAAAGTTGACACACAGAGTAAAAGACCTATGGGCATCCATTCATGATGAGAATTGGATCAATTGGAAGGAACTTTTATGTTCACTGCATTTGTATAAGTACATTTTCAACTGTGAATCGATTAAGACGAAAAACGCAGCACTATTGAAGGATAAATTAAAAGGAACACATTTATAGAATAGAGAATCTCCTGGCGTTGAGGTTCATTTTGGTGACCCCTATTTGTTTGAGTTGATAGGGCTGACCACTGTCTAGAGGCGTGTCACAGATGTCCTGTAGCTCGTGCATTTCCTCAAGGTCACATTGAGCCTCTTCCAGCATCTCCTTGTGTTCGTCACAGCTCCACTGAAGCTTAAGCGCGTTCATCTCTTGACGTAATGAAAGCAGCTTCCTGGCTATATCCTGGTCCTGCGTGCGCATCGCTAACTGAAAAGACAACGACAAAATTTCAATTAAAAAGGAATAGATTGTCAAAAATAGAAGTATTTGATGTACATGCTTGTATACTCTTCGTTCAATAACTATCATAATCTATGAAATACAAACACACGGAGTACTTAATTATTCTGGTCACGGCACCAAATATATTAATATCAAACGGAGTTTATTTAGCTCTAGAAAAATGTTGTTGCTGTTCAACACCCCAAAGGCAGAAGGATCAGCCAATGATATAAATACAACTGACTGAAACAAACCCTCTACTGATCACTGAATTGAATGATGCTATTTGATCAACCGAACACATAACCAGTCGTTGGAATAATTAATTATCAAATGATTGTATGTTACACACTTTCTACTGATGATTAAGAGTTGTTATCATCCTAATTCTAAAGCATTTATCTTCTTTCCCTTATAGTATCACTGACTAGTGATCGTTTTTTAGGGGGGTGCCAATATAAAAAAAAAAGAATTGAAAGGATATTCTGCAAATTTAAATCGAGCGTAAAAAAGATTGGGATTAAATGACAAATAAGAAATTCCAAGGCTAAAAACTCTATCGACCCTTCATGAATGGAATTCCTTCTCTACAGATAACCATTTATCAAAATTCTGTTCTTGCCAAAACTCTTGAATATTAGAGACGACCTCGTACGACAAAAAACTTAGAAAGTTTGCAAAAAGGACACTAATTCATCATTCCTGCCGTGAAATTTGATATTATGCCATCTGAATGCTGCAAATAGTAACTAGTTCTTCTTTTATTTCTGTCGGTAAACAAATTCCTGCAATCCCTCGCGAGTCGGTAATGTATTCACTGGGAATTAGGACGCGGAGGGTAGATAGCAGTCACAGCGCACTCTTAAGTGTTTATTTTATTGAATATAAAAAATATAGCGAAAAATAACCTGTTTATTCGTGTTTTCAAATATCAGATACATAATTTTACACATCGTTTAAATGGAATGGGTTGTATAAATCGCCGGGGGAGAGGCGAATACACAAGTCTCAGAGCGCATAGGTCACCGCCCTTGGTATTGACAAAGGTAAATCTATAATTTACATTTCACACAAAGAAATAAATGTTATGTATACTGAACACTTTCAACGGAATAAACCTGAGGTCAAAATATTGACGAGCACTTAAATCAGCAGCCTTGATCAATCAGCTGTCAGAGGGATGACAGTGGACGGGGACAACGCCCATCGCCTCAATACTTACCACCACACGTCCATATACTGATATATACAGGCGAGCAGTGACACGACTTATTGTAATTAAGGATGTTGATTTGTAATTTAAATGTGTAAACTGCTGCAATTAACGAACACCGTTTCAATTGAATTAATCAAGGCTGTGCATACACATTGGGAGGATTATACACGGGGTGTACGGCAGAACAGGGTTAAGTTAAGGAACGGGGCGGACAGTCTAAATTTCCATAGGTGGAGTTTCCCTACCACTTATAATATACAGTCAGATTAAAAGCTTGAAACATAACAGAATTAAGTTTCTGTTGGGCAAGCCAAATAGGAAAGATTCCAACAAGAGAAATCATCAGTGCAGACTCTTTGAATGATTGATAGGGCCTTTATCTGTCGACACAAAGTATTCAATCTACTTCCAGGTGAGAAAATGGGCGAGTCACTTCGGAGTCGAGAAAACGATAGCAGTACAGATAAACAGTCGAAAAAAGCTAGGGGATGGGGGCGGTGATCGAAGCCGGGAACCAGGGGCCTGGCTTGTACGAAATGGAGAAAGTGAGACAGGAATTCTTCTTCAGAATTATGCAATCCCCAGAAATTCCGATAATGCTTACTTTATGAGTTATTATTGTAGGGATAAAATGATAGCCGTTATCTGTTTTTGTCTGACAAATTATACGATCACTTTTCGATGTGCTAGGACGTAAATATACAAGAAAGCAAGAAAGATAAAAAATATACTGGATGAAGTGGCAACAAATTTGAAATTATTAGAGTCTCTTCAGACGTTAACAAACCCCGTCTGCATCATTGCAGCATCAAGAATTTAAAGCTCCCCGAGGAAGGAAAGAAATTGATTTTCTTGATGCTATTGGTTTGGGATTTGCATTGAGAAACATCTGCATATTTTTTTCGTAATCGACACAACTATAGACATAAATTAAAAATAAACTATGGCCACTAAAAAAAAAGACCTAAATTTAAAGTAAATATATATGGTATTTTATTGTTTTTCCCTCGTAATTTCATAAAGAATAAAAACTTTTCCGGAAATAACAGTCTACTAGACACTCTATTCATAATGTAATGAAATTATTAGATTGTTGAGTTCATATAAAAATGGATTCAAATTGAGGAAAACAGAGTACCGACTACTGATAACTTTTCTTAGAAGGGGTTTTTATATAACAGTACAAAGAATAGGAAGTGGCGTAGAGGTATTGTAAAAAATAAAGTTAGCTGGAAAAGCTCGCAACGAGTTAAAAAATAAGATTTTACACTTCCTTAACTTTAAAAATTGTGAATAATATTGGCTTTTTTATTTTAGCTTTTATATGCCCTATCAGTTTGACCTGAATAAGATTTCCCCTTTTGCTTTCTTCTTTGTTCATAATTCGACAACAGGTAGCTATATTGATGGTTATAAATGACACTCTTCACACCCAATGTTGGGTTCCCGTCACACTCACAGCGACCAAAAGTCCGATTCCAACACGAAACCAAATATTAACACGTCGACATTCCTCAAAACTCAAATACAACATATAAGATTAAAATTCTCAAAACTCCATATACTAAATTTTAAGGGATCAGAGGAACTCGCGATCTGATAAACTAAAAAATTTAATCAAGAGGTGGGTAAGGTCCGTAGTGGGAAGGTGAGGGTGGGGCCAGTTCGGGACGGAGTAGGAACCTACTTAGAATTACAATGCATTTTTTGACCACTTTGATGTGTTTTCATTTGCATTCAAATAGCAGGGGCGAGATGGTCATGTACTTACAAGTTCCTGCTTAATCCAAACCAGAGCACCATCAATATTGTCTATTCGCTTATCGAGAGTCAGTTCGTTCCCATTAACAGAGTCTTCTGCCCTCGCACTTGGCAGTTTTGCCTTAATTCCTTTCCCTGAGTCCACTATGCACTCGTTTCTCCACGTGATGTAACTTGGCCGTCGTGTGCTAAGATTTAATTTGGCAGTCTTTTCTTTCAGGAGATTTAGATGAGAATACACATTATCATTTTCATCTAAAAGTTTTCGTGGAGTCTCAGTTTCGATTTCTGGAGTCACGTATATTTCCGGAAGTGCGTTTTCCTCTATAACAGCCAAAGTGGGCCGTCGAACCTCCTTAATCTTTGACATCGTTTGAGCACTTATAGTCAAAGCATTTCACTAAATCACAAAACTAGAAAAAACAATGATATTTCATACAGGAAAATCTCTCCAAAGCATACCGCTATGCCGAATGGTTATTTCACTCGCTGGTGAACATAGCGTCTGAAGAGAGCGATATCAACAGATATTGGCGGGCGTTACGTGTTCGTCACTCGCATCACCAAATTGGCACCTGTAAAAACAAGTACAAAAACTACAGATAAACGATGAAGATACTCAACAAAATATGGCTAAATTAGCATTTAGATTTCAAAGCAGATTTTTATCGCAAGCATCGGACATAATGGAAATATATCCTAATATTACCATATCCGGTCACTCACTCAACGGACTTTTTATCAAACGGAACGCACCGGAACTCCCATAGCCTTTCACTGCGATCCAAGATTCAATTATCTGCTTTAAAATCTAATCTACCAGAATAGAGCTGTCTACAAAGATTCGTTTAATGTACGGTTGTTGGGTATAATTTTGTTCGGTGACAAGGTGTGTTTTTATTTTACTCTGTTGACTTTTTAAATGCAATAATGAAACAACTTTGCATCAAAAACGGTATTAGTTCAATAGAAAAATTCTATGAAGTTATGCGATGCCAAGGGATTTTCCTTGCAATTTATTTTCAATCCATGTAACGTTTAAACATATTAATGTATACCGGAGTTAATTTAAAAAGCTTAAAATCTAATTGATAGCTTCATTCGATCCCACAACACAAAGAGAATGAAGTAGACCAATGCCTGACTCGCTAAATCGGACACACACCACAGTGCTCTACTCTGTTTGATGAAATCAATTCCAAGGGATTGTCATTTATAACTCATTTTTGAGAAGAATAATGTTCAACATTTATAGAGAAAGCTAGAAGGAATTGGCAAATATCAGTTATTCTAGTCCAGCTATATATAGATGATGTCGCATTTTTTTGGCTCCTTTTAAAGAAGTAACATTGCGGTTTATGTACACAAAGCGGCCATGATAAGTGCACGTACTCCAGAGACGGCGCAAAGTTCTGATATTTTATACGTGTATCATTGGAGAGAGAGAGAGAGAGAGAGAGAGAGAGAGAGAGAGAGAGAGAGAGAGAGAGAGAGAGAGAGAGAGAGAATTTAATCGGCGAACGCATCCAACATAGTCCAGAGTCTAATTCCTGTCATTTGTTACTTTTAAATCGAGTGTTCAAAATCATTCTTGAAATTGAAAAAATATAAAAGGATTTCTTCATCGCGTTATCGAGTGGACATGCACAGTACTTGCGTAGAAAGGTCTATGAATAGCTCAAGTAGACACCCAGTGTCGGGAACTCTGCTGTACCACATATCCTGTCCCTGTTTGTCAACATCTCTCAACTACTCACGATACATATTTTATTATTAATATAAAAACAACATTTCATAATTCCATTTTTTTGTTTTACATTAAAAGCCTCGGGAGTTTGATAACAAAAAATTCCTTTAACAGTCTAAGCTTGTTGACTTGTTCTGTATATTAAATCAGGAGACAATCTAACAGAGAGATACTTATTAGAAATGTATAGACAGTTCTTGTTTACACCTGACTTTCATCAATATAAGTTTCAACTTACCGATAAAGTCCGCAAAATTATTCAACGATATGAACATAGAATAAAAAACATGTTGGTGAAAACCTGACAAATCCATAAATTGTCATAAACACGTCAGCAATGTTTACGGAAAATCAGAGCTAAATAGAACAGACACACGGACAAACTACCACCAACGCCATCTTTGTATGGTAGATATATGACGGTGACAGACACTGGCCCGATACCTGATGACGTCACAATCGATCTGTGTCAACCATTTAGTGCGAGCCCACGGCCGAGAGTAGAGCGTTTACTCAGATAGGCCCCGGAGATCAAGTAGCTCTTCTGTCTGATGCAGAGTGACTTCACAGGTTTACGACGCTATTCAGACAGCGTTTGATTTTAACATGCTGGTGCACTCGGTGAATAAAACAAACTAATGTCAGTTTATAGATGTATTGGTTTCTCGCAAGGTGTAATTTTGTAATAATAGAGAGACGAGGAAGAATAAAAGCGTGGAAATCACGACGAGGCGTTGCTACGTAACACGATTAAAAAGCTGTGAAATAAAACATAAATTGTGTTTAAAGGATTTTTTTTCTAAACCCTGACTTCGTGATTTTTCTATGTCTCCCACAAATTATACATGTAATGATCACAGATAAAACTTGATGCTAAATATAAATATAAAACTATTCAATGTAATGTTGTTGTTTTTTTAAAGTTAACTTAAGAATGCATATAATACATATATGTTAGACCAGAGAAGTAATATGAAAACGTCGAAAGTTACATGCATAAACTTTTATGCGTCATACAATGTAAACACTTTGTCATTACATTCAGTTTACACGTAGATACAGTAACAGATATGTATATACATTACCGACTGATGTTTCTCTCCAATCACCCGTATTGATCTAACCTACCAGAAAAAAAGTTCTTAATATTAATGTCAAGTCTTGGACGAATTAGTAGAGCCCAAAAATTAAGTGGTTTTAACACCTGCTCCACAAATACCAAGTACTTCAAGGGTATTAGCCCTATCTGTATCTATTGTGGGCATGTTTAATATTAAAAATATTAACTTCGTTTAAGAGGTTCCTACTTGGGTGGATTACATAACATGAGAGTATTCCTGGCCGGGTCACAAGTAGATGCTAAGCGCATTAATACCGATTTAAACAGCGTATTTCGCATAAAACCCATATAATCATAGAGTAACCCCACATATGACTTTTCTAATCAGATTAAGAAAGTACAAATAAGATTAGACCTTCTCCCTGATATCAATATCTGTAGAACTGTAGCCCATCACTTGAAAATTTGAGAATTAATATAGAATCATTTTAACAAGAGCTTGGACTTAGGGTAGTTGTGTCAAACAGCAATGTGATGTAGGCATGTCTATTTCATTGCTGGCCACTCAGCCAAGGCTCTATGAAATCAACAAGATTTGTCTGGCTTTTGAGCTAAGACTACGCAATCTGTGTATATTTCACTTGAAACCAGCGTCATTTAAACTTGTTTTGACGCAAGAAATAGAGAGTTACGTCCTATCGAAAGTCCAAGGTCTTGTTAAAATGGTTCTAAATCACCTTGCGTAGGCATGTAAAGTACAGTTTCTCGAATTATATACCAAATTCAGTTTGTCATGTTGACCAAGCCATGATATAAGGTTACAAAAATAACTGAACAAGAGTCATTTACAAGATTACGATACGGATATATGCTAGTATATACTTCGAATCAGAGAAGCTCGAGCACTCATGTCACTTTTTGTGAAAGATTAATATAAAATTGGTCCCCGAACAATTGTCTTCCACTGGCGTTTTCAGCAATTCTTTGATTTCTAGCATTTTCGTTGTTTTATTTTCTGTAACCAATGTGCGTTAACTGGTTGTAATTTGCAGGATCTGTAATGTATCATATTTCTAAGGTAATTTACCTGTAAATGAGCGATCGTGTTTGAAATGATATTCTGGCTGACGACGGAAGAATTGTGTTTAGTACGTCAAATTTCACCTTGTTGTTCTGTTTTGTCTAAAAACCAAAAAAGTCTTGAGACCCAAGAATCAAACACATCAGTCAATCAAACAAAACACGGACGTTTCAAACCAATTTTATCAACATCTATCACCTGAACACACGCGAGGCCCTCCGTCGGACCAGGTGTGCACATCAAATCTTAAACCCTTAAACAATGAAAACCTTCCACACACAGGGCAGATTTATGACAACATATTGATTATAAATTGTCTTCTCTTACGTAAGGGTTTACACCACAAACAGAGTACTCTCCTGTTGAAGGAGGTATTTTATTCTCGAGCCTCTTCTGGGCTATTGTAACGGTGGAGACTCGAGAAGCACAAGTGGCTGTATCCTAGATATGACTACACAATAAACCCGTTAACATCCGATTTACTGCGAGTAAAACCAAATTACTTACATATCCTTTAAAATCTCACGAAATAACTGTCAAAGATCTAACGAGAAGGATTAAAACAGGGTGACATCTTCCAATCAATCTTTTTAATAACTGAGATTAATATTTGCACAATCTTTTTATCATTTTGCTGAGAATAAGAGATATTGACTTATCTTTTCAGATTTTGCGTAACCTGTCGATTTGTTCTGTCCTTTAGAAGAGTGTGTGAAAAGAGTCAGTTGAACGGAGGATAAAATGATGCCATCAAACGACAGGGTTTGAATTGTTTCATACCGCAATGCGACAGGAATGAATGAATGAATTGTACCTTGAAACTACCGGTACTTTTTTATTACCAAACATCTGATAGTTTACGTTTTGAAATGCATTTATTGGCCGACTTATTTTGTTTTGAGATAATGGCTAGACAAAAGACTCGAACCCTCGACCTTTGACTCACGAAGAACACACTCGTCAACACAAAAAATGGATTCGTTCTGATAGTTGTCAACGACAAAGACACTTAAACGGCATTGCTTCCGTCTTAAATATCCTGTGTCTATCCGTTACAGTCTATTCGCAACTTTCAATCAACAGTCACATTTCCAGTTTGGATATGTATGCACATTGCATATTCAATAACATGTATAAAAAGTATCAGTGTACTTTCTCCGCCAGTTAACAGCAAAACATAGAGAAATGTAATTTATCTAAATTGTTTATTAATAACATTAAAAATTCACAGGCACCTGACGTTATATATTTTTCTCATAATAAAAATAAATGCCCTATACCTTATAATACACATTGTGTATTATATGGCATTTATTTTTATTATGAGAAAAATATATAACGTCAGGTGCCTGTGTAAAAATGTTTCATATTTTGGTAAAAGCTTGTAAAAATCATTTCTTGTTAAAGATTTTGACGAGAATGAATAGGTTACCTTCAGAGGACGGAGTTGACAAGATGATTGGGGTTACAGTAATAATAGGGACGAAATCCACACATTACATCCCACTGTAACGCTATCCCCCCAACTACAGACTTCTCTATAGCTGACGTATCCATTGTCTTTTTGTTTTGGTGAGTGGGGGTTAAATAAAGTTCAAACTAAAATTGTGTAAATAGTTATAAACAATAAAGTGTCGTGTTGCCTTTATGTTGTTTGTATAAACTTGTAAAGTTTGAAAACCAAAAGCAATCCAGTGAGATCTTTGCGGTTTTTGTTTTGAGATGTGTCGAAATAAAAGAATCACAGAGGTATTGTATTATTTCTAATCCATCGCCTTGTTTATTACATTTCTTTGAGAGGAAAACAGGAAACAAAATATGATATCCATAACGGACTTCGATGAGAATCAATGTTTAAATACCTAGAGGCATTGTGTCACGGTTCAATTAATTAATAAACATTCAATATACATATCTAGAGGCATATCGGTGAAGACACTATGGACTAAAACAGAACATTGAGTGGTTTATAGCTGTCGATCTAAACGATAACTATATAGTAATCACATTTTAATATGAAATGTCTTTTTTAAAGCATGCATTAAGCACAGCAATGTATAATCCATGTATTCTCTCTCTCTCTCTCTCTCTCTCTCTCTCTCTCTCTCTTTAGCAGAGGTTTCTGGGTCAAGTGACCAAGAAGGGGACAAATATTGTCCGCGGACGGATTACAATACCACTTATTGTCGCTCGAGTTCTTCACTTGGTCCTTCGCCAGTTTATTATCCTTAATTACAATTTGTTCAGACGTAAAACTTCGATGTAGGACAGAAAACATTAATAAATATTTTGCATTTTATCCCTGAAATAACGAAAAGGTAGATTTGTGTTGTTTTGTTCATAAATCACAGGATCGAATGAATCAACACATATATTCTAAATTATTTAATCTAGTTTAAATAAGAACTTCCTTTGTTCTGTTAAACTAAAGTAATATATACCCTCTATACTAAAAATTTTGTAGCAAAGATGGTATAATGTTTTCTTCTTCTTACAAACGATGAGGAGTGCCGATGAAAAATACAATAATAACTTTTGGTAATACCAATCAATTTTTACAAGTACCCAGAGATTTAATAAAGGAAAATTAAGTGGCTTGCGAGTAAACTTCAATATATTTCATGATTAAAAGTTCCATCAGTTCACAAGAATCCTTAATTGATGACAAGTATGAAGTTTGTATTACCGGGGGAACAGAAAAACATAACTAATCAGGGGATTATCATCAGTTCCACGAATAAAGCCGCCAGACACCAGACACGTGTATTTCTCTCGTGTAAGACAATTTTATCTGGTGCACGACACTGAATTATTGAACGACCGATGAACGATCTCCTCTTGGACCTCTTCACACTAAAATATCACGACATAATTATGAATCGTTGCCAAAACAGAGAAAACGTGCAATGAATACAAGTCTTCTACGCTTACTGACATGACAAATCTAGGATACCCTACCCCCCTTCCCTCTACCACGGACTTAACGATGCATGGCTACTTACTAGGTACATGCATCACCTGATGAACATTTGGTGTAAGTTATCACATTAATTTTTAAAACTGTAAGTATCAATTATTTGAACCAAAGTATCAATATTGAATGAATATGAAAAAGATAATAAAACTTTGATCCAGGTACCGGTAAGGACTATTCGACGAATAAACAAAATGAAAGGGTGTATACAATACATTTGTTGTATACTTTTAAAAAATATGTTAAATTCTTTCTAAATATTTTAATAACTCATATTATAAAGAATAGTTTACCCACCAGACAGAGTCCTTCCCTGCCCAACAGCAGCCCTACATACTCCCTCCTCGGTGTCCGCGGGGTCCGGCGTCACGCGCTCCTGTCCCGAGTGTCCTCAGTACAATGGCGGGCCGTACAGGTGAGCCAGCCTCGTTAAGTTGTTGATCCTTGACTGACCAGCAGCTTATGTCGAGGGGGGTGACATAACCCTCCCCATCTAATCAATCTAACAAATTCACAGTCCCACCACCTCACAGCTGGACGCATTCAATTCCCTCATAATCACTCTCCGTACAATTTGGTCCGGACAATACACTCGTACAGTACAGTAGTCAGAGGGATGTATAAGAGATGGTGTAATCAGGAGAACACAAACATCTCCCCCATTGTAGCCCAGTCATCTTGACCAGTCTGACACTTGCTTGTTAATGGGGACATCTTTCTATGTCACATTTTCATTTTGAAATACTCCCCGAGTCTTTGAGTACAAATTAAACAAGGGTGGTTCAATTTTCAGCCTTCCACAACCATGCATGCACTTTCTTGACTTCATATTTTAATTTTAAAAAAGTGTTGAATGGTTATCGTCTAGAAAATTTATCTAAATTTCTATACTGTATAATACTTTCTAACTAACGAACAGACAGACGTGTTGCTAGTAAGAGTCTTATAAGTTAGACAATGAAGACTTCAGCAGTCTGAACTGAAAAAATAAACAACATATATACTAGTACCTTTCCTGTTTTGCTTACATCTGTATAATATATGATTACTTTCAACTCATTTTTATGTTAACAATATGATCAACAGACAGTTAACACAACATAACTAATTAACATTCCGTTGCTGGATAAAATGAACTTGTATTTGACCCCGGTGGTGGACATTTGACCCCGGTGGTGGACACAGAGATGGTGCTTTTCTTCCATTTACATAGGTATATACCAAACATACCACTTTCTGATCGGAACAGATTATCCATTACAAAGTAATGTACATGTATTGACCCAACAACACCCCCTTCCCCCATATTACAGTTTTTAAGAAACTGAATATATGGCGCAGAACCACCCCCTTCTATTTTCCGACTTTTGGGTACGTATGACCCCCCCCCCTCCCCGCCACACACAGACACATGGTAGGTCTACTGGAGTGGAAAGAATGATAACTCCGATTAGGACACTCTGTATATCATATTCCTAAACGTTTAATAATAATCCTTAAAATGTCATTTTAAAAAAAGTCATGCAGCATTCATCATACATCATGTATAATAAATGTTAAATGTGGTCATATCTAATAACCATATATACTTCTTTCTGCAATTAACCCTACGCGTTCATACTGAAATATATACATTTACCTAGTATTTTCTCCTCTACATGTAGTTCTTAAGAAAACCGGTTGTGATTCATAGCTTTATAGAAACTGACATGACTGAAAACTACACGATCCAGTTCTAACCAGTTTATTGAACGGTCGAAACTTTCAGCAACCTAAGAATAATCACGGAAATTACCTCAGACTCAAATTCCCATACATAGAAGAATACCTACCGTACTGATGTACCTAACATAATATAGTAATTTTTTCTTACTTTTACGATTAATTCATTAATTTGTTAAAAGAAAGATGTAAATCAAATCGAAGATAAAATCCTGCGCAAGCCCAGCTTACAATAAGACTGACGCACACATTAAACAATGCTTCAATTAAACGCATAATTCTTGTAAATAGATTTGTCGCACGCTAAGTTTTATTAGTCCATTTTGACAGTAATCATTCAACGTTCTACAAAAAAAAAATTATTTTACAAAAACATTCACAATTCAACGTACAACATTTTAAGCAACTTCATCCTACAACAATCCTTACACTTCATATTACAATGATCCTAACATTTCATCTTACACCAATTCTTACACTTCATCTACCAATGATCCTTACATTTCACCTTACAATGATATTTACATCTCATATTACAATGATCCTTACACTTCATCTTACAACATTTCTTACAATCATCAAACTTCATCTTACAATTATCTTTACAATCATTACCCGTTATTGTACAACAATTCTTACAATCATTACACTTTATCTTACAACAATTCTTACAATCTTTACACTTCATCTTACAATAATCATATCAATCATTATACGTTATTGAACACCAATTCTTACAATCATTACACTTTATTTTACAACAATTATTACAATCATTACACATCATCTTACAACAATTCTTACAATTATTACACTTTATCTTACAACAATTCTTACAATCATTACACTTTATCTTACATCATTTCTTACACTTCATTTAAACCAATCTTTACACTTCACCTTATAACAATCCCTACACTTATTTTACAATGATTCTTACACTTTATTTTACGATAATTCTTACAGATCATCGTACTACAATTCTTACACTTCATATTATAACAATCCTTACACTTTATCTTACAGTAATTCTTATATATTTTTCAATAATCCTTATCTTACAACATTTCTAACATTTCATCTTAAAACAATTCTTAAACTTCATCTTACAATAATCTTTACACACTCGCTTACAATAATCAAAATACCCCATTTTACAATATAGACATGCGTGTAATCTATAAATTACATGTTCATCTTATCATGATGCTAACACATCACCCTACAATAATTATGTCATGGTGTCGTATAAAGTCATTTGCTTAAAGCTCAATAGCGCTATGGGGAAACTACCACATCGTCTTGTCATCATACACAACATGAACGCTGTTAGGCTAACACCGTCGCAATAACACAGCATAGCGCAACACGTCGTACGCTAACGTCAATTTATACAACTCTGTCTCGCGTAACATAATGTACATTATTGATACTTTCATGTTAAATACTGAAATCTGATTGGTTTAGACGCAGTTGACAATCCGTTCTAATACCCTCAGCGTTAGCAACACACTTGGCAACGGGCCGATAGAACGGATTGTTACATGCGCGTAAATTATGCGCGTACGGTTCGCCGTAGAACTTACGTCTTTTCTTTATAAAAACATTCAAATTTGTTATAAAATTAAGACATTCAGTATAATAAAATAAATAGTGCCTGTTTGGGAGGGTACCAGTTGAAATTGACACCCCTCGAAAACCATTGTCAACCTCCGCTTCGCGTCGGTTGACAATGGTTTTCTCGGGGTGTCAATTTCAACTGGTACCCTCCCAATCAGGCACTATTTATATAATGTCATGTTGTAAATTTTGAATTTACTGGGTGGGTGTAAATGCAAAATTTACAACATGACAGTGAGTGTAAATACAAAATTTACAACATGACAACAGCCCGCCATCTTCTTAATGCAACTTGTTTGATGGGACTTTTTTTCTGAACGCACTGCCGGGGGTTTGCAATGGCATTATAAAGACACCATAATTATGTACGACTTATTTTGAATATTTCTTGCACTGGATGCATGTTTATTTGACTGAGAACACTCGCAGCTTCTCGGGCCTTGCCGAAAAGGCCCGAGAAGAGAAGGAAATAAAAACCGAGTGTTTATTCTTTGTCTCGAAAAAATGATAACACTTTTTAGAACTAAACTCGGATCGATCTGGATGTCAAATATCTACGACAGGATTCTTAACAAAATAGTTTTATAAGGAGTCAAATAAATAATGTAGTATTTTATATCTAATGGATGTTTAAATTGATGGCATAGCACAACGTCATGTTTGTTCTTTAGATGTATAATGTCCTTAACATTCGTAGCTTCCGAATTAAATTCTCGATGACCATAACATATTGTGATTAATGAATCGTTTACTGAAATCAAAAGGTTCAGATTTTAGGCCTATTGTAAATATTGAATTAGCTCAATTAAGAGTGCAAAGTGCCCCAGAAGTAAGCCGACGTGAAACAAACGATCTGTCCTCACTTAATGAATCTTCGTCATTCAATATATTGATTACGTGACCCTAAACTCCGGAATTAGTCTTATTGACATCCCCCAATTGTAACACTGGTCAATTACCCGCCATGCTGGTACACGTATATAGGTCAATCTGCCACTGATGAGGGCGCTGATCTCCTCCTGACAGCAGTCCATGTCAAGGTCACAAACACGCCCACGTATACCACCCCTGCCGCCGCTGATAGTCCGAACGCCCAGGACAGTTTCCAGTTCTCATCCGGGACCTCCAATCCAAAGACAATCACTCCAATGATAATGAATGAAGCTGTCGGAATGTGTCATAATTATATCATAATTGTGTTTAAAGTTTGTACGTTTTAAGTTTAAATAAATTTTAAGTAATTATGGCAAGTGTTACAAAGTTATTAACATTCAAAGTACAGGCACCTGACGTTATATATATTTTTCTCATAATAAAAATAAATACCCTATATGAATTATTATAGGGTATTTCTTTTTATTATGAGAAAAATATATAACGCCAGGTGCCTGTGATTCAAAGTTATATAACATTAACACACACACAGTCTCTCTCTCTCTCTCTCTCTCTCTCTCTCTCTCTTACCTGTCCCGAGGGCCGATAGTATTGACAGTACGGACGTCCTACATTTGTCCTCGACCTTGAGAATGGCGGCCAGCACCAGACAGGGCGTGGTCACGGTCCCCAGCACCCCGAGGACCCCCAAAATCTGGACAGAGATAATCTGGACTGAGAAAACGAGTTCAAAACAGGTCAATACATACACAAAAAGTTAACGATATATACATAAATATTTGAATTATTATTCGCTGGGCATCAATTTTCGTGGATTTCGCTGTTGGGTCAAGCCGCGAAATCAAATGATCATAGAAGTAAGAAACATAAAAAAAGGTTGTTTTGGTAAAACCATCGCCCAAAAATAAAATTTACAATTCTCGAAACTGAAATTTTATAAATCTATGCACATTGATGGGGGGGGGGGGGGGGTGCGATTAATAACACTACTGTACGATTCGATAAATAACACTTCTGTACAATTTCGAACTGCATTTCAAAATATGCCAACCCCTTCTGAAAATCCATACAGTCCGAGTATTTGTGACCAAAGTAGAAGTCTAAAATTTATTCTAAAATTTCCATTCTTGCGAATTCCATGTGCAGTTTGGTTCAATATTTTCTATTATCACGCATTTCTAAATTTGAATTTTTCGGTGTCACAGAAATTATGTTCCACAAGTCTCCATAGCAACATTAATAATTTTGAATGCTGCGGTCGTTAACTTAATTGTGTTCTTCTGGGAATATTTAATTCTTGAGTGGTATTTCATTTAATTGTACTGAAATTTCAGCTGCAGCTGCCTAACGTTATTCAAAGAGGTGGATCCAATGTCTCTGACAAGAAAGATTTCCCAATCACTTTTCCCTTACCCCCCCCCCCCCCCCGTTCCTCCTCGAGTACAAACGCCTCTCTTTCTACATGTACCTCCTGATTGCGTGTGTAATGATACTTATACTTACATTCATAATTACTGATACATAGTGTTTTGATCCGCACTAAACTCATTTATAAAGAATATTTCACTTCTCCTACCCTTTACACGCGTCTGTGAGTTTTGACCTTAGTTTAACCCTATGAACAGCACACAGAAAACAAGACCCAAGATAGCTATCAACCGCTCTAGGAAAGATTATTCACAAAAATACGGTCAATAATATGTTATTATATAAATTGTTTATCACCTTAAACGAAAATAAAAAAGTAATGTTTTAAATGCGCTGACATTACGTAACTTACCGTTCAGGGAGAACTGACAGATGGGCACGTGCTCCCCTGGTCTGCCGATGTCCTCACACGACTTCCAGAGTCCGAAGTTCCCCCGCTTCGTCTGAAGTTCCGTGGAGTCGCACCAGTGAGGCATCGCGATCCCAACAATCTGTAGCAGGAAGCCCAGGGCCATCCCCCCGACGGACAACTTTGTGCTCCAGGACGCGTTCTGGCACATGGTCAGGGATTCATGAACAGGTGCCCGGCGCGGCGCCACGAGAGGATGTGACGCCACGCATTTCTGACCGACATATAGTTTATACATGATCGATGAAGACAGTGAATAGTCCATTAACCCACTGACGTTATTCAGAGAGAGAGAGAGAGAGAGAGAGAGAGAGAGAGAGAGAGAGAGAGAGAGAGTTTCCTTCTTTATTCTAAAGTCATTGTCTCAATTTTCACTGAAAAGCAGTGAATTGACAAGAAATCAATAAAGCTGTAAATATGAATATAACGAAATACCTGAACATTATGACCTTTATTTATAGCGATGTCGAAGTCGTAATACAACCATACCGGGGCGAATTTTAACATGAGGCGAATTAACGCGATTCCCTTTTTTGTCGTTTGTTTTGTTATATTTTTTTTTCATTGAAATTTTGCTTAATTGACCGGGAAAATTACTGCAATATCTATTATTATACACATACTTAGCATAAGCATCGTTTAAAAGCATACACAAAATTTGATATAAAATCGGACCAAGCAGCTTTAATGAACCAAAACTCGATTATAGACGTTCTTTTCACCTGTAAGTTTTTTAAAGGAAAATTTATTATTTAAGAATATCAACATAGATTTTTATGCCGATAAGTTGCATTTTACAAATTTTATGATGAAAATCGAAAAAAATATTTCACTTGATTACATGATAATCAGCTGTGTTTTACAAGAACTCAATAAAAATGTATTACAGTTAAATATTATAAAAAGATGGATCATAAGTTTGGATACTTGGAATTTTGTTTTCAAAAATCTAAAACATCAAAACATGTTGGCTTTTTCCACATTTATTGATTCCGTTTGAATTGTCCGACTGCTTCTGCGAGGTAGATATTAATTTTAAGAATTTCAATGTTTTTCATGGAGCATTCACAAAATTATTATTATGTTTCAATTCTTTATGTATGCGTATTACGTATGTACATGTAAAATAAACCTTAGATTCACGAGTTGTCTAATCAGGCCAAAACTTTGATCAGCTTTCAACAATACAATATTTCCGTGTATATATAAAAGTGAGAAGAATTATGTATATTATTCATATAATGTGAGTACGTAAATAGTTATTGTGAATCAGCATGTTACATAGAAGGAACAGCCAATTCTTCCATATATGTGGAGTTTTACTACCTTTTTTTAAAAAGTCTGATGTCAGCCTGTCAATCTGCTGAGAACTCTAAAGACATGTTTTAATTTGTACTTTTTAATAAGTTAAAGTTAAACAAACAATTTTATGACATTGTAGCAAACTGTACAAGAACAAAATTGCGCATATTTACAAAAACTTTACAAAGAATTATGAATAACACAAATAATCAGGATGAAAATGAACAATATAGACACATGTTATACATGTATTAACAAAGTGTATAATTTTCATTATTCAAGCTATTCAACTAATGAAGATGCATTGTTTATTATTGTTGTACACACCTCACTGTCGTCTACATCATGTAACACAAGCCATCCTCCTGTTGACTCTGATCCACCCCTCACTACTTGGGATCATCCAGTGACAAATGATCTCATCCACCCCCCTGAGTGAAACCCCACCCCTGATATCTATCTGATTCACCCCTCACTACTTGGGATCATCCAGTGACCCTGTGGCTAGGTCAGTCATCCTGGGGTATTTTACTTTCTTTTTGTCCAGCTCTTCCTGTGACCACAGTAACAGCTTCAGGAGATTGGCAAGCTTTGGGGTGGAATCATTTTCCTGGATGGCTGCATTCAGCTCACTGGCCACCTGTCAACAGGAAACAGAAAATGGACTTCTATACATGAATGAATATTGTTGATTCCTAAATAAAATGCAAGGAGTTACGGTAATATCCGTGTAAAATAGAGACAAACAACCCTAACAGATATTAAAATCTCACTTTCATACTTCTGACAGTTGTGACTTGTGACTTAAATAAAATTATAATAATTTTTACAATTTTATGTTCTCATGATTTGAATAAATCAATGGAATCTCAGAATTAAGTACTCACATAGAATATAGCATCTACAGGACATTCTCAAAATCTCACTTTATCATTACATTAGGTGAATAAAAGGTTTGGAATCACAGAGCTCTCACTACACCTATCAAAATTGTAGCAGGAATTGTACATCTTATGTATACAGGAACAAAATAGTGGGTCCTCATCAAACCTCACACTTTATCATACAGTAAATCAGATAACAGTTTTAAAATCATTATCAACAAGGTCTACATTGAATAAAATTTGAGTAAATAAAATGAATGTGTTGCCAGTGTGTTTCTGTCAGTGTCTTGATGGTAACTCACTGAAAGAGCAGCAACTCCTGTCTATTCAAATAAATTAAATTCTGTATACTTTGGTGACATTATTTTCCTTTTCTTTTGTATTGTATTGCAAATACAGTAATTAAAAAAAAGCATCACTTTGTTGGCTACACAATGCTTGAAAAAATTGTCTCTTCAATGAAAACTATGGTTTTATTTACATTTATTATGTTGGAATATTTTAAGAAAAATATTTATCAGTGTTGCTAAATCAAGATGACATCAATTATTGAACCACATGATGACTTACATCACATCTCATGTGATTCCTCAGTATACTTGATTGGGTGGAATGGTTCTCAACAAGAATTTAGTGTAATTTGGTTTCAAGAAAGCATAAATTAATTGACAACAGATTTCAGGTTACCCTTAAATTTTACCATCCAATTTTTGTGAATTTTTGGATTTCTCCAACAATGAAATCCATAATCCATAAAAATTGATGAATAATGATTAATGATGAAACACATGAGTATTCCTGAATCTTTCTATTAACTCTCATTTGGGAGGGGGAGAAAAGAAAAATCACATAAAATGTCAAAAAATATGAATACATGACACTTTGATACCATACATCGGCATACTTTACGGATATAAAGAATGAGACAAATTAAGTATTTTACAGTCACAAAATAATGCTTAGTATTTATGAGGCAGATCACTCTTTGTAAAAACCTTCAAGTTTTGTCTTAATACCTTTTGTCTTTGTGAAGGATGAAGAAGTTCCCCAAAGGGAGATAACTCTGGACTTTCAAATGCCAAGAGTGCCAGAGTACGCTCAAGCTCAGACAAAATCTCAGGGTTCTCTTCTCCTCGCTCAGCCAGCTGAGTCTGAGCAAACTCGAGTGCTGCCTCTACATTCTTCTCTCTTATCAGCTCAATTAACTGTTGTTGCTGAAAAAAACAGAAATGAATATCTATTAGTTTTTCCTACTCTTGATATCCTTTTCATAAATAATGAATTCAGAAAATCTATAGAAAATAAATCAAATTTTTCTTTGAGAATGTAAATTTTGGATAATCTTTAGTTAATGAATCTTCAGATTGTGTAACTTTCACAGTTGTCAACCAAACAATGACATTTTCAACATTAGCTGCAATAATGCAGCCCTCTCCGATTTTTTATATCTGATGTTTACTGGAGAGGGCTACAATTCCATAGGATCTCCGTAATGGTGCAAAATTAATTTATTCATGCGGCTGACTTCGGTCTAAAAAGATTGTTTTAATATTTGACTTCCTTTAGATAAAACAGTTTTTTAATTTAGGTTGAACAAACTAACTGTATATAAATCAAAACCAGATAAAACACATCAGCATGTTTACCAGTCGTCCTTTTCAGCAGCCATGACAGTTCTCGCGTGATTTTATGGGATTTACGCTTGGAGTTTTGATGGGCTTGATAACGTGAATGTCAGTGTAAATAAACAACCTTACCTTGTTCTATCACTAAAACATCATTTTAGGAAATGGTATATAATGGAAAATTCATATTTACCACGTTAATTATGTTTAAAATAGGGGAATTCCTATATTCAGTTCAAGATCCACTCCTGTATTCTTATTGGCTGTTCTAAAATAAAACTGGTCAAGGTCAGTAAACATGGCGGACAAATTCAACTTGCGTTGTTGACATACACGAAAAATAACCGATATATGGACTATACTTGATATTTTTGGATTGATTTATGCCATTCAGTTCAAGATCCGCTCCTGAATTCTTATTGGCTGTCCTAAAATAAAACTGGTCAAGGTCAGTAAACATGGCGGACAAAATACACATCTACAATGTTTGAGTTCAGGTAAGAAATGCAAATGTTATTGTCATTTATATACGATTTGAGACCAAATCATTGCGGGAGTGAATAACTCCCGCACTTGCACCATTACGGAGATCCTATGGAGTTGTAGCCGTGTCTTCCTAAAAAAAAAAAAAAAAATCGGGAGAGGGCTACATTATTGCAGCTAATTCAACATTCAAAAAAGAATTTATATACACGTATTTTGTTTGTACAAGAATAAAACAAAAAATGTACAGGTATTTTGAATTCTGAGATAAAGAGTAAAATACAAATCATCACTTCAATATAACACATTGGAAACACTATCATATTCCTTCTTACAACTATAACCCTGTTTAATCTAGGCTCAACATTACCTGTAACCTAAAATACAAGTATCTGTCATTGTCCAGTAGCTCTGGTTGAATGCTGTTGACCAATGAGATAGCATCTTGTATTCGTCCCTCCTGTATTGCCTCGCGGATTTTGATTCGCTCGTCCAGCTGTTCTAGGTCTACCATTGGCTGAACCCCTGATTCTTTCTGGAACTTGTCAGCAGCTTCCTTAAAACCCTCTGCAAAACAGAAGAATATTTTAAATGGTAGGTATTTTAGCTTTGAAATTTCATTAAGCACATATTTTTATGAAAAATCAAACACAGGTTTCTAGAAAAATCATGCAACCGCATATTTAATACCCTATATTGTTAGACTATAGAAAATGTGTACTTTACCACCAGTGTAAACAACCACTTTTTCAGTAATCAAAATGTTAGTACCTCTTTGCAAAATATGAGGGGACTTAATTCTTTTGAGAGACATGAAATTTTAAGTTTGAGATATCTGATATTATCAGGTTGGGCACCAACACCCATATGCTGGTTTGACTCGATCACATCTGGTGGTTAAATGCCTAAATGGTATACCTATTTTACCTACCAAATGGGACTCATTTTTTGTTCAACCTAGATTATGTTTAATAAAAACGTTTCATGTTGACCACAGGAGCAACTACTCCGATATGTTTGCTTCATAATAAAACATATTTAAAAAATTCTACGCATCAATTTTTCCGCTCTGGTGGTGTCCAACATGATGATTATTCATACCTGTGACCAGATAATTCATGACTAGTTTGTTCATGTCTGCCCGGGTTGGGTGCACTTGTTGAAGTCTGTCATTCCATTCCTCCATAGACACTTCCTCCAGTCTCTCCATACTCGACCCAAAATTCATTTTTGGAAACATGGAACTGAAAGAAGATTTTCAAAATATTTTACAAGGATTCAACACAAGACATCAGATATCATAGTTATATTATGTAAATGTATGGTTAGGATTTTATTTCACAATAGTAATTAGGTGAATACACTATGTAGAAAAATGATCTCTTACACAAAATTGATTGTTCACTGTCTTTATGAAGAGCGAGATTAAAAGTCTTTGTATCCAGTAACCTTGAATCAGAAAATGTTCAGAAAATGGCAGGAAGAAAATGGACCAAATCCAATCACATCTTCGAAAAACTCAATAACAAGGAAGCATAGGAACCGTTATGTTAAAAAATTAAGATATCATGCCGACATTCACAAAAGAAAAGTTGTAAACAGGAAGTCCTAGAACTGATAAAGGAAGTAGTGACTGCGCTTGCGTACGAAATGGGCATAATCAACCAAAGAATTCATCAATTAAAACCCGATAATGGTGTATGGATTTCTAGAATGAATTTTCCAAGATCTTGTTGAGAGCATGTGTGTAAAATTTGTCGCATGCATAAACAATTTGCTGTGTTAAATTAGCGTAACAACGCCGGGGATGCCAAGATGGCGGCCTCTGAATCATTGAATGCAGGAGAAACGTCCACTTGAGCGAAATGACACTGTTTTATGCGTGTATTACAACTTTATCATTCATCACACATCGTTAGGAAAATGGCAGAAAGGTAAACAATATGTTATTGTTTTCATTTGGGGAAACTTTGTTGTTCTTTTAAATATAATTAGATGCATATTTGCAATAGGCTATAGCTCACGCCACAATGAAATGTCAAAACCTGTTTTTTTTGTTACACAATTTAAAATCAAGGTATATCGATTTTGTCGCTACATACGAATGATTGAGAGCAAACAATGCACTTTTCATGGGTTTCCCATCTGTCTCTGGTCAGTGTAATTGATTTTTCATGCTTCATTGACTTACAAGTTGTGTATTGATGGGCCCAGTGATTGGGTTGAGATGCTGATTGATCAGGACCCCCCCTTCCCATTTTTCTGCAATTTTTATTTTTTTTCAACTCAGAATTGTCAAAAATAGACTTAAAGTATTGGTTATGATGGTAAAATTGCAAATCTTTATTGGTGCATTAATTTCATTATATTGCAAGAATTTGATTTCTTTTATGTATTAAACAAGTTCAAAAATTTAGACCAGTGGTTTGGATGCGTATTTATATATTGGTAAACACCAGGTTCCTGTTTGAATATTATATAGTTTTTAAATTTATGTTTAGTTTATAACATATTTAGAGTTAAGTCATAAACGAAATGTTTGACTTTCTTTTCTTAGAATCATCATAAATGGATATGTAACGTTGCATGTACATTAAAATGATTGTTAAATATACTTTTAAAGTCATAATAAAGCATCATTAGAGGGGCATAAAGATTATCAATTACATAATACTCCTTGTGCTTCTCTTATCTATGAAATCCCATCAAATGTCTTTAAATTCTAGTTTATAGTGAAAGAAAGATAACTATTTGTTTCAAAATCTTTAAAAACAGAATTTATCTCCATAGAGTTTGTGACATTGAAACAAATTCATGCTTTGTTTTAAAGTAATGTCCAAACAAATCCATCCCTATGCCAATCATTGTGATTAAATATATTATTATGCTGACATTATGAGCTGGACACTTTGACATTTTACTGGAGAGTGGTCATGCATGGTACAAATTATAAAATCATCATATTTGAGGAAGAAAATTAGTAGATTTCATTTGGTATTTTAATGTAAAATGATATTGCTTACAGCACGACTGATTTTGGGAATTATGAATATTGCTCATTACATATAATGTTTGTCCAGCTCTAAGAAGTAGGTCAGGGTGATCCATTACTGAGGAATTGTGCTGCTGGTACAGGCTAGCCCCTGCCTGGAGGGGGCATGCACTGGGCAGCCATCACTGACCATCACTCTTAATCCTGCATAAGTCACCTCAGTCCACAAACTGTCAGGGGCAGGGAGTCTCTCTGTCCAGGTTTTGTTATGTTTCCATTCCTTTGGTAATGATTATGTACAATACACAAGTAAACGGTGTAGCTGTCAAATTTTGTAATTGTGTGGTTTTTGGAAGTAATAACTGATGTATTGCACTAAGATTAGATCTAAGTCCTGTTATAGCTGCAGGTGCTTGTTGTATGTTTTCACCTTCCTTATCATAAGTGACATGTACCTGTACAACCATACATCTTAGAGTGTACTAGTTATGCATGGAACAGTTGCTATGCAGCTAAACATTGTTTCTGTCACGACCAGGTGATTTTTACATCTGTAGAAATCAGGGCATCATTAGTACCAAGATAAAGCAGTCTGTCTTAATATTTAGGTAAACAATGAGTTACAAATTCATGGAATCTAAAGTACAGAGCGACCTGACTCTAGTGGTTGTGAGTCCTGTCTGGGTCTAGCATGCTTTAATAGCACTGAGAAGCCGTTCCGCGTGTATGGTAATTTAATGGTTTTCTGTCGCTGTGTGCAGTTTGACAGATGACCAGGATTTGTTTGTTGTGTGACTGCAGACTTTCATTTTATTATTCCACGTACAACACTTACCACCAGACAGGCACGGAGAACCGGTTCGGCCTTCACTGCAGAGAGAGAACCGGTGCAGCTTTCACACAGCCTTTCTGTATATGATGCAGTAGAGCTGTTAAATTCCTCCCATTCTTGTTCTAATTAGCCTTGATGTGATGTGATGCTAACAGCTTAGGTGAATTGATAGGAACTTACTTAGACTAAGAGCTATCTTCCACAGCAGAATCTACTCTTCTATCAAAAGAGAAATAACTCCTTAAAAAAAAAGACTCTTACACTGATAGGAATTTTTCATGATTTCCACAAGTCAAGTCTTAGTTATCAAATTAATGACAATAAATTCTTTGCTTTTTTAAGATAAAAAATAATGCTACTTGTATCCTTGCATTTATAATATTGGAATGGGTCTGTAAGTGAAATATACATCATACAGCTAAGGAATAAAAAGTAACAGATATCATAAGATTGTAGAAGTAGAGACTTATTTGTGTTTGTTGATGCTATAAAGCTGTGATGTATTCTGATACACTTTGCTCAATTACACACTAAACTAATGTGTGAATTGTTTACACTGACTGTACAACTACACAGAGATGATTATGACGATTGAATAGGCCAACATATGGCAGGGAGATCCTCCCCATCGATAACCAATACACTGCCAGAATGTGGACGATAACCAATACTCTGCCAGAATGTGGCCGTCCACGGGACACAGTGGGGCCCTGGTATTGGTTCCACAGCAGTCAGAAATCAATACCCAATATCAGCAACAAGGTGACATGTTTCTGAAGGGGCATATCAACATGCTGTAAATGAGAATTTCTATGTTGTTAAAGGTCCACATTGGGGTTTGATTACTTTGGAGTTTATGACATGGATTATATTCTGCTTCTAACCCCCCCCCCCCTCCAATCGTATGTAGATTGTTTGTTGGTATACAAGTCTGATATGAATGGACAAAAAGTATGATTCTTTCCCTGTTTTTAATTTGTTGGATGAATCATAGTGACATTTTTTTTTCAATCACCACCCCTATCAATTAACACTAATAGACCCTTAGAAGTCCATCAATGGGTTCTGAACAATTAGATCAGTGCATTTCCTTATCTAGCCCTGTGATCAGACATTTCCCTCTTTCTTACAATACATGGGATTAGTCCTGTGATGGGACCAGAGTGCCACTGTCATTCACCACAGTGAGGGATTCAGACCATGGCTCCCTGGGATCAGAACGGGACAACTCTTTCTTTGCTCTAAACAAGGAGTGAGCCATCATTGGCAGGTTCTAGATAAATATCAGTGTTTGCTCCTAGTGATTTCTGTACAGATACCAGTAATTGGCCCAATTACAGTTAAAAAAAACTAACTACCTGCACATCAAAATCAAATCAAAATCAAGAGAGTAAGACAGACTGAGTAACTGGGTGGCATGTTAAAAAGGAGCAGGGAATATAATTGAAAAATTTGACAGGCACGCTTGTTTCCGCTTTTATTAGGATTGGAAGCAATGCATCTTTGGTTGGGTGAGCATGGGGAATATTTCATTATCCACTCTACCAGTCTTTGTAGTTTGTTCTCGGCTGCATCCAGGAGTCTTGATTTAGGCTTATTAAATATCAGGTTTGCATTATAATGAGATCTAGGGTTCGGTTTGATGTGAAAACGCAACACCTTGTTAAGCGAGATCTTTATAACCAGGAGTTTAAAGCCCAGCATACCTTTATATGTCAGATCAGGATAATGAAAATTGATCAGGAATTACAGCCATTTTATTGACGTAAAAAATAGGGCTCTGTCTCATAATGTCCAAGGTGGTCAGATATCCAGGGTGTATATAGGTACAGCTTGTTGTTTACCAGGAGTCAACACCTAAGTGATCATGGACACTACTGAAGCCAGAATAAATTCATTCATTGTTCACAGCATGTAGATATTGTACCTCAAGGAGTCATGTTTGCCTGATGATCTAGACGCTGTATATGCCTTGAACCAGTTCAGAAGATGAGGCGTGACACAAAGTTCTAATCATAAAGTCGGTGTCTATCTGTGAAGTGAAATATTAAGTCAGGCTTACTGATTTACCAAGGAATTCACATGCATTGATTTCAACGAAGATATTAGTGTAGTTACCAATTGACAATCCAATGTCTGGTACCAAATTATTTGCCAAAGGGAAAGAGATAGCATAGAGTTTGCGGTAAATTCAGTAAATTCGAGAAATCAAACAGAATTGACACTTTGAAGTGATTGGAGAAGCAACCCCAGTACTTGCAGCTGATTAGCTTTTTGTGGCTTAATGAATAATGAAGGCTGGACAATGCTATGTGGTGTTAATTGGAGGCTGGAATCAGCATGTGGATTTAGTGAGGGAGGGAGAAAGGATGCACCATTGATTATTTGGTGGTCGGCAGATGCAAGGGATCAGCATTCACCTCCGACTTTATTCCTGACTCGGTCTGATTCAAACTTCACTAAAAGACAGGAAATGGAGAAAAATGAAACGGACAGCTTTATCTGGCTCCAAACCTCCGAGGAATCACTTCATGGAATATTATGAAACACGTACAGAAGTCTTTGTACTGTGATTCAAACTGGAAGTGACAGGAATTGTCGTATCTAGGAAATGGGCAGATTTTGTGCAATTTCTCCTGTGAACAATCGGCATCAGTGCTTGTAAACACAGAGGAATATTTATGTTATTCTTGTTTTGATTGGGTTTTATTTTCAAGCAACAAAATCTTAGGATGATTTGAATATTATGTAATTCGGAATAATGGAGTGGACTCTGTTATAGAGAGCCATCATTGGTTCTGACAAGACAGAAGATGTATTTATAAAAGACTGTCAGAAACTGTTGATTCTGTGTATCTGTCTGGCCTTCGATCAGGGAAAAGGGTTCTGTATCATGCGCAGAAACTCTATATTTCATACTTAAACCTTTTCTAATTTCTGTCGCTAGTCCTCGATTACGCTCAATTATATCGTGGATAGAATTGTACTGAATTATATTGTGGATAGAATTGTACTGAATTATAACGTGGATAGAATTCCCCAGTGCTGTGGGTCCAGGAAACTGATACGGCTTGATCCTCTTCGTTTTTAATTATTTAAAAATGTACAGCTACAATGCACAGAGTGGACCCATGTTTGCACCAAAAATGGATTTGCAGGGGAACTATGTTCCTTGTCACTGCCACCGGCGACATCGTCATTATTGTCGCCCCAACGGGATGTTCTCCCGCTACAAGACTGAGGGGTAGGTACCATTATCAAGTCAACCATCCAATTCAAATAGCAAGTCTTAGAGCCCATAGATAACAAATTGTAACCCTCTTAAACTGGGTGTCATGATCTAACTCTTGGAATATAAAATGGCACGATCAGTAGTCCAATACAAAATGTGTGTTGATTTTACTTATTAACCTTAGAAGTCCTGTGCATTATTTTTTTGTAAAACTACTGTGTAATGTCATAGTTAAGGATGCAGGAAATAGCTTGACCAGCTAATGTTGGAATCAAAATCACAATATTCAGAGAAAACTGCTGAAATTGTCAGTAATGGGAGCAGTACTACGATACTTAATGATTGAACTAGGGAAACAAGTGGAATAATCAGGCAGTAGATAAAGTGTTCAGTTTTCCTAATTGTAATACAACTGTCTGACATAACATTTCATATTAGTCTGATATGGTGGGTCATATTTCGTAGACTGACTGCCATATAATCAATAGAATAATCGGTCTTTACCAAGTCTAATCCCAGTCTATTTGCAACCTGATAATCAAATGTCCATCTCTTCTCTTGGGCAGTCCTATAACAAATTTTAATTCTTAGAAAAAAATAAGGAAGGAGAATGAACAACCAACAGGGAAATTTAGGAGATCTTCTATTTATTTTTATAACTTAGATCCAACAAACAAAGTATTTAGCCAATTAAGACATTATTTCCTGGCTGGTCTTAGTACATACCAGCATTGAATTTCAAATATTATCGATAACTATAAACCCATCATGGATGTTGTGTACATATAATTTCTTGCCCTGCATTTTTGTTTCTAACATATTACGGTATTTGGAAAAACAGGCAAATGTCTGATTCAGAAATGAAATGTAAACTCATTCACAATCAAGCATTCAAGTTGATTTATGAATCTATTGATGTTATATGTGTGAATTTATTGATTGCTTTTGATAATTCTGCCGGTCACCTATACTCACCTGTCTTACTGGACATAAAACTTCCATGCATTTTAATTCCTTTGGATTCAAGTCGGGGGAATATTTGAAGGTAAGGATTAAGTCTGTGGTTGAATCAACATTTATTTGTGTGTTCGGACTTCGGTGTTTAATATAGCCCAGTGACAGATCCGACCTGTAAACCAAATAATCTGTTAAAAATTGGCTGGTGTTTCATTGAACTAATTCCCATCTTTCCTGTGTGGCTTTAAAAGTCGCCGGTCTTTCTGACTTGTCAAGGGTTTAACAGGATGACTGTGTGAGGTTTTGGGTGGTTTTTGGAGGTTTGGGTGTTTGTCTTGCAGTGTATTTGGTACCTTATAGAGCTGTAAATGAGGGCTGGGATATTTGTAAGGTTTGGGTGTTTGTCTATTTGGAACCATAGATCTGTAGATATGTAAGGCTTTGGTGTTTGTCTATTTGGTACCTTAGAGCTGTAAATGAGGACTGACCATCTGTTGGGGGGGGTACAGAGATATTAATTACTGACTGATGTGGTCATTGCTTCATTGCCCTCCCTATACACAGAAGAAGGTTTCCTGTTAATGGGATGCATACTGGTCATGAATTCAGATAATGGAGGCTTGATACAAAACTGTGATATTGGGAAATTAATGTAATTGTTTAACTCAGGGGGATGTCTCCTGAAGTTCTTGTTCAAAAGATGAATTGGGGTTGGGATTCTAATACTCTGTCCCCTATTGGAAGCAGACAGATTGAGGCAGAGGTGGGGGTCAGTGGGTGGGGGTATCCTAAAAGGTTGTTCCTCGAGATGGATGGTGGAACTTGCATACTATTAGAATGGGATGTTAGAATTTCCTGCGGTTGTGATAGCCATTGTTTTAGAAATCGCTGTAAATTTTCATCGGGGAAAGCTATATGGGTCACATTTAGATTTATCTGTCTGTAATGCACTTAATATATATATGTTATAATGCCTGCCCGAATATATCTGATACAGGCCTGGATTAATGGACTAAGAGTTGTTATACATGTATTATATTCCATCAGTGATGCAGCATGTATTTTAAAGTTGTTTAAGTTATTAACTTAAGGGTCATTTGTTCATCTAAAACTTCTCTGTTTCCAAAGAGTACTTTGTTTCCTTGTTTAGTTGAAATAAACTCTATGCCTATAAAATTTTGAAATGTTAAAATGTTTCAGATTTCGAAATGGTATTCATTATAGAAATGAGTAAATTAGTAAAGCCTGTGTTGTTTAAAGAGCCCTGGTGTTGATGTACAGATAACAGCCACCCATGCGACAGATCTACAGCCACCTGTGCATGTAGTGGAGCATTGGGTCTCTCTGGTAATTCTAAACACCCTCATAAGAGGGCTCTCAATGGCCACTTGAAATGTAGACATTCTTTGGCGGGCTCAAGTTTGTTCTGGTCCTGAGGAGGCATGGAGTATTCAGGGGGATCACATGACACAACAAGCAGTTGATATCGTAGTGGAGGCCATGTCTAGTGTTTGTTTCTGAATTGTGTTTTGCTTAAAAACGTGAACTGTTTGTGACTCACAGACAGAAAAGTGGCTTGTGTCAAAGACAGGATATACTTTGTAATTATACAAAAAATAAGTATAAACACTCAAGTTTTATTCTTTGTAAGGTCAGCAAATTAGAATGAATGAAAAAGTGGAGTGATCTGCATACCGGAAACACTTCAAAGAGAATTCATAATTCCACAGGTCCTCTGATGATTGAACAGTGATAAAATAAGCCACACATGCATTGATTACATTGTCACCGATCTAAGGCGATACACTCTGCACAGTGAGGTCGTTTGGGGAGATCTATTGTTTGTTCTCTGTGTGGACCCTGACACCAGGAGAAGGGAGTTCTGTAACAGGACCCGACTGTTGATGTATCGATTGTGGCTTCCAAGAGGTGGGGAGACTGTAGGATTTGTATTTACTTCTATATCGACAGGTGTCTTAGATTACAAGGATGAAATCTGACTTTCTGTGTGAAATGTTAAGCAGGAGGATTTAATAATGATTTTCCGATTGGTAACAATGTTGTTCATGCTGAGTGGTAAAAAGGAAAGTAAAAGTTGGCTGGTCGCCAGGGACTTCCTGAGGTTGAAGTGTGCCCGATTTCCCCTCCGTAAAATGTGACGGAACCTCGACTCTAAAACGATGGAGTTGGAACAACCACATCGGCTTTACTTCAACAGGACTTACGGGTAAACAACTTTAAGGGAAGGGAGGTTAGTCTTGAGGGGTAGTGTAGATAGAATGGGATAAAGCATTTGGTATAGTAGAAATAGGTATTGGGGGATTTCTCGCACCAAGTTCTGTGATTTAAAGGCTATTAATAGATGGGACAGGTTTTTTGAGTTGGTGGTTAAAATAATTGGTGTTGGTGGAGAGCTTCACCTGGACAGGTAGACACAGGTTTAAAGGTAAAAGATTAGAGCTGATCGGAGCGACCTTTTGAGCGGGGGCCTATCTGTCATCTTCTGTCTTGTGTAATTATGAGCTCTCTCTCCTTCTTGTCTAGGAATGTGTGTATTCATTGCCAAAACATTAGTACATATGTCTTCATTGGAAGACATGCCATGTGTCTGATGATTATAGACTAATCTGTGAGTCCCATTCCAGCAATTACATTGTCCTTTTGTCAGAAGATGGTTCTGTTATAGAGGCACAATGATAAGTTATGGAGTGTAACTTCTGTATACATACAGCTCAATAACCCTATGGACAGGCTATAAACAGCTGATCCAGCAGTATGCTAATATCATTGAATCATCAAAATTGTCTGACAGGCAGGGTTTAAGTGCTGAAAACTCTGTTATAGGCCCAGTGCTACGATATGAGTCATGATTTTAGTGAAAATTCTTTGAGAATTTTAATTTTTATTGAGTCCCAGGGGGTTACAGTATGTGGAGTGTACCAATCATACCGAGATTTATAACTGTGCTGTTTTAATGTTTAAGTGATTAAACAGTAGCACATGATCAGTCCTAACAATATTCACCATTGATTGAGACATCCACACTTGACGATCTACGTGTACAGTATTGGTACTCTCTACATATAAATTCACACACTTCTTTTGACTCTATGTACATAGAAATTCACACAGTTGTCCATTTACAGAAACTTATCTCTTGCAGTAATGAATGATATCTGGGCTCTGTAGAAAATACTAGTCTGACTATTGCTGATAACTGTTCTTTAGATATTGATTATTGATTATTTGTTAGCTCTTTTGTCCAGCTGATTTTTTTTTCAAATTGGTAAATGTACAAATGGTATAATGTAGATGTCTAGATGTACTACATCTCTTTTTGGATATCTTATATTCTTGGACATGGATATTGAAACTCTGATATCTGTGTTTTTTTATGTTTGATATCTGAAATTCATAGATATTATGGTCAGATATTGATCATCTGATATTTGTAGCTATAATGTATATTAATATTGATAATCTGATATCTGTGTATTGTTGGTGTAATACATCTTTTTTCTTTAAAATCTGATGTTTGTAGATATTATAGATATTAATCGTCTGATATCTGTGTTTTGTAGATGGGAGTGGGTGGAGATTATCGAGCCCCGCAGCAAGGAGCACATGTATGCCAACCTGACCACGGGGGAGTGTGTGTGGGACCCTCCCCCTGGGGTCAAAATGTAAGTACTCCAATACTTATGTCTTACCCTTGAAATCAAATGTTTATATCCATGGTGATAGTTGCTGATGCTCTACCTTGCGTAACTCCTGGATGTTTGAAATTAAGTCAAAACAAGACTGTTTCTACTTTTGTGAGATAATGATGGTCATCTGAGGTTTAGTAGGAGTTTAATCAGTCTGTCTTTTTTTGGGTAGTCTGTCCCCCCCCCCCCCCCCCCCTGTTCAGTAACTGTGTTACCTCATTGTTGGGTTGTCTGTTCAGTAACTGTGTTACCCTGTTGTTGGGGTGTCTGTTCAGTAACTGTGTTACCCTGTTGTTGGGTTGTCTGTTCAGTAACTGTGTTACCCTGTTGTTGGGTTGTCTGTTCAGTAACTGTGTTACCCCATTGTTGGGTTGTCTGTTCAGTAACTATGTTACCTCATTGTTGGGTTGTCTGTTCAGTAACTGTGTTACCCTATTGTTGGGTTGTCTGTTCAGTAACTGTGTTACCCTATTGTTGGGGTGTCTGTTCAGTAACTGTGTTACCCTATTGTTGGGGTGTCTGTTCAGTAACTATGTTACCACATTGTTGGGTTGTCTGTTCAGTAACTATGTTACCCCACTGTTGGGTTGTCTGTTCAGTCACTATGTTTCCCTATTGATGGGTTGTCTGTTCAGTAACTATGTTACCCCATTGTTGGGGTGTCTGTTCAGTAACTATGTTACCCCACTGTTGGGTTTTCTGTTCGGTACCAGTAACTATGTTACCCCATTGTTGGGTTGTCTGTTCAGTAACTATGTTTTCCCCATTGTTGGGTTGTCTGTTCAGTAACTGTGTTACCCCATTGTTATGTAGACTCAGACACTCTGATGAAGATAAATGCACCGCTTCTACTGACAATGTTTTCCCAGGACGGAGTTCCCACATGTAGAACTACACATAGTGCAGGCTCCAGTTATTTTGTTTGTGTAACGACTGCCAGAATTTGGTGAGGAATCTGATAATTATTCCAGCTCTGTAGTACTCCCTCACCACGAGTTGCCTGGTGTCTGTGTGCATTGTCTCACTAAACGTACACAACCCCAGGAGTCGGGTACATCTACTTCTTTGTGTTCCTATTTTATCCATGGTAGATTTGTATTTTGACCACAACCCTGGTAGATATTCATACTTCTTGATACACAGTTACACAAACAAGGATTTAGTTTGCTGCCCCTCCCCTTTAATCAATTCTGATATCGTAGTTTGGGATCTCCAGAAAAAAACCCAACTTGTTTGTTTCTCTTGTTTCTCTTTCTATTAAATGTCAATGTTTAATGGTCTTTAGTGTGGACTTTGATACAAGGAATATGCATTGTTTGGACTGTGGCTGGTCCATTATATCTACAGGAGATGCAGTCTATTTCTACAGCAGATGGTGAATAATGTAAAGCCCCTGGACTAGATACTAGTACGTTTTATTTGTGCTGTACCCACAGACCCTGAATTGATCCTAAATATGGCATCCTACTCATTAAGATTTCAAGTAACTTTAATTACTAGCTAGTTTCACTGTTTGATGTAACGCTGTTACTAGTATAGTCCTTCTGATCTTTCTCTAGAAGCAGAATTCCCACCTGTTCTTTGGCCACTCAGTAAATAAAATATTTGATAATGAACACCCAAATAAAATAGACCCAGGAAAAAAAAACTATAAATAAAAGATATTGACTTGTTTTAGAATTTCCCAGTGTCTGTAATTATATATATTGTCTGTTTGATAGTGTGGGCTCAGTGTCTACACACACTACTCAGATAGTATGTAGGTAGGTCTGTCTGTGTCTGTGTAGGCTCGGAGATTTCAACAGTTTCTACAATACATGTAATGTCTGTCTGTATTACAGTGCAGTTCAGCTTTTGGTTCTTCACTGGCCTTTGGGCCAAGAACAGAAACCAAAGAAAAACGGTTTGCATTTGGATTTGCCTGTTCTTATTCATTCATATTTTCTAAAAATTTATATGATCACTTTTAATATTAATTTGTGTTATACAGATAGAAGATGTAAGTTCACAGAGTTTTTCAGGTCAGTTACTGGTAATTTAACTTGGCTTATCCGGATTACAATAACAATATCTGCCAGATGCTGTTACTAACTTTACCATTTCCATAAAACTTGACTTATCACATGATGGAAACCGCTGACTGATCTCTAATTCATTTGCAAGGCATTATGGGTACTGATGGAATTTGTTCATGTAGACCCACCAAATTGTACACCAATGTGTAGATAATTGAAATATTTACTAAATACATGTTATCGATAATTTGCCTATGTAGAGCTAGCTTATAATTATAACATGTAAATTTTCTGTTTTTCTCTGAAATTTATTCAGTTCTTATTTTTAGATATCACATATGTACATGTAAGAATTTTTTCATAGTTCATGTTACCACAAGAAATTCCAGTGTTGCTGTCTTTTGACATGATTTGTATTCTTACCAGTAGTTTAAATTGGATGTAACGGTAATGATTTTGATATTGATCCTATCATAGGACTTGAGATGCACACTTCAGAGCTCTCTCTTAAATCAGAGCCAAACTAAAAGTGCCAGAGTTGGGTGAGTCCAAGGCATTGAGCTAATGCTGAAATTTATATATACAGTGCTGTAACTTTGATTTAAGAAATAAATTAAGCACCAAAACAGTGAAAAAACCGGGTTCAAATATCTTTTATGGCTTCAATATTAGCCTCAGATCTCCTACCAAGGCTTTTCTTGACTCTTACATTTTGTTTATCTGTCTTCATTAATTAACAATATGCTTAATTAGCTATCTCCAGTGCTGAAAAGTTTGAGTGAATGGAAATCCCAGTAGTGAACTGTTGTGGAGGGATGCTTAGTTCGTTATCTTTGTTTACCTTGTCAGTGTTTTCTGTTTGATTTAAATGAATGTAAACAAACCCTGTAGATGATTTCATTCAAATTAGCTGATATAGTCAGGAGAGAGCTATGCTTGGAAAAAGCACCTGCTGAATTAATTTATCGCTGTACAATCTATCTGCTCTTGTCTAGGCAAAACAGGAGATGGAGTTATTCCTCTTTGAGACTGCTAAGGAAGTTTCCTATATTAGAATTGGCCTGTGGGGTTGCTGAGACCACCTTCCCCCTCCAGTCCACCCCCATCGATTCTCTGTTATGATCTGCTTAGGTTGTTCAATAGTTTCAGAACAGAACGTTAATCTGTGTAAAGAGTTTACATAGTTGGATTGGATTCAATTATCATTGAGAAATTTTTCGATAGTTTTTAAAAATTTTATAGAAAGAATTTTATGGTCAAAATGTAAAATGTAAAAAAATTAAAAACTTCCATTACTTTTATAAGCAGCTTTTATGTCTGTTTTGCAAGCCATGATTTTATGTGCTTAGTATTACCCTGTTTTGAATTACATGTATTTGTATGGTTGCATATTATGATACTAATACAACAGCGTTTTAAAAAATTACAATAAATATTTTATCAACATTTGTTTCCTAAGGTTTGTCATTTCTCAATGTGTAATTACATTGAATTTTCTGAAAATTTAATTTTCTAATAGTGGTCACAACAAATTGCCAAAGAAATGTAGTTGTTAGATACTATATGCCTTTTGTCCTGTGTTAAGAACTGTCAAAATTTGAGTCCCTCTTACGACACCTCAGACACCTCCGAGTTGATACGATCTAATTTCATGTGGGGGGTCAGCAAAGGTCTTGTAGCTCCAACATCTACAGCAGCTGTTACCTGTTATAAAAAACTGAGGCTGAAGCCAGAGGTTAATCTCATCAACTCCTAGAGGTGCCACCAAAACCCATCAACTCATTTTTGATTGGCAAAAAATAGATACCGGATATTGTGTGTATGTTGTGATGGAGTTCTGAAGGTCTTCAGCCAGAGAATACATAATTAGTGTGGTATTACAAAAGTAATAATGCTCTTGAAATACAGATTCACAAGTCATAGAGTAATATGATCTAAGTAATCTGCAGCAGTACTCAAGAGTAGAAACTACATCCTTCCAATTTATGTGGAGCAGGCTTGCAATTGAAGTGAAGAGCTGTGACCCTGAGGCTAGTTTTGGCTTGGCTTAAGGATATCAGATTAACTTCTCAACAGTTTGCTTGAATATGATATGGTGAAAGAGAGCAGTGTAAAAACTCCATACAAATAAACAGCCCTGGGGTAAGTCCTCCCTCTGATTGTCTCTAAGCAGAGGAAAGAAAAAGTTTTCTAATTCTTTCACCATCAAAGAAAACATTGGCATCAAAGACTGCCTACAATAACCAGCTGTCAGAGAGAATCGCCTGAAATGTCTGACACTTCACAAACCTCCGCCGGAAGTTCATTCAGTGGGAGAAGAAGCCAAACCACTCTCAATCTCTGGAATCACTAGAAAACACTGGAGTAGGTCTGTTTTAGGAGAAAGGATTGTCAAGCTGTGTCAGGAATGAGAATGGTCTTCACACATGGACCGTCCAGATCCCAGGGGCTGGGGCACCTCTACTGGAGGCTGTAAGTAAATGGCTCACTCTAATTCTCTGTGTAAACTTACCATTTATGGGTTTCAGGTCTTCATTCAGTTTTCCTGTATTTACACTCAATTATGTCACGACGTTAGATTTCTGATGTGATTACAGTTATAAATCTCAAGAGATTATCCTCGTTCTACTATTGACAGTGTATTGCTTTGATGGGAGTGCTATACTTGATGGAATTTTGAATTTTACTTACATTCAAGTTGTTGATTATTCCTGGCTTGATGAAGACATCATTGATCAAGATTCTGACACAAGTTGTCGGAATCCCAAGAGTTATTTTACATTTGCTGACAAACAAAATTAAGATGACTTGGTTGAATTTCATGAAGTATTAGTTAAAAACCTAAAAATTCTTATTTTTGGAAAATCTACAAGTTGTAAGTAAATGTAGATTTATAGCTGTTCACAGACAGCTACAGATGACTGGCTATAAACCATGGAAGATGGAAATCTAAGCAGTGAAAGCACAGATAAGAGGAACCATGCAAGATTATGAATTCCAAGTCAGAGAGGTGCTTTGAAATGTATTGATAAGCCACTTGTTTGATCTGTTAGGTTTTCTCCCTGTCCATCTTTTATCATAGTGATAGAATTCCTGTTTCTACGACTGGAGGGTAAGAAGGGGAGTATTTTTTCTCTTCTATCAATCCCTGAAGCTTGATCATACTGTGTTGTAATTTTGAAAGCAAAGAAGCATTTTGTGGGATGGGTGAGTGGCGTATAAAGGGAGATTTGAACAGGGCACTGTTGTCAATATTGGCTCATGCAAAAAAGCCAGTCTGTTCTTTAATGATAGGAGTCTGCAGAAATTGGCTGGCTTATAATAAAGAAAAATGATGGTTTGGTAAACATTGCATCTCAAAAGTGCAACATGCTTCCCCAGAGCTCCAGAAGATGGCAGTTTCGGGCGATGTAATGGGCTTTGGGAATTCTCCAGGCTCATTGATTGTGAGCACCATTTGCTGATGTTTCTTCATGCTGGAAGGCTCTGAAAAAGAAAATAAAAACCTTGAAAATAAAAAGGAAATTTAACTTACTTGCATGCACAACCCAGTAGGATTTTAAATGTTAATGAAATATTAGACAATGTTTAAGTGCAATCTTTCAAAAATTTTGAATGCAGAAATGGATGAAAATTACCAAACGAGATTAAATGGGTGAAGTCTTTGCCTTCAAAAGAGCACACCCCTGTGAGATGAATGGGGGACTGGGTGCACTGATAGATCATATGTCTTATTCCTGGATCACACCTATCATGTACAGCAATGCTCTCATGTGTCCTAATGGTTCATAGGTAGCAAAGCTCAGGTGATAAGAAAGTATGGCATCACCCTAGCAGTCAAATTATCATTCTGAAGGGGAAAAATTAATTTCTCTGTGTAGTTACTAAGATAAGGGAATCCCTGGGAAACTTGGTGAACATATGCTGAATTAGTGATTAATATCATCAGTAATTAATGTCATTAATTAATGGTGAATTGTTAAGACAGTGATCAGACTTGCGGTGTGATTCTGGCTTTTGATGCTGCACAAACACAGATAGAGCAGAGGGAGCAGCACGTCTCACAAATTAGCCTGACACAACCAGTCAAGGAATCTCTTTCATTATAGCTGATGCCGAGCGGCTTGTCTGTGGGTTTTATAAAAAATCTAGACATGTTAAAACAATTTTTTTTGAGGAGAATCTAGCAATGTACTCTGTATTGTAACAGTTGTTGGTATGATGAACATTTGTGTACATAGTGTACAAAAGCACCAGTCTCATTCGGATACTTACCCACAAGCTGAATAATAATACTGATGGCCGTTTATACATGTACTGTGTACCAGAGTTTATAATTTTGCACAAATATGTTGTTGACTGTTCAGGGAAGAGGCTGTTGATGCTAAGATGTTGTAAAATTTTGCCTGGGCTTGAAGATTTCAAAATACAGATGTATTCCTCCAAAGAAACGAGTGTTGTTGCCAAGAAGTTTTGGGGTGAATGATTCCATTGATATAGGCCTGTTCTCTATGAGATGCAAACCTGGCACCTTGTAGGAACATGTGGCCCATTTACCATTTCATAACTGGGTCAAATGTTGATATAACTAAATTGGCTAGCTAGTAGGAAATAATTAAATTTTAGCACCATGTATATAATTCAGCCCATGACTTACACTAAGGAGTTTCTAAGTCTGTTACCATATGTCCAATGTATCCTACCAGTGTAATGCTAAGTCTGTTACCATATTTCCAATGTATCCTACCAGTGTAATGCCTTATCCTTTTATCACCCTCATTTTATGATGCTTTCTTCCCTTTTTAAAAAAAATTCTTGCTGGAAATTATGAACATTGGAGTTTGAACTTCAGTTGATGCTGATGATGTAGGCATTGATGACTGTAGGTTAGTGGTTAAGTAGGTCAGGTCGTTACCGTGGTGATGACAAAGTGATGAGGAATGGGAAGCTGTTTGGTAATTAGCCAATCACCATTAAACTTGGTATGGATGGCGAGTGTTGATTGGAAGCCACACACAGTGACTGGGGCTTTGATGTTTCATTGAGTGTTTACCTGAACAAGATCGCTGCAATATGCTTACCTTATCTTACATGTGTGGACTTCTTAATTGTTCTCAGGTGAGAGGTGTGAATGCAGAGGTGAATACACAGAGGTGTGAATACACTAACAGAGGTGTGAATACAGAGAGGGGTTCAAGTACATAAGATGTAGAGGAAAATCAACAAACTCAACTATTAGAGAACTTTTTTGCATAAAAGCTACTGTTTTCATTACAATTTAAAAGTTCTCTGATAAGATTTATTATAGGAACTTTGTTTTAGGATGATTTTGTTGGAAACCATTAGTTGTTTTTTAAATGCCAGAAATGATGTTATATAATTTCAGCAGACAGGGGTGATATGTAGATTGTAAAATTTGCAAAGGTGTAAAATATAGAGATGAGTCACTGTAAGCTGGAGCCTATGTAAATCAGGGATATATATGCCTACTGTTGGCACTCTGTGAGCCCTGCCAGCAGATCTAGTCAAATAGTGACTCCCCCAGCAATTATTGCTGCAGTTTTGATTAACATCAAATGCATAATTAAGTTTCAGGGGTTCGCCTGAATGCATGTAGAGGCTCATTAGTCAAAAGAAATGGAGTATTGGGACATTAACAGCAAAGATCATTCTCATAAATTTACATTTTGATAGAATGTTTTCTATCTGCAAGCATTATAGGTTTAAACTTTACTCAACACCTATTTTTATTCAAAACAATAAAACAATCATTAAAAGAGTTTTTGTGGGTGATGTTTTTAGACATTTTGAGAATTTTTTTAGTTCTCTATGGAAATTTATACAGCATCTTTATTCCTGTGATAAAAATTGTCAGTTTCGTATTCCTTGTTTTTAACACATTTTAAATTTAGGCTACAGGAAGATTCCCCCAGGTCCCAGTAGAGAAGTTGTTTATCATGTAACTATTTCAGATTTGTATGTACATTTGTATTTTGACATATTTATGTATGGTGTTTAACATAAATATACAGAAGACATTGTATTGAGTATATAGAAACATACATATATATACTAATTAAATGTTCATGTCTGCCTTAGCTCTTTCAATCATCCAACTCTTTCCCTCTTGTATATGTTTATTGAATGTTTTATGTACATTGGATGTTGTATGTACAATCTTCATGTTGCCCCTTGAGGGCCCTCAATTGGTAAATAAAGAAAAATTGAAATTGTAGGAGCCCCCCCCCCTCCATTCCTTCAGCTCTATTCCTCACAGTGATAACAATTGTCAGTTTTTGTACCTGGTTTCAAACATGTCCATAGGAAGATTCCCCCAGATCCCCGGAGGGAGTTTGCTTATTGTGTAGGCATCCCCCAGCTTATTGTGTAGGCATCCCCCAGGCATCCCCCAGCTTCATTTGTTTTATTGTACAGTTTTGATGTCTGTCTCTCCTTACCATGTAGTGCAACTTGCAGACATTAATAACATATTATGTAGCGATCTGAGATAGGTTTGTGAAGTTTTATCAAAGTTCTAGAATGGCCTCCCTGTTGTGTTAGCTGATGGTGAAACGGTGCAGGATATTCTCAGGATGTAAACAAGTAGGTGTCATCAGCCATGGCTAGTTCTGTAGTTCTGTATGTCAGGCACAAAGAATACTCAAAATTCTGTGTAAGGTGTAACATTGATTTCAATGAACAAACAGATCCACACATTGTGTTCCAAAAAACAGATGTCATTGTGAATGAATTCCCCCTCTGTAACACATTGCTAGGTTCTTTGGCAAGATATAAGGCCACATTTCCTGTTTCAATATTATTTGTTTTACATGATGGTGAAATGTTTCAACTTAAAAACTTAATATGGGCCTGGAGGCATATCATGAGGAGTCTGATGGCTTAGTATTCCAGATAGGGGTTCCAATTAATTTGGGTTTGAGTCTTTGCATAAATTAGTGGGCTGCATTTGATTGGATGTACTGTGTTCAGTGTGAGTCGTTGGATGTGAGCAGCACTGGGGTGATAATGTGATATCACACACATGCCAATACACAGCATCCCTGACTGGCAGAGGCGTACTGCTGTTAATGATCCATCAGACTAACGGGACTTCAGTGGGACACCATCTCCACACTTCCCACCGAATTCTCCATGAATTATAAATCCCGGATCTCTTCCTTATTAAGTTCCAAGTTGTGAGAAAAGATATATTGACAGGTTTTAACACATTTAAAGGCTGGCATTGGTTCATTTTATCTCAGACTATGCTTCAATGAATTTGAGCTGGGAGATGAGTGTTGGAGCCGACTTGATTTGATTTTCGGGTGTGCTGGGATTTTTTTGATTTCCGGGATTTTTGTAGCCCTGTGTTGGGGATTTTCTCGGTCAGTGTCCATCATGTCCCACCGTGAGATGTATGTGTATACATACAGCTCTCAGTCCTTTGAGTTCCACTCTCACCATTCCTGTCAGGTGGACTATGTGTACAGGTAAGAGGGCTGAAGCTTATACAGGCTTTGTTGTAATCAGAGGAAGCTTAAAATGTGGCATACATGTACTAATATTTTACATTCTAATAATGGGCAAAAATCTCATTGAAATACCAAAATACAAACCATGTAGTCAGTGGACTTCTTGCTTATTTTGAATAATTGATGGATTTTTTTATGATTTTGGCAGTAAACATGCGATTAATATTTGTTATCTCTAGCCATTTATAGCTTTGGAAATTTTTTCTGTATGAAATTATCACAAATGCTTGCTTTTATCAAGAAATGAAGACTTCATGATAAAATTCATGAAATTATTCTTTAAAAATCAGTTTGAGTCATTGATTTGGGTGGGGGGGGGGGGGTGTTATGGATGAAGGGGATAAAATGTAGTGATAAAAAGGAGTCGTTATGATTGGAAAGGAATGCCATAAACATGGATATTTCTACATGTTCATTATGCAAGTACAAGTTAAAAACAATGCTTGTAGGTGTTATTCTGTGACACATGTATTAAATATTGTGTATATCTTAGAAAAAAATGCATTAAAAAGTCAGTTCATAGGGGAATGTTAACAAGAATACTTTCTCCCACTTAGAGTAAATTTCTCCCACATTGAAATTTCGGCATTTACAGTACAGTTTATTGCTCTTTTCAGGTTGATTTAGAAAGATAAAAGGTTCATGTTGCATTTAGAAGTACCGTGAATTATTCTGTAATATGAAGGAGAAATTCTTACTGAAGCATTCAAATATCATAAATAAAGCATGGGCATAACAAGGGGGTTAAGTGTAAGTGTTTTCTTGTACCAGGAATCTGGTGGTTCTATTCTTAGTCTGTTATATTTTTGCATGTACACTGATGACCTTTGGTCTCCAGGTAGAATGTTGCACATCCATTAAACCTCCAGAAAAAAAGACGACCTATAGCCATTAGGGCAATGTTTTTTGTGGAATATTTAGGTTTTCTAATGAAAAAACCATCAGGACGCTGTGGGGATGGGATTTTTTGTCAATGTACAGGGCGATTGTTTAGCATCAATGTCTTTTGCCTCTGATTGCCAATGGCATTGTCTGCCCATCACAGGAACTTAATGACCACTGGCTGCATTGCTTATACTCATCTGAGTCTTTTTTTAGTACTCCTCGCAGCAAAATTTTGAAACTTAACTTTGAATCAAGTTAAGGTGTTAAAGTATTGGGGACATCCAAATGTTGAATTACCTGGTAATGAGATTCCAATAGGAAGCTTTTCTGTATGACAGTATTCTCTACAAACTTTGTAGGTCAGTTATGTAGGGGATTCCCTCAGGGAATTATTGTGTGAGTCAGACAGCAAGATGAGGGTACCCCTCCCCTAGTCGACCAGTGGGTGTGGTGTAAACTCAGACTCTCTGGGGAATCCCTGCGTTAGGCGGGCTGTGTGTGAAGCTGTTGCTGCTGTAAAGAACACTGATAATAAGACTCTCTCGGTGATCATGAAATCGGGAGAATCTGTCAGAATATCACGGAACTCCCAACTCAAGGGCTGGAGGGCATTCAAATTATTAACTGCAAAAGTTATTCGAGATGAGATGATGCATTATTCCTGTAGATAATTTATGTTTTAAAAAGAGCATCTGAGGAGAGGGGTCATGATGGAAAATATTTGTGGTCATCTGATTATTTTTATTAGGTCAAATGTCAAATTAATAGATAAAGTTGTATGCTTTATATTTGAAATGTTTAAGAGTCTATACATATTGACTACAGATTCTCATCTATCTTTCGTAAAGCATAGAAAAGTATATTAAGCCATGGTCATTAGAGTCAAAGGTCAAGGTCATATGCTTTTTTTAGGATAGACAAAATGTATAAGATTCTTTTAATCCTCATCGCCATTCAAAGCCACTCTGTATATGCTTTCATAGATATAGCTATAGGAATAAAATATTTCTAAAAACCCCTTTTCCCTTTTACGACTAGATTCTTCATAAGATAGTACAAAGTATGAGATACCTCTGCTTCCCCCCCCCATCCTTTCATCACATCATCAACTGAAATAAAATGTGAGATGAGGATTGAGATGAGGAGCAGGATCCATTATATCCAGGTTGATAGTTTCAGGGTTTCCTTTTCTCAATGGTGTCTTTGTACAACATGTAGATCAGTGGGGACTGTTTTGTGGCTTTGAGATGTAGCAGGCTTCTTCTCTCTATCAACAGAGCTGTGGTTAGCATTACTCATATCTGGGGCCTATCACCAATAATATAAACCGGGGTATTGTGGTGTAAAAATCAAATGCAGTAACATCCCATCTGTTTCAGATGTAGGCCCTTTCTGTTCTGAAGCTTGTGATAATCAAAACACATCATTAAAACAGTCACTCCTCAGTCGCTGTGTCTACCGACTAAGTGCCTGGTATTATTTTAATCACTTTGCTTGATGGCTAGATTTATTGCTTAATTCCGTATGTATTTAATGTTTCTACAAATTGAGGCGTATATGATCCATATGCAATGGGCTTCCGGATAAGTTTTCAATATCTTGATCTTGAATGATATGTATTATTGCAACAAAACATTATACCAACCATGTGCTTGAAGATTTGAAACAGCACTTTGAATATTACTGGCAGAATTTGGGGAGATCAATCGGTGAATTGTTGAGAATTTAATGAATTAATTTATTTCAATACATGTGTGGCTATGCATTTCCAGTGCCATCAGAAACATTGTCTTTAATAGAATTTCATCACAAATACATGTATATGAAATTTATATTTTGTAGAGAAAATTGTTTATTTCAATAAATTGTTTATTTTTTGAATGCTTGTACTGTGCTTTGTTGCAATTTTCAAAAAAAATTATATTTTGATTGAAATGAAGAAAAAGACATAAGTGTTAATTAGATGTTTTTTCTGTGAACAGAAAGAAGACGGACAACAACCAGTGGTGGGAGCTGTTTGACCCGAATACGAGCCGATTCTACTACTACAACGCCACCAGTCAGAAAACCGTCTGGCATCGCCCGCAAAACTGTGATATCATCCCCCTTGCCAAGCTACAGGTAAACTTTCAATCATGCTTCATACTTTGTAATATTGTACCAAAACTTTGATATCATCTCCCTTGCCAAGCTACAGGTAAACTTTCAATACCACATGCTTCATCTATTGTAATATTGTACCAATTGTTCCCCCCCCCCCCCCTTTGCCAATATTGTACCTGGCCAACTTAATGTAACAGGGTACATTCTAAGTGTGACAAATGACTTCAATGTTACTTTTGTAAAATCTTAACTGACAGGTTAATTTTTTAAGACTTTGTAACAGCGGTTACTACCAGTATTGTACTTGTGTACAGGGTTTGACATTAAGTTTTTGAATCACTAGACCAGTCGGGCTACCTCAGCAATTTTTCACTAGCCCTGACCCTTTTACCACTAGCCCTGACCAATTTTAACAAAATAGACTAAAAGTAACAACAAACACCAAATATTAAAGACTTCTCTGTTTAATTGTATCAGTATACAAATCTCCCTTCTTTTCCGTATTTTTTGCACGCCATGCAAAACATTACGTTTTCGCTTTCATCAAATTTAACCCATGGAAATTCCTCAGTCCATTTGGTATAAAACGCTCGTGATCGCTTTTCTTTCTCATATTTTTGTTTAGTTTCATCTCTGCCTTTTCTTTTTTTATCTTCAGTACCCTGTGATGACGATGAGAAACCGTATTTAAATAGCGACATGTCAACATCGAAACTGGGTCACGTACACATATCCATACAGAACAGTTGTTGAATGTCGTGTTTAAGATTTAATTTAATCAAATCGCACAAATAATAATACAAATATTCATCGGTTGTACTTAAATTACGATAATTTGATGAGTTTCTGCCTATTAGGAAAACGTGCTTTTATTTCTATTCGATAAACACGGATGTCGTAAAACGTGGTTCAAAATAACGCTTGCATGCGTCGTGCGATTTGTACTCAGCGGGACACGTGTGTCACGAGTGTTATTTCACACAAAAAATCTGTATTCAATGAATGGTTTTATTTTTATCACAGAAAAAAAGTTGTGCACATTTATTTTTTTTCACACGACCAGTCGGGCTAGTACACAGACATTTCACCCGACCGGACCTAACGTTTACTAGACAATGTCGGTCGGACGTGCCTTAGTGTCGAACCCTGGTGTAGGACACATTTCTAAACTACCACTGCAGTTTGTATTGTAGTACTTACTGGTAACTTTTAGTACTGTGTTAGTGAAGGACACAGTGCTAATGTATCGTGTAGGATACAGTGGTAGCTTATAAGTCATGTGTTATTGTAGGACTTATTAGTAACCAACTGCTGTGTAATTAGTGTACTGTTGGACACATTTGTAACCTACCAGTTCTGTGTTAATGTAGTACAGATGGGTAACTTATCAGTTCTGAGTTAATGTAGTACAGATTGGTAACTTACCAGTTCTGTTAATGTAGTACAGATTGGTAACTTACCAGTTCTATGTTAATGTAGTACAGATGGGTAACTTATCAGTTCTGTGTTAATGTAGTACAGATTGGTAACTTACCAGTTCTGTGTTAATGTAGTACAGATTGGTAACTTACCAGTTCTGTGTTAATGTAGTACAGATTGGTAACTTACCAGTTCTATGTTAATGTAGTACAGATTGGTAACTTACCAGTTCTGTGTTAATGTAGTACAGATTGGTAACTTACCAGTTCTATGTCAATGTAGTACAGATTGGTAACTTACCAGTTCTATGTTAATGTAGTACAGATTGGTAACTTATCAGCCTGTATCAGTGTAAGATCAGTGTAGAGTTGTCAGCCTAATGTCTAATGTAAAGTCCACACAGTTATTCATCTTAAAGATTGATGATTGTCTTTGCCACATACCTACACACATACATTCATTTAGACAATTAAAAAAAAATTAATAATGATTATTGTCTTCATAACTTTTAAGAAATGGGCCAATTTGAGAAAATCTCAGATAGAAAACAAAGTTTTTGTAGCCAAATAAATAACAATGGATGTTTCTCAGTTCAAGTTTTCCTGATTACACATACTATTTTAAGTTCTCTCATTTTTTATCATAGTAAGTTCTCACAGTGATGAAAGGCTATATATACATAGTCCACACAGTAGCCAAGTCTTCCTTCAAGATCCTAGTCACACAGTACCTCTGTAATGGTCTTGTGCTCTACTTGAAGTCCCTGACTGTCACACATTCCTGACCATACTGCAGTGTTTACTGCTGGCTGTCCCAGCCTGACTCACACCATTCCTATCTCAAACCTTTCATGAAGCGCGGACAATGGCCGTCCATTATACTCTGTGTGGACCTTGAATTCCCTTACTTCCTGTTCTTTAGTACGGTTTGAATGGGGGACCCATTTTCCCACACCTAAAGATATTGTAAGGTTCAGATCAGAGTTTAGTGTGTGTTAGATATCAGGCCAACTCTAAAAGTCTGTGGGTGTATGAGATATCGGGCTCATTCTGGGGTCTGTTGGATCTCCTCAGACCAGAGCTGTCAGAGTGTGTGAACAGAAGCAGAGGAACTGGTGTGAATCTGAGAGAAGTCTGTACCACTGCCAATTTAAAGGACATTTGAAGAATGTGGATAAATGTAACAGAAGTCATGAAAGCAGAATCATGCTTCATTGAGTAAAGACATTTGGGGTGACCTTGTCAGTATATCAGAGATTTCATTCACACCACAGGGAGTGGGTTCTCAGTATTGTGTGTACAGCTCATGTTGTGAATGAAACCGCTTGGTGAAAGACAGAATGACGAAACGGCACAGAAATTCATTTTGGAGAAAAAACATTGATATGTTTTCTGCCTTAAAGTGTTTAAAATCAGAGGGCTCAAATGTAAGTACCCGTAACTGGAAACACTTGTTTCTAGGCTTCAAAACTGTTGTCTTTGTAGCACTTCCTTATTTTGTTGGTGTACTGGTACATTGATCACAGATTATGTGTTATGGATAATCATGGAACATCATATTGATTGCTGATCTGTGACCAGTACTTATATCATGTGTCATTGGTACTGGTGCAGTCGATGCCAGTACATCCTGTATCTTGTGTAATGTAGACTTTTGTCATATTCCTCATTCACATCCCTTGCAGGAGAGAATTTATAAAGAGATCTTGGAGCAGGTAACTGTGTACAGTGTATGGTAGTACAGTACTAACGAAGCCCTATATATCGTACTCTCTGGGGATGGGGATTTACCTAGCTCAGCTAGTGACTATTATTATCTATAATACCCCAGAGGAGCATTGTAAAAACCTCCATATGCTTTATATTCATTTAATCAGATTTACTGCTTTCCATTCTCCTTAACATTTGAAGCAGCTTACCGGTAGATGACTATGAAGTGCATGTTTTGTTTCTGTCTGGTTCTTTATTTATTGGAGTTGTCTTTCTTCAGCTATCTGTGTGCTTTTCTGGGTTTAAAGGAGTTATCTCTCTTGTTCTCTTGATTTTTCAGACCCTGAAACAAAACACAGAAGTTCGAGACGGCAGCGATGGTTCGTCCAAACGAGAAATCTCTACACAGACACCCGTCCCCCAAACAGTAAGTGGCAAAGATAAAAATACTGGATAGCATTGCAATCATTAACATAACATCGTTAGATTTCTGATAAATATTTTATATTCATTCTAAGTCGAATAATTTTGATTTAAAGAGGTTGACATTTTGATTGCTGGCAAAGGAAATGAGTTTAAGTAAAAGTCCTTCCCTCCCTCTCCCCTCCCTCCCTCTCCCCCTCTCCTCTCCATCTCCCCATCTTTTTAGCAGCAGTAAAGCTAAAAAGAAAAGCAGAATTTACTGATACAAGCTACAAAAAACTAATCAAGCATCCTAGACCACCACACATATTTCACCAGGTGGACCGGGTCCCTGTAGTTCACAGGAGATGAGTGGTGTAGCAGCAGGAAGCAAGACTTCCTACCTAACTCCGACAAGAGGATGCCTGTCTTGTGTTTTAGCTGAACAAAGTAGACTTTGTTCCCGGTGTGAGGTAAGGGGACACTTGAGACTGCTACTGGTCTGTATTCCCCTGATAAACCTCCCAAGGTTGTGACCTCATGTCAGATTACAAGCTAGTCCATGCAGCTACAACAGTAGGAAGATTTGGTGGATAGTTGGAATATGAAGATTTGGTGGATAGTTGAGATTTGGTGGATAGTTGGCATGTATCCCAGTAGAAATTGAGGAGATTTGAGGGAGAGAAAATCCCATGGTCTTCTAGTACTCTGTGCTCTCTGTGACAGTGCTTTGGTATTTATTGACTTGAGTAATGTTGCAAAGTACAGGGGTTATTGCTTTTAAATTGGTAAAATGGTTCTTGAATGACTGGGGAAAAAAATTCAAATCACCTTGGCAATGGTTGTTTTTATATTGTCAAATATTTGCAGCAGTAAATTGGCAAATATACTGTCTACAGTAAAAACAATACAAGGCTAGCTTTCCTAACAGTTTTATGAGAGCTATAATTAACAATTTGAAAAACTTTTCTCTACCAAATAATTTTAAAGAATATATGCTCCTGATAGTTTTGCAATTGACAAGTAAATGTAAAAGATCAAGATTTATAAATCAGTAGCGTTTTATGCTACCAGGTAATGATATTTGGACCTTGATGTACATTTTATAATTTTGGTTGTCTCTCATTAATTTTTTGAGATATTTTTAGCATGCGAGATGCCAATAAAATGGTACATGCAGACTTTTGATTTCTAGAAATAGCTTGTGTGGGATAAAACTAATTAATTTGTACTCAGAAGATTCTTGTTTCCAAAGGATTGTTGGTTAACAAATTATGGAAGCATTTTTAATTAAATTTGTTTGCCATGGTAGCATATTATCACTAGAATTACATCTATTCAAAAAATTCTATACTTGTTTCATTTTCACCATTATTTCTATGCTAGATAAGATCTCTGAGTAAAATTTAAACCGAGCAGTGTGATAAAACCAGAAAGCTTCAGCTTTTTTATTCAGAGAAACAAAGATGAACTTGGAAGTCTGACTTGACACCCTTTGTGGAGGTGCACTATTGGGCTACTGGCATTCCTCGAGCCTCTGTGCCTTATTGTAAGGGGTCTTTTATCAATACACACGCATGCACACCGGAGCTGATTATGTGTAGATAATAGGTAGATTGATGGCATATGGCATGTGATGACTAAATTATTGGTATGCATAAACATGGAAGTCTAGTGATTGTAATGTATAAATGATGAATATACAGACAGGCAGAGTAGTGGTCGGGAACCAGTGACAGAGGATTCACTGCGAAGAGATTCACAGATTCACGAAGAGATTCACAAAGAAAACGGAAACATAATTTTTATTAGTTTGGAGTTACCAAGTTAATTAGTGGAATGATGATTGACTAATTACTTCCAGCTAAACGATTGCTTGCTTTTTCCTGATCGTGATATTAGTTGTGTACTATTGTATTGAGTGATCAGGTGCTCAGGAAACTTCAGTCGATGTGGATATTGTATTGAGCTGATGAAGTCATGTGTTCATATTTGTTATGTGTTTTAAATGATTGTTTGTCATGACTGGTAACATATTGTCCAAGTCTGTTGTAGCTTCTCAAATATCAGCCCAGTTGAAAAGAAGTACACAGTGGAAGTCTGAATTTTTCATTGATTCGGCCATTATTAAAGTTGGTACAAAGGTAGCTTGATGAATTGATGTATTGATGGTTGGTGTGCTGCATTATGCAATGAGTGTGTGATCTGTCTGCTGAGTGGACTGGGAAAATCTCCAGCAGGAGACTGCATCCATTAGGGACAAGTTTGCTGCCTGGGGAGACTTACTGGTAGGTCAGAGAGAGGAATGTTGCATTGTGGATCTATCATGGAGTGATTGATACGCCCTGGAGAGTTATCTATAGGGGATTCCCTGACATTGACAACAAACAGAACCATCTACAGTAGTGCACCTGATGAGTGCACCAAAAAAAAAGTTAAAAAAAAAAATAGTAAAAGGAATTTGAGTGTTCAGATGCCGTGAAGACATTTTAAAAGTCTACATGTGCGGATGATGGTTATTTGTCGGCTGTTAATTTGTGATATAAGTATCCATGTAGATGTATAAAGCTCATGTTACTGACTGCCAAAGAATGTACTTGTTGTCCAAGGTCAGAGTAGTTTAAAGTAGTTGACTGGTGGACTTTGTGATGGTAATTTTAAACTGGTGGCTTCTGTCGTCTGAGATGAACAGGAAGATAGTTTATAGAAATCCCCCGCGTCTGTTTAGCAGAATCACCTGTCTGTATTATGTAATGCTGGAATCCTGCATAGATCATCTTCAAGCGATTTTAATGTGTTGTTCTCTCTGCCCTAATCTACATACCAAGTTCATTGAGTTGTGTACAAAGAAATATTTTATGGGATGAATACACTTGTTATTTTGTAACTGGAACTATGAGCTTGTGGGAGCAAGCAGAAATGTCTGTGATCAAAATGGAGTTAATACATTTTATTTGATACAAAAGCTAAAGGAAATATATGATGATGTAGGCGTATGGTGTTATATGTGAGAGGATGTTTTAACAATTTCCTGATATTTATCCGCAGTTTTAGGCTTGGTGTAAGTGTTTTAGTAAGTCTGTGTCACAGGGTGACACTCATTACAATCATCAGTTGTTACTGAGGTAACATTATTACAAGCGATACGAGCTCTCCATAGTAAGTACCGTAGTAGATTTCTTACTCCATAGTAAGTGACCTTAGGAGTGCTATTAACCGGCCATGTGGTTTTCTCTCTCAGTTTGCGATCTGTGATTTTCTCTGCATTGACACCAATCTTCCAGAGGTTATATCCCTTTCTGAAAAGGAGAAAGTGAGGAAAACGAGTGACATTTGTGAACTTCGTCAGCTCCATAAACACAGCGTAGTACTGTGTCAGCCCAGTGCCAAGACAGAGGGGGGAGAGATTGTGACCTCAGTTCAGGACACAAAGAGAGGGAGGATAGCTCTTCATCACCAGACAGTTGGGAGAAACTGGACATTGCTAAGTTACGTGTGTCTCAGGACTGTTGACTCTCTAAGGAATCTAACATATGCTGATATAGACTTTGCACCACTGGAGAATTCTTACTAAAGAAGTTTATAATTAGACTCCATTGTTGTGTTAGATTAACTATGGATTTTACCAGTGGCCTGTGGTAGTGGCGTTTGGATAGAGAGGACAGTACGGGGACTTTTCCCATGGCATGGACCTGACTTCCTGTGGGATGGGAGGCTATGGGACGTTCTACTACTCCTCCTCTGCTACTCTCGAAGTGTCCCTCGTCGTACTTGTCACCTTTATTTCGCTGATTTATCTATTTTTTGTCTATTTCAAAAAGCGGAGGGACCACACGAAACATGTGAGAACCGGGTCACTGAAATCTACACACACCACCCAGACCAGTCCCAGTGTCACCAGGAAAGTAAGTACATTAGTAACACTCAGTGGAAATGTTACGTAATATACATGATACAAGTGATGTTAGATTTTTCAAGATAATTTTCCAATAAGCACAGCATTCCTACAGCAATCAACCAATTTACCAGCAGTTTGTATAAATCATTGGTTCTACAGATTTTTCACATAGTTTTTGCTGTGTTATGTTAAGATAATGTAAACAATTAATAAACACTTATCTGATGGCTGTAAACAAAGAATGAAACAAGGGATGGGGTATAGCAATGGCCACAGAAACACTCAAGTGAATAGCGAGAGCCAAGTGCAGCCCATTTACTGGAGAAGGTTTGTTAACCTTTGAGGAATTCACTTTGAGGATCTGCCAAACTTGTATATCTTAAAGTACACAAACAAATGAAATAATGAAACATGACAAAGTGAGGTATCAGATGGGACCAGCTACTCACTTGTGACTGTAATGTTATTTTCAGATGAAATGATCTTTCTTTGGCTATAACAGAGATCCTTGGTCCTCCAGAAAATGGAACCCCTCAATTGGTCTTTTTATTGGGGCCTTTCCAGAGTTTCTCTTGTGGAGGTTTCCCATATGGAACCAGTGGTTGAGCAGGGGCTTGATATTCCTGGGGGAGGGGGGATCAGGTTACTGACAAGTCTGTATCAGAGACATGTAGGGGTCACTAAGGGGTCATCAGGGGAAGTAACTGTTGATATGCTGTGTTATCTGTGGTAATCAATGATTATCTCTGATGAAGTCTCTGTGATCTATATTCTCATACGCAGAAAACATCTTTGATGTTAGCACAGACAGCACCAGTCAATACATTGAACAGGAAACCACAGCAAAAACATTGCAGCTAGCAGGATTATTTTAATTAACATAATAACTTAATGCTCACAAGATAGGGTTTGAATCTGGTGCTTAATAGATTTTCTCTGTAGTTATAAGAGAAATATAATTGGAGATGTTGGATATTTTGACTCTTGGCTGAGGTTGGTCAGGGCTCATTGCTCTGGATTTGTTGTGACTCTTCCATCACAGTCATCCATTTTGTGGGACAATCCGTCAGGCGGTGACTGAGGGTGTACAGAGAGTGAGCTCCCCTGCTACATTCCAGTCTGTGTGATTGTAATCACTTATGTCGAGGCCTCATCTTCTCCTGTGTTTTATTGGCATTACAAAAAGCTCATGCCTGTCACGGCTTCCCCATCTGTCTTCACTTTGTGACGGTGAAATGCCGGCATTATTTGGGAATTAGGTATTGATTTCTGATCGAGAAGCATGGACATCTCCTAACTAACCATCTTCCAGTGTTCTGAAGGAATTTGAAATTGAATCGCATTCCTATGGACCAGGGCTTGGGATATAGATCCCCTTTCCTTGTTGTATTGGAAGGCTGATGGTTATTTATGGGGACAGGACTTGCATGTTTATGTAGGGAGTTGCTCTAGATTTACCCCAGTCAGGAAACCCTGCTTGATGTCTATAGACATGCTGTTTCAGATCTCCAATTTCTTCAGCAGGGTAAGACAATTTCTGTTAGTTGTGCATAGATTCTGTTTGAATGTTGGATTTGTAGCAGCATAGTGGTCTTACAAAGTGATTACTTGGATATTAAGCTGCTGGAAGGCTTGGTTTTCATTAAGTAGGCTGCAAACTTGTGTTGAGCAAAGAATCAAATCAAGAGTTAATTTTAGAAGTACTTTCTTTCAACATCTTTTGTGCATTTGAGTAAAGAAAGAAAAGCAAGAAAGACACGACAACTACACATTCCAAACCCTGTAACCATGGCAATGAAGCCTCTGAACCATTGAGTGTGTGGGGAGATGGAATGATTTTCATTGTTAATGTGACCTGCTAGTCCTGGTTCTATTGTGTGTGAGATGTTTAGCATAGTTGGAATATGTCTGTCACTGCCAAGAATCGGACCCCTGACTGTGTCGGTCAAGCAAGCGTTAGAGAGTCTGACTGTAAGCTAAGAGGGATCAAGGCAAGAAGTTCAATGGTATCGGGATCTTATTTGTTATTCTCTCATGCTCGAAAGGTCATTGCCTGAAAATGTGTATTTTGAAATGCAGAACTTAGCATTAATGATATAGGAAATTATTTTTTAGAAAATATTTATATTTTTTTAATGGCTGATAGAACAAGAAATATTAGATGTTTGTTTACGCTGGAAATTGATTTACCAGGCATGGGCTATTATTTTTTTATGTGAGCAAAATAGATAAATTATATGTTTATTTCAAAAGGCAGCATGAGTGATCCAACAGTAGTTCATATTATGTCCTGTCTAAGATCAAAGACAGGCGGTAATGTTATTTATGGACTTTTTATCCCTGTCTTTTTATTTATATTTCCTGAGTTTTGAGTTAAATAACAGGGAGACCTTTTATTGTTGACAATTATGTCAATTTAACGATACATTTCAAGGTCATATATGAAGATTCATTAGGTATCATCACAATAAATAGATTTATCTCTTTCAATTATAACGGTACTTAAAAGCATGATGTTTAAAAAAAAGGGCATCTTGTTTCTTTCTTGTTTCTTTCTTGTTTGCAGCAATACAACCAATGTTCTCTAGATACCTGACGTATGATTATTATTCAAATATCGGTACTGTATAATCATTTATAGCTGCAGAACTGTAGCTCCACGGAAAATTTGGGTTGACGGACCGTGGAGCTACAGGTCCACCCGTATAAAAAATTGTATATTTATTGCGCACAAAAAGTTGCGCGTGGTTTTGGACTTATTAACCTAATTAAGGAATACATTCTGTGAAAATCTTAATACTAAAAAATTCCTGAGACATTATACTTAACATGTCATTACTTAACTTGCCTCTGAATATCTTTTAAACACTCTCATCGGCCCCGTAAAGTGAAATGGTGTGGTTTGTTTACATGCAAAAATGGCGACTCTTGATCCCGATGTGAATTTAGCATACTTCAATTTCCGAGGTGGGTTAGGCTGCTAAGAAAAACGTTTTGGGCAAGTAAAGAAGCGAATCAGTAGTAAATTTTCTCAGGAATTTTTTGGTATGAAAATATTTACATAATATGTACCAAAATTAGTTTAATAAGTCCAAAACCACGCGCAACTTTTTGTGCGCAATAAATATACAGTTTTTTATACGGGTGGACCTGTAGCTCCACGGTCCGTCAACCCAAATTTTCCGTGGAGCTACAGTTCTGCAGCTAAATCATTTATATTTATTGTGGGTCAATTTTTGTGGACACTTAACCATTTATAAACACCACCAATAAGAATAATACAGTCTTTGTTTATTTCATGAGAAGCAAAGTCAAGAAATAAAATCCTAAAGAATCTGTAAAGAATTGGCAATCCACAAAAATTGGCCCAAATATTTAGATGATTCCACAGTAAATGACCATGCTGATTTCAATACATGATTGACATTGTTGTTTCTGTGATTTCAGCATCGCTTCAACAGACAGGATTCCGCCTCCTCACAGAGTAGCTCTAGTCATCAGGAGAGTTTCCGGGAGCGTAATGGAGACCGTGTACGTCGCCGTGGCAGCCAGTCATCTCAGTCGACGCAGGCCGGGTATTCCTCCTCTAGTCCACCAGTGCCCGCTGTCATCCGTCGTGACTCATCTCTCGAGATGTCCCCTCGAGTCACAGACTCGCCCCGGCTACAGAGAACTCACTCTATGCAGAGGCCCCCCACAGACAGTGCAAGTGGTGCGGGGTCTCGCTCGAACAGTTACCGATTCACGGACTACCGGGCTCGAGATGACTCGTACGTGTCTCATGATTTATCCCCGTACCACCCCGCGCGGCGACAGGCAAGTTTCTCATCAGAGAGGGACTATGCCAGTAGATCCGACTCGTACGGATCAACATCCAGTCGGCAGGACATGTTCACCCCCCCACCACTGGTGTTTGGTGGTGGCAGCCAAGATATGTACAGTTCTGATATTAATGAACGAATATACAGTTCAAGCATGTCCTCTGGCCCTGAGCCGGAGTGTATACCATTTAGTCAAGACATTGCTCATCAGCAAGGAAGTGTTAGTCCCTCATTATTATCACAAAAACCCCGATCTTTTCCTCGAACTAATCCAGCCTATGTTGGTGTGCCAAAACGAAATGGAAGTACCGCGTATAAGAGAATAAATGTAGAACAACAAGCTGTGAACTATGACCCCACCTATGCTGAACCAAAATCATACTCTGCTGCTGGGATACAAGTGGCCCCAAAGGACTATACTGAGAATTACTACTACCCCCATGAACCATCAGACAGCGATACCTCGCATTCTTCTATCCGTGTGGTCCGTCACGAGCGGGCGGACAGCCAGGCCTCTCACTCTTCTAGAAATCGTGAATCAGACTCTCATTCTTCCCAGGGTTCCTTTAAGCAGCCCTCTGCTGATGTCCACGCTTCTAACAGTTCATTACGCATGCAACCAATGAAGGTTGACCCTTCAACATCGTTTCATGAGAGTGTGTCATCCCGAGGATCGGAGCGAAGTTTACAAGAGCTGAGAGAGAGTGTGCATGACAGATCTAGTGCTCTGATATCTCAACAGTTGGTTACTAGTCAGATCCACGACCCTGTGTCCGATGATTCGGAACCAGATTATGCTAATGTGCCTCCCTCCAAGAACTATTCCCCTTGTCATTCAGATGCTCATATATACCGTGAGGTTTTGAAAGACCGACAAAACATCCCCGATTATCCAGATCTGAAAAATGGAGAATCTCCGGCTGTGATGAGGCCCCACCTGGACCAACATGTAAACCGGGGGTACCGGTCACTGCCAGTGATAGAGAACTCGCACTTCCCGCCAGACGGTAAGTTTTCCTAACAGATTCAATTATATAATCCTTTTGTATTCATTGGGATTGTTATTTGTACTCGTATGTAACAAGTATTGAGTATTGATTTAAATCTTTGTATTGTATAAACTAACCAACTTGAGATTCAATCATTTAGTTTGAAAAGTCAAGGTTAAATTCAGGGTCAAGGTAGTTTATGCTGATAAAAAGTCAGGTAGAACTCAATGTCGACCGAAACACACAATCAGCTAAATTTAGGGGCATAGTGGTAATAGTTACCTCACTAAACTGTGTATCACACCTTCAGGCTTGATCTTATAGGAAGCAACTTCTTGTTCAATCATATTTCAAATCTTTACTAAGCGCACTGCCATCCCTTTATTAATAGTCAACTTCCCCAACCTACTGATGCATGTAAACATGTACAGGAAAAAGAATAATGTTGTGAGGCAGATTTAAAATGGTGTTAATTGAAACCTTAGTTAACTTAAACAGTACACATGGATATAGGCAAGAAAGATAAGAGAAATCTCTATTAAACCAGCTATTTCCTGCTAGCTACCTCTTCTATTTGATTATGCAGAAGTTTTCGAGATAGATAAAAACAAACAACCTAAGGTTGAATTTGATAGGAAATAAAGCTGTGAGGAGACCTTCATCAATAAAGCAACAAGTTGGCTATAACCCCGAAAGCTTTATGTGAGCATACAGCTTGTTGCCAGAGGTAGAAACTAGGAGCAGTACTAGTTAGTCATGGATTTTTATCTGTGCTTCTATTGTATTTTAAACTGGGAAATTTTCCTTGTTGGAAGAATGCAGTGTTTTAGTGGAGTGTATGTTTATGCTATAAATTGATGTCAGAAAGGAACTGAGTGACAAGCTAGCTTCCTGCTGGATCGAGCAGCAGGTTTGTTGTTAATAAGAAAAACACATCGCGAGTGGTCACAGGACTAGCGGCTAGGCATAGTGTACAAGGGGCAGCTATCAGCACTGAATGTTAGGACCCCCGGGAGGGGGTGTGTCCGTCAGAATGACACCCCTGTTCAATGAAGAGTTACTGCTCTTGGATAGCGCTCTATTATGTAGGTACTCAAAAATTTCCGCTACTTGTTCAATCACTTAGATGTTTTATACGACCAGGTAAAACTGCATCTATATGTTTTATACGACCAGGTAAAACAGCATCTATATGTTTTATACAACCAGGTAAAACAGCATCTATATGTTTTATATGACCAGGTAAAACAGCATCTATGTTTTATACGACCAGGTAAAACTGCATCTATATGTTTTATATGACCAGGTAAAACAGCATCTATATGTTTTAGGTAGGAAAAGATTTGTATGATATGTGTGCTGTCTAGTAATGTTTGTTGAAGATTCTTTTTATACAGTATAGGATTAATGTGGTCCATTCTTACCTGTTTATCTTGTGTAAAGAATTTGTTTTAAACTAGTAGATGTTGACTGGTAAAGTGTAATCTGTCCAATGTATGATAAATGATAGAAATAATGTACTGGGCACATTCATGAAAAAAAATTGTGGGAATTTTACCTCGGTTGTAATCAAATTTTAATCTCCTTTTAGAGCTCTATAAATAGATATGTCATACATTCAAGAATCATAGTCATTAAGGAGGGAAGCAATTTAGATTATTTTTATTTCCATCGGCTTATTAAGCCCATAGACATATTTTTATAATCTTTTTTGTCTATATCCTGTAAATTGAATTCTAAATGTCTGATTTAAGCTCACCAGATCCAGACACACCAGCTAAACACTAAAACTATTGAAGAGCTTTGTGCTAACATTGTCTTTCTTTCTTTTCCAGTTGAGCTCAACCAAAGTTTTGACGAAGATGAAATCAACAGTAGTTTCTTTAGTTCCCCACTCCATGATCGAATCCTTAACGAGTCGTATGAATCCCATCATGCATCTCTCAAGAGGAAGAAGCCGGAGAAAAATGACTCTGTCATTGGAAGTCCAGTCATCGAGAAGAGTCACTCCATGACGGTCGACTTACAGCAGCGTCCGGCATCCATGGTCGTACCAACCCAGTCTGAGGCTAACGTCTCCCTCAGTCCCAGTATAGGCTCACTGAACAGACAGGTAAACAGACAGGTAACATAACAATGTCTCCCTCAGTCCCAGTATAGGCTCACTGAACAGACAGGTAACATAACAATGTCTCCCTCAGTCCCAGTATAGGCTCACTGAACAGACAGGTAACATAACAATGTCTCCCTCAGTCCCAGTATAGGCTCACTGAACAGACAGGTAAAATAACAATGTCTCCCTCAGTCCCAGTATAGGCTCACTGAACAGACAGGTAACATAGCAATGTCTCCCTTATTCCCAGTATAGGCTCACTGAACAGACAGGTAACATAGCAATGTCTCCCTTAGTCCCAGTATAGGCTCACTGAACAGACAGGTAACATAACAATGTCTCCCTTATTCCCAGTATAGGCTCACTGAACAGACAGGTAACATAGCAATGTCTCCCTTAGTCCCAGTATAGGCTCACTGAACAGACAGGTAACATAACAATGTCTCCCTCAGTCCCAGTATAGGCTCACTGAACAGACAGGTAGCATAACAATGTCTCCCTTAGTCCCAGTAAAGGCTCACTGAACAGACAGGTAACATAACAATGTCTCCCTTATTCCCAGTATAGGCTCACTGAACAGACAGGTAACATAGCAGTGTCTCCCTTAGTCCCAGTATAGTATCACTGAACAGACAGGTAACATAGCAATGTCTCCCTTAGTCCCAGTATAGGCTCACTGAACAGACAGGTAACATAACAATGTCTCCCTTATTCCCAGTATAGGCTCACTGAACAGACAGGTAACATAGCAATGTCTCCCTTAGTCCCAGTATAGTATCACTGAACAGACAGGTAACATAGCAATGTCTCCCTTAGTCCCAGTATAGGCTCACTGAACAGACAGGTAACATAACAATGTCTCCCTTAGTCCCAGTATAGGCTCACTGAACAGACAGGTAACATAGCAATGTCTCCCTTAGTCCCAGTATAAGCTCACTGAACAGACAGGTAACATAACAATGTCTCCCTCAGTCCCAGTATAGGCTCACTGAACAGACAGGTAACATAGCAATGTCTCCCTCAGTCCCAGTAAAGGCTCACTGAACAGACAGGTAACATAACAATGTCTCCCTTATTCCCATCTTAGGCTCACTGAACAGACAGGTAACATAGCAATGTCTCCCTCAGTCCCAGTATAGGCTCACTGGACAGACAGGTAACATAACAATGTCTCCCTTATTCCCAGTATAAGCTCACTGAACAGACAGGTAACATAACAATGTCTCCCTCAGTCCCAGTATAGGCTCACTGAACAGACAGGTAACATAGCAATGTCTCCCTCAGTCCCAGTAAAGGCTCACTGAACAGACAGGTAACATAACAATGTCTCCCTTATTCCCATCTTAGGCTCACTGAACAGACAGGTAACATAGCAATGTCTCCCTCAGTCCCAGTATAGGCTCACTGGACAGACAGGTAACATAACAATGTCTCCCTTATTCCCAGTATAGGCTCACTGAACAGACAGGTAACATAGCAATGTCTCCCTTAGTCCCAGTATAGTATCACTGAACAGACAGGTAACATAGCAATGTCTCCCTTAGTCCCAGTATAGGCTCACTGAACAGACAGGTAACATAACAATGTCTCCCTTAGTCCCAGTATAGGCTCACTGAACAGACAGGTAACATAGCAATGTCTCCCTTAGTCCCAGTATAAGCTCACTGAACAGACAGGTAACATAACAATGTCTCCCTCAGTCCCAGTATAGGCTCACTGAACAGACAGGTAACATAGCAATGTCTCCCTCAGTCCCAGTAAAGGCTCACTGAACAGACAGGTAACATAACAATGTCTCCCTTATTCCCATCTTAGGCTCACTGAACAGACAGGTAACATAGCAATGTCTCCCTCAGTCCCAGTATAGGCTCACTGGACAGACAGGTAACATAACAATGTCTCCCTCAGTCCCAGTATAGTATCACTGAACAGACAGGTAACATAGCAATGTCTCCCTTAGTCCCAGTATAGGCTCACTGAACAGACAGGTAACATAACAATGTCTCCCTTAGTCCCAGTATAGGCTCACTGAACAGACAGGTAACATAGCAATGTCTCCCTTAGTCCCAGTATAAGCTCACTGAACAGACAGGTAACATAACAATGTCTCCCTCAGTCCCAGTATAGGCTCACTGAACAGACAGGTAACATAACAATGTCTCCCTTATTCCCATCTTAGGCTCACTGAACAGACAGGTAACATAGCAATGTCTCCCTTATTCCCATCTTAGGCTCACTGAACAGACAGGTAACATAGCAATGTCTCCCTCAGTCCCAGTAAAGGCTCACTGAACAGACAGGTAACATAGCAATGTCTCCCTTAGTCCCAGTATAGGCTCACTGAACAGACAGGTAACATAGCAATGTCTCCCTTAGTCCCAGTATAGGCTCACTGAACAGACAGGTAACATAACAATGTCTCCCTTAGTCCCAGTATAGGCTCACTGAACAGACAGGTAACATAGCAATGTCTCCCTTAGTCCCAGTATAAGCTCACTGAACAGACAGGTAACATAACAATGTCTCCCTCAGTCCCAGTATAGGCTCACTGAACAGACAGGTAACATAGCAATGTCTCCCTCAGTCCCAGTAAAGGCTCACTGAACAGACAGGTAACATAACAATGTCTCCCTTATTCCCATCTTAGGCTCACTGAACAGACAGGTAACATAGCAATGTCTCATTCAGTCCCAGTATAGGCTCACTGGACAGACAGGTAACATAACAATGTCTCCCTCAGTCCCAGTATAGGCTCACTGAACAGACAGGTAACATAGCAATGTCTCCCTCAGTCCCAGTAAAGGCTCACTGAACAGACAGGTAACATAACAATGTCTCCCTTATTCCCATCTTAGGCTCACTGAACAGACAGGTAACATAACAACGTCTCCCGTAGTCCCAGTATAGCCTCATTTTACAAATAACTATATTCTACCTTTTTTTGCCTTATAGGAGACTTAAAACTTTGTACTGTGACGTGTAGGTTGATAGAGAATTGCAAAATGAAATGGAAATGGTTTTATAGATGTCCAAATGTCATTGTTAATATTTTGTATTAATTTCATTAATTCTCAATGAAATGAATGAGTGATAGTCTACCTTAACAGACATGATATTGGGAAGTCTTACACTTAGATAGCTCATATGTTAGGTGATCATTATGATTGATAGGTGGAAAGAACTTTATATAACGGGACTTAGAGAAAGAAACGGTGAGTAAGATACATGTATTAAAAAATATGAGTGAATCTTGGTAACATTCAACACCCATCATTATTTACAACCCACGCATGTGGAATATGTTTAGAAGTGTGACAACCGATACTCTAAACCTGTTATTGTATCATACGTTCACCTGTACAAAACAAACCAAAACTACAGGTGAATTTAGATAGTTTTGAGTTTTAAAATCCTTGTTGATAAAGTTATGCCATTTTATTTGCTTTCTCATGTTTCCTAATACACTTGATTTTTGTAGAATCGGGCGGGTACGGCGCCCCCTATCAGGTCTGCCAGTCCGCTGTCACAGAAACAGAAACTTCCGTCAGACTCGGACATCGAGAACTACATGAATCGCCACAAAAAAGGACTCTTTGGGAAAAAAATCTCATTTGAACACATGCTCATTTGGTCAAAGGTAAGAAATGTTCAAACCAACCTGTGGAGAAGTGTTCAGTTGATATAGGTTCTATATGACACACTTTGTTCTCATGTACAACTTGGTCTGATTTTTGAGTGTATAGGCCTGTCCCCTTCTCTACAGATAGCATACTTGTGTTTGTGTTTTTGAACTCTAGGTACATGATACTCAAATCTTCAGGTTCAAGTAGACTCACAGAGGTCTTTAAGGAGGCTTGGTGGTCGACAAATTACCCATCAGATATGCAGTAATAATATATAATATTTTTGGCTGTTAATTTACTATTAATTAGTAAAGAAAAGATCCAAATATTTTATGTTTAAATGTGAATATTTTCCTATATCTTTATACAAAGCTCTCCTATTAGAGGAGATTAATATAGTCCAAAATGGCCACAATGATCCAGTCCTCTTAATCTGTAGGAATTTGGGGTAATCTGTTGATGTCCTTGTCACAATAGATGTCAGGAGTAGTCACAGAGAGAAAGAATCAGTCGAAACCATCAGCATTGATCAGAGCTAGTGTTTGTTGAATAATGGCAGATCAATGGCTCAGGTTGGAGTCATGGGATTCAAATGAGTAATTCACAGGCTGATTGTTTCAGCAAGTGATTAGTGTGGATCCATATTGATTCTTTGAGGCCGAATTGTAACAATCTCATAATCACGGGACGTCTTGTTACCTGGAGTGTAGTTATCCCAGCGATGACACATGGTTTCACTCCAACGAGCCGGGAGTCATCTCGAGATGCAGACTCCATTAATGGAGTAGATGATGATAGAACAAGGCTCAGAGAGTTAACTATTTCTCTATTGACTGCACCGACTGATATGGCTAAGTGTTTTTGCTAATGGTACAGCAAATTCTGAGTTCATTGAGGCACCTAGATTTGGATATTGAGCTGAGCTAATTAAGTGATCTATTAGTTAAGTTGTTTAATGAGTGTGTGATAAATTACCTGAGTGTGAGCACTAGACACTGGGGCTGCAGTGTTTGTGTCAGGACAGAGATGACACGACTCAATTCCTTCCTGATCGACGGGAAATGCCCTATGATTTGTGTGTGTAAAAACTCTATCCTAGCCGATTTCCCTTTCGGAGTTTGCTTTTGCTCTTCCGCCTTACGGACTGCGAATGTGAATTGTTGAGGTTTGATGATGCCAGGAAAGGCTGGATCATGACGAGTAACTTTCTGGCCTCCTTGTGTCAATGTTTTGTATACGAGAAAGAGGAGGATTATATTGAGCTGGTAGAATTCGAACCCAAGGAAGAGACCTTCATCTCTGTAAGTTCACTAAGTTATCTGGTTCCAATGAAAGACCAGTGTTCATACTACCTATGTAAAGAATTAGGTGGAGAGGGGAGCTATAGATTGGTTCACTCAACCAGCATTGTGAAAACTATTCAGTGAAGTTTCAATTATTAGATTTGATTACAATTGAATTCCACAGAAGGGATGTGTAGGTGTGAAAAATGCACGTTTTTGAGTTTCATTAAAAGCCTACACATTTTCTCTGCTTTTTTCTGATTAGAAGATAAAAAATTCCAAAAATAAGACATCACTTTTTATAAATAAAAGTTATTATTAGATTTATCAAGTGACCATGATTAAGAATGTGTAAGATGAAATTCCCTCTTACATATTTGAAGTACTTTCTATTATATACATATCGTAATGTTAATCTGTGTGCTGTGTCATTAGTCAAGTTTCCTGATGCATTTGTTACCATGCATTGACAGGCCACTCTAAGTATGCTGCATATCTAAGTAATTTATTCATGTTTTAAGTATATGCATTTTTGAGAACAGTTTATCTTAATGAGTATTACTTATGTAAGGGGAAGTGTGATCAAGGATTTGTCGGAGTGAAAGGACCCTTTTTGTGTTCCTGGAGAACAAGCTTCAATTATTCCAACTCTGATTCACCCAGAGTACTGGGTTTTTTTAAATTAAACACGAAAGTGGAAATTTATGCAAAGTGGTATATATATATTTATGTAATATGCATACCACATCGTGATTGTGCGATTATGGGCATGTGTCTCAACAAAGTTTTGGTACGTAGAATTTTAATGACAGTCAAAACTGTGGTAGAATTTTATTATAATGAGAGTCAAACCTGTGTATCAAAAGTAGGTTAGAATGAGTCTATCAATATACTGAGACTCTTTCCTCTACGTGTTTCCTGGTTTATGTTTACGGTGATTAAAATTTAACCATATGACCCTTTTTCGTGGAATATTTTAAATGTACCAGGGTTTCTGTGAAATCTGGTCATCATGTTTAGTCTCAACTGAGGCTGATTTTATTTTTTGATTGGCCTATCTGTGTGTATTTTGTGAAGTGTTATGTGCCTCTTTGATTGCCATAATCAACTGCAGCTGCTAATATCTGCTGTGTTTTTGTAGGACCCCATACAGAAGCCCATCTTGAGAACAGATGACAAAGCAGTGAAAAAGGAAGCTTGTGAAGTGTTCAAACATATCCTTATCTTCCCAGGGTCAGCATAGACCTGTACAGCACAGAGTCATTGATCACTTATCCAAAATGTAATGTAGTAATTATCAGAGCTGAATTTTAGTAATTATCAGAGCTGAATTTACACATTCTACACCTAGATTTACATAACAAGCCACCTTTGTGTAGAGTGATAGTATAACAGCCTTAAAAGAGAGAAGGGGTGTATGTCAGAATCCTGTCTGATGGTAACGACATATAACACTGACAAGTGGTGGTTACCTGTGTTACATAACCAGCTGCTCCCACATGTAACCACACGTAACTACTAGCTGCCTGTAATCACATGTAACATCAAGGCCTCCATCAGTTCAAATTGATGTAGTCTAGTAATTAATGTTGATCTTATGTAGAAAATAACTTTGTCTATATGGACTTTGTTATACCGGTAGTTAATTTAAAAAAATGAGTTCACTAGGGGGACTTATTATTATATAATGTAATGTAATACAATTATGTTTATAAAATCGAGCTGGAGTTAAGCTATGAAATAGTTTAATTTTAACAACATATTTTTTTTTATAGTTTTATTTATTAAGACTAATAACCAAAATATTAAGAAATACTACTATGCTACTACAACTACAACTATTGCTACTACAAGTACTTCTATTAGTAAGTACATGAAACTATAAAGTGGGTGGAATAGTTGTCATTGATAGCACTTTACTTACATAGTTCTAAGTAATTAAGACACCTGCATTAGAGGTGTATATGTACATGTTACAAAGATCTCCTTAACCTGTTCACTGATCCAAACCTACATGGGTGACCGTAAGGGCCGTCTGACCCAGATGCAGGCTGCCCAGGAGATCATCAGTAAGGGGTGGAGCATCACCAACCTCAGGGATGAAATCTACATGCAACTCTGCAAACAGACCACGGAGAACAGGAAGGGGTATGTATTGATGGCCTCTGGTACCGAGCTCTCGGTTACATGTATGAGGGGAATTATATTCATCTTACTTCAGCTGCCTGTATCTTTTTTACTGGTATAATTATAATAGGCACTATTGAAACTCTAGTACCAAGATGTCTCAATTTATCTTATTTTGAGGATTATGGGTTGATATTTTTCAATGTAATTTGGGAACATGCAAGTACATTCAATGGAGATTAATGATAAAGTTGAAAAATCAATGAAAATGTTCATGGTACGAAGAAAAAAATATTGAAAAAGATCTATTGTGGGTTTTGTTTGAGAAAGCAGTCTCAATTAAGTAAGAGTTCTAGAGTAGTTTTTTTTATAAATCAATAACTTTGAAAACCTCATTGACAATGTATACTTGGGGTTAGACTCGAACCCAGGTAGTACATCCTCTGTCTCAAGTAGAGCCCCGATGTTACATCATTGAAATATCTAATAAGTCAAATTCATTCAATGTTGGCCATGATTAAAGATAGTAATGTCAGCCGTTTAACAGGTGTGTGACTTTCAGTCAGTACATCGGGTCTCGATAGCTCAGTGGTTAGAGGGCTGACACAGTACACCAGAGGCCCTGGGTTCGAGTCCCGGTTGAGACTTGTATTTTGACCTGTTACACCACTCCTCCTCAGAAGGAGAAGGAATTTTGAGTTATGTTAATCCCTTTGCTGACCCCATGATGTTTGTTGCTACAGTAAAGTCCTGTGGTTCTGTACATTGTTTGTAACTGACTATGTCTGTTTTCCTCCCCCAGGGACAGCCTACAGAAGGGCTGGGAGATGATCGCTATCTGTCTCTACTTCTTCCCTCCCTCCACAAAGTTCAGCGGTTACCTGGAGGGAATCATAGCCAAACACCAGGATGAGACCAACAACATCATACCCACCGAGGTAACGACTGATCGCCTCATATTGTTTGTACAAGTAACAGAAGTCTTTGTGCCAAATTGATCTAAATACTTTAGATTCCTAATTAAACAATGGGAATAAATATCTGCGTAAAATCATGAGAAGCTCTCATTGCTGATTTAAACTCACAGTAGATTCCTAGTTGTACAACGGGAATAAATATCTGTGAAAAAATCATGAGAAGCTCGCATTACTGACTTAAAATCTCTCTATTATATTTCTCACAGATGTGAATTTTATGAATTTGTAATAAATGATTAGCATTTATGATTTGATATTCCTGCAATTTGATATTCTCACGATTTGATACAAAACAGCTGAATCACAGAAATATTATCGAGTCTACAGTAAATAGACACTATTCAAAATAAAATAAAAATTTGAATGAAATTTATCAATGATTATTTTTGTTGGACTACAAATGTTGTCCAGCTGAAGATGAATGACAAATTTTGAATCATTAACATTTTACTTTTCTAAGTAACTTAATATTACATCATGAGGACTTGTTTAAGAAATTATTGATGATTGAATTGTAGACACCATTAAGTCATTTTGCTGTTCAATGTCAGAAAAGACTGGATAAAATCATGGCCAGCGGTCCAAAGAAAGGTCAACGTAAACCTAACATGGATGAGATCGAGCAGGCGAAAGTACGTACAGGCCGGCATTTCCTGTGTTTGTGTTATGTCATAATCCCCGAGATAAAGGGAAAGCTATGTTATCACTTCCAATTATAGACAGAGGCAGGAAGTTATATGTATAATTATAGAAATCTGTAATATAGTAATATAGAGGCAAACAAAGCAAATGTTGAACTTATCTGTAGGTTCATAAGTAATATGTATAATCATAGGAATCTAGGAATATACAGGTAGGAAACATGACAAACACTGAACTATTCTGAAGGTGCATAAGTAGTAGGTATGATTTTAGAAATCTGTAATCTTGGGATAAGTTATAACAGCAAATATTCTACAGGTGCATGTAAAGTAATAATTTTTATCAAGGAAAACTTGATTTAAGACTTGCTTTCAGTATTACAGATTTGTATGTCTTAACACGCACTGGTGTTATTAGACAAAGTTTCCCTTCATAATCACATATGATTGAATTATTGATGGATAGGATGAAAATAATTAGTAATTTAAAGATGCAAGACATTTATCTTGCAGAAGACAAATGTTCTCCCTTTGTACAAAGCTGTTTATTGTTGAGATATGTTTACCCCGAATTGATACTTGACATTTGTGTGGACTCAGTGTACTTTAACAAAATCTCTGTATATGTGTTGTAGAAATCGGTCTTTTCTCCCTCCATGTTTGGAAGCTCACTCGATGATGTCATGCTGCTACAAAAGGACAAATTCCCTGACCGTAAGTTGCCATGGATACAGACCACACTGTCTGAGGAAGTTCTGCGGTATAACGGAGCACAGACAGAGGGAATATTCAGGTACGAGATTCCTTAAAATTCATCGCAAACCCTGCATCTGCAAACCCTGATATATGATTACTTATACAAATATTCTATAAATACATACACCACCAAAGTCAATATTCAACAGGTTGAATATTCTTTTTTCATATTGAAATGAGGAAACATTAGTTGGATATCAATAAGGAAGTAACATGCTATAAAAAAAAAATGGGGTTAATCTATGTTTGTGTGCTGATTGACTTTGATTGATTGGCTGCTTTAATTGACAGGGTGCCCGGTGATATAGACGAGGTCAACGCCCTGAAGCTGAAGTGCGACCAGTGGTCCCTCCCCCCTGACTGTGTCGACCCACACATCCCTGCCTCCCTACTGAAGCTCTGGTACCGTGAACTCTACGAGCCCCTTATCCCTGCAGAGTTCTATGAACTGTGTATTCAGCATTACCAGAATCCTGAGGCGGCCATTGAAGTCGTCAGTAAACTTCCAGATATCAACCGCCTTGTTTTGGCTTATCTCATTCGATTTCTGCAGGCAAGTTGTTGGCCTTACCTCATTCATAACAGTTTTATTGATACAGTTGAAAAATAATTTGTTGTTAAGTTTCTTCTTACTTGTATATTGATGTATGTTGTTACTAAATACCTAAATATCAATGTTGCTTTCACTAAAAAAATTGTTTGAATCTTATATTCATTTAAAATGTGTTGTGTTCTTCCTTGTTCTTTAACGAAGGATGGTGTTGTTAAATACCACAACATTTTATGTCGCTTTCTCTATGAAAATTGTTAAAATTTTATATCAATGTTTTTCTTTTAGGTTTTTGCTGCAGAGGAGAATTCCAAAGTAACCAAAATGGATGTGAATAACCTGGCCATGGTGATGGCACCGAATTGTTTGCGATGTGAGAGTATCGACCCCCATACAATATTCGAGAACACGCGGAAAGAAATGGGGTTCATACGGACACTGATTCAAAATCTAGACACAAGTTTCATGGAAGGGATAGTCTGATGGAAATCTTACCAATAGAACTACTTAATTAGTCTGTAACTAGATTAGGATATATATTCAATTGTAAATATGTAAATTGTACATTTTAAGATATATAATCTTCACACAATTGTTTTGTGTACAATTGTTCATGCACTTGGAAGAGTCTCTGGGATGCTTGGTGTATCTGATGTGAGACTTAATGAGTGAGACTTAATGAGATCTGTTGTAATTACATGTAATAGCTCCACTTGGAATATGATGGAGGGATTCTTTCTTTTATCACTGTTTAATGGACTTGACACGCTGGGCACCTGCAAGATGCCTGTGTGTACACAAGTACCTGTGTACGTCATATTTAATAGAAGAATGCTGTATTAATCAGAATGTAGCTGTCTTGTTAAGATTTTTTAACTTTTGGGTATGTGGGGGAGGCATCCATTATTACCGACGCTTTGCTGAGCTTTCCTCTGTCTCTGTTCTATCCCTATCTCTGGTGTTAGAGATGTTAAAGTGTTGATTTTTTCTGAAAAGTGCAATAATTTGTCGGAGTACACAGTCTTGGTGATAAGACGTTACAATCTGATTCAATTTACATGTATATTCCAAGTTCACGAACCAGCAATCTTATGCACCACTTTGTACATAGTCTTCACTGTAATAAATGGCTTATATGATACATATGTCAACCTAGCTGCCTGTATGATCTATTATTATCGTTTGTGTGTATGTCTGTGTTTGTTGATTTGCATTGAAGACATCATCTATAGATTTTGCATTCCAACACAGTGTGCATCAGTAGCTCCAACAATTTGTTTATTATTACAGAGTTACATGTAATATTAGTTACATATAGTAATATTACAATTACATATCGTAATATTACAGTTACATGTAGTCAAGTAGATGAAGCTGATGTTGATTGAAAAGTTGCCTGAAAATGGTGTAATTTTGTCGACAGTGTGGGATATTCTATTGTTCTATGAAAGTAATGCTTCATCCATGTCATTCACTTGAATTCTATCTGAATGTAAGGAACAGTTTATTGTGATTCTTGTTTTTGCTAAATTTCGGTGTGAACTGTAAAAAGGAACCAATTCTTGTTTTTATATTGAACAAAACTTTCAGTCATAAGGGTGACTATGGCTTTGCCTTTGTATTGTATGGAACCACTCACAGAACAAACTCTTTTTTTACTGGTTGATTGAGATCACAGAGTTAACAATGTGTCCACACGAGTGAATTTATTGATAAAAGCTGGGCTTTTTTATGGAAGCTCTCTGTGCTGACCTCCTTTTTAAATGTGCAATATAGAACTGGCTTATTCATTGGTTTATTTACTGCAGGGATTTAATTCTGTGTTATTTTCTATTCCTTTATTTTTTTCTTGTTTGCCACATTGATCAAACCTCTATATGGTGCTCCTACAAATTATGATCTGAAGATCTAAGAGAGATAACTCATGATGACAATTTTTTTTAGACTGCCATTTTGAAAACAAAGAAGAATAAACCGGGTGTTTTGTTAGGTGCTTTCATTAAATGTGAACATTCTTGGTCATCACCTTTCAATGAATTCCTTTTTCAAGTATCTAGATGATGACTTAATATATATTCATATCAACATTCTGGTAGTTTTGTTATAGTTACAAATTGTGTGATAATTTTTACAGGAAATGTACAATTGATCATGGTGAAAGTTTATGTATTGACTCGTATTTTTTTCTGTATCTTAAATAATATGGTAACTTTATTGAGAAAAATTTTAAAATATTATCTATGCAGAAAATTCTAATCCATAGAAATCAAATTTAGGTACAGTAACTTCACTTCATTACTGTTAGAAAAGCTACAAGTCTGTGCTAGAATAACTTCATTACTGTTAGAAAAGCTACAACTCTGTGCTAGAATTTTTTTTATGTCAACAACCTATACAATTTTAGTAAGAGGTGTCTTCTTTTGCTGCTGTTAACATTTTTTTTTTACTGAAATTATTTATCATATTGATGTTTTTAAGTTGTACAGTGAGTTGACTGTGAGTTGATATAAAGTGCTAACACAAGTAAACCTGCTGAGCTGCTTGTGGATATATTCAGGGCCGGTCGGTCAGTGTCGGTCACCCAGGGAAGTACGAGTTTGAAGGGCAGGGAGATGTGTGCCACTCTCGGCTCAGTTATTGAATGTTTTGTAGTGTGTGTATGTGTGTCAGAATTGTTATGCATCAAATTGGAAGCTTTATTTATAAATTTTATTATTAAGTATTGAAATCAAGCATACAATAAATTGAAAAAATACGAGCTTATTGTGTTTTTATTGATATGATGTACAAAACTGGTCAATCGTTTCATCGACATGAATGAAAATATGAATAATTTAAAGCAGAATATTCATAGATTTACAAGATTTTGATGAATTTGATAACGTTTTTAAGCAGGCTGCTTGATCAAATAGTACTGTAACCCCCACCCCCAATAGTTCTAAGAAAATCAGCTGCATTTTGGTTTGATACAACTAAGAGCAAAGAGACGTCTTGTTGATCGACAGCTAGGCCCAAAATGGAGAAAGGTCAAAGTTTAGAATCAAATTCTCTGTAGAATACTGATTGATGTAAATGGGATATTTTACACTAACACCTTGTATACATATTAACTCGTAATTGGGTTAAGTATTTCCCTGGAATCGTTGTATTGTGTACGAACAAAGAAAGAAAGGATTTTATTATATAAATTGTGATGCAATATTCAACCTATGAGACTCACAGCATGTTATAATTTCACAGCGTTTGGACATCCAAAGGTTGCAAAAATGTCAATCCTTGACAAAGCTATACAATTGGCCATTATTTCAGGGAACTACGGTACTAGATATTCTCTTATTCGATTCGGCCGTACATTTGGCCGTGGTGTGTGACAACGCACGTTTTTGAAAGCGTAAAAATTAGTTACCTTGATTATACAAAACACATACTGGTATAACGAGTGTATTCAGTCCTTGATAAATTTCTTAGAAAAAGTTAGAAAATTTGAGACATTTTAGTATTACATGTAATTATCTACTTATGTGATATTCAAATTATATGTTACTTCTCTTTAAATGAGCAGACTCATCTAATAATTTTTTTTTCTAAGAAAAATATGAATACATGGGTACATATATACCAGTATAAGATAGAAAAACAAACAATTAAATATAATGACCAGCATGATCTAGGAACTCCTACTTTCAGTGTGACAGAAACAGCTTTAATTACTACAAAACAGTTGGTCAAGTGGTGGATAGGTACACACTACATGCTGGGAAAAGTGACTATTCCCTGCCAGTGCCTTTACTTGTGTGTCAAAAAATGACAAACTAGGCTGAGATTTACTTGTAGCATACCCCTAGCTTAAAATGAATGCTGAGGTAGTGACATATTTAATGCAATTATTTGATAATAATTAAAAGAAATTGTCGTCTTTCTATCCCCATATCTTGAATAAAGTTGAGAGAGAGAGAGAGAGAGAGAGAGAGAGAGAGAGATAAAGTGTGTGTGTGTGTGCTTTGCACCTTTGACTAGACATTAATGAATTCCAAACTTTCAATATTTAATTAGAAAAATTGTCTTATTTATATCTTTTTTATGTATATTCACAGGTATGTAAAATTTTTATTATATTTATTCAAAATACAAATAAATTGATTTGCGGGATTTTCATTAAAATATTTAATACAATTATTATGAATAAATAAATAAATAAATAAATAAATAAATAAATAAATAAATAAAACGTTATGTTTATTATTTAGTTGTATAACGTGTAATAATATTTAAATCCCCACAAGTAATTACATCTATTCAATTTAACAAGTGTATTGTTGCCCTTGCAAAATATGTAAATTTATGCTTTTCGAATAAAAACTTTTCCTTTTTTCAGATATTTCGATTTCAGGGGCCACTTAGATCCGCGCACTGAGATCTTTAACGGTAAAGTAACGTCACAAATATGCAAATTAGAGAGTTCGTGACCTGCAAGCCGGGGCAAGTGGGACGAAGCGTTGGATCACATTTCTAACGAAGTTGTTCCGTTTAATGTCGGCGAGCGTCAGAGATTTTGATTTAGCTGTGGATTACAGGAATTCCATACCATAAAAACTGGCATGAATATGACAGAAGAAGTCTTCAAAGGTAATTCTATCATATTTACATAAATTTTGATTGTTTCATAGACTTTCTGAAGCGTATGCAGCAAATATTCTGAAGAGGGGTTTGTGTCTTCATTCACACAATAGACCGCCATTACAGTTTGGGTATTGGAAAAATTGTGTTTTCGTCAATATTTGAGGTGGATTATTGAATGAAATTCTTTCTTTTGATTCTATATGTTTTCAGTTTTGATGGGAAAACAATCAAATCAGAAATGTTCAGTCAGTTTGTTGTCGACATGTGAAAAGATTTTGTGGATCTGTCATCCCATCTCTTGTTGATTTTTAGTGTATTATTGGATATTTTTCGTCAAAACTTACTAATTTTGGACATATTTTGTGTTTCAGCTCCAAAAAAGAGGAAAATCGTGGGAAAGGTCGACTATGAGGTAAGGGAACAGTAATTTTCTTTGATAATATGTGGATTTTGACGCTCGTCAAAATGGCGGCCATTTCATTTCGGTCAGCCATTTTCGTGAAGTTGAGCAATCATACTGCTACTTTTGGGGTAATTAGAAATCAGGAATGAGATAAAATATGCCAACATACTAAGTTTTTCAATTGAATATATTTTTCATCCAGTTTGTATCAAGCCCACAACACTTCAGACCCCCCCCCCCTTTACCAGCTTTCAAATCTGTTGTTTATACTGTACATACAAGGATTTTAAAACACTGCTTCCCTCTCGGTGAGCAAAGTAAAATTCATTGAAATACTTCAGCGAAATTTTTAATCATAAACATTTTCATAGACATGGCGAACCTAAATCATAATGCACGATTCTGTCAATATTGTCCTTGCACTGTTCAATGAGACTGCTGTGTTAGAAAGGATAGACATTCTCTCACAGACTCTATATATAGCAATAATGTATATTTACTGTTTAATTTATAAGAGTAAAAAGTAAACCTCCATTGCGCCTGCAGTGAAAAAATCAAATTTTGCTCACTATCAACATGAAAATACAGAAATGTCTTTGACTCCTTATATGAAATAAAACTCTGAGGTTCTGGCCGTTGAATTAAGCTTTGGGTGGCACATCTAGAGATGAGGGGCTTCTGAATGCTGAATAGGGACAGAAAAGCTAGAATGTAAATTACTTTGTCATTTAAATTTAGGTTAGTTGATGTGGGCATTGCATTAGTGATGTGGGTAGTATTTGAGTCAGTATGATCTGATCTGTGGACACATTACCAATGTATGCATGCTACGATAGACTTAAAGTTTGTTTATTCTGGATTTCAGTGAGGAAAGTGATAGTTGTAACTAGGGTTTTGGTTTTGGTAGTGCATACACTGTAACAAAATGCAAGCAGTTGTAATAATTTATTCTATAGTGTTAATGAATCTATGCAGTCAAAGGAAACACATAGATTTATGGTTACCTATACTCTCTACTTATCAAGAAACTAAGGTTGTAGAAATTATACGAAAACATAGCACTAGGTTTTACATAGAAGAAATGATGCAGTTTTCTGGATACTGCAGACTTTTGTAGTGAGGGTTTTCACCTATTGAAGTGTAAGGTTATACCCCTATCATTGGAACAGTTGCCTCTCAGATCTGGAAGGCAGGGAGCATTGTAAACAAGTTTCAGCAAAAGGTCAAGGTTGTATCTTTTACACATAAAAATGTAAGACATTTTTGAATATAGGCAATGTATGTCTTACTATTTATACAAGAACATTTAAAAAAAACCCAGTTAAATTATGATTTTAGAAAAAGATTAATGCATCAATTATAACATTACAATGAAAAATGTACTCAATTTAATGTGATATCCAGAAAACTACCCTTGATAATTGTCATAAACATTGTGTAATTAGTATGATCAATCTAGTGTGCATACAATATCTATATCCATTTGAGGTTCAACATTGATTTGATGAAAATATGTAACTAACAACAGGGAAATAGTGTAAAATATTAAACATGACAGTCAGAAATCGGTTGTTAAATGTATATATCTATACTATTGTAATATGTATTGCAATGTTAGAGCTTGACTGCAAATCTATTTATCTATGAAAATTACTTCTGTTTTTTAAAACCTGTAAAATCCAAGAACTGATGGAAATAATCAGTGCAAGTAAGTGAGCTAGCCATTCCAATAAATCTAGTCCCTAAATTATTACATCAGAAACGAGGAAGAAAAATTATCACTTTTGAGATGACCCTTGTTATTTGTGTATTCCTCTCAACAATGACCTGCTAGTTTCTCTCTGTTACATGGAACAGGAAAGAGTAACAGCTCAAACCCTTAGTGATTCCCTCAGCTACTGACCATTGGGGCCCAAACTGTCACCCAGGTACTTGCCATCTCTCAACTTGAACGCTACAAAACTGCGGAGAAATTATCATTCGGCCATTTTCTTTCTTGTTGGAATGGCGGCAAAAGCAGATAATGAGGAGGTTATGAATATTCATGAGATCCGTGTGTAGAACTTTGACCTATGATACTACATGAATGGCATTGAGTTCAGTTTAAAAGGCTTGTGTACAGATCAGTAGTTGAAGCCGTGGAGAGCAGTATCATTGTTTGTTTCACAAAAAGGAATAAAATGTGTCAGAAAACATGCGAATAGTTTCACTGAAGGTAGGATAAAGATTTCTTTTCATGAAAAGAAGAAGGAATATTTTCCATATTTTTCTCCTATATTTATTGATTTTTCGCTGTAATGATAGTATGTCAAGAACATGACTCATGTGTATAATTACGAGAAATTTCTATGTGCTTGTCTGCACCTAAATTGCTGGTCAGTGTTACATGTAAGCCTGTAAATTAAGTCGATGTTGTCACTGGTAGAGGTTACAGGTACATCACACCATTTGCTTGTCCCAACATGTGATGGCTGTTACACCATTACTGACCCCATAATACTCATCCCCTGAAGCAGAACGGACTCCTACCGCTCCCCTCTACAGTAAACAAGTCTGATAGCTCTGGTTGCCCTCTTATAACTTTAAAAAAAAAAAATTGTGTGTTTACCAGTGAGCTGATACCAGCCTGAGGGTGCCTGAACTATGTCTGGGTGGTTGTAGTGTGTACACCTCTGGTGGCAAAAGTACAATTGATAATAATGACAGCTTTTTGCTGGAATGTAATAAAAGATTTCTGTTTGTTTTTATTTTAGCATCAAGGAAGTTTACCTCCAAGGCGCAAGAAAACCAAGGAGGATTTTTTCATGTTTTGTACAATGATAATGGAGTACACTCAATATGAGACCCAGCGCAGTGAGGTAAGATTTAGTGTTTGCTTATATCAGACTGCTCCGGTCATTTTAGTTCTTTAGTACACCTCCCAGGGATTAATCAGAAGGAGGGGGGGGGGGGGAGGAAGTATAGGGATGTGTGTCATGCTTTATCTACAGGACTTCTCACAATAAACCAGGAAAAAGATAACCGAAAAGATTGCTCCCATATCTTTAGTACATAACATAGCCACTCTTAATCAAAATGGAGGGTGTCACAGAGATGAAATTACAAGAGTGTTAAATGTTGTGAATTTGATATTAATGTCAATAGGATATGCACTGATGATTCCAATTTAATTATAGGCCTAGTTACTGAAGCGGGATGACTAACTTTGTCTCACCTAACATTGATTACTTGTCGTTTACCGTGAGCTAACATTGATGGCCAGGACGCATTGATAAATCAGTAGTCACTAGAAACAGGCTTTATCCTGTTGAGAATCAACACCGAAATCCTGTTCATGTAGATAAACTAAAAATCAATCTCCAGTCTTTAAATTCTTCCAAAACACAAGTGAAAGAGAAAATTACCGCACAGACTGAGAGCACCCATCTTGAACCAATGGAAATCAATAGTATACGCAGATAAATTTTTTTCTTGTGCTGTCAGCTGGGATCGACTATTGATTCGTGTGTAGACCGACAAGTGTCTGCATGATAAGTAGTTAAACAAGTGGTGTAGTGTCCCGGACTGGTGACCTGATTGTCACTGTAATATTGACTGGTTAAATCGGGGCCGGATGTTGAAGATTTGCCAAATACTTGGAGAGCACCTGTAGTGTGTAGTAGTTGTGCGAGGATTTTAACACACCTTGTATGCTAATTAACAAACAACCTTGAGAAGTTTGTGTAGGCTTCTTAAAGTTCAGAATATTTTATGTCAACATAAAACTTTTTTTTTTACAAGTTTTTAACCTATATGACAATTCCCATTTAATGATCCTTTTATTTGCACTTGCTAAATGACAAGAAAAACATTATGATTTCCACGTCCATGATTTTATTACCGGTAAATATTTGTCATCATGTATTGATTTTAGTTAAAAATACAGTTACACGGTAATTTTCAGATATCAATGTGAAAGATAGGTCTTATTCAGCCATTTCAGGCAGCAGATGTTTAATATTGACAACTGTTTATCTTTCACAGGACTTGCGATCCAACAACAACATGAGTCCATTGGACAGTAGTGGCAGCACGGCGGAGAGCTACACCTCTGACACCACGCTGTCGGCCGGCAGCCCCACCCACCAGTTCTCCAGTTCTCATGAACTCAATGACTCAGGTCAGTTAGCTACCCCCTTCTCTAACACCACCAAACAGCCTGTAAAAGTCATATAAAAAATTAATGAAAAACACTTTGACTCTGGTAACCTCTAAACTTAAGTCTCATTTATTTGTGACTGGAAGAAGCAGTTAAATAAGGACGGTAGGATTTTTCATATGTGACTAAAAGTGATAGCTTAATAGGAGAGACTTGGTAAAGAGGTTCCCATTAACCGATGTCTATCTAGTTCAAAGTAATAGAAAAAACGACACTTAAATTATGTTTTGATATAATTCACATGTTCATGATAAATACACATCATATCTAATCAACATGTCTAGGTCATTATAAACCAGTTACCGGTAGTTATTTCTAACTTGCTGAAAATATTGATAGAAAATCCAACTGAAATTTCTTAGCAAATAACATTTTGTTTTTTGATTTTTCAGAGGAGGAGTCGGAGTTGATCACATGTTTCTGTATGAAGCCGTATGCAGGGCGACCAATGATCGAGTGTTCTGAGTGCGAAACCTGGATTCATTTCTCATGTGCAAAAATCCGCAAGAACAATGTCCCTGAAGTGTACACTTGTCAGCTGTGTAGAGACTCCAAATTCACTGCCCGCAAATCAAATCGTGTCAGAACTGAGAATAACAAGTTTACAACGTAGCCTAGTGCTGAGACAACTCTCGAGATGTGTGAATGGAGCGAGATGTGTGATTGGAGCGAGATGTGTGATTGAGCGTGAGAGAGAGTGAGTGAGTGCAGGGTGTTGACAATGCTATTTTTATGACAACAAATTTGTGTACAAAGATTTCATCAAATCATTCTGTTTCATTGTCTTAAGTTGTATATTGATCATAGTTGTGTGACATTTTTTACTACAGATATTAACTACTATTCTGTTTAAATGTTTTTGTTTTGGAACAGGAAAGCAATTTTTTAAAGAAAGGGGGAGAACACTTTAGAACATTTTAATGGTTGATGATCATATAATAATCATGGAAACTGGGGGCCAATTTTTTTTAGATAATGACTACCTTTGTTCAACTGTTGGACCAAAAAGGCTTAATTAATCATACACTATAAATTAATTTCAGTTTAAATGTTTGAAGAAATAGTAAGAAGTAGTTTTGAGTGCTAATCAGATTTGACATTCCTGATAAGTTGTGAAATTTGTACACTACTAACCTTAGCCCAACATTTTGTGTTGATACTGCCCCGCCTTGGTATACTGCCTCAGAGTATCTACTGGGCATTACTTTAAACCATATTGCATTTGATCGAATTTATTTATTTTGTTAGGAAACAAATTACTGACCATTTTACATGTGGTGGTACTGAAACAACAAGTCATGTTGATTCTGTTTGGAGGTACATGTACCGCTATTCAGTAAATCTCAGACTGTCAGATCATCGAGTACATTACATACACAGATAATGGCAGCTGCTTCAACGAGGGTTAACAGATTACACATATCTCTCAGTACCCTGTAGGACAAGCACCTTGTGAGGGGTTCTCCACAAATTGATATAAACTTCCACACAGATTGATATAGATCATTGGAATTCAGTGTTTATTAGTGTCCCAACGATCTCAAGATGTTCATGTCACCATCCTGTGCTTTTAATATGCAATGTATTTGTCCGCCTTGATGTAACCTGTTTACATTATGTTCATCTGTGAAATTCATTACTTTTTTATTTCATCTTGATGGATTACAATAAGGTATTAACATAAACCACCTTTTATAAGCAATTGAAGAATAGCAATGCCACATTTTATTGAATAGAAATTTTTATTTCATAAAAAATAATTACATATTTCAGTACAATGTATCAGCGAATTGCTGATTATGCACCCAAAATTAACTTTTTAATGTGGCAAATAAAAATTGGTTTATAGAGAATACCTGTCGCTGTGAATCCAGTCTCACCTGTGTTTTAGGCAGGTGAGACCTGACGTAAATCCATTGTACAGTGCTGACTCACATTTTACCTGGTTTCTGTACACAGGAGCCGACCTGTTGACATTATTTTAGAGTTTTAAGCCGTCAGATGCAGGAGTTGGTCTGTGATGCTCTTTTAAATGGCAAGTCCTTGTCTGTTCTTGTTTTACTGTTTGCAAAATTCATTTGTTCAAGTGAAAGGGAAGCTATTCCTTGGTCCTCTAATTCTTTGTAAAAAGCAGAGAAAACCAGCTAAAGGCTCAAGAGACTGGGCCTTTTTAACATGATGTTAGTTACCAAGTGAAATATTTCAGCAGCTCATGAGTAAAGAATTGGTTGTTGTAAATACTCTGTTCATTCTTTGTAAATATTGTCTATAGAAATATTTTCGCAAATCATTTTCACTGTACTTGTTAACGATTCCCTACATATTAAATTGTAAATCGCAATTGGGTTGTTGCTCATTTCTTATTCATTAAGAACGTTAAAAACGGGATGATGCAGATCCAGTTGGTTCAAAATACATGTATCAGCATTCAAAAGGCTAGATGAGGGTCTTCATATTAATTTGTAAGTCTTGAACAATAATTTAGATCAACAGATATGTTTGCCTTCATAGCAAGACAAATTGTGACCAACAATCCTATGTCAGAAATTGACATGGACTTCATTTTAAAAATCAAAGAAAAGTTAAATTGCCAAATGTAAAAAACATCACATTAAGGTGGTATGAGACATCTGTTAATATTATAAAAATCCCCAGCAGGATTCAAAATCATGACCTACCAATTCGTAGTGAGCTCTCTAATCCACTACGCTACACTGTTAATTACGTCACAACATGGAAGTGTCCCATACCACCTTAAAGGGGCATAGTCACAATTTTGGTCAAAATTTATTTTTGCAATTTTAATTTTTTTTATAATGCATCAGTAAGTAATATCTAATACTCAAATAAAAATTGTTGAGTTAAAAGCAAGATGCATAGCTCAGAATTCTTTGTTATGTAAACAAAGCTCAGGTCATGTTTTTGTTTACATTTCAAATGTTGAAGAGAAATTCTAGGTTTAGACCTAAAATGAATGTGACAAATCCAAGGCATGCACGGATCTAGAGGAGGGGGGTGTCCCAACCCCCCAACCCCCCTGGAAAATGAAAATTTATTACATTTACATAGTAAAATTATCGCAAATGTCTCGAACCCCCTCCCCCCTCTGCCTCTGGAAAAAATTTTCTGGATCATCGCATGCCAGGAACTGTTCATTTATTTGCAAAATGAATTATCAGACAAAATAAATAGCTCGAAAAAGAACTTGCACAATATATTGAGCCAAATGCAAACAAAAACATGGCATGTGCCTTGTTTTAATACATAACAAAGATTTGTGAGCTCTGTATCTTGCTTGTAACTCTGACATTTTGGTTGGATCATCAGAAATGTATTACTAGAGCATGGTAAACAAAAAAAAAAATAGCAAAATAAAATTTGACCAAAATTGTGACCATGCCCCTTTAACAATGATTACTGGTAAAATTTAGATATTCTGAGTTGTTTTCAATGTACAACTTCTTTAACAAATTGTGTTTAAGTTAAGGATCTCCTCCACAATGCAAACTGACGACTTCTCATTCTGTTGTACTTTTATACAGTTGAGGAATCTGTCCTTTGATGTAATGCAATCTTCAGTATTTGACATAATTTTTAATTAAATAATTGTATAAAACATTGTTTTCAGCCTTTAGCACGATAACACAAGAAATGACAGAAAGATAAGATGGATATGAAGTCAAAGAATCAAATGTTCATCAATTAGTTTCCGTGAGGAGTCTTGTTCTGTGATTGGAGGAGTCATCATCGACCTACCACGCTCTCGTCTGAGGAGATTGGGGCTGTAGCGCCCCGCTGACCAAACAACGATTTAAACAGGTCATCCCTGAAAAACAGAAATACAGGTCAATCTTGTACTCAAGATCAAAACAAACAATCTGCTCATGTCAATTATTTTGGCGCCCTTTAATTAATAATCTTTATTAATTTTTACCTGGCTTCATCAGACCAGTTACAGGTTTCTTTGGGAGCCATGAAATTCACCAGTTTGGGATGGACATGATACCTACAAATATGGATAGAGAAGTCAATTTAAGGGAAATAACCCTTACACAGATAAGTTACTCTCTTGAATGTTGCTGTTCTTTCACTCATACCTGTAGCTTGCACTACAGTATTAAGTTTAAATTTGATATTGCTCTTTCTTTTAATCTTTACAGAGAACTTTTGTAAATAAATATGTTTCCCCATCTTTAACAAACTGAAGAAAAAGAACCAGAAAAAGGTATTTTGCTTTTATAATACGGTAATTAATTTCATGCATCTTTAAAAAAAACAACCTAAATCTATAACACAATGAGTCTGAGGAGGGTATAGGAACAATTTTTAAAGGTGACTTAATCTTTCTACATGTAATTCTCACTTACAATAGATTAATCATCGACTGTAAACCTAGCAATCACCTCATTCTTCGACCCTTGGATTGACTGTAAACCTAGCAATCACCTCATCTTTCAACCCTTGGATTGACTGTAAACCTAGTAATCGCCTGATTTTTCGACCCTTGGATAGACTGTAAACCTAGCAATCGCCTGATTTTTCGACCCTTGGATTGACTGTTAACCTAGCAGTCACCTGATTTTTCGACCCTTGGACTGACTGTAAACCTAGCAATCACCTGATCTTTCAACCCTTGGATTGACTGTAAACCTAGCAATTACCTGATTTTTCGACCCTTGGATGCCTTTGTTTCCACCTTTCTCTTCACTTTGTTACGGAGTCTTTGAATTTCTAGCCACTGCCTGCAAAAAGAGACACCACAGAGATAAATAATCACCACAAAGTCATAAAGGCAAAGTGATGCACACAACTCAAAGAATATATTCCAGATCATCAGACACAAAACATCTATCTGGTACTTGTAAGATAATTTCATTATTGTTATTTTATAAAAAAGACCTTTGGGAGATTAAATTTCAAGGGGTTGAAATTGTTTATACAATCCCCATTTCATCAATTACACAACCCAAATTAAGATTAGCTACATGTATCTAAATAAGTCTGATTTTATTATTTGGAACCCTGTAGTATTAATGATGAGGTTCAACTCAAACCAGAGAACTTGAAAAAGAGCTGAGTGTGATTATCACCATGGCCTCACCTGCTAAGTGCAATAGGGTCGTTGATATCTGACGTCTTCCTCTCTATGAGCTCTCTCAGCTGTTGGTGGTAAAAGTCGCTGTCATCAAATATCTCGGGGTCGTAAGTATGTACCATGGGCTTCCTCTCTGTCTCCTGCGAAAATATCAAGAATCATCACCCTAACATTCTATTAAAACATGTATCAGTACATGTTTACATCATTGTATTATCTTCTTGATTATTGAAGGTCCTTAATAGGTAAATATATATTGAATTGAAATTGAATTGAATTGTTCAAAGGCCCAAAAAATTGATGTTTGGTTATAAGGCACCCCCTCTCAGGTCAAATGTAATTTTCTTTTGCTTTCTTGTTTTCAAATAAAACATTTGTTGTGTGTGGGTGCAGGTGTGTGTGAGAGAGAGAGAGAGAGTGAAAGAGAGAGAGAGAGAGAGAGACTACCTCTGCCTCCTGTACAGGGAGTTGAGATTCCTCTGGTTTACCCAGCACTCTGTAACTCGCTCTCTTCATTTGAGTTCTCTTGACCAGTCTGTCCTTATCCGTCAAAATCTGAGCACACAAGAAATTGTTTACATCAAGTCATAAAAATTTGTTTAATATCTTCATTTTAGCCATATTTCATCTTTCAGGTATATTTTAACTCCTTTAATCTCACTCCATTTAACATTGCTACACACATTGGACTCCATCTTTTACCTGCTCTATCTGTTTCAGGGCCGACTGCTCGAATCCACTGAAGGCTTTATTGGAGAGTTTTCCTCCCAGTAGCCGGGTCTTGTCATACCACTTCTGTAGAGTGTCATTTCTAAACAAAACAAGTCAAAATCCTCCTAACACTATCTACATGTATATAATTCACATCTAACTTGCCGACCACTCACAAATTGATTTCTGTTTTACATTTATGAAACTGACAGTAATTGGCAGGGAATTTGAACAATATTCTGACCTGTAACTTTGGAGATCTTTGTGGCGCTTGGCCAGGAATTCTGGGATTTCCTCTGTGGTGAGTTTCCGTTTGACGGCTGTCTTAGTCTCCTTTACGTTTCCTGTCGTCTCATGTGTTTCCTCAGAGTCTGATTCACTCGTTATCTCCTCATCGTCTGGATCCTCTGATTTCTTTACTGGTCTACAATGCAAGTTTAAGTTTTTAGGTCACCTGAGTAAACTCAGGTGACCTATTGCTATCTGTTTTCCTCCGTCGTCGTGCAACGTGCGTTAACAATTTACATTTTTAACTTCTTCTTAAAAACTACAAGGCCAATTGTTCCCATTTTTGGTGTGAAGCATCTCTATGGTAAGAGGAATGTAAATTGTGAAATTGGTGGCTCTACCACCCCCAGGGTGCCACAGGTGGGGTCAAATATGTAAAAAACAGCCAAATTTTCAAAAATCTTCTTCTCTACTCCCACACATGTGAGGAAAAAACTGATTGCATGGTTATGATGTCCATGAAGCCCTCTACCAAATTGTGAAATTCATGACCCCTGGGTCAGGGATTCAGGCTCTAGGGTGGGGCCAATATGGTCATATAGTAAAAATGTATTAAATCTTAGAAAATCTTCTTCTCTACTCCCATAGATATTTGTTAAAAACTAAATGCATGGTTATGATGACCATGAAGCCCTTTACCAATATTGTGAAATTTATGGTCAGGGGTTCAGGCTCTAGGGTGGGGCCAATATGGCCATATAGTAAAAATGTATTAAATCTTAGAAAATCTTCTTCTCTACTCCCATAGATATTTGTTAAAAACTAAATGCATGGATATGATGTCCATGAAGCCCTCTACCAAAATTGTGAAATTTATGGTCCCTGGGTCAGGGGTTCAGGCTCAAGGGTGGGGCCAAAATGGCCATATAGTAAAAATGTATTAAATCTTAGAAAATCTTCTTCTCTACTCCCATATATATTTGTAAAAAACTAAAGGCCTGGATATGATGTACATGAAGTCTTCTACCTAAATTGTGAAATTTATGACCCCTGGGACAGGTGTTTAGGCACTAGGGTGGGGCCAATATGGCCATATAGTAAAAATGTATTAAATCTTAGAAAATCTTCTTCGCTACACCTGTATATATTTGTTAAAAACTAAAGGCATGGATATGATGTCCTTGTGTTAAGTGGCATCAAATAGTATGTAGGTCATGGGCCCCGGGGGTGGTCCTGTCCCACCTCAAACTGGAAGTGCCAGAATATCTTGAAAATGGTTAAGAACCCTACCCCTAAACCATATATATTCTTGTTCCCTGTGTTAAGGGCCATCAAATGGTATGAAGGTCATGGGCCCTGGGGCTGGTCCTGACCCCCTCTCAAACAGGAAATGCACAAATATCTTGAAAACAGTTAAGCACCCCACCCCTAAACCATATATATTCTTGTTCCTTGTGTCAAGGGGCATCAAATGGTATGTAGGTCATGGGCCCTGGGGATGGTCCTGACCCACCTCAAACAGGAAGTGCACAAATAACTTGAAAACGGTTGAGATCCCCACCCCTAAACCATATATATTCTTGTTCCTTGTGTCAAGGGGCATAATATGGTATGTAGGTCATGGGCCCTGGGGGTGGTCCTGACCCCCCTCAAACAGGTAGTGCCTGAATATCTTGAAAACAGTTAATATCCCCACCCCTAAACCATATATATTCTTGTTCCTTGGGTCATGTTTGTTCACCTGATATATAGTAAAGGACCCCTGGGAACATCATGAAACTTTGTGGGTCATCCCTACTCTATATGATAGCCTCGTTCGTTTGGGAGACTTTATAATCGCCCCAATTATAATTACATCTTGTTTTCCCTTGCTTCTTCCTAATGGATCGAGTTATCTTCCTTTGCTTGTTCATATTTAGTAATTAATCATTGAATATAATGTAATTATAAAGAAGTTGTAAAATCAAAAGAGTTATGCAAGGCTTTTTATCATTTGAAACAAAAACAGTTTTTGAACTTTCAAAATAAACAAATAGACTTGTTAATAGTAAAGTAATAATTGGCTAACTAAAATCACTGATATAAAGGTAAAATGATTTTGGTATATATGCCAGATGGTGATTCTCAACGAATGTTGAATATTCAAAAACTGGAACAGGAGAAGTGAGTAACTCATGATGGCTTTTATCGATAAAGCTGTTTTTTTTTTTCGTTTGTTTGAATGCCCACAGGGAGAGTTTCTGTCTGCCCCGGGGGGATGGGGGATGGGAGGTTGTTTTAGATAAAACATGAATAATAGCCACCTTGTTATTATTATTAAATTATTTTCTATCAGAGTCTTGCACCTTTTCAATATCAGGTCATGCACTCTTTTATGATCTATTAAGTTTTTCGCTAAAATTATAGGTTTAATGGTCCTTTTTGAAAGATTTCAGGCAGGGAGGTGGTCGTCATTACAAATTAAAACTTTTTTTATTCCAGAATAAAACTTAATTAAATGCATATATAAGACTCCTTGACAAGTTTGTGTATGGGTTATGCTACTCAGGTGACCGTTAAGGCCTATTGGCCTCTTGTTTGATTTTCCAAATCAGTGAAGTAAGTCTAACAGCCATATGCTATTTACAGAGTATGTATCATACCTTATAAACAAATGACATTTAAGTTAAAAATTGGACCCTATCTTCCTAAAGAGCACAGAATTTTTCTGACAAATAAATTAGTACAATGGATGGTATAATTCTTATATTCCATTGCAGACTTGAATTTACTGACTTTTTCTGACCAGACTCGATGTACTGAGTTTCTGAATTCTGAAGCAGAAGGACCGACTGCAGCTGGATCAATTTCTGAAGAAGATTCTCCAACAAGGATTTCACTGTAAACAGATCATGTCACATAAAACAATGCATTAGTTAATTAAATTTCTTTAAATAAAATTTAACTTTCACACTCCGGTTTGAATCAAAATATTAATTTGTAGTGTGAAGAAAACTTGTTCATCTACCGTAGTTTCAATTCTACAATATTGTATATTTCTGCACCTGAAGCTTTCTTTTCTTTAAAGTTGTCTTCCCCTGATTCTTCAAACTCCTTCCAGGTGTCAGGTTGAGGAAGTTGATTGACAGCTGACAGAATTTTCTGAAACTTGATTCTTCCTTCCAACAAGCTATCCCACAAACCTACATAACAATATCATCTGTTTATTAGGTACACATACATTGTATATTTCAATATTTTGGCTTGTTAACTTATCTTCCTAAAGTCTAATAACTCATTTCAAACAAGGTTTCTCCACAAAGTTACTGGGTCCTTGCAGACTGTTGAGTTTCTATCTACAATCTACAGGTAAAGTCCACTGACCTAACTGTTGTCGGGCTGCCTCTCCTTTTTGCATCTCCTCATTCAGCTGAGACTTTGAGAAACTGCTCACTCCCCCCTCATCTGACAAACAGTATCAAATAATAAAGACATTTTGTTTAGAGAACAGCCATTAACATCATATTAGCAAGCTGCTAACTATAAGGCTAATAACTGTTACCTTCTTCTTCATCTTCAATGTCTTCATCATCATCATCATCATCATCATCATCATCATCATCATCCTCAGATACATCTTTATCCTCATCCTCCTCTTCTTCCTCTTCATCTGATTCTTCTTCATCCTCATCACTGTGTTCCTCACCATCTTCCCCCGAGTCATAGTATTTACTGTAGTCTCCATCATCTACAAAACTGTTGGGAAAAGATCAAAGACACATTGCTAAAGGTATTGTATTCAAAACATCATGGCAGAAAATTTGTACATATAGAAAGAAGTTGAGAACTTTCACTTTAAATCAAAGGGCAAAGATAATATCCTTGATAGGATGGCAGCTATAAAATTAGCAGAAACACACCCTGTCTGAAATAAAGTGAGGATTGGAGGATATCTACTTTTATTTTTATTTCTAGATTGAATTTGTTACAAGTGGAGATCATTGTTATGCCCTCTTGAAAACATTCTTGAGAGCATACTCAAGCCTGTCATTTAATACATGACAATAAGATAATACTTGTAACTGTATGCGTTGTGTGTTATTACCTTTATGCGTTGTGTGTTATTACCTTTATGCGTTGTGTGTTATATATGCGTTGTGTGTTATATGCGTTGTGTGTTATTACCTTTATGCGTTGTGTGTTATTACCTAAACTTTTGCCCAGGCTGATGTGTATCTGTGCCTGATTTCATCTTTGCCTTAAACGATCCAAGGGCAGACAACTCCTCCTCCACCTCCTCTGTCGTTTTGATGTCCTCGCTTCCTACTGATTCATCCTCATCATCTTCATCACCCTGCTCATCTACCATCATCTCTTCATCATTCAGAGAACTGTCTTCTTCATCTTCTTCACCAGACATGCTCCCCAATGACTGTTCAGACTCACTGTTGTCTGTAGAATGATCATTTGATATAAAGGTAACAAAATATGCAAAGATGATAAAATATAAGCACTCTACCCTTATCACCACATAAAATCAACAGACTTGAAGATAAATGGATCAATATTTCTATATTAGAACATTCAGGAAAATGTAGTTAAAGCCAACCAGGGTCGAGTTATTTTGATTTTTATAAATGTACATCCGATAAGTTAGTTATACATTTTTTTAAGAATTAAACTTTGATGTAAGAGTAATGGCTGTAATCATGTTTTGACTCAATAAAATTGTTTGTCCCTCTACTGATTTAATTCTCTATCTACCTGAATCAATGTCTGCCAACTTAGAACGGGAAATTTTGCGACCAGCATACTTCTTTTCTGTGCTTGCCGATTGTGCTGCCACTCGCTGTCTTAATTTACTGGCTGGCAAGGGAGCAAACTCTTCATTATCTCCAGACTTCTCTGTTAATTTGGCAGCAGTGACTAGGAAAATCAGAAATGATCCTCATTCATGTATAAAAAAAATAAATAAACTCCTGGGTTTATATAGCATATCTGAGCCGTGTTCAACAGAGCGAGCGCTCGCGACGCCTCAGTTTTAACAGCGTCCTGATATATAGTTTCTAGACCGTACACCATTGTTATGAATCAAATACTGGTATACATTTTTAACAAGGTACTTGCATGACTGTATTAATTATAATTTTAAAAAAAATTATACCGAAGGAGCAATATTGTCATATCTCACATATATTCTAATATTATTCTATTCTAATTCTATCTGGTTAAACAAAATTATTATCACATGTGACATATTTTAGCTAGGGTAAATATTATAGTTCACACTTTACCATCGTCTATGTCGTCCTCTGGGTCACAGAACACGGGGGTCGGGGTGGTCAACTTCGCGATTTCCTCCCTCAGTGTCATTTTGTCAACCAATACAGAGCATGCACACCACTCCACAAACTTTACAACTACAGCTAGATTTCTAGAGATTTCGTACTGCGTACGATGGCTCTTAATAAATCAAATACAAACTTGTATTATAACAGTATTAAAATAAGAATCACATGTAGGCTGGTCATCGACAAACTGAAACTCGCGTGGCAAATTTCAAGTATCCCACAATGCCCTGCAAAACAAAGATGGCAGCTCCCATGAAACAGTCACTCGACTGATCACGAGTTTTATTATGCTGAAAAACTTAAGAAAAGTAATACAAAAAAGGGTATACGATGTCTTATCACACAAATATGGAATTTTTATGGTTATTGCGGCCGCTGTCATTCTGATTGTTGCGGCTCTTCATTTTGGAGAGGTGAGAATGTGTTTGTTTTTAATTTTTTTGGGGCGGGGGCGTTATATTTATATGATTCCGAATTAAATCGATTACAAAATTTATTTATTTATGCATTTCACACTGTCACAGGATGTGATGAATATATACTTGTTTAAACCCACAATTTCTAAGGGTCTAGTAGTACATGTATCAACCACAAGGGCTTGAGAAGAAAAAAAGCATCGTTAAAAAAGGGGTACCTCGGAAGAAAAATAACAAGGGAGGACTCCATCTTGGATACCGCCTCGCTTCATCAGCTAATTTCTCATTAAAATTGTTAAACTAGACATATGCGCCGATTTATATTCCTTCGTCAATGATTTTTCTTTGAGATATAACCTCCTGTTTAGTTGTTTTTTACACCAATTATAATTACATTAACAAACTTGTTGATTTCTCGTGTAAACATTCAAAATTGACAATTCCCTGGCCTCTGCAGAAAGCTAAAGTAAGGCACGTGAGATTTCTGTCATACGATTGGTTTATATGGAAAAAGCCAGGGAGTTGTCAATTTCAGATGTTTAGTAACACAAGAAAAAGATTAATAAATTTGTTGATGTAGACATAAATAGAATTAAACTGGAGATGAGATCATAAAGAAGACTTATTAATGAAGGAATGAAAACTGGGGCATATGTCTAGTTTAACGTTTTAAATAAGAAATTTGCCGATGAAGTGAGGCAGTATCCAAGATGGTGTCCTCCCAGGACCCTTGTTATTTTTCCTCCGAGGTACCCACTTTTTTAACAATGTGTTTTTTCTACACATGTTGTACATGTGACATCTACATGGGTATAAAAATATATGTATCTGGACTTCTAAATTTTTTGTGAAGTGTTCAAGCACTAAAAAGGATCAAACATATGCTCTATTTAAGTACATTGTACTACATGTATTAACGTCTTCATCCAATACAATAAAAACATGCAGGAAATGTTTAAACTCATTTAGGATTACTTATAGGCTGGCCTGTAGCCCCATTGATAAGCACTTGCTTCTGTAAGAAAAGTTTACCCCTGTATGTCTATATGATAATCACACACAAACTACAAATGTCAGACATGCAGATTCACTGACCTGGAACTTGTGAGAATTTCAGTAGGCTATATTTTGTTTTCTGCAGATATGCATTGATGAAATGTTTTTTAGCATTATCTTCTGTAATCATTTATTTAAAAAAACTGTTATATATAACTGTACAGTTAAACTTGCTTTTGACATTAATTTTTAGCTCCTAACTTAACATTCTTATAAAAAAGAACTTTGCAAAAATCTATCCTCCTTATATTTAACTAAAATTTTTATTCTTTTTATCCAAATTCCCTTTAAGCCAGTTTTACTGTATGGGACGTCTATCTCAATTGCCTTCTATTTGTATGAAGGATTGAACTGAATGTGCATTAATATACCTATTAAGGTAACTGGGTGAAATCCTCATGTCTTGATCAATTTAATGATATTACATAAAGACCAATGTTGGCAATGCAGCTGTTTCATTCAGCTTAGGTTCACACATTCCAAAACCGATCAAAAGCTATTATTAATCAAGTGAACAAGAAAAGAACATACTGTATGAGGTCCATTTTAAGTGTATGAAATATTAACTCATGGTAACATTTGGTGGTCACAGCTGTTGGTTTCCATGATGATAAACCAAAGAACTGTTGCTGTGTTTAGATTGTAAATGATGAAGCTTATCAATTGATAATATATCTGCTATATGTCAGTTGATAGTATATCTGCTATATGTCAATTGATAGTCTATCTGCTATATGTCAATTGATAGTCAATCTGCTATATGTCAATTGATAGTATATCTGCTATATGTCAATTGATAATATATCTGCTATATGTCAATTGATAGTCTATCTGCTATATGTCAGTTGATAGTAGTATATCTGCTATATGTCAATTGATAGTCTATCTGCTATATGTCAATTGATAGTCTATCTGCTATATGTCAATTGATAGTCAATCTGCTATATGTCAATTGATAGTATATCTGCTATATGTCAATTGATAATATATCTGCTATATGTCAATTGATAGTATATCTGCTATATGTCAATTGATAGTCTATCTGCTATATGTCAATTGATAGTCTATCTGCTATGTGTCAATTGATATTCTATCTGCTATATGTCAATTGATAGTCTATCTGCTATGTGTCAATTGATAGTATATCTGCTATTTGTCAATTGATAGTCTATCTGCTATATGTCAATTGATAGTCTATCTGCTATATGTCAATTGATAGTATATCTGCTATATGTCAATTGATAGTCTATCTGCTATATGTCAATTGATAGTCTATCTCCTATATGTCAATTGATAGTCTATCTGTTATATGTTAATTGATAGTCTATCTGCTATATGTCAATTGATAGTCTATCTGCTATATGTTAATTGATAGTCTATCTGCTATATGTCAATTGATAGTCTATCTGCTATATGTCAATTGATAGTCTATCTGTTATATGTCAATTGATAGTCTATCTCCTATATGTCAATTGATAGTCTATCTGCTATATGTTAATTGATAGTCTATCTGCTATATGTCAATTGATAGTCTATCTGCTATTTGTCAATTGATAGTCTATCTGCTATATTTCAATTGATAGTCTATCTGCTATATATCAATTGATAGTTTATCTGCTTTATGTCAATTGATAGTCTATCTGCTATATGTCAATTGATAATATATCTGCTATATGTCAATTGATAGTCTATCTGCTATGTGTCAATTGATAGTCTATCTGCTATATGTCAGTTGATAGTAGTATATCTGCTATATGTCAATTGATAGTAGTATATCTGCTATATGTCAATTGATAGTCTATCTGCTATATGTCAGTTGATAGTAGTATATCTGCTATATGTCAATTGATAGTAGTATATCTGCTATATGTCAATTGATAGTCTATCTGCTATATGTCAATTGATAGTCTATCTGCTATATGTCAATTGATAATATATCTGCTATATGTCAATTGATAGTCTATCTGCTATATGTCAATTGATAGTCTATCTGCTATATGTCAATTGATAGTCTATCTGCTATATGTCAATTGATAGTCTATCTGCTATATGTCAATTGATAGTTTATCTGCTATATGTCAATGAATAGTCAATCTGCTATATGTCAATTGATAGTCTATCTGCTATATGTCAATTGATAGTCTATCTGCTATGTGTCAATTGATAGTCTATCTGCTATATGTCAGTTGATAGTATATCTGCTATATGTCAATTGATAGTAGTATATCTGCTATATGTCAATTGATAGTAGTATATCTGCTATGTGTCAATTGATAGTCTATCTGCTATATGTCAATTGATAATATATCTGCTATATGTCAATTGATAGTCTATCTGCTATATGTCAATTGATAGTCTATCTGCTATATTTCAATTGATAGTATATCTGCTATTTGTCAATTGATAGTCTATCTGCTATATGTCAATTGAAAGTCTATCTGCTATATGTCAATTGATATCTGCTATATGTGTATACATGTATTTCTATCTACTAGTATAATGAACCATGAAGAGCAATATTTATGTATTATTATCCTATTTATCCTGTAATGGGAAATCAGAATCACCCAAACCAAATGCTAGTTATTAGAGGTAAAAAATGTTATGTAATTAAAGTATAGATGAAGTTGTTTCTATCTTAGTTTAAATGAATTAAAACTAGTGTTGACATTTTAAATGTTACATCTTTTCTTCTAAGCGAAATTCAGTTTTAATAAATTTTCTTTATATATGAATGAGAAATGGAATCTCCTTTTCAGACTGTTTTAGAGTGGAGCCATGAAAAATATGCTGCTGTTTTCAACTCCTACAGTGATAACATTGCTGGCAGGTCATTTCGCACCAGGTTAGTTGGAAATTTACAGTAACCTGCCGTTGAATAGATCTGAGGTGTTTTCAACAGAGAGAGTGCTCGTGACACTCGCCAAAATTCCCCATACCCGCAACACAAATTTCAGCAAGCGCTTTCTCTGCTGAACATGCCTCAGAGGTCATTCTGAATTATAATAAGTCATTAGGTCAAGGTCATTTATCACAGGTTATCAGATATTTAAACTTTCGGTCAATTTCTGTAATCAAAATGTTGACCCCATTCTTGAAATACCTGTTATTAATTTGTAATTTCATGCATAATGTGTGTTTATGGATAATAATACATGAATCAAAGCAAACTAAAACATCCTTGTCAAACTGTTTCATCAATGTTCATAGATCATTTAGTAATGAATTTAGATTTATAGAATTGTGTGAATGTTTTTATGGTATGCAATGTATAATAGTGACCATATTTCATATTTGATAGATGGAAAGTTTAATTGTTGAAAAAAGTTATCTCCTTTGACAATTTTTTATTTATTCAAAAAATATCATCTTGGTAGATATAATTTTCTAACAAATCAATTGGTAGAAGAATGTTTTAGCTTTCTCTCTATTCAAAGTTGTCTCAATCTCCTTCATGACATATTGAATACCATAACAGTTTTTAAGAATTCATTTGATATGTAAATTTTACAATAAGAAAGTTGTTCAATGATAAGAACACCCAGTTACAATTTATCATTTTTATAAAGAAAAAATCCAGTACTTTGTCTGGCACTTTGAGCAATTATGATTAGTAACACCCTCTGATCCTGACAGACTGTGTACACCGCTGCCCATTGATGTCGTCTACACGTGGGTGAATGGTACAGACCCCAGACTCCTCAGTGAATTACGGGCATTCAAAATGGGCATGGAAAAAGAACTGAACATCACCAAGTAAGTAGGGAGATTCAGCTAAAACTTAAAAACAGTTCATACAGAAAGATTCATTAGACCAGGGTACAATTGCTTTGGTGATGATGATTTGACGAAATATATACTTTTACTGTAGTTAAATTGCCTATTAGAGCACACCTTGTGAGGCATTGATTTGAGAATGCTATAGATTAACGTAGAGTTATCTCTCTTACCTAGCCTAGATCATTTTATCTCACCTTAATGAGTTTAAATAGTTGTGGTCCTTTTTGTAGTATCTCTATACCCCTGGAAAAACATTAAACTTTCTAAAATTATTCAGAGCAAGATTTGCAGTTTCAAGGAAACACTTAGGAAGACACTGGTCTTACTAATAAAAATGTTTCTTACTTTTATGTACATTTGATTTCTTGTATCAACCCATGAAAGTTGGTGTTCAATAGTGATGAAACCCGAATATCAAAAGAGTTCTAAATGGACATTGATGTTCCTTTTCCGTCTTTGCTGAAAGTCAGTATATACATGTACGAAGTAGATATTCATTTTGAAGATCAGTGTTAAAATTGTTCTTAACAAGAACATAAATAATGTACTGGTACATTATTTGAATTAAAACATAAATTAAGAAATAAAGTCAAATTATGGTATTTGAAAACCTCTACAGTAATATATGAGGATTGTTCGATAATATGTGTATTGTAAGCCATCTCAAAAGCATTTGACTCAAATAGTGAAATGAATATTACATTACCTTCAAAGTATTCTCTGCGATTTAAAATACTTCAATCTCTGAATCCATTTCTGAAATGCATCACAGTGCGCTGTTTTAGGTAGACCTCTGGGGCACTGACTGATGGCTGAGCCAAGGTTTTGTCAGGCTTGTAGACGACCAGATAAGAAATTCTTAAGTTTTTGATAAGGGAAAAAGTTGCTGGGGCTAGATCTGGAGAGTATGGTGGGTGTGGCAAGAATTTAAGCTTCTCCGACTTCAAAATTTGCTTCACAAGCTCAGATGTATGTGATGGAGCAATAACATGAAGTAGACATGTATGATAATATTTCTAGAGTTTTTAGCTCACCTGAGCTGAAAGCTCAAGTGAGCTTTTTTGTCCGGCGTCTGTCCATCTGTCTGTCCGTCCGTCTGTAAACTTTTTACATTTTCGACTTCATCTCCGGAACCACTAGGCCAATTTCAACCAAACTTGGCACAAAGCATCCCTAGGTGAAGGGGATTCAAGTTTGTTAAAATGAAGGGCCACGCCCTCTTTCAAAGGAAGATAATTAAGAATTATTAAAAATTTGTTGGTATCTTTAAAAATCTTCTTCTCAAAAACCAATTGGCCAGAAAAGCTGTAACTTGTATGGAAGCATCCTCAGGTAGTGTAGATTCAAGTTTGTTCAAATCATGATCCCCGGGGGTATGGTTGGGCCACAATTGGGGGTCAAATTTTTACATAGGAATATATAGAGAAATATATTTAAAAATCTTCTTCTCAAGAACCAATTGGCTAGAAAAGCTGTAACTTGCATGGAAGAATCCTCAGGTAGTGTAGATTAAAGTTTGTTCAAATCATGATCCCCGGGGATACGGTGGGGCCACAATTGGGGGGGGGGCAAATTTTTACGTAGGAATGTAAAGAGAAATATCTTAGTTTTGAAAATCAATTAAGCAGAAAAGCTGTTACTTGAGTGGAAGCATCCTCAGGTAGTGTAATATAAAGAGAGAAAAACCTTTTAAAATAAAAAAAAAATTGATGAAACTATGATTTGGGGGGGGGGGTCGAATTTTTACATAGGAAATAAATTTGATCATTCTCAAAACTATTTAGTATATAGTATTACTTATATGCAATCTTATTGACATTTGTTGATTCTCAGTTGTTTAGACTGTGGACCTGGATAATTCATGGGCCACATAAAAGGTTCAAAGTTTGATGTAGGTTTATATTTAGCTGATTTTATTACTTCTAGTGTTGCTCAGGTGAGCGATATGGCCCATGGGCCTCTTGTTTGAGTATAACACCTCGGTAATACCACCCTGTAACACTTTTGCCCTTCTGCACCGGAATTTGTACGGCTATTCCATCTAATGAGAAGAATATGCAATAAAGAACCTTCTTTGTGCTGATGGTTCTTTTGGTACTACAGGCCTTCTACCGTGTTTTGTTAGCCATATTTTGTTTCCAATTTTTCTTATAGGTTTGAAGTAGTACTTTCATAATATGCAATATGTCAACGGCTTGGCAATATTACGAATCATGTATCTTCCATCACTTTCACTATTTTTACAACAATGGTCTAAGACTGGCTCTTTTGAATTGACTATAAGTTTAAAACTATGAAACTATGAAAAGCTGAAGGCTCATGTTTATACTGTTTGAAAGGAATTGAATAGATCTATTCAAGAGTATCTTCATCCACGAAATTAAAGCATTAATGCACTATGCTACAACACACATTACATTTAAAACAGCCCTTGATCTTACATCTATTTATGTTCTGTTTTACCTTCAGGTACATTATCCTCTTAAGGCCTAACCTTGAACTCAATGTCTGTTACAAAAACTTTTTTTTTTAGAGAGACTCTAACAGTGGTCATTTTTGATTTGATTTATTCCTGTATTGTAAAAGATACATGTACCTTTGTTTTATATTTTTTATTTGTGTAGGTCTGGCGTTACAGATAAGTATGTGCTAACTATGAGTTATTTTTTTTAATTTAAACTTTTATTGCTAGAAGCTTTTTATGTGCAAAATGACAACCTGTATCAGTGTTATCGTGAGCTTACTGTTTTGGGGATACCATGTACATAGGTGGTGGGGCATCCCGGGCATGTAGTAATTTTGATACATTTTTTATGTTGTTCGTAAAAATACATATATATAGACTCCAAAAAGGGTCATGCAAAGAAGTGGTTGTTTTTGTTATGGAACAGCAAACCTTTATAGAAAATAAATGCCAAGAAGAATTAGTCATGATTAATGAAGATGAAAAACATAAAATAATGGTGTTACAGGGATGAGAAGTGTGTATTCACAAACTGTCTGGCCATGAGCTTGTTGGTTCTGGACCCGGTCATTCCCGAGGGAACCACTCTGGAGGATCTGGGCAGAATTAGGTCAGAGTTCACGGAGGCCACACGGACATTCACTGTGCAGTCAAGCACGACCCCCAGCATCAACTACACTGTGGTGGAGTTCCCACACAAGCAGCAAGGTCAGTCATTGAGTCTCTCTCTCTCTCTCTCTCTCTCTCTCTCTCTCTCTCAATTGTTCATTCTGTTTGTTGTTTTCTATGCTAGTCCTCTCTGTTGGAGATCAGTCATCATTTATTCTGTTTGTATTTTCAGTTCTCTCCCTAAGAAATCAGACACTGTTCATTGGAAAGCAAAATTTCTCCATGGCCCAGGGATTTTTTGTAAGTTAGTTTGTTACCCTCATAGATTGATCGTAGATGTCATTATTAATCATTGATATGAATAATCATAAAATGATATTGTTTTATCAAAGTTTTGAGTATTAAAGATGTTGTTTGTGGAGATTTTGTTTCTAATTTTTGAGTGTCTTTATGGAGGTTTTTTATTTGTGTTATAGACCAGTGATTGGACGGTACACAACAGCATCCTCCTCCCTGACACAATCATCATGGCCGGGTTCCCGTCCAAATACTCTGAACATGAACTCAAAGAAAAACTGCCGGAAAATACCAGGGAGGGCATTGAGAAGGTAAATATATCCTCTCATTCAGATTGCACGGTAAATATATCCTCTCATTCAGATTGCAAGGTAAATATATCCTCTCATTCAGATTGCAAGGTAAATATATCCTCTCATTCAGATTGCAAGGTAAATATATCCTCCCATTCAGATTGCAAGGTAAATATATCCTCCCATTCAGATTGCAAGGTAAATATATCCTCTCATTCAGATTGCAAGGTAAATATATCCTCTCATTCAGATTGCAAGGTAAATATATCCTCTCATTCAGATTGCAAGCAAGATCTAATGATTATACAGTCTCTTAGATGTACTCCAGACTTAGCATGAGACATGCTTTGTTTTGTAGATCACCTTTGATACAGAGTCTGGGCTGGCTGTTTTATACGTACCAGACAAGAAAGCCTTTGATATTCTAGTTACAGTGAGTCCATTCCCGAATTCTTTAGACAATTTTCTTGAAATAAGCTTGATGATAAAACAGAGTCCCTTTGTGTTTCCAGGTCCAGAACATTTCCATTGATGGCAAACAGCCCACACTGAACGCTGCTAACCTGGTGTGGGACCTCAGGGATGTAAGTGTGCAAAGGTCAAACCACGGTCAGGGGACTCGGACACTTCTGTACTACTTGTACCTAATGCAAATCAGTGATTAAAGATATTGTTTATTGTTTTGAACATATTTTATTAATTACACAAAAAGATCAGAAACAAGTTCTAACAACTTACTAGTTTTTCTCCTTATTATTAAATATTGTTTACTTTTTATGGGAGCTTATAGTTAAAAAACACATTACATACAACATAGCTTTTATGAGTACATCACGTATCCTATATACAGGTAGTAACAATGATCTGAAAAGGTTTCACATGATTTATACAAAAACTTGTATTTTCCAAATATGATTTATTTCTGTAAGAGTTACCTTCCCAAGATAGATATATACAGTGTACATCTACGTTTCAAATATCTCTATTTGGCACGATGTAGTTTGCATTCATTACAATGTCTGATAAATACTTGTAGTTTAGCCGAGATGAGGATATCTCGAGCAGCAGATTTGAGGACAATGATGAGCTAAGATATTCCTTAAGATCTGTGGAGAAGTTTGCCCCCTGGGTGAGACACATCTTCATTGTGACCAACGGACAGATTCCTCATTGGTTAGATTTGGAAAACCCCAGAGTTTCTATTGTGACTCATGAGGTATGCATACATATTCAATATTCATTCTTATTACTCTCTGTGACATTAAATAACAACTTGGAATTATAATTACTTGACATGTATTGTAGCTGAAGATATAAGCCATGGTTTATGTGAACAAAAAGTACAGTATACTTTTGATTGTAAATTGACAGGAAATTTTCCCAAACAAGACCCACCTTCCAACTTTCAGTTCTCCGGCCATAGAGGCCAACATCCATCGGATCCCGGGACTCTCCAAGAAGTTCATTTACATGAATGACGACGTGATGTTTGGTAAGGAGGTGTGGCCCGAGGATTTCTACACCCAGGCCACAGGACAGCGCGTCTACCTGACGTGGCCCGTGCCCAGCTGTCAGGAAGGCTGTCCCTCCACCTGGATCAATGACGGATACTGTGACAAGGCGTGTAACAACTCGGAGTGCGAGTACGACGGCGGCGACTGTACAGGTGTGTTGTCTCTCTGTCCGTAGTCACTTTGTTGACTTAGTCCATTCTGATTTTTTTTTAATATGAATACAATATGTGAAAAATGATTGTACCTCTCTTTAAAGAAATAACGTAACATATTTTTTTACTGTATTCAATTCAATTACTTGTATTACCCTTTCACATTTGTACTTGTCAGATTTGACTGGTGACATTTTTATAGTTTTTATATCATTTGCATAAAGCGATTTTAAAATACAATTTTCTTCTAAGAATGAGTAAAATGTATGGAATGTTTATGGGTTATGAACAAGATGATATGGAATGTTTATGGGTTATGAACAAGATGATATGGAATGTTTATGGGTTATGAACAAGATGATATGGAATGTTTATGGGTTATGAACAAGATGATATGGAATGTTTATGGGTTACGAACAAGATGATATGTTTTTTATGTACATGTAGTTATCAATCAGATATTCTAGTGCATAAACATAAACCTGTACAGATAAGTAATGGCAATACTTGAGTAATAATTGATGTGTTTTTGTGTGTCCAGGTGAAGCAGCCCAGTCTGGTGGGGGTGGGGCTCAGTGGCCAGGGTATGGGTACAACTCAGAAAGTGAAGTCAGTGAGTATTAGTGAACTCAGAGAGTGAAGTCAGTGAGTACTAGTGTACTGATTATTTCACCTTTGTTGTAGTTATTTATCTAATGACAAAAAGCTTTAAAAGGTAAAGTAAGCCTACTGAATTAACTCAACTCTTATCTGACCAGAGTCCTGATGATTATGGATACTCTCTCTCTCTCTCTCTCTCTCTCTCTCTCTCTCTCTCAAGTATCCACCACTCAATACACATTTTTTCCTTTGTCCTTTGACAGAGTACTGTAACAAGGGCTGTGCCACATCCTGGCTGGCTGACAGATACTGTGATACTGTGAGTACGACTAACACATCTCTGTAAACATTACAAATAATAATGGCCATCCTCCAAAGGCTTGTAATGTGAACAATGCATTCTACATGTCTACTTTTCTGTTTATCTGGTCCTGCTTTGTGGACCTAAACCTCAAAATGTGATTTAAAAGTACATGTATTACATAATTATCATACAAGATAGTTCAAAAGATCATTGTCACCTCAACTTATCTTAAAAACTTCAAACTTTTAGCCAAGCATCAACATAAAAGAAACATGATGGGGAGCAACTCTCCTACATTAAAGAATGTGCTATACATGTGTATTTGTTGTATCTTCAGTCTTGTAATGTACACAACTGTGGATATGATGTGGGAGATTGTGGAGTCAATAATTACAAAGATCTGTATGAGATCAAGATCTACAGGAATTCTACCTACTATGAAGTCCCATCAGGTGAGTGAATAATTACAGAGATCTGTATGAGATCAAGATCTACAGGAATTCTACCTACTATAAAGTCCCATCAGGTGAGTGAATAATTACAAAGATCTGTATGAGATCAAGATCTACAGGAATTCTACCTACTATAAAGTCCCATCAGGTGAGTGAATAATTACAAAGATCTGTATGAGATCAAGATCTACAGGAATTCTACCTACTATAAAGTCCCATCAGGTGAGTGAATAATTACAAAGTTCTTTTTGAGATCAAGATCTATATTAATTCTATGTGTTATAAAGTTCCAACATGTACGGTAGGTGGACAACTTATATATGAACCAATGTTGTAGAGCTTGTTAAAGACATTCCTTTACATTCATTAATGGTGTATATTTTTTCCAGGGGAGACAATTGTGTTTCTGAACCTGACAGACTTGATTGGGTCTGAGGGCTCCATATCGTCTGCCACCCACAACAAGTCGGAGGTCGTCCGTTTGGCATCCGTCGCTAACAAGTTCAAGGTCATCACAGTCCTCCTGTATGCGGACCACAACAAAACGACAGTTAATTTCCAGTTGAAAGGTCACACTGGTAACAACAGCCATTCCTTCAACGTACGTACATTTCAATGTTTTGGTATGTTATTACAACCTTTGTTGGGTCAAGGCATACTACATGTATTGTATAGGAAGGAACATTAATCGTATTACAAATATTATGTTGTCTTTTAAAAAATAGATTATTACTGTGTTTGTTTGTCCTGATAATGAAATCCTAGCAACATTGTAGAACTAATTTTTAGTTAAGTCATGGAAGTCTAAGCAGCTTTCTAGGTTGATCAACACACAAAGAATGTATGGTACGCTGTTAATTGTTATAATTCACAACAAATGTAAATATGAGAAATAAGGTACCATATTTTCCAGTCAAGGAGTATACGGTGAATTATTAACATTAATGTTACTGTATTGTACAGTACAGCTTCACCCTACTGACAGACACCAAACAGAAGCCGTCCAAGCTTTCTCCGGGGGTCGGCAATACGACACAGGTCAATGTGACCACCACAGAAAAACCCTATGTCTACCTCGTCCCAAAACATAAAAGGTCAGTGCCGGCAGGTCTAAAATACCAAGTGTGCTCTAGAACTGTCTGATTTTCCATCGATCTGCCTGTATGACATGAATTCTATCATGAAATTGCTTAGCAAGATGATTTTTTACATGTACATTTTTTTGGTGCTGAATCATGCCACATTGAAATTGCTTAGCAAGCTGATTTTTTACATGTACATTTTTTTGGTGCTGAATCATGCCATGTTTTAATGAAATACTTGTTATTTTAGAGGTCCCCAGAAACCAGCCAAAGTAAACAACTATCCCACAATGCCTCAGTCTGTTAACCTTAGTTCGGAGACATTACCGGAGGAATTCAAGGAAGAATTCAAATCAATTCAACAGCAGTTTGAAAGTGGTATGTTCAAGAGTTCATTTATTACTTGAATCCAGAATTTTTACTTGCAGTTTTGATGAACAATAAAAACAAAAGTCAAAAATTAGAACTGTTAAGAGACGTAGATTTATTTGACTGCTGTTGTTCTGGTACTATGTAAGAAAATCATGCTTTAATTTGAAGTGTCTTCAATATTTTAACAACAACAAAACTTATTTTAGGGGAATTAACTGAAAAAGGGTTCCACATTAAGCAAGCTTCCTTATGGGATAGGTACCAGAAATACCTCGAAGAAAATCATCAGGGTGTGTTCCAGGGGCGGAGCCTGCTGTCTCTCATCAGGATGCAGCATCAGCCAATCAGAAAGGAGAACACACTCAGTTTGGTAGACATTGACCTTGACAGTGTCATTAGGGCAGGAAGTGAACCAGAGAGTAATCTCCCCTGGGAAAGACTTGGTGTGTTTAGAAAATTAAAAAAGGTACTAGCAGGTCCATGTATTTAGTTAAACTTCTTCACTTTGGTATTTGATAATCAGAAAACAATTCTGATACTACTCCATTATGCATCCAAAGATATCCCTTAGTGTCAGTGGTGTACTTTTATATATATATCTTTCTAGGAGAGAGAAAACCAGCAGACCAAGGAGGAATATGCTGTGTCAGAGTTCAGAGGTCGACAGCTCCTTGACACTTTCGGAGACTCCCTACGACATGTTAACCGGCTGTATAACAAGGCGTTTGGATACACGGCTCGTAAGGTCCCTGGTCACATGCCACACATGGTCGACAAAGACGTCATGGATGAACTTCATGAGAGGTAAATGAAGGTTCTCATATGCATTGTTTTGTATTTTTATTTTTGGTACCAAATTCAAATCACTCTAAATAATTATGACTTTATAATGCCCCGAATCTCATTTTGTATAGAAACCGTGCACTTTTGAATTCTAGATCTTTTAAAGCAATTGAGGTTGTTATTTCATTGCTTTAAGGTAACTGTCCATACATCACAAAACAACGTATAACGTAATTCACATGTTATTACGTCTTGCCCATGCCCGATCTTTACTCTGTACGCTTAGCAACGAACATAAATATATTTTCCCTAAAAATTGTTTTAGAATTAAAATTATACGTTGAACAAAAATTACTTAATATTTTAGAACAGTCTTTAAAACCAGTAAAAATAGTTGAATATAGATTTTGTCTTGAAAGCATATCAGGTAATTAGCGTTTTCCGCGTATGTGTCTGCAATTTCTGAATACCGATCTCGATCCATAATACTTACCGATATTCAAAAAACCCATCTTTTGTGATTTATATAATACAGAATGATCAACGGTTTGTTCAAATAATGTTTTCTATTTAACAAAAAGCTAAATATACTTTAAGGAAGATGAAATGATAAAACTATGCAAAATTTTCTTTTTACAGAACTTTTTTTCAAAATATATATTTTTAATGAATTTTACCAAAAATACACCAAATGTTATCCTAAGAAGGCCTGTCCTTTGGGGAATTTTATTTTCTATTGATTAAGGGCCTTAAGGAGTAAACATTGTCACTATTTCAGAGAATTCTGTAGGTAAATAAAATTATACAAGATTAAATCCTCTTTGAAAATTTGTTTCATTTTATCTCATTTGTAAACAAATTTATCTATTTTTTGATAAATAAGCATGTTTCACATTAAAGTATTTGTTTTAAAATATAAATTCGATAATTTTACATAGGTTATCAGTCAAAAATGATTTTCTGAAAGTCAAATTTAGGCTTAGGCCAATATTCTTAATGTATGAAAAAAGCACCATTTTCCGTAATTGGTTCTATTTTTAGCAACGGCCCTTAGCTTTTATAATACCGATGGACCAGTTAACTGGTAAAATTTGATAAGGATATATCCCCAAATACATGTTTGAGAAATTTAAAAAAATTCTGTAGGTATTTTATTTACCGGTATGTAGTGGGGTATGGGTCATTACCTTAAAACACAAAGTTGAGTGATTATGATGTTACTACTATTAGACATGCTGTACTGTTTTATAGCAATAACAACAAATATGCCATTACCTATTTAATGCAAAGAATTTATAAACAGTTTAACAAGACTGCTAAAATAAATATTGCACATTTCCTCTGAATAATCCTCAGGTTTCCAGTCGAGTTTGAGGTGACTTCATCAAACAAGATACGCAGCAGGAATGACATGCAGTTTGCCTTCTCCTACTTCTACTATTTAATGGGTGTCACTAGGAACAGAACGGCAGAGGAGATATTTGAGGAACTCGATACAGATCAGTCGAGGTAAGAGGGTAATGAGGAAGTACCGGTACATGTATAATCAGGGTGGGACATAATTTAAGTAAACTACTGTAAAAGTGGTTATTTACGCTGGTGGTTAAGTACGCGTTTTCTATGGTAAAACAATAGGCATTGGTATTAAATACGAAGATGCGTGATTTTGCACTCTTAAGTTTTGAGTTTTTACCATATGCACGGGGGTATTTTACGCGGGATTAAGCTAACCGCGTAACTAGTGTAAATTTCCCCCACACATAAATAACCACTTTTACAGTACACTCCAGTTTTACAGAAACCAAGAAAATGGTGAGATTATTGAATAGAACCCTCTCAATAAAAATTTGGTGGGAAAATTGAATTTTGAAGTTGTGTATAATATTGAAAAAAAATGTGTTTGGATATAAATTTAGAAAAAGAAAATCCAACAGGAAGACTGAAAGATGATGCTTATTAAATCTTGTCAGGTTATTGGCGTTATATTTTGTGCAAAGTGAGTTTTCCTAAATAAAAAAAAAGTTTTGATATAATATTCATGTTTTGTGTGGTGATTATTTTTATATTGTATTAATGAAATACCGGTACATGTATTTTAAAGGGTTCTCTCAGACCGAGAAATTAGGACCCTGGCCACCAGGATGAATGATCTGCCCTTGGATCTACAGGTGAGAACTTCTGCTCCTTGTGAATTGTGAAAGTCATTGACTCGTTATCTAAAGTTGTTTCATTTGTCTGTAGATTGTTCATTTATGCTATGAATTAATTTTCTTATTACATTAATCTGTTTTTCATAAATGTTGTGACCTAAATATTTGAGTTGTTCCATCTGCATGGATCAATCAATCATTAAAAGTACCAGGGTTGTACCACTCTATAAGATAGAGTTGCTCCTCCTGACTCCCTCTGTGCTGTTTTCAGATGCTGACTAATCTTGAGGAGGTGTTCATCAACTGCAGTCTCTCTCCAAATGTCAGTACAGAGTTACCCCGAGGGCAGGAGCCCGAGGACTACTACGACAAAAGAATGGTAGGGAATACATGTACATCTTCTGCTGATAAAAAATATATGTTAAGTTTAAGTTAAATAAAACTTTTGTTGATATGATCTTTGATTACTTAAAGTTTCCCTTGAAAAAGCATGAAAGCTCCCAGCTAACAAGATTAAGAATAAGTGCACGTTCACTATTTATGAAAACAGGTAGATATTGTGCACCAATTATCCCCAAGAAAAATGTTTATGCTATGCTTGTAAATTATTAGTCGAAAATGAAAAACATTTTGTACTTTACTGTCCTGTGTATGACAATCTTCGATTTCAATATTGTGATATTTTTAATGATAAATTATACTGTGGTATTGATCTCATTAAAGAAATTGTTAATTCATGTGATAATAATACTACAAAACGTCTATGTATCTACTTAGATAAATGCTTTATGCAACAAAAACAGTTCCAGGGACTATAAAGAATTGTATAAAACTGTCTTGCATGCTATAGCTTTTATGTTATAATATTTATTTTTCTGTCATTTGATTTCATTTTGACTGTATGCCAACATGATGATTTCAATAAACTGATAAACTGAATTGAATTAAATTGAATTGAATATGTACTATTCATAAGAGGAGATGAATTTGTCTCCTGTATGTTCATCTATTTTGTTCACAAGCCGTGATAAATTTGTTCCCTGTGTGTTTACACGTAGTGCTGAAATTGTTCCCTGTATGTTTACACGTAGTGCTGAATTTGTTCCCTGTATGTTTACACGTAGTGCTGAATTTGTCCCCTGTATGTTTACACGTAGTGCTGAATTTGTTCCCTGTATGTTTACACGTAGTGCTGAATTTGTTCCCTGTTTGTTTACACGTAGTGCTGAATTTGTTCCCTGTATGTTTACACGTAGTGCTGAATTTGTTCCCTCTATGTTTACATGTAGTGCTGAATTTGTTCCCTCTATGTTTACATGTAGTGCTGAATTTGTCCCCTGTATGTTTACACGTAGTGCTGAATTTGTTCCCTGTATGTTTACACGTAGTGCTGAATTTGTCCCCTGTATGTTTACACGTAGTGCTGAATTTGTTCCCTGTATGTTCTTCTATTTATACTTGCAGCCTCAAGTGACATGGTCTCTATTCACTCAATGTCAAGGGGTCAAGGACAAAATAAAGAAACATTTTCCTCCAATCAACAAATACAGGTAAATTATTAAGTTAGTATAATAGATTTGGTATTTATACATGTATTGAAAATTTTAATTAACTTTACAGTGTTATAATATATTAAACAAATTAATAATAGTCAACAAACTCTTTGTTCAGTGTTATCATGAACATGTTGACCAACAAAATGTCATGTATGAAGATCATGAGTTTGAGCTGATAATACACAACAAAAGTTTACAGAGTTCTCAACTTTTCATTAAGTTTTTTATTATAACTCAGCTGGACAAAATCATCGAAAAATTTGTAAAATGCCTAGATACCATCATAAAATTTCTTTTTTAAATTATGTAAAATTTATGAAGAACAGATTTGTTGTTTAAATAAATTTTTATGATGATAATAATAATTTGAGGCTGAGGATCAAAGAACCTTAAGTTGTTTTTTTTTTTCAAATTTAAATAGATTTAAATAGTCAAAATCATCCTGTAGCTTTGAGATCTATCTTTGGTCAGATAATAGACTATATTGGGGTTTTCACCTTTTGTTATGTGTTCTCCACCAATCTTCATTCGATATCAAAAGAAAAACAGTCAAAGACAGTTTGAAATAACTAGTCTGCAATTGTGTTTATTTCAAAAATTAATCAAACTGTTTGTTCACCCCATTTACTCTCTTGACCTTTACAACCATATTGTATATATGTAAATATGTTTTGTTTTCATCTACCTCATGTACCATTATATTAAGAATATAAGTATATTATAATCCATTTCGGCATTTAAAATTTTGTTTAAAAATAGATATTTGTCACATTTTATTGTATTTATATAGAATTTGTTTACCAAAACAGTTATATAACAGATGAAGACAGTGAGATAGCATTCAAGATGATTAAAACAAATGGCTCCACAGTGGTAGGACAGCTCGATGATATACGAAAAAACCCAAAGTGAGTGCCTCAGTTCTGTTAAGTAAATTTGCACATAAACCAAAAGTAAGTGTCTCAAATCTGTTAGATAATTAATTTAAAAACTCAAAATAGGTATCTTACCATATATCTGCTAGATAGTTAACATAAAAACCTAAAGTAAGTACCTTCTGTGGGATAATTGACTTACAAAGCCCACAGTTGGAAGCTCAGATCTTTTAGAAAATTTACATTAAATCACAATGAAAGTACCTCATTTCTGTTTATAGATAATTGACTTAGAAATTGAATTTAGTAGAAATTAGATTTTAAAAAGTGAGACTTATAGAAAAGTTGGGCATTGCTGTTCAGGTGAGCGTTGTAGTCAATTGGCCTCAAATAGTGGCATATATTTTTTCTTCAAAGTGATTTGAATTCCTAATTATATGGGACTTCAAGAGATGTGAATTACATCAATAGAGGTCATATCCAATGGATAACTTTATAAAAACATGATTAACATTTCAATGATTAGCTTTAAGATTCCTTTAGATGGCTTATCAGTGAGACTTTTTATTCAAATTATCGTTGATGACACTGTGTTTTTGAAATTTCCAGGAAATTCATTTGCCTTAATGACAACATTGATCATGAAAGTGAAGATGCAAAAACTGTAAGTATTTCATGCATCTGAAAGCATTTGTTATCACCCAAATGATGTCACAGCTTTCAACTGATGTAGACATCTCAACATTTTTTATCAAAATTTGCATATAGAGTTAATCATCATGATAAAGGCGTAATGGGGATGGGTCGCTTGAATTTCATTAATTTGCAACAGTGCTGTCTAATAAACTATCAGTTTTATTTAAATTTGAGATTTGATGTCAAGTTGTAATCTTAGTTGTTAATGTAACGAAATTGATTTTAAGTTATACTGACTCTTATGCCAGAGAAACAAATTAATGGAATGAAGCATGATTTATTCGTAAAATTGATCTTAATTAATGATAAGTGTGAAATTTGATTGTAAATGCTGTTAAATCAAATTGTTTTTTCCTTTAACAGGTAAAAGCCATACTTAGTGACTTTTATGAGTCTGTTTTTCCACTTCGCTCTCAGTTTGAGCTTCCATTAGAATATCGGAATCGTTTCATCCATGTGGATGAGCTGCGAGAGTGGAAGGCGTACAGGGATTGGATGAAGCTTCTGACCCACATCTCCATCGTATTACTCATACTATTAATTGTCTCGTCGTATTTCTCTGATCAAGTAAGTTACACCCATTGTCTTTGCTTTTTCTGAAAAAAGATAATATCTATATTGCATCTGTCAATTTCGTTTAAGCATTGCCCCTTTTATACGTTCATTGAACTTTTTTTATTACGATGGTTTCTAAACAAATAAGGCCTAGGAAAAAAAATGGTTTGTTTCCGCTTTCCCGACCGACCCTAGCTTTTACCCCCCGACTCAAAACTTTTTTAAAGGATTTTTGATGGAAAATCGTTTATTTCTGTTTTTATCCGATTTGGAAAAAAATTACTCAAATGTTTGGTCACAAAAACGCTTGAAGCAGTTACTCTTTTCAGACCAGTGTAACTCAAACATTTTGTTTCAAAATGGCTGTATGTTTCCATGTGTTGTAGATTTTAATAATGCTCTCATCGCTGGCAGAGGAAGTATCTGATATATATCATTTTTGTGTTTTCTTAAGACCAGCTTAATAGTCAGGAATGATATTAAAAGTATTTCTCATTTTATACCATTCAGCAGTGTCAGTATCTTACCGGCATGTATGGATACTGCAATATAAAAGGGAAAAAAAATTGAAAAAATAAAAAAAAATTCTGACCGACTGACCCTACTTTTTTTCAGTATGAAAGCGGAAACAAACCATTATTTTTTTTTAGGCCTAATAGTGTAAACAGTAATTTACTTCTGAATCAGTAAAATTTGCTTACCGGTAATATATTGAAATAGCAAAGAGAACAATTTTGAATCTACACTTAATGCATTATATCTGATATGGTTTTTTAGTTCACCTGAGCTGAAAGCTCAAGTGAACTTTTCTGATCACTTTTTGTCCGTCGTCTGTCTGTCTGTCCATCTGTCGGTCCGTAAACTTTTTACATTTTCGACTTCTTCTCCAGAACCACAGGGCCGATTTCAACCAAACTTGGCACAAAGTATCTTTAGGTGAAGGAGATTCAAGTTTGTTACAATGAAGAGCCACGCCCTCCTTTAAGGGGAGATAATTAAAAAACATTGAAAATTTGTTGATATTTTTCAAAAATCTTCTCCTCAAAAACCATTTGGCCAGAAAAGCTGAAACTTATGTGGAAGCATCCTCAGGTAGTGTAGATTCAAGTTTGTTCAAATCATGATCCCAAGGGGTAGGGTGGGGCCACAATGGGGGGGGGGGGTCGAATTTTTACATAGGAATATAAAGAGTATATCTTTAAAAATCTTCTTCTCTGAAACTGATCAGCCAGAAAAGCTGTAACTTTTGTGGAAGCATCCTAAGGTAGTGTAGATTCAAGTTTGTTCAAATCATGATCCCAAGGGGTAGGGTGGGGCCACAATGGGGGGTCATATTTTTACATAGGAATATATATAGAGTAAATCTTTAAAAATCTTTTTCTCTGAAACTGATCAGCCAGAAACTGTTACCCATGTGGAAGCATTCTCAGGTAGTGTAGATCCAAGTTTGTTCAAATCATGATCATGAATATATAGAGAAAAATCTTTTAAAATCTTCTTCTCATAAACAGATCAACCAGAAAAGCTGAAATTTGTGTAGAAGCATCCTCGGTTAGGGTAGATTCAAGTTTGATAAATTCATGATCCCTGGGTGTAGGGTGGGGCCACAGTGGGGGTCAAATTTTCACATCAGAATATATAGAGGAAAGTCTTTAAAAATCTTCCTCTCAGAAACTGATCGGGCAGAAAAGCTGTAACTTGTGTGGAAGCATCCTCAGGTACATAAGATTCAAGTTTGTTCAGATCATGATCTCCAGGGGGTAGCGTGGGGCCACAAGGGGGGGTCCAACTTTTACATAGGAATATATACGGAAAATCTTTAAAAATCATCTTCTAAAACACAAGAAAAGCTGTAACTTTAGTCAGTTTAGATAGTATAGATTAAAATTTGTCAAAATCATAATCTTCAGGAGTAGGGTTTGGCCACATGGGGGGGGGTCCAATTTTACAAAGGAAAACATTTAAATTATCCACAAAAACTTAAATGTTATTATATATGGTTTTACTTATATGCAAGCATTTTGTTGATTCACTAAAAAATTGTTTAGACTTTGGCCCCTGGGACAATTCTTGGGCCTCACAAGGGGTTCAAAGTTTGATGTAGGTTTGTAATCTATATGAATAGTTGTTTTAGTCTGATTCTCGAGAACTGCATTGCTTAATATGTAATATGACTGTAAAATCATCCTGTTTATACAAAGGGGGTCAATGATAAACATAAAAATATGCAGGGGAATTTTTTTTTTATGCAGGATCTTTTATATGACATTGTTCAAATATTTTGTAAATGACTCCATAAAGCTGCATGATTTTATTGTGTCTATTGTTGCTCAGGTGAGCAATGTGGCCCATAGGCCTCTTGTTTATATATATTTTTTAAGACATGGAAGAATGACACTGACTTTGCAACAAGCTCGAATTAAGCTTGATTGCCACATAATGACCACTTCCTGTTTATTTTCAGATTGAGGCGTGCTATAAGAAGTACTGCCGGCGGCGGAGGGGGTCCCCTCCCCCCGAGGACTCTCCGCCCCTCCCCACCCTCCGCCTGGTCACGGTTTGACGGTGGCTGCTCTGGCTGATCACGCCAGACGTTCTAATGGTGCCCATAGTCCTCTTAATGATAGTTCTCCTCTGTTTGTTTGTGGCAGAAGGTTATTATTTTAGATGAACGAGTGAGCGACTCTCCCTCTTTTGACACTGTCCTGATCTCAGTATACATATCAGGTGTATAAATGTCCATGACATTGTGCAAAGGTAAACATTATGATGGTTCTGGCATATCAGTAAAGGAATCTAAGAAAGGATTATGCTTTTCTGCCGTGGTTAATATGCCGAATCAGTCTCCTAAAAATCAGATGCACATAGTTTATGTCAATTTGTCAGGAGAGGGAACCATTATGTAATTGGCACCATTTTATTTGTCTGTGATCGACCAGAGCGAGAAAGCAAACCAATGTCTTCTATGTCTTGTAGATCATCATTTTTTGAGTCATATGTGTATGAATTGAACAAATCTCATTTTGGAATTTTTTTCTGGGTATTAGTGTGTTTACAAGTGGTGATAGTGTTGGGTGTATTATGTATAAGGAAATATTTAAACAGGGACTAATTAGGGCCAACAGGGACTAATTAGGGCCAACAGGGACTAATTAGGGCCCTTTTTCATTAAATCTATTGAGTATATCTCTAACTTAAATGTTTAAAATGTCAACAGAAACTGTTATGAATTTTTTTTTACTCAAAGTTTTTTGAATTAAGACACAGAATACTCCCATGTGATGAACAACAATCATTTAGAGCTAGTGACAGTATTGAAACTGTATGGGTATTGTTTGGGAGGGTTTCTGAATTCTCCATGTCTATTCCACAGTTAACAATCATACAGACATATAAAATACCTGTAGAGTGTTGGTACATGTACCAGATTAAGAGTGAGGGATTATAATTCAGTCAAAAAAAAAAGTTTTAAAAATTTTGGAAAGGTAAAAATTATTAAAGCCCCAGCAGGATTCGAACTCATGAGCAATAGATTCGTAGTTAATGCTCTAACCCATTGCGCTACGCTGTTGGGTAACGATTTTTCGAAAGAAAAAGTTTATAAAATTATGCTTGATTTTATTGTTTATTTATTCGGAATTACCTTACAATATGGAGGTGTCCCATACCACCTTAACAGTGTCCTAATGGTAAATTACAGCTTATTGCTGGCGTGGATTTTAATTGGCATATATTCCTGAATGTGACTATTCTTATACATATATGCATGGCATTTAGCGATGTACTTGATTTAGTGGAAGCTGCATTTCACCAAAAGCGCTAAATAGAATACACAGCCAAATGTAGTACGTGTACAGTAATCGGTCATTTTAGTTGATATGATGTCATTCTGTAACCTCATTTCCATGGTGGCACTGGTATTACTACTGTATAAATGCAATATTGTTTTAACTTTTGTGACTTAAACATGAAAGCAATATTTAACGCATAACTCTTTGTGTGGGTTTACAAACTGACAGTTTTGTCCTGTTTTATACACAAAGATCAAACATGAAGGCAAACGTTTCACAATTTTATGCTAATTCAACTTGACCATAGCATAAGCTTGGGTCATACAGGGTGTGGTCAACTTGCACAGTAAATATCAATCACATCTTGTTTTCAATTTAGATTATTGAATGTGTAGTACCACTGCGATATTGTTTCATACCTGCTGTGATTGTTTACTGGTACATGTAGTTATTGCCATTACCAGTTCTTGTAATCTATGCTACATGTCATATTATTATAGTACTATTGAATGTTACGTTCCTGCTTTTTGTAACACATCCCGCAATGAGTTTTAGTAGTTAGTACTTACATTTCAGTACATTGATGTTCAAAGGTATTAGCATTTCTTGTTTTATCATATATGGTTCAAAGTTATACCATCTCTGAAAGCATTTATTGTCTTTTCATCGGATGATGCCCAGCAAAAGTGGAAATAAATGGATTTAGTTGTGTATGATATATGTATGTATGAAAACTTAAATGTGACTGTTTTAACAATATTTTATTTGTATAAGAAATGTGTTATTTATGTATATTATATATTATTGAAATTTTTTGAGAGATTGTAATTTATTACTATTGTTCAGAGATGTGTCTTCCCCTGGGGTAGTCTCTCTGGCTTGCTAAGAGTATTTTTTATATTGAATTTAAACAAGGTTGAAATTTTAAAAAAATCCTTCAATCTCCATGATAATACTCACATAGAGGCCCTGCAAAGCAGAAAGGTGCCTCGTTTACATCATTTTGTTTTCCATCTACCATTTACTGGTAAGAGTACTGATAGGAGAGCTTAGATTGTCAGGGAAAGTACTGACTAGAAATCCAACTTAGATACGGTGGGGATGAAATACACAAAAGGGTTATTTAAGAAATAAATATCGCTTAAAGTCAGACTTGTGTTTTTCTTCTTTTTTCACCAGACCTAGACATATAAACTGATTTGTTGGAATTTTGTGTGTTATAAATTTTTAGAGTGACATCGACTGGATAGCAGCCCTTGGTGAAGATGTGTGTGACTGGTAAAGTGTTAACGATCTCCGATCCTCAGCAAAGTTCGATAACTCTAAATTATCCGGATTTCTTTTATTCGTACCATAAATCTGACTTATACAGACAATTTTAATTTAGTATTCTACTGCTAGTATAACCATAAATAATACAACTACATGCTTGGCGTAGTGGATCCACGGAGCCCTCTCACTTATATACCTATTGGTATAGAGTTCGAGCCATCGATGCACCAAATTTTTTTTTTAACTCAACTTGTTTCTTTATTCCATATTATCCATCGTAGGAAATGGAAATTTGCAATAACTTTGTAAAATGCATGGAAACCCTATATAAATTTCATTTTATATTATTCCATTTATAAAGGTTGAAAGTAAAATATCATTCTTATGATGAAAAAAAAATACTTTGAGGCTGAGGATCGGAGAACCTTCAATTGCAGAAATGGTCAACGTCTAAACTGCAACTTTACGTAATTGCGTAAAATAAAAGTATGCTTTTACCAAGTACGAATTTGTTTTCATAGGCGGGGGTCATCACGATTTCTTGAATCTTCATACGATAATGAGGACGCCCACATTTATACTGACTTCATACATAGCGCATGTTTGTGTATTGTTCTCAGTTCAACAGTAGTTGTATATTTGCATTATCAAAGTTATGTCAAAAGGGGATAAATGGTTTAAATGAGAAAAAACCGCTTCTTCATACTTTCGCTTTCCCTGTTGTAACCAAGAGTTGATACATGTTGAATATTATAATTCACCACGTGATTTCTCACCTCTGGTAACTTCGATTACGTGACGTATAAGGTAGCATGTTTTATGCTTACTAGGACAATGTATTCGAACACTTTTAAGTTGTCAAGCATTGATTTAAAGTCTTCTTTACTTACATGGGCGTGGCCTTGCTGTTGAAACCATAGTAAATAGTATACTTGTACCATCTAGAATAGATATGGCTATGGTGAAAGAGTGATCACACAAATATTTATACATGGCATTGTTATTCATGCTAGTCTAATTTTAGTAACATTCTGATAATAATATATAATTATTATACTTTCATGTTAAATACTGAAATCTGATTGGTTTAGACGCAGTTGACAATCCGTTCTCATACCCTCAGCGTTAGCAACACACTTGGCAACGGGCCGATAGAACGAATTGTTACATGCGCGTAAATTATGCGCGTACGGTTCGTCGTAGAATTCACGTATTTTCTATATTAAAGCAGTAAAATTTGCTATAAAATTAAGACATTCAGTATAATAAAATAAGTAGTGCCTGTTTGGGAGGGTACCAGTTGAAATTGACACCCCTCGAAAACCATTGTCAACCTCCGCTTCGCGTCGGTTGACAATGGTTTCTCGGGGTGTCAATTTCAACTGGTACCCTCCCAAACAGGCACTATTTATATAATAGTGCCTGCTTGGGAGGGTACCAGTTTAAATTGACATCCCGAGAAAACCATTGTCAACCGACGCGAAGCGGAGGTTGACAATGGTTTTCGAGGGGTGTCAATTTCAACTGGTACCCTCCCAAATAAGCACTATTTTTTTTTATACTGAATGTTTTAATTCTAGAGAAAATTTTACTGCTTTTATATAGAAAAGACTTGAGTTCTAAGGCGAACCGTACGCGCATAATTTACGCGCATGTAACAATTCGTTCTATCCGCCCATGCGCCCGTTGCCAAGTGTGTTGCAAACGCTGAAGGTAAGAGAACGGATTGTCAACTGCCTCTAAACCAATCAGATTTCAGCTCCACTTCTCATGCATATTTATATCAAACTTATGTTCGATCACGGGCAGATAAGCGAAAATTTCTCCTTTTTTCGAAGGTTGTAAGGAGGAAAACATAGAATGAGCTTATTGTATCACAGTCTAAAATCTTAATTCATGTTGGAAATTGATAAGACTCTTTAATAAAATAACAAAAGTGATATTAGGTTAAGAAATAAACGCAACGGAAGCGACCGAATAAGACCCAAAACACGGCGCTAAGTGCAGTCATCTTTTCTTTTTCATAAGCAGTGTGGAATGGAAACTTATTTGATTATAAGATACTTAGTACTGTATATTGTGAACTAACTTCTTTACGGAAACTTTTTTTTCTGGCCCAAACATATGTTGACATCACGCATTTATCGGTCAATACAATTTAAAGACATATTAAATGTCTGATTTGCTGCAAGAACTGTTTGTAAAGACAAAGTTATCATGATTCTCGCCAAGTTTTCTCGAACGCGAATAAAAGTTGGTTTACCATATTCTACCTATATTGAGCTAAGTTTTTTATTTTAGCAAAAGTCATTGAAACAAAACGTAAATTTAGCAATAAATTGTTATTTTCAAATTCCTTATATTTCTGCTGAGATTCGGCTTGGCTTGAAATTTAGATGGACCCCTCAAAGCAATCTCTGCCGACATCAAATGAAAGATCCGCGAAAATAATTAACCATGCACCCACTCTCCTTATACATCTGTATAAGAAATTCTACTCTGGTTATGCCATTATTTTTAATTCTTCAATTCTTTATCTTTATATCCGGATGAATCACTGAACGAAAACATTAAAATTTCATTATTTAATGAAACATTTTGCTTTTGAAAAAAAGTATATTATAGAAGTTTTTAAAGATTTTCTGACCGCCCCCCCCCAAAAAAAAACAAAAAAAAAAACCAACAACAACAACAAAAAACCCCCAATAAAAACAAAAACACACACCAAACTCACGTATGACCGTATACTGTATCTAAACATGACAAGAGACATTTAGATTCTAACACTTAAAATGAAGTTAACTTGCATAAATGTCATAATATGTACATTCACTCTCTTCTGGAAGTTGCTGGGTAATACAGAACAATTCAAATCTATTCATGTTCCGTATAACATGTTCAAACTCAAAAACTTTAATTTTAAGAAATCGCAAAAAATAAAAATATAAGATCAAAATCATTGGTACCTTTTTTAAATCAAATGAAAATACCTGTACGGTATAACCCTTGCATCCGCAGAGAAAAAGAACTTGTTATACGCTAATTTGGTTAATGAGAACATGCAAGCATGCATTAAAATTCAGAATCAAAGCACGTGTATAAATACGGACAACGCAAGAGTTTTGTTGGGTATTTTGAAATACTTTGACATCATTGTCTTCTTCAAATGAACTTTTAACATGAATATGTAACCTAACATTATGTTTCCCCATGTTTTATTTCCTTAACTTTCTTTCGTTAATGAACAGTTGGCACTGAAAATGTTTGTCTAATGAATATAAAAAGGCAGTGTTCTGCCAGATTATCTGGTGGCACATTTCTAGATAGTGTACTGCACAGACATTAAAAAGACAACAGGGGGCTTGTTGGATTCGAACCAAAGGCCTTCCTCGTGTGATTTAAATGTCCCGGTTAAAGAGGGGTATGAGGCACCTCTATATTGAGACGTAGCTTCTTGTGAAATTAAATACAGCTGTTCACGATTTATATTCAACAGTGTAGTACAATATTTTTTTAGCGTCACTTACTGATCTGCAAGTCATGAGTTGGACAACCGCTGGGGGTTTTTACATTTTTTACTTTTATTCGATTAAAAAAAAAAACCCCGCATTTTATAGTCAAGTTTGAAAATTTTAAAAGGGTGATATTATTTTTGAATATGATCTACTTCCATTCATATCGATATCTCAAGGTATCCCAACCACCATATTAATGCCCACATATGGCCGCTAGCACGTCGTGTATGCAAATTAATCAATGAATGCAGTCGTCCGTTAATCTGTATATTGTTTACAACCGGTATGATTTTTAATCGATGCAATTTAATTGCAATAAATATGGTTTTGTTTTCATCACCACTTTATACTTGCAAAATTTCCAAAACATGTGATTTAACCACTCGTTGACGTCATAGCTGCTTTGGAGAAGGAAAAATAAGCCATGTATATATAAATCCTTACATATATAAAGCTTTGAAAATCGGCCATTTGTACATGTCAAGCTAAGGTACTTCCGGTGCCTTGATAATTTCACATGACGTTGTTACCTATAGCCACCATGTTAGTGTCACGGTGTGTGGTTCATTTCCGATCTACTGCCGCACAATCTGAATGTTATTAAAATCCAGTCTATCAAAAAAAATTTGATTGTTATGTGCCAAATTTTATAGATGAGGAATAGACTTTCATTAACTATACTCAAATTTTTAAGATTGTGTCAGGTGTTTGGTTCTCAACATGAGGTTCTGCAATTGACAGAAAAACCTATTTGTCACAAATTTGCAACATGTGTGTTAAGTTTTCAATTTATGCATCAGTTTTTCTATTATAAATCCCATTTAAGCATATATAAAATGGATTATTTTTTCTCTCTTAAATAATCATTAAATGATTTGAAAAGGCGCAGATCCAATTAAACTTAGTACTTACATCTTACATCTTCAGTAGCTTTGATCGAAACATGAAATCTGTAAATATGCGTTGGTTATCAGTTAATTTAAATTAAAAAATCAAATGGAATTAAATATTAATTGAATCTTCAATCGCAGAAAAATTTAGCTGTTGCGCCGTAGATCCTGTGCATTTTGGTCCAAACTAAACATAGTGGCAATCCTTGAGCATTTGATTAAGTTAGAGAAGTCTTTTGAAGTGTACCAATATTTGTCTCAACGTGGTGTGAAAACGTCGTTTTATAGAATTCGATCCCTAAATTGTAATATCAGCTTCTCTATAACCCGGAGAAGGGAAATGATTCATAAGGTCCTTAAAGAGACGAATGCTTTATCAGGCGCGAAATATCAAAAAAGTCCTTACTCGGCTCCTTTCATTTGATTGATCTTAAACTTTTCATAGAAAGGAGAACCTAAAAGCCGTGTGCTTTGATATAAAAAATGCAAATGTTCCGGAAATGTAACATTAACAATGGAAAGTGTAAATGACTAATGAGGCGGCGCGGGCCCAGGGTGATGTACAACTCCACAGGAGCGTGTTCGGGTCGATACTTGTTTGCAGTGATTGTAGAATTTGCTTTCTCCGTTATTAATTAATCTAGTTTCATTCACAGACATTCGGTTAAAAATATTCAATGATAATACTTCTATTAAATTTGAAAACAATTTTTTTTGTTAATTTTGTACGATTATACAAATAGTATTAGATGGTCAAGTATCTACTACAATGTATCTTCATATTTCCCTTCTGTTATTAGCCCAATGCTTCTATTTGTGTAATGAATTTGTAAAACGGACCAAGTTTTATTGCTATTAATGATTAAGGTAGTTCTAAAAAGAGCACATAGCTCAAATCACCAATTTATTTCCAACCTTGATTTGGGATCGTTCGTTCTATCACAGAATGAAACAGAAAAAATGGACCAATGATTTACTCTACAGCTAGATATTCCTATCTGAGTTCAATCGAAGGGGGTCACACACTGACCCACGTTAGTGGCCTTAAAGATGGAGGAGAAATTTATTACAGGGGGGTATTTAACATGTAATCAGAGAAAAGGCTTTTTGATATGCTTTTTAAGTTAATTTTGAGTAATCCGGGGGTTGACTTAAAAAGCATATAAAAAGAGGGTTAACATATATAAACACCCCCCTTATACAAGCCGTATTGTAACCAACTAAACCATATACATGTATAACAGGGCTAAGGAAAGACATGCGCTCATCCAATTTCCTGTCGATAACGGCATTAAGAAATGCGCATTCATTTTATTTCTGCATGCATTAAGACATGCGTGTCAGTGTTAAGCGTAAAAATCAACAGTCCAGATAAAGAAAATACTTTATTGTGTAGAGAATTTAAAGCTCATTACGCTACAAAAAATGGAAGGGACCACTCTGTTTCACCTGGTTTTCGCAGAATCCCAGACAACTGTTAGCAATAAATATGATTAGTTGGATAGATTTATTCACAGTATCATGCACCATGCTGATTGGTCAATAGATACACTGAGACATAACTTCCTATTGGTCAGTTTCATGTTAATCCTATTTACGTAGCATTCGTAGAACTGATCTCTTTCTTCGTCCTGAAATGAAAAAAATACATTAAAAGAATGAATTTATAATACTATTCCATCCATAGACTAATAGCAATAATTATCCAAGAAAAAATTTAATAAGGAGAATTTTTTGAAATATTAATTTTGATGAACCAGCTGCAGCACATAAGTACAAAAATTAAATTATCAAGTTAGCTTAAAGTGATGAGAACCTTTTATAAGCACATTCAAGAAATTCTCTTGAACAAACGCCAATCACTCAAAGCAGAAGACCGAATACAGAGGGCTAAAATAGGCTGTGCCTGCTGCCTAATCCCATTCAACATACTATATTGAATAAAATATTGTTTAAATAAATAGAGCTGAAGACAAAATAGAGCCCGGTAAAAGATGACCTTATACTGTCTGACGTACTGGCCGTGTAAGGTGATCAAGTTCTAAAAATAACAATACGTTGGTAGATCCTGTGACGTTTTGGGGAACGTCAAATTGATTCAAGGGATTTGTCTACAGTACTTATAGGTGAAACTATTGCTTCGTTGACCTCTGAAAAAACGCAGGTAGTCTGGGAAGTACAACTAACAAGGATTTATTTCACTCTGGAAGAAGTTTGTCTTAATTTTCACGCGACTCGACTATAAATTTGAGAGCGGGAAAAAATCTATCACCCATGTTTTCTTTAATTTGGCAATCCTTTGCTTCCAATGCGAAAGAGGGTTAATCAACTGTTTCTTTGAATTAATCGAATTAATCGTTTTTGCAGTAAATCTGTTATCCCAGTGCTTGAGGACTCGTCGGACTGTCGGGAATGCGATACAGTGAAATTGTACCATTATGTATCATTAATAAGCAGACAATCAGAGATTGAGAAAGTAACTATGATAAAAATGATAAACCTTGCTCTTTTTACGGTCTATCAAAGCCAGGACATTTTGGTTCGGTCGATATTTGTTGGAACTACGTTCTATGCTATACTCTGTCACGAGTTTCTTTTCCGTGACGTTTTTGAAGATTTAAAAAAGCCAAACAAACTTACATTACCAGATGATGTGAATTCTTAAAACGACCCCTTATAAAACTCCGTAAATTATACGCCTTCACATATTGAAAGTAAAAAGTTCTGTTCTAGAGATTTTTTTTTTGCTTCCCGTGTATATCATAACCTTAATGAACACAGTACAGTCAATCTAAACTGAGTTCACTGTACACGGTCGGTACAGTGTAACCCGCATCATCCGCCCAGTACAGTGCTGTACAATGTCCGTACCTGGATTACACCTAGGATCCGCCGCGCAGTTGTCAATGATTCTCGCCAGAGCACGGAATAAAGACGCCCTTCCTGCTTTTTCTGCCATATGCGTGTACATACAAGGGAATCCCGCACAGTCCCTTTTGATTAAGTCATCGCTATTTTCGGATATTGACCTAAAAATAAAATGATTATGTTACAACCAGAATAATGCGGTTAATATCATTATTATTTATACACTGACAGCAAAATTCCTATAAAAAAAAAAACAGGAATAAAAAAGAAACGTAAGAAAAACTTTAATTTGGGGAATGGTTGGTGTTTGATTATTTAGTTAAATTTTATTTGATCTACATTATTTGGTTAACTTCATGTCTTGGTAGGACCCTTATATGTATATGTTTATAGAATATTGTCATGATATTACCACATTGGCCTACTGTGTCTGCAATTGTAGTTGATACGGTATAACTAAACGTGTAATTTTTTTTTATCAAATCGTATCTAAATTAAACCTTTACAAATAATGTATTTCCTGTCCCGAGTGCTAATCAATTTGTCGGACAAATTGGTTTTCCCCTCCAACATCATCGTTCACAAGTAATGATCAAAAAACGGCAAACCGCTGTAATGTTTATACTAGAAACAGAGCAAACGAGAATGTATTCATACACGCTCTTATATAAAAAGGAAACATTAAGGGGAGCGTGAGGGAGAAGATAGTTCACGAGATTCCTGGATTTCCATCAGCCTACACGTTATGTAATCAGCAAATGGACAAAGGAGTAGCGAACCAACCAATGACCAATTAAATCCTCTTTTCTTTCCATCTGAACTTGTGAATTCCCACGTCCAAACCATTTAATCTCACTAATCTAATTCACATTGCTGCATATCGCTAAATTACAAATATTTATGGAGACATTTTTTTTCGTTTTTAATTTGATTACATTTAAGCCGTGTTCTCTTATTACTGATTGACTATTGTACGTATTGCATTTATTGACATCGTCCCCCAAACACCGCCTAAAAACGGACAGGAACGGATTTCACCAAGACCCTTATCAGATTCAACCTCTTGTAGCAGATGCACGGTGCTGATTTGCAATTTTGGGAGAAAAGCTTTTATTACAGTTGACCTTGTGCTAACCAAAATGTGAGTTTTCGTGACCTTCGACATATCGAACATCAAGCGGACAATTTTGGAAATAAATTCACTTAGATACAATCATCTGCGAATGAGGAGCGAGCGGCAGAAAGCTCGAGGAGTCATTTACGTAATTAGCCTCACTGTATCTGAAATATCACCCAGAGATCATGAATGAAAACTGGTGTTGGGTAGGAGTTGCTTTTGTACGATCGTCAAGGTATTAGATAGATAATACAGGTAGAACAACGCGATTACAATGTCAACATAAAAATACACAAGGTTTTGACGTAAGTTTTTGCGGACAATTACACCCAAGGTGACCCGGAAACAACTGGCATCAAACTAAGTCTTAGAAAGAAAATTCAGGAGTTGGAGCGTCAAAAAACCGGCACGGAAATGTTAAGGACATTGCGAGACCGAGAATTCTCTTTTGTTACTTCAATTTGCGTTATACCGGATTTTGCGCTGTCGACATATCAATGGCACTGCTCCTTACATAGGAGAATATCGTAAAAGGTTTCAAAGACTGTCTCAGGTCAAAGGTATTCACAGCAAGAAGTTTTAGTCTATTTATGTCCAAAGCAAGAACTTGTGGCTATTCTATTTTTATGATTTCTAAGTTGGCGTTTTAATTAACGGAGGATATTTGTCAGTAAAAGTCAATAACCGGAACGTTGTCCTCGTATACTGAAAAAACTGAGTCATGGGTTTGCGGGGGAAAGATATTTTTTCGTAAGAAAAAAAAACCCTTTCTTTACCAGGACGCCTAAATGAGGCTTACTCTAATTCTAAAGTACTTATATTAATCCCAGCCTTTAGCTGTAGATCACCTGTATGTAAGTGAACTGCCCAAAGAACTTGTAGAAGTCGTAAATACTTTCTGGTTGTAAAAAAAGTTAATTGAGCCGAAACATTTGAGGCATTCTAAAACCATTTGTAATGAAAAAACCAACCAAGAACAAACTACATAGAATTAGGTCAATTATATTCATAGATGTAAGACAATAAATCAGCGACCCTGTTATTATCTAATATTCTGATCGATCCTGTACAGATTTTCATACCTGTGTTCAAATGAGAAAGGTGCAATTCCTTGTTCTACGCTTCAGTTTGAGGCGACATTTGCATGTTAGGTTAACGACCTATCGGTACAAATTAAGTCTGATTTAGCATTTAGTGCGAACAGTGTGTATTTTTATTATTTATAACATCGTGAACAAATATTTTTGTATATCATGTGACAGGAATGGAGAAATCTCCAAACCATGCAATTTTAGATCGAGAATATTGTTTGTCTTTTACAAACTAAATTTGTAGGCATTAGGCTAAATGGTATTCACCAAGTCTGCAAGATTTAGACTAAATAAGGTTCTTCGTTTTCTATTGCTCTTTAATATATAAACATGCACAATGCACGTTAATTCTGGTTGTTCTAGATAAGACGAATCGAGATTTTCCTAAAAAAAAAAAACAGGCTTACAAACTAAAAACAGTTGCTGAAAAAAATCTCTCATTTTAGCGTTGGTATTTGGTCGGCGTAATATTAGCACAACGATAGTTTAACAAGTACCCAGGGCTTTATCATCACTCAGGACTCAAGGACTTGATGTATCGTCGAAGGCCTTTTCAGCGATCTGTAAATATTTACGGAACACGAATTAATACTACGCCGTATTTCTTATTTCCAATAACGCTTGGTCGATGTCCTGTTTCTTTCTTTAATCGTAAATTGATCACAAGTTGAACGGGAAATGATCTAGTTTGAGCAACGCTTTGAAAACCATCCTGCCAGTCTAGATAATCATGATTTGATTCAAAAATCAGAAATATGAAGTAATTGTGGGAGGTGGGGGTGATTTCGATTTATATCAAACATTGCTGATTCAACGAATCTCTTCCCAATTATTCTCTGCTTTTAAGAGGCATAATTTTACAAAGTTTCTATAAATGGATTCGCGGGAGATGTTATATTTAATAAAGTTGTACTAAACTACTTCAGTAGAAACAGACATCATAGAGATATGTGGAATTAATTTAATACGATGTATTTAAGATTGTTAATGCCATGTAAACAATCAAGAAAAGAAATCAAAATGTGTGTACCAAGAACTTATAATTCAAACAGGAGCGGCATCGTCATAACGCCGACCGATACATGTTATATTTACATAAATTCACAGAAAAAACCATTGTAACGAAGTTTGAAAGTCATGGACAAATGATATTTAAAAGTCCGTATTTAGATAAAGACTTGCAATGGGACACAACATCCGATGTTTCGTTTAAATATAGTCGCCAATTTTAAGAATATTCGAGCTTGTTTTGGTCGTGTGAACACTATAAACAGCAATTCACATTTTTTTATGAATTTAATGTAGAAAAGAAATAGAGTTTGTTTTAATGATCAAAACCGTATTTGGTTATCGAATCTATTAGATTTCCTACGTAAAGACTTCAGACAAAAATAAAACTTTCTAAATTAGTGAGTACATTCCGTTTTACTAAACCTTTACCAAACTGATGTAAAATCTTTTTTCTCTGTCATTGTCGTTCTTTTTTCATTCACACATAAATTAATAGATTACAAAAGTGACAAAATCGATTGTTTTTGGCCTTTTGTTTCAGGAAATTAAGCTAATTACCATGTAGTCCGGTGTTTATTTTCTGAGAAGTCCAGGAACTGTATAGAATTCAGAGCCAATCCGTGACATTTCCGCTAATTGTATCCTAGCTAACATGCGATCAACATCAGTTCTACTAATACTATCGGAATTCAATTAAACATTTTTTTCTCTATTTGAAGTATATTATGCTAATCAGCGGAGATTATTATCCAATAAATGTGTTTTGTCCGGATTACGAGTGTTTCCGACTTAGATTCTATTCAGTTTCCGCCAATTAACGTTGGAAACGAGAGCTGGATAGGTCGAGTGAGAACACAGCGAGAACAAAGGTGTCAACGCTTCCTTTGATGAGTGTACACACAAGTTAAATGATAAACCTAAACAATGATTGGTTTCATTCATTAAGCAATGGTACGATGATTGCTAGCATGAGAAAGTCTTATAAAGAGAACGCCATCGTTCTCATCAAAGGCGGCCATCTTAGCGTTAACTGTAGGTTAATTCCGGGGCACTGGTGATGCTTCACATTTCAAACATTAATTTTGGTCCCTCAACGACTATAAATAGAGCTCCACTGTGAGAATTAATTGTCACGGTATAAATTGGTTCAGATAAAGCATGATTTTGGTCTTATTATACCGCAGCATGAACGTGGTAATTGGACCTTTTTCACTGCGTTACTCCATGGCTTGAAAGTATCTTATTTATTCCGACAGTTTTAGGGTTGTGTCCTTCACAAAAATTTACATAAAATCTACAAATTTTTATTATCAACAGTCTATATACTAGTATATGTGGACAATAGTTTAAAAAGTCCAGGAGTTTATTTATCTATTTTTAAGAAAATATCATGCATGTACGATTTTTTACTGAAGTGTTTACAATATAATTTGAAAACAAATATATTCCGAAGGAGTGGAGAGCGGATAAATGGAAGAGTTAATGAATGAACAGACGGGAAGTGGCACCTTATACTAGTTCCGCGCTCTATTTCTTCCGGGTTTAAAGACATTCGTCCATCCGAACCTATAGTGCCGATGATATGGCCGTCCGAGTCCCGCGCTGATAATTACCTCGCTAAAGAACATATCCGTGCTTCATTTGCATTAATGGCACTACCATGCCTTCTACTGCCTTCTAAAGCCGTGTTTTATTAGGCAAAAAACAATGGAGAAACATGCAAACCCGATAAATATCCTCATCGATTCGAATATTATTGTGATTAATTAACTTCCGGTTAATAGTGGCAGCATTGTGATGCAAAGACGGATTGGGTTTTTTGATGGTCACCAATAGATGTCAATTCTGTACAAGTGGAACATAGTCTAAAAGGTTAACATTACTCTGTTTGTTACAACTTGAAGTTCCTAACACTGAGGGTGAATCTGTTACAGGGACAAGGAAAAAATAAAACTAATTTTTGATTTAGACATTTTTTTTATGTTATCAAGTGTCCAGTTGCAATTGAATTGTTATACAACAGATAAGGTGTCTAAAAATTATACCATGTAACAATAAATTTTGTTGATTGCAACTATTTTAGAACGTTTTCTGGAAAATTAAAAAAGAACAATACATGGTCCCCACAAAGGTCGGTTCTAAGGCCCAGAAGGGGAAGTAACTGTGAAAAATAAAAATCAGGGGTGTGCAATTTGAGATATAAGGCCATTATTGTCTTAAACACAAATCCTTTTGCAGAATGTCTTTATCCCGAGGGGAGAGAATTTATGCATTGTTTGCCTTATTTTTAGAAACAGCACCGATAGAAATATTTAACTTAGTAATCTTCTTCACTGTTTGGCATGTGTCAGATTCTTTGCTTCATCTAAATGACTCGGCACTCAATGACTTGTGTAACAAGAAGATGGAACGAATTGGATTATAGTCGTTGTAGCGGACCACTGCAGTAGGGCGTGCAAGGAATACACGGCCGCTTTAACCAAAACATTCCCATGGCCGCTAAGGCCCGCTAACGATTTGTCCCTATATACAAGGACATTCCAAAAACTCTAAAAATCTTAAAGGTCACGCCTATAAACAGTCTCTTTAGTTAATATTTTTTCTGTTTTATTCAACATTGCGTCAAGCTTCTTAATAAATGAAAGAGTACCGAGAACTACTGTGAACTACTTAAAATAAGATTTGTGTTTTTGAATTTGATGTGAAAATTAAGTCACACTTTTAATTTGTTTTTAAAAAATATAGAATATGTGCTCGCTCAAGTCTTGCACGTTAAAATTTGGATGGTTGTTGTAATGATTTATAATTTATGATAATTAAAACCTAAAATAATTTTTTGTATGAGAATAATTAGAGTATGTAATGTAAAATGTTATTGACATCATTATCAGATTGATATTCATATGACTTTAATAAAATGAAAACAAAATCTACCTGACGCACTTGTTGTATCGTCGGATATGAACAAATTCGATTTTAATTTTATAAAGTTGGGGGTAATTTCCGTTAAACACATTGCCGCGATTCAAAAGCGCGAACTGTCCGTAATATTGGATAGAAAACGACCGGAGGGATCAAACGATCAACTCTATAGAATGTCAAAATCACAAAAACCCATTTCAATTGGTTTGCACGTGATTGAGGCGTCAGAATAGGGATATTAACCCTATGAATTATATGGTGCTGAACTCAAACGTTTTATCATATATAGGTCGTTGAAGAACAAATACCCCCGGGGTAAGGATTAAACCGAAATTGTATTTAGGGTCTTTTGAGTATGACACAATATCCCCCTCCCCCGCCCCCCGGAGAATACCAATGAAACATAACGCTGGTGTTAATTGCATAAACCAGCACTGAAAATACCATTGAACCTTACTCCAAGTTCTGTAACCTTTTCTAATCTAACGAGAAATCCAAACCCAGCCCGGACTACTGCCACATGCATCGCCATATATAACAATTTCATCAACGAAAAATTAATAAAGACATTTTATATGATTCCCCTATCGACAACATGATTTTCTTTGGATCAGATCAAAATAATAGTTATCCGAAAAATAGCAAAGCTAACTCTAAACGTTACGTAACATCTTGTCAAAATATGACAGAGGCATCTTCAGGGGATATCAATATCATCAACTCATATCGGACTCTACCAGAAAAATACACTGTCTATATGGTCTTATACTGAAAGATTCAATGCCCGGATGTATTTTTGTACCTACTATAAAGTTGTCCAGGAAATGTGTTAACGGCCCGAACACAGAAGTCAAGAAAGGAAATCTTTATAGAATCCGTCAGACACTCTAGTCCCAAATCGCCTTGGTCCGTCAAAAATAGACCGGCAGAATTTCATTACAGTGGATGGCGTGGGGGATAGAATGTGCTTCGGGTTGATTTTGGAAGAAACATGGATTTTGGAAATACTTCTACCAAAACGTCATTGTCCAGGGTGAAAAAACGTGTTTACAATTGTAATAAATAGGAAAGGTTTGTTTGATTTATCGTTAATCATCGAACAACTTGTACTTTTACCAAATATGATTAATATTTTTCTTTGAAATTAATTGAAGCTTAGATTCAAGTTCAAATATTGTAGCTTACAAAAAACCCCACAAAAAACCCAAACAAACAAACAAACAATATGCACTCTTTAAAGGGAGGTTTCTTAGTTTTGCGTGCAAGAAAATCATCGTATATTTTACTTTCATGAAATTTGGAAGTTCATCATAATTCTGCACACGATAATGAAAAATGATATCAATAGATTTAATTTCCTTTCACTTCTTATATCTAATTGGCACGCTGTTCTGCTGCTTCATATGATATATATGTTATTTATCCCCCGTCCCTCTACTTCCGGTAGAGTTGACAATTGTCAGTCACCTGACTTCAGCAGGCTTCGTTAGGGTCTAATTAAGGCTTTCTCTCGCTCATTACACGCCATGAAATAGGGATTCCTAAACAACAAACCGTACCCGTCATTGCTTTATTTTACCAATACATCTATAATTAATTAAGACGACGAGGCCGATTACAATACTATACATACTGAAACAACCAAACAAATTATTCAGATATTTTAAAAAAGATAGAAACGACACGTGGGAACCATGTCAAAATGGTTTGTATTTATAGTTTTAAAAAATGAACAGCAAAATAAAATTGACGAAATATCAATGCAGATAGTACATGTAATGACATCGCGATGTTTTGCCCTTCAAAAAAAGGGGGAAAAAGAAGAAAGAAAAAAAGGAAAAAGAATTTGAATAGAATTCAGTTAAAACCTTGTTTAAAAGTGAGAGTTTCCCTCTCTAACATTAAGTAATTTTATTTGATTGACTTTAAATAATTTTACTCAATATGAATTGACTTACCATTCTTCGGGTGCTTGAATAACTTCTAACTCATCCAGAGGGAAAGCAACTGTCAAACTGATTATAGTGCATATAAATATTGTTAATAGGAATAAGATGTACGAATAGTTCACAGACATATCCACGGAAATCACAAGGGCCCACGAACAACACTCAAATCTGAAAATAAAACAACTCGGAAAATTGGTCTCTTCTTCTAACTTCTGGTAATATATTTCAAACGGCTCCTTCTAACGGCATGGTAGTAAATAAAGGTACTCAAGTCCAGCAAACAGCGGCACACACTGTCTTCAGCTCGCTGCAAACTGTAGTTTACATACTATATATGCTCCTACATCTATGGGGGTGTGGCAATTTTTTGTGATGAAGAATAAGTTTCTTGATAGTTCGTCGACATGTGACCTTTGACCCGGAAGATTCTGTACGTCACAATCAAGCATGGCCCTCCCTGCAGATTGAAATTCCAGTTTACCTGTTTGCTATTGTATCAATTCTGCTATCAAAGTCGAGGAGGTGAGAATTATCCCAATGGAACAAGCGGAATTATCATAAATAAGTCATGTCCTTCTGTATTTCCGATGTTGGAGCATTGATAAGAATTACGATAGGATATGTGGCGATTTCGTCAGAAGCTCTGCCCTTTACTTTTCATTACAAAAGATCGGGCTTCTTTGCGGGGATTTGGTTTACTGATTTCAAAAGTGTGCGTGACAATGAGTTTTATTTTTTATTAATTTTCTACAAACCATTAACAGCAGCGCATTGTGTTGTTGATCTGCTTTTAGTTTTTATTGACTTGTTCAGGACAAAACGCGCTGTTTTTTCAATGCTTAAGACCAGATTTCAAGCTAGAAACTTGTATATGTACTATATAACAAAAGCACACCTATATGATGAGCTAGTGTTTATGTTTCAATCGTTAAACACACAAAAGCTAAAGTTCACGTCGGTCTTTTATCATCAATGGAAAACGTTATTATTTCTAAACTTTTCTAAAAAAATTCTGAGAATTGAATTCTTCACATAGGTAATATATTTTCTGATAATGCCTATCTCATTTTAAAATAAAAATCGCTTTGAACATAGTATTTCAGTATCGTTTTTTAAATAAAATTCAATAAGTAGACAAATCCGTAGGACATATACTTTTATATTGTAAAAATATATGTGAAAATGATGGATATCTAGATATTTTTTTAAATGCATACAATGTAGTTCAACTATTTTTAAATAGTTTTAATACCCAAAGCTTTCATGTAAGTTAGTTTTTTCATGATGATGTATTTTATTAAAAGACTAAAAAAAGAAAACTTGTGACAGAAATCTGTTTTCACAAAGTGTATCTCGTTTTAGCAGCGATTCTGGATCTGGTTTCCATACGGAGCATAGTCATATTGTTGTTTCTGTTCAATAGTTTTGTTTAATCTGCGTTTTGATTTTTAAAAGATAACTTTTTTCAAAGTCTATATTGATTATCTAATAGAGATATCCATTTTCGGCGGTTTGTAGTCTCCTGGTATGGTTACGTCTCGTTGAGGGCTTATAACTTTCCTCTGTCACAAGTTACATTTGAGACTATAAATCTTGAGACTAGAAGAATGTCGACACCGTCTTGCTAGCTCTCTTGAATACTGTGTGCACCACTGATGGATGTAACTGGCTGAAGGCGACAAACGAAATTTGCGCTGTAGTGCACTCCGCTACCGTCGCCTTGTTCCTCAGTACGCTCTGGTATCGATAGTTTGATTGCAGTGGTTATACAAACACATTGGCGAAGACAGCAATCATTTGATACGTTAGGTGTTTTGGAGGTTAAACAAATATTTTCAGAGCATGTCGTTGGCGAATATTGCTGAGGGATTTTTCTTTTTTTAGTCTTAATTTGTACTTGAATTCACATGGTTATTTGTAGGAAAGAGGACGAAGATATAATTTTGTAATAAAGAAAGTGGGTATTCAGAAAATTTAATGAATTTATCTAAATAAACCAAGAATATTTCTGAAGAAACTTTGAATAAAGTAAATGATTTGATAGGTACACACACAAATAGTTTAACAATATTTTTGCATTCCAAGTATTCGATTATAAAATAGCACGGAGGTTCCCAATCGACTTATCCTTGTGGTAAACAAAACCGTAAAACCATCGTCTTATCGACGGGGTGTTAACCTTACAACAGAATGACATCATATGCTAAGAAAATGACTACATTATTTTTACATGAATTTCCCATAGGGTTTGGGTTTCAATATTTCAAAGTCTTGATTGACCGATGCACCCACTGTGCAGGCTAACTGAATGTGTCCGCCGGAGTGTGAACGAATTGCACATCTCACCGGGGCGATGCGCAAGACTACCTTATTTAATTTTGAACATGAGACCAAAATTGTCCCCATTGTCTTGCTTGCGACAAATAAATACTTTAAATCATAAATTAATGATGATATTTCAACGCCTTGGCAGCACAACACCTACTAAAGTACATCTGTTCACAGCGGCCATTGACGTGTGGCGATAGTTGGTGTGTTCACTTTGTTTAAAATAATGAAAATGTGTGATAAAAGGCAACTAATAATCAATTCATCCATTTTTAAAAACCATTTTAAAATTGTGAAACACAGTATATATAATTAACATACATCAAATGGTTGTTCTGCGATAGGTCCACATAATTTTAAAAGTAAAAAAAAAATATTAAGGAAAAAGAAAATTAATCGAATGCCAAATTATATAACTAGGCTATATTATATATAGTTAATTTGATCATTTTCTTCATGTTTTATCTTAATTTTGACCGTTTGTCCGAAGATAGACCGGAGATGTACATCGACCTCTGACAATGTTTGTGAATATTAAGCGGAAGCTGAGGATGATCTATAATAGTTTTGCAACTACAAGGGTTGACTAACTCTGTCAACAGCTTGGTGCGATTTCAAATTTGATAGATATCCGTCAGGACTTAGACGCGCTCCAACAAATATTTACTCATTGTAATTACTCTGATAAAATTTTTTTCTATATTGACAATATGACAAATATCACGTAAGGGGCCAGAACAAAGTTCCTTATTTAATAAAAAAAAATCGTGAAATTGCTCGTTTTGGGGTGAGCAGTGATGTTTATTTCAAAAGATTCTAATTGAGCAATACCAGTACTAATTTTGCGTTAGAGTCGTCACGAGTACAAAGGACGTCCTGTGAATTCTGATGACTACGTATTGTACACCTGTAGAAGACTACCTATTGTACACCTGTAGAAATACGTATCTCGTTTATTGTCAGATTCCAATTGTCCGAATTTTAGCGGGAAATGAAGGTGATAGCATAATAGTGTGTAATTGTGATAAAACTCGTGATGTACTACAAGGCTTTGTTCCTGAACTGACAAGGTACATGTAAATCATTCTTACATACTTACATCAGCATATGGTCCATTCATATGTACGTGTATCCAATGAAAGGAAAAACAGAAAAGAAAGCTCAAAATTTGCAATAATTTGATTTAAATTTGACAACACGACACTTGAGCCTTAATGTTTTACAACTGGAAAAAAATGTACAAGATATTCGGCACGCCAATGGACAATGGCCAGAATTCGATATATTTTAGCAATAAAAAGACAAAGAAAACAGAAGCAATAACGTAATAAATCAAACAGAAATGATGTTTTAACGGTTCTATTTGGCAAAGGAGAAGGTATTAATTTAATGTAAAATATCGTACTACATTTTCATTTTCTAAACGAAAAATTGTCCCCTGCGAATTGATACACCGACGTACAATTAACTATTGCCCACGATGCAATGCTTTTGAATAATATCTAAACTACTATATTATAGATTTTGTTATATTGCATTTAACATACCGAAATAAAGTTGTTCCCCAAATGGCCAACTGCGACTTGTTTATATATCGTCCTAAAGACGTTGCTAATTTATTTGAATAGTAATCACCTTGGTAACGTTGAAGTCGCTGCAACTGAGAACCATAGTGTTGACTAATTGAAATGGTCTGGTGATGAACGACATATGTTGCTGGTATAATTTTAAACTCTTTACAGGTCTAAATTCAAGCCTTTTATTCATCTATATATAGCTGTTTAAATGAAAACAGTTTTCAAACTACATGTATATTATTCATTATTGCGCAAGAATATTCCATCAACAATTACAGTCGTCTGATGACATTTCTCCAGACAAACAACATTAATTTCTCATTAGTCATGATACTGGTGCATTTATTTATATTGTTTGTTGGTAGTTGTAAACTTTTGGCGGAACTTCAGACCTTGAATGACCTTGACTGCCCCGGTGTACCCGGGAGCGGGCCGCGACACAGAGCGTGGGTGGGTGACACGGAAGATCAGAAGGCCACACGATGCTCTCAATCACTGTAATCTTCTCACACATTAAGAAACATGAGGGAGTGCGAAGGAACACATTTTTCGTTGTTTACTAGCATTGTTATATGGGATACATCCGAACTGAGGAAAGCCAGGGAACGTAAAATCAATGAGCGACCAAGTGCGCTTCCAAAGAGAGAGAACGTCTGATGAAATTTCGATATCGTCTACCAATATTCACTATTGCGTTACAAAACAGATGAAAGAGATGTTAACTACCAGAGGCACAAAAAGTCGACACAAATCGTATACAAATACATTTTTGAACACGGCGATTTGTTACATATCACAAAGGTTTAAATTTTTAAAAGAAGGTTTGTCTAACTTTCATTTTCACTTCGAACTGATTATATTTAAACAAAATAAATAACTATATTAAATAAATTTTAAACATTGCTCACAAAGCGATTGCTGAGAATAGTGCCAACTAGTTTTACCATATCAAAACAACACGAGGATATGTTTTTGTGTTTATTAATTTCAGGCAAACATTAACATTATTCATCCTATAAATGTATCAGTCAATCCATCTTTGATACAACTTAAGTAATCCCCTTAAACTAAAGATTTAGTAATGTATTTATAGTATTTTTATAAATGTTTGCCCCATTACTGGGTGCGTTCCATTCAATAACCAAATAACAGTTCTAGAACATTTTTAGACTTGCTTGCTTTCATGTGAGTTTCATAAATTGAAAATTCTATTTGCTTTATCTAAATGTAAAATTTGACACCCCCAACCTGCATTGCTTTAAGCAGCCCTCAAGAATTGTGAAATGAAGAATATTAAAAAAAACTTCATAAAAGCTTTTATCTTTATCAATTCTGCTAACTGTAAACTCCATTTTCTTTAGGCGTTTTTCCTTCATTTACATTTTTTTTGGTATTTTTCCTATTGTAATCCTTTCTTATTTATCTTCCCTTTCCAATATTGGTTAAATTACCCAAGGGTTCTATAGAAGACGATATAAATGTGAAGAGTTACATAACACTGTATTGTGTTATACCACATTGTGGTGACTTTATATAATGGTTACTGGTACTGTAGACACGACAAACACAGCCCTAGAGAGTATGTATATCATATACCGACCTCCGGAAATTATCATAGAAAGAAACATGTACAACGTTTTTTGCTTTATTATTGTTAGAATACTATTAAAGTGCGACATCAAAAATTGCATGTTGTGTTAGTTTAATATACTAATTATTGCATGCATGTTTTGGTGATATCAAAATACAATGTTTCAAAGCCAAACAACTGCAAAGGAGGCACCAATGATATACTTATATATCAATGATATACAATGATAAAAAACAAAACAAAAAAAAACAAAAACAAAACTAAACTAAACAAGGACTGCATTTTATAAAAGAACTTACAACTTACGACCACTAATGGCTGTAAAATAATTATGGAAATCAAAATAGTTGTAAATAAATTGTTTTGTTTTAATTTAATCCATGAGACTGAAAATATTTACGACTTTGTCGTAAGTTCTTTTGTAAAATGCAAAAAATAAAAAAAGAAGCAATAACGACGGCGAAAAGACAACGATTATAGCTACATACATTCCAACAACAACGACCTAATCCACAATGTAGTCATCTAATATACAAAAGCAACGGAATCCTATCTAATATAACACCAACAATAAAAACTACAATAACAAAAGCAGTAACAGCAGCAACAACAAAAGCAACAAGAACGACAACAACAACAAGGACGACATCATCAATATCACAAACAAACAAGCTCCCTCACAAATCAGATGGTATAGCATGGTAAGTAGACGGTGTATAAGGAAGCTAATGGTATAGCATGGTAAGTAGACGGTGTATAAGGAAGCTAATGGTATAGCATGGTAAGTAGACGGTGTATAAGGAAGCTAATGGTATAGCATGGTAAGTAGACGGTGTATAAGGAAGCTAATGGTATAGCATGGTAAGTAGACGGTGTATAAGGAAGCTAATGGTATAGCATGGTAAGTAGACGGCGTATAAGGAAGCTACGTCAGGAAAGATTTAAACTGGTCGAAAAAAAAACAAGGAATAATGCTCATTAACATCTATACCAAAATAATAAACCATGGATATTTTTCCGACCGAAGAAGTGCAACATTTATAATATTTCCCGCCAAAGAAGCCCTGGCTAACGATTAGACTGGATTTATACATAATTTACAACTGTACGTTTCACAGAATGAGAACAATAATCACCTGTGTTCGTCATTCTTTTTATGGTTAGTACATTTTCACACAAAAATACTGACGTAAAATTGCGGATATTGTTTCATATACATTGATCATATTTTTTTTTTTAAGTTCAAAAAGGGAAAACTTATAATGCAAAGAAAAGAATACGATTTAAGAAACATTTATCAAAAATATTCAAGTAAAACACCAATGAAATACACTCTGACTGCATAAATGTATATTTTGAGTACTGAAATAAAGTCAGTAATCGTAATTAGAAATACTAATACATATACTTAAAAAATATAAAAAGTTCCACAGAGAGCAGTCAGACGGTCAGTCGGTTACTTAAACTATGCTAATTTATATTGCATAAATAAATATAGAAGTACATTTATTCCATCATCATACGTATATGGGTAAACAATTAGCAAGAAAACCTTTTGTTTTCAAAGATAGGTTTATCAGCCTTTCTTCTATGCCCGTTTGCGATTCGATCAGTTAATAATTCGCGGGCGGTTAAAAAAGGTATGTGTAAAAAATCTATTTTAATATTGTTTGACTAAATTAAATGATAGTTTTAGGTACCACACTTTAATTCTTTTTTAGTTTTGCCAATAAAGTAATAATTTTTCTATCAATTTTATATGGAAATTTGATTTATTATTTGATTACTTTTGAACACCGTTATTTTTCAAAAGTTCATCTTTTTATATAATATATAAATTATGTGGAAATCGTGTAAAAATTCGATATTTGCTATATCATGGGTTTGTGCGTCATCCATGTCCCTTTGAATTTATATAATTTAGGCTTTCTGATCTCGTTTTTAAATTTTCAATCATAATTCTAAAAAAATAATTCAAAATAAGCAAAATTCAATAAAAGATCCTTATAAATGACCAGCTTACATATTTACTGACTAATATCAATTTGGTTTAGGGTGCACAAAACAAGAAAGTTACTGGTTCCTACAGTATGTGACCAAATAAAGCATTTTATGTGAAATACATATACTTAGAATTGCGGACTTACAACTTAAAGATGATTTGTAAACCTTTTTCGACACAAATGCCACAAAGGATGGCCATTAGAACCGCCTTGTTTTTGTTCCGTGTACATGACCCAATCACCTAACCAGGTCTAACGCTTCAATGTTTATCATATTGTCATTATATATATAGTGCCTTTTTGGGAGGGTACCAGTTGAAATTGACACCCCTCGAAAACCATTGTCAACCTCCGCTTCGCGTCGGTTGGCAATGGTTTTCTCGGGGTTTCAATTTCAACTGGTACCCTCCCAAACAAGCACTATCTATTTTTTATACTGAATGTCTTAATTAATTTAATAGCAAATTTTACTGTTTTTATTTAAGGAATAAGGAATCATTCTTCGAGTATTATGAGGTGATAATTTTGGTCGGGTCGTGATCAAATCCAATAAAGCCCGAAGGTTTTTATGATAGATTTGATCACGCCCCGACCGAAATTATCACCTCATAATATTCAAAGAATGATTTCTTATTACTTTTTTTTTATATAATTTAAGCCATTGTACGAATATAAATAAGCAAACCCCGCTGGTGCCTCAATTAGACGTCATTTGAAGTTATGGATTATATAGTGCAAAATCGATTCGTAGTGTAATCACAGGCAAAGACACTGGAAAATGTAAATATATAGAAATACGCGAGTTCTACGGCGAACCGTACGCGCATAATTTACGCGCATGTAACAATTCGTTCTATCGGCCCGTTGCCAAGTGTGTTGCTAACGCTGAGGGTATGAGAACGGATTGTCAATTGCGTCTAAACCAATCAGATTTCCGTATTTATCATGAAAGTATAATAATAGTTATTACTGTAGGAAAACCCCATGATAGGCTATAGCGACATGATGACACTTGTTTTATTTCTTATTTCAACAACTCACGTTTTCTTTCAGGGGGCGTAGATAATGTTAGCTTTTATCAGCTTCACAAGAAAAGTCTGTATAAAAACGCATCTGTACGTGGTACTATAAAATATGTATAAATGCTTATACATAAACATACTATTGAAACTATTTTCTTAAGTATCATTGTTTTATATTTGTATGAAAACCCCAATAAAACTTCCTAAACCATTTACAGCAATATAGCTACCTTCCATATTTGATCTTGAACCAAAATCGTGACTAGGGAAAATATACGTGGTTTTTGGCGCGCGATAAGTCGCTTTGGATCCTGCACTTTAACTCACAAGAACGGAAGCCGTCTCTCCACCCCTTTCTAGTCGGAAAATCAAAACGTTTTCGCGGTTTGTTTCATTCTACTTGCTGTGGCCCATATATAGATGTACGGAAAAAAGATGCCAAAGAATTTGGTTTGAGGCCTGGGACATGGATCGATTAAAATGTGCAAAAGACGTTTCAGGTCTTATTGCAAAAGGAATAAAATTTTATTGTTTTTCCAAAAAATCATGCATTACAAAAGTTATTGGATATTGCAGTATAGCAAAATATAAAATATTTAATAAAAAAGCATGTTGATTTGAAAAATACTTTGATTATTGAAAAATCGTTGTGCCTCTTTGTATTATACCGTATTTTAAAACAGTAGAGATGGGAAGATATATATTCTCATTGCTTTATCAATTATGTATTTTTTTTACTGTCAGACCTTGAAATAGACATGAATTATAAATTCGCATACAGTGTGACACCATTAGAGTCGGTGTGAAAAAGTGACTGCGAATCATGACCAACTGGTAGACAAAGTGTTAACATTTCCCTTTTAGGGATATGAAAAACCCAGCGGTCGGCCATCATGCAGTAAGAAACAGCGGGCTGGAAGACATTACACCCACTTGTGGTATACATCGTTACAGAGCCGGGATTACACTGATCCTCTTAATCAGGGTGGATCTTATTCCACTTTTCCGCATGTAAAACTAGGAAGAAATGTCAAATGTCTAACATTAAATCCTTACTACATAAAATTACATGATTTGAGTGTTTTGGAGGTTGTGGTGGTGGCCAAATGTATCAAAATTGTTACATTGTACTTTTATACAATGCTCAAAGTACTAATGAATGGTTCACAAGTGTGGGAGAGATTTCGTTGCTCATGCAGATCTCTACAGGTTTAGCATAAAACATACAAAGTAAACTCGGGTTCTTTGATCGTTCTTTTGTTCTTGATATCAATATAAACCGCAATAAAAGGTTCTGTCTCGTATTTGACGGCAAATTCTATACTTAATCGACAATGCTAACCCCGCTGTTAACATAATTAGAGCTACTGCTTGATGACATGTAATTAATTTCAATTGTAGACTACAATCAAACAATGTGTAGCGTATCTGATTCTCTGTCTAATGGTGAGAAATTGTTCCCTGATTAACAGATAAATAAAAGCTCTAATGAATATTTATTCTTGCCTACATCGCTGCTGATTGTTTTTGCTCCAAAAGTAGAAAGGGGTGTGAATTTCTAAAGAGAACTGTCACTGCTGAGCGGCAAACTCAATGACCAATTAATCTTTTGAAGGATTACCAGGACTTTTGATATAATATTGACAAAACGTGACGTGCAACTTATCATAACATACAGTCAATTCTACTCGCAAAAGGAAGAAACAATTCTCCAAATTAAGGAATTTCAACAATAGTGATATTTAGGTGACCAAGAACTCTGATATTCACCTGTTTGAAAGTAAAAATGTGCATCTACATAAAGACGAGTAAAATGTGAACAATTTGATATTACACGATAATTTGTCTTTCATCAGGAGATCATTCATGGAATTAAGTTTGGATGTTAAACTGTTGATCGAGACTTCTTTTTGGGACACAAAACGGGTCTTATCCGTGAGCACAGACACATCATCAGCTTAATTAATGACAAGCCTCGAAAGGGTTTGTCATCTGCATACACATCCATTAAACTCCAAACGTTATCGAGAAAGTCATCTCGAACAGGCCAATTGGTGAAACAACCAATCCACTTTATTTTATGGGGTAGTGACGCGAAGGATTTTGTATTTCCGAACACACTTGATATTTATCTGAAGTAAGATACACAGCTCTATTTCCCTCTCCTTAACTGTTGTCAAGGTGTGGTAGTTAACAAGGACCATATGATTGAAACGGAAAACTTGATGAATACAGACAACTGGACCCTGATTAACCCTCTTTTGTACCGAGAATCACAATTGAACGTCAGTAACAGCTGATTTCATTTGTGCGATTGTATTTGAATAAAAACTTCCTTAAACAGGTCAAATTATGGTTTGTAATTAGGCTTCATTAAGTACTGTATTGTGTTTTAATTGTGAACTACATTGTGTATCAATCAGGTGCGGATGCCCTCACAATGGGGATAACAACAATAGAACAACGGAATAACCTTGAATCATGACTAGTTAATCCTAATCTTAACACGGTCACCGAGAACACTAAATCTGACCTTTCTACAAACACATCCTGGAATTAAACACTTAATCTGACCTCTGTCCAATACGTCCGGAATTTACTCGTGTAAGGCATAAACATGGACCAAATTATTTTAAGTGGGGAAAAAAGGTTACAAAACCACTATAGAAAAAAACCTTTCCAAGGACAAATATTTCATTGAAGAATAAAAAATAACATTGAAACAATGCCACTACCTGGATTTACTGTTTTTGTATATCGATAGGCTAAAGGTTGATTTATGATACGAGTTTTTCCATTGAATTACCGCTGAAAAAGAAAATATTCAGCTGAGATAAAAATAGAACTCATTTTCAGAGTGTTGCAAACAACTAACATTATTAAAATAATTTATAGACGCAATAAAAAAATATATTTTAATAACGTATGGATGTTCTTTCACCGGTACACCTAATTCAACGCATAAAGACAACGTTTTATGACGTGCGAACAAGAGTAAGGATATATATATATATATATATATATATATATATATATATATATATATATATATATATATATTCTAGCAGAATAGCAGTGTCTACCTAGTACAGGGAAAATGTTGTTCGATTTCCCATATACCAAGCATAAGAAGTAGAACAGGAGCCAGATAGGCCATCATTAAACAATTGGTTTCCAATATTTTATACAATGGCAACATTTTCTGTTTCCTTTCTTAAAAAGGCAAAAATTCTCCAAAATAAAGAAGAAAGAAAAGAAGTGCATTTCAAAATAATTTTGGATTAAAACTAAGCCTTGGAAAGTTAAATAATTTTATTAATTTTACAATAGATCGGACACAATTTGTCTCGAACAATTTTTTTGTACATGATTTTTTGCAAATGAGAAGTGTCCATTCTTTGAGTTTTGACTTAAATTAAATTAATATTATTATAATTTGTTAAAAAATAAGCATCCATATTTTTCCAACACTTAAAACCCAGCGCTTAAGGATAAGGCATTGGTCATTCACACAGAAGCCGAAGCATTACTGACTGTAAATTAAAGGATTTTTATTTTTATTTTATATATCTACATGTGTAAGTATGAATTGTAAATAAAATGATGTATTTTAACTCCTGATTATTTTTATAAAACAAGATAAAAAGGCATTATTCTGAATTTCTCGATGTTTGGTTAACATTGGCGGTATATGAGGTTATAGCTCATTGACTCATGAATTTGTTTATTTTCTTTGTTTTAAAAGGATCAAAGATCAATTTAGGAGAAGATATCTGACTTTTTAAACAAATTTTATATATATTCCGACTATAGCAGATGCACAATTAAAAATAAATGTTGGAGGGTGTCCGATGCGTGGAGAAATCATTCTACATCTACTCAATTGTTATAGAGAACAAGTTTTACACAAAAGACCAAGGATATATCTTTTTAATTTCCCCATATTTTATTGTAGAACAACATTGTCAATACCTTCTATAGAAAAGCTCTGATTCGATTTTACAGTTTACCAATCATCGGAAACTGGTCAGCCTATAGCCTCATCTGAGAAAGGTGATCACAAGTCATACATGATACCGTATCAGCGAGGCGTTCTTACCAGATATCGATATTAATGGCAAATATTTTGACCAAAGCCAGCTATTGAATTGACATTCGGGTTTAATGACCAGCAATGCGGATCAAAGTTTACTTATAAGGGGGTGTGAGACCTTTCCATTTGTGACGTATTGTCTTTTGAAATTAACAATAAAATTAAATGATCTTGTACCGTTTTTTCTTTACAGCGTTGATGTCTAGCAAAGTTGCGTTATAGCTTTATGGAGGCTGGATTGTCAACCAACCAATCAACCAACCAATCAGATATGCTTTATAATTTTACATAGCTTTGGTAAAAAAAATTTATATCAGTAAAAGAAGTCTAAATATTTTAGATTCACAAATCATATGATCCCTATTTATTTATACAGAACTCTTCATCTAATGGAGATTAATATAGTCTAAAAATGGCTAAGACCTCTTCAAGTCAAGAGTTTGAAACCAGATTGGCCACCTTTACTAAGTATATGCGTTTATGGTAAGTTTTTAAAAAATGAAATAAGAGTGATATACAAACTTTAAAGATTTGAAAAATATGAAATTTAGTAAACTTTAAAGATTTGAAAAATATGAAATTTAGTACTAAAGTATGATATGCTATCGTTGAAGTTTTGTTAAGTATGAAATTTCACACTTAAGTATGATATGATATCTTTGAAGTTTTGTTAAATATAAAAAATTCTCACGTAAGTATGATATGCCATCTTTAAAATAACCCAATTATCATTGTCTCCATAAACACTCTTAAAAGTACACCCTGCTTCTTCCTCTACAATAGTTCATCTAGCAATTTCCTTATCTTAGAAATTGTTTATAGTTGTTTGTATTTGTAAATAATGAATGTTCCTCTTGAGGCATTTAAAAATATTTCTTTCATTTCGATATATTTATGCAATGGTATGTGTTATTCATTGCTCAATGTGGGTGTGCACTTTTAATTAACAACTCATTGTCTAAAGGTTTTCAAATAAATAATTGATGGCTACATTTCACTTATTTCGTTATGGTTTCAGATGTAAAATCAAAGAAACTATCTATAGCTGAACAAACTATAAATGCTACGAAAAGATTTTTTGGAGAAAACTAGTTTATTGAAAAACAGCCCGACGTTTAAGAGTTCCCTCCCCCCTAATATAATTAAATCTTCTGCAGAGTAAACATTTTTGATTGTTTGGTTTTTTGTTTTTTTTTTTGCAATTTAAGCTATGAAAGTCTGAACTATTAGAAGTAAATAAAAGTGAAAATGTCACTGTAGGAAAAATAACACAGGTACCAAAAAATGTCCAACACAAAATTCGGTTGTGATGAAAAGCAAAATTATTTCTATAATCATTCTTTTCTGTCCAACGTATATCGGAGCATTCAAGTACAGGAACTTTCCGCGTGAGTTTCAATCCGGATATATTCTGTTATGGGACATTACAAGTTCTGAGCAGGCTAAAAAAAAAAACCTCAAGGCGCTAAGGGCCAAAATCGACCCACCTAATAAATAAATGATATTTTTCCATGGAGGCACATTGACGTTATTTTTCTGATTGTATGCTCTTTCCTACGGATAGAGCGGTCTTGACCAACTCGCACCTATCATCCAACCGAACATACCCGAGAAAGGGTCAAGGCATGGATGCAAATCTAGACGAACGGATTAAAGCCATACGTTATAGGTAAAATAGCGTTATCCTGTGATTAGGGCTTGGGTGTCATTAATCAATTTTCATATTAGAATCATCCCTGTTCACATTATAAAAAGTCAATTTTTCACTTTAAGTCACACAATCATTTTAGGAATCGTCAGATCTCAAGAATTACCCCTCCACAAAACAGTCCCTGTAGTTAAACAGTAGTCTAAGGAACACCAGGATATGTTAAATGTATTACAAAATAAAAAAGCAATCATCAAGGTATTATCATCAAGGTATAATGGTATCAATATTGAATAAATCTAAAGGATACAAAACTCACAAAAAGTGACACTGAGAAGTAGGAAATGATGAATGGAAATCGAACAAGTAAAAATTTTCCAGTTCTGAAACCATTTATGTAACTTAAGATCAGCGGATATTACAAAAGAATATACGCGTGTTCATCTTGCACAACCAATTAAGAGATAAAAAAGAATCCTTTGATAAGTCACCATACAACCAAAGCAGCTTGATTAAAATCTCATTAGTGAATCTGTATCTGGAAGAGAAATGGAGAATTTATGATCGAAATCGTCAGAGGATGCTTAGCAGCACGCATGACAAAGATTGCCAAGAGAGGGGTAGAACTATCTTAAAATATTACTAGGGAAAGTGCGCGTGCGGTTTAGCGGGGTAGGCACATGGACCCCCAGAGAGAAGACTTGGGAGGGTCTGCACTCCTGTATATCAGATTTAATGGCTTCTATTTGCGACAAAAAAGATTTGTTTTTGTTTGAAATTTATCATCGATAGATTTTTATCAAATGAGTTTACCCTTAGGTAAATACTAATTATTTGATTACTTTCAATATTTTCTGTGAACAAAGTATGACTGCGCAGATTAATTATTTTCAGTGCACATAAACTTTATGAAATTCACATACTTCGTCGATCTAATCATATCACAACTAAACAGTATGTAAGATAGTTTTGAAAATGTTCCCAAAGTCAAAGTTATTTCATTACAATTATTTAACTAATCGTTGATGAGGGTTAACTAAAAGCACATTTATATCACAAAGTTTGTTGAAAGCTGCGCGTGAGGTTTGTTACCTATCGACCTAACTCCTGCGCGTGAGGTTTGTTACCTATCGACCTCACTCCCCAGGGACCACCCTAGAAGTAGTCTTCACTCATTTATGTCCGATCCTCATTGATGGCTTGTATTCGCAACTAAGAAATTATTTTGTGTTTATTTGCAAATTTTATGAAGACTTCCTTAACATAAAAAGGTATTGCATATACGTACAAATTATGATTTGCTATATGATTCAAACTAAAAGAAATACCGCTGATTGGTTGAATTCGCTTTTTCCAAAAGTGATGGTACCTGCACCCGCTGTTTATATGCAAAAGACATTAAGAAAATACATTTCAGACATATGAATCGTATATATAATCCTTTGATAATAAGTGCAAACAGTAAATAAGATCTACTGAGTATTATTTCGTTAAGTAGACATGTTACTGTTTTCTATGTATAGATGCCCAATATATTTAGTAATAAAAAATATATTAAAGATATTTTTATTAACTAAGCGTAAAAATCAAAAGAATTGATTCTTTTTTTTATCATTACCACAAATATTCAATTTCCAGAAATAGAGATTGGAGGTATTTCTGATAATACTATTTCCGTTGAATGCCAAGAGTTGCCATAAAACTTATAAATATTATACATGTGTAACGTTGATATGACAATTTTTTTTCACCTCACCTGAGCCAGACACTTAAATGAGCCTATCTGATCAAAATTTGTCGGTTGTCTATCGTCGTTATAAACTTTTCTTATTTTTGACTTCTCTTCCAGAACCACTGGGCCAATTTCAACCAAACTTATCATAAATCATCATAGGTTAAAGGAATTCAAGTTTGTTCAAATGAAGGGCCACATCCTTTCAAAGGGAGATAATTTATTCTCAGAGAGTGTTATTTAAAGGTTGTTCAAATTATGATCCCCCAGGGTAGGGTATGGTCATAATGGAGTTAAATTTTACATAGGAATGAATAGAGAAAAATCAGGGTTAGGGTTAGGGTTACGGTAATTTTTAAAAAAGATAAAAAAATCTTTTAAAATCTCCTCCAAAACCATTTGGCAAAAAAAAAAACAAAAACCAAAAAACTGAAATTTGGAAGCATCCTCGGGTAGTGTTGATGTAAGTGTTTACAAGATCACGATTCCTGGAGTAGGGTAGGCTTGAACAGGGGATTGAATTTTTAAAAATGGAATGAATAGGAAAAATATTTAAAAATCTTCTTTTCAAAAACCATTCAATCAGAAAGACTGAATATGGTGTGGAAGCATCCTCAGGTAGTGCAGGTTCAAGTTCGTTCAAATCGTGATCCCTGGGTAGGCCACAATTGTGTGTGTAAATTTTTTATATACGAATAATTATAGAAAATATATAAATAACATTCTTCCCAAAAAACAAAAAAACTTGTGTGGAAGCATCTTCAGGTAGTGTAGATCCAAGTTTGTTTAAATCATGATCCCCGGGGTACAGGTGCAAGGGCATTCATGTGGGTTGAATTTTATATAGGAATAAATACAGAAAAATCTTCTCAAAACCTGAAACAACATAGGGGTTTAAATGTTAAACATAAGAACATTTAAAAAATCTTTTTAAACAATATCTACTCTACTAAAATTTAATTATAAAGAAATTTTGTGTTTGATATCATAAATAATGCTGATTTGATCAGAGTTATGCTGTAGTGCTGAGATGCGCGATGTGGCCCATGGGCCTTTTGGTTTTTAACAAATTTAAAAACTCATAATCTTTAAGATATGAAATTTGTATTCTAAGATGTTTTTCATGAAATTATGATATTGACGTGAATAATTGGCAATATTGTAATAGATTATTTAATATATAATTACTTTTCTTATAATCACTTGATATTTGTCAACAAATTAAAAAAAAAAACCACCATTTTCTTAAGTTGCAGAAAACTAAAATTGTCATAAAAACTTACAGTCCCAGAAAAAGATTGTTGTTCATATAAAAAACCTCTCCTTTAAGGCAAAAACGTTGCCATGAAACAAATATACATGTATATTGTATATAGAACATCTTAAGTATCTATATAATGTTCATATGATATTTTTTGTTGCATTTTTGTGTCGTGCAAACTTTCGTCCAATGTGGGTTCAGTTAATAAATGCTCAAGTCATTTGAACCCCATTTTGTAATAAAGATGTTCGATTAAAAACCCCACATATGCTGTGAATTTGTTGTGCTCTATACACGTATATCACATTCTGCACCACGTCGCAATGCTTGTTCTTTATTAAAAGAAAAGAAAAAGAAATACTTCAAAAAACGTAGTTCAAGAAAATTAATCCAGACTTTGAGTGTACGAAACTTATATGGAACAGTGTAATCAATATTTGTGTAAAGCAATGAAGCATTTGCAAACGAGAGTTTATCGTTAAAATGATGTAACCATCATATTATTTATTGTATCAACCCTTATACATTAGCTTTGGAGATTTTTAACATTTAAAATACATATACCTATTCTAGTTCAAGTTCACTCAATCGCTCAATACAAGATAAAACACACTAAAATTATTTTGTTCAGGGGTAAAAGTAAAGATTTCAATGCAAGATATATGAATAAGAAATTATAGTGGACCAACAAGTTCATATATCTTTAAAATAAAGAAATATTAAACATTATAGAGTTTTTTTCCAGCAGTTTTACAGGTGTGTTGTATTGTTTGAGTGAAAAACAATATGTATTTAACGACAGATATTCTGCATAAAGAAGAACAATGATACCTAAGTATTCAAATACCAATGTGATGATAGTTTTCCTAGGGTCGTCCCGTACTGTTCAACTGTTGTGTAACCGAGGATACATCCGGTTTTTCAGATGAGCAATGTCCGTTTCTTCTGCATTTTTCCGTTGTGTTTAAGTATTGTCCGATCCCACACACTCCTTTAAAAGGTAAACATGAAAAATCGCCAATCATCACATAACCAGATAATGTTTTATTATTGATTTGCTTCTTGTTACCCAAATATTTCACCGTGTTTTGGACAAATTTATGTAATATAATTGCTTAAAGCATAGTGTTTTTTTTCTTCTCTAAAAAAGAGCCAGTATATAGTAAAGAAAGATGAACACAAAAGTTTAATTCAAATTATTGTACAAGTTTTAATAACCGAAAAAGTTTGATTAAAAAAAATAAAAACATTAAATATTGAATACTTCAATTTGAGTTTCTTATGCAGCTAAAATGATAAAATCATTAATGATGCAATAGTTGTTCTTACGCATGTTGGAGCAACTGAGCTTTGCCTGAGGTCGATGTTTTGATGATTGTGACATTTAGACATTCGCAAAGAGGAAATATGACGGGTGCATGCTAGTGAATGGACCAAGATATTTTAGGCCTGCAATGTATATTTTTGTTTTGTTAAGACTGATATTTCTGCCTTTAAATATGAAGGTTGAGTCAATGTCATGTGGAAATTCCTTATTTTGCTTCTTGTCGATTTTACTCCAGGTTCGTTGCACGTTTAGTATATGCTGCATTGACAAAGAAGATTATAGTGCATATCGTACCATTTTTCTGCTTTACAGCTTTTGATACGAGATTTATTGCATGCAGACTACCTGGAAATTAAGTGCAAATGGTAGATAAAATGGAAAGATCGATTTGATCATATCTTTTATTGATGAACATATTTTAGGAATGACACACGCTCCAACAAGACGTCATCAGACATTTGAAACAATATTTTGCACAAGAATACTGATTAAGAAAATACATATGCACTTTTCTTGTATAGTTAACTGGGTTTTTTGTCGTTGCTTTTTTCATGCATGATAATAAATAAAAACGCATAGAATCGTGTGATGGATAGGAAATTAACAATTGTTAAATAGTCAAGAAATAGTGTGGCTAAACTTCATCAAAGGTTTATAAACGAAATCAAGAGCTAGAAACCTGCAACCGACCATTGAAAGAGAATGCATTAAACAATGTGACAAAGTTTTTGCACATGCGCCGTATTTCATTGGTGAATTTCAACCTCACGTCCTTTTGCCAAACCCACCTGGTAGATTTTTTAAAATCAATGACATGAAAAAATTCAAAACAATATGCTGTTTTATAATTCAACATACAATTAACCGAAATTCCGTCTCTATGAATGTAAATTCATTACCATTAAACAATCAACATTAGGATGGGAAGGTGTGTTATATAAATGGTGTCATGGGAATCCTATTCTATTCTATAAGCACTAAATTTTGATCACTTAAAATCAAACACGAACCACTGGCCTTGTGACATTTATATGCCAACCGCGTATTGTTAAAAACGCAGAAATGACTTCAAAAGCAAAGCGGACAATAGTAGAAGCACAAATTTAATATTTTATCCGGAGGCGAAGGCAGTGAAGTGTGAAATTGAGATCCATAATGTTTCGCTCCAAAGCGACCAGGCTCATTCTGTCTTAAAGTACAAAAATTGGACATCCGTTTATGATTTTGACGAAGATGCAATAACGGTAATGGTGATCAGCGGGTGATGTCGAGTCAAACACTGGCTTTATGGTTATGGGAGATCCGTGTTCAGGGTAGAACCCGTCTCCAGGGTAACGAAAAGCATTTAATCAGCTTTGAAGCATTACGAACCATTTTGCAATGAATTAATAATTTCATTACGAAAGATTACTCGTTAAGTCAACTATCCGTGACTATAGCCGTGTACCTAGGAATTGCATCGTTGCATGCACATTAATAAAAGTTAACCCTTCTTATACGATTGTGTAATAAAAGACAGGCATATACACAATTATGTTGCTAACACACTCTTATATCAAAATTTAATCTTATTTCAGCGGTTAATGTTGAATTTATTTTATCTTGGATATCAAGGTGACGCTCCCAGGATAAGCATACCTTCCAACCTACTGTCCTTTCTGACATATATTATTTTTCATATAATATCTGCAATATGACTAGTCATATTGCAGATATTATTTGAAAAATAATATATGTCAGAAAGGACACTACACTACCAGGATAAGTATAACTTCCAAACTACACTACCAGGATAAGTATTCCTTCCAACCTACTCCAATAGGATAAGTATACCTTCCAACCTACACTACCAGGATAAGTATAACTTCCAACCTACACTACCAGGATAAGTATAACTTCCAACCTACACTACCAGGATAAGTATAACTTCCAACCTACACTACCAGGATAAGTATACCTTCCAACCTACACTACCAGGATAAGTATAACTTCCAACCTACACTACCAGGATAAGTATAACTTCCAACCTACACTACCAAGAGAAGTATACCTTCCAACCTACACTACCAGGATAAGTATACCTTCCAACCTACACTACCAGGATAAGTATACCTTCCAACCTACACTACCAGAATAAGTATACCTTCCAACATACACTACCAGGATAAGTATTCCTTCCAACCTACACTACCAGGATAAGTATACCTTCCAACCTACTCCACCAGGATAAGTATAACTTCCAACCTACACTACCAGGATAAGTATAACTTCCAACCTACACTACCAGGATAAGTATACCTTCCAACCGACTCCAACAGGATAAGTATACCTTCCAACCTACACTACCAGGATAAGTATACCTTCCAACCTACACTACCAGGATAAGTATTCCTTCCAACCTACACTACCAGGATAAGTATACCTTCCAACCTACACTACCAGGATAAGTATAACTTCCAACCTACACTACCAGGATAAGTATAACTTCCAACCTACACTACCAGGATAAGTATACCTTCCAACCGACTCCAACAGGATAAGTATACCTTCCAACCTACACTACCAGGATAAGTATAACTTCCAACCTACACTACCAGGATAAGTATAACTTCCAACCTACTCCAACAGGATAAGTATAACTTCCAACTTACACTACCAGGATAAGTATACCTTCCAACCTACACTACCAGGATAAGTATACCTTCCAACCTACACTACCAGGATAAGTATAACTTCCAACCTACACTACCAGGATAAGTATAACTTCCAACCTACTCCAACAGGATAAGTATAACTTCCAACTTACACTACCAGGATAAATATAACTTCCAACCTACACTACCAGGATAAGTATAACTTCCAACCTACACTACCAGGATAAGTATACCTTCCAACCTACACTACCAGGATAAGTGTACCTTCCAACCTACACTACCAGGATAAGTATACCTTCCAACCTACACTACCAGGATAAGTATACCTTCCAACCTACACTACCAGGATAAGTATAACTTCCAACCTACACTACCAGGATAGGTATTCCTTCCGACCTACACTACCAGGATAAGTATACCTTCCAACCTACACTACCAGGATAAGTATACCTTCCAACCTACACTACCAGGATAAGTATAACTTCCAACCTACACTACCAGGATAAGTATACCTTCCAACCTACACTACCAGGATAAGTATTCCTTCCAACCTACACTACCAGGATAAGTATACCTTCCAACCTACACTACCAGGATAAGTATAACTTCCAACCTACTCCAACAGGATAAGTATACCTTCCAACCTACACTACCAGGATAAGTATTCCTTCCAACCTACACTACCAGGATAAGTATACCTTCCAACCTACACTACCAGGATAAGAATACCTTCCAACCTACACTACCAGGATAAGTATACCTTCCAACCTACACTACCAGGATAAGTATTCCTTCCAACCTACACTACCAGGATAAGTATACCTTCCAACCTACACTACCAGGATAAGTATACCTTCCAACCTACACTACCAGGATAAGAATACCTTCCAACCTACACTACGAGGATAAGTATACCTTCCAACCTACTCTACCAGGATAAGTATAACTTCCAACCTACTCCAACAGGATAAGTATTCCTTCCAACCTACACTACGAGGATAAGTATACCTTCCAACCTACACTACCAGGATAAGTATACCTTCCAACCTACACTACCAGATTAAGTATAACTTTCAACCTACTCCAACAGGATAAGTATAACTTCCAACCTACACTACCAGGATAAGTATACCTTCCAACCTACACTACCAGGATAAGTATACCTTCCAACCTACACTACCAGGATAAGTATAACTTCCAACCTACACTACCAGGATAAGTATAACTTCCAACCTACACTACCAGTATAAGTATACCTTCCAACCGACTCCAACAGGATAAGTATACCTTCCAACCTACACTACCAGGATAAGTATAACTTCCAACCTACACTACCAGGATAAGTATAACTTCCAACCTACTCCAACAGGATAAGTATAACTTCCAACTTACACTACCAGGATAAGTATACCTTCCAACCTACACTACCAGGATAAGTATACCTTCCAACCTACACTACCAGGATAAGTATAACTTCCAACCTACACTACCAGGATAAGTATAACTTCCAACCTACTCCAACAGGATAAGTATAACTTCCAACTTACACTACCAGGATAAGTATAACTTCCAACCTACACTACCAGGATAAGTATAACTTCCAACCTACACTACCAGTATAAGTATACCTTCCAACCTACACTACCAGGATAAGTGTACCTTCCAACCTACACTACCAGGATAAGTATACCTTCCAACCTACACTACCAGGATAAGTATACCTTCCAACCTACACTACCAGGATAAGTATAACTTCCAACCTACACTACCAGGATAGGTATTCCTTCCGACCTACACTACCAGGATAAGTATACCTTCCAACCTACACTACCAGGATAAGTATACCTTCCAACCTACACTACCAGGATAAGTATAACTTCCAACCTACACTACCAGGATAAGTATACCTTCCAACCTACACTACCAGGATAAGTATTCCTTCCAACCTACACTACCAGGATAAGTATACCTTCCAACCTACACTACCAGGATAAGTATAACTTCCAACCTACTCCAACAGGATAAGTATACCTTCCAACCTACACTACCAGGATAAGTATACCTTCCAACCTACACTACCAGGATAAGTATACCTTCCAACCTACACTACCAGGATAAGAATACCTTCCAACCTACACTACCAGGATAAGTATACCTTCCAACCTACACTACCAGGATAAGTATTCCTTCCAACCTACACTACCAGGATAAGTATACCTTCCAACCTACACTACCAGGATAAGTATACCTTCCAACCTACACTACCAGGATAAGAATACCTTCCAACCTACACTACGAGGATAAGTATACCTTCCAACCTACTCTACCAGGATAAGTATAACTTCCAACCTACTCCAACAGGATAAGTATTCCTTCCAACCTACACTACGAGGATAAGTATACCTTCCAACCTACACTACCAGGATAAGTATACCTTCCAACCTACACTACCAGGATAAGTATAACTTTCAACCTACTCCAACAGGATAAGTATAACTTCCAACCTACACTACCAGGATAAGTATACCTTCCAACCTACACTACCAGGATAAGTATACCTTCCAACCTACACTACCAGGATAAGTATACCTTTCAACCTACACCACCAGGATAAGTATACCTTCCAACCTACACTACCAGGATAAGTATTCCTTCCAACCTACACTACCAGGATAAGTATACCTTCCAACCTACACTACCAGGATAAGTATTCCTTCCAACCTACACTACCAGGATAAGTATACCTTCCAACCTACACTACCAGGATAAGTATACCTTCCAACCTACACTACCAGGATAAGTATACCTTCCAGCCTACACTACCAGGATAAGTATACCTTCCAACCTACACCACCAGGATAAGTATACCTTCCAACCTACACCACCAGGATAAGTATTCCAGGATAAGTATTCCTTCCAACCTACACTACCAGGATAAGTATACCTTCCAACCTACACCACCAGGATAAGTATACCTTCCAACCTACACCACCAGGATAAGTATTCCTTCCAACCTACACTACCAGGATAAGTATACCTTCCAACCTACACTACCAGGATAAGTATAACTTCCAACCTACACTACCAGGATAAGTATTCCTTCCAACCTACACTACCAGGATAAGTATACCTTCCAACCTACTCCACCAGGATAAGTATAACTTCCAACCTACACCACCAGGATAAGTATACCTTCCAACCTACACTACCAGGATAAGTATAACTTCCAACCTACACTACCAGGATAAGTATAACTTCCAACCTACACTACCAGGATAAGTATAACTTCCAACCTACACTACCAGGATAAGTATTCCTTCCAACCTACACTACCAGGATAAGTATAACTTCCAACCTACACTACCAGGATAAGTATACCTTCCAACCTACACTACCAGGATAAGTATAACTTCCAACCTACACTACCAGGATAAGTATTCCTTCCAACCTACACTATCAGGATAAGTATAACTTCCAACCTACACTACCAGGATAAGTATAACTTCCAACCTACACTACCAGGATAAGTATACCTTCCAACCTACACTACCAGGATAAGTATAACTTCCAACCTACACTACCAGGATAAGTATTCCTTCCAACCTACACTACCAGGATAAGTATAACTTCCAACCTACACTACCAGGATAAGTATAACTTCCAACCTACTCCAACAGGATAAGTATACCTTCCAACCTGGTCCGTTTTAATTTTGGTAAACATGAGATCGGTAGAATAGCACAACATACCGTATAACTTCATTTTTGCTATGCTGAGTGTTTTGTTTTTCACTATCATCTTTAAAAACCAACAATAAGAATTGCAAAATTGTTCACCATCTTACTTTTTAATATCTTCTTATTTTTTCTTTAATCATCTTTTATTTTTTCAAATAGGATACTAAGACTTGAACGCATGGAAATAAGCATCAACACATTATTAGGTCGTTTTTTTGTGTCCGTAAATAATCAAACCTTTATCTACCGTAAAACACTCGTAAAAGTTGTAATATAAAATAAATTTATGAAAATACTTGTAATCAAATATTGTTAATTGTCGACAATTAGATGATTTCAGACAACGTTAACATTACAAACTACGTGCATACATGTATACGCTAACTTAAGTAATTGTCAAAATCATTCATGTCGAGAAATGAGTGGTTATACAATCCTCATTCATACGTTTCTGTTCTGTGACTGATGTAAAACATAAATAAAAGACAAGGTTTTCTACAAAGAACTCCAATATCAGTGTATAATGTACCAACATGCAATTCACCTGTTTTACCTAACATAAACGGCTTAAAACCCATCGTCTATGCAAGACTGGCGGGTAATATTTCCGATAAAAGAATAAAACTTGTTTTACTATAAAACTAACTTCAAAGACAGTCTCTAGCTTTGATGACATGCTCAACGGTCCAGAGTTAGACAAAGACCAAATACAACCGACATGCGCACGGGGGCGTTGTACAAAACCATGAATGACGTCAGCTTCCATCAGCTGTGTCAGTGATGACAAATCATATAGCACACGTTCCTTGACTTCAGTTAGAATTTGCATAAAGATTGCTGATTGTGTCATTAACTATTTAATACGGAGTAAGTCTTAATACAACAAGGATGCGACATTTCTACAAACCCGTCTGGAGAATCACAAAAATGTCGTAAATTCTAAATATCAATAGTCGTCCGTGTTTCCAATTTATTTAATGATGAGTTGCAATAAATAAGATGCCGAAATTCTGCAATAAATTCTTTTGTCAAGGAATTTTTTTTTTCTTCATTTGAGTGCCTTTGAGTTTATGCTGTTGATATTTTGTCCATTAAGCTTGATTATAATAAATCGGATATAACATTTTAGCAACAAGTGAACTGTTTCTCAAACCGTCTTCCTATTCTAGTTAATGAGATAGAGGTTGTCCTAACAAGATCTCCTGTGGTACATTAACAGTTGTCCGTGAGTTATTGGTGTGTGTTATTCCCCATGAACATAAACGTGACGGGAATTAGGAAACAATTAGAAATAGATAAAGTTCGAACCTTAAACTGCGTTATCCGATATAACACAATAGATACACGTCATCACCATGACAATGACATCACATGACAATGTCACTGACTGCCAAAAGTAGTGTAACGAAAATATATAAAAAACACAATATCAACGCAAAAATTTGATTTTACTTACGTATCAAAACTTATTCTTAACAGATCGATGGACTTTAATTAAAGTGTTTGGATGTGTAACCGTAAAAATTCTTTTGCTTCAAAATTATAACTAACTCTTTTTTTTCTTAGAATAAACGAACAAGTAAAAATTATATCTAATATATTTTAAGTTCTATGATTGCCATGTTTTTTTTCTAATCTTGGTGAACTATACAATTTTCATGTTAACTGTTTCTTATGGCGATTTAAAATAACTGCATCTGAAATTATACTGATTTATAGAACAACTTCCACTTCTTGGTAAAGTCAGCAGCTCGTGTTGCTGTAAACAGTACGAAAAGCTCTGTCATATATCTTAAAGTTTTACATCCACAAGGAACGTTTAACATCTTTGTTTCAAGGTTTAATATGTAATTGCACTTGGTGCACTACAATTTTTATTTAAGGAATAAGGAATCATTCATTGAGTATTATGAGGTGATAATTTCGGTCGGGACATGATCAAATCCAATAAAGCCCGAAGGGCTTTATGATAGATTTGATCACGCCCCGACAGAAATTATCATCTCATAATATTCAAAGAATGATTCCTTATTACTTATATTTATATAATTTTCAACAGTTGTACGATTAATTATTATAATATTGATTATGCAAACCCGCTTGCGTCCCCAACAATACGTCTTTTGAATTTATTGGGCCGTTCAGTACAAAATCGATCCGTAGTGTTATCACAGACAGAGACACTGGAAAATGTAAATATATTAACTTTAACTAAGGTTCCTGGAGGATGTTTGAATTAGTACGTTTAAAAAAAGAAAGAACTGAATAGCAACAAAACCGAGTCAATAATTAAAATGATTTACAGTCAAGTCGTACACAGACCAACTCGTATACAGGTCAACTCGTATACAAACATTCTGCATAAAAAAACCAAAAGTCAGCTTGTATACAAGGTATTTTTAAGTCATTATTGTTAGCCTATTTACAGAAATTGGATACTTACAAATGTATCACCGTATTAGACAATGAAAGTCATCTATTGCTGTAAAATATTACATAACTTTTCTAAATGATATCATCTGTTGTAAGAATATTTGTTAACGTTATATATATTAATTATCATGTTTAATATTTGACATAAATTATATTTGATCATAAATGCATATGAAATTTGTGTATACGAGTTGACTTTCGGTTTAGCATACCGGGAATTTTTGTATACGAGCTGACTTTTGATTGTTTATACGGAAATTTTTTGTATACGAGTTGACCTGTATACGAGTTGGTCTGTGTACGACTTGACCGGACTCCATTAAAATATATCTTTTAAATAAATCTTTTTAGTACAAGTTATTTTCATACAAATCTCTTTGCAGAAAGTTGCATAAGCTTTTTTTTTAAATAAGTAAACCAAAACAGCGAAATTAATTGTCAATTTCCGATAATCTTTTATACATCAAAAAGTTGACAATATGTTTCTTTTTGTGATTTTATATGAGTTTTTGTTCCAACCATTTTTTTGTTACTAACATCAGTGTCAACAATTTAAAAAAAACTAATACGTGTAAAATTTTTGAAGTGTTCAAACATTTATTTTTGCAATAATTTGATTTGATTTGAACACATTTTAATATGTTAATATATTACATAAATAGACGAGGCAGCAGGCAATCCTTATGTAAGCCTTCTCCAAAAGGAACAGATAATAATTTGCAATAATTTAAAGTTTTCCTGATTCTTGGATTGACTGGCTTAAAAAAAAACCAGCATGGAGACGGAACAACTTATATTTAAGATTTAGTTCAAATCATTACGGTTAATAATGTACGACAGCAAGTAAAATTGTCCTCGATGGATTATATTTTTCTGGGTGACTTGGTGTAAAACTAGTTGCCTCTTGAAAGAAGTCGGTCTTAAAAGTGATATTAAATACAAAAATTAAAGAAACAGTTCATCTAATACAAGGCTTCAGACTTAGACGCGGTGTAGACATGTTGAGAGCAAGAAGATCAAGGTTAGAAAAAAAATAAATAAAGTCATCTTTCCGTCGCCAGAAAATGAACAATTTGAGAAAATGACATCTTCAATTTAAAAGAATTGCCATAAACCTACTGGATCCTGCAGATTGTAACTTAATAAATCTATAAAACCTGGCGCACTATTCCGAGAAACTAACAGCTTCCTGTCGCCACCTTGTTAATTTCCCGTGACATATGTTTTGATTTTGCAATATAATTTAATGACGGCGATGTTTGCATCTTAATGCGTATATCAATCGCTCACCACAACACTCTATCTCATTCAGTGCATTAGATTCCAAGTTTAACAATTTTTTAATTAGGAGGACGGGCCGATAACCCACTTTACACAAATTTGATGATCTCTCTCTCTCTCTCTCTCTCTCTCTCTCTCTCTCTCTCTCTCTCTCTCTCTGTATTGCATATATTAGAATTCCTTCATTCATACTATGTAAACATGAGACCATGTAATATGACGTCATAGTTTGGGTCTCCGAGGACAGAAGTTCGGGTTGGTGATGTGTCTGCTGTAGTTTCCCGAGTGGGAGAACTTTTTACCACACGCGCTGCATTGGTAAGGTGTTTCCCCGGAATGGATACGCACATGTTCCTTCAGGTGATGCCTTAACTTGAAACCTTTCCCACACACGTCACACACAAATTGGCGCGACGGTTGCAGTTGGAATGGGTGATCTGAAACACAATTTAAAAAACGTTAGGAAGACAATGTCTGAATACCAAATGAAATATAGTTCAATTTAAAATGATTTCTTCGATACATACGTTTTGCTTACAAAAAATAGCACTGGCCTTAAGGTACAGGATGACCAGTCAATTTCTTAAAGGAGCATGGTTCAGATTTGGTCAAACTTTTATTTTTTTATTTTTATTGTTCACAATGCATGAGAAACGCGTTTCTAATGTTCAAACAAAATTTGAGTGCCAGTCGTACAGTTATAAGCAAGACACAGAGCTCACAAATCTTCGTCGTGTTAACAAGGTTCGTGCCCTGCTTTTGTTTACATTCTTTCAATAACCGATAAAAGTGTTCTTTCTTTAGCTGATTTTTCTCTCTTCTTATTTGTTTTAAGCATAAATAAAAGTTTTTAGCGTTTATCACATTCATTTTGGATCTAAAACTGGACTTTTCACTTCAACATAAAAATGTAAACAATAACATTAGGTAAGCTTTGTTTACATTTCAAAGAATGGTGAGCTCTGTATCTCGCTTAAAACACGACGACTGATACTGAACTTTTGGTTGACTATCAAAAACGAAAATAAAATAGACCAAAATCGTGACAAGGCCTATTTAAAATGAAAATTGTAAAAGACTAGTGTCGCACAAATTTTCATTAGTATCTAACTTTTTTAGAACATGACCAACGTCTTCATTGCCAATCCATAGTTCTGCACTATAGTCAAATGTCGTTTTTTCCCTTACCTTTTCGCGTTTTGCATAAAAATCTTGCCGTTGCTTTTATTCTCAAGCTCGTCATTTAAATAGAATATTTGCAGTTATCATGCAAGATTCATCAAAGTAGGTGACATTTAAAACTGTGTTTTGACGTAAGCAATTACCAGTGTAATACGAAATATGAAAGAGTTAAATGTTAAATATAGATAATAGTTTTTACTTATAAATATTCGTACGTCAGGTGGAAAGAAAAAAAAATCTTATTTATATATCTACGTGAATGAAAAAAAAAATCAATATCCAGTCAAAGTCAATACTCAAGTTTGAATTAGTGCCCAAAAGTGATTTGGTTTATGTTAAATATATTAAAGTAACATTTTACGATTAACTTTGTCAAGTACAATTTACACCGAAGGATAAGTTTAGATGAATATTTTAAAGCCTTCAAAGAAAGAATTCAAAACACACTGTCCCTAATTTTACTTCGGAGTACGAATTTTTTAAAAGTATAGTCAATAAATTTATCGCCAGTTACAAAATAACTTTAAAATAAATAGGAAAAAATCTTGTTTATCATTTAGAAATTAAACGAAAAAAGGTCTAGAGACGTCTAATCAATATTTTGCAATGAATCTTTCATGATTTATTAGAAACAAAGATTTCAAAACAGCACCAATAAAAACAAAACATGATTTTTATTAAAACATTTATTAAAAAACGAAGAACATCACAACATATCATTGAGCATTCCAATATGCAACCGTAACGTCATTGCGAAAACATTTGGACATAATTTTAATCACGACTATTGTAAAATCAGGAACCTGATTCGTACTTGAACAGTCTACAAGTAAAATAAAGCATCACATGACTGATTATTTATCATAAATACATCATTGCAGCATAATCGAACTTTTAAAAAGTTTGAATCATAATAAAACATATTACATAAAATTAATAGTATAAATGGCGTTTCTTTACAAGAAGAGATATTATGTACTTTAAGATTAAAAGTTATGCTTTCTAAATGGGCTTAACTCTGGTTGATTGGAAATAGAAAACGACGTGGAACGCTGTTCTCCAGCTCCTGACAGCGCCATTGAGGGAAACTTGTCCCTGTGATATACATAGAAACAATGGCGTCTGTCCCCGGAACACAGGGGCACCTGACACTCAGTGCACTTGTACCGTGTCATCACAGCGCCGCCGTTCGGAGTTCTCTCCCCTTTTGTCTTACACAGCTGGCATGGTCTTCTTCCTGATTGAGTCTCCTCCTGAGTAATTTTGGCGGGAACGTGTCCCCCGAAGGGCCGGGTGTTCCTCATAGGGTTCTTTGAAAGACGGATAGGGGGAAGGTATGGAAAATCTAAAAAACAAAACCACCCTGCGTCATCTTAAAATGCATGGAGATTTCACTTTACAATTTAATACGAGTAAATTTCGTTTCTCACCACTAATATGTAATTAAACAACATGTATAATGCAACCTTACATATGCAACATTCATTCCAACATATATTAACAAGTAACATTTGAAACAAGAGATGTTTGTGAAACACTTATGCCCCTTCCCTTGGAGACCTCTGCGAAGAAAATGAACTTAAGTGCAAATAATTGGAAGTTTTCTAAGTTCAAGGGCCACAACTCTGTCGAAAATTGCTCGATCTTATCCAAAATCGAACTTGACAATGATATTATTATGATAAATCTGTATATCAGATTTCATTTGATTAAGAGCAACCCCTGCGAAGAAAATGAACGGAAACTGCAAATAATTGGAATTTTTCTATTCAAGTCCTAGGGACATGACTTTGTCGAAAATTTCTTGATCGTTTCCAAAATCGAATTTGACCTATATATTGTTATGATAAAATTGTATACCAAATTTCTTTCAGTACGTTCAACCTCTGCGAAGAAAATGAACGAAAACTTGGTGGACCGACCGACCGACTGACCAACAAAGACAGACAGACAGCAACAAAGCAATATGCTCTCCCTTCTTCTTCGAAGTGGGGCATAAAAACGGAAATTAACTGTAATGTTTACAATAAGTGGTTATAAAGACGATTTGAGCATCAAGCCTGCATATACATAAATAAAGCGCATGTTCTTGTAACTGCTTCGTTAAAGCGAATAGTAACGCTAATAGTCTAGCACGAGAGAAGTTAGAATTGACATTTTAATTACGCCCCATCTAGATTCTTTCGCTCATGATAAATCGTCATAAGAAACAACTTCAAATTTCGATCTATGCTAGGAACTTCAGGTCATTGATCGCGGAGGATTTTTACCATACAAATGCCCATATTTCATTTGGAGAGAAAATCGTAGACACCCGTAACTTTCTATTCTTTGCAAAGAAACAATAGTAACCTAATTATTTCAACTTCTGACGTGGTAGGGGTCGAACCCACAACTCTGTAAACATGGTTGTGTGTCATGTACATGCGAGTAAAGAATAACATAATAATGCAAATTTGTCGGAATCTTGTGCAAAGTTTAATTGTTTTGAAATATACATGAAACAAATATAACAGCATGCTATTTTATAGAATACAGATAAAAGAACCGGTATTCCTAAATTGACATTAAGAACATGGATGAAAAAAAAAGCACGAATGCCCAATAACAAAATTGAGAATGGATCTTTGAAAGAAATGTAAAGTACATGTACATTAAACTGTTTATTCTTCCGTTTATAATCCGTCATACTTTAGGTATTTTACTCGCTTTATTCGCCCATCTTCTTTTCATCATACATTGTAATACAGATACATGATACACACAGATGTTATTCATCACATTATACTGAAATATTACAATTCAACTCTATTTTACTCCACAAATTATCTTAACATGAGACATTTACAGAGCTAGATTATTCTGATAAAGTGGTGTTAAAGTTATATCACTCTGTATACAAATAGTTTGGTAAACAACTTCGACTCTTAAAGTATTTCAACGGCTATTTTGGTATTCATTGTAGCCTTGTGAATCGGTTCTCTGGTGAAACATTTCGAAGCAGTCCTTTGTCTTGCACAATGGGACATTACACAGCTCACATTTGTAGTAGGTAAAAATGTCCCAGCCCTTAACAGTCTTCTTCTTGTTTAGATAACAGTTCAGACAGCGCTTCCTTTTGCAATGAACTAGATGGTGTTGCGGATTATTATACAACACGGGAAGATGGCGGTGTCTTCTAACGCCTGTTGATTTACAAACAAACAGTCAGTTCTCTCAGTAAAATACACGGTAATCACAAATAAATCATCAGGGTATTTAAGAGTTACTTATAGTGTAAACTATCTAAATGTTATAATTAAAACAGACAAACTCAAGGAAGAACAACAAAAAAGAAATAGAACAGTCAAGAATCAAGAAGAGTTAAAGAGACGCATTCATAAGATATCATTTGTCACTGGAATTTCCAAAAACACTATACAAATCTCCGATTATGTCTTTATGAAACATAAAGAAACAGTTTCTATTGCCCCGGCATAACGGCACATTGCACACGCCACATTTAAAAACCGTTTGCACGCGATAGCCTCCCGCCGTCTTATTGCGCATGCTCTGGCAGACAACACAATACTTCCGTTTGCTGAACTCTGTTGAGACAAGGCGATGTGGATGAAACATAGCAGGATCAAAAGAAGCGTTGTCAGTGACTGAGCCTTGAAAAGAATGGAAGACGAATTACGAAATAACATATATAGCTCAACATCATCCAACCAAATCCAGAAATAAACATCTTAAATTAATATCTTTGAACTGTCCTTGGTAATAAATAGCTTTACCTATATATAAAAAGAACATTATGAAACGAAATAAAAGTTGAGCCATCACTGAGCAACACCTCTCGTTGTGGTGGTCATTACATCCGCTTACTCGACAGAACTCGTTTTACAAACGCCATAATGATTATTAAACAACACAAGCTTTTGATCTTTTATGTAGTAAAGTGATTTTTGAAAACATAACCGTAAACATAACACGACACAAAAATGCAATATTTATTGTAGAAACAACAATATGTTTTTCATCATAAAAATAAAACAAAAAACGACATGGAAAACCAAAGGTATAAATCATACAACTAAAATTTAAAAAAAATCTATTCAGAAACGCATGTCAAGTCATAAAATTATCTTAATATGTCCCATTTTTTTCTTTTCCTATCATTCATATTTGTAAGTCGTGATATATTAAAAGGCGATAGTTTTGGCTGTGTAGTAATCCATCGTGTCGTTTTTGTTTTTTTTCTTAAGATCAAAGTAAAATTTCAACACATTCAACAACTTTGTGTTTCCGTTATGACAACCTTCGTTGATGTTTCTCGTGTAATTTAGTTTTTTTTCAGAATACATGAATTTGACATAAAAAGCAATCAAAGAAACATTTTCTCCAAATCATGTTGAGGGCTCTTAACTACAAGAACATTTACAACGCAAACAAACGCCTCTGGATGGGTTATTTACTACCTTAAACATTTCAACCGCAAGTGCATATCGAGCTTAGATGCGATGCATTGCTGTCAAGAACCGAGTTTGTAAAACGAAACAGCTGTAACAAATTTAAAAAATGAGATAGAGTCGGACGTGGAAATAGCTTATATTGAACACCAAAGTAAAGAGATGACAATCCTTAAACATAGAAGAAATTCTAACGAACCAACGAATGCGATTTACCAAAGAAATAGGTTCAATGTGTATACAATGGTGCTTATAAAATGACATGAGACGATAGTTCTATTTAGGGTAAAGTTTGTACTCCGAAATGTACCGGTCATTCTCTTCACTGTTCTGGAGAAGCTCCTTGTGATAGTTAAAGAAGCAGTTCCTGTCTGCGTTCCTACACAGGGCCACTCCGCACGTTTCGCAGCCGTGATAAGATCTCAAGATACGGCCCGATATGGGCGCCCTCACGCCGTGGATGGTACAGTATTTGCAGGGAAAGCGTTTCCCGCCAAAACGTTTGTATGGATGAATTTCTTGAAAGGAACAGTCTTTCTTACTCTTGATGATAACAAGAGAATGGTCGTTTATCTTTCGTACCTTCGTCTTCGATGAATCATCGTGAACATTGATGAAGAAATTGTGATTACCTGCAAGTATTCCAGGTGTGGATTTTATGATTCGTTTTATCAACGCAAAATGCGTCATTAGCAAAGTAGACTATACAAATAGTTTTACTGTAAAATACCAAACACCATGTTTATAAGGTAAATACATCAAAACAGAAAGGAGATAGATGCACACATAGTAATAACGCACATACCATATCAGACAGATAAATCAAGACATTCAAAAACATTATGGTCCCTCTAAAGACTTTCCGATATAAAACGTCAAGAAATTATTCTAAATTAGAAACAACCAACACTCGACATGTCTGTAAAATATCAAATTTTGCGTGTATGAAAGTAAGTGCGGAACAATTGGAAGTACTGGATAATCAATTTGGAACCTTACACCAGAAAACAGCTTATTACAACCCCCCCCCCCAAAAAAAAACCCCCAAAAAAACCAAAAAAAAAAAAAAAAAACCCCATAAAAAAACCTCCCAAAAAACAAAACAAACCAAAAAAAACAAAATAAAACACCCCCCTCCCCCCAGAAAGCAAACAAGGACTTCTGAGGCTTGCACCAGGCAAAGAACAATAACTCCAATCTAAGTGAGAAAAAAACCTAGAAATTGTTTCATAAATTAATAATATTCTACCCATGTGGTATTTAATAGGTCAACGTTTTTATATAGGGTATATAAAGGACAAGGAAATTGCTCTCAAGATATCGAGTAAACAAAACCATTCTAGGTTTAGGGTACTTGGACTTTCAACTTTGCGATCTCAAATTATACAATGATCCTCGACTCATTAAGAGAACCCACTGTGTACTAAATAAATGTCACGCAAAATCTTTTTCAAGACAGTAAAAGGGTACCCAGGGTAGTATTACCGAAGATCTTGTATGTTTAATTACTACATGACATCTACTCTAGGTATACCTGTTTTCCATATCAATCTGTTCTTAAGATATTAAACGGTAAGTATTTCGTAGTCCTTAAAATTGGCTATTATTCTTTTATCTAAAAGTCAGGAGAATCATACTCATTTGTGGGTAATTCGTTTTTTTAACCAAGTTTTGTTTTGCTATTCCGAACGGACAACACATATCTTAAGGTGGCTCACTACACCTTGAAATATTTTCTCAAATCAGCAGAAAACCACTTGATTATGATAGATTTCATGATGGATAAGAAGTAGGCAAAACATTTTGGTAAAAATTACATTTTCGAAAATTAAATTCAGAAAACATGAACAAAAGCTCCATACGGATTCGAACTCATGACCTGCGGTTCAGAAGCCCAATACTTTAACCACTGAGCTTCGACGATATACAACCGAATCGAACGATATAAACAGTTTTACAAAACATTTAAATCGCCATCTTGTGACGAAGTGTCTTTAAAAGTGTAAGTCTAGGTGAAGTGAGGTACCTTAAGGATATGTGCAAACACCATAACAGTATTATTTCAAAAAACGAAAGGGTGCATAAAACTGCTAGACGTCACTTGAACAAGTTTTACATTACTTTAAACTATATAATTACATTGGACTGTAGTCACAATGCCGATGGTTCATCGATGGTTGGAAGGTAAAGGATAGTCATACATTCAGCCTTCATATCAAAGATATATATTTACAATTCTTAATTGCAAAGATAACAAGAAAAACGTGATACTTTCTCTAGATCGTTTATTATTCAAACATACATCTAAATTAAAACAAATATTTACATAAACTAAATGAAAAACAATGCTAAATCTAAGTTTTGTACATTCAATGTTTTCTAGATATCTTGTCAACGAAGGATAACAGCACAATAACTTAATATACTAGTTGGTATTTTCCTGACAACAATTTTGGACATAAGACGTACAATGAAATAAAAACTGATCGTACAGTATGAGCTCTCAATCACTTGCGTTGCATCTTGCTAACCATGTCCTCGTGATACTTTAGAAAGCAATTTTTGACTTGAGGCCGGCAGAGGGGCACCTGGCAAATGCTACACTCATAATAAGACCGGCGTACCTGTCCGCCTCGAAATCGTCCATTTCTCTCTTTACAGTACACGCACGACCTTTGCACACGAAATGCTATGGGCGCCAACATATGGTTCCCGACACGATCTACTCTCACTAACTCCGGATCTCCTTCAGAAAGCATAGTGGACAGGATGTTGTGAACGGCGCTTTCTGGGGCTGACGATTCCGAGGAAGCAGTTTCATTCTTGCCTATAGATGTAAAAAATCAGTCAAAAGGTTAAAACAAGTGAACACAGATGACCGCAAAATAACAGTGTTACAACAACAGCACGTGTAAACGACGGAAAATTAAACATGAAGAACAGAAAAACAACCAGGCATTGTTTTGCGTAAGTTAAACCATTGATATGAAATTATACAACTTTGAATTCTAACCCTACATGGACAATAAACATACAAAGGTTGATACGAAAAAAAAAAACCCTAAGAAGAGGTTCCCTGAAACTTGAGCTTGTGATAAACGAGGAAACACTCGCGCGATTGGAACCTGCAAAGAGGCACATTGCACGTGTCGCAGTGATAAAAGGTCTGTTTAATGTTTCCATTGGCGAATCTCTCCCCCGTGAATTTACAGTAGGCACACACTTTCCTTGCTGGCATTGACTTGAGGGTATGCCTTATCAACCTGCCTCCCTCCATCGTGTACAGTTCACACTGGCCTTCTAAGTTTGTAGTGACAGTATTAAGCATTGGCGCCTCAATAACTCCCCTTTTCATAGCAGCAGGTTCTGTCATTCGTGTGTCTAATCTTTGGACTTTTCTGTTTAACCTTTGGACTTTACCTAAAGGAAATGGAAAATAGTTTCTGGGTAGTTTTTATTTATCACTCTAACGATAACATGATGCTTAGACAATGCACCTTGCTGTCCTTAGTAACTAGACAACACCTCAAGCTACTTATGGCTAGGCCAAAATGAATGGACACCCATCGACCTTCTAAATTTAGAGACGCACATGTTAGAAATGGATTATAACATTATGCATCACAATAAACATGCAAGCTCATTTAACTTGATACCAAACTATTCAAAAATGTTGGAATAGATTCACACAATGTCTGACGACTTGTGAAAGAAACCAAATAGATGACACAGGCAAACGATTTATTACATACATCTGCAATGAACTAAACAGCAATAACAATTACATAACATCACATAGAAAAAGTTCCAAGACAAGTTAATGCATAAGGAAAAACATCCAGCTATCACTACTGTCCTTTATTCAAAATATTCTTGTCTTTATCACCCCTATGCTTACATTTAAGAATTGTCAGCAAACTTTAACTGGTGGTAATTCACGAAGCAGTCCCTTATCTGCGGTCTACAGAGATGAACCCCACAAGCATCGCATTTGTAGTAAGTCTGTCTTGTGTTCCCGTTGGCGAATTTATCACCTTTCAGCTTACAATACTGACAAACACGTAGAGAGTATCCAGTATTGGCCACCAAGAAATGCTTGACGGGTTCTTCCGACTCCTCCTTCGTGAACAACATGTACCTCCCCTCTTTACTCTGTATCAAAGTAAGAGGAGGGTTGTCTTCTCCTTCAACTATTGCGGCTGGTGGGCGAGACCGGGTGGTGCCACATGTTGTTCGGGATCTGGGAAATCTGTAGCCCAGAGCAAATGATCCTAGTTGTCGGTTTACAACACCGAAAGGAAACATCGCTACAAAGAGAGGAATGACGTTTAGTGATTTTCGGTGATTGGTCCTTCTTTTAAATTCTGTGACAAAATAATATCTACTACTTCTCCTAATCAACTAATAAAAGAAAATGAAATCGAGCGGAATCAGCATATTGTAGTTGACCCCATATATGACCAGGTGTCGATCGTTTATTCATGGCATGTCAACCGGAAAATCTTGGAACTGATATAGACAAGGAAAATCTCAACCGCATAGCTCACTAAACAATTAATGAATCGAGTTCAACCTCAAATGTACCCAAGACACTGAACTGAAGTAGTTTTATAAACAAAACTATGTTCAGACTGATTTTAATCAATATTTTTTTTAAAAGATACAAATCTTTATTGCAAATTGAAAATAAATACATTAATCACAAATATACAGTAGAGAAAATAATCGTCTATTTTTTTATTAACATCAACGTGAATCGATTATATCAATAAACACAAACAAGACCAATGAAATAATTTTTATACAAGTAGTGCAACATAGCAAGTCTAAAATGGATTTATCTACAATGCGTTATGTGTAAAATCAACGTTGAAATGTATCAACCAATATCAAAATTGACTATATACCTTAAATAGTTAAACAATTCTGTGTATCATAAATGTCCTAAAACAATGAACAATAAACAAAGAAATACAAATCATTATGGAAGGAGGGGAGGTAAAAGAATTTAGTTTATACACACCATTAAAAGTTCATGAAACCTACTAGTTTCAACATATTTTTAAAAGTTTCTAAAAGAGTGGAGATATATAGTAGAATCAAACAACATATTCACCTTCCAAAACTTTCATAATGACGATGTCATATGACAAGAAACAAACAAAATTACAAAAATGAATACAAGAATTAACTCAAGAGAACCATGCGATTTATCTTTCTTGAAAAAAGTTAGTCCCTGCGATTTCATTCTGGACACCGCGACATATCTAGAACGGCGATATATATAATTTCCCCTCTTTTCGTTCCTTATGCCAATTAACAAAGCAGTCACTAATTGATGGTCTACAGAGCGCCACCTCACATAGATCACAGCGGTAGTAGGATGTCTTAGGACACCCTGACGCAAAGCGAACACCATGATCTCGACAGTAGGCGCAGGTCTTTTTCATATAACCTGGATGGGGAACGAGTTGATGGTAAACCAACGTATTTTCGTTTGTGACTTCTTTTATTGCTTCGAATTTCGATTGTCTTTGCCTTCCTCTAGGGTAAGCTTCAACATTTGTAGAAACTGAAAAGTGAAAGCATTTTAGTATTCTTATACAAAATCATATTCAAGGTACATAAATTTATCCAACTTTCTAAAATTGTCCAAGTCTTCATAGTCTGAAAAGACATCCTCAGAACACCAAAGTCTCCTGCACTTAACTTACAACACATGCAAACATTTCTTTTATGATATATAAGACGTGAGCGCATAGAATTTTGTAATAAGGCAAAGAAACGTCGTCACTTCAATTGAACACTGGACATCGTGGAAAGGTCAATCCCATCTAGTCTTTTATGCCACTGAAAAAAACAATCACTGACGCTAACGCGACAGAAAGCCAACTGGCACACGTCACATCGGTAGTTCGAAGATCGAACTTTTCCACATGCAAAACGAGCACCTGTTTCCCTACAGACGATACACATCTTTTTACTATATCCAGGTTCAAAATTATGGTATCGGATAACGCCATCTGGCAAAGTCTGCACGACGGATGCAACGACTGCTCGTTTAACCGTATCCTTAGGTTGGTTTGGTTGCAATTCTCCGACTGAAATATCAAAAGAAAAATATTACCCATTCCATTAGTTTGTCTATCATTATTACACAAGAACAAATGATAAATATAGAGAAGTATCATTCCTTGGATACAGAGCACACAGTCCACTAGACGCCTAACAAGAGTACCCACTAGATATAGTTTATACATCAATCAGTAGAGCATGGTGTGGGCTTTTTTCAGATTTTCGTGCCATCGATAGAAACAATCACTCACAGATATCCTACAGAGTGAAACCTGACATTCCTCACAACGATAGTAAGACGTTTTAGAATTTCCACAAGCAAATCGAAAACCCATTTGTCTGCAGTAAACACAATTCCGTTTTACATTCCCTGGATTGAGTACAAGACGATGATTAGTGGTTTCCCCATCCATATTCATAGGAAGGACGACAGCACTCCTTTTTCTCTGAACTGAAACATGAAAAGATTCCCTTAGTATTTGCCTTGTATCAGTGTTATGTGGTTTTTCAACTAAAGGACTCACTTAAACTTCCAAATCATGTTAATAATTTGAAACAACTAATAATGATGAAACAGAAACCCAGTTAACAACCATGATGAATCTATATCATACGGTATCCTCATTCCTGAAAACTTCTTAGTTTGTAGTTTAATTATTATGAACATATCTTTATACTTTATGTTTTGTTGTTCGATGTAAATTTACGAGTCACTCCCGTACAGCTACTTATGTTTCTGGTTTTATAACAAACAAAAAACACTTTTGACTTATCAAATTCGTTTTATAGAAATCAAAAAAGAAATACAACCGCAATTTTAAGAAAACAAAACGTATTTACAGAAATGAAAAATCAATCAAATTAAATATTAGGTTTATCATATAGGCTCACGGTCAGTTAAGTATAGCTATGGCGCATTATTCCCGATGTCTTCTAACGGTCCAAAGTAGCCAACCATATTATGATACTGTATAAAACAGTCCCTTTTTTGCGGCCTACACAAAGGAACCGCACATGCTTCACACATGTAGTACGACCGTACAATCCGCGTCCCCGTTCGAATTCCCATCGATTCGCACATCTTACAATTCCTTGTATCCTTGCCGTCTAATATGTGCACAAGCCTGTGCTTTAGTCCTGCTTTTTCCATAGCCTCGAAGTCCTCGCGACTTCTTGCAACTATTTCTGGTCTAGATGCACGGGGTCTTGGAGATCTAAATGGTAATGGCGGGCTAAACATAGAAGGGTTTATCGGACGATAAAAGGGTTTTATTTGTTGGCTTTGTAATCGAGGCTCTCCATTTATATCGTAACCGGTGAGTGATTTGGATTTATTCATAGCCTCTGATTCTTGAAAAGGTGGCCTTGGTCTTCCAAAAACGTTCTGCAAAAATTCCAAAGGCCCTTTTGATGATGTAGTATCTTTCTCTGCAATTGCAAGAATAAAAGATCTTGATGGATTCGTAATAACTCTGATGTAATCGTTAAATTACGCGACCTCCACCATTAGTAAACAAAACCAAAATTAGCTTAACTGGCGTATCGTCATTTAAAAAGGAAGTATCCTATCATGGAAAAAATACACAATTATGTTCATTTTGTTACAATTATGTAATAAGAAAAAAAACCAAAATTAGAGTTATTTTAAATTTATTTGCAGCCGAGAATCTCATCGAACACACTACCTATAAAGTTAATTGCTAACAAAATAAAGTTTCATAAGGAGAACCACTAGTAAGCTATTTTCATTAATATGCGAGTATTAATTCTCTTGAGGCGGCTTAGTCTTTCCAATACACTTGTGATCTTTCAAGTGATGTTTTAATTTATAAGTATTATGACATATCTCGCACTTGTAGGGCCTCAAATTTGTATGTGAAGAGTGATGGATCTTTAAATTATGTGGACTCGCAAAATGCTTTCCACAAAGTTTACACTGTGGAAACGGTCTGTCCGAATGGTACATTTGAATATGTCGTCGATAGCCTTGCGTAGATCGAAACTGTCTTCCACACTGTTCACAACTCTTTACAATAGAAACATCCAGCGGATCAACAGAAAAAAACGGCGACCGGAAATCTGGATTAATGGGCAACAACTGAGAATTCTCTATACCAACTCTTGTCTTTGAAGAGGACTTTTTGGTCAATACCATTGTCGTCCCTACAAGAAGAAAATCATTACTTAAAGACGAAGTGTGACAAATTAGAAATACTCTTTTTGATTTGGAAATAACCACACAATTCATCACAATTCTACCTCAATAAAGAACTAATTTTCTAAAGGGAGTAATCAACTTTTTTTCTCCAACATAAAAATTAAATTCGATGGATTTTCTTTATACAAACAGCGTACACTCGCAATGTGATATTCAATCATTCCATGTCGATCCTTCTATTTCTTCATACCAGAACACCTATGACCTTTCAGATGATGTTTCAACTTGTAAGTGTTATGACACACATCACATTTAAACGGTCGATTATTTGTGTGTGACGCCAAATGGACTAACAAATTGGCGCGATTCACAAACGGTTTTCCGCAAATATGACACTTTTGTAGAGATTGTGTGTCAGAATGGTACACCTTGATATGGGATTCATAGCCGTATCGAGACTGAAAACCCTTTCCACAAAATCTGCACTCTTCAAAGTATATGTTTCCCGTCTGGGAACACTTCATCGTCCTCTTTAAACCTGTTCCAAGGAACACGCCAACTTTAGCGTCAGAACTGACATTTCCTAAAAGTAAAAAACCATTTTGTTAGGTAGTCCTGGAGAGTTCAATGATTCTCATTGTCAGTAAGATAAAACTAACCATCCAAAACCACATCTTTGCAAGAATCAAGTATAGAAAAAAACACTTCTTGCGGTCATTTACAAAATGACCAGGAGTTTTACATAAAATAAAAACACAACACGCAGGGTGTCTTCAGCTGGCGTGAGCAAGGCAGTGGTTCTTAAGATCATGCTTGTATTTGTATGTTTTCCCACAAACTGGACATATAAATGGTCTATCAGATGAGTGCGATAACAAGTGTCTTTTCAGCAGATAGGAGTTAAAAAACGATTTTCCACATTCCCTGCAACAGTTTGTTTTTCCTTGCACGTGAAACATTTGTTTATGGCGACCAAGACTATAAACTGAACTAAATGATTTCTCGCAAACGTCACAGTTATGTCTCTCCCCATTGACTTGCATCTGCCTTAGAAACGATTGTTGCATCAAGGAATATGTAGGAACCGAGAACATTCTTTGATTTTGTAACTGTAATCCATGCGTTTTCTCATCTAAATATAGAAAAAAATCAAACTGTAGCGTCTTTGTTTCTAAAACACTGTGACCATCAATATTTAATTTCTACTAAAACAACAGCAAAAACAGAATTATCACATATTTATTATAGTAAATGCCATTTCTGAATCTTTTTGATCCAAACAAATAAATGTAAATAGAATTAAAAGAAAATAAAACACATCAATTACAAAAAGGCACATTAAAACAAACAATACATTATTTCCCAGAAACTGTGGCATCACATGTATAGAATCTATGCCTTTGAAGGTCTTTTTTATGTTTGTAACTTTTTTGGCATATAGGGCAAACAAACTGTCGAATGTTAGTGTGTGACCTTATATGAATTGCCAAACTATACGAAGTAGAACATTTCTTTCCACAAATTGTACACGATGGCAGTTCCTTATCCGTATGGAAAATATCCCGATGACGCCTCAAACTCGAGGCACATGAAAACTGTTTTGAACACAAAGAACACCAACTGACATTCTGCTCTGTTTTACTGCCTCTCCTACCAAACAATGACAGATGCCCGCGTTCGATTCCAAATGCGATGTTAACTCGTTGCCTTGGTGGAAACTTAGATCCTTAAATGAAAAATACCCAATTGAGTTTTTTAAAAGTTAAAAAAAAATCTCCAAAATGTGCACCAGAATTTACATTATACAGATCACATTCAACACCAACCATTGTCAAGAATATGAAAAATCACATGATAGCGTACCAAAAACGTCCATAAATTTTAACTTCGTGAAACTAAAAAAGGGAATATATGAAAACTTCTTCAAAGGAAAAACAAAAGCTAAATATACACCAGGTAACTTAATTTTAAAATTTGAAAGGTTTCCATTTGATATAATGTTAAATATTTCACAGTTCTTTACATGTAATTAGTTTGCATGTAAATTGGGAAAAAGATAATATATTTGACCATATGTAGACTATGAATCGACTTTATGTTGATCTTATGCTCGCCTCAGAATCAAATGCAGTGCCAGGGCATATGCTGCAGGATTTTCAGGGTAAAATACAGACAACAGGCATCTTATTTTGGTAATACGGGTCACCTATGACTGATTTTCAGATTTAAGAGCCAAACCTTGGCAAGGCTGCACGTACATTAGTCTTTAATGATGATTAAAAGTTCAGCTCCAAACAAATGCAGTGTTGAAGTATTATATTCGCAAGGGTGTATTGTCTTAAACCAAACACACATGGGTTTCTTCTGTTAAAGTTTATATATTAGTATGAATAATGAGTAGTCTTCTTCATTCTTTTGATACACTACATTGGTTAGAGGGGTTGCTCCATATTTTTACACCGATGGTTCTTTAAATCCTGTTTATACTTATAAGATTTGTTGCATGACACACATACGTACTGCCTTTCGTTGGTATGCGAAATTTCATGAGTTTTCAAATTATGCAAATCTGTGAATTTCTTATCACAGTACCGACACTGCGGCAATTTCTTCTCGGAATGCCTTAATCTCTTATGTCGCCAAAGGCTTGAAGAAGAACCAAACGATTCATGACAGATGCGACAGGGATGGCTGTATATGCTACTGACGATAGATCTCTCATTTTGGTACGATGGTACACTTGACTCCCAAAGGCTATCATCCTGATCTGCAGAGGTCAACCCTTTACTAGGTGAAACATGCATATCCAAGTCCCCAATGCCTTCATTTGCTTGACCTACAAGCAATTAAAGGACCGTTTAGTATTATTACAAACACCTTTACTAACGACAACTGGGGAAGAGAGATATTAAACCAAAACTCCGAAAACATTAACTACAAATTCAAACAGAGGAAACAATTCCAGAAACGGATTATTGGACAACTGATTATTCACTTCAGACACATTGACGAAGGTTCAAAGAATAATTTCATTTGCAGCTGCAAAATACCAAGTACAAAAAGAATGCCTTTAGCAAGCTGATACTTTGAATAAAATTAAGAATAGATTTTGTAGGTTTCTTCATTTATACTTCAGTACATTGGTCATATAGTCTGCTCTAAAACTTTACATCGATGATTTTTCAAATCATGTTTATATTTGTAAGTCTTTGAACACTGGTTACACTTGAACGGTCGTGCATTGGTATGAGATATTTTGTGAACTCCAAGATTGGATAAACTGGAAAACCGTTTCCCACAAATGTTGCATTGGGGCAGTTCTTTATTAGAATGGTACATTTGTTTGTGACGATGCAAACTCGAATGCGAGCCGAAAAACTTTCCGCATGAATTGCACTGACGTGGGTTCTTGCCAGACAGGATTTTTCTATTGCGATATTCGTCGAATCCAACAGAGGCAGAGAGGTATTGTTGATGTTGAAGGGCGTGGAATTGGGAAACGTCGGATACCAATTGCACTGAACCTAGAAGAAATCAAAATTTGGTTGTGAACCGGCTTATCAACTTAAGTGTTCTGTGAGAAATTGTAATTATATTTCAACTGGTTGATTTGCTATCTATATTGGCATCCAACAGTCCCTGTCTGAGTTCAACGATGATAAAATACGAACTAACGAACATCAAAACAAAAAAGTTTATTTCAACCCCAAAAACTTATCATAAATGAGAATCTTAAAGAATTCATACAATGACATTGGTCATTCTAAAAAAGACAACAAAACAACAGCATGCAGATATGAAAAACAATTCATGACAAATAAAACTGTGTCCACTTCATTTTCTTCTTAATTTTTATCTCCTACAGACATGTTTTGTCCATGTTACTTTATTCTTATAAGACCTGTGGCATTTAAGACATTTATATCTCTTTTGTCCAGAGTGACTATACATGTGCGTTTTATATGAGGAAGCACAGTGGAAGCGTTTTCCACAGATTTGACACTGAGGAAATTTCTCCGTCTCTGTGTGGAACATTCTCGTGTGCAGGACAAACCCTTCCTTTGACTTAAATCCCCTGCCACAAAATTCACAATAATGGAGGTACGTTTCAAAAGGATTATTATGATTAATTTCTACATGTCTTTTCAAGTTTTCTCGATTGTTGCAGGTTGTGGAACAGAACACACATGAAAATGTTTCCTGTTGTCTCGAGACTGGTTCTCTGTCAGCAGAGCTGGGACCTGGCATTAGCTGATCACCTGGTGCAGGATCCTTGGGAGATAATTCTCTACCTGGTAAAGAGATCAGAGGCTCCTTCTTTAGAGGAGAACAATCGGCATGATATCAAGGTGATACACAAAAGATAAACACAGAAAGACACAGCCCAAAAAGAGAGCAAACGAAAAATCAAATACAAAAGGTTAAATAGATTGAACAATTGAACTCAATTTACCACCCCATCTGACTTAAATGTAGACTTAATGCTAAGACTGAAAGAAGAAAATTTTCCCACCTTTTTACCTAACAATTACTAAATCAATTCAGTACAAAGTGTTGATTAACACAGACAATGCAACTTTTTTCTTCAAATACAAAAAGTAGCCCCAAACTCATTATACAACTGTATATACTGTATATATCAAAACATGCAAGGTCCTTCTTATTACATCTAATTACTTATGTTTGGTGTCATCAAACATAAAGAAGCATCTACATAATGAACCAAGGAACAATTCTCAAATACAAATCTTGAAAACAGCCAAAATATCACTTGGGTTCTAAAGAAACTAGAAACTGTTACATCCTGCCAACTTAAGATCTATTATCTGGTGTTCACTTCTGCACAGAATGCATCAAGTAAGACACTTTCTTTTTGATAGACGCCCATTTTCGTCGATGTAGGGTTCCGTTATGTAATCTACTCTGCAATATAGCTTCCTGGCATTCCTTAATACCAGGGCAACGGCGCTGTGCTGTTCCATCAAAATAACTTGCAAAATAAGTTCTAACTTCTTTTAACTCGAAAGCTGTCCATTTCATTCGTTCGTCTGAAACTATATAAAAAAAATGTGAATAAAATCAAATGAATAACAAACATTTATTTTACTGAATCAAATGGGTATAAAAGAAATACACTTTCTACACCATCCATATTTTGTTCTTTTACTATTCTATCTTTTAAATGAAATTAAGGATAAAAATCTGCAATTTTGAACTAATTTTCTCTAATTTTTACCTCTATTAAAAACTACTGTGACTGAAAGTTCCAATAAACTAACATTACAAAGGACTAATATTATATCCAACACAAAGTAAAATTTCAATATTTTTTAAACAAACTTAAAAAGTGCACTGCCAAGCAAACATCCTCTTTAGACATACATTTTAACATCACCACCCAGGTAGTACATTTGAACAAATTTTACTTTGAACTACTGTAACCTATGTCAATACATAGAATTGTGTGTTACTGTGTTGTTTTGTTAATTAGCATTAAAATTTGAGCTCTATCTACCAGTACTTCATAACATTAAATATCTTGAGAATTTTTTCACCATTAACTTTGGTAATGAATAAGGATTTGACTGTTAACTCTAAAGAGGTAGGCTCCAGTAATTCTGGATATTAAGGTTGTTTAGTCCAAAAGTTTTTGTTTACTAGTTTATAAACATTTATACACATAAGAAGCAACAGCAGATAACAAAACATTGTATTATTTTCTGCTCCTAACAGGACATAAGCTAAAACCAAACATAGTTGTCTTTTCTTTTTCAGTTTGTTAGATAGGAAGTTTTTCCATACATATATTCAGATGTAACCTTTCGGTGTTTTAGTGAATTTTCCTACGTGTCATAAATAAAATATTTTTTTTTTTACAATATCAGTTTGCAACAAGAGTCACTGATTGTGCAAGCATTTAAGACTACCCAAACATGTGTTGTTATATTCATTAAACTGTGGAATCACCATTGTCCATGGGGGACCAAAGTTTGTGGCTTTTGCGAGTAACAACTGAATTAAGATCCCCTCAAACGTATTTACAAGCATTTGTTTAATTACTTATAAATTATTACATACTTGCTACCAACAAATTACGTCCCCACAAACCAGGAAAACCTTGGCTATCCACAAACATTGACCCCCATGAATAAAAATGATTCCACAGTATCCTTTTCAACATTAACATCAAACGTAATAAGACTACACACAACATAAAAACATACCAGTAATAAGGCAGAGCAGTGGAAAGGTAGACATCTTGGTTCTGACTTCACCAAAGTCTGTTTCAATAAAGTACGCATTTGTTATTTTGAAACAATATTCAGTTCAAATTAATCATTAAACGAATAAAATAGTTTTGTGAAAATTGATAAGAAATTAATGCGATTTTTTATCACAAAAATATGGTGTCTTTTGGTTGAAGACTTAACTTACCCAAGATGATGACACAAGTACTATTCCACTTCTCAACCAGAAAGAGCGCGTCTTCTTCATCATGTGTATTTCAATTTTTTTTCTCCTTATCAATTTTGTGAAATTTTAGGTTATGATTTTTTTCTGCTCAAATGTTGCTTTATTGAATAAATTGGAAATGATAAATTATCGTATTATTAATAAGATTAATAATCTTATGAAAAAGTGTTAAACTTTATATCACTTCTGCTTCAATGAGTTGTATTGTTTTTACCAAAACATCACTATGTAGCATCTATCGTGCTTAAAAAATGCTAAAAATGTTGACCACTTTGAGTTCAAGATTGATTTTTATTTTTAAAAAATCAGAATTATTAAAATTGTAGTATGTTGATTATTCAGTGAGTTTTTCATCTCAGCACTAAAAAAGCAGAGCCATTCATTAATATACCAAAGTTTTATTTTTATGAAACAAAGGGGGGGGGGGTTATTTTTGGACAATAAAGAAGGTTCTTGTAGAGACAAGATGCTAATTTATATACATGTAAATATGATATTTGTATATGTCCATTGCTGATTTACCTCTTCTCTAAGAAAATTGAATTTGGCGGCATCCATTAGGTACAGATGTTACATTGTTTTCATTATGACAGAAACTTGCAATTTGAATTCAAACAAAGCTTCATAACTAAATGCCTATAAATTTTATTTACTGAAAGCCATTTCGACAAGAAAGTAACTAGGGTAAGAATGGAAAGTTTCCGACTGACTTCATCTCCAAATAAAGAAACAGAATAGCATCATTCTTGGCAGAAAATACCAAATGATAAAGGAGGAATAAAGAGAATTACACCATCAAAATAAGATCAAAAGTGATCCTTGGCACTTGGTGTCCAAATGAGACAGCTGGATTGTTCATAAAATATTGTACAGGAATGAAGTTTATCTACCTGCACATGGTTTTAAACTTGTCTTATAGTTACCTACTCTTTATCTATTACAATCACAACATTATGTAAATTCATACATATACAGCACAAAACAAATAAAAAAAACCTACCTTTGAACAGCTGCACAGCTTCTTTTGTCTTCCAGTAAAGGTTATAAAAAAAAATCTCGCGTTTTTATGTTTATGCAACGATTGTTTATCCTCCTGCTCTGATGATACTGCTTCCATTGTCAATAGAGAATCTTGTGCAAGATGCACTTGCAATTTTTCTTTCAGGACCATATCCAATGCTATTCCCAGATATTTTACTCTTTTGTGTCATTGTGTTGGTTCCTTATTCCCTAGCCTACAGGATTTTCTGTTTGCAACAAGACTCACAGGATCTTTCTCTGTGGTAACAGATTTTCTCTCCAAAAGAATCCTATTATAAACTCCTTACACAGACACAAAAATGCCATCAAAACAGCTCAACACCACACTTACTAGCTTCAAAACTGGTAGCAATCAAAATCAGCAAATCTTAACTTTTGTCTTTGAGAACCAAAGAATATATTCCTCACCATATCCACAATGCAGCCTAAACACACTAGGAAGTTTCCTTACATGTCTGCAAAACCTACTACTAAATCCAGATATTAGAAACCAAACCCAATGCTAACTTATCTTGCATTTTATCCTCATCAAGTAAAGAACGATAACTCCTGACAGAAATCAAGACCTGAACCTAACCAGAATCTATTGCCAGCCTAGCAAACCAAAGATAATGAAACTTATAAAAATAAAAGATAAAACCAAAGCAGACAGAGACTGGGAAGAGCAATGGATGGTGAAGAATGATCAACATACATTGATGTAAACATCTTCATGGGAACTAAGCGTGTGCTTTGCTATTTACAAAACTCTCAGTTGTGCTCTAATTAGCTGATACAGTATTCTGAGGCTACTTTTCATATACTCTGTGATTCAGTTCACTTAGAGACCATGAAGATGCTTACATGTACACAAACACAAAAAATCAAAAATCTGTAGGGAGTTGTGCTAGTATCTGTCGCATCTAGGATACAAATTCCCTTCTAAAATAAACCCATATCTCTTACAATTCTTGGAAAAACTATTTACAGGTTACAGAGTGACGGATACTTCAAGCATGTGTCCCTTCAGACTTTCAAATCAATGGCAGACAATGATAAACTGTGTGTGAAATAGGTTTAACTTACCCATATCAATATATTAATTGTTTGAAATATTTTAACTTTCCTACGATTCATTGATTTTTACACAACTTTTCAAAAAATTACCTTCAAGTCACACATCACAGTTTGATCATAATCGACCTTTATTCAAATTTAAAACAACTTTCTTTGTAATAATAATGTTAGCAAAATTGAGCTTGTAGTGGTCTTTAGTGAATTGAGAAAAAGGTGAGTCTTTTCCAATAATATCTCAATTACAAGTGACAGAAAATCTATTGTATTTTTTTTGGGTACATTTCACAAAATTTTCTCAATTCTAGAAGACAATATAAAACTTTGTTTTGTAAAACTCTTGTAATTGTACATGCTATTTTAGTTTATTAGGTTGATTTCTTAAAAATCTTTTGGCACCATCTCCCCCAAAATTTTTTCACAGGTAAGAAAATTTAGATTTGTTTTTGTTACATTAGATTTAATGCATGTACACCTACAAAAGAGTTTTACCAAGAGAATTCACAAAAGTCACCAAATGTCAGGTTTTTTAAACTACAAATTAATTTTTGCCCCCACATTTTTCATTGTTTATCCATTTGACATCAGCTATTGGTTTCTTTTAAACAATTCATTGCTAAATCCATTAAATTTTTCAATTAATGAGCTAACTTTAAAAAGTTTGTTTGCCCTCTCCAACAAACTGAGGAAAAGCAACCCAACCCGAAATATTTTACAGTCTAAGTATTTTTTTCTTTTATATCTAGTTGTTATTTTCTATCTTAATTTTTGTGCAGCTTTGAAAACAAATTAAATTTCTTGCATACCATCCCAAAGTTATAACATTAAATTGGTTGAGTGCAAACAAACAATTTTCAAAGGTGACCAAACATGTATTTATTGCATTCCTTTCGTTAGATATTTACAATTTCTCCTGAGATTACAGTGTGACCTGTGTGAATTCCCCACCAGACACAAAGAAACCTTGTCCTTACCTTTCATCTGTCCCATGTACCAGTTGCCGCTGCTGTCCATCCCGCTCACATTGCTGCCCTCATTGGACGCGTCCTCTCTCTGCCAGTCCGAGGGGGGCTCCTCTACACTGTAGTCAGGACCAGGGTCGTCCTCCTCGCTCCTGATTGGTGGATGTCCATGACTACCAAATGACTCTTCCCCTCCCATGTACATTTCAAGATTGCTCATGTCTCTTTCCGTGGCCGTCTCTATTTTGACAATACTTAAGTCTGGCTGCTCATCACCTTTTTCTTTACTGGAGGCAAAACATAAATTATAAAATGATAAGATTAGATATCATACTTAAAAGTGGTATTCAGATTCAGTATAAATTAGAGGCATTGGATAAAGATTCACAAATTATCAATTAAAAAAACAAACAACAAATAAGCAATAAAAGACGCAGGGTAAAACATGAAGACTTTACTCACCCAGATTCTCCACCCCTTCCGATGGATAGTGGTCTTTCAATGGTCTCTCTAGGGGTGGACTGAGACTTCTGTGAGGATGGAGAAGATAGAGTTTCTGGAAATACTGGCATGGACTGAGAAGCACTTCCGCTAGCAAATGGTTTTGGAGCTGGTTGCCTTGGTATCTGTGTCATGGCAACTGGATATGGGGCCCTGTAAGATGAGCTAGAGTCCTCACTGCTGCGAGGCATGGAGCTGGAATTCATCATTTCACTGCTGAACTGCTGGTCTGAGTAGTCTGGTATGTGTACTTTCGGCTGCGTTGATTTATCTGCATCTTTTTTGTGAGGCGTTTTATCATGTAGCCCCATGCTGCGGCTGATGTCCACTGATGAAGAAGATGAGGATGGGGAGTCTTGGAAGGTGAGGGGACTGACAGTGATGGGGTCACGACTCGATGCACCAGAGGATGAGGGAGCTGCCTGTGAAGACTTACCCGAGCGGTCCGGAGCTGGGGGTCCTGGGTCACCTAGGACGTTCACCACCCGTAAATCTGATGAATGATTATGCTGACTAGACACGGAGAGAGACACACTGGTCTGGACTTTGACTGGCTCCTGAACACTGCCACTGGCATCTTTCTTAGGAGGCTCTGTCTGCACCAATTCAAATCCATCTTCTCTGATATCAACTACACCTGGACCCTGAAATCCAGACCCCAGCCTTGGAACTCTGTCCCATGGATCAGCAGTGGCACCGTAGCTCTCCGCCATACTGCTTGTGTCATGGATTTTTGGACTAGATGATGTGTGTATTCTCTGTCTTTTGACACTGGGACTGATGGGTCGGTGCATTTCATTGGTTCTCTTTGTAGATCGCTCCTGCTTTTTGAATAGGTCCGAGACTCTCATGTGTTTAAAGTCTGTCTGATCCTGAAAGCTGTACCGGAACTGATTGCCTGCTGATTTATTAACAGTTTTGTTAAAGTCAGCACAACACTTGGTAATGCTGTCCACCTGAAGAAGCCGTGCAATTTTTTCCACTTCGGTACAGTTTTCCTCAGTTAGAATCATGTAGCCTTCATACAGATACTGTAGGAATGTGTTGACAGACTCCTGACTGATATCTGAGGCTAGCCTGACCTCCAGGTGAGATCCAGATGTAGCATTCTCCATAGTCTGTAACATAGGACATGCTGCCACGAGGACAACTCTATGAGCCTGAAAATATACATGTACATGATGACATAAAAGCCTTGATCCATCTCATGGGATTATGCAACTTTAAATTCCATCTACTTCTATATTTTTTTCGATTCCCAACCGTGGTCACTAATTAAAGTTATTAAAAATAGGCCATTAATGTTCATATGTTTACTGTGAACACAATGATTTATGTGAAAATAAATTGAACCAGATAATTTTTCTTATTCTTTTTTCAATATTTGCTTTCTTTGCATCATAATAATTCTCAACAAGACCAAATCAATAGTATAAAATTGATTTGTTACGGAATTTTGTTAATGATGTCATAGTGCAAAATAAGAAACTAATAATTTGTTTGATGACAAAACTAAAACAAAACATAATGATATAACATGGAATAAAGGCAACAGAGTCTTAATTCCAGTTAACTCTATCATGTCACTTACTCTTGTTGTCACAGCTCCAGTTTTAATCATAGCATCACACAGAGTTTGACTCTTCCACATCGTGGACAGCTGGGACAGAAGAGTACTTGAATGAACATGGTTCATGTAAACTTTGTGGTAGTTTTGTGAATTCATTTTTCTGTTGTTTGTCCAATTTTAACACTATAATTGGTGACTTTGTTTACAAGAGACAACAATCCCAATCCAAATTCAAACCTGCAATTCAAAACATATTTGTATATAAAAGAACATTTTTTCCTGGAGAACCCCCCCCCCCCATTATTCCAATTGAATTAATGTCTCTTACATATATTGATAATACAAGACTTAAATTGTTACGATTTGTTAGATGGATGGATGGTAAAATATGCTGTATAAAGATGGCTTTAAGCTATTGTATTACTCCAGGCATATTATTACATGTACTTCATGGACCTACATATACACTGAACATAAATGTACAAGTATACCAGTCACATTTTTTGTTACTGCGTTCATTGCAATTATCAATTTCATTTACTTTGAGGGGGCCGGGAGAGAAAGATTTGCTACACATGAAATATTGGCTGTGGTACTATACGTCCCTGGTACTATTAATAAAATTTTGTAAATGATAACTATCATACCATTCATTGAGGCTTGGGGCGAATTACACTGTAAAGAAATGCATTACATTACCATTACTTCATGAATTTGGGCATTAAATTACCATTACCATTAAATTTTCTTGAAGTAATGCATTGCATTACCATTACATGAGTAAAGAATGATTCTATGCATTATACAACTTAGTATGGAACAAAATCTTAAGCTTAAGAATAATTTGGTGAATATGATATATAACATGTATAACGTTATGTAGTCCTACTGAGAAACATTTAAATATAGGGCATCTTATCTAGCTTTAATGTATCCAAATTCGATAAAACAAAAAAGCTGGAAAACATAACAATTTTGAGTGGGTAAGCATAAAAACATCGAATGCTTCTCCTGCATAAAAATAGATTTTTATTTACATCGAAAATTTTTAAATCGGCATGTCTGAAAGCTGTAATAAAATATGGACGCGAGCACCTTGCAGGAAACACAAAGGCGTGACGTCACAGTACAGTGCGCCATTGAGAAATTTATCAAATATCCGGATAAATACATCGAAATAGACGACAAACATTAGCTTATAAATTGCAGAAATATTAGTTGGCTTATTATTTTTCCGACTGAAATTGTAAGTTACCTCTTGTTGCTAATTTTATAGCAAACTCGGAGTAGCTGCATCTGCGCCAACTGCCATTATCATAAAAAATTGCACTAACAGTTAAAACCCACGGCGAACGAGTAACCCGGAAACTCTGTTTGGTTTCTGCACCACTTTGTTTCCAGACGGAGGATTTTAGTTGGACTTAGGTAACGTTTGATACTATCAATGATATGTCGTCTTGAAATAAATTTATATTTTATTTACTGTAAAACATATAAGATTTATGATTTTAAAATCAATGTAGAATTTATGTCAGTCACGTACCTCGTGTAACACCGTACTTTCACTTTCACAGGGAACATGCTGATTATTTGAAATTTATTCGATAGCAATTTATTGAATTAATTCATTTATTATAATATTCTGTGGATTCTATTAGTAGGATGTCATTGTTATAAAGTTCAAAAGTGAACCATCAGATGTACTTAGTGGCAAGGAATACAAAGTTAGCCTTTTATACACTGGTAATTGCCAGGAAAGGTTGGAAATATTGTATGAATGTAATGATCTTTTATTGATTAGTCACAAGGTCAAAGTGCAGCTATAATCTTCTAAAACCCTTATGTTTGATACAGTGAACATAGCCCAAACATTCATGAGTGAGGACCAATCTCCGAACAAGAAACCTAGACTAGTCAATATGAAGATAGGGACACACAATGGCTCCTTCCACTGTGATGAGATTCTGGCATGCTTCATGCTGAGACAGCTCCCAAAGTTTGCTGATGCTGAAGTTATTAGGTATACCATAATATGTTTTACAGTGCTACCGTTGTGGCGAGCACAGCAAGAATTACACATACCTTGCATCATTGTCAACTTAGTGATATTTTGACAGTTATCAACTAACATCAAAGAATTTTTGAGAGAGAGAGAGAGAGAGAGAGAGAGAGAGAGAGAGAGAGAGTATTATATAATATTTCTAAGTTGAACAAAATTCTTTACAAAAAGACTTGCTTCCTCCTAAAACCGTTCTTTACATTTGGAGAAAATTAATCAGTCTGTAAAATGTAATTTGTGTTTAATTTGGTCAAAAGTGTAAAGTGTAAATACAGTATTATTTTTCTTTTGTACCTTGATGTTATCTGACTCTCATTTTTTTTCCTGGTTCATAATTAGTAATTTTCCATTTTCCAATTTAATGGTTTGACAATATGCAATACTTGCATAGATTTTTTAACTGTTTATTTTATCTCTCTTTATTATTTAGTTCAAAATGACTTTTTAAAAAAATTTCCTCCCTACTTATGCACGCAAAATTAGCTTAAAATTGGATTGATATGACAGTAAAGAATGGCTCTTGCTTGTGTGTGTGTGTGTGTGTGTGTGTGTGTGTGTGTGTGTATATATATATATATATATATATATATATATATATATATATATATATATATATATATATATATATATATATATAATCTCTCTATCAAAATAAAAAAGATCATCTAAGGCAGGTATCTGACTTATTATGGGATGTAGACAAAACAAAAAAAATTCTTGATGAATCTGTAGGTTAAGCTCGTTCTTTTTCCCACGAGCACTGGTTCTTAGAGCCTGCTTTGCTCTCTATTATGTTGTTATTTGCTCATGAGATAATTCTGTGGGGACTATGCTTTTTTAGGTGGTAAAGTACGGCAGGGATGTCCCTGAGTATGGTAACTATTATGGTACTGTGTATGATTTACAGAAGACCAGTTAGCTTTAAGTTCTAGACAATGTTTGTAACCTTCGAACTTTTCTGTGTTTTTTAGGACTAGAGACCCTGCAGTCCTGGACACATGTGATGTGGTCGTGGATGTTGGGGGAGTGTATGACCCAGCTAAAAATAGATTTGACCATCACCAGAGGTAGATTTCTGTTACACAGTTAAATTATAATTCACATCTTGTTTATGGTACGTAGACTTGTTGAAGCTTAAAAATTGTCTTGATATCATGAATGAAATGTATTTAGCTACTAGGAAGGCATATTGAATATGAATAATTGATATTCAATTTTTGAAAGTTATTAGAAAGTTCCTTAGGTTGCTTTTTAGAGTTCAAAACATTTTTGGTGAATTGACAAAACATAAAATATTTCAGGACATTTAACGAGTCGATGAGCACCGTCAATCCGCCCAAGAAATGGACAACAAAGCTGAGCAGTGCGGGGCTGGTGTACTGTCACTTTGGGCGGGAGATCATCAGTAAGATCCTAGAGCTTCCAGTTGAAGACCCAATAACAGATGTTGTTTACGACAAAGTGTATGAGAACTTCGTGGAGGAGATTGATGCTATTGACAATGGAATTAATCAACACGACGGAGAACCCAGGTGATTCTATTACCTTCTCTGGCCTTTCATCAAATTAATTAAAGTAAAAATATTTTTGAACTCTTGTTTGAACTCAAATAAGCCTTGGTTATTGTCACCAAATAATGAGCCTTCAAATATACACACATGCACATGTACTACACTCAATTATCAAGGTTTCTGTATTACATGTATATGACTCTATATGAGTACTTTGTATTTTCGACGTACCATATGCATCTTCTTGCCCTCTCATGATTTCACATGATAAAATATTCTCATGTTTAATAAGGAATCTACAGTACCGGTATATAAAATAGTCTAACAAATTCTTCTTGATTTACCCATCAGCAATAGACATCATATATTACATGTATATACACTATCAGAGTAGTTAATACATGTATGTGTTAATGTTCATGGTACAGGTACCAGATATCCACAAACTTGAGCATCAGGGTCAGTCACTTCAATCCTCAGTGGAACGAACCAAACGCTGATGAAATGGTAAGAACCCTTAGTGCAGAAAATATTGATAGGAAAAGAAAACGATTTCTGTACAATACTTGTACCCCTTCTATGAGAACAAACAATTTTTCGTTGCTATCTGAATTTGGTTTGATAAAGTAAATTTCATCATAAAAATATTGATCGTTTCTTTGCCATTAATATAGTATATCAGGTTTTTCTGTTGATATCGTTTATTTCGTGCTCATTTTGAGATTGTTTCAATATCATAAATAATTGAACACAGGAACAAAATCAGTTATTGTGTACAAGATATATTTTTTAAACTATGAAAAATAACTTGGGCATATAAACAAAGTTAAAAAGATTTGTTTCATTGTTTTATAAAATTTTCAATTTTATATACTGTATGTTATATCAACAATAGATGTACATTGTAAATTAGACCAGATGTCTAGCCAACTGGTTCTGTTTTACAGGCTGGTTTTCTGAAAGCCATGAAAATGGTTGGAGCGGAGTTTCTGGACAAGGTCTTGTATTACAAGAAGTCATGGTTACCGGCCCGAGAGCTGGTGGAAGAAGCCGTCAAAGGGAGAACGGAGGTACGCAATACTCAACCTGTGATATCAATGATATAGAGAACGGAGGTAAGCAATACTCCAACTGTGATATCAATGATATAGAGAACGGAGGTAAGCAATACTCCAACTGTGATTACAATGATATAGAGATTGTATAATTTGCCTTAAGACTGCTTAAGTCTGCTTTACATTGTAAGAAAATAAAATCATTGTTTTTTAAAGAAATTAAATTCAGAATAAGATAAGTACATGTAATAACTTTGGGGTTGATAAATCCTTGTTTAATATTTGCCCCCATTTTGTTTTCGCCCCTATCGCCCTCGTTGTCAGTGGGTGAATTTTGACTGAGCCAATTAAAATTTTTCACATTATCTCTTCTTAATACAACTGTGTCTGGGCGAATTCAAGACATGGCGAAACTGTTTGCAAGTGTAAAAGGGCAAAATTACACAAGGCAAAAAAACCCCTGTGTACAGTAACTCTACCGAACACTAACCTCATGTTCTTCGGAGAGCTTTTTCAACCAATCAGAAAACAGTTGATTATCCAATCATTTACATTTTAGTGAGCCAAGTCTTTTTCTGTGATTTGTACAGGTAGACCCCAGTGGGGAGATAGTGGTGTTCAAAATGGGGGGCTGTCCTTGGAAGGACCACCTGTTTAACTTAGAGGCGGAGCTTGATATCAACCCACCAATCAAATATGTCCTGTACACGGACCAGGCTAACAAGTGGAGGATACAATGTGTGCCTGAATCCCTAACATCTTTTTCAAACAGGTATAAAAGTCATTACTAAGATTATTGTGACTCTTCACCTTGTTTAACTAAAGGAAGAATAAACGTAGCTGCAGAATAAATTAAATATGGATAGGAAACAAAATGATCTCATAATATAATTGTACATTGTATAACTTAAGGTTATGAGATCATTTAAGTTATACAATGTACAATTATATTATGAGATCATTTTTTTTTTTACCCCTAATTAAGTAATGTTTGTGCGATTAAAGGCTGTTCATTCATGAATACGAAATATTTATACATGTATTGGCTGTTTGTGAACATCTGTGTATATATATGTACATTGTATATATATTTACAGACTCTCATTGCCAGAGGACTGGCGGGGCCTGAGGGATGACGTCCTCACAAAGAAGTCTGGGATTGAGGGCTGTATCTTTGTTCACGCGGGCGGCTTTATTGGCGGGAATCACACTTACGAGGGTGCTCTTGAGATGGCAAAGAAAAGTCTGAAGATGGCAGAGAAAAAGACCTAGTGTTCAACATCAAAGATAATTACTCCATTGCAATTGTGCTCAGGTCGTTTCATTTATTGCATTGTATTTGTATCAAGTCACAGCCATAGCTGAATCTCATTGAAATAAAAAATAACTATGAAAGTTGGTTACTCTGTTTGTTATTATGAATGGTATGTTTTACTCATAATGAGAATCAGTTTCTTTTCTTCATATATTTTTTATTGCAAAAACTTGTATTATTAAGATGAGTATTTAGCAAGTGTAGCATTGATTTCTGTACTTACAAGTAAAAGATTACGATTTGTTTTAAGTTAGGTATCTTTACACTATCAATGTTTGATAGTAAAACTACAGTAAAACATTATTTTCTCAAACTCAATATGACTGAGCATATAAATCATCCAAATATACAAGGATTTGAGATGCAAGGTGAAAAACATATACCAGCTAAAAAACAGTGCATGGGACTTCTGATTCATTAAAACATATCTGGCATATGAAATATCATTATTTGAGGCATTAAAGTTCAATTGTATTTATACATGCAAGTAGTATTTGGAAGAAAAAAAATATTTGGTCAGATTTGATGATTAAGTCCTGTGTAAGCTGGTTCATGTTTCCTGCATTGATCAGAACACTAGCTTGTGTTGTTAATAAAAAAGTATTGTTTGTTTTGTTTTTAGCTCACCTGAGCTGAAAGTTCAAGTGTAGGGTGGGGCCACCTTTTTTGTGGAGGGGGGGGGGGGCAATTTTATGACTATTAAACTATCCTGTCACAAAAGAGGATCAATGTTTTACATAAGAATTTGAAAATCTTTTGTATACAGGATCAATTCTTCTACATTTTCCATATATTTTTTATATGACTCCATAAATTTGATTTCATAATGGTTATTGTTGCTCAGGTGAGCGATGTGGCCTATGGACCTCTTGTTTCTTTTAATTTCCACTGAAATTTTCATATGTACCGTTTTTTCATCGGGAGGTTATATTAAAGGAAAAGCCAATTCTTCGATACATGGAATTTATTACAATACTTGGAAGTCTGATTTTATGCATGTTGCACAGTGTATCAATTGATAATAAGAACAGTCCAGAATAATATATCTCAAAACTTTTAAATACCAGTAAACCATTCTTAAATTAACAGAAAATCATTATTTATTTTTTAAAATATGAACACGAAAATCTAATTGATAAAATGAAAGTAATTCACGGGATTCATCTTTCCAAACTTGGGCGAAATGTTTTGAATAACTTGATCTAACTAGATTTTGTTTATTCTATTTTTAAAGATGGACGATTTCCTTAGAAATAAAGAACATACTCGGTAAATGTCAATATTTCGCAACAAAACATTCTTCAAGTCCCGAGAAATGAAAGGACCATGTTTTTTTTGTTTGTTTGGGTTTTTTTTTGGGGGGGGGTGTTATTTCATTTTTTTGTATTATTGTATTTCATGCTAAAAATATCCATTAGCAAAAGAAAAAAAGAATTACGATTTATTGACAATTATATATCGTACAGAAAACTGATTAATATTCGGGATAACTGCTGTCCTCTGTCAGATCCTTGTCAGATCCTCGTTCATCTTCGGACTGACCATGTGCATTATGGCCACCATCTTCGTGTTCGAATTCAGGATGGGACCTAAATCCAGGATGGGACATGCCCTCAAATCGGCCATGGTTGATGATAGGAGGCACCACTTTCATCCGAGGGGGGAGACCAGGATAGTATGGATGTGGTTTGAACTCGTAGTTACACTTCACAGGACATCTCTGGCCGTGAAATTCTTCATATTTATAAGTCATGTGACCATGACCTGGAGGTTTACACTTTGGTTTAGGTGGACACTTGCACTTGATTTTGCAGGAGAAAGCACAGTGAAGCCCATTGAGGGTCTTATATTGGAGAACTTTTTGACAAACTCCCGGATATTCCTTGTACATGGGGATTTCCGGACACACTGGAAGTCGGGGGCAGTTGCACTTGACGGTGCAGTTTACAGGACAGATGCGACCGTTTAGATTATTAAAGACAAAATCATGACGACAAAGGTTTTCAAAGCCAGAAGTTTTGGGAAGATCGGGGCATTTCGGTAAAGTAGGACAAAAACAGCCAATGTTACACTTGGTTGGACATCTTATACCGTGTATATAGGTATAATGGTAGTCGTAGCTACATATGTCTTTGTACTTTGGGTGAGTTTTCAAGGGTGGACACTTTGGTGCTGGGGGACAGTGACAAACTCTGTCACATCTGTAAGCACATCTCCTATCCCCAATAGCTTTGTATCTATACACATGTTTACACAAGGCTGCACTCGTCTTATCAATTTTTGGACATTCTGGAAGAGGTGGACAGGAACATTCCACGGCGCATTTCACTGCGCATTGCTTGTTGTTTATCTTCTTGTAAGTAAAGGTAAAACGACAGAGGTCTTCTAAACCTTTATACTTATCAATTGAAGGGCATACGGGGAATTTTGGACACTCGCATTCCGCTTCACACTTCACAGGACAGTGAACCCCGTTGATATTCTCATAGGTGAACTTTGGAGTACAAGTAGAGTTTGATTGCTCCAGTATTTTTGGACATGCAGGAGCCGGGGGACAGAAACAATCCACATTACATCGAACCGGGCAATGGTTACCAAATACTTTCTCATAAACGTAGGTAGGAAAACAATGCTTGGCGGCCGTGCTGTTGCTAGGGATCGGCGGACATTTTGGAACCGGTGGACACCGGCACGTGACATTGCAGCCAACTGCGCATGTCAACCCATTGATCTTTTCGTACGTGTAAACTGGTTGGCACAATCCTTGTCCATGTGTCGGGCATTTGGGGACAGGAGGGCAATTACATGTGGTGGAGCATTTCATAGGACATTTCTTCTTGCCTATCATTTTGTATGTAAACTGGTTGACACAAAGGTTGCCGTATTTTGGATTTTGCTTTATTTTGGGACACGTGGGTGGCTTTGGACATAAGCATTTCAATGCATACTTAACGGCACATAAAAGTCGGTTGATGTTTTCGTATATATAGATGACATGGCAGTTTTTAGGAATAACTTTCGGGGGTGTTGGCAAAGGAGGACAATTGCATTCCACATGACAACTCACGGCGCATTGCTTTTTGTTGATCGTTTTGTATTCGACGACGTGCTTACAAAGATTAGAGTGATTTTTATTTTCTGGTAGCGGGGGGCATCGAGGAATCGGTGGACACCTGCACTCTACCACACATTTGATAGGACACGTCAAACCATGATCCGGTTTTGAAAAAATGTATCTTGTTCTGCAAAGATGGATGGCGTTGTTGTTTATCGGTGGACATTTTGGCAAAGGATTACAGTGGCAACTACTCGTACAGTTAACAGCACAAACAAGCCCGTTTATTTCCTTGTATGCATAAACAGAAGTGCAGGTCCCGTATTTTGGTTTCTGAAGTGGGGGACATTTAGGTAAGGGAGGACATTGACAGCGAAATGTACACTTTATTGGACACAAAATCCCATTTATCCTTGCATTTACAAATATTTTTTGACAAAGATCCTTGTGTTTTCCAAAGTGTGTTAAAGATGGGCATTTTGGGATTGATGGACATTCGCATTTATTGTCGCACTTTATCGGGCACTTGTTGCCATGAATCATTTTGTACGAGTATTGAGGTTTACATAGACTAGCATATCGCCCCTTTACTGGTTTACATACTGGAACACGTGGACATCTACACACCAACTGACATTTCACTGCGCAACTTCTACCCTGGTAATCTTTATACGTGTACAAAGGTTTACAAAGCTTGGCCTCATCAGGTTTTTGGGGCGGGCACTTTGGAAGTGGAGGACATCTGCAATCAAGTTTACATCTGACTGGACATCTATAAGAACCTACAAATTTGTAAGCGTAAACAGGCGAACACAGATTTTCTTGACCTTTCGGCGGCATTGGACATTTTGGAGCAGGTGGACACCCACATTGAATGCTGCACCTAACAGGACATAGTTTGCCAAATCTTTTCTGATATTCATACACGGGTTGACAGAATCGAACTTCTCCGTCGTTTGGAATAGGTGGGCAGCGAGGGGGAGGGGGACAGAAGCATTTTCGTGTACACTTCACTGGGCATGTCTTACCGTTGATCTTCTGAAATTTGTAAACCCGTTGACAGTTTCTTCCCTTATGCTTTCCTACACATGGCGGTTTTGGAGGACAAGAACACACAGTTTTACATTTGACGGGACAGTTTTTACCGTTGATTTTCTTATACTGGTATTGCTCGAAACAGAGTTGGCCAAAACCTTTGGTCTTTGGAGGAGTTGCGCACTTTGGCAGAGGAGGACAGAAGCAATTTAGCAAACATTTGATCGGACGACGGTGGCCGTCAATGGTGGCGTAAACGTATCGGTGGTGGCACAGATGACCGTATTTACCTTTTGGAGTCGGACACGTTGGAACAGGAGGGTAGGAGCACCTATACTTACAATGTACCGGGCATTGTTTCCCACCGACTGTGATGAATGTATAGGATACATTGCAGTAGCTGTGAGGTTTCTTACAGACGGGCCGTGGCGGACACCGGCAATCGTATTCACACCCCACCGGACACAAACCGTTCTCTGTCTGCGCCAGTTTGTAGTGGAGTCTACAGTGAGGTTTAGGTTTGGCACATCGTGGAGGGGGTGGACATTTAGTTCTCGTATTTCTTGGCCTCGGCCGAGAATCTGAAATGATGAAACTCAAAGATTTCATCTGTTTTATTTTTGTAACCTTGCTTGAAATCAACAGTGGATTAAAATGTAGTTATCCTTCTTATTTATATTTTGTTAGAGATATTGACCTTTGACGTACATGTATTGTGGAAAAAAATTAATATCATGATTGCTATCTCCGGAGATCAACCAATTTTAAGAGATTGGGACAAATCATAGCAGATTATGTATTAATGTTTGATTTTAGTGCACAAAACTGACACGGTATTTAAGACCTACCTGTACGAGAGGTATGTGAGCAACAGACGTTTAGCGATAATCCCTCTACTGTGGTACATTTGTATCCACGTGGACAGGGTGAGTGATTCGAACACGTGACCAGTGTATTAGCCTTCGTTAAGAACGGTGTCTTTCTTTCACAAGGATTAAATGCTATAAATTATAGGAAAACTACTTTGTAGGTAAATGATACCCATTCAAAATCAAATATATTTTAGGAGGTTAGATTATTCTTAGACTTTCAAAAAATTTCCGAAAAAAATTACATATATTTGTAATTTTTTAAATCAAGTATACATGTATATGACGAGAAATACAGTTAAGAAAAAGTTTACTCCTTAAAATGGCAAGGTCACGATTTAGGTCAAAAATTACTTTTCAGATTTAAATGTTTACAAAACTTCAGTAAGGCATTTTTTAATAGGCAAACAAAATTTGAGTGTCATTCGTTGAGTTATAAGCGAGTTACAGAGCTTACAATTCTTTCCTAAAATGTTTTTGTTTACATTTTAAATGTAAAAGTAAAAATTCCAGTTTAAGACCTGAAATGAATGTGTTAAACGTTAGAAACTGTTTATTTTTGCTTAAAATGAATTAGAAAATAAACAAATTAGCTTGAAAAAGATTTTTACTGGTATATTGAACCTATGTAGACAAAACAGGACACGAGCCTTGTTTACATGACAAAGAATTGCGAGGCCTGTATCTTGCTTATAACTCAACGACTGACTCTGAAATTTCAGTTGATTGCGAGGCCTGTATCTTGCTTATAACTCAACGACTGACTCTCAAATTTCATTTGATTATTAGAAATGCATTCCTAAAGCATTGTAAATAATAAAAACATAAAAAAAGAATTTAACCAAAATCGTGACCATGTCCCTTTAGCGAAGATTGCTTAAAAAAGGAAGTGTAAAGATGATTCATAGAACCGATTCTTACACAGGCAATTGTGCCTCACGTGAAATTCACGTTAATTACACGTTAATTTAACGTTAAAAATTCACGTGAAATTTACGTTAAAAGAGCACTCGCGTGAAATCACGTGAAATATTTTTCGTGAATTTCATGTGAATGTTTCACCTGTAATTTCAGTGAAAAATGTGTGAAAATTTCAATTGGCTGTGTAATACTCTAAAACTCCCCTAACTCTTAAAAATAAACAAAATGTTTAATCAATACCACTAACTGCAAAGAAATGAAAAAAGATAAGTCTGTCCATCCCTACTTCAAATTCACGTTACGTACCTATAGCACATGTCTTCTGATAGCAAACGGATTTTTCCGGACAGGATCTGGAACTTTTACACCGGATTTTCCGGCCATCTTCGTCCGTGAGGAATCCGTATGGTCCAGCGGCCGGATCAAACGCAGCTTAATGAGATGTTTATAAAAATATATTGACTGTGAATATATATCAAAGTATCAGGTGAGATAACTTATTCCGGTAGATAATTTATTTAATAATTAAATCTCTGGGTTTCTGTGTTATATTTGACTAACGTAATACTTTACGATTTTTTTGCTTAAAGAAAAACATTCTTAAATCTTATGAGACTTCCGTTAGATAAACTGTAACAACTTACACTGAATCAGCCATATTTCGAAACTGGTCAAACAGTAATTCTAATAAAGCATCTGTCACTAGATTAATTGATTTGCAACATGATCTCCAGCCCTTGAGAGACTAAAATTAAAACTTTTTATTCAGGTATAATTACCCGCTTTCCAGCAGAGGAAGAAGCAGAAGGAGATATAAAGGGTTCGTCGCGTCATCTTCTGGGAGACGACCGACGGAGCGACTATGTGGTCCGGAGTTCAAATCCTAATAAAAACAATGGAAACAAGGCATTCCGAAACAGGACAATTTTATATTGATTAAAGCAATGAAAAGGACTGGGTTTAAAAAAAACCCAATCTATTGTAAATTAAAGAAAATTCCAAACCTTTCCAAGTAAATTCCTTTTCTTATTTAAGCGATTCGTTGGAGCAATGACCGACTGATGTTAAAACATGTGGCGGAAAGTAACTATTATAACGTCCCAAACATGTTTGGTGTTCATTCAAGGATTAATTACAAAAGGCAAATGCTTAGGATATGTCGGATTTCTGCATAACTGAGTATAGGTCTCTTTATACTTACACTCTAGGGAACATTGATTGTAAGAGGCTGAAGCTGGAAATCGAATGAAAAAGAAAGTTCAAATACAAGTGTTCGATTTAATAATAAGTTCTTCTCAGTTTATTTGGAAGTAATATGGAATTAATATATTTGTGAAGTAAGAGAGAAAAGGTATTATGTAAAATAAGATGGGGGAATAAGGCAAATAAAAAGCCTATCATATTAAGACGGATAAGATAGCCTACTGAAAAGTAAAAAAAAACAACAACCAAAAAACAACCACATATACTGTGTCTGATAACTCTTTCAAAATGTATGTTTAACATAACATTGATTTGTAACCGTTAAGTAGGTTCAATACTTGAAATAAAATGATTTGAATTAGTGTACAAACATATTCAAATAGCATCACTTTTTTTAAAGCAAAAGCAATGACCCACTATATCTTAGAAATATCATTTTATATCCCCTAAAAGTGGAACGTTTAAGGAAAATAGTAGAAGTAATGGCAAACTTTACTGCTGCTCTGTGACTGAATGGCTCAGTTGTTAGATCACTAGACCTTATGTAACCTTAGAGAGATGGGATTTTTAGGTTTTAGGTTTGATTCCACCAAAACTTGAGGCAATGTTTTGGTATTAATGAATAAAATTTAATTTGAAATTATATCTTACATTTGAAGCAATAGGCATTTGTGCCATCATCGCATTATCGCGCCATCTTACTATCGACCCAAACCTCGATGGTGCGATGGCACGATAGTGAGGCACATGGCCCTATCCCGATTCCATATATCTTCTAATACCTGTATGCAACAAAATTATAACGTTATAAAAACAAAGTGAAATAAATATATTTGCAAGCGTAAATAATTATTCATGAACCTCTTGTTTCTTTGAAACAAACTTTAAAGTGACAATGTGGCTCAAAAAAAGAAAATATTTTACATTTTAGCTCACCTGAGCTTTTCTGATCACTTTTTGTGCGGCGTCCGTCTGTCCGTCCGTCTGTCTGTCCGGCTGTCTGTTTTTACATTTTAGACTAACCAAACTTGGCCCAAAGCCAAGGTGAAGGGGATTTAAGTTTTTAAAATGTAGGACCGCGCCCTCTTTCAAGGGGGGGGGGGTTAATTAAGAATTATTGAGAATTTGTATGTATTTTTCAAAAATCTTCTTCTCTAAAACCATTTGACCAGAAAAGAAGATGATTAAAACTTGTGTGGAAGCATCCTCATGTAGTGTAGATTAAAGTGTGTTCAAATCAAAGATCTCCGGTGGAAGGGTGGGCCAAAATGGGAGGTTGGGGGTTCGAATTTGTACATAGGAATATATTGCGAAAAATCCGTAATCTTTTTCTCAATAACCGATCGACCAGAAAAGTTGAAACTTGTGTGAAAGCAGAAAAGGGCCACAATGGGGGTCGTATTTTTACAATTTGATTAAAATCGGGGTGTCGAATATGTACATAGGAATATTATTGTATGGATAAAAATGTAAAGTTTTAAAATCTTCTTTCTCAAAAAACATTTGGCCAGAAAAACTGAAACTTGTTTGGAAACATCCTTAGGTAGGGTAGATTCAATTTTGAATACCGGGGGTAAAGAAGGGACATAATGGGGGTCAAAATTTTACACTGAAATACATATACATAGAGAAAACTCTTTAAAAATGTCGTCTCAGAAACCGGTCGGCCATTAAAGCTGAAATTTGTGCTTTTTTATATCTCATCTTATAACCATGCATCCATATATATATATAATATTTTTTTTAAATCAAGGTAAACATTTTTATGCATGCAGTTAAAGAATAAATTATTCACCAGCAAAGACGTCCCAGTCACGATACAGTATAATACAGTGTTTCTGGGAGCTAAAAGTTGCTGTATTTGAATTTTTTTTTGGCATATGATAACATAAGTGTAGTGTAAATAATGTAAATATACATGTTTAAATATCCATATTTCTTTTATTTTATCCACTCAAACACTGCGTATCACGTTCCACAACATAACCTTCTTTTTATAATTCTTTATACAGATATGAACAAACTTTATCATAAAACACAGGGGAAAATGAAGCTAAATTATTCATATAGACAAATTTACAATTTCTAGAGTTATCTACTAATGGCCAATTACACAGTGAAACGTAGGTCTGACGGGTCTAGCTTTTATATAATATGTTTGTGATTGTTTACTAATCTACAATACATGTCACTTTAGTAAATTATTTACATATTTACATGAAATTTGTTTAGAATAATTTAATATTTATAACTCTTTATCGTAACACTTTTCAATAAATGTGCTTTTATCTCCACTCCGTTCAATGATAATGGGAGCTAGTCAGTGGAAACTAGTGACTCTAACCTGACTATTATACATAAACAAAACATCTAAGAATTGCTAACTATAGCGATAAAACAGGGTTTTTTTTCACGAAATGGTTATTTTTTTGTTTAGTGTTGAAGGAAAATCAAAGACTCTAACGTCGTAATTTTTTAAAATCAATTTAAATTGAAGTTTTTTAATAGCAAGTACGCAGATTCTTAAAGGAAAACCATGACCGATTGGCATTAAAACTTACCAACACATATCTCTGGTCGCGATTTGAAACATAAAATAAAAAAAACAAAGGTTAAAAAAAAACATCTGTCCACTTTCTGCATACAAAGGTCAAAAGGTGATCACTTGGCAGGTTCTTCATATATGTACATGTAACAAAAGGTGTCTTAGGTGACAAAACGTCTCCATAATGACAATGACGAAGCAAGGCACAGAAGTTTTTAGCAGTATCGACTTATTCGTCAGTAAGAACGTTAAATGTAAAAACAATCTGAATGATCTTAGTTATGACAGATAATTATATTTGCAATAACTAGCATTATATATAGAATAGCAGGCTACATGGACAAGAGGACAACGAAAAAAATGGCATTATAATGCGATCCGAGGTATGTACATGTATGTTGAATAATTTACTAAGATTAGTAATTACCCTCCACATATAACGAAGATTCTGGATTCAATATCACATATTTACAATATAGAGTTGCTCGTGTCGTTACAACCCATGCGTGGTTAGAAATGTTATATTCACTGTTTTATTATGATGAAAATAATTGTAAAGAAAGTGGGTTGTCACGATTTTGGTCAAATTTATTTTTCTGTTTTTATTATCTAAATGCCTCAGGAATGCATTGCTAATGGACAAATGAAATGTGAGAGTCAGGCGTAGAGTTATAATTAAGGATGATACAGGGCTCACAATTCATTATCATGTAAACAAGACTCGTGCCCTGTTTTTGTTAACATAGGTTCAATATACAAGTAAAAAAATCTTTTTCAAACTGATGTGTTTATCTTTATATTTGTTTTAAGCAACATACATTAAGCAATTTAAATAAACAGTTCCTAACGTTTAACACATTCATTTTAAGTCTAAAACTGGAATTTTCACTTAAACATTCAAAATGTAAACAAAAGCTTTGTTTACCTAGCAAAAAATTGCAAGCTCTGTAACTCGCTTCTAACTCAACGAACGACAATCTGGGCGCACAGGGCGATTGAAAATTTCATGGATTAATTTTGTACATTTGTTGAATTATAAGATTGTTATTTGTTCTTTTTGAGACGTGGAATTGGTGGAAAAATGTTTGAAATGCAAAAGGTTTTATCATAATATGGGTCTGAATATAGCAACATAACGCAATATGATACAAAGCTTACTTATTTACAACTGTTTTCAAAAGATTTTGTTGTCTCTGGGTCAAATCTCCACGAATTTGAAACGAGTAAAGATGTCATGTTTCAACATGAAATACGCTGCTTTAAAAAAAGATGGAGTGATTACCCAGAGATAACAAGTTACTAGTATAGTATATACTTTTTCAAAGTATGTTTGGAAGGAAAACAAATAAAGTCCAAAGCTATGACAATGTTGTTTTAAATACTACTTTTTATTACACCATATAAAATCACGCTTGGCTCACTGGTTTCGTGCTTGATTAATGAGATTTTTTTGGGTTCAAATCCTGCTGGTGTATTTTTAAAAATTATTTTATGTTTAAATTTATGTTAATATAACATGTTGAACAATAGAATATGTTTGAATTTGTCGTTATTGATTCCAGCTATATGCACAATATTTTTTGTTCGTATTGCTAGTATATTATGATATAAAATATAATTAAATAATATGACTGCATTGAAATAGATATGCATTAACATTTGAAGTATAACTACTTTTCGATTTACTCCTGATGACCCTTTTCAGAAAGCTTGTAAGTTTTTTTTTAATATAGTAGGAATAAACATGTACTTCAACTCTCAAAAAATACCTTGTAATAATTGAGTAATCAATTTTTGTTCGAGCCAGTAGCATTTCGAGGTCATGGACATTAAAATCCCAAATGATTCGTGTCGACGATTCCTGCAAACTTACAATCTTGTGCGCCCACTTGCTTACCGATTTTTTTTTTACATTAATAAGAAATAAATAAGAACAAAAGAGAAGAAAACGTGGACATCAATGTGAATGGCTTTATTCCATGTACACATATATTACACAAACTGAGAAGACTGTCTCTACTTCTGCAGGCCGTATTTACAGTCGTACGCGCAGTCCACCGCGCACTTCTTTCCGTGGATGATCTTGTACACGAATCTGGCGTCGCAGTGAGGGTGATTGGTGCAGTGTGGGGGCTCCGGGCAGTGGCACGAGTACTTACAACCCACCTGGCACCTCTTCTTCCCGATCCTCACGTACTTATACTTAACGGTACAGTATTCGTCTGGGTGGGGACAAACAGGTTTAGGGGGACATTTGCAGTCCAGTTTACAGCCGAGAGGACACTGTCGACCATTGACGTACTTGTAAGTGAATACCTGCTGACAGAGACCCGTGTACTTCTTGTAGCGAGGAATGGGAGGGCATTTGGGTGACGGTGGACAGTAGCATTTGTGAGTACACTTGATCGGGCAGGTCAGGCCATGGATGACCTTGTGTTTGTACACAGGGACACACAAGCTTTGGTACCCAACATCCGTCTTTACCGGGGGGCACTTGGGTTTGGGTGGGCAGTGACACACCCTGACGCATCGCACTGCGCATACTTTGCCAAATATGGTCTTGTATTGGTAGACGGGTTTACATAGGTTATCATAATCTTTGTATTTCTCACACTTAGGCAATGGTGGACAGGTACACTCCATGTCACAGGCGATGGCGCATTTTTTGTTGTGGACCATTTTGTACTTGAACACGGGGTGACACAGTGCGCCGTACGTTTTGTGTTTTTCCAAGGAAGGACAGAGAGGAGGTGGTGGGCAATGACACACGGCCTCACACTTAATGGGACAAGACAGGGAACCAATCTGTTTGTACGTAAACTTTGGTGTACACAAATGCTTGTCCGACTCCAAGATTTCTGGGCAGGTGGGAGGTGGTGGACAGAAACAATCAGGTACGCATCTCACCGGACATCGGTTTCCATAGATACGCTTGTACAGGTACTTCGGTTTGCAGTATCTAGACGAGCCTGCGTATGTTGGCATGGTCGGACATTCGGGTACCGGAGGACATCTGCACTTAACGTTACACTTGACGGCGCAAGTCAATCCATTCAGGACCTTGTACTCGTAAGTCGGCTGGCACAGCTTCCTGTTCACAACCGGACATTTTGGAAATGGTGGACAGTGGCATTTTGTAATACATTTGACTGGACATCTCTTTTCATGGTATGTCTTGTAGACAAACTGTCTGGTGCACAGCTTTCCGTACTCAGAATGGTAAGAAGTGGGAGCACATCGTGGAGGTTTCGGACATTTGCATTTCAGTTTACAATCGACAGCACATATCAGACCGTTGATAGACTTGTAACTATAGACGGGATGGCATGTTTTAGCGTACTTCGTGGGACATTTGGGTAATGGGGGACATCGACACTTGACATCACAAGAAACAGCACATCTCTTTCCATGGAAGGAATCGTATTTAATGTCGTGGTAGCAGAGATCCTGCATGCTCTCGTAAGCAGGAGGAAGAGCAGGACATTCCGGTAAAGGAGGACAGCGACACTCCACAATACACTTGTAGGGACAGCTGATTCCATACTTGGGCTTCGTGAACAGGAACCGATCTCGACAAAGGTGCGCGTTCTCTTTGCTAATGTCAGGACATTCGGGTTTAGGGTCACACGAACATTTCTCCACGCACTTGACAGCACAAAGTTTTCCATGGATTTCCTGGTAGGTATAGTGGGGCTTGCAAACACCATGCTCGATTTCTCTCATCGTTGGACACTCGGGGAGAGGTGGACATTTACACTTAACGTGGCAGGATATGGGGCAAAAGTTGCCGTGGATGTACTTGGATTTGTAAACTCTCTGGCATAGGTGAGAGTACTCGCCATATTTCTCGAGAGATGGACATCTTGGAATACGCGGGCATTTACATTTATAGCTACAACTCACTGGACATTTGTTGCCGTGGATTTCTTTATATTTGTAGTAGGGCTTGCATACATCCACATAGCCTCGGTACTTCCTGCGACATTTCGGGACCGGTGGACAGCGGCAGATATTCCTGCAAGACACAGCACACCTCTTGCCGTGGAAGTCTTTGTAGGTGAACACTGGTCTACACAGTCCCTTGTATCCGCCGGTGTACCTGTTGACCGGGCACTTCGGGAACGGTGGGCATCTACATGTGAGGTCGCATCTGACTGGGCACTTCTTGCCGTCAAAGTCTCGGTACGTGTAAACGGGAGAACAGTAATTTTCGTAATTGGAATACGCCTTTGGACATTTTGGTTCAGGGGGACATCCGCACTGCACTTTACATTTGATAGGACAGCGTTTGCCGTGGCGCATCTCGTATTCATAAACGTGGCGACATAGGCTGAACTGGTTGTAGTACTTCAGGTCCGGGCACCGTGGCGGGGGTGGACAGAAACATTTGGACACACAGCTGACGGGGCACTTCCTGTCGTTGATGCGTTTGTAGCTATAGATCCTGGGACAATACCTCTGGTAACCACGGTACTTGATCTCGCATTTTGGAGCCGGTGGGCAGGCACATATGGTTCGGCATCGCACAGCACACTTCTTGTCGTGAATATCTTTATAGGTATAGCGCCTATAGCAGAGTTGTCCGTACTTGCCGTATACGGGGGGATAGGCAGGACACTTTGGGAAGGGTGGACAGCTACACTCAAGTTTACACTTGGTGGGGTACCTCCCTCCGTAGACCGTGGCGTAAGTGTACTTTGGGTGACACAGGTTTCCGTATTCACCTGTATAGGTTGGACATCTCGGTACAGGTGGTAGTCGACAAGAATACTTGCACCTGACCATACAGCGCTTGCCCCCGTAGATGGTGATGTACCTATAGGATACTGTGCAGTAGGAGTGGGGGCGCCGACAGACCGGCGGTTTGGGACAGGAACACTTGTATGTACATCCGGTCTGGCAGAGACCGTATTTGGTTTGTGTCAGTTTAGGCTCTGCCCTACAGAATCGCTTCTTTCGACAGGGTTCCGGGGGAGGACATTTATTTTTAGGCTCTATTAAAAATAAAAGATAAAAGGTTGGGATATTAATTTGAGTCAAATACAGCATCTTTGTCCTAAATATAAACAAAAAGAGATGAATTAATATAATTTATTGAATTTATTTTAAGAAGACAAATTCTTTCTCTATAGTCTGTTCCAAGGTATTTATGCTTGCACATTTGGACAATTTTTAATAAAAATACACATAACTGTGAAAGAAGTGCAATTGAAATCGATAAAAGGGAACATTTCCAAGATAACTTAATTCAAACATTATCATTTATTCACAGGAACGAAAACAGATTTCCTACGGAGATTTATAATGAGGAATGTTGACATCTTTTCTCCATTCGGAAATCACTCGGAATACCTCGCACAATTTTTAAACGTTATCATCCGGGTACCTTCATCTCTTTAGCAATAGAAAATCCCCGTATACTTTTTATTTTTAGCCGTGTATTGAAACCTGACAAGCTAGAGGGGGCGTTTCAAAGGGGAAATCTTGGGATTTTTTCATACTATTGAATGAACAGCGTCTGAATCAAGAGGTATTTGTAAATATATTGAATAATTTAAGAAAATGTGCGGCAAAATTATCTTGGGACAGACTATCAATAAATGTAAATCTATCGCGCATTGATTTTGGTTATCTACATGGCTGTTTTTTTTAAAACTCACCTGGACAACAGACCTTGATTTTCCAGGTGTTTGTACACCTATAGCCGTATGGACACTTTTCCTTGGAACATTTGAAGAGTGCACCATTCCTGGTCAAATATGGAGTACTATATGAACAAGGATTTCGCGCTGAAAAAAATGTAGAAAATACGACACTTTAAACTAGTATAGGCCTTTGAGGAAAATATTTTTTGTATTCCTGTATCATACGCGTTGTTTTTATGTTCCTCTACGATTTATCCTGTCAGCATTTATTTATTTTATTTGGGAGCAGAGGTTGTCAGAGCATATAAAACATTGGTTAAAGTATTAAATCTTAAAACAAAATCATAATGTGATGACTTTATTTTGATATATCTGTTGAAATCAGTATAATTATCTAGAATAGTATAAAATGTTTATATAAGACGAAAGGAGAGAAGAAACATATAATATGCATACTCATAATTTCTCTATAATTTACCTTTACAAATACGTTTTCTATAGAAACAGGAAAACGTTCATATATGTAGTCAAGATAGTGTGCTTTAATATTAACTCTATTAAATAACTTTAGTGATTTTTAAAACAAACCTACCCGCGCAGCAAAATTCTCTTTCGCAGTAAAATCCATCAGGACATCCATTCTTGTGAACACATTTCACCGTTACTCCATAGCGGTCAGTTAGAGCGCCATATCTGCACACATTGAGGCATTCTAAAAGCAAAAATAAAACAGTAGTATTTTCCCATTTCGATGATAAATTCTAACATATGTTTTAAAAAGATATAATTTCACCAAATAATCGCTGAACACATTGAGTTCATAAAAAAAAACCACTTCGTTTAAAATAAGAAGCAGCAACAACCGTTACAATTAACAGAGACTAACGAGATACTAATAATCTATGAATATTTAAGATTTTCTTTTAGATAAAATGAAAATTAATGACAATACAAGGTAGATCTGCATTACTTGCTAATTGTAGGAAAACAATAAGCACCAATGCAGTAGTTATTGCCCCCATCATTCATTCTGTCAGGGTCTTTCATAAGTCGTGTTTTATACCCTTTTGAGTCGATAAGAATAAAACCTTGCACATTAGTTAATGATATTAAGACTTATTTTTCAGGTACCACTTAATATTCATACAACGGTACCTACACCAACATGTACACAGAAAGGGGGGATTGTAAATGTTGTTTTCTCGCTTGGATAGATGTAACTACATGTTACTCAATGGACAAGAACCGGTTTCTATGAGGATTTGTTATAATTGTTAATTTTAATTCCGATCAAAGTATATGTTTTCCACCAATATACATACACAAGTAAAAGCAGTCCTACATATAACAAGATCAAAAGTACAATATCCTACTTATACACATTAACTTTCCCGATTCCTAAGCATGTACACTGCTTAATGAATCTTGAATATGAACCACAGGGTTGAGGCAGAGTTGGATTCTCACAAGAACCTAACACGGAATAGAAATATCCACAGACTAAGTAAATCTAAACAGCCAAAGTAAATCTATTCTTTCAAAGAGGACAGATCTATACAGCCATAGTAAATCTAAACAGCACACGTACATGTATATGTAGTTTCTCCCACGAGAGTCTGACAGAAATAGAGGATATCGACAAACAAGGTAGATCTAAGCAGCCACGGTGGATCTTAACAGCCAAAACAATTTAAACAACATTGTTCTCAACAATCAAGACTGATATAAATAGCGTAGAAAGATTAGAAAATACAAAGAAGACAAATCTTCACAGCCAAAGTTGATATATCTAAACACTCAAAGAAGATAGAAATTAACAGCCAAAGTATATTTCAACATCGAATTGTAGATCTATAAAGTTCTAAACAACCAATAAGATCCAAACACATCTAGACAAAACAACAAATAAAAAATCAAAACTTATTGTCTTATTTGAAATTTAAATTGCTTAATTTTTAAAACGCATTATATACTTGCTTTGTTGTTTGATTGAGCGTGTAGGTCTTTCTTTGTTTCACCCTCCAATAGAACATGTATTGTAATATGTTTGTTAATCAATTAATTACTGATTGTTTATGCAGTGCAAACTAGAGAACAGCCAATTCATTGATATAGCTACGGTTTTAGAATTTCCATCAAACATTCTATAAATTATCTTGTAATGTTAAACGGTTATAGTAAATCCTGATAAAATGATTGTACGCAGAAAGTGACTTGGATTTGTGTCCAGTATAGAGAACTCTTACAATCAACAACCCAAAAACGTACGTTCTTAAGCATAGGTTTTAGAATTTAGACTTAATACTTCAATGAACATAATAAATACAGAAATCATAAGGAGAATGATACCTATTGAAAATTTGCTATAGATATTTCCACTAATTCGCAATACTGATAGAGCGATGTTAATAGCTATACTGTACATGCAGGTCCCTAGAGTACTTTGTTTAAGGGGTGGTTAAAGCGCGGATCGAGTGGGGGGGGGGGAGGAGTTAAGTGGGAAAATTCAAACTTATTTAATTCACATAGTTAAGTTACCGAACTCAGGCCTCAGATTCCCATCCCTTCATTGCAAGCAAAATTATTCCTCAGACTCCCTGAGATTAATTAAACTTTTATATAAACAATATGATGTTCCGGACCCAATGGCCTTATTTAAGGGGTGGGTTAGGTAACGAACTATTTATCTATCTTTGCATATATGTCATTACTGATATAGTGAACAAACATGGCAACGTATATTTTGGGGTGGTTCAAATAGCAACCTCTTTAACATCTTTGACAGAGCTCGGCCGAAATTTTGCAATAGGGGGCTGTTCCTTCTAGTAACTTTTATCACTTTTTCCACAATACGATGTGTGGTGGTTTGATTTTATTTGGACAATGCCAATAACTTAAAGTCTTTTATTTAGTTTCGTCAAATGGCGAGTAATGAGAATTTACATAAAAATTCGGTTTGTAAATAAAAACTTATTACTTGTAAACTGAATAAATCTCTCTATGCCAATGATGAAAATCACATTTCAATAAAAAGAAAACAATTCTTTAAAAAATGAAATATTTATTCGAATATATTGTTTTTATTAAAATACGTTTTTGAAAAGTGCTTATAATTCTGTACTGCTAACAGACTATATATTGTTAGGGTTGGTTTGTTGTTGTTGTTTTTTGTTTGTTTGTTTTTTTTTTGCAATTGGCGGATGGCTCTGTCTGTTTTGGTAAGAGGCTGACGGAGTGACCTTTACCTTCTATAAAGCGGTGGTCATTTCCCGCCTCACACAAAAACATAATAAAACGGGGAAATCCCCGTCCAAACGTGGAAGAGCTAAAAAAAATGTTATAATGATCGGGTTTCCATTTTACAGATCACGTGATCATTTTGATGCATTCTAGGTGCGATATAAAGCCATAGTAACAGCAACAATTGGTTTTTAGCTCACCTAAAACCTCAAGTGAGCTTTTCTGATCACATTTTGTCTGTCGTCCGTCCGTCCGTCTGTCTGTCTGTCTGTCTGTAAACTTTTCACATTTTCGACATCTTCTCCAGAACCACTGGGCCAATTTCAACCAAACTTGGCACAAAGCACCTTTAGGCAAAGGGGATGCAAAGTTGTGAAAATTAAGGACCACACCCTCTTACAAAGGGAGATACATGTAATTAGAAATTATTGAAAATTTTCGTGAAATTTTCAAAAATCTTCTTCTCAAGAACCATTTAGCCAGGAAAGCTGATACTTGTGTGGAAGCATTCTCAGGTAGTGTAGATGCAAAGTTGTGAAAATCATGACCCCCGGGGTTAGGGTGGGGCCACAATGGGGGTTGGATTTTTACATAGGAATATATAGAGTAAATCTTTAAAAATCTTCTTCTCAGACACCAATCAGCCAGGAAAGCTGAAACTTGTGGGGAAGCATCATCAGGTAGTGTAGATCCAAAGTTGTGAAAATCAAGAACCCCGGGGGTAGGGTGGGGCCATAATTGGGGGGTTGATTGTTTACAAAGGAATGTATAGAGAAAAGTCTTTAAAAATCTTCTTCTCAGAAACTAATCAGCCAGGAAATCTGAAACTTGTGTAAAAGTATCCTCAGGTAGTGTAGATTCAAAGTTGTGAAAATCATGACCCTCAGAGGTAGGGTGGGGCCACAATGGGGGTTGAATTTTTACATAGGAATATATAGAGTAAATCTTTAAAAATCTTCTTCTTAGAAACCAATCAGCCAGGAAAGCTGAAACGTATGTGGAAGCATCATAAGTTACTGTAGATTCAAAGTTGTAAAAAGCATGACCCCCGGGGGTAGGGTGGGGCCACAATAGGGGGGTCGAATTTTTACATAGGAATATATAGAGTAAATCTTTGAAAATCTTCTTCTCAGACACCAATCAGCCAGGAAAGCTGAAACTTGTTTGGAAGGATCCCAAGGTAGTGTAAATTCAAAGTCGTGAAAATCATGACCCCCGGGGGTAGGGTGGGGCCTCAATGGGTATGTGTGTGAATTTTTACATAGGAATATACATGTAAAGAGTAAATCTTTGAAAATCTTTTTCTCAGACACCAATCAGCCAGGAAAGCTGAAACTTTTGTGTAAGCATCCTCGGGTAGTGTAAATTCAAAGTTGTGAAAATAGTGACCCCCAGGGGTAGGGTGGGGCCACAATGGGGAGTTGAATTTTTACATAGGAATATATAGAGTAACTCTTTAAAAATCTTCTTCTCAGAAACCAATCAGACAGGAAATTTGAAACTTATGTGGAAGCTTCTTCATGTAGTGTAGATTCAAAGTTTTGAAAATCATGATCCCTGGGGGTAAGGTGGGGCCACAATGGGGGGACGATTCTTGGACCTCACAAGGGGTTCAGAGTTTGATGTAGTTTTATATCCCATATATAATCAATTGTTTAGGATCTTGTTTAGAACTGCATGTGATATGTGATATACTCAACATGTGATATGACTATAAAATCATCCTGTTAGAAAAGTGACTTGATTATAAACATAAGAATATTCAGGGGGAAAATAATTTTTTTTATACAGGATCGACATGTATTATACGAAATTGTCCAGATATTTTATATCATGACTCCATTAAGCTGATTTTATCATGCCTATTGTTACTCATGTGAGTGATGTGGCCCATGGGCCTCTTGTTTGATTTCTTTCAGTCATCTACAACTGTAATTTTTAAATTTAGTTTATTTATAGACACAGGAATGTGCAACGTTTAATTAAGACGGTCTATTTGATCTTTTTCACAACAGAAAACTATTAGAAAACTGGAAAACATCTCATATGCTTGGATGTTATGGAAAATCATGTTTTGGAACTGAACTTAGACTGAAGTGGTTTGCACATTGTTATCTGAGTTATTTATAAATGTCAACGTCTTGAATTCCTATTTTAAAAACTGAAGATTTATTATTGCTAACATCGTGTACAATTGCATTAAAGGGGCATGGTCACGATTTTGGTCAAAAATTATTTTTACGATTTTAATGTTTATAATGCTTCAGTGAGACATTTTTGATAGGTAACAAAAATTTGAGTGTCATTCGTTGAGTTATAAGCGAGTTACAGAGCTTACAATTCTTTGCTATGTAAACAAAGCCTTTGTTTACATTTTGAATGTTGAAGTGAAAATTCCAGTTTTAGACCTAAAATAAATGTGTTAAACGTTAGGAACTGTTTATTTATGCTTAAAATGAATAAGAAGATAGACAAATCAGCTTGACAAAGATTTTTTACTGGTATATTACTGGTATGTAAACAAAAACAGGGCACGAGCCTTGTTTACATGACAAAGAATTGTGAGCCCTGTATCTTGCTTATAACTCCACGAATGACTCTCAAATTTTATTTAATCATTAGAAATGCATTCCTAAAGCATTATAAACAATAAAAACCAAAAAATAGAGTTTGACCAAAATCGTGACCATGCCCCTTTAATATAACATGTCTTGTCCCGCCAGATGAATTACGTACGCATGAATTAGATGGTCTCCCAGCAAAATGAACACAGTGAACGTATATACTTCCAATAATGAATAAAGTCGGTGGAGGTCGCAGTAACCAATCGTCAGTGATATATATTGGTACTGACCATGAGACGATGGTTTTATTATAACACATGTAAAGCATCTGCTGTATCACTGATAATCCTGACTTAGAGGGGGAATTCGGGAATTCCCCGTCAGTTTCTGCAGAGGTTTGTGTGGAAAAAAACAACAACTTAGTACTTGCAAGTAAATCTACTTCTTTATGTCTAAAACTGTAAAATGGTATTAAAAAGCAGGTGTCATATTTTCATAAGATTTTAATCAAATTGTTTTGTCAAAAGTCCATTACCATTAAAAAAATTAACAACCTCTCTCTCTCTCTCTCTCTCTCTCTCTCTCTCTCTCTCTCTCTCTCTCTCATTACTTGACTATAATTTATGCACAAACACATAAACATATTAACCGTTATTTTTACGATGAATGTGGACAGTAAGGGAAGTCAGAAAATGTGAAATACAGGATGGTAAGACAGCCAAGGACACCTTTCACGGTATATTGCGGACCATTGGAGCGGACAGCGCACGTGTTACAGGGCTCTATATGACACTAGGATGCACGGTTTTGATAAACCACATTATTATAATGGCTAATTAATTACAATGCACGGTCGGTACACCTCGCGTCACACATTTGGAGCGAAACATGTGCACTCACTATCTAAATATGGCCTCCCACGCGCATAGAACTATTTCCATTAAGTAAGCATAAAAAAGTGAAAGGTTTTTTTGGGGGGTCATATTAATTCGTGATTTTAAGTTAAAACATTCAAATTAAACGAAAAAAACCCCAGACATGAGTCAACAGCATTAATTAATCTTAGTCATTTAATTGTTGAGTTACACATTACAATTTTAGGGAAAGACCTCGATCTCTTCATCCGGTTTTGATATTTAGTGCGCAAGTACTCTCTCTCTCTCTCTCTCTCTCTCTCTCTCTCTCTCTCTCTCTCTCTCTCTCTCTCTCTCTGTGGCAACAACCACCTACCTTTACATCTCAACAAAAGCATTTTTGCTTCCGTGCAAAAGTTTATAGACGATTCAAATAATTTTTTTTGTGTATATTAATATTAAAGTATATTTTCTTTTGTTCTAAATTTATATGCATGACAAGTATTGTTATATTTAAGAAGACGAACTTGTAAGTTGTTAGAACTTGTTTCTGATCCTTTTGTTTAATCAATAAAATATGTTAAAATACAAATACTCTCTCTCTCTCTCTCTCTCTCTCTCTCTCTCTCAGCTACACTATCATTTAAATTTCAAAGTTCCGTACCTTCGGGGTGGGGTATTTGAAGTTGTTTATAACATAGAGCATATTTGACTATTTTATACCCAATAACTAATGTGGTTTGGTCGAAATTTAGAGTGGTTTACGATCAGTTATTTTCAATATTACGACATGCTGTCAATATTATATGATAGATACTGATTGAGGTCGTTAAAGGCCGCCCGGGGTAGGGTCCAGCTGGTGGGGCGACACGTGGAGCATCCGTAGAGCTCTGTAGCACATGTTACAGATAAACAAAGAGATAAAACCAATAAAATTATCATTTTACGATAGATCAGTTTCAACACAACACCAAAATGTGTCGAGAGAGCGGTTATATGATTATATGAAACATATTTTTAACTTAATAAAATGAAGCATAATGAAGTACAAATGTAAATTTATTGCAAGTTGAAATGCCCAAAATTAATGGGGAAAAAAATAAGTTATTTCACAAGATGAAATAGACAAAGTTCGTGAAAACCAAATTCCTTGATTCATACATAACATGTCTTCGCCGCAAGTCGTGATTCTAATTAGAGCCGAAATTACAGCAAATACGTCATCATCGGGGTTTACGTTTGCTGGGATCCCCGCATTCCCGGATTCTGATTGGTTAATTAATAAATGACACGGTGTTGTCTGAAGGCCGTTTACATCAATCAGCGCTCACTGCCCGCTCCCTAGAGCCGGTATATATATCGCCTCTCCACGGCACTACCTTCATTCTAAAACAACACACAGTAAAGAAATGGCTCTAACTGAACTACTGGTCATACTGCTCCTAGGAACCTGTTCTGTCTACGGTAAATATTCACCTCTAGAAATCAAATTAAATGTTATCTAGAATTATTAAATTTATTTTTCATATACGTACAATGAAAATAATTTTATCGTTTATCAAAATATTATGATATCTTATATATATAATATATATGAATAGAATTACTATTACCTACGCCATTGAAATATCAACCTGATGATTTGATTTTGTTTTTGTTTCAACAGGCCAAAATCGGTATTTCCCTTGGTTATGGAGAGACTTTCCGACCTGTCCGCACTTGATGTGTGACCCTATTCCCGTAGATATGCCAGAATTCTGCATTATTCCAGGCAGCCTGATGTTTCAAGGATGGTCACTCTGCAAGAGTTGCGACACTGTTTACTCTGAATGCTTACCTGAAAACTTACCAAGACAACCTGGTGGTGGTCCACCAAGAGTGGGGTCAACCGTTCCAGGATCTGGAATCCCCACACAACAAAATGAGGTTCCACCGTGCGTTCATGTATCATGTCCGTCTTTTGCCCAAATCAACAAGTCGTGTATCAATGAGGGCCGGATTATCGAGTTTGAGGGCGCCCAGTGTAGGGACTGTGATTACGTCGACCCGTTCTGTGAGGGTCTGAATCTGGACATCTGCCAGAATCACATCGTAGACTGCACTGGTGTCCCCAAATCAGCACCCAAGAAGTGTATAGATCAGAGCGTCATACAGTTTAACAACAAACCATGCTTGTCCTGTCCATTTCTGAAAACCGAAGACCCAGAATGCAATACACCGGAATTAAGGAGATGTCCGGGATTAAGATGTGCCGACTTGTCTCAGGTATCTAGTGCATGCGTGAAGGAGGGACGTATGGTCAGGCTCGGATCCTCACAATGTCACCTTTGTCCAGAAATAGACACACAAAACCCAGCTTGCAACCCACTCTCTGCCGCACCCAAGCGCAGCCTAACGCCTGTGTCGCTGTGTCCCAACTCATATTGTCCACCACTGACCGGGATTCCACAGAATTGTATTACCGAAGGGGAACTGTCAAGCTACGAGGGAGCACCCTGTCGTAAATGTGCAGTCATTGATCCATTCTGTCCCGGTTTAAACCTCCAGATATGTCAAAACCACATTCTAGACTGTTGGGGAGCTCCAACAAATACTCCCAATAGATGTAAGTCCCAGTCCGTCATCAGTTTTGAGAACAGAGCTTGTTTAACATGTCCCTACTTCAAAACAGAAGACGCCGGGTGCATAGAAGAGGCCTACAATATTTGTCCCGGAATTCAGTGCTCCGAAGTCCGAGGGGTCCCGTATCGTTGTTTGAGACAACCCTCCCAGCCGTCGGGATCACAGTGCACCACAGAGTGTCCATCCAGAGTAATGGCCCCTGGATGTCCAATGCCGCCGAGGAGGCCGCCACCAGCGTTACCCGCCACACCAGCACCACCTACACCAAGAGCCCCAACTCGCCCATTCAACCCACAACTGTGCCCAGCCCTTATGTGTCCAGATCTTCCTAGAAATGTCCCCCAATCTTGTCTCAGACCCGGAGTCATCATTGGAATGAACGGCCAAGAATGCCCCGGATGTCAACAGGTCGACCCCGCCTGTCAGCTGGAACAGTTGGACATCTGTGAGAACCTGCTCCTAACATGCGGACAGGTGCCACAGGGACTTCCGGCGAGGTGCTACGACCAGAGCACCGTCTCTTACAACGGGCAGCGCTGTTTGACGTGTCCTGAGGTTCGCCCGATGTGCAGGCGGGCAACTGTCCTGACATAACTCTATAGAACGTTTTAAAATTTTAATCAGAGAAATCCAGAGTTCATACACATGATTATATTTCATCTTCCCATTTCTCACTTTAGTGTAATTGTCATAACTTACATTGTTTTTATTTATTGTGATGTATATGTTAGTTTTAATTTTCAAGGCGAATTTTGTATTACATTTTTTTTAACTGTAATAAACATTTTATAAAATATCAAAATTGAATTGTTTTTTCGCAGATGTTACCGTATGACACCTGCAGAAGTACGCAAAAAAGCTCCATAAATGATGTTGCGAGATTGATTGTAATTAATACAAGAGGTTATAAGGCGATAAGGTGCACAGAACGTGTAAATTTATTTCGTTAAAATTATTTTTTACGAAAATATTGTTCATCAAAATCCAAAACGAAGTTACAAGCTATATATCTAAAAATGAATTTAATTTCTAATTGGAATGTGTTGTTAGGCTTGTCAATAGCAGGTCAGACTCAACACAGTACGATGGAAATTTAATATAATAGTTGATTTTGTTCATATTGATTTTAACTTTTTGACCGATTTGAAATAAAATATGCTTCAATATTCTCTCTGCTTGTATGAACGATACAGTCATAGTTGACCGACAAATTGGGGTCATTTGGAATGCTTTGATGCAATTTCAAAGCATGCGAAAATGCAGAAAAGAAACAAATAATATTGCGCATTTAATACGCACTCTTTTTGAAAAGTGTCCCTTATATGTGAATATATTTTGCTCCGAGGATATAGGTTATGCTCGTTAAAGAATCTATATTGCTATATGCAGACTTATCTCACAATATTTTGAGTACTTCACATACATTTTTACACGGCAATCAAGTACATTTTGTTTTACATCTTCAATGTTTATCATAAAGATGTATACTGGTATTTCACTTTATCTAAAACTGGTTGCATTTATTAAAAATTGGTTAAAATAAAGAACACAAATTCGTGGAAGAATAACCTGGTTGTATTTCTTGGTGCTTGATATCAGATAGCCGACTCAAGTACACAGAACCGGGGATTACTGCACTCAATAAAATAGGCAAATCTTAGTTTTGCAAATATTGTGACCAACTTCTTTACATACTGTGCCACAATTTTGCGCTGTTTTGGATAGCTTTGCCACGAGCTTTTGCGTGAGCATTACCTAAAGAAAGATTACCAATGAACTACTATATAAGAAGTGACTATGTTTTGCTAGTATGAGTAAGTCAGGCACAAACAAAACATAAACAGGACCTTATGACACTTTGACCCCGGTAGATTTTTTCTGGCCTGGTGTGATGAACTGTTCCCTCAGGCTACCATCAATCTTGTTCTCTATTTACGCGGACTGGAATCATCCAGTAACAACTTATTAAACAACATTACTTGATGATGATCGGCCATTATATTTGTAATAATGAGAGGTATGCGCCGTTATTGACGCGGCGTATACATATATGTAACGGGGGGGGGGGGGGGATAAAGGGTTATGTAATCATCCATTCCCTTCATTCGAATTCTCAATAATAAATAACTTAATCAAAGAAGCTAATTTATCTCGTGATCTTCACCAACTTCACGGTTACATGGCAGTTGTTTTTCTGTTAAAAGTTCGCTGTTTAAGTCTATACGGAGTTATTTTTAAAAAATCATCAGCCACATAACCTCTTTTATTCGTTCATATATATTATATAATTCCATTATAAAATTGATTGGAACCCATCTTTTATAGCATATTTGCGTCACGTCTTAAAAAAAATACCATAAAAAACATGGCATGAAAAAACTCACACCTGCTAAAATAAAGAATAAAAATTAATCATATAAATTGATTGCATCAATAATTGTTATATCCCCCTCTTATCAAGAATTGTTATATCCCCCTCTTACCAAGAATTGCTATATCCCCTCTTATCAAGATTTGTTATATCCCCCTCTTATCAAGAATTGCTATATCCCACTCTTACCAAGAACTGCTATATCCCCCTCTTATCAAGTATTGCTTTAGCCCCCTCTTATCAAGAATTGCTATATCCCCCTCTTATCAAGAATTGCTATATCCCCCTCTTATAAAGAATTGCTATATCCCCCTCTTATCAAGATTTGTTATATCCCCCTCATATCAAGAATTGCTATACTCCCCTCTTATCAAGAATTGATATATTCCCCTCTTATCAAGAATTGCTATATCCCCCTCTTATCAAGAATTGCTTTATCACCCTCTTATTAAGAATTGTTAAATCCCCCTCTTATTAAGAACTGCTATATCCCCCTCTTATTAAGAATGCTATACCCCCCTCTTATCAAGAATTGTTATATCCCCATCTTATCAAGAATTGCTTTATCCCCCTCTTATTAAGAATTGCTATACCCCCCTCTTATCAAGAATTGCTATATCCCCCTCTTATCAAGAATTGTTATATCCCCCTCTTATCAAGAATTACTATATCCCCCTCTTACAAAGAATTGCTAAACCCCCCTTTTATCAAGAATTGCTATATCCCCCTCTTATCAAGAATTGTTATATCCCCCTCTTATCAAGAATTACTATATCCCCCTCTTACAAAGAATTGCTATAACCCCCTCTTATCAAGAATTGATATATCCCCCTCTTATCAAGAATTACCATATCCCCCTCTTACCAAGAATTGTTATATTCCCCTCTGATCAAGAATTGCTTTATCCCCCTCTTATTAAGAATTGCTATATCCCCCTCTTATCAAGAATTGCTTTATCACCCTCTTATTAAGAATTGTTAAATCCACCTCTTATTAAGAACTGCTATATCCCCCTCTTATCAAAAATTGTTATATCCCCCTCTAATCAAGAATTGCTATATCCCCCTCTTATCAAGAATTGCTATACCCACCTCTTATCAAGAATTGCTACATCCCTCTCTTATTAAGAATTACTATATCCCCCTCTTATAAAGAATTGTTATATCCCCATCTTATCAAGAATTGCTATATTTCCCTCTTATAAAGAATTGTTATATCCTCCTCTTATCAAGAAGTGTTATATCCCCCTCTTATCAAAAATTGCTATATCCCCCTATTATCAAGAATTGTTATATCCCCCTCTTATCAAGAATTGCTATATTCCCCTCTTATCAAGAATTGTTATATCCTCCTCTTATCAAGAATTGTTATATCCTCCTATTATCAAGAATTCAAGAAAAACAGTATTCTGCTTCCTTTAATATTTTTTAAAAATTGGAATTCTAGTTTTTCAATTTCAACGTCATCTGTAAGCAGCAACTTATCAAGACCCATTTAAGGTTTTCAGTGCATAATGAAGTAATATTGAACAATTTTGAATCATTTTGAATTAGTTGAATATATATGTATCGCTAAATAACAATGAATGAAAGTGAAATGAACCAAATTCACATGACTAACAACATGTAAGAAGCCGGTCATTTTGCATCTTTAACTTTTTTGAAGAGTTATCTTCCTTTGATGAAAGAAGAAAATTTTAATTTTGTCAAAATATCTGAGGTAAAAGATTTATTTCATATTTTAATAAAGAGAAAGTTTATGCATATATCCACCAAATGATTTGTATGGATTTCAAGTTACTTTCTACATCATCTTAATAAAACAAGCTTTGCCCATAGACTTCAATGTAAAATCCAAGGTACAATTAATTGGACAATAATTAAAATTTCGAAAATTTCTTTGGTGGAGTGTTTTTTTTTTAAAAACACCTTCAAAAATGATATCATGATTAAGAATATTGGACCATTCATTTATTAGGTATAAATGTGGTCGTAATGCATTGAATACCTTAACTTTATGATAAAAGGTCGATTCATAACGAAGGACCTATTATAAGTTCCGGACTATTCCAGTAATTGGTGCCCGTCCACTCTGATACCGAGAACAATCGACTGTGTCTGACAACCTCTAGTCTACAGTAATCCTTACAATATTTCCTCTTACTCCTGTGTCTGACATCCTCTAGTCTACAGTAATCCTTACAATATTTCCTCTTACTCCTGTGTCTGACAACCTCTAGTCTACAGTAATCCTTACAATATTTCCTCTTACTCCTGTGTCTGACATCCTCTAGTCTACAGTAATCCTTACAATATTTCCTCTTACTCCTGTGTCTGACATCCTCTAGTCTACAGTAATCCTTACAATATTTCCTCTTACTCCTGTGTCTGACATCCTCTAGTCTACAGTAATCCTTACAATATTTCCTCTTACTCCTGTGTCTGACATCCTCTAGTCTACAGTAATCCTTACAATATTTCCTCTTAATCCTGTGTCTGACAACCTCTAGTCTACAGTAATCCTTACAATATTTCCTCTTACTCCTGTGTCTGACATCCTCTAGTCTACAGTAATCCTTACAATATTTCCTCTTACTCCTGTGTCTGACATCCTCTAGTCTACAGTAATCCTTACAATATTTCCTCTTACTCCTGTGTCTGACATCCTCTAGTCTACAGTAATCCTTACAATATTTCCTCTTACTCCTGTGTCTGACAACCTCTAGTCTACAGTAATCCTTACAATATTTCCTCTTACTCCTGTGTCTGACATCCTCTAGTCTACAGTAATCCTTACAATATTTCCTCTTACTCCCTACCTGTCCTCTTTTCTGATAAATTACATGTTTATCGATGCCCTTTCTTAAGAAATACATAATGACAGTCAAATCATGAGAATTTTCTTTTATTTTTGTAAAAGAATATGACACTGCCAATTACTGTGTACAAGTCAATTATACGTCGTCCTTCAAAGTGCAATTTAATATTCAACAAATAAATGTTTCTTTTTAGTGGATCTGATATTTACATTTCCAGTGTCACTGTCTGTGATATCATCACGAATCGATTTTGTAATGTATAGTCCAATACATTTCATCAATGACTATTTTGATATTTAATAATAATCCTAAAATTGCTGAAAATTGCATAAATATAAGTAATAAGGAATCATTCTTGGAATATTATGAATTGACCAAATCTATCATAAAGCCCTTCCCCACCGACCTTTTTTGATCACCCCATAATACTCTAAGAATCATTCCTTGTTCCTTAATTTTAGAAAAACTTCACATTCATCGCAATAAGTATACGTATCATTTGTCACGGTGTGAAATTCAATCATTCGGACTATTTTTAATTATTATGTAAATTAACTTTTTCGGACTTATTGTTAATTGCTACAAAAACTTTTCCTCTATTTCGACAACTGTTTTAAAAACGTTTTAAATTCCGCGCAGCCTTAATCCCACCTGAGGCACAGTCAGAGATGGACAGTTAATCTTTTAATTGACTTTCTGTTTATGTTTATTGACACTTCAACTTTCATCTTATTATTTCCTTTAAGTACATGCTGCTAAAATGTCATGAGTTACTCAATAGCTGTTTGATAATTGATTTCCTTACATCTGTACTTATTATGTTAATCCTTCATTGTGTTATTCCATTGTTAACTATATATGATTTTGAATTGTAAACTATCGTTAGTTGGAATCAGACCTTCGGTGCTGATGTATCCCAAACTCACGTAAAAGTATATTCCATGCAAAGTCTATATAAAAGTCTGAAAACTAAAACGCGTGTTGGCTTGTTGGAGGTTTAATGAGGCTGGGTCCAACAACAAAAAGAGAATAAGCTCAAGGTTGGCCCAGTATTAGTCCTGTACGGGAGAAAGCGTTCCGTAATACATTAACTATCATTTAACGCAAATTATGGCGCATATCGTTCTTAAATTCATTTATTGTGCAAAAATATTCAGAAAAAAATATTTACCGCTCAAATTGTTCGTATGTACATGTACAAGACATAATTCTAAAAATCGTCACTGATATTGACCGCAGAAGAGCTGATTGTGTGGTTGTTACCTGAAGACAAGGTTGGATCGAGAAAGGTAGGTTATCAGTGCAATCAACATGAATGACATAGTCCCAGGTAGGTGATTTCGAAAAAAAAAGTATCGTTATAAAAAAAAAGATGACCGTAAATGGCACCGACATGTATATGTTTTTTTTTACTTTTGTGTATATAGTTTTATTTATATTTCAGACTAATGTTGTTACTGATGAAACATTTACAGACAATACTTAGTATTATTTACGCATACGTTCAGTAATTCGCCTCATATAATAATTTTTCAACTCAAAAAGGGGGAGGGGGAGTCGTGGTAACGATTGAAAAACATCATCCTATGTATCATTTGAAGACTTTCTTTGTATTAATTATATAAACCCCCTTGCAAACCACATAAATTGCATGGTAAGCTATGCATTATGCCAGTTAGAACATACAGTCATATCTGTAATCATGGTGTAAATATGTATAACGTGTCTAATGTTCTCTATTTTGAGAATGTAACTCCCACAGCAGCTCTACTTTGCAGTCCTCCTTTTACTCCTCTACTTTGCAGTCCTCCTTTTACTCCTGTCTCTGTCTCGAGGTGGCGCTCCAGAGTCTTACTGGGCCAACGAGTTTGACGGACGTTTCCAATTTGTGTGCCCCGTCGGCAGATACCTGACCAAAGTGGAGAGTTTCTTTAACAGCTATTACAACGACCGGAAGTTCAGTTTCCAGTGTAACGCCCGCCTCGATTCCTCAGTGGAAGTATCTTCCTGTTTCTGGACTGGTATATCTTATATATTTACTTTATCAAACTCATGGTCTGTATGTAAAGGAATATCATCGGCACCACGAAAACGTCAATATTCACAGTATCTGTAAAATGGTGTTTTTGACCTGGCAACCACGAATCTCATATTGATACACATGAAGTTATTTGTTTCAACATAAATTTACACGAAAAAGGAAACTCAAAATAAAATTCAAAAGAATTCCAAAGAATAAATTTTGTATTTTTTTTCATTAGATCATAATGTATGCATTTAACATGAATTTCCTTCTTGCAAATTTGCGTCCTTAACCTGTGTTTTACTTATTGACATTGAATGTTTTTAAAAAAGGTGTTTTATTCTTGGTATACCTGGTGTAATTGAAACGTAACTGAAAACGAAAATGAACTATTTTCAGTTTTATTATACCCTGGAAATCTTCACTGACTTTTCACTTAGAGATTTTTTATAATGAAGGGGGGGGGGGGCAGTCACTTTGGATATTTGTTATGTCTATCGGATTGAACTAATATATTAACATCGTCAGTGTTTAACCTGGTCTTAAATGACTCATATCAAGTGTAGTTTAATAATTTGACTAAGAGTTAATGTAGTAAAAGATTTAATTAAAATTAATAGCGTCAGATTATGCTATATGTATGTTTTACATTTAGTCTTATAATCGTTCAAGAATTCTTTTGCAATTAGAAATAGTCTAACTAGGTAAAAAAGGCTTTTTAAAATAAAGCCAAATATGCAATTTGCTGGATGTGATGCGATTGACCAGTAGCTTTGATAACAAACTACAAAGGTGAACATTAACGATAAAACATTGAGCTTTTTAAGTTCATTTTCCATTTATAGACGTCATCCTTCGAAGTCTAAAGAGCTTGCTGTAAGGAGTTACACGTCATTTTATCCCTATTTTTGTGACAATATAAATATCGCATGATGTTGTTTTTAACAATAAATCGAAAAAAGCAACTAGAACCTTTGCTTTTGATACAGATTATGTCAATACGATGGACAATCCCATAGTGTTTCAGTGTGGCTCCGGGGTCATTCATGGAGTAGAAAGCTACCATCAGGACGCATACGAGGACAGGAGGTTCAAATTCAAGTGTTGTAACCTTCCACGTAAGTAAATTAAGTAAATTGGAGCCATATATGTTGTTTTTGTTAAAAAGACTACAATTTTTCTTTAAAATAATGGTTTTTTTTGGTCAGCATCTTGCCTAAGATATAAGTTCGTATATTGTCAAGTAAAGGGTATTTCTTGTAACGGTTTCTGTGTTCTCCATCATTATGATCATTTATCAGATTTTGCATCATATTAGACATATTCAAAGATGCAATAATACAAGTTACGCACAATTTTACAATTGCTTAAACGACACACTTTTTCCAAAGTTACTTGTGAAACCAATTGCCACTACACCGGCTGGGTTAATGACTTTCAAGGTCCGTTTACTTACGTTGCCCCGGACAACTACTTTATAAGAGGAGTTGTTAGTTTTCATGACAACAAAGCGGAGTAAGTTTCTTTTAATAACAAACTCATACAATTTCAGTTCTAGGTTCGGTCAAAGTATTTACCACTGTCCCACACTTTCAATGATAGTTTTGTTCGGTATTTTTTAGTTTTGTTCGGTTTTAAAACTTATTTTCGTTTCGTTGTTTCCGTTTCATTTGATGTTGATCACTAACCTAGAGACCGGAAGTTCGACTTTGAGGTATGCGCATTGCCCACTGCCTGCGATGACCATCAACACCACTCACCCAAACCGGCAACACCTCTTTCTACCTTACCTCCTCCCCACACATCTACTGACGGCACTGATGGCTGGGAAGTTCTTGGATAGTCATCCCCTAGATAGTATCTGTCTATATGTGATTCGTTCGTATGATGAGCATTTAACTATAAAAACATACACTAAACATAAGAATATTTTTTCATTTTGCACTGATAGTGTGCGATCTATTTATTCATTGAAAAGAAACAGTACATGCTGTGACGGGAGTAGTGGAATTCCTAATATGAACTGATAGATGAAGATTATGTGCTAGGCGAAGAAATGGTATGATACCAAAATCAAAGCTCTTCAATAAAAAATAAAAAAAAAATATAAAAAAGATTATGTGTACGGTGCGAGTTTTCCTAGGTTCACAGTCTCCAATGAGTGATGCATTGTTATCTTGTTCTGTGGTCACTGTCTTATAGCATGGGTCAGCTGTTCACTCATGCTGAAGGTCAAGGTCTAATAGTAAGGGTAAAGCTCTCGGTCCTCGTAACCCTGGGATACCTGGTATCGCTTGTTCCAACTCCCTCGCTTTCCAGCACACCTAAAAAAAAGTCCAGTGTAATTTATTTCGTTGATGAACATGTTTATGTAGGCAGCGTTCTCAATATGTTATCTATCAACAGCAAGTCGCCTTTTCTCTGAGAGATTATTCTTATGTCTTGGCTTTCTAACACATATAAACATATGATCAGATCAATGTTTTATATTAAAGCCAGTTAAAGTGGTTACAGTAAACACAAGAAAACATTGTTGTAGCCCTCAATTGGCGCCCGGGTAAAATACTGTGGATTCATTAAAATTCGTTGGGGGCAAATTTTCGTGGATAGCTTAAATTTTACTGGTTCGTGGGTACGTAATTTTGTGCATTCTCTTATACCCATAAAAGGAAATAAGACTTTATTACGCTAATTTATTAATTCGTGGAGGATGTTAATTCGTGGATGAGAGATACCCACGAATTCTACGAAAATTGATCCAGCACGAAATCTAATGATTCCACAGTATTGAGTAAAACTCTGTGCATCAGATGAGAATATATGTAAATGTTTATATATACATCATTTCATTTTTATTGCTGAAAATCGATTTTTAAGAAAATAGATCTAAAAACATCTTTCGTGGCTTTTAGACAAATGACACGGAGTTTTAAGCAATTTGCCTTATACATGTAAGTGCATCTTTTATGCAAATATTGAAAATTAAAAATGGATTGACAATTAATTATATTACCCGGGACCTTGCCGGAAACAATTGATTCAATAAATAAAGGTTATATCACATTTTTTTTTTAAGAAAAGAGACTTTCTAAAGTATTATTTTTCAATGACATAAAAAGTGTTTTAGACGATCAAAAATGTACAATATAAAATCATATATTTGATATATAGATATCATCAAGGAATGTATGTATTATTAGTCGTTTAATATATGATGTTCTGGAAAATATCGGCCAGTCACTTGTCCTTGCATTATAGAAAATCTTAAGCACACTGAACTTGCTTCTTAAGATCACATATCATAATAAACCTTTAGTTTTAATATGAACGAACTTCACAATTATTGTGCAATTAATAAAAATCAAGATTTTGAGATCAATAATTATAATAATAAATATTTTTAGATATATTGATTATTGTATATGTTAATTTTCGATAACTTATAAAACACTTAAAACGGTCTGTATAGAGTAGCCCACTCATCTGATAGAGTAGCCCACTCCTCTGATAGAGTAGCCCACTCCTCTGACCTGCAATCAATTTTGATGTTATTAGATATCTTCGTTATTATTTTTCGATAACCCAGAGAGGCATTTTTTGTCCCACATATTTAAAAAAAGTATTTACACCGTCACTGAATATTTCATTTTTACGACATAACATTCCCAATGACGAATTTTCACAGCATTTCACTCTTACAAATTATGAAGTTATGCGGTATTAGGAAATTTTTATTTCCACACGTAGACAATTGCCAATATCTTCTGTTTTGGTTAACATTACTTAACATTACTTACGGTGGTGCGGCAAGTTCACAGGTATGGAAACATTCTGTGAATTTGTTGCAACAATCCCCTTCACTTCGTCGCTTGCACGAAAATAGGGACTTCATGCAGTCGTAGGAGCAGGTACTCTTGGCGGAGACTTCCGGTGTGGAGCTTAAAAGTAGTGCGATGAGGACTAAGGACAGAACTGTGTAAAGTTGTCGGGACATCTGAAAAAGAATCAAATCATTTATACAAAATTTTTTTATCAGCAGAAACTATTTTGGGGGTGGATTTGTTTTTTTAAATCGGTTCTCCTCTTTTAAATTGTTTGTAAAGCCTTTTTACCTAAAACAAGAGGACAACGCCCATTGGACGGTGAGTACCTTTGAAATTATTTCTAAACTTTGTCATGCTACACTTACATTATCAGCGAAGATTATGATATGTTTAGAATTAGAAAATTATACGTGCTATCAAGTTAAAGTCCACAAAATGTATTGTCATTCAAGATAACAGAAAGGATGCTCTGAATATGATTAACTACTATTCGGATTTCATACATGCTATGTCAAATCTGGATTTGAAATCAAAGCTGGATACTTCAGTGGTCAAAGTGGATTATTTTATCAGAATCTGAAAAAATCCCACAAGTTGATAGTTAATTAGATAAAACTTGAGTCGTAAAGATCTTTAGTGATTATGACACGCAATTGACAAGATAAGCGAACCATAGTTTCACAGTTAATAAACTAGGTTTATCAACTGTTAACTATAGTTCACGAACCGTAAACTATAGTTAACGATTCGTTGACTATATAGTTTTCATCTTTAAAACTACATTTAACGGTTGTAAACTTCAGTTTTCGAATTTTAATCTAGTTTATCTGCCTGTAAATAACGTTAACAATAGATTTAGCTGTTAAATATAGATTTACGTCTGTAAACTACAATTCACATTCGTTAAATATAGTTTATGTTTTTGCAGTCGCAAATGATCGTTTTCAGTGTCAACTATACTATACACGTCTGAAACATTGATGATCGCGTAAACTATGGTTTACAGATGTAAGATGTAGGTTTAACGCTGTTACCTATATAGTTTTCTGTTCGTAAACTACAGTTTACAACCGAAAAACCCAGTTTATCGACTTTGAAACTTTGTATAGCTCATTTTTGTCAATTTTGCGTGCCATAAGTAGAATGGCTCTTGGGGCGTAAATGTTATTCAAAGCATTTTTTATCCATTTATTACATATTTAAATCTAAGCATTTGGTTGCTCATGATAAATTAGCTTTGATAATTTTTGTCGTAAGTCGTCAGTTCTTTTGTTAAACATAGCCAAGATTACAGTACCGTCAACGCGGACCCCGTATTTAACCGCGCTCCCCCCGCGGTTATTTAATCCTTTCCGCGTTACACCATCGCGGTGAATTCAACGCGGTCCTCGCTGCAGCCATGTTTAAACCGCGGCGGTGTGACCTACCGTTGAACAAGGTAATCAGAGATTTAATTTTACCTGTACGCCATTAGACAATAAGGCGGCAACCTAACATTAAGAATCGTTTTTACTGACCATGTCTGATGTATTGCTTCATTTCACATTAAATGATTAAATATTAAATGCACGTTTTGAAAACTCCTTATGAGTTATTTATGAGAAATTTTAATTAAAGAATCATCTGCACCTGTTACAATTTTCATGTAAATGTGGATAAAGCTATTATTTCTACATGTAGGATAAGATAAAAACTAAAAAAAAATTTTTTTTAGTGATTATAAACATTTCCGACTCTAAATATTTTTAATCCATATCAATTTGTAGCATGTTTTACGGCACTGTCTCTTGACGCTCAAGACAGTTAACCTAGTCCGTTACAAGCACATGCTACCCGGTGAATGTTTACCTTACGATCAACGGCATAAAATGAAAATGTTACTCTACACTTAAAATACTACAAGGTATTGATATCATTTAATGTGTATTGAATATGAAGCTACTACACATATGTTGTACACATCAGTTGCGAATAACATTTCTCGTAACCGCCCCCCCCCCCCCCCACCCTTATCTACAATGTTTTATGACTGTCAAAGTAAACTGAATTTGACATTTGTCCCAATTGTTTTACACAAAGGTGTGAAACCATCACACAGACAGGAAATCACTCAACGCTTGAACGCACATAATACACAGGCATGAGACAGGTGGATACATTCTCTCACCAGAGGTCGTGCTACACAAGTTTCGCTTACACCTCTGTCAAAATAGTTCTTCCAGTAACGTTGAAATAAAAATAAATAAAGGCGTTAAAGATTTAAATTTAATTATTTATAATCATATTCATATATAAAAGGAATCGTTGACAGAGGTGTAAGCGAAACTTGTGTAGCACGACCTCTGGTGAGAGAATGAGGTGGATAATCCGTGTAACGAGTGACCATCAGGAATTTTACTCTCTCTCTCTCTCTCTCTCTCTCTCTCTCTCTCTCTCATAACGATCATAAAAAGAGAATATCTGGATCGACGACACTCATAAATCAAGAAACCCCTTCTGTAAGATAGAAAAGGGGTGGTGTTTTACGGTTAGACGAAGTAGTTCGCAATTTAGAGGTTTTCTTTTGTCTTGAAGAGGTGTGAACACCCCCAGGGCTTGCCGTTTTTTCCACCCTGAGTTTGCTTATCATTATACACAGGAAATAATCGCGACTTAAACTTACTTAATATACACAAGAAAGGAAATGTGTTCATAAATAGTTTGCATTTTTTTAAAAAAGTAATTCGAGTTGTATGCATTTAATAACATGTAAGGTTTCCCATGTTTTGTGATGCAAAATAATACATCTTTCCATTTCTTGTAAAGAATAGTAACACTTTAGTATCGAGTTAAATACAGCACTTATATACCAAGCTTATAAGGTTTAAATAAGAGAACAACACTAGTCTAATTATTTTAATATTATCTACCTAACTCTAATGTCAACCTGAAAAATATCCTCGCGACCTAAACCGCTTCGCGAATATTCTAACATGATTAGCGGTTAGCGCGCTGTTTTCCAGACCGTGTATTATACATGTATCACTTTCACAGAAAACCTTAATTGCCCATGAACAAGTAGATTAAAATTTTAAAATACATACAAAATACGAATATAATTAATATACTACATGTAAATGTGTACTTTCTGTTTTCTAAAATACAATTGCAAACTGGCTGAAAGTTTGTTGAAACTATCGGACGGACATATTTCAATAATTTGATTTACCCGGTATGCAGGTAGCATTGATAAAACAGAAGGGTTTCAATACTTCCTCACAATTTAATAAATTAAGGAAAAAAATAAAATACAACTGGCAAACATATAAATTTTTGAATAGGCTACCTCAATTCAATTTTAATAGTTTGTAAAAATACACCGTCAAGTTACAAAAAGAAAAGTTTCAATACTTCGTCACAATTTAATAAATTATGGAAAAAAATAAAATACAACTGGCAAACATATACATTTTTGAATAGGTACGTTGCATTCCTATCAATAATGTGCATCCATTGGTATAAATGTACAAATACTGCCCCCCCCCATTTCTTTTGTTTTAACACTCTCCCCTTTTTACATTTAGGAAAAAGAATACTCCACAGCCTTTACATGTATATCTATTGTGTAAAATATTTCAATATATCTTAGTGAAGTCTTTTATTTTTGAATACAGTAACAGTGTATTCTGTATAAATGTTTGTGAAAGTCTTGAATCAAAAATCACAAAAAACCAAGAACACATAAGTATTTTTAAAACTTATATTTACTAATTAAAGGAAAGACGGATCAGTTTGTGTACTATTGTATTTATTGTTAATGTGCATCCAATTGGAAACGTTTTGCTTGTAGCATTGGCCTTTATCTAAATTCTGTTTAAGCGTACCAAATGTATTTTGAATGGGTAGATCACGTAAATCGATTGCACTTTAAACGTTGTAATGAACATTAGAAACCGAATAATATAAACATTTTTACTTGGAACATGTGCATAGTATACTTAGTGATTAAAAGGGGCTAGTATCATGAAAATGTTGCATAAAAATAATCAGGAAGATCAATTTGATACAAAAAGATTCTAGCTGAGTTGATTAATTTAAAGTGAAAGCATAGACAGACGTAAATAAAATTACAAATGGACCACAGTTAGCAGTTGTTCTTTGAGGAAGAAATAAACAGCCGAAGGCTTTGACGGCGTGTCACGAAGAACTCTTCTCCCTCACAATATCGAGACAAAGACAAAAAGGCATTAGATAGAAATGCACAGTCAATTTACTAATGAAACAGATGTAGAGGCTTACATGCATTATTAATTGCATCGGGCACGGAATTCAGCACTTAAAGAAATGCCCTGATGGAAATGGACGCGCTTCTTTCGTCGTCAGATAATGTCATAGGTACCTGAACCGTCAAAAATGTCGAATTAACACCCTAAATTGTTTTCACTAGTGTATTTTGACATAGTGTAAGCTTTTTGTGAAAGACCCAGTGGGGTTCCATAACCATGGGGGAAATATTGCTGGGGAGAATCCTTCATATGGAGAAATAAGTCCGATTTTTTCTCATTAATATTCATTAACCACACTACGTAAATCCTGACCTCACAATGCATATAGTTCAAAGTGCGCCAAAGTCGTAGTATTGACTTTAGAAAGTTGTCGGAGGGAAATTTTTAAACAGAAGAGGATAATTAAACCAAAACATCCATGTGTTCTGTCTATGAAAACAAAAGCTAGTTAAAACAATCTTTGTTTGTCCCTGAAATGTCGCTTAAATCAAATATATATTATAGAGGTTAGCAGGTTTGTGCCCCTTTACCTACAAGCAACAGCCCCCAAAAAGACAATTTTTAAAACTAATTGGCACATTCATTTTAATTAGAAAGAAATGAAAATGTACATTAATTTAAAGTATGAAATATCAAATACTAGGGGGCACCATGGCAACTCGCTTATATAAATTTAAAACATTCGAACTTCTGTGTCGAAATTGGCAATATCAACTTAATTCACTATTTTACTATGTAAATGGTTCCTTTCTCGCTTCAAATTTGCATACGGCCGCCATCTTGAAATTGAGGCTGTAACTATTTCAAAGTAATGTATAATGAACATTTAAAATTTCTCAAATAACTCGGAAACGCTTACGCCGGAACTTTTTGCCATGGTATGAATTTCACTTACACACCGGTAGAAAAAAAATAACGCTATTCGATTAAAAATTGATTTATTTTTTATTGTGCCATTTGAATATGAAAATTAGACAAATCGGACTTATTTCTCCATATGTGGTGACCAGGGTTTTATATATATATATATATATATATATATATATATATATATATATATATATATATATATATATATATATATATATATATATCTTTAGCTAAAAAAACCCCACTAGAAACATACAAGACGGGCATGGACCTCAAAAGCATATGGTTTTTGCCGGCATGTTTTGAGAGTATTCAAAACGACGTCGTTACATATTTTTAAACCTGCTAAAAGGTGCATCGATGTCCCTTTCCTCCTAAATTTTGATACTCATTTGCTAAAATGGAAATGCTTATCAGATACTTAGCTCTGTATAATTCTTAATCTAAAAATTCTGTGACAATAAAATTCATGTTAATTTTATTTTTTTTTCTTAAAATGCTTAATTTCATTCAAAAAATCTTTTTATCAAAAAATATGATTAAAAATATTTGAAGCGTGAATGACTTATGACATAATACTGTTGGTATGTCACAATTAATTATGTCTATAATTTTCTTTGAAAAGCCAAGTTTGATGAATTTGACATTTATCAACTCAAAATGATAGTTATAAAGCAATAGAATTGCCTGTCTCATTTTGTCATTTATTACCATATAAGATGAATTAAGCCGAAGTTCTGAACAATCTTTTAATAAAAAAAAAGAAATTTCAAAATCTAATGCTTTTGTTTTTTCTGTTAAACTGTATAACCGCTATCGATAAAGCATTGTTTATCTGCATCAAAACTGTCAAAAATCAAAATCAAAAATTCTTATTGCTGGTATACATGTAATGGATTTAGAGCTCCCCTTCAAATATTTTACCTTTTCTTTGAAAAGACAGCGACTTTAAATCTTAATATATTTTTGGCAATTCCAATAGAGAAAAGATTTTAGCAATCATTCCAAGGAAAAATATCAATAGGCAACAAAAAAAAAATCAAAATTTTAGATATAAAAGTGATCTTTTCATTAAACTTGCTCTTAGTAGAAAAAAACATATACTCAACTTTATGCTGCTTTCCACTGGATTAAACGGAGCTAACAATTGTTTCGAACGCTATTTATTTTACTTTGTGACAAACAGGATTTAAATTGAAATTGGTACTGAATCCCCAAGGAATGGCAATGGAAGATAATAACATTTAAATGAAATTTAAAAGTTTATGCTTTCTTCAGAATCGACTCTAAATTATTCAGTAATGCAATTTGTTGCTCGATAATGATTAAAAGAGATATGAAAGGACAAATATTTTATATCAACACACATTATCTATCAAATTGTCAAATCATACCTTTGCTTGCTTTTCTTCAGAAAGACCTCAGTTCCTCAAATGTTGCCAAACAAGTAATGAATGAGGAGGAGAAATGCCTCGTAATATATAGGACTCAACCCACACTAAGATAGAACCTCTGTCATTTCCGCTCAACGCAGCATCACGTGACCAGGGTCGGGATGTTTAATAAAAAACGAAGACTCGAGACACTTTTGAACCGGTGATTTTATTCTCCCGTGACACCGGTACAGGTTTAGATTTACACTGTTAATAAGGGCAATTTATTGAAATATGTGGAGACGGTCATGTTATTATGAATATTTGTGATTCGTTTGGCGCTACTTGCAATGGGCAGGATACGAAATGAGCGCATGCTATATATTAAAACTCTAGACCAAATTACTTATTCCGTGGGTTTTATATTAAAAAAAGCAACAAAATGCAGGTTGAAAAATATGTCTGAATTATGGTTTTTCATCTGTAACAAGATCTAGTATTCGTTCATTAAACAGTTGTTTAGTCATTGGTCAATACTATACATTAAGATATCTTCCATATACCCATACATAATCTCATTGTGTCATGATGACAAAACCATTCAGTTATTTTTCCACACTATCAGCCATGTATATTTATATTGTTCTGAAATATTGGGATACTTTAATCGATTATTAGACAAACTTAATGATTCCAGCTGTACCATAGATTGAGTGTATTTACATTTACTATGTGAAATCCTCAATCTTCATTTCTGCAAAACAATATTTAGGAGTCCACAACAAAGTATGTTGTACAGTCTGGATTTGGAATGTATTAAGAAATGATAGTCCTAGTTCACCATTCCTCATGGTATGACACTATGAACAATTTTACCTCTAATTTCATTGAAATCAAAGGTCTATCTATCCTAAACACTACGTGACAGCATTTTTCACCTGAGAATAAATCCCGACAAAATGTTAAGAAGCAAACAACCTAGTTTTTTTTAAATATCATTTTAAATTATATTTATTTTACATTTAACAAGTTTCCGGATTTCAGCTCACATTACTCCAAATTGAAATAAAAATACCAGAAAATAGTAAAATAGATAAATACTTTTCAGAATATTGAGAGTGACCAAATCTCAAATAATCTTAGTGACTGGCATTAAGTTTAGGTCAGATTCGATATTTTACAATCACAGCTTCAAGACGATCATTCATACCAACATACTGCTCAACAGTTATAATACTTTTACACTCAGCGTATTTTCCTCCCACAAGTTTCGTTTTTGTACAAGACAGAAGTTTGGTTCTCTTGAAATATTGTATAAGTGTATATATCTGTTCACACGAGAATGTATATGAGTACAATGTATACGTATATATGTGTATTTATATATTTGTATATATTTATAGATTGTATCTTTCATTACTTACTTACTTGTTTACCAAATTAATACTACTGCTCCCTTACCTAGTGTTTTGTTTGCGTAATTGTATGTGATGGTTATATCATGCTAGTAAATAAAACCTAAATAGGTACTATGTCTCTGTTTACTGATAACAGTAAAAGAAAACAAACCTATTATTCAATTACATTAACGTTGACACCGTGTTGTAATATGCAATGCTACATGTAGTTCTAAAAGTCTTTTCGGATATTTTATTATTTTTGAAAAGAGGAGCTTTGTATGAAACACGTTGATCTGTGGAAAATGTGACTTGAATTTTTTTTATTTTTCTAGGTAGATCTCTAGAGAAGTTTATTTACCATCTAATTTCCTAAAGAAAAAATTCTAAATAATTAGTAAATTTTTATTTCATAAACATCCAGTTGTTATGTTCCATTATTATTAAGTATTAAGTTCTAATATGATATGTCGGATCATTTTTAAAGGAAATAAGATGTATACAATTTTGCAGTACATGTAGTAGGAAAAACAGACCGGAGGCCAGAAACTAATATACGGTCTATTTCCTTCAATCTGGTAAGGCTGAAAATTGAAATTTTTTTACAGAATATTTTGATTGAATAGTTAATATTTACGTATCATAAGGCAAGAAATGACAACAGTTCAAATCTTTCCAACAAAGAAACTTAATTATATATTAATCACCTTTTTTTATGAGATTTGATGACATTTGTACTTTGTGGTTTTTTTTTTTACTTTATGAAAGCATATTCAGTTTGAACGAAAACAAAGAAAAAAATATACAACAAAAATGAAAAAACCCAACCCTCCTAAAAAAACACAAAAATTAAATCCAACCGTCTTGTTTATTCCTATCCCCATGCACGCTCTGGAGTGTATCCATGGGAGGGGGAGGCGGGGGTTGGGGGTTGGGTGGGTAATAATGTTGACAATATTTGTCAAAGTCTCTTCTGAATTATGAACCTGTTCTTCTTTAAGTAATTCGGGAAATATAGCCCGAAATTTGGCTCAGACTGCTGCTTGTTTTGATTAAATTGGGATGAACTTAATATCCTGCTCGCTTCAATGTTTTACTTTGGACATCTTTCTAACTCCCCATTTCTTAAAAAAAACTCTTTTTTCTTACCTTTCAAGGCCTAAATCCAACATAATATCAAGTTGTTGATTTGAAATGTTTATATTCGCGAACCGGAAATGTCTACTGTTAAGTCGTACATAAAAATTCTTTTTTTAATTGTTGTAATTTTAACGATATTTTAATAAATATTTAACAGAATTACTTGAAAATGAATAGGGTTTGTCCTTTAACCATGATTATAAAGTGTATAAACATGCATGCGAGGGTTTTCTTTTAGATTTGCTTAAAAGACTGAAACAGACACACATACATGTACATACACACACATGCACGGCAACGATGCTACATCCCCTTCGCAACAAGTTGCGCGAGGGAATAATAATGTCTAAAATTGACTTGCCGATCAAAGAGAGTTTCATTTAGATAATACAATTTGTAATAAAAGAGTTTGTAATAAATGGAAATAAATAGTAGCCCGAACCTTTTTTACGATCAATACCTCATTTGTTTTATACAAATGACATTTTCAAATAAGCTTAAAAAATTATTAACTTTGTAAAAGTTTGAAAATTTCAGTTCAGTTTTTCTTTCTCAATATTTCTAAACAACGTAAACACTCAACCGTGTCAATTTTTAGTATCCGTGCAGAGAAAGGAATTTGAAATTATTTCTCTAATATTGATTTTTTTGCCCTTTATCTAAGATAACATTTGACTTATGTTTTCTCTCTCTCTTAATCTTAAAGTTATGTAAAGTTACTGCAAATTGTATTTTGAAGTAATTTAAATTATACAATATTAATAGATGAATGTTTCACAGATGTTCAAGCACCTAAACTATTTATGGTTTGGATTGATATTTTTATAAAAAATAGTCCATTCCGACTGCACATATCGTAAAAAAAGACAAGTATGGAACGTAGATATATTGTTTTACACGATACACTGAAGAAACCAGCTAGGGAAGCTAATTCTGAGTGTATCACGTGACATACTCTTGGGGATTTTTACAGAAGCGCTAAGAATAGTCTATGCTCTGATTTTCTAGCGTGCACTCTAAAATGCTTGTTCTTCATGTTTGTTCATCTTAAATTATACGATTGTCCCCGTTGTTTTGACCTTTCCTGGTTCTAACTCTATTTTGTATGCGCCCAGGTGTTAATGTGTTTTCCATTGAGAATGACGGACCACGCGTGAGATTCAAGACTTGTAGAATTCAACAGATTTGAAATAATAAATGAAGCCGTTTTCATCTTAAGTGCTCTGGAATTTCGCAAATGTAAAGTGTTTATCTAATAATATGATAGAAACTAACACTTCCCTTGGAAAATTTTGAATCAAAAGATGTCTGAGGAAGAAAAAGAAGACAAAATATGATAGTTTCATTTAACTTGTGTTCATTTTTGACAGTAATGTTTCTATATGCAAAGATCGTTTATTGATTAAAAGAAATTTATTGTAAAAAATAAATTGATTACAATTTAAAACGATATATATTATTTTATAATATTTAGCATAAAGTTCGTGTTCTAAAAGTACAATAATAAGGGTTAGAATATATGGAATTTTATATACGACAACTGTCAGCTGCCAACTGCTTACTGCCAACTGCTTACTGCTTACTGCCAACTATGGAATTCCATATACGACAGCCAACTGTCAGCTGCCAACTGCTTACTGCCAACTGCTTATTGCCAACTGCTTACTGCCTATTGCTTTCTTTACCTCTTTATTGGGTTAGGCGCAGACATTTATTTGTATGAAATTCCATATACGACAGCCAACTGTCAGCTGCCAACTGCTTACTGCCAATTGCTTTCTTTATACCTCTCTATTGGGTTAAGCACATGTGCAGACATCCATTTATTTGAGGATATGGGGATTGAAGGTTGATAGCGTTAATTTATTTTAACACAAAACACATATAAACAACCATCAGTCAGCCCTAAATCACCGCATTCCATTTCATTTTATCTTAAATTACAACTAGCGAGCTAGCTAGCTTAGAGTGTCACACCATATGTTGTTAATATAAGGAAAAGGAAATTCCTAATCCTAATAATCGGGGTGGGGGATGGGGGGGGGGGTAAGCGTAGTATACCTATAACTCCCCCCCCCCAAAAAAAAATTAAAGCAAGCAAAAAACTTCCCAAAATCATGAAATTCCTAATCCGTGGAAGGCGGGTGGGTGGGGGGGGGGAGGTAGGGTAGTATACTTATAACTCCAAAAATAAATCTAAGCAAGCAGAAAAATTAAATTAATCATTAAATTCCTAATCCGGGGGGGGGGGGGTTTAGTATACCTATAACTGCAATTTTCAATGTCACCTTAAATATTTCCTTATATTCATTTTTATTTCTTACATGCTACCGAAAATGTGGGGGCGCGGAGGGGGGGGGTAGGTGGGCGGCAGCTTTCTTATACTTCAAACTTCAATTCTTTATCTGTAAATTTAAGAAAAATTATGTTTGCTGCGAGAAAAAGTGGGGGGGGGGGGGCGGGCTGGCCCCTCCCTACTGCTACTTGTCTGATGATAAGCCCACCCCCCTAGCCCCACCCCCGGTTCCGACGCCTATGCAGATGGTTGTACATATGAGTTTTTGTGTAAAATAAAATAAACGCTAACAGTCTATCAATCCCTCCATCCTCAAATAAATATCTGCACATGCAATTAACCCAATAAAGAGGTATAGAAAGCAATTGGCAGCTGACAGTTGGCTGTCGTATATGGAATTCCATAAGAACATGAAAAACATCATAACCTAGGCACGGGTGACGGTGCCGTCCCACTTAACTAAAATTCTGAAATTTTTATGGGTGGCTGATTTTAGCTAAGTTGGAATGGTGCACAGTGGGGCCTCAGATATCCGGACGCCAGATTATCGGACGCTTCAGTTTACGATTTAGTTTGGAACCAGAATTTTTATACGTTATTTTGTCTCATTTATCCGGAATTCCGCGTTCCGGATCCGGACGGTCTGTTTTTACCACAAAACACTGTTTTACTATCAATCTTGCTTCATTTAACCGGACGGTAAAATTTGATGATACCCCGTTCAATACAATATAAAGATTACACCTGTCAATTGAGTTTCACACCTTTTTTACGGGCTAGGCCCTCATGAGTAGGTTACATAAACACTGACTTCCCAAATCACTTTCAAAATTACCGACAGTGCTGGCAAGACAGGATTAGTCACGCCTCAGTGCACGTGGTTTGGATATCTTAACCTGTGCACCTGTCAAGTGACATCGCTTTTTTAAAACACCCCTATATGTCAATTAAAACATGTGCTACTAAATCAAGAAAACTGTTTTATCTACCTATTCAAACGTAATTTAAAAACGAATTGTCTCATGAATGCCTTGTTACATTAAGTCAAAACCGGAAGTACAGGAAGAAAACAAAATGAAAGCATGTCAACTCATCGATAGTGAATTGGTGGATCATGCAATTTTCCAACTAGTAAACGTTAATTGTAACAATAAAATTGACTTTAAATTGAAATTTTAAAAATAAATCAATTATAATAATTGTAAAAATTGACCTGTCTAGAAATAGATAGTTGAAAACAGTGTACGTACATGTAAATGGGCACATATCACATTTGAACACAAAGAATTAAGCTAGATTCGGTTATCATTATAGTCCGGTTAATATTTAAAAAATAATAATATAAAGCGGGGTTTTTTATATTTAAAAATGTTCATTTCAACGGACAACTTTATAATGTGTTGCTATTTAGTATTAAAGGCAAAAAACAAAACAAAACCCAGTATCAACACTGTGAGCCATCGTATACAAATACATTATCATTCATGACAACAATAGACACATTTCATATATCCGGACGCTTCATCTATCCGGACGATTGGACATGGGAACGAAAGCGTCCGGATAACTGAGGCTCCACTGTATATGGGTGTTAAGGATCAAAGGATATTAATTACAGGTGATTTATAGTCTGTTCAATTATTGAGCTTAGGTAAATTTTTAATTAAATGAAAAATAACACTACATAAAAATTTTGAAGATCATGATTAAAATAAAAAATGATCAATTAAATACATGTTAAAGAAGTAAATTTTAATAATTAAAAAGGGTTTGTTTTATGATTGATCTTAAGTAGTTTATTTTATTTAAAATTATTAATATTCATTCTTTAAAGTGATGAGAAGGTTAACAAACATAGGTGCATTAAAGAGACATGGTCACGATTTTTGTCAAATTTGATTTTTCTATTTTTATTGTTTACAATGCTTTAGTAAGGCATTTTTAATGATCAATTAAACTTTGAGTGGCAGTTGTAGAGTTATAAGCAAGAAACATAGCTCACAATTCTTTGTTATCTAAACAAAGCTCGTGCCATGTTTTTGTTAACATTGGTTCAATATACCATAAAAAGGGTTTTTTTTCAGGCTGATTTTTCTATCTGCCGATTAGCTATGAATATCAGGTGGCTCGATACACCAATGCATTACTCGATGGATCGATGAAGAATCATTTTTGAGAAATGATTATATATATTTAAAAAAAAAAAATAGATATATTTTCAAAGGTTTAAACCTTAACTGGTATTGAACAAATGATTGCTTGTGATTTATTTTCAAATTTTCTGATTTTCTATGAGCTACATATGTATTAATATTTAGTTAAAACTCATACAACGGATGAGGGGAGGGAATTTTGACCACCCCCACCCTCGTCTATATCCACGCATGTGGTATTCACATGAATAAAATTTAAAAAATTAAAAATGTAGTATTCACATGAATTTTACATCGTGATCAACAATACAAAATGTAAACTAGTTCTGCTAATGACTTTATATAATCATTGAATCATGCTTTTGAATAAATGAAATTGGTCTATGTACATGGCAAGTGCACTGCATCCTTTATCACTTATTGTGTTAAAGTTCATGTTCGTATTTTATTAAATTAAACTATCTTACCACCTTTATCTTATAGGGTCGGTGGTGTAATGGTCGGCATGGTTGCCTTCCAAGCAGTCGATCCAGGTTCAATTCCCGACCGTTGATTTTTTTTTATTGAGATGTTGCAGTGATTCAACATCAATCAAAAATTGATTGCTTTTTAAAGGAGTAAGTGATACCATTCTACACATTTAATTTAGAGTTTACCAATTCTCAGAAGTATGGATTTTAAAGGATGAATTGAAAAAATGTATTGCCTTAAATAAAAAAAATATACATATATTTTTCAGTGAAAATATAATTTCAATGAACCGCCAAAGACACAGACAAAAATTATACCGTGCAAATTGATGGTTTTTAAGACTCAATTTAAGAATAGGGTACCCTCTTTCGAGACAAAGTAACAACTTAAATAAGGAAGTTTAGACCTTTCTCTCAACAAATGGTTGTAGAGTGGACACAAATGACATCCTTTATTATTTTTCGGATTTTTAAATCTTAAATTTAAGTTTGTAGCTGCGCAATTCTTAGTGATTAAAAAATGCATTGTTCTGCCCTTGTATGCGTAATTTGTATACAAAGCAACATGTTGAACGTCATATTTATTGCTTTTGTATCTCCTGAAAGCAGTTTTGGTAAGTTTTGGACAGAAACAAGCCAGTTCGAAAAATGTTTACATTTTTCTTCTCGTATGTAAAAGATTGCTGCACATCCCCTTTAAATATGTGGATGTATCATGTTGCTTTCCTGATAAAAACAACTACATTCATTCAAAATAAAAACTATCAAATGTTGATATTTCACAGAACATACACATAATGTCAATTGTCAAATACAAATTACTAATGAAAATACAAGTAATAAAATTAAATTAAATTATCGATAACAAAACCAAAACAAAAACAAAAAAAAGTACAATTTAAAGATTCTAACGAGAATAATATGGTTTTTCAAAAATAAGCGAAGCTATAAAATAGATATCAATAATCATACTATACCAATATATAGCCAAATATCATTTGTTTGATTAACCTCCAAAATAAACTTTTTTTAAAATGTTAAACCGTGTAAAAGAAGTGCAAGTTTTTTTTAATCTAAAGTCATATAGAACTAGAAACATGACGATTATGTTGTAAAATTACTCTCATCGAACCTTACAATGTATTGTTATAAGAAAAAAACACAGTACAATTTATCAAATTTAAAAAGAATCCGGAATGAAAATTGCAGCTCTTATTGCCTTGAAAACCTTACTAAATGTAAACAACCAGACTTTTAAGATTCCGCAAATTTATTCCATTGTAATATATATGTGTCGTTCCTACAAATATATGATATAAATAAGAATTACTCAACTGTAATTATACATGTCGTAATATAACATTTCATTCATATGCACGTAAATTTAGGTAAGTATAAAACTATTATTAAAATATAATCGCATTAAACAAGAATTAAATAGATGTGAACATTAAGATATAACTCTTTCCCTCTACTTAATTCATGCAAGTATTATGTACCATACTACTGAAGTTATCAAATTAATATGGACATAGTTTACAGTAGTTATCAAATACAATAGCGTAGTACAAATTATTATATATACATACCCTAAATAAGGGTGGAACAGAGCGTACAGAAACTCCTGATAGGAATCTATAGGTAGGCTACATACACCTGTTAATAAATATCGTAATTGTACTACCACAATAAAATATTTTAAAAATCCAAAATAAAATCCAATATTCACGTGCATACTCTTATACTAGTATATCATATAAATAATCACTTATATAAAGTGTATGGTTTATATTTATCCTATATAATCTTGTTTATGTTATTCTATAAATCTGACAAACTGACCAAACCGGTTTCTGTTCTGTGATACAATTATAAATAACTATAATTTCTTCTAAATCCATTAATAACTATTCATATATAAAGGTAGAAGCTATTCTAACAACTAATCATGTTATTTATACATAAAGACATACAATTTCAACTTTTATTCTTACTTACATTTAAATGATGTGTCCAGAGGCGTGTTCAACAGAGCGAGTGCTCGCGAGCGCTCGCCAAAATTTGTATTACGGGTATAGGAAATTTTGGCGAACGCTATAAACAGAGCGACACATAGACTAGTGGTCAAGTCACCCGATTCACACTCGATAGGTCCGCGGTTCGACACCCCGTCACGGCAGTGACTTTTTATCTTAATATTTTTATATTATTTTACATTGAAAATTGATGCAAAAATATATTTAAAACACATATGTTACATAAAAATGCCGACTGTTTATGTATGTCAGAGAGCGCACCGTGTAACTACAGGTTGAGGTGTTTTTATGTTCACTCGGGGCATTCTGCTCTAACTGTGCACGTGGCACATTCATAAACTCAACGCACCTTGGCTGTCTTATATTAAAAACAGAGTAATTATCGGACTCGCTATTGCAATTAAATTTATGCCCTGCAACGATGTTAATGAAATAAATATTTAAAATTTGAATTTGTCAGTTCTTGTTTCTTTAAACAAATAAAAAGTAGAAAGATCAGGAACAAAGAGCGTCGGTGGTGTAATGGTCAGCATGGTTGCCTTCCAAGCAGTCGATCCGGGTTCAATTCCCGGCCGACGCAGTTTTTGTACCTTTTTATTAGAATCTGAATGTAAACCACAAGGAACATAATTTACTCTGAAAAATGATATAAACTGTTTGAGATAAGTGAAAGCAACATTTTTTTAAATGTATATATTTATTCAAGTATTCCCAATGTATCATTTTGTGCAGAACAAACTCTTTAAGTGTATCTATACGTTTTTGAATCATACTATTAGTTCTTACAACTACTGCACATATTTTTACTATTTTGTATGCTTTTTTCGATGTTAACGTATTTTTTTTAAAGATCTGATTATTACTAGATTAGAGTGTGCGTTTTTGATTCCTAGTCTGGTTTTAGCATTTTTACAATATCGAGGTTCTTGTTTGAAATCATCTACATGTATTTGTAAGTTATATGTAACAAATCTGTACGCACAGGACGCTTGAGTGTTGGGATACTTGTTATGTACAAATATAACTTCAAACTAGACACGATCTCGTTGCGAGCAACGAGTGGGTCTTCCGTTTGATTATGAATTAATGATAGGGTTAAATTAAGAAGCTGACATTTGGTACGAGTTACTATAATAACTTCCGTTTAAACTAATTTTTGGACCTACACTGCAAAATTAAGATTTCCAGAAAAGGTCATTTTTAAACTTCAATATCTCTGCAAGGCGTTGTCCGATTTCAAAACGGTTTTTAGTTTTGTATTCAGTACAAAAATGTCTACAAAACGTATATGCTTTAAAATTCCAAAAATCGAAATTTTGGAATCACCTCCGGTGACGACCGGAAGTGACGGACGACCTGCTCATATTAATATTTGATAAGTTTAAAACATATTCTGATGGGAAAAAAATTGTAAATTGTTGAATTCGAAATTTCCCAAAAATACTTTTTGAGCGGACCGGAAGTGACGGACGATCATGTTTTTACCTGATTACACCTAAGAATTCAAAAATCTATCATTCCTGAAAATTTCAATTTTCTGTCCTTAATCGTTTTTGAGAAAAAGGGAGGACAAAATCACTTTTTAAAAAAAGATAAACGAATATATCGGCCGACCGGAAGTGACTTCTTCAACAAAAATTTACGTGATAAAAGATCTTGATACTCTTTATTACCTATGAAAATTTCATAAAAATCCGTTGTACCATGTCTGAGATATTGGAGTTTAAAGAAAAATGTTAAGAAAAAAAAAAGAATAATAATAATAATAGTGAAAAATAGAGAAAAAGAAACCTAACGAAAACAATAGGGTCTTCCGTTGGAACAAATTGATATAAATGCATGCAACTTCTAACAAGTAGTACCCATCATTTTGAATTTCTCGTGATTTTATTTTGTTAGGTTATATGTTTTGGCAAATTATGTGCATGTTACACAAGTTCCACACTGAGAAATCAACAATGTTACATCAAGAACATTTTTGTATAAATTTGTAGTATGACAAGCAAATAACGTATGGTTTATTTTTGAGCTTAGGATGATATCTATAATATGTTATAGAAAAAAATTGGCATTTTCTTCTATATCACAGTCAAGATTTGGGGAATTAATTCTTGGTATAATTGACCTCAGGACAATAAAACTACGGAGAGGGGATCAACCTCTAGGGAGTTATTTATTGTTTTTTGTTTGATTTTAACTTACAACTGTCATTTATATAAATCAAGTTACAAATCTTTACATTATTAATATCTCGATTGTAGGCGCTTTCCAATATATATATTTTGAATAAAAAAAAATATATTATCAAAGGTTTAAACACCCCTAAAGGTTTAAACTTTAACTGGTATTGACGAATGAGTGCTTGTTATTTATTTTCAAATTTTCTGATTTTCTATGAGCTACATATGTATTTATATTTAGTTGAAACTCATACAACGGAAAAGGGGAGGGAATTTTGACCACCCCCACCCTCGTCTATATCCACGCATGTGGTATTCACATGAATTAAATTAAAAAAATTAAAAATTAAAAGCTATCTAACCGCCACAACGGTTGTCTAATAGTCAGCATGGTGCTTTCCAAGCAGTCGATCCGAGTTTAATTCCCAGTCGACGCAGTTTTTTCTTAATTGCGATGTCGAATGATTAAACAATTGATTTCCTTTTTAAGTTGTAAAGTGATACCATTCTACACATTTAGAGTTTAAAAATTCTATGAAGCATGGAATTTGAAAGATGAATCGATGTGTAATTTAAATATAATCAAAATATAAAATAAACATGAAGCACGGAGAACAACAGTGATAACTACAAATTCAATGTAACAGTTATAAATAAATAAGTGGATGTATCGTGTTTTTCTGATAAAAACAACTACATTTATTCAAAATAAAAACCATCAAATGTTGATATTTCACAAAACATACACGTATGAAAATTGTCAAATGTCAAATACAAATAACAAATAAAAACAAGATGCTGTCATTAGACAGTAATACCCGCACCAAGTGTTTGCCCGTTTGCCCTTAAATACCACTAGATGTTTTGTACCAGTTTTAGTATAAATGAAGGCCACATGCACGTAATACACATAAGCGGCCCTTTATGTACAATTAGTGGTTGAACTGTTTGCATGTGAATTTTAAGTTAATCAATAATCTTTTCATTTCATGTCATAGAAAGCATGGCCTATATGATTATTACAAACATAATTAAATTTTGCCCCCTCCCCTCGACGGTTGCTGGCTTAACTAGGTGCCAACATCATCGTGTGCACTGATTGAGAGAAGGGGTGGGAGTGAGGGGTCCATACCCCCCCCCCTTGAAAAAATCATTTATATTAATACATGTAGTAAAATTACCAAAACATACACCTCGGACCCCAATCCCTTCACCCCCTGCAAACACAATTACAATGTATTACTTTGCCTCCCCCCACCCACCCCACACACTCCTCAAGATTGAATAAACATCAGAATATTTTGATATCAACGAAAGCCTAAACATGTAGTTCAGTGCGTTATAATCAAAATTCTTCAGTGACGTTTTATAATTTTTAATTTTTACAATAAATGTATTTGGAAAAAAATAATAGTAAGTTTTTAAAATTTTGGGAATCTCAAGTGAAAAAAATAGAAAAGCCCCAGCAGCATTTGAACTCTCTACAGACACGTAGTTAATGCTCTAACCCATTGCACTTCACTGTTAGGTAACATTTTTTTGAGGGAAAATATTATATCTATACTTTATTGTTTATTTAATTAGGGAGTACATCACAATATGCAGGTGTCCTGTACCACCTTAAAGCTGAATTAATGTGTGCTTTACATAGTTATTTACCTAATTCAATAGTGCAAGGGGTTTTAAAGAATTAAGTCATGAAAATACATGCATATTACAAGTAAATGATCTATGTCCGAAGTTACGTACACAACACAGGTCTACAGGTCACATTACCGGGTACTAGTTTTACCCAGCTCTTCGGTTAGAAGGGTTTCACGTGGTGTACATACCGGTATGTGTTTTCCATATGCAGAATAGGATTAATTAACATGCATAAACGTTTCTTTTGTAATAATCAGATAATTAAGGGATTCATTTTGTACTCTTATTGGATTATCATTATGATGATGACCAATATAGGTAAGCATTATACCTGTAGTACTATTATCATAATTATGAGACACCGGTATACAATAGTTTTACTTTCACTTTCTAAATAAGTGATCGCCCTTTGCCAACAAACTGTATCATCATCTTTTGATATTTAAATAAGCTTATCATCGTTACCTTTCCGACCGCATTTGAGCAGTTTTTGTCATTTTAATTGCAAAAGTTATTTTTTCATATGTCAGACTTTCACTATTAAGCTGACCACATATTATTGACCCTGTGACATTTTGTATTATATTTGTGTATTACATTTAAATAAGTGTAGAGACTTATCATGTCTATATGAGTTATAATAGGGAGGAAGGGGTCTTTTTTTCTTAATGTATTATGATGCATCGAATAAAATGTATAAAATTGTTCTGACCCAATGAAACAGGAAAATACCAAATATCTGGAAAACTGTTGAGATCCCCACCATTAAACCATATATATTCTTGTTTCTAATGTCATTATGGTGCATCAAATGGTGTAAAGTACATGACCTCCAGGAGTTGTCTTTAAACCACCACCCCACCCACCCCCTCCCCTCTGAAATAGGAAATGACGATATACTTTGATAATTTTTAACTTTTGAGATCCCCCATCCCTAAACCATATTTATTCTTGCTCTTTGTGTGCATCAAATTGTATATAGGTTATGCCCCCTTGGAGACACCCTGACTTTCCAGAACTGGACATAATAAAGCATTTTATCTTATTCATATGTAGTGTTTGATACATGTGGGTAATTCCTAGCCTAATGATGACCCAGCTTGTTTAGGAGAATTTACAATTGCCCCGAATAAATATAACATTTTGTTTATCTTATCGATAAAAACTAAAAAGCAATTTCCAAAATCTTAATGTACATCTTGAGAAAAATACCAATCAACAAATTATTTAAAATTTCCTACTGTACACATGTAAGAATGTAAGAGGACTCTGAATCTGATGGGGGTGTGAAGGATAAACATTTGTTGTTATTAGTTTTAACTTGAATATTAGGCAGAAAATAAGACTTCTGATTATATCTCAATAGATCATTAGTCAATTATGCAAGGTGTAATGTGAATTTTTTTTTAAGAAAAATACTTTTTAACCAGTTTAAAAAACTTTTTAGACCCAAAATTATATTTTAATTTTAATAGATCATTCGACAATTAGAAAGAGTTTAAATGTAAGGTTTTCTCTAGTTTTAAGCAAAATTAAATGGAAGGTTTTTTTTTAAAAAAAACCCGTTATTTTATTTACAGGCTAAGGAGGGATACATACATGTGTGGATCCAGAAAATTTTTTGCAGGGAAAGGGTGGGGGGACCACGAGTTATTTGAGTTTGACCGGGGGGGGGGGGGGGGTCCTAGGCATATTTTCGGAAATTTTATAAATCAAATGTAATTTAAAGAAATTTTAAAGGGGGATCTGGACCCCTGACCCCCTCTAGATCCGGGCATGGGATAAATGTTAATTTCATGCTACTATTTGACTACCAGGATTAAATTGTATTTTTCAAAACCTTATTGCATATCTATAGGACAGCCCCTATCATATTCCAAGATATAATGTGTCTATTAATGAATTCATAAGAGGAGTTCTGGGATATAGGTTTTGTTTAGGAGTGATAAACGTCAATTTTCTGCTACTATTTGACTCTCTGGATGAAATTTAAATTTTTAAAACCTTATTGCACATCTATAGGACAGCCCCAATCATATCCTAAGAGATGACATAGCTACTCCAAAAGTTGTAGGAGGAGTTATGGGAACCATACTTTTTTGTTGTTGCAAAAAACGTCATTTTTTGTCGCCCACCGATCCCTGTGTTAAAAAAAATTCTGAAACCTAATCACACTTCAAAATGACACCCCAATCATATTCTAGAAGATCATTTGGCTACTGCAAAAAATGTTGCCGTTTTTTAAACCAGATTTTTTTAAAACACGTCATTTTTCAGCCACCAATGATCCCCAGGACAAAATTGAAATATCCGAAACCTTATTGCGCATCTATAGGATACCCCAAAACATATTCCAAACGATGATTTGTCTACTGATGAAAATGTAGGAGGAGTTCGAGGAATAAGGTTTTTTGTGAAAAAACGTCATTTTTTACCAAGTTTTTGACCCCTAGGACTACCAGAGAATTTTTGAAACCTTTTTACAAATCAACATGATACCCCAAATCAAAATCCAAGAGTTCAGTTTGGTGGTTTATAAGATGAAAGAGCAGTTGGAGAAAATAAAACGTGACAGACGGACGGACGGACGGAACAGGGTAACAACAATATACCCGAACTTTCTTTAAAAAGTGCGGGTATAATAATGAAATTAAATTAAATTATCAATAACCCCCCCAAAAAAGAAAATCCGAAGTACAATTGAAAGATTTTAACAAGAATAATATCATATTTCAAAAACAAGCGAAATATTATAAGATATCAATAATCATACAATACCAATATATAGCCGCCAAATATCATTTGTTTGATTAACCTCCAAAATAAACTTTTTAAAAATGTTAAACAGTGTAAAAGAAGTCCAAGCTCTTTTTACTAAAGTCAGATAGAACTAGAAACATGACCGTATTATGTTGTAAAATGACTCTCATCAAAGTTTATAAACCATTACGTATTGTTATAAGAAGATAATATAGTATAATTTATTAAGTTTAAAAAAGAATCCGGCATGACAATTGCAGCTCTTATTGCCTTGAAAACCTTACTGAAAATGCCGACTGTTTATATATGTCAGAGAGCACGCCGTGTAACTACAGCTTGAGGTGTTTTTATGTTCATTTGGGGCAATCTGCTCTAACTGTGTACGTGGCACATTCTTAAACTCAACGCACCTCGGCGGTCCTATATTAAAAACAGAGTAATGATTGGACTTGCTATTGCAATAAAATGTATGCCCTGCAGCGATGTTAAGGAATAAATATTCAAAATTTGAATTTGTCAGTTCTTGTTTCTTTCAACAAATAAAAAGTAGAAAGATCAGGAACAAAGTGCGTCGGTGGTGTAATGGTCAGCATGGTTGCCTTCGAAGCAGTCGGTCCGGGTTCAAATCCCGGCCGACGCTATTTTTGTACCTTTTTATTAGAATCTGAATGTAAACCATAAGGACAATAGTGTACTCTGAAAATGATATAAACTGTTTGAGATAAGTGAAAGCAACATTTTTTTAAATGTATATATTTATTCAAGTATTTCAAATGTATCATTTTGTGCAGAACAAACTCTTTAAGTGTATCTATACGTACATTGTATTTGAATCATACTTTTATAAAGATTTCTTACGATAACTGTACATAATATAATTATTTTGTATGCTTTTTTTTCACTGTTAACGTATTTCTTGTAAAGATCTGATTATTACTAGATTAGAATTTGTTTTTTTTATTCCTAGTCTGGTTTTAGCATTTTTTTCAATATCGAGGTTCTTGTTTAAAATCATCTACATGTATATGTAAGTTATATGTAACAAATCTGTACGCACAGGACGCTTGAGTGTTGGGATACTTGTTATGTACAAATATAACTTCAAATGAACAAATTGATATAAATGCATGCAACTTCTAACAAGTAGTACCCATCATTTTGAATTTCTCGGGATTTTATTTTGTTAAGTTATATGTTTTGGCAAATTATGTGTATGTTACACACATTGTAAAGTTCCACACGTAGAAATAGACAATGTTACATCAAGAATATTTTGGTATAAATTTGTAGTATGACAAGCAAATAACGTATGGTTTATTTTTGAGTTTAGGATGATATCTATAATATGTTATAGAAAAAAAACTGGCATTTTGTTCTATATCACAGCCAAGCTTTGGGGGGTTAATTCTTGGTATAATTGACCTCAAGACAATGAATCTAGGGAGAGGGGATCAACCTCTAGGGAGGTTTTTTTCGGTTTTTGTTTGATTTTAACTTGCAACTGTCATCTATAAAAATCAAGTTACACATAAAATCTTTATATTTTTTCATATGTCGATTGTAGGCGCTTTGCAATATATTTATTTTAAATAAAATTAATTTTATATTTTCAAGGTTTAAACACTCCTAAAAGGTTTAAACTTTAACTGGTATTGACGGGTGAGTGCTTGTTATTTATTTTCAAATTTTCTGATTTTCTATGAGCTACATACGTATTTATATTTAGTTGAAACTCATACAACGGATGAGGGGAGGGAATTTTGACCACCCCCACCCTCGTCTATATCCACGCATGTGGTATTCACATGAATTTTACATCGTGATCATCAATGCATAATGTAAACTACTTCTGCTAATGACTTTATATAATCATTGAATGATGATTCATTTTGAATATGTACGTGGTAAGTACACTGCAAGGTTGATAATAAAAATAGACAGCAGTTAATCAATAAAACGAAAAATACTAATTTATTACTTATCTGTTATAATTATGTGTTAAAGTTCATGTTCGGATTTTATTAAGCTATCTAACCACCAATTCGGTTGTCTAATAGTCAGCATGGTTGCCTTCCAAGCAGTCGATCTGGGTTCAATTCCCAGTCGACGCATTTTTCTTCATTGCGATGTCGAAATGATTGAAAAATGATCGCTTTTTAAAGGTGTAAGTGATAACATTCAACACATTTAGAATTTACAAATTCTAAGAACCATGGATTTTAAAGAATGAATCCATGTGTTATTTTATTATAATGAAAATAGTATATATAACCAAATATCACTTTTTTAAAAATGTTAAACAGTGTAAAAGAAGTTCAAGCTCTTTTACCTTAAGTCATATAGAACTAGAAACCTGACCGTATTATGTTGTAAAATTACTCTCATCAAAGTTTATAAACCATTATGTATTGTTATAAGAAGAAACATATATAGTACAGTTTATTAAGTTTAAAAAAGAATCTGGAATGAAAATTGCAGCTCTTATTGCCTTGAAAACCTTACTGAAAATGCCGACTGTTTATGTATGTCAGAGAGCGCACCGTGTAACTACAGCTTGAGGTGTTTTTATGTTCACTCGGGGCATTCTGCTCTAACTGTGTACGTGGCACATTCTTAAACACAACGTACCTTGACGGTCTTATTTAATAAACATAGTAGTTATGGGACTCGCTATTTCAACAACAAAAAATATACCCTGCAACGATGTTAATGAAATAAATATTCAAAATTTGAATTTGTCAGTTCTTGTTTCTTAAAACAAATTAATAGTAGAAGGTTCAGGAACAAAGTGCGTCGGTGGTGTAATGGTCAGCATGGTTGCCTTCCAAGCAGTCGATCCGGGTTCAATTCCCGGCCGACGCAGTTTTTGTAACCTTTTTTTTAAGAATCTGAATGTAAACCATAAGGAACATAATTAACTCTGAAAAAATATAAACTGTTTGAGATAAGTGAAAGCAACATTTTTTGAAATTTATATATTTTTTCAAGTATTTCAAATGTAAAGTGTATATTAATATACGTTTTTGAATCATACTATTATAAAGATTTTTTACGATGACTGTACATAATATAACTATTTTGTATGTTTTTTTTTCACTGTTAAGGTAGTTCATTCATAACTAAGGCGAATTTAACAATTTTGATTGATATATACTACATCAAATAAATATTTTAAAAGTTATTACGAGGCTGACATAAACTAAACTAGGGGGTATATATGCAGGCAATTAATTGAACTTTTTGAATTTCTCGTTATTTTATTTTGTTTAGTTTTATGTTGTGGCAAAATATGTGTATGTTACAGACATTGTAAGGTTCCACACTGATAAATAGACAATGTTACATCAAGAAAAGTTTTGTATAAAAATTGTAGTATGACAAGCAAATAACGTATGGTTTATTTTTGAGTTTAGGATGATATCTATGAGATTAAAAAAAAAACCTGGCATTTTGTTCTATATCACAGCCAAGCTTTCGGGGTGGGGGGTGGGGGGGTGGGGGTTAATTCTGGGTATAATTGACCTCAAGACAATAAAACTACGGAGAGGGGATCAACCTCTAGGGAGTTATTTATTGTTTTTTGTGTAATATTAACTTGCAACGGTCATCTATAAAAAATCAAGTTACACATAAAATCTTTATATTTTTCATATGTCGATTGTAGGCGCTTTCCAATATATATATACTGAATAAAAATAATAATATATTTTCAAAGGTTTAAACACTCCTAAAGGTTTAAACTTTAACTGGTATTGACGAATGAGTGCTTGTTATTTATTTTCAAATTTTCTGATTTTCTATGAGCTACATATGTATTTATATTTAGTTGAAACTCATATAACGGAAAAAGGGGAGGGTATTTTGACCACCCCCACGCCCGTCTATATCCACGCATGTGGTATTCACATGAATTAAATTTAAAAATTAAAAATGTAGTATTCACATCAATTTTACATCGTGAACAACAATGCAAAATGTAAACTACTTCTGCTAATGACTTTATAGAATCATTGAATCATGATTCATTTTGATTATGTGCGTGGCAAGAGCACTGCAAGGTTGATATAAAAATATACAGCAGTTAATCAATAAAACGCAAAATACTAATTTATCACTTATTTGTTGTAATTATGTTTTTAAGTTCATGTTCGCATTTTATTAAGCTATCTAACCACCACAACGGTTGTCTAGTAATCAGCATGGTTGCCTTCCAAGCAGTCTATCCAGGTATAATTCCCAGTAGACGCATTTTTTCTTCATTGCAATGTCAAAATGATTAAAAAATTGATTTCCTTTTTAAGTTGTAAAGTGATAACATTCTACACATTTAGAGTTTACAAATTCTATGAAGCATGGATTTTGAAAGATGAATCGATGTGTAGTTTAATCATAATCAAAATATAAAATAGACATTAAGCGCAGAGAACAACAGTGATAATTACAAATTCGATATAACAGTTATAAATAAATAAGTGGATGTATCGTGTTGCTTTTCTGATAAAAACAACTTCATTTATTCAAAATAAAAACCATCAAATGTTGATATTTCCCAGAACATACACGTATGAAAAAAAATGTTAAAGTTAATGTCAAACACAAATAACAAATAAAAACAAGACGATGTCATTAGACAGTAATACCCGCACCAAGTGTTTGCCCTTTTGCCCCAAAATACCACTAGATGTTTCGTACCAGTTTTAGTAAAAATTAAGGCCACATGCCTTAATTTTTACATCATACACATTCACACATCATTCACACATCATAATACACATGAGCGGCCCTTTATGTACAATTAGTGGTTGAACTGTTTGCACGTGGATTTTAAGTTAATCAATTATCTTTTCATTTCATGTCATAGAAAGTATGGTCTATATGTAAACCTTGGTTATTTAAGTAACAATAACAAGGCTTGTGTGGCTCAGCATTTTCTTTATCTTCGGTGTTATCGATAAATAAATAAATCAATGAATAAATGGCCCTGTAAAATATATTAATACAAGGAACATTAAATATAATATATAATTATATGATGTATCAACCATAAACATCAAATATTAAATAAACTATATGATACATGTATATACTAATACATTATACAACACTTGTATATTTCACTATATATTTGCATATGAATTCGATTCAAAGTGATCTCTGCTGAACCTATTAATAATATAATAAAAACGAGTTATTTACATATTTATTTACAAATTAATATCTTGAAATACTGACTTACCAAAATTATGGAATTTAGGCGCTGACTAATAAAGCTAAGTTCTAAGGCCAGGTAGGTGCACTGCTGTTGTAAATGAATTAACCATGCAATTTGTTAAATATTTTAAATAAGCTATAATTCTATCCAAATCTCAATGACTGAACAACTGAAATAGAAAACTATGTAGATTAAAACCAAACATACCAGATCTTGAAATCCCTCAGACAAATCAATTGTTACACCTTCTCCTACCTGGGCTCTGAGCAAAAAGAAGAACACCCTCAGAGTCAAAACCAGTCTATCCGGTCAGTCATGTCACATTATAAATTGACCAATCGCTCACCAAACTTTTGGCGGGAAAAATATTAATTCAATAAAATTACAAAATACTTGATAAATACCCTTAATAAACTCTCGTAATTAATAATCTAAGTAAAACTTTTATTAACACACACTATTTTCTATATTAGAAGTAAATACATTTAAAAACATAACTTTTAAAGTTTAAAGAAATATTTTGCTATGTTACATATATAATAAATACAAACATAATTAAATTTTCCCCTCCCCTCGACGGTTGCTGGCTTAACTAGGTGCCAACATCATCGTATGCACGGATTGAGAGAATGGGTGGGAGTGAGGGGTGGATCCAGACCCTTCCCCTTGAGAAAATCATTTATATTAATACATGTTGGAAAAATTACCAAAATATACACCTCGGACTCCAATCCCTCCACCCCCTGAAAACACAATTACATGTATTACTTTGCCCCCCCCCCACCCCACACATGCCTTAAGATTGAATAAACATCAGAATATTTTGATATCAACAAAAGCCTGAACATGTAGTTCAGTGCGTTACAATCAAAATTCTTTCAGTGACGTTTTATAATTTTAAATTTTTACAATACATGTATTTGGAAAAAAATAGTTTTTAAATTTTGGAAATCTCAAGTGAAAATATATAAAAGCCCCAGCAGCATATGAACTCTCTACAACACGTAGTTAATGCTCTAACCCATTTCACTTCACTGTTAGGTAACATTGTTTTCGGGGTAAATATTATATTTATACTTTATTATTTATTTTATTAGGGAGTACATCACAATATGCAGGTGTCCTGCACCACCTTAAAGCTGAATTAATGTATGCTTTACATAGTTATTTACCTAGTACAATAGTGCAAGGGGTTTTAAAGAATAAAGTCATGAAAATACATGCATGTTACAAGTAAATGATCTATGTCCGAAGTTACGTACACAACACAGGTCTACAGGTCGCATTAGCGGATACTAGTTTTACCCAGCTCTTCGGTTAGAAGGGTTTCACGTGGTGTACATACCGGTTTGTGCTTTCCATATGCAGAATATGATTAATTAACATGCATAAACCTTTCTTTTGCGATAATCAGCTAATAAAGGGATTCATTTTGTGCTCTTATATTGATTGGATTATCATTATTGTGATGACCAATATAGGTAAGCAGTATACCTGTAGTACTATTATCATAACTATGAGACACCGGTATACAATAGTTTTACTTTCACTTTCTAAATAAGTGATCGCCCTTTGCCAGCAAACTGTATCATCATCTTTTGATATTTAAATAAGCTTATAATCGTTACCTTTCCTACCGCATTTGAACAGGTTCTGTCATTTTAATTGCAAAAGTTAATCTTTCATTTGGCAGACTTTCACTATTAAGTTGACCCCATATTAATTGACCTTGTGACATTTTGTATTATATTTGACTGCCGTCACGAGAAAAGGGCCCTTAAGGTCAAAATTTTACAAACTCACTTTTTTCTCAATTCCGATTAGTCAACTCTTTCTGAATACAAATATACAAAGATATTCAAGATCTTGTGTGTTTTAAGCATTTTATGACAATTTTAGTAAGACATGTTAACACGACTTTGACGTAGCTGGTCGAAAACGACACGACGTCACGAACGTCAATTATTATTTTATTATTTATTATTAATAATTATTTTTAATTAATTTATTATAAATTATTATTATTTATCAATTATTAACGGTATTTCAAACAAGGCCATACTCTAATTATTCAAAAAACACAACACAGACGCAGAAAAAAAAAATAGAAACAGAAAATAAAAAAACTGCGTTTACAATGCCGCTACTTTGACGTCGTTTTCTGAGCATTGTGACGTCAAAAGATAAGGGTCCTTTTCTCATGACGGCAGTCATTTGTGTATTGCATTTAAATAAGTATAGAGACATATCATGTCTGTATGAGTTATAATAGGGAGGAAGGGGTCTTTTTTTCTTAATGTATTATGATGCATCAAATAAAATGTATAAAATTGTTCTGACCCAATGAAACAGGAAAATACCAAATATCTTGAAAACTGTTGAGATCCCCACCATTAAACCATAATTATATATTCTTGTTTCTAATGTCATTATGGTGCATCAAATAGTGTAAATTACATGACCCCCAGGAGTTGTCTTTAAACCACCACCCCACCCCAACCCCTCCCCTCTGAAATAGGAAATGATGATATACTTTGATAAATTTTAACTTTTGAGATTCCCCATCCCTAAACCATACTTATTCTTGCTCTTTGTGCGCATCAAATTGTATATAGGTTATGCCCCCTTTGGAGACACCCTGACTTTCCAGAACTGGACATAATAAAGTATTTTATCTTATTCATATGTAGTGTTTGATACATGTGGGTAATTCCTAGCCTAATGATGAACCTGCTTTGTTTTGGAGGATTTACAATTGCCCCGAATACATATAACATTTTGTTTATCTTATCGATAAAAACTAAAAAGCAATTTCCAAAATCCTAATGTACATCTTGAGAAAAATACCAATCAAAAATGATTTAAAATTTGCTACTGTACACATGTAAGAATGTAAGAGGACTCTTAATCTGATGGGGGTGTGAAGGATAAACATTTGATTTTAATCATTTATTGTTATTAAATTTAACTTGAATATTAGGCAGAAAATAAGACTTCTGATGATATCTCAATAGATCATTTGTCAATTATGCAAGTGTAATGTGAATTTTTTTTTAAGAAAAACACTTTTTAACCAGTTTATAAAACTTTTTAGACCCCAAATTATATTTTAATTTTAATAGAGCTTTCGACAATTAGGAAGAGTTTAAATATAAGGTTTTCTCTAGTTTAAGCAAAAATAAATGGAAGTTGGTTTTTTTTGTAATTTTAAGAAAAAAAAAAACCCGTCATTTTATTTACAGGCTAAAGAGGGATACATACATGTGTGAATCCAGAAAATTATTCCAGGGAAAGGGTGGGGGACCAAGAGTTGAGTTTGACCGGGGGTGGGGGGTCCAAGGCATAATTTCGGAAATTTTATAAATCAAATGTAATTTAGAGAAATTTTAAAGAGTGGGGGGGGGGGGGGGTCTGGACCCCTGAACCCCATCTAGATTCGGGCATGGAATAAATGTTAATTTTATGCTACTATTTGACTACCAGGATTAGATTGTATTTCTTAAAACCTTATTGCATATCTATAGGACAGCCCATATGATATCCCAAGATATGATGTGTCTATTCATGAAATCATAAGAGGAGTTCTGAGATATAGGTTTTGTTTTAGGAGTGAGAAACATCAATTTACTGCTTTTATTTGACACCCTGTATGAAATTTAAATTTTTAAAACCTTATTGCACATCTATAGGACAGCCCCTATCATATCCCAAGATATGATGTGTCTATTCATTAAATCATAAGAGGAGTTCTGGGATATATGTTTTGTTTTAGGAGTGATAAACGTCAATTTTCTGCTATTTTTTGACTCTCTGGATGAAATTTAAATTTTTAAAACCTTATTGCACATCTATAGGAAAGCCCCAATCATATCTTAAGAGATGACATAGCTACTCCAAAAGTTGTAAGAGCAAAAAACGTTTTTTGTCGCCCACCGATCCCTGTGTTAAAAAAAATCTGAAACCCGACCACACTTCAAAATAACACCCAAATCATATTCTAGAAGATCGTTTGACTACTGCAAAAAATGTTGACGTTTTTGAAACCAGTTAAAAAAAAAATAAACACGTCATTTTTCAGCCACCAAATGACCCCCAGGACAAAATTGAAATATCCGAAACCTTATTGCTCATCTATAGGATACCCTAAAAACATATTCCAAACGATGATTTGCCTATTGTTGAAAACGTAGGAGGAGTTCGAGGAAGAAGGTTTTTTGTGAAACAACGTAATTCTTTACCAATTATTTGACCCCCAGGACTACCAGAGAGTTTTTAAAACCTTTTTACAAAACAACATGATACCCCAAATCAAGTCCAAGAGTTCAGTTTGCTGGTTTATAAGATGTAAGAGCAGTTTGAGAAAATAAAACGTGACAGACGGACGGACGGACAGACGGACGGACGGAACAGGGTAACAACAATATACCCGAGCATTCTTTAGAAAGTGAGGGTATAATAATGAAATTGAATTAAATTATCAATAACCCCCCCCCCCCCAAAAAAAAAATCCGAAGTACAATTGAAAGATTTTAACAAGAATAATATTATATTTCAAAACACAAGCGAAATATTATAAGATATCGATAATCATACAATACCAATATATAGCCAAATATCATTTGTTTGATTTACCTCCAAAACAAACCTTTATAATTGTTAAACCGCGTATAAGAATTTCAAGCTCTTTTTACCTAAAGTCAGATAGAACTAGAAACATGAACGTATTATCTTGTAAAATGACTCTCATCAAAGTTTATAAACCATAATTATGTATTGTTATAAGAAGATAATATAGTACAATTTATTAAGTTTAAAAAAGAATCCGGCATGACAATTGCAGCTCTTATTGTCTTGAAAACCTTACTAAAATGCCGACTGTTTATGTATGTCAGAGAGCGCATCGTGTAACTACAGGTTTAGGTGTTTTTATGTTCACTCGGGGCATTCTGCTCTAACTGTGTACGTGGCACATTCTTAAACTCAACGGACCCTGGCGGTCTTATATTAAAAACAGAGTAATTATAGGACTCGCTATTGCAAAAAAATTTATGTCCTGCAACGATGTTAATGAAATAAATATTCATAATTTGAATTTGTCTGTTCTTGTTTCTTTAAACAAATAAAAAGTGGAAAGACAGGAACAAAGCGCGTCGGTGGTGTAATGGTCAGCATGGTTGCCTTCCAAGCAGTCGATCCGGGTTCAATTCCCGGCCGACGCAGTTTTTGTACCTTTTTATAAGAATTTGAATGTAAACCACAAGGAACATAATGTACTCTGAAAATGATATAAACTGTTTGAAAAAAGTGAAAGCAACATTTTTTGAAATGTGTATGTTTATTCAAGTATTTCAAATGAATTTTTTTGTGCAGAACAAACTCTTTAGGGGTATCGTTACGTATTTGAATCATATTTTTATAAAGATTTCTTACGATATCTGTACATAATATAACTATTTTGTATGCTTTTTTTCACTGTTAACGTATTTCTTTTAAAGATCTGATAATTACTCGATTAGAATTTGCTTTTTTGATTCCTAGTCTAGTTTTAGCATTTTTACAGTATCGAGGTTCTTGTTTAAAATCATCTACATGTATATGTAAGTTATATGTAACAAATCTGTACGCACAGGACGCTTGAGTGTTGGGATACATGTTATGTACAAACATAACTTCAAATGAACAAATTGATATAAATGCATGCAACTTCTAACAAGTAGTACCCATCATTTTGAATTCCTCGTGATTTTATTTTGTTAGGTTATATTTTTTGGCAAATTATGTGTATGTTACACACATTGTAAAGTTTCACACTGAGAAGTAAACAAGTTTTTTTCGGTTTTTGTTTGATTTTAACTTGCAACTGTCATCTATAAAAATCAAGTTACACATAAAATCTTTATATTATTCATATGTCGATTGTAGGCGCTTTGCAATATATTTATTTTGAATAAAAATAATTATATATTTTCAAAGGTTTAAACACTCCTAAAAGTTTAATCTTTAACTGGTATTGACGGATGAGTGCTTGTTATTTATTTTCAAATTTTCTGATTTCTATAAGCTACATATGTATTTATATTTAGTTGAAACTCATAAAACGGAAGAGGGGAGGGAATTTTGACCACCCTCACGCCCGTCTTTATCCACGCATGTGGAATTCACATGAATTAATATCAAAAAATTAAAAATGTAGTATTCACATGAACTTTACATCGTGATCATGAATGCAAAATGTAAACTACTTCTGCTAATGACTTTATATAATCATTGAATCATGATTCATTTTGAATATGTACGAGGCAAGTGTACTGCAAGGTTCATAATAAAAATAGACAGCAGTTAATCACGAAAACGAAAAATACTAATTTACCACTTATCTGTTATAACTATGTATAAAAGTTCATGTTCGCATTTTATTAAGCTATCTTACCACCACTACGGTTGTCTAATAGTCAGCAGTTGATCAAGGTTCAATTCCTAGCCGACGCATTTTTTTCTTCATTGCGATGTCGAAATGATTGAAAAATATGATTGCTTTTTAAAGGTGTAAGTGATAACATTCTACACATTTAGAGTTTACAAATTCTAAGAAGAATGGAATTTGAAAGATGAATCGATGTGTAATTTAATTTTAATCAAAAACTTATATATAATCAAATATCACTTTTTAAAAATGTTAAACAGTGTGAAAGAAGTTCCAGCTCTTTTTACCTTTAATGTCAGATAGAACTAGAAACATGACCGTATTATGTTGTAAAATGACTCTCATCAAAGTTTATAAACCATTATGCATTGTTATAAGAAGAAACATAGTACAATTCATTAAGTTTAAAAAAGAGTCCGGAATAAAAATTGCAGTTCTTATTGCCTTAAAAACCTTACTGAAAATGCCGACTGTTTATGTATGTCAGAGAGCGCACGGTGTAACTACAGCTTGAGGTGTTTTTATGTTCACTTGGGGCAATCTGCTCTAACTGTGTACGTGGCACATTCTTAAACTCAACGCGCCTTGGCGGTCTTATTTAATAAACAGAGTATATACGTAGTTATTGGACTTGCTATTGCAAAAAAAGCATGCCCTGCAACGATGTTAATGAAATAACTATTCAAAATTTGAATTTGTCAGTTCTTGTTTCTTAAAACAAATAAATAGTAGAACGTTCAGGTACGAAGAGCGTCGGTGGTGTAATGGTCAGCATGGTTGCCTTCCAAGCAGTCGATCCGGGTTCAATTCCCGGCCGACGCAGTTTTTGTAACCTTTTTTTTTTAGAATCTGAATGTTAACCATAAGGAACATAATTAACTCTGAAAAAATATAAACTGTTTGAGATAAGTGAAAGCAACATTTTTTGAAATTTATATATTTTTTCAAGTATTTCAAATGTAAAGTGTATATATACGTTTTTGAATCATACTATAATAAAGATTTCTTACGATGACTGTACACAATATAACTATTTTGTATGTTTTTTTTCACTGTTAAGGTAGTTCATTCATAACTAAGGCGAATTTAACAATTTTGATTGATATATACTACATCAAATAAATATTTTAAAAGTTATTAAGAGGCTGACATAAACCAAACTCGGGGGTATATATGCAGGCAATTAATTGAACTTTTTGAATTTCTCGTTATCTTATTTTGTTATGTTTTATGTTTTCGCAAAATATGTGTATGTTACAGACATTGTAAGGTTCCACACTGATAAATAGACAATGTTACATCAAAAAAAGTTTTGTATAAAAATTGTAGTATGACAAGCAAATAACGTATGGTTTATTTTTTAGTTAAGGATGATATCTATGATATTTTTTAAAAAAACCTGGCATTTTGTTCTATATCACAGCCAAGTTTTCGGGGGGGGGGGGGGGTTAATTCTTGGTATAATTGACCTCAAGACAATAAAACTACGGAGAGGGGATCAACCTCTAAGCAGTTATTTATTGTTTTTTGTTTGATTTTAACTTGCAACTGTCATCAATATAAATCAAGTTACACATAAAATCTTTATATTATTCATATGTCGATTGTAGGCGCTTTCCAATATATATATATATTGAATAAAAATAATAATATATTTTCAAAGGTTTAAACACTCCTAAAGGTTTAAACTTTAACTGGTATTGACGAATGAGTGCTTGTTATTTATTTTCAATTTTTCTGATTGTCTATGAGCTACATATGTATTCATATTTAGTTGAAACCTCATACAACGGAAAAAAGGAGGGAATTTTGACCACCCCCACCCTCGTCTATATCCACGCATGTGGTATTCACATTAATTAAATTCAAAAATTAAAAATGTAGTATTCACATGAATTTTACATCGTGATCAACACTGCAAAATGTAAACTACTTCTGCTAATGACTTTATATAATCATTAAATAATGATTCATTTTGAATAAATGAAATTGGTCTATGTACATGACAAGTGCACTTCATCCTTTATCACTTATTGTGCTAAAGTTCATGTTCGTATTTTATTAAATTAAACTATCTAACCACCTTTATCTTATATGGTCGGTGGTGTAATGGTCGGCATGGTTGCCTTCCAAGCAGTCGATCCAGGTTCAATTACCAGCCGACGCATTTTTTTCTTCATTGCGATGTCGAAATGATTAAAAAATTGATTTCGTTTTAAAGGTGTAAGTGATATAATTCTACACATTTAGAGATTACAAATTCTAAGACGCACTTATTTTGAAGAATGAATTGATGTGTTATTTATTTATAGTCAAAAACTTATATATAAACATGAAGCACAGAGAACGACAGTGATAATTACAAATTCAATAAAACAGTTATAAATAAATAAGTGGATGTATCGTGTTGCTTTTCTCATAAAAACAACTACATTAATTCAAAATAAAAAACATCAAATGTTGATATTTCACAGAACATACACGTATGAAAATTGTCAAATGTCAAATACAAATAACAAATAAAAATAATGAAATTAAATTAAATTATCGATACCCCCCCCCCAAAAAAAATACGAAGTACAATTAAAAGATTTTAACAAGAATAATATCATATTTAAAAAACAAGCGAAATATTAAAAGATATCGATAATCATACAATACCAATATAAAGCCGCCAAATATCATTTGTTAAAATAACCTCAAACATAAACCTTTTAAAATGTTAAACCGCGGAAAAGAATTTCAAGCTCTTTTTACTTAAAGGGGCATGGTCACGATTTTGGTCAAATTCTATATTTCTGTTTTTATAATTTACAATGCTTTAGAAATGCATTTCTAATGATAACATTAAATTTGAGTTTCAGTCGTTAAGTTATAAGAAGATACAGAGTTCACAACTCTTTGTCATGTAAACAAGGCTCGTGCCCTGATTTTGTTTACAAAGATTCAATATACCAGTGAAAAATCTTTTCAAGCTGATTTGTCTATCTTCTCAGTCATTTTAAGCATAAAAAAACAGGTCCTAGAATTTAACACATTTTAGGTCTAAAACTGGAATTTTCACTTCAACATTCAAAATGTAAACAAAAGCTTAAGTTTGTTTACATAGCAAAGAATTGCAAGCTCTATAACTCGCTTATAACTCAACGAATGACATTCAAATTGTGGTTGCCTTTTAGAAATGCCTTACTGAAGCATTGTAAACATTAAAATCGGAAAAATAATTTTGACCAAAATCGTGACCATGCCCCTTTAATGTCAGATAGAACTAGAAACATGACGATTATGTTGTAAAATTCCTCTCATCGAAGCTTATAAACCATAATGTATTGTTATAAGATAACATAGTACAATGATTAAGTTTAAAAAAGAATCCATAATGAAAATTGCAGTTCTTATTGCCTTAAACACCTTACTAAAAATGCCGACTTTTTATGCATATCAGAGAGCGCACCGTGTAACCACAGCTTGAGGTGTTTTTATGTTCACTTGAGGCAATCTGCTCTAACTGTGTACGTGGCACATTCTTAAACTCAACGCACCTTGACGGTCCTATATTAAAAACAGAGTAATTATAGGACTCGCTATTGCAAAAAAAAAAAATCGGCCATGCAAGGATCTTAATAAAACAAATATGCAGAATTTGAATTTGTCAGTTCTTGTTTCTTTAAACAAATACAAAGTAGAAAGATCAGGAACAAAGCGCGTCGGTGGTATAATGGTCAGCATGGTTGCCTTCCAAGCAGTCGATCCGGGTTCAATTCCCGGCCGACGCAATTTTTGTACCCGTTTTATTAGAATCTGAATGTAAGCCATTAGGAACATAGTGTACTCTGAAAAATAATATAAACTGTTTGAGATAAGTGAAAAGATTTCTTTTTAATTGATATATTTATTTAAGGTGGTATGGGACACTTCCATGTTGTGACGTATTGTTTATCGAAATAAACAATAAAATAAAGTGTAATTATATAAGTAGTTTCTTTCTTAATATTGTCACCTAAAAATCATAGCGCAGTGGGTTAGAGGGTTTACTACGAATTATGTAGTCATGAGTTTGAATCCCGGTAGGGATTTTACAATTTTTACCTTTTCAAATATTTGTAAAAGCTCTTTTTGGTTAAATATTGTAAATTTTGAAAATTCTTAGCCGGTGAAATAATTTCAATTATAATGTACTTTAATCCACATTAATATCGACAGATGTCCCATACCACCGTAAGAACATAAAATGTTTTATTTTTCTACGGATAACGTTTACTCAGGGTTTGAGATTTCAAAAAATATGTTTACAAAGTTCAATACCTGAAATAGAGAGTTGTTTTAAAAACACAAAATAACAATGTTTTTAACAAAAATCCATATTGATATCCATGTTTTATTTATTTGAGGAAGATATGCTACGACAAAGGTAGAGTAATATTGATACAGAGGAAATTCGTACGTCTAATTTCTCATTTTCTTATTTTCTCTTTAAAACTTCATGTAGCAATGTTATTGCAAAAGTTTAGTTTCTATGTGTTTTTTTCATATCATTTAACATATTTTATGCCTGTATTACCTAGTGTATAATTTTATAACACTTGCTGGCACGCGATAGGAAAAATCTTTAAAATACATAAAACCAATTCCAGAGGTTTAGAGCCCCTATTAGTCAGTTTTATGTAAAACTCGATCAAAAATGGTTAGAATTTTGAAAATTGATAGAGGAACTTCGGACTAAATAAAACTTAAAATATGAGCTTAAAACGATTCATTGAATTATGAAATTAGTAAACCTGTTGGTATTTTATCATTTTTCAACCAACAAATTGTTATATTATTTCTTATATTTACAAAATTAAAAAAAAACCTTGGAAAGGGTGGACATTTTTGACAGATTTTTCAATAAAAATTCAGAGGTACTAGCATAAAAAGTAGGTCATTGACCTAGTTATTTGAAAGTGAAAAATAGCACCATAATAGTAGGGCTACATTGTAAAATAGGTAGTTTTTCGTTCCTATCAGTGGATTTTTTTCGCCCCTGAGTAAATGTAATCCTTAAGGTGTATATTTACGTTTTATAATCACACTATTTTAAAGATTTCTTACGATTACTGTACATAATAACTATTTCGTAGGCATTTTTTAACTGTAAATGTACTTGTTTCTTTGTTGTTGGTTTTTTTTTTTTTTTAGATCTGATTATTACTAGATTAGAATTTGCTTTATTGATTTCTAATCTGGTTTTAGCATTTTTACAATATCGAGGTTCTTGTTTGAAATCATCTATATGTAAGTAATGAAAATAAATGACAATAACAAACCGTCAACCATCTCAAAAATCCATAAAACGAAATACAAATTCAAAGCAGAGCAACACGGACCTCCAAGATAGAGGTAGGATCAGGTGCCATGGAGGAGTGAGCATCCTCTGCTGACCGGTCACACCCGCCGTGTGCTCTTTCTTGTAATCGGGAAAATAAAAACCGCAAAAGTCCGTAGACAATTAGGTAATTAATTATGGTCTAACAATTGGTATGAAAAACGTCAGTCAGCATGCGACTCAGTGGAAGATTGTATTTGCTGACAAGGTCGTTGTATCGACCATAGAACTTACGAAAATATGACTTTAAACGAGATGGTTGATAGTCCTGTTTTATCAACTTTTTTGTCAGTAGCTTGCCTCGTCTTAGAAACTGTTCATACGAAGAACACGCCCTTGCGTATCGAATTAACTGAGAGACAAAAACACCATATGCAGGCGATGAAGGTATATTGCTACATAAGTAAGGAAAGTTGACTATAGAAAAATTGAAGTAATCGCGTTTATCATAAAGTTTTGTTGTTAGGTAACCATCAATGTCCATTTCCAGTAAAATATCTAAATATGAAACAGATGACGCTGACTCTGTGGTATCTTTTATTTCAAGTTCACTGGGATATATCGAGTCGACGTAAGTATGGAAATAACAATTGTTAATCGATAATACGTCGTCGATATACCTAAATGTTGAGTTAAAGGCCACAGCGAGTGATTTATTTTTTTCACGCACAAGTTTTTGAATAAATTCTGCTTTATAAGAATACAAAAATAGGTCTGCTAACAATGGGGCACAATTGGTACCCATGGGAATTCCAACAGATTGTTGGAAGACTTGATTTCCAAAAACTACATAGATGTTGTCTTTCAGAAATTCAAGCATCTTTTTAATGTCAACTTCAGAGTACGTGTGTGTGCAATCAGAATGGTTTTTAACAAAATAGTTTTTTAGATTTCCAATGACAAGGTAAGCATTTTTACGACTTCCATTTTTATTGAAGAAACAACTGTCGATGATATCAAAAAGTCTAGATTTTAATTTGTCGTGGGGAATGGTCGTATAAAGCGTTGAAAATTTGTACGTTTTGATGCTATTGATTTTGGTAAGATTTTGTGACCTCAAAGTTTCTAATAATTCTTTAGAGTTTTTTAGTATCCACATCTAATTCACACCACTTCTGGAGTATATTGTTGTACAGTACTCTTGAAGCTTCTCCTTAACTTCTGTAAGAATTTTAGTAAGGAGTCAAGAGAGAGGTTTGGTAGAACATTTACTGGAACCTGCTATATATCTCTGTTTGTAAGGACTTTTGTGAAGCTTTGGAATCCAGTACAAATAAGGTTAATCAAATTCATTTTGTTTATTGGGGATATTAAAGGTATCCATAACCGATTTATGATTTTGAAGTATTTCCTGCTTGGAAAGGTTGCTATGGGTGTAAGTAGGATTACCATGTGTAGAATCGAAACCTAGATCTTTGAAAATGCAATTAATATAATGTGCCTTACAAACAAAGACAATGTTGTTACTTGCCTTATCAGCAGGCTGATCATGCAATCTACCTAGTTCTTTTCTCACTTCTGCATCATTAACAACAGAATGATATATGGTTTTCATTTGACCTCTCAGTCGTTTAATACGAGATTTTAATTTACATCTGATGCTTTTAACCCACTCTGACAAGGTATCAAGGTCTTCTTTTTCAGATTTTGCCCATCGCTTGGCGTAATCTTTAACAGCATTCATGATATGTATAAAATTACGACGCCATGTGAAGGATCTAGGTTCCCTAAATTTTGGTCCTTTCATAATAAGTGATTTGAGGTCATCGTTATTAACTAAATTAACATCACCAGTAATGACGTGTCCGGCAGGCAGGTAATATGTAAAAAGATAAGAAAAAATGAAAAACCTGAATTCAGATGATTCAAATCTGTACGCACAGGACGCATGAGGTGTTGGGATACTTGTTATGTACAAATATAACCTCGAATGAACAAATTAACATAAATACACACAACTTCTAGCAAGTAGTACGCATCATTTTGAATATCTCTCGATTTTATTTTGTTTAGTAAAATATTTTGGCAAATTAAGCGTAAGTTACACTCATTGTAAAGTTCCACACTGAGAAATCCTCACCTGTATAATACAGAGGCACAAGGGCACAAATTATCGCCAGGCCAGGGTGGACTGAACCAATTACATTCGCTCGGCGCCAAATATTATGGTACTCGGAAAAAGGTTACCAACATATACTTATAATTTATCATGGAGAATTTCATGCACTCTGGAATAATCAGAAAAGTGAAAATAGAATACAATAGAAAATTCTATTTTTAAATGTTTGACATATACAAATTTGAATTTGATTTTATTTCTGATAAATATACATCTAAAGTTAATAACGATTTTAAATTTTTTTTTTTTAAAAAGGAACCAATTTCTTATTTGACCTCTTAACTCACTGAATCCCCATTGAAAGTACTACCATTCCTTGACATTAAAACGCTGTTTTTCCATTAAAATACCAGCTTTTGTGCAATATTTATATTGCAAACTCTGATGTCATAAAAATATTTAATCTATATGAAAAAGAAATTTACTAATAAATCCACTTTAACAAATTCACAATATAACTATTCCAAACTATAACTTGTTTAATATTCTGAGAAAATAGTCTAAGAAGTGTAGTATTTAATAAATCTGTCTTATTGAAAACAGAATCAAATATAAATGTAAGAATAACATGATTTCGAAGGTTTGGTACAATACTTTAAATCGTCATACCAATTTGTTTAGTATAGTGTTAAGAACTCCATAGAATGATCTGTATTTCATTTACCTGCTTAAAAATACATTTTCGATGAATGATATAAACACAAATCGTAAAGTTTATCATAACAAACGCTGTATTTTTGAATGTATAGCAAACTATTTGTTTGTACAATATTTCTATTTTTACCTATATCAAAACCTGTTAACCAAATATTTGAGTCAGCAGAAGCTAATAATGAAAATTATTGAATGAAATTTCCAGAATGCAGTTTTCAGCTCATATTCCATCAGGAACATCAACTATTACATGTATGAAAGCAAATATGAAGTGTAAGATCAGCTGGAGGCCTTTGTGATTTTTTTTTGTTTACGCGAGAGAACTAAGTGTGTATATACATGGCAAGTGATTCAAAGCAATGCGTTTCCTTATAAATACACACACCTTTGACTACCCTTGTATAAAAATGTAAAATGTTAGGATTTAAAATTATTACCATAGTCATTAAACATCTCCCAATTTATGTTTTTAAGGTCTTACGCAAGGAAATAGCCAATCAAACTGAACTTAGACAATTGTAGTTCCATATATATAGAGACAATTTTTTTTCTCTCTTCCTTTTTTGGCACCTTATTTTAGGCCCACAGTATTGATTTTGGACTCAGTGGCTAGGAGAATTATTACTTTAGTGGAATTGTCACACTAATTTCAGTGGAACTATTTTTTAGATGCGCGTGATGCAACTTCCTGGATGGTGCTGAGTCTGTTTGTCAACATGTGAAACCCACGTGTATTTGGGGGTAGGTGTGTTTACTATCAATTATCTCTCTTAGAAGCCGCATAAGGCGTTATTTTTCTGATCTAAAATTTTTCTTGAAGCATTTAACTATAATTTGTCTTTCATGATTTATATGCTGAGAGTATAGTTTATCAATTAACTTTATTAAAGCTATATAGTAACATATAGTGAAATTAATTCCTTGTGTGAGACCTTAAGAACAAGTTAAAAGTTGTAGTAAATTTGTAACCAGCATCGAATTGTAATGGTCAGCGTGGTTGCCTTCCAAGCAGTCGATCCGGGTTCAATTCCGACGCAATGTTGTGACCCTAATTATTACAATCTGCATAGAGCATTATGGACTCTAAAAATTAATTGTTTGAATCAAGTGAAAGAAAATTTTTTATTTTATGTTTTTAATGTGTATATTTTGTTTGTTTGAATCATTGAGTACTATTACGTAGATTTCTTATGATTATAGATCGTATTAGTTTGGGTAGTTTGGTTTTTTATGCAAATACACTCATGTATTATCATCCTTTACTTTTTAATAATGCTTGGAAAAGAATTGACCAATAAAATCAGTAAACAATAAATTGCTTGTCAGTGTTATTTGTCTTTTTGTTTCTTGTTGTTATCTGAGTTTTAATTATTTTCCTCTGTTACATCAGTTTTGTTCTTATAATCTTATTATTTATTAATGAAATAGAATTGTGCGTTGGAGATATGTGCCCCCCCCCCCCCATTTATGTGTGTGATATCCCAATATTATTTAAAAGGTTTGACCATATACAACTTACAAATAGATATTTTAACTGTTTCATTTTTCTCTTTTTTATATCTATTTTTTTACAAAATGACGTGGGTGCATGTAGTTCTACTAAAAATTTGAATTTTTAAAAAATTTTCGTCAGATACTTAACGTATGCATGAAAAAAATTATACGATTGAATCAATATGACGGTAAATTAAGCATCGAACTACCATGTGTATCATCCCCTTTACTAAGCCAAAAAATATATCAAAACAAAACTAATTAGCCGAAGAGTTGCTGTTAACACTGAAATAGCGAGATAGGACTAAGAATCTACTACACGTAACACCCAGTACAGATGCTTGATCCATCTCTAAATTTATCGCGGGAAATATAGCACAAGATCATTGTGACGTCATACTTAACTTTCTTTTGCTATCGATAGTTCTCGGAAATTGTCGGATAACTTCGGGGAAGGAAATGACGTCATATGTCAGCATGTAGGTACAGTTTTTAATGTAAGAATATGAGTTGCTTACTTTAGTGTTTTTAAAGGATTTTTATTGGTAAATGAGAAAGACATATGCGATTTACAGGTAAGAATTTTCCTTAGAAACGCTTCCTGTTCCACCATGTTGCTATGCACCGCAAAGGATTATTGGGATATGTAGAACTTTTTCACGTGGCCTCATAAAATTTTCTTTGCACAATGTGCTGCAGATTTCAACTCGAATTTCCTCCGTTCGTACACGATCTCTATGGAGCTCGCTACGCGATCGCCGCTCGCAATTTAAAAAAATACTTATAATAAAAATTATTTTTAGTGAAACGAATCCTTAGAATAATGTTCAGAAGTATTCAATATTTCGCAGCTTCTTCAAAATCGACATTATCTGCATCGGAGTCAACGTCACACGATGACGTCAGTTGAGACTTTGACGTAACAATTGACAAAAATTTTTTTTTGCAGCGTCTATAATTAAAATTGAAAAAATAATTTGCAAAAAGAAACAAAAAAACAAAAACAAAAAAAAACATGCACGATTTTTTCATGTTCTATGTGAGTGGAAAGGTATTATTTTTTTATCTATTACAAATAAAATTTGATTCCTAAACTTCCCTTTATTCTATACAATTCTATATGTGAAATGGCTATCAAGACACGTTGTTAGGACCAAACTATGAGGGCGGATAGCATAAAAACTGTCCAATCAATTTCGTTTTAATTTGGCAAAAAGTTTACTTATACGTTAACCTTTCATCACTGAAAATTAAAAGAAAATCGTTTGTTTGTAATTTTTTACACATGAAATTGAAAACGAAAATCCACTTTTTCCTATATAATCCTTTATAAAATGTCGGGGATGATTGGGACATACGACCGCAATTTGAGCGCGGTAAACAGATAAACTATTCTGTCAATTAACTCTATATTTGGCACATAGCTTACTCATAAGTTGACCTTTCACTGACAAAAACAAATTAAAGGAAATCGTATGTGTGAAACATTCTCCCCCGAGACTCCTTAAGAGAATATCTAAGTCAAGTAAAGCGACGACATCAGTAGTAAAATGTTTAAAGAATTTAATGGTTTTAACTATTTTCACAGAATTTGAGTGAAAATTAGTTTAATCAATTTACAAGAAGCGCAAGTGTAAATTGACTTTTTTTTAGACCGGGGGCTACAGACCTTTATTATGAAATGATACACATGTGAGTAAAGGTATCAAGTATCAAGTAGGAATGTTTCTGATATTTTGATAAAGAACATGTAATTTTAACCCAATATTGTTGATTCCTTTATCATCATATTTCAGTAACACTGCCCTAAAACTCATAAACCGTCGTAGACTATCCCAAGCTTAATCACGTATAAACCTTCTTAGGAGCAAGCTGGCGATATCCTGTGGAAATACGCAAGAATTGGCCAGACGTAGTTGGTTTTTTTTTATCTGCGAAAGAAATGTTATTTCATTTTATGCAAGTAGCTTAATCGTAATGAAAAAAAATAAAACATTGGTGGTGTAATGGTCAGCATGGTTGCCTTCCAAGCAGTCGATACGGGTTCAATTCCCGATCGTCGCAATTTTTATATCCTTTAAACTCTGATAACAAACCATAATTTATTATTTCAGAGAAGGTCATGAACTCATTAAAATATATGAATTGTGAGGGTTATTAAAAGGAAATTAAAATAAATTAAATACGAAAAAAAAATTCAATTATTTAATGTTTGTCATAAGCAGATTCAATTTATTTTATTTCCGATTTAAACATTCCTAAAATTAATACTAACCGATTTTTAAAAAATGATAGTTTAAGTGTAATAAAATCATTTCCCACTTTTTGAAAGTCATTGAATCCTCGTTGCAATGAAAAGCTCTACCATTTACTTACATTAAAACAGCAGATTCTGTACATGTACTACTAACGAAAATCTTCCTTGAACAATTCACAATACAACTATCCCCAACCTCATCTTGTTTTACCTTCTTAGAAACGATTCCGTGACTATTTTTAGCGTTAAAAAAGAGCAGGTTTTTTTTTGGGGGGGGGGAGACAAATATGTGAGTTACAATAACATGAATTCGATGGATGAGACCAATAATTTGAAACGTTTTAGTGCAGTTTTAAAAACTTAATGACACAGTATAAGCTCTATTTACTTTTTATTTCTTCAAAAAAAGTGCTGAGTTCATATTTCTGTCTGTAACTAAATCTTTTTGATAAATGACATGAATACAAATCGTTTATTTTATCAGAACATGCTGTATTATTGAATATATTACAAACCATTTGAATGTACAAAAATGTTGTGATTTTGTCTTTATGAAAGCCTTTAACCTAAATATTTGAATCAAGCGTTGCTAGTAATTAAAATTGACGATGGAAATGTCCATGAAATTAACAGCTTATATTGTACTGAAAATACCACTCGAAATACCGATCATTACACGTATGTAATTAACCTTAATGTGAAAGTTCAGTTTGAGGCTTTTGATGAGATTTTTATGTTTATGCAAGACCACTTAATGTGTACGTGACAAGTTTTTTTTTAAAATTTTTAATGCAATGCACCACAAGATAAATAAACACAGTTTTGCTTACCTGTTGTAGGAAAATGTATGCATTGTTAGGTTTAATTTGATACACAATGTTATTGAAAAAGACTCACAATTAATGTTTTTAGAAAAAATAAAAAGTTCAAAAACATTAAAAACCAGCGTCGGTGGTGTAATGGTCAGCATGGTTGCCTTCCAAGCAGTCGATCCGGGTTCAATTCCCGGCCGACGCAATCTTTTTATCCTTTAAACTCTGATAACAAACCCAATGCGCCAGACACCTGATTCAAACATTTAAGTACACTTTTGGCTGTCTTTTGTAAGAAAATGTATTCTTTGTTGTAATTAGAGTTATAATTTCAAAAACAATGTTACTTAAAAAAGACTCATAATTTTTGTTTATAGAAACAAAAAACACCAGTTGAAACATATTTGAAAACAAGCTTCGTTGGTTTATGGTCAGCATGGTTGCCTTAATTTCTGATTTCTTTATTTAAAAATAATATGTTATATTTTTCTTTTGTGCAGTGTACTGCTTTCCATGTTTTGAAACTTATCAACTAGTTCATTGCAGTGGTGATTCCTAAGCCAGAGATCAATAAGACTGACCAGTTCGCTGTCATTGATTACCAAAACGCCACTTCTACAGCGGTAGTGTTTGGACTATCCAGTCTAAAATTACAGCAGTACTGGCTTAGATTAGACTTTATTATTATTTGTTTGTAAAAAATTGCTTGGATACAATTTTCCAGAAATATGTTGATAAATAGTGAATCGTATACTTTGACAAAATCAAAATTAATTTTGAGAGTTATTGCAATGTTTGTGCTTATTATATATGTATATATCTATGCAATGTGTATCATTCCGATCCTCTCAAATTGTCGTTTAACTGTATTTCACCTGAATCTCAAACGACCGTGTAGTGCGCGGCCAGCGCTCTAGGGGCCGTTCGTCATCGAAAGCAAGATTTTTCTCTTGCCTAGATGGCCGAGTGGTTAGAGCGGTGGCCGCTCACCGAGAGTGGGTTCCATAGGTCGTGAGTTCAAGCCACGGCCGGGGCGGAGGTGGAGCTCCAATAATGACCAATATAGTGAATTTCCATGTGCTGTATATATATAGACACATATATCAAGAGTCATCTAATATTATAACATAACCTACTTTTTCATCCAATCAGCAGTCGCTAAATATTCCATTAAGTGATGTTTTTAAGAATTTCTTTAAGTTCACAGTTACGTCACATTTGGATTGACAGCTAAGAGAGCCGTAAACAAAAGATAGATGATACCTGATTGGCGCAGAACATTTGACCAGAAATGAAAAAGTGGATTATGTTTTAAGTAAGTTAAATCATATTAAGTAAAATTTACGCGATTAAGAAGGGGCTCGGTGGCTTCGCTCCCTCCGCCCCCTTCTTAATCGCGTAAATTTACTTTATATGATCTACCTATTACATAAGCCTTTGAAACTGAAATATTTCATATCAAGGGACTTTGTTTTGTTGTTAAAAAAACATTAATACGATGCTTGTTTTTCTCTATGAAATTGAATGTGATTTATCAAGACAAATTGCCGCAATTGTTTGATTTTGAAAATGAAGAATAAATATTTACTCGGCAAATAATATTAATTTTCAACTGAAATTAAAAAAGAAAACAATATTTGTAATTCGTCAATTTTTAGAAACGTACTACATGTTTATCTATTAACTCTGTTCTCCAACATTTTCTTTTAAATCAACTAAATTAGTATTGTAAACTCTGATGCGCAGCAAAGCTTTAACGAATAAAGAATTGAACTTAATATCTAAATTTTCTTGGATAGATTCACAGCATCACTATCCCCAGCCTCATCAAGTTTGAACCTTCTTAGAAACAATTGAGGTAGTGTGTGTGGCATTATGCAAGGTAGTGTTGTCCTTGAGACGTAGAAAATCTGACATGGAAAAGTTAAAATGAAACAGCAATATGAATACGCCAGATGGGTCAAATAATTACAAATATCAAAAACAATTCCTTTAAATACAAAACTGAGATCTTTAAAAGTTAACAATTTTGTTTTGTTTTCTGCTTGTAACCAATGTTTTATGATGATTGACAAAGATTATGAACATCGGTTTTAAATAGAATTAAATTTTGCTGTGCTGTAAAATATATAGAACGTACTTACTTGTATAACACGAGAATATAATAAAATTGCCTTTATCAAAGCCTATTACACGTAGCTAAATGTTCTCTGATAGAAAATAAATTACAATCATTGTACTATTCTAAAGTCTTCTAAAAGTTTAGGGGACACCCGGGTTCGAACCGGGGACCTCTCGATCTATAGTCGAATGCTATACCACTGAGCTATATCTCATACAGATCTTAATAATAATAGCTTTGTTTAGTCAGTTACCCCTGAAGTGAAATTAATATGAGGCCGACGTTTAATTAAAGAGATAAGTGAATCCAGAACACCAGATGACGGCCATGTGCTGACTTCCGTGAAGTTGTTCCAATAAGTCTTAAGCTCTTAAAAAGAAAAAGTCATAAGCTTTTAAAAAGGAAAAGAAAACAACCAATTAAAAGGAAACATAGACAATATATACGTATATTTTAATTGCAAGTTGCAATTCAGAAAGCGTAAAAAATATATTAATATTTCTAAAATGTTGCTTTCATTTCTTTTAAAAACATAAGTTGTCTACAAGACACATCTCTTTTGTATTTTTCATTCATAAGTTTTAAAAATATGAGCGAAAGTAGATTTTTTTTTCATAAATAACATTTTGTTGAAAAATTAAAACGTCACATTGACATAACTATCCATCATTTTTAAGATCATTTTATCATGATGCATTTATTTACAACAAATTTTAAACTCTACCATGTCTAAATTACAACAAAAACATATTTTTGAATTTCACATAAAAAAAGTAATAACAATTCCTATCCTTCTTTAAACAACGAAATCTTGTTTCAGAAATGATACCTTAACGATCCACAAAATAAAATTCAGATGTATCATTCCTCCTTAGATATTTTAATATAATTATTCAATGTTTGCAAGCTAGTTTAATAAGTTAAATCCATGGTAATTCCAAGACAAAGAAAGGCAGACACCCGGATCAAAGATCTAATTATATTGTCTTGATATGCAGTAAAGTGCTCTACCAGTGAGCTATTTCACCTTTGCATCTATTAGACATACAGCCTATTCGATAAAATCATAACGCAAGTATCCCAAGATCTTGCTTTAACTTTGCAAAGAATAATTCTAAATATTTTACTGTAAGCAGATAAACAAAAAGAATAAATGACTTGTGGATTTTTATGTGTAGTGTTTCTCTTAATGAGCACGCAAAACTTTTGATAGAGAAATTGTTAAATCTACATATATGTTTTAATAATCGTAAAAATCTAAAGATATACATAATCGTAAAAATGTAAAGATACATGTATACATGTATTACTGGGGAATATACAGCAAACTGATATTTATATGAGTCAGGAAGTTTGTTAACTTGCCTCCATTATTTTTGTTTTTAGTAGAATATTAATTACAATTCACAATTATAGTACTACCTTTCAGATGTTTTCAATGTGAAAACATAAAAGTTTCATCAACTTTCAAAAACTCATCCAATAAATCGAACTAATTTTTTTTTATGAAAACAAGCATACAGTGTACGTAGAATGCAATACTTTTTCATGTTCACACAAACGGATCTGCGTTTACTGTGTACGTGGCAAATTTATTAACCTCTTTGACGTCCAACAAAAACATAGTTTTATTAAGCGCGTTGGTGGTCAGCATGGTTGCCTTCCAAGCGGCCGACGCATTTATTTTTTTCTCCCATACGATGACAAAACGTTAAAAATCATTTCTGTTATAATATATATTATAAGGTACAACTGATTTTTTTTTATAAACTCGTAGTTTAACCTTGTTTAGTCGTATTATTTGAAATACCTCTGAACAGCTGCAAACAGCAAATAATTCTATTTGTAAACTAGCGCATACAGGGAACAAGTTTTTAAACTTTAATTCAGTGTCTGACACATATATGAAAATCATTTATATATACTCTACTTGAATAAAAATAAATTTTTATTTTAACACGCAGTTGACCCAAAAAATTTATATTTATACTGAAAGATTACGGCCAATCAATCTGATAAATCAAATATTTGGCGTGTGTAAAGCTTCAACACGTGTTCTTAGTTCTATATGCCACCATATATAGAAGGTTTCATAGAAATATTTGATATATAAAACTTCTTCCGCAAAAGTTTTCATCGTCTTCTATCATAAGAACAACCAAGGTTTTTATCTTAAAAGTTAAAGTAAAATAAAAAAAATTTAGAATATAGTTTTGTTTACAACTATGAACAATGTTATTTTAAGGTTGGTAAGAGCGTCGGTGGTGTAATGGTCAGCATGGTTGCCTTATAATTAAAAAAAAAAGATTAAAAAAAAAAATGGTTGCCTTCCAAGCAGTCGATCCGGGTTCAATTCCCGACCGACGAGATTATTTTTATATCCCTTTTATTAGAAATTGAAAAAAAAACCAGTAAGTGCACAATTGCTCATTTAAAAAAAATTATTATCAAGTGTTGACATGTAGACTGAGGATTTTTGGTTTCGTTTCGTTAGGAGTGTGCACGGATAGTTTTCGTGGAGGCGATAGTTAGTTGGTTTGTGTACTTATGTAATTGGTAAAGCTTCTAAAAAGGAGCTAAGTTGAATAATTGTATATATTATATTGTACATAAGTGAATTGTTGAACTGTATTTGCAAGTAGTGTTGACTTTGTGTCAACAAAAGGCAGGATGCCTGCCACGTCGAGTGGCGGCCATGAGGGCGGATCACAAAACAACCCAAACAAGGTAAACAGAAATTACCGCCATGAAAATACAGTAACTGTTAATGTGTTAGATAATGGGCAGATTAAACCCGATAATATCATCAAGTTTGTAAATGAACATTGTGGATTTGGATATATGTACGCGTGTGTCCCAATATCAGGAAATTTATATGAAATCACTTTAGACGGTAGGGCCCCATTCAGTATCTATTAGAAGGAATAAAAATAGGAGACAAAACATATGAATGCAGAGAAATTGTTCAAAACTCAATAATGGTTAGTTTTCTACATCTCTCAGCATACATTGAAGATCATGAAATTGAAGATGCACTTCAGACAATGAACAATTGAAATATTATCTCCAATTAAACGGCGATATTACCCTGGAACAAACATCGCCGATGGAACGAGAATTGTACGAGTAAAATAACCACCAAATATGCAGTCCTTACCGTACACAATCAAGTTCAGAAAAGAATACTACAGAGTAATTCAAAATGGGCAAATTAAAGAGTGTTCGTTATGTTATTGGCAAGATCTGTTTAGGGTTTGCCCTAAGTTCGTCTGCTTTAGATGAAAACAACAAGGACACTACGATAGAACATGTACGGTGAAAAAGTGTTACGATTGTCTTGAATATGGAGACGAGTGTTCGTGCGGGACTAGTGAACACGATTTAGGAGATGACGGCCCTGCAGAAGAGGTAAATAAGGAGAACGGCGCACAGCATGACGAGGCTCAAGAGAGGGAATCAGAACCAGAAATGAAAGTAAACGAAACACAGGAAAATCCAACCGAAGATGATATCGGGAAAACACACGACTAACAAAAGAAGGTTGAACCCGAAGTTGATTCACGAATCAACGAAGTGAAAGAAAATAGTGAAACAATCAGTGAACCCGTTGGTAGTGCCGATAGCCATCGTGATCAAAATAACGCGGAAAAAAATCGAGGCCATAGGAGAAAATTCAAAAAGTTCCGAGTCCTCAGAACAGGACGACGAAATCGTTATCAAAGGAAAAACAAAGAGAAAGAAGAAAGTGAAGAAAGGAAAGGCCAAAAAGAATCGATAAAATGAATAGAATTATTGTAACTTTATTACTCATATCTGTAATGTTAGTTACTTCATGGAAGTGTGTTGGGTTATGTAATATTGACAAAATGAAAATGATATTTAGTTTACTTTCATTTTTTAAGAATATTTCAGAAATAATCCCAATGTCTAACAGTCTTATGATATTAGAAGATTTTAATTACACGCTTAGTGAAAAAGATCATTGTGGGAAAACAATCCATACGTATGACAAAGGTCATAATGCACTGTTTGTATTTATGAATAAACATAGTGTTGAAAATATATGTAGAAATCGAAATACAAACGAAAAAAAAATTTCTAGAAAAATAGTTATTGAAAATACACTAGTTCAAAGAAGAATAGACTATATTTTGACATCTAAGGATTTGAACAAGTATGTTAAAAATATTTATTATGTTGAAACTACTTTAAGTGATCATTCAATGATTGTACTTTATTTTAATAATGATGATGTTGAAAGAGGTCCTGGAATATGGATTCTAAATAATTTGCTACTTAGTGATGATATATACAAAGGAAAATTTGTAGAATTGATAGAAGAGAGAAAGATTGCATATTATACGACACATCACTATAAGTTTGGTGGGATAATTTAAAATACAAAATTAAGAAGTATTCTCAGAGTTATAGTAAAAGAAGGGCAAAAGACATCTTCGCTAGCCAAGGGTTTCTGATCCGCACCGCTCCTCACGAACCCTTGGCATATCGTGCTATCGATAGTCGGGATTTTTTTCCTGGATTCTGATTGGGGTTTACTGAAACCGGTCGACCAATCAAAAAGATGCAAAACATATCTGATATAATCGACAATGTTTTCGTACTGTTTATTCACTAGTGTCTCTAACACAAATAGCTGAAAACCCGTATTTTTCTTAGTCTTTCTGTTTGAGCCTTCATGATACATGTAGCTTGCATCCCTTGCAATGGTGCAATAACAAGTACCACCTAATCTGTGTATCAAGAGAGGCATGCACTCATAGATGAAGGATTTACCGCTCCAAGTCTTACAACCTTCGAATGAATTCGATCTACATGTATATGTAACATTTAACAATATTCCTATTTATTGAATACGCTGGACATCAAAACGTTCTTTTAACATGTCAATATCAATGTCTATGTAGGCTGCCATTACTGCACCAGTGACGTTGAAAGTACGGCATCTTTCATTATTTGGCTGATTTATAAATAGGCTGGCAGATAACGTGACGAAAAATAAATCCCGACTTTTGATAGCACGATATGCCAAGGGTTAGTGGGGAGCAGTGCGGATCAGAAATCCTTGGCTAGCAAAGATCGGCAAAAGAACGCAACAAAGAATATCTTACTCTATAAAACAAAATAAAAAGTTTATCTGAGAATATTGCAAATGAAGAAAAAAATAGATATTGAAAAATACGAAGCGTTGAAATGTGAACTATCAGAGTTTGAATTAGAAAAATGTTAAGGTCAAAGGCTCAATGGGCCAATGAGTCAGATAATGTACAAAATATTTTTTGAATTTGGAAAAGGTTAGACAAAAATCAAATTCAATTAAAGAATTAGTTGATGATGGTGTAATTAAAAATGATACAGAAGCGTGACTAGATATTCAATAAAAGTGTTTTTTCAAAATTATACTATCTGTCAGTATTAAAGAAGAAACTAAGGAGCATTTTTTATCATTTGTTGACTTAAAATTAAATGAGAATGATTTTGAGTTATGTGAAAACTGTATTAACAATGAAGAAATTATAATAGCAGTTAAAGAAATGTCAAATAACAAAAGTCCAGGCTCAGATGGATTAACTGTTGAATTTTACAAAATGTTTTGCCATATTTAAGTGATATTTTGTTTAAATTGTACAAAGAAATAGAAAGAAAAGAATCGTTATCACACAGTTTGAAAATGTGTGTTATTACTTTATTAAACAAAAAAAGGAGACAAAAGATACCCAACCTCTACAAGACATGTTCTTTCTTTTATTTAATTCCATGTTTTGAAATAGTAGTCAGCGGAATCAGCCTACATTCAGTCCGCTGGCAAGAGCAGCGGGGACAAGAAGCAACAGAGGAATGCTCAGGGCTCCGTAAACGAGGATCAGGGTTCTACGGAAGTTCTCTGGTGTGGCGGAACCTTAAAATATTAATAAGTAGTTTAGTAAACTTATAAAAAAAAACAAAACAAACCTAAGCTTGCTCAACGTAAAACATTCATTTCATATATTCATTTTATACATTCAATTGTTGACTGCGTTTTTTGATTGTCAAAATCCAAAAAAGCACACACATTCTCCATTTATACAATAACCCCGGAAACAGTTTTGGACATTACACTTGCAAATATTTACCATCAAAATATATGCAATCTATACCTCCAAACCCATCACTTTCACCTGTCAAAGGTTGCATTGTATTATAATTTATCAGAAAAAACTTATAATCAAAAGTGGACACATTTTTATCAATTGCACAAAAAGAAATATTAAAGCTTGAATCGAATGGTTACGTGTACCAAGACATTCTGGTGGTCCGTAGGTATTCTCCGGACAGGTACACACTCCGTATCCTTGCGGTGTTTGGGTGCATAAGGTGTTTCCGTCACATTGGTCGGTTTTTCCAAACTCATCACATTCACCTGTTAAATGTCACAATATATTGCAACGGATCAGAATTGAGCTTATTGAAACAGGTGGACACGAATTTGATCACTTACAGAACAAGATTAAATAGACTAATATTGGTACCAAGACATTCTGGTGGTCCGTAGGTATTCTCGGGACAAGTACATACTCCGTATCCTTGCGGTGTTTGGGTGCAAAAGGTGTTTTCTTCGCACTGATCGGTTTTTCCAAATTTATCACATTCACCTGTCAATAGTCAAAGGTTAAAATGTATCAAAATGTATCAGAAAAAAGTTAATTGTCAAAGGTGGACACACATTTTTATCAACTGCACAAAAAGAAACAGTAGAGCTCAAATCTAATATATATGATATATATAAACTAAAATTGTCTTTAGAGAAGGAGCGGCTTTGGTGATATATTCTCGGGGGTATCCGCATATATTTATGATTATATAACTATTCATAGCTAAATCTGATACTGCACTGAACATGAAGGGGTACGGACGTGTACTGTTTTCTCGTGTATGTGGTTTTTTTTAATCTTTAAGCATGAATTGAACGCTTCCTCTACCAAAAAATGTTATGTCGAATCGGATTGAGGTGAAAATGGAGTCTGATACTTCTGGGAACAAGGGGTGTTTGTAAACACGTATTGCTTTAACGGGTTTGCACTTATCATATCGAACTTTTTTATTTGGCTTGAATTTGACTCAGAAACCTGAACATATACAGTTTTATGGAATTGATGAGATGCATGAAAAGAAGACATGCGGCTGCGTTCTAAAAATAATCAATATGAATAATTTGTTGGAAATTGTACCAACATTTTGATTTCCCTTCCACGTCCCCAAATGTGCTGGATCATATTAAAGTTTTTACAAATAAATATGAACACTTATTCTTACGTAAACGAAGTCAGTTAAAAACAAAGTCAATACTTTGTAATTTATACCCTTTTTAAAGTGCATTAAGTATCTTTATGATGAAAATGTTTATGTTCACTCTTTACGCATTTTTGAACGATTATTTTTTCGCAGTGCGTTGACTTTGTCCAAAAATAAATGGACTTTGCAAAGAATTCAAAGTGCGTTGATTTCTCCAAAAAGTAACACACTTTAAAAATGTTTTTCAAATGCTTCTTTTTTTCAAAGAGCGTTGCCATACATGTACAAATACATGTACATGCGATTAGCGAGGATGAATTGTTGCAAACAGTTTCCCAAACATGAATTTTCACAGGCTGTGTGATATGGAAGTTTTACGAACAGAATGACATGAAAACAATACAAAAGTTTTTAATGACACATTGTTTCCTACAAATGATTTTTCTTGTAAGTTTAATGCAGCTAAAAGTTGTCAGAATATTTCTGATTAATTATTATTAACCAGTACCTTTAATGTATTTTAAATCTCACGACCAATTGTTTAGTGTTTTAAAACAACCAAAACTTTAGAAATACTTTGGACCACCTGTTAATAGTGTCAATTACCATGAAACAATTGTGAAACATTTAATCATCTGTTTGTTTAGTGATACTTACCAGGGCATCCTTCCGAAAGGGCGTTGATGGCGGGAGGTTTGTCAAAAAATCCGGGTTTACAAATACATACATTACTGTTAATTACAGAAGTGTCACAAACTGCATTTTCCCCACAATCCGAATCGACATAACATTGATTGGTAGAGGAAGCGTTCAATTCACGTTTAAAGATAAATAAACACATACACGAGAAAAACAGTACACGTCCGTATCCCATCATGTTCAGCGCAGTATAAGATTTAGCAATGAATAGTTATATAATCATTAATATATGCGAGTGCCCCTGGAGAATATGTCAACAAAGCCACTCCTTTACAGAAGATTTGGGTTGCTTTTATATTATACATATATTACATGTATTCGAGGGCGACACACCAGAATATTTGCCCCGAGGTGACAGGAAAGCCCTGGAGTGTTATGTCGCCCGATGTCGAATGCAGAGGGCGACATAACACTCCAGGGCTTTCCTGTCACCGAGGGACAAATATTCTGGAATTGTCGCCCAAGAAGACATGTAATATATGTTTTATAACAATTTAAATAATCAAAATCAGTATTAGAACATATTTACCTCATCAACAAGTGTATTTTAATTATTAATGCATCTTCATATCTTACAAATCAATATTTTGTAAAATATCGATAAGTGATTTCAATAAGTAGATAATTTTTCAAATTAAACGATTAAAGTAAGTTCCTCTGACTAGCATCTTTTTTTTTTTTTAGGAACTGTTTACGTTTGCTTAGCTAAATGTCAAACCCGACGTAATCAATATGCATAATTATTGCACGCGAGGGCGAAATAATGTTTTGGGAGGGCAATATAACTATTTCATGTGAAATATAACTATTTCCGGGAGGGCAATATTTAGATTATTACATAACAATTTTTATATCGCATCCTATATTAGCCCGAGATTGCTGTATATCAGCATTTAATCATCTGTTTGCCTGTGATACCTACCAGGGCATCCTTCTGAAATGGCGTTGATGGCTGGAGTTTTGTAAAAAAAATCCGGGTTTACAAACACATCCAGAAAGAACTAAATATGATATGAGTTAAATTTGGCCCCCATAATTAGCCACTTTTTAAAGTGTTTCGAGTACAATAAAATGTTATGTTATTTTTTAAAGGAGTTCATATAAAATATATTTTTCACCTTTTTATTTGATTTATTTGCACTCACTGGCAGTATGTGACGTCAGAAGTGACGCTATTTCTATAATTCAATCAAAATCAGTCCAAAATTGACATTTTTCTTATATTTTTGCGAATGGGAAATATAGAGCGCATGGTTGAACATGGAAAATATTTTGGTCACTTATTCGTCTTGGCTAGATACATCTCTAATTAAAATATTTTGTTTGTTCAAGCATGCGATCTATGTTTTCTGAAAGAAAAACTGCTTGAAAACAAGCTGTTTTATGCTAAAAATGCAAAAATGGCGGGAAAAGGTTGTCTTTACGATGTCATATTTCTTAATTGTGGGTACTTGAATCAAAATGAACATCATGTTAAAACATCACATATATATATGTACAAAGAAAAAAAGAATTACAGTAAAATGACGATGTTCATTTTAGGGGGCCATTTTGGGCCCTTATCATACATAGTCCTTTCGCAGATTGCATTTTCCCCACAATCCGAAGCGACATTACATTGATACGAAGAGGAAGCGTTGAATTCCCGCTAAAAGATAAAAAAAAAAAACACATACACGAGAAAACAGTAAACGTATGCACCCCTTCATGTTCAGCGCAGTATAGGATTAAGCAATGAATAGTTATATATGCGAGTGCCCCTGGAGAATATATCAACAAAGCCACTCCTTCTCTACAGTAGATTTGAGTTGCATATATTACATGGCTTCGAGGGCGACACACTAGAATATTTGCCCCGAGGTGACAGGAAAGCCCTGGAGTGTTATGTCGCCTGATGTTGAATGCAGAGAGCGACATAACACTCCAGGGCTTTCCTGTCACCGAGGGACACATATTCTGGTATTGTCGCCCAAGAAGACATGGTTATATAACAATTTTAAAATGAAAATTAGTTTAAGAGCATACATCAACAAGTGTATTTTAATTATTAATACATCTTCATATCATACAAATCGATGTTTTGTAAAATATCGATAAGTGATTTCAATAAGACTAGACGATATTTTTCAAAATTAACAAACTAAGTAATTCCTATGACTAGCAGACGCTATTCTGACATTTTTATTTTCGAGGAACTGTTTACGTTTGCTTAGCTAAATGTCAAACCCGACGTAATTAATATGCAGGATTATTGCACGTGAGGGCGATATAAAGTGTCGGGAGGGCAATATAACTATTTCATGTGAAATATTACTATTTCCGGGAGGGCAATATATAGATTATTTTATGGCAATTTTTATATCGCATCCTATATTATCCCGAGGTCGCTGTATATTAGCCCGATAGCCGTCAGGCTCGAGGGCTGATATACAGCGACCGATGGCTAATATAGGATGCGATATAAAAAATCGCATCCTACGAGGGTTGTTCGGAAATTATTGAGACAACTTGAATATTTACTTTTCTAAGTGACGAATATTGGCATTGTTAACGTTTCTAAGTAAAACAATTTCATAACTCGTTTTTTGATTATTTATACTATTATCATCTTTCCCTCTTTTTGATTATATATATATACACACACTCGGGGGGGGGGGGGGGGGGGCACTCGCATATATAATAAAATATGCATTTGAGTTTGCACTTTTCTGCATTAATTCTTTAAGATCAATATATATATCATACAGGTAGGATATTTGATATATTTTGTCGTCATGTTTGTTCATTATAGCATTGAATCATGATTTTTTGAAGTATACAGTCTCATAACTGCCGCGATGTGTGCATACAAATTGAGTAACGCGCGTTAGCGCGTTATGAAAATTTGTATGCACACATCGCGGCAGTTATGAGACTGTATACTTCAAAAAATCATGATTTAATGCTTATATTTACATTTTTAAACTTCTTGCCTTGTCTGCAAATTGGATTCATACCTTAAAATTCCTATCTTATCCTAAGGGTAAGTTAACATTAATGGAAGAGCCACAGTAACAGCCACAAGCGTGAACTTTGATTTTCGCTTGTGACGTTGCAGTTTACAGCGTTCAACGTTTGTGACGTCATAATAAAACTCGACATTTTAACCTTTGACTACTTGTTGCATTTAGAGAATTTAATGGAAAAACACAGTAGAATGTAAATATAAGCATATAAACGCTACATATAGGTCAGTTATTGTTTTCTATAAAGTTGATCATCCTCTTTGTACAAATCTCAAATCTCAAAAAACTCTTGTTCTTAATATGTAATTTATTAAACTAAAAAATTATCGACAAACTTCTAATTGTGAAATTGCTAGTCAGGATACAGTACAGGCAACGCGGATCCCGTGTTTCCCGCGACCCGTCACGGTATAAACACATCGAGGAAATCGGCCAGGTGAGACAGGTATACCGCGTTCCCATCACTGTAAACTCATTATCTACCTTCCCCGCCACGGTAAAATTATCGATGGAAAAGTATCGTATACAAGCGGGAGTTACAAGTCAATACTGACAAAACAAAAATTTTGATTTTTTCAAAAGGCCCTTTGCCAAAACATGTGTTTTATTACAATAAGGTTGCAATAGAAAATGTCAAAGATTTTAAATACCTGGGTATTATTTTTTCAAGTGCAGGATCATTTGCTAAAGCTAAAAAACATCTGTGTGAACAGGCACCGAAAGCAATGTACAGTGTTATTAGAAAAATAAGACAATTCAATTTACCAGTCGATTGTCAGTTTGACTTATTTGACAAAATTGTAATTCCAGTATTATTGTATGGGTGTGAAATCTGGGGTTACGAAAATATAGAAGTTATTGAACGTGTACATTTGAAATTTTTAAAATATGTTTTTAACTTAAAAAGAAGTAAAAGGGCAAATATACAAGATTTTTAAGAAAAATTTTAGTTATGAAAATTACATTAATTTATTGCCACATAAGCTCAGAAAGATTTTTATGAAATTTAGAACAGCAAACCACCATCTCCCAGTGGAGACTGGGAGATGGTCCAATATTCCTTTAAACCAAAGAGTGTGTAAACTGTGTAATACTGGTCAAATTGCTGACGAATTCCATTATATTCTTGAATGTAAAGAGTTGTTGACGTTTAGACATAAATATCTTGAGGATAAATACTGTTCAGCACCAAATACTATAAAGTTCTGTGAGCTTATGTCTTGGAATAATGTTACAAAACTGAAAAAAATATGTTATTTTATTAGCAAAATTTACAGTCTAATATAATAGTCTGTCCTCCACAATTCTACCTTTTCCTATTTTCATTGTATATATTATATATTTATGCTTATTTACTATTTATTTACTACCTATCTATTCACTTATAAAATGTACCTCTGACTTTTGAAAAATATAATTATACTGAATGACCTCATGTACCATTTCATGGTTTGAGTGAATAAACTGAATTGAATTGAGTTATCTCCCAGAATGACAAATAAATTGCATGTTTATTTATATTTAATGACGATATTTAACCAGATTTTCACAGAGATTATAAACGAAATACTTGGAGTCTTTTTTACTGTTATTTTTTATTTCATAGCTATTAAATAAATTATTAAAGTATTTAATTTAATATTTGTGCAGCAATTGCAAAAAAAGTATTTTCGATTCATTCCATTATCATATTTTAAGAAGGTCGTTAAAAAGTAAATTATCATGAAATGATATTAATTGCCAATAAATTATATATGTGTCAGCAGTGTGTTTTTGTTTTCTTAGCAATTAATTGGTCCGCCTACATTTGTATTGTTTGTTGTTCAAGTTCAAGTTCAGTTTATTTGCTCAAACCAAATCATTTGGTACAAGAGGAACATATATATACAATACACATAAATATAAATCGTCAGAGGTACATACATAATGGTAAATTTTCATACAGGAAAAATATATGAAAAAAGACAAACTATATAAAGAATCACTACTTATTTAAGACTATGGTATGAAGGATAAAAATAGGAAAACAGCTAAGGGGACCAGACAGCATCGAAAATATTTGAAATAAATACACACAGTTTTCTTAGCGATTTACAGTTGCTATTGGTCATGAGATCAGAGAACTTAAAAAGTTTGGTCTTTTCCAATATTTTTGGTCTAGATATTTGTTGAAGTCCATGCGTGTCAACTAATGATGAGCGAATGTTAAAAAACTAGGGCTTCCTATAATTAGCAACCCGGTATTGTAGCACGTTTGGTTCACATCTGATTTTATAAGCTGCAATGTTGGAGTTCGCCAGGGCGAAAATTTATCACCATTTTTGTTTTCATTATATATCAGCGATCTGGAAAATTTCTTATTAGATAAAAACATTGTTGGTCTTAAGAGTATTTCTGATGCTATAGAAAACGAATTATTTCTGTATATGAAGCTTTTTATCCTTTTTTATGCTGATGATACTGTAATTATGGCTGAGACTGCCGAAGATCTCCAAAATGCACTGAATGAATTTTATCTATATTGTAATCAATGGAAGTTACAAGTCAATACTGACAAAACAAAAATTTTGATTTTTTCAAAAGGCCCTTTGCCAAAACATGTGTTTTATTACAATAAGGTTGCAATAGAAAATGTCAAAGATTTTAAATACCTGGGTATTATTTTTTCAAGAGCCGGATCATTTGCTAAAGCTAAATAACATCTGTGTGAACAGGCACAGAAAGCAATGTACAGTGTTATTAGAAAAATAAGACAATTCAATTTATCAGTCGATTGTCAGTTTGACTTATTTGACAAAATTGTAATTCCAGTATTATTGTATGGGTGTGAAATCTGGGGTTACGAAAATATAGAAGTTATTGAACGTGTACATTTGAAATTCTTAAAATATGTTTTTAACTTAAAAAGTAGTACACCATCTTACATGGTTTACGGGGAAACAGGCCGTTTCCCTTTATATATAAATGTATATATCAGAATGATTTCCTACTGGTCGAAATTATTTACAAACTCTGAAAGCAAAATTGTATCTGTTTTATATAAGTTTTTGATCTTGCAATATCAAATGGGAAATATGTCAAACTCCTGGATTGCATGTGTTAAAAATATTTTAGATATGTGTGGATTTTCAAACGCCTGGTCTGAACAAAATGCTGTAAATGTAAAGTGGTTATCTGCAATTGTAAAACAAAGGTTACAAGACCAATATATCCAAAAATGGTCTGGTGACCATTTCATGGTTTGAGTGAATAAACTGAATTGAATTGAATTGAATTTCCTACAAGGTCTTCAACGTGTAAAGAACATTATGTGAATACACGTTTTAGTGAAATTTGTGTTGCGTTACTTTAACTAAGTATGACTCGTCGTTTGTCATTGCGCGGGGATTCCCATTTTCTTGTGCGTTACGTTTGCGACGACAATCTTCAAGTGCGATGCCGTATGTTTTCATGACCCATTGTTATGCGAAAAAATCAAATTTACGTGTATCTCTCTGAACTGAATTAAAACGAATAGAGAGTAAGGACCCTTAGAGATACCCAGAGTTGCATAAAATTATGTAATCGAAAGATATTGTGGGTATCCCGGTGTCTTCCTACTTTGCTAAAATTCTGAATTTTCTATGGGTGACTGATTTTAGGTAAGTGGGAATGGTGCACAGGTAAGGGTGTCAAAGATCAAAGGAAATTAATTACAGGTGAATTATAGTCTGTTCTATTATTGACCTTAGGTAAATATATAATAAAAAAGCAATTGCTGCACAAGTATTAAATGAAATACTTTAATAATTTATTTAATAGCCATAAAAAAAAAATAACAGTAAAAAAGACACCAAGTATTTCGTTTATAATCTTTGTGAAAATCTGGTTAAATATCGTCATTAAATATAAATAAACATAAATAAACATGCAATTTATTTGTCATTCAGGGAGATAACGCAATTCAATTCAGTTTATTCACTCAAACCATGAAATGGTACATGAGGTCATTCAGTATAATTATACATTTCAAAAGTCAGAAGTACATTTTATAAGTGAATAGATAGGTAGTAAATAAATAGTAAATAAGCATAAATATATAATATATACAATGAAAATAGGAAAAGGTAGAATTGTGGAGGACAGACTATTATATTAGACTGTAAATTTTGCTAATGAAATAACATATTTTTTTCAGTTTTGTAACATTATTACAAGACATAAGCTCACAGAACTTTATAGTATTAGGTGCTGAACAGTATTTATCCTCAAGATATTTATGTCTAAACGTCAACAACTCTTTACATTCCGGTATCCCTTGTCATGTTGTGACCGGCCGTGACAGAGGTTAGCGTTCTCTCTCTCTCTCTCTCGCCGGTTGACAATGGTTTTCTCGGGGTGTCAATTTCAACTGGTACCCTCCCAAGCAGGCACTATTTATATATTATTATACTTTCATGTTAAATACTGATATCTGATTGGTTTAGACGCAGTTGACAATCCGTTCTCATACCCTCAGCGTTAGCAACACACTTGGCAACGGGCCGATAGAACGAATTGTTACATGCGCGTAAATTATGCGCGTAGGGTTCGTCGTAGAACTCACGTATTTTCTATATAAAAGCAGTAAAATTTGCTATAAAATTAAGACATTCAATATAATAAAATAAATAGTGCCTGTTTGGGAGGGTACCAGTTGAAATTGACACCCCTCGAAAACCATTGTCAACCTCCGCTTCGCGTCGGTTGACAATGGTTTTCTCGGGGTGTCAATTTCAACTGTTACCCTCCCAGACAGGCACTATTTATATAATGTAAACCAGTTTTCGGAACCTTAACCCCCCCCCTCAAAGTTTTAAGACTGTCAAAGTAAACTAAATTTGACTTTAGTTCCAATTGTTTTACACAAAGGTGTGAAATCATCGCACAGACAGGAAATTACTCTACGCTTGAACACACAGAATACACAGGTATGAGGCAGGTAGATAATCCGTGTAACGAGTGACCATTAAGAATTCTACATGCATATAAAATTTTTTTACTAATAGTTATAATGAATAATTGATTCATTTTACTGCGTTCTTAAACCGGTAAACGTGTTTAAAATGTTCCTTCCTGCAAAAAACCTCATTATAAACTAAACGAGAGAGAGAGAAAAAACCCACAACGAATTTAACTTCCCAAACACAGCTAAATGTAGCTAAAAATCACACGGGTTCTCTTTTTAATATCCCATCGAGCTAAACAGGTATAAAACAATAATATTGTTTATTATAGTTGACGGTCTTTTAACAGTGTCGACTTGACCTTGTATATTTTTTAAAATGTGTTAATATTAACCATATAAAAACACAAAATTAAAGATTAAAGATTCGAAGGGCGTTAATTTGCTTGAAAATTTAATGAAATTTAAAAAAAAGTTGTACAGGGTTCAGTCGAAAATGTTAAGACCCTCAAATATTAAAGTATTTAAAGTTATTTTTAAAAGTGCGTTGTAACAATGCTGCCACTTTAGTGTCCAATAATACATATTTAAGAAATTTAGTTAGATTACTTCAAAATGTTTTGACAGTTCTTCGCTTTTTCAAAGGCCATCTTTTATTTATTTCTTATTATCCTAATACTATTTGTGACTGTCTTAATAACTTTAGTTTTTTAATTATGTCTATGTGTTCTCTTTTGTTCTGTGATCTCCAGCATTGGATTTCTTTCTACAAACTTTCATACTTCATATTTCATGAATCTAAAAATAATATTTTGCTCTGGACAAGTATACAAATTTGTACTAAAATTTGTTGGTGGACAATAATACAAATAATAAGGCCTTTTCAACTTCCGGTCAAGAATGTTTTGAAAAATAAAGAATTAATTCAAAATGTAATGTTTAATTCTTGTAATAATCGCTTACCTCTCCCGTATGGCCCTATTTGGACTTTCGGTCCTCTAATTCGGTTTTGACAAGCAAACTACAAACTATTAAAAGGATTCTTGTATCTATATTAATTTTTTATTATAAACTAAGACATTTTGGAATTAGATACTTCATACTATGATTTACCTGAGCATTGAATCATTATTTTTTTGAAAGATGTGGTCTCATAACTGCAACGGTGTGTGCATAATAATAAATTGAATAACGCGCGCTTACGCGTTAAAAAATGTTGTTTGCACACATCGTTGCAGTTATGAGACCACATCTTTGAGACCACATCTTTCAAAAAATAACGATTCAATGCTTATAATTACGGGTAATTTTTACCTTTTTTACTTTCCGCAATTCTGATTTATTTGTTATTTTATTTTTGTAAGTTTCATTTAAAAATACTGAGTATTTTCGTTTTTATTTGTAAATGAAAACTTGTCTTTAGGAATTTCAATATTAAACTGAATTCACGCGTGTCACATTATTGTGGCCCATCGTGCGATAATAACAGAACCTTTGAACCTTTGAACATTTTAAAATAATTTGACCGATATAAAAAATGGCCGTGTGTTACATCTATAGGTGTGGGGGAAATAATGTTCGTGACCCACAGTGTTCTGAATTCTTCATTAAAATTAAAGAAACCAAATTACAAATTTCATGACCCTTCTGCATGCTTCTGTTGATTTTATGAGAGTTTAATAAGTTATAAACACAAGTTTAAATAAAATCCCCACCAACATCCTAAAAACATACCGCACATTTCTTTTTTTCTCAAAAAAATGTCTCTTTACTCATTACATAAATAAATATCTCACGAATTTATATTTTTGTTGCATAACAAAAATCAACGAATTTCTGATAATTTTCCTTCAAATATTTAGCCTTATTGGCAATGCATTCATTTCGCTGCGAAGTGGAGTTATTGGGTTATTTTTTGGGGTGGGTGGGGAGGGGGGGGTTGCTGGGGTGTTTTTTTTGGGGGGGGGGGAGGAATTGGGGTACATGACTTTTTCGGATACTGAATTCGTAAACTTTTGTTTATATGTAGTTAAGTACTATACCATTAGTGTGTCACATTTAGGTCATGGTCATTTGTCGCATAAGGAAATATTTCACGGTCTTTAACCTGGTTACAACATTTATCACCATTATAAACCAGCATCTGTTTAGAGCAAGGCGACTTGAAATAGTTTCAACTTCCTCGATTTTTATCACGCACAGAGAACAAAGCTATTCGCAATTAATATCAAATGTTTTTATTTAGTTTAATAAGATTACACTAAAATTTCACACGTACATTTTAAACTTCCTTGAAGAAAAAAATTCAGAGCTAGTCACGTAAAACTGATTTATATTCGTCAGTTTTTCATGCAAATTCAGCATTTCTGAAAATTATTGTGTATTCTTGGAAGTCTACTTTCCGTTTGGGGATGTAAAACGTCGACAATTGGTTATATCAACAATTAGTTTAAAAGTCTAAATGTCAGTTATTCGTGGGTGATTTTCAATCAGGCGGAGAGTGTGAAGTTACTTACATAAAGGTCAGAGAACATCAGTGGGTGTTAGGACAAGTCACGCGTTGTTGATTCTTTTCTTTTCTTGTTTTAACAAGGACAAAGTAAACAACTTTTTCCAAAGCAATGCGTTTTCATTATATGTAAAGATATTTTTATCTTCTACGATTTTCTGCAGAAAATGGGTGAGAAACTGCTTTCGAGCGCAAATTATTACCAAAAAAATGTTAACTTAACTGTGATTTTTATTTTGATTTATTGAAAATCAACATTGTGGGGTTTTCTCCATTTATTTTAAAATTTGTTGTTGACAACTAAAACTTGTTAGATTGCTCTTATCTAGTAAAGAAAAGAATCACTCTATGTGTTGACAAAGTTTTCCATATATATATATATATATATATATATATATATATATATATATATATATATGTGTGTGTGTGTTTGTGCTTATTATATATATATATATATATATATATATATATATATATATATATATATATATATATATATATATATATATTATATATGTATACTCAGTCTTTTATTTTCCGGATAATTTCACTGTATTTGGGTTTTAAAACTAATTGAACAAGCAAGTCCGATGAAGTACTATAATATATCACCTATGAATTTTGGGATATTATTTTTTAAGATAAGGTATCACAGAAAATTCATATTTCGGCATTTAAAATATTGTTTATCGGCGCAGCTGACCCTGAAGATCGATAAGTATGTTGGGAGTTTATGTTCTTTGACCCATCAGTGGAGTGTAATTATTACACTTGTAGAAGCCTGGGGCTAGACTAATTCTTAAGTGTAAACAGTCTTGTGTTCCCTTCAAGTGTTCTCATTGACGGACTGGAAGGTATATAATTGTTAAGCAGTAAGTCTAACTTATACATTGCCGGCATTGTTGTGAAGATATAGCGCATCTGTATGTTCAGTGTGTGTAGGGATTTACTGGCGACGGTGTAAGATAAAGGCCTATTGAAAAAAAAATGTTAAATCATTTCTTATCGAATAGCGTGCCCTAGATACGATCAATACATTAGATTTTGAATAAGTCACTTAATTAAACCAGTTTTTTAATGAATTTTTTACATAAGGTTACGAGTAATTAAAATGTACATAAACATAACTCCATGCTAAATGTGAATAATTTCATTTTTCTCGTATTTTCATTAGAATTCGATAAACAACATGTATATGTACGTGACCTTTGATAGTTACTTTAAAAGTTATGTCAGGTAGTCATATTAGTGCCATGGAATTAATACCAATCGATAGACCCGGAGCATTGAGCTTCGGCTTTATATCAGATATAAACAAGATATACGTTCCCATTTTCTAAAAGCGGCGTTTCCAGGAAATGGTTGTGACCTCTTAACCACTGTGTAAAATTATTTATTTCTTTAGGTAGAGAAGGTAAATATTTATAGTTTTGTTTACCTAAACATATATAGATTACAGTGTAATATTAGGAGTCGGGTTTTATAAAACTTTGTGTTAAAAATCGTAAATATAATATTCCTTTATGCACTTCAAGATTGATTTTAATTTAAATTCTGTGAATGATTACGTTAGAGATATTATAGAGATTATGTAATGTAAATTTTCCATATGGTTCAATTTTGAATTTATTGACAGCATAGATTAAACTGCGGGAAAAAAGTAATTGGGAATTCCCAATATATTTACTCTGTGACGTATAAAGTTTTGAGTGACAAAAGCGCCCTCTCGTGACAGAACGCCATCCAATTACAAGGGAGAACAAATGGATATGAAAATTAACACACCAATAGACTTCTAAAAAAAACATTGCCATCGTAATGTTTGTATGTACAGCATTGATTTTGTGTAGACATTCATTTATTGTGAAAGGCTTTGTTGAATTGCAAAGATTTTCAAGAAGAAGCCCGTTCGATATTTCCTAGACGGTTAGTTTAGAGTAATTCAAGCAATTGAAATAGTAACAAATAAATATACGGTTATTCATTATCAGCTTGTTCAAAAACAATAAGTTAAAGGTTAAGAAAAAACCCCCAGAATTACTTCCTCCATGAATCGAACTTAAATAAATACAGAACGGGTAATATTACATCGCATTCGACCAAAGTAGCATGTACACTTGAGTATCGGTGGATATTCCTAAAGCATTTGATTTACTTTGAGTCTGAGCAGCCACGGAATATTTGTTTTTCTCTTTCAATAGTTTGGGTTGAAGTGTCGACACCACACACATAGTGCGATGACTCTGATGGACTATGATGCATTTGTGATTTACAATCCCGTGGGAAGTGACCTGGACTTCGTGAAGCTGCTGGTCAATGTGATGGAAGCCCCACCCTACAGCCTGAGACTGTTTGTCCCCTGGCGGGACCACGCCCGAGAGGACCACTACGTGTCTGCCGATCTCATTCAGAACAAGTAAACTTAGACTCTTGCTCTCAACTAGATACATATAACCAAATCATAGTGATGCGCTACGTCATTAAGAGGGGGAAGTTTTTCTCTCTTTTGTAGCGTAAATCTCAATTCTATTCTGATATATACAATAAATACAGCTATGTGTTAGGAAAGCACGTAGTAAATATATATAAACATGTTGATCAAATGATGCATGTACATGTATGTATGAAAGGATTTGGGCTGTCGTGCAACCTCCAACAGGAAAAGAGAAATTAATGAGGCAATCAGGAGGCTTTGTGGTTATCATATTATTTATCAAATCCACTAGAAAGTTTAAGTATGCTTCTCGTACTTATCCTTAACTTAGAAAATTATTTTTTTATATAATCAAAGGTTTTAGCTTTATCATCCATTCAATATTGTTGAACTCTATACAGAAATATCCTTTTGTAGAAAGTTTAAATGGTCGAAAATGGCTATGGTGATCTAGTCCGTTTAGATAAGATTGAATTTTTTAATACACTGTATTGATGAATGAAAGTGTTGTAATAATTTAGTCTTTTTATGAGGGCAATCTCCTTGATGGTATATCCAATTGTCATTCAATAATTTAACAAACTTCGCTTAAAGTGTTACCTATACTACATTTTGTACACTGCTCAATGCACTTGTAAATTTGTCAATTATTTAAAAATACAACCGATAAAAAACACCAATTGAAATATACTGAAGTTTGTACATGAAACATATTTAAAAATAAATGTTGTTCCTTCCTTAGATGCCGGAAGTGCATAGTGGTATTGTCCAATAACTTTGCTGACAGCGAGATGGCGGAATTCCAGCTGAAGTATGCCACCTCGCTCTCCCCGGGTAGGTCGGCTAATATATCAACAATCATAAATATCTCTGGCAATCAATAACGTCACCTTATCTTTCACCAATGGAGACCCTCATTGATTTCTGAATTTTTTTTTATCTTATCAAGCCCTTGTTTCCATTATTAACATTTTAATTAATTGTACAGTTCAATCTAAAAAATATTAATAATTGTATTTTTTATCGTTAGCCAACCTTCAAAACCGTGTGATTCCTGTTTGTATAGAGAAATGCGACATTCCCGAGGTTCTGCGGTTCACCTGTACGTTACAGTATTATAAAACAGACACCAGACCCTGGTTTTGGCAGAGATTGTACAAGGCATTCTTAAAACACGACAGAGAGGCGGATCAAGAGGTAAAAGAGGGGGTCAACTTACCGGATATCATACTCGACACTTCCTGTAGAAAGATCAAACACCACTGGTCCGTGACGTAACGTTCGAACACCACTTCACCATGACAAATACGAATATTAATGCGAAGATCTGCAGTTTATAATAAAACTGTTTATAATCGATGAATTATATATACTTTTTAAAGAACCTAAATAAGAGTTTACACTTTGGATATCACTTTTGTACATGTTTTTGTTGACTTTCTGTATTGTATTATATCTACCTCATATGGAGACAGTGCATAAATGTAAGCAATATGTATTTTTGTCATTTTGTATACGTGTTGATTAAAATTTAAATTTTTTACCCTTTTATAGTTAATTTATATGGAACCAAAAATAAAATAAGGCTTTTAACATCCGCTTATAAATCTTAAATCTTCTTAAATATACAGAATTGAATTCTCCGTCGTCGCCTGCTCAAAGTAAGCTCATTTCACAGGAAAAAATGAAGAAAGACCCAGGTCATTTGAAAAATGCATTAAAAGGCCACAATTCATGTATATTAAATATGTTAGAATAAAGACCGTATGTGATGCACGTTTTACATTTATTATTTCTATCAAAATTCTGTTACATCATTCTCCGTAAAGGTACAGTCAATTGAAACTTCCGGGTTATGTAAAGTTATATCCACAATTTGACATTAAACTCGACTGGGAAGAAATTTACTGATAAATAAACAAAACACTTTGGGCCTTGACGGTCACCTGTATATAATTCAATTCAGTAGATGATTCACATAATTGCAATTGAATAATTCTGCGATTAAACAAAAACAAATATAAAAAACCCTGCTTAAGGAGGTTGGCACCTGAAATAATAGTAATGTCAATCATCCAAAAACCACTTGGATATAAAGATGGGGACCTATAACGTTCAATTATTCTATTTGTGACCCATGTCACATGCCATTTTTTGGAAATATTGGGCTCCAAACAGAAATGATAATTTTCCTGAAATTTTTGCTAAAATTTGACATTTAAATTGATAATTTGAAGAAATCAAACAAATATTTATAGTTTGAACTATTATTTAGTTATGATTTTAATACAGTATGAAGTTGAACACATGTAGTGACTATAAAAGTAAAATCTAAGTCAAAGTTTAAAAATTCTTGCTTAACTGGTGGCTTCAAAGGCCAGTACATAAAGAACACAACAACAGATGTTACAAAATTTTGTAGTAATCAAGTTATAATGCAAATAAAAAAAAATATAGTAATGTCATCTTTCCCAAACTTTGCATACAAATAGACATACATTTATTGTCTCATTTAAAAGTAAAACAAGTAGGGGTCACATCTCAAAAATTTGAGATATAGCATGAAATAAGCAAATTTCAGGCCAAAATTGGAGTTAATTTTTTCTTAACTTCTATGAAATATGAGCTAAATATACCAAAATATATTGATAGAAATATTTAAATATTGTTTAAATATGTTTATTAGAACATCATAGATATATCATAATACACAAACTATCCAGAAGTTTGGTCTGTGCTGAAAATTAGGAAGCTAAAGTAACAATACTCTAAAACTAATGAGTTATGAAAATTGTTCATTTCTTTCTTGAAAACCTTCCGCCACAAAATATAGTCCCTTACTAAACTCTGTAAAAATGAAATTTTTTTGAAACAATTTTATTCAATAAAGTTTATTTGGCATTGTAAAATATAAATATACTACTATAATTAATATGTGATGCAGAATTTTCAGCCTAGAGGTGACCCAAAATAGCTACCCAAAACCTGAGGAGCGAACCTCTTTAAAACAAGATTCACGGGGAAAAGTTAATGCATTTTCAAGGTGTTTGGTTTTTTTAATTCTTTGAGCAAAATGATATAACAGATAATAGAACATTATAATATATAGTAAAAATACAAAATAGAGAATTGCATACTATTTATTACAAAGGTAATGCATCAGAACCTAATTAAAATGCACTTATATTGATAATAAACTCTCTTAAATAATAAAAAATGATAGATAAAGTCATACACTATTTAAAAAATTATTTATTTACTATTCAAAAACAAATATTTGACAGAAAAAAATGTGCTTTCATTTGATTTCCGTTTCATAAAGTTCATGAAAAATGCATATTTTGACTGATTTTCAATTAACTTGTAAAATCTAGCGTCACTTCTGACGTTAAAAACATTTAGTTTGTGCAAATAAATGAGATTAATAAATGGAAAATATACCATTTATCAACTTTTTTACAAAATTACAAAACAATCTTATACACCTGAATCAGGTTTTCAGAAGATTGAATTATTGGGACCAGATTTGACTCTTATCACATATAGTACTTCCACAATTTTGGAAATTTGAAATGAAACAAAATGCAAATGTCGCAAAATCATCCGGATAACTAGATAGCTTCAGAATGCGCCAACCAATGTTCGGAATCTATTACATTTTTGGTCATCACTTAAATAAGCCACAAACTTAGTAGAGGACTGTACCACAGGCAAAGAACAAGTCACAAAAGAAAAAACTAATTCTCCAAACCAAAACAAAAAAAAGTAAGAACAGAGTGACAGACAGACAGAGAGACGGAAAGACGTTGATAGGTTATAGTTCCCTCCGATCTCTAATAAGGATATGTTGGTAAGGAGGAGCAAAAACAGGGGGGGGGTATGATAAGACTAGTTACAGGAAAAAAAAACAAATAGTGAAATTAATATTCGGCGAGTTAATACTAGCACAGGCACCAAAACCTTCCTACACACACTTACAAACACTTATAAATATATATATATATATATATATATATATATATATATATATATATATATATATATATATATATATTCTAATAAACGGAAGAAAAAATATAGAAAGATTATGGAGCGACAAGAAAGACACAACCCCTACTTTTCTAAAGTAAACAAGTCATTGATGAAAAGTGCATCTTTTGCAAAACTGAGTAAACTTGTCCAATGAAAATGTCATCTCATTTTCGATCGGAAGAGAGTAAAATTATGTAAATCATGTCATTGTATCGCTTCATTTATAAAATAAATTAAGGAATATATTTTTAAAATTACCGGTATATCAAATAGAAGAAGATTCTTAAACTGTATATTAATACAAAATTGTGAAAAGGTTTAAGAAATGAAAATTTAGTCAAAAAATGGGACTTCAATATTATGGTCTTTGTAATCAATTTAATCAATTTGATTTATGACAAAGACGCTAATCGTTACTACCGAAGTTTCTATTATTTTATTTTTATGCCCGTTTTATGTTCGTCAATACTTGACTTATAATATATTAAAAGACTTTGCAACTTGTCTTCATATAAGACTTTCTCTTAAATTGAGAAGAAAGACAAACGGGGCATCAAACCCATTGTGTTGACAGCCAGGCCAAAAAGTAAATATGTTTAAACGATCGTGAATAAAGATGCGCCCGGATATGAATGTGTAAACATTAAATTAATGTTTTTATTTAAACAAATCACTTTTTGTCTGCAAAAACCAGAATATTTCATGACGAAAGCTGGTGTGCTTCGTCAGCTGATGCAGCTGAGTTGGTATCTGCAGAGATCATCGCCCATATGATGATTGCTGTAAACGACCTACATGCACTTATCGATACACTGTTATGCAACATTTCTTGCACTATATGTTAGTAACGTGGACAGCTTTTTTCGAGACATCGAAGACGGAAGTGTGTATTTTTCATTTACCACAGGCAAGGAACAAACCACAAGAGAAAAAAAAATCAATTCCCCAAACCAAAACAGAATAAAGTCTGGAAAACCAAGTCAGGACAGAATGACTGACAGACAGACGGAAAGACGGCGATACGTTATAGTTCCCTCCGGTTTCTAATAAAGATATGTTGGTAAGGAGGAGCAAAAACAGGGAGGGGGGTCTGATAAGACTAGTTACAGGAAAAAGACAAGAAATAGAATTAACATTCGGCCACCTTTTACTGGCACAGGCACCAAAACCATCATACACAAACACTTATAAATAAATAAGCTCCTGGAAAATATATCATGTTCTTCCTTTAAGTAAGACAGGTGATTCATCTTAAATGTCAAATTATAGACCTGTTTCTTTGTTAAGTTGTGAATCAAAGATAATGGAGCGAATTATTTTCAAACATGTGTACAATTATTTTCATGACAATAATCTTTTTTAAAAATATCAAGCTTGATTTTTACCTGGGCACTCAACTATTTACCAGCTTATAGAAACATATGATCATATTTTAAAAGCAATTGATCAAGGTCAATCATGTTGCATGATATTTAGTGACTTGTCAAAAACGTTTGACCGCGTCAGGCATAAAGGTTTATTGTTTAAGCTCCATACTTATGGTATCACTGGGAATCTCTTTAAATGGTTTAATAGTTATCTTGTTAATAGAAAGCAAAAGGTTATGTATCGAGAAGTGTTGTCGTCTATAAAGCCTGTGAATGCCGGAGTGCCTCAAGGCTCTGTTCTTGGGCCATTGTTTTTTTCTTATTTATGTAAATGATATAGCAGATAATATGTTAACATTCTGTAGACTTTTTACAGATGATAATAGTTTTCAACATGCTGCAATCAATGTACAAGATATAGAATTTAATCTAAATCAAGATCTTTTAAATCTGGAAATTTTGTCTTCGAAATGGCTTTTGAGCTTCAATCCTTCAAAAACTAAAGCAGTTCATTTTAATATTAAAAAAAAATACTGTAAATCCCTTGTTAAAATTTCAAGGTCGTGATTTGAAATTCGTGTCTTCTCACAAACATTTAGGTGTTATTTTTTCTGAGGATCTTTCATGGACAGTTTATATCAACTCTATTATAGCAAATGCACAAAAGAAATTGGGACTAATGAAAAAACTAAAATTCAAACTTAATAGAAAGTCACAATCATTGTTATATACTTCATTTATAAGAACATGCATCTGATGTATGGGGCGGGTGCTCTTTCATTGATTCCGAAAGGTAAGAACAAATACAATTGATTGCAGCAAGAATCGTTACAGGATTATCTATTTTTGCTTCTAGGGATTCTCTTTATTTCGAACCAGGGTGGGAGACACTTGATAGAAGAAGGAAAATGTCCAGGCTGAAAACCATGTATAAAATTGATAGAAACTTTTTACCCGATTATGTAATGGACATTTTCCCAAATAAACGTGTTAATGCATCAATTATTTTACAAGAAATGCACAAAATTATAGTATACCAAAATGTCGTTTACAATTGTATACATCTCCATTTGTTTCCACTGTTGTTAACGAATGGAATGAGCTTTCAAAAGATGTCCGTGAAAGCGAGTCCATTCGCATTTTCAAAGAAAAAATACACGTTTCTATCAAAAATCAGAATGATATTACCTGTAGAACAAAAGATGATTTTTTATTACTTATGATGACAGAATTTTGAATATTATTCATACTAGACTTCGTCATAATTGTGTACTAAATAGTGATCTTTTTCGTTGTAATATTATAAATAGTCCACTCTGTTCGTGTGGCAAGCTCGAAGACACTTACCATTTTTCTTTTCACTTGTAATAAATATAAAGAGGCCAGAAATATTCTGCTTAATGAAATTTTCAATATTGTAAATTTAAATATTGTTAATACTCATGTCCTACTTTGGGGCGACAACGCAATCAGTTCAGCGATAAAAAAACATTTATAATTCTCTAGTCTATCGTTATATCAATAGATACAAAAAGATTTAGTTGATGTTTGTACACCATTGAAAATTTATATATAACTGTCATATGATCTGTTGACCTTACATGTTGTGCATACATTATTTTTACTGTATTATATACTTCTACTGGGAGAGGGCGGTCTAAGTATTTGAATTTGTGCCCAATCCCTGTTGTAATTTTGTACAATAAAAATATGCATAGCTCAAAAGTCGTATTTTTCTTAGTTTCTCTGTTTGAGCCGTCATGATACATGTAGTTTGCATTCCTTGCAATGGTGCAATAACAAGTACAACCTAATCTGTGTATCAAGAGATGTATGCACTCATAGATGAAGGATTTACCGCTCCAAGTCTTACAACCTTCGAATGAATTCGATCTATATGTAACATTTCATAATATTCATATTTATTGAATATGCTGGGCATTAAAGGGTCTTTCAACACGTCAATACCAATGTCTATGGTGGCTGACATTACTGCACCAGTGACGCTGAAAGTTCAGCATCTTTCATTATTTGGCTGATTTATAAATAGGCAGACAGATCAGGTGACAAAAAAAATCCCGACTTTTGATAGCACGATATGCCAAGGGTTCGTGACGAGCGGTGCGGATCAGAAACCATTGGCTAGCGAAGATGTCTTTCTTAAAGTAAACAAGCCGATGATGAGAATTGCATCTTTTGCAAAACTGGCTAAACTTCGCCGCAAAAGTGTCTTACTTTTGTTTCACCAATCACAAGATATTTTGAGTAATAAAAGAACACAACACGGACAAATAAAAATGCGTAATTAAATGTTTAAAATACATATATTCAAACTATTTAAATGCTAGCTAGCAATGTAGAAAAAATACTGCGTAAGCGGTTCATTTGCTTGCGTATATTTCAATCTTATCAGTTTCTGTATGAAATAAAATTGATGTATTTAAATAGAAAATATATTTAAAAAGAAAAAGAGGATAAATGCTTAGTGGAAGTAAATTTATGGATTTGTTTTATGTATAATGCATTGTGTAAAAAAGTTCTTAATAATGAACTACACATACCTTATTTCAAATCTAATGACAGTCCTCTTGGCTGTGTACCAAGACGATTTTTATAGGGGTACGGGTGTTTCAAACTTCAACCAATCGCCGATCTCCAATACAAGGAAGTTGGCCCCCGATATGGGGGTCTTGTAATATCATCAAACAAACCCCTGCGTATTGTAGTAAATATCAAATATAATTTTCTATAAGGCAATAATTTTATTATTTTGAAAACTATTCATAAATTTAGATTTGCGAAACGCTTTGCTCCCCGTAAATTCATTTTTGTCCTTCCGAATACCCCAAAACCAGGTAAGTTAACCAATCTACGAATTAGATGCTTCTATTTTACGTAAATGTAAACGACCTAATGAATAAATACCAGAAAACCAAACGGGGTCACATCTGTCCTAGGTAAATCTATTGAATTATATACATGTAGTTTTAAATCCTTTTCCTCTGCGCATCTTATGACGTTACCCGGTCATTTTCTTGTGATACTCTCAAAAGGTAAATGTATGTCAAGTATGTCTCGGTTATTTAAAAACGGGAGAATTTAAATATGAGGGTTCGAAATAAACTATTAACGTCACAAAATCCAGGGGTATACATGACAAATAACGAGGAAGTTTATTTGAAAGGCGAACATTCTCACTGACGACCCTCCTCCATCGGAAACACAGGATTCTCGGACATAGAAGACACGCCAGGTACATTGTACACCACACTATAAGTTGTTATGTATTTTATTTAACTTTCTCTTTTAATCGGGTATCCGTCGGAACACGGACATGTTTTTTGTCGAAGTTGTTAAGTTATCTAGGCAGGACTCGCTTGCTCTCTGTCTGCCGCAGAAACTACAAACGCTGTTTGATGTTAATAATTTAAATTCAAGTTATGATTCGTAAATTGTATCTGCATCATCACTATGTAACTGGCGTTATCGCTATGAAACATAGCATGTACAATTATTTCCCAACTGAAAATTATAGTCACGTGATTCCTTATACTAGTATTTGGATTTTACCTAGCGGTTTTGTGGATATAACTCGCGTGTAATGGTTGTTTCTTTTGTTTCATTCAAACCTGCATGTACAAGCTCGTATTTTCACTTAAGTTAGATTACAATGCAAACACATCACATATTTTCTTCATTTTAGACAGAGATATAAACACAGGTTGTTTCTTTATGTTACTAAATGGAATATCTTATTCAACTGACAGGTAACGAATTCCATTATGTCTGTATTAAATATCCGTAAACTGATGGATTAAAGTTAAATCGGTGAGTATCTTACTTTACATCGCATCAAAAATGTCGATCACATCGGAACAGTTGATTGCCGAAGGAGAAAATGTCCCCCTTCACGCCCTCAACATGTCCGTCAGATCAAAACTTGGAACTTACCTAGACCCAGAGGGCTTAATAACGGGAGACTACTCCAGCGATTACAAGGGACTGGCCGAAGTTATCGGTTTCACTTTCCAAGACATTAAAAAATTTCAGAGACAGAGCAAACCGACTCAAGAGATGCTCTATCAATGGGGAACGAGACCAGAGCTTTCTCCAACGGTCGACAATCTTATTAAACATTTGCAGACGATAGGGAGATCTGATGACGTCATAACAGAATGCGCCCATCTAATTCGTAAGAATCACAATGCAGATCTTGAATAAATTATTTAACACATATGTCGTTTGATTTTGTTGACGAACAATAAAAAAATAATATTAGATTTCTAGTATCAATATCATTCCTATTTTTATTCAAGTGTTTCTATAAATGTTTGCATAAACAAAAATCTCGACAATGTGGTCGTTGTTACTTGCAGAGAAAGATGTAGATCGGTATAAGCAATGCCACAAAGACATTTCAGGCTCAAAAGATATGATTCAGGACCCCAGTGGTGAGTCATAGACACCTGACCTCCTGTCATAGACACCTGACCTCCTGTCATTACGTTGGTTTAGATGGCGTTAATAGATTCCAATAGTGAGTGACAAAGAGAGAAAATCTGGTTTATTTTTCGAGTTTAATGGACCGGCATATCTCGCGGCTGAAAATTATTTTTTTCGTTACGATATCACCCTCTTCAAACATTTGATTTTTCTCAAGTCACATTTTTTTAGATGGAGAAAATTGAAGTTTTTAGCGTTTTACATAATTTTTTTTTCTTTGTTGGCATCCGTTTTTATTTGTCATACCTTAAAATTTAAATTAATATATTTTTTTAATATTACATTATTTGTTGTATAAAAGTCTTATGCAAGTATATATTTTAATATATGTCTTAAGATAAAACAAACATCGATCAATTCAAAGTTTGGTTTTCATAAACTTTTGAACACAAGAAGGATTATGTATGCAATAGTGTTACATGCCTTGTTTGCTAAAACTGTGTTAATTATTTGACGATCATATCCACAGATATTGAGCTCACTGTACTTATGACTTATATATGTTTAGACAATATACATAGTAAAGTAATGACAAAACTATATAAACTATTTTTAGTATTGTAAATCAACATACTTGGTGATATGACTATTTTTTTTAATTTCGTACCACAAGCGAAGAAGAAAAGCAAACAGTATTGTACTTTTAGTTTTCTGACTACATTTTATCAATGAAAATATGATTAAACTATAATCAGTTTGATACATTGATTCCGATGTATGACAATATGAAGAAAGTTCAGAAAGTTTAAATCTTTGTTATTATTGATTAGTTGCTATAGATACTGCACTACTGTTTTAAATTAAGTATAAGGAGGCTGGGTGGTCAACAAATTAACCATAAGATTGTCCTAAATTTTTAAGATATAAATTGTTAAGCTATAAACTATAAGTTTTTAAAAATCCATAAAATCTGCATTTTAAATTTGGGTATGTTTCTATATTTTTATATGGAGCTCTGCTTTTAAAGGAGATGAATGCAGTCTAAAAATGGTCACGGCCACCAACCCTAAATATATATTTGTTCTTATCGTTTTGATTTTTATTGGATATATTTCTAATTTGTGTGTGATTGTTTTGAATTCTATATATAAAATTTCATTTCAACCTTCTACAGTACAATTTTTAGAAGAAAAAGACTTAATCGTACAAGGTTTAGGGGTTTATTTTTGGTCTCATTTCAATATAGTCAACTTAAAATCTTATAAACAATTTTAAAATTGATACATAATTTGCGAAGTTTTTCAAATTATTTCAGTTTGTAAATTTTTGGTTATAATTCAGTCACTGATATTTGACCTTTAATTATTTTAAATTTAGACGATAAAAATTTCTACGACCAGGTAAAAATTAATACTTGATATTATATCTTCCAAACAATATAAAACAATATACAAATTAGTCGTGAGAAAGGGGGTAATACATTAAAATCATAATTTTATGGTATTGTCACTCCACTACAAGGCACAGATAGGTGTATGTCTACGGGACTTGAAACCTGCGGATACAAGATAGAGTTTACATCGAAGGATAAGAGTTGATGTGCACCCAAGACATCGATTATTAAGATTAAGATTGATGCATACTGTATCTAAGCATTAAATTTTAAGAAGGGTTCGTGGGAAATCAGAATTGTGGTAAAGAATGCGTTGCTCTTTCTGAATGTTTTTTTTTCAGTTTCTCAAGGTTTAAATAGACCTTCCTGTGACTATAATCCCGAAAGTGACAAATTAGGTCTAGTCACCATCGCTGACGTCAGAGAGAGAGGTAAAAGGCATTTTTCGTTATGCTTTAAGCTGTTTGGTTCGATATTTAACAAATAACAATAGCCTTCTTTTTCTTACAAACGAATTATCCTAGAAAGTTTAACACTTTCACGCATTTATACCTTTTAAAAAAGGTATAAATATTCCAAGTTTTAATTTAGGTTGAATTACACAAAAATACAAAGCTCAAGCGCATTGTCAGGGAACGTGTTTGGTTTAGTTCTGCTTGCGATGATTCAGTCCAAATTTTGTTTTACCTTTATTACAAATACAAACTTCAGATAATTTTGAAAAAATGTACAACGAGGTTTAATTTTTTATTTGCAAAAAAATATGCTTTAAAATAATACCAGGCGAATTCTTATAAGGTGCAAAATCATGCATTGCAATATTGAGTTAAATAAGGAATAAAATAATTGAATAAACTTGTTGTTTTGCTTTATTATATAATTAACAAGCCAAAACGTTAAACCGCGTACGTTAAATTATAGGTACTAACCCTAAAGTAATGAACTGTTTGTTGTTTGAAAAATTCAACTGACGACATGTCATTCATTTATTTAAAGTTAAAGTATATCCTCTCTTCTCATACTCTAAGAAAAAATTAACGATTACTCATGAACTGTCATATTGTTAAAAGATACCACCTTGTCATATGAGCTGATACTATGCATTGAGCGATTACTGTAATTCCATTTCCAGAGTTAAATTTGGCTACATGTAATTTTAAAATAACTTAACAGATTTACCTGAATTTTAGATGACACGCTCTATTACGACGCCTTTGTGATATACAATCCGGTGGGGAAAGACTTGGAGTTCGTGAAGGAGCTCGCGGGAAAAATGGAGGCACCGCCTTACAATCTGAAATTCTGCATCCCATGGAGAGACGATCTGCCGGGGCCCTCTCGTTATGAAGTCTCTGCTCACATGATTGCTACACGGTATGGGACGTTTGGTTCTCTACAGAGTACAGACATATTTAGTATGACGCTTATAAAAACCCTATCAGTTAATTCCAATTTGTCTTGTCAATAGCATATATGGTGGTTTTTTTCAGGTGTCGAAGAACACTGGTTATTTTATCTCCAGATTTCTTTAAAAGTGCTGCGGCCGATTTCCAGCTCAAATTCGCCCACTGTTTGTCTCCAGGTAAATTCTCATTAGACTTATCCGTCAATCTTAGAAGCATTTTTAAAGAAAACAAAAGCAAACAAAAACTTCGTCCTTTTTATAAATTGCTTCTTTTTCAACAAGTGCAAGGAGTAAAAAAGTGGTCCCCGTATTTTCCGCTCCGTGTAAAATACCGGATATTCTTCGAGCCGTATCTTTCGTTGATTTCACGAACCCCGGATTAAGAGACTGGAACTGGCCCCGCCTTAACGCAGTATTACAGTGCCCCCTTAATCCCGACCCCCGCGATTACATGAGTGAGGCAGAACTAGAGGAATTAAAACTGAACGCTGGGCTGATTAATAAAAGGATGTGGTACTCCACCGGTGTCCTTACAATGAACTTCCCGGAAGAATCCGAGGACAACACTCCGTACGACGGCTGACGGTGGTCAGTAATTCTCGTGAAATGTATGGATTAACGCACCACATTAATGCCATTGTGACGTTATTACATACCACGCTGATATATCAACTCTGTCTAATGTCATCTGATCAAACCTATTTTGTTCGGTTCTCCCAACACATTCTAATATATCAATGTTTCATAAATAGGACAAAACTTTTTCTTATATTCTGACATAATTTTATACCACTCTCAATGTCTGCAGCATATGCCTTTACAAGGACGTTTTCATTTAAGTTTGACCTTTCTGATTGTTTGATCTGACTTTATTTATGCAGATTCATCATCGAGGTCTTCTTGACAATATTCATCGACAGTTTATGAATCTGCTATGCAGGCTATTTGGTAAGACCTGATCGGTGTAAACAATAGTTCTGAAGATGATGGATTCTTAATAGAATACATGTATATAGTCCAAAACTGTTCAAGGTGTTGTCATTGCTTAGATATTGTAGAATGGTTTATAAACATGTTTGGTTAAAGGGTCGTCAAAGTATCTTTTTGGAAATTAAAAAAAAAAAACAAAAACACTGTTCATAGCTGTTAATGGAATCTTTTTGCGAATACTCAATAAGAAAATAATCCAATTATGGCAAAATGACATAATGAAATATGCTAAAATTAAAAAAAACCCAGATCTTATAATTTGTTGTTTTGTTTGTCGTAATTGTAAACATCTAAAGATTTCAAAAAGGGTCTAGCACGCTATTTATGATATATCTTTAAGATTGAAAAATCGTGATTTGTTTTTTTTTTTGTTTTTTGTTTTTTATTTTTTGGCTTTGCCAGTGATAACAATACGATTTTGTATTGCACAGGCCAATAAATATCTTATACCACCTTACAGCGTTAGACTAAGTGAAGCATTTATTTTTCTTTTAATATGAATATCAAGCTTCCCTTAAGGACGGAAAATTCTGCATGTGGAGCTATCTTTTCCAGACAACTGTACAAAATTTTGCCTGTATCACTAAATAAATCAATATAATTAAAAAGAATCAACATTTTATTTAAACTAATAGCAGAATTACATTTTGAAATGAAAACACAAATAAGTCTATATAATTTCTTAAATATTGAGAGCTTATTACACATCTAAAATTAATTTGTCAAATGTTCAATTTCGTTTATTGGGGTATAATGAGGTAACCGGTATGATTTGATATTTTATATTTGATAAGATGACATTAAAAAGATGCATGAGTTTCTGATAGACAACATCTATGTAGTTTTTGGAAATCAAGTCTTCCAACAATCTGTTGGGATTCCCATGTGTACCAATTGTGCCCAGTTGTAACAGACCTATTTTTGTATTTTTATGAAGCAGAATTTATTCAAAAACTTGTACGTGAGAAAAAATAAATCACGCGCTGTGGCCTTCAACTCAACATTTAGGTATATCGACGACGTATTATTAATTAGCAATTGTTATTTCCATACTTACGTCGACTCGATTTATCACAGTGAACTTAAAATAAAAGATACCACAGAGTCTGCGTCATCTGTTTCATATTTGGATATTTTACTATTGATGGTAACCTAACAACAAAACTTTATGATAAACGTGATGCCTTCAGTTATACCTATGTAGCAATATACCTTTATCACCTGCAAATTGTGCTTTTGTCTCTTAGTTAATTCGATACGCAAGGATATGCTCTTCGTATGAACAGTTTCTAAGGCGAGGTAAGCTACTGACAAACAAGTTGATAAAACAGGACTATCAACAGTCTCGTTTGAAGTCACCTTTTCGTAAGTTCTATGGTCGATACAACGACCTTATCAGCAAATACAATCTTCCACTGGGTTGCATGCTGACTAACGTTTTTCATACTAATTGTTAGACCATAATTAATCACCTAATTGTCTATGGACTTTTCCGGTTTTTTCCCGATTACGACAAAGGCACACGGCGGGTGTGATCGGTCAGCAGAGGATGCTCACTCCTCATAGGCACCTTATCATAGGCGTAAGTTGTAACCCAAAGGCCGGTGGTTCAAACCCCGATGTTATGTTGTGCACTTAGACAAGACACTTCTTCACCTCAGTGAACCCAGCTAAATCGGGTATCGGTTTAATTTACGCTGTGGGTTAACCTGGTGTGTCATTCAGGGGGAGTTAATGACTCTCATCCGCTTAGCATCACAGAAACTGGAGATAAACACCGTTTTGGGATTGTTTTTTTATAAACATACCCATGTAAGTGAATAAAAATGCATGTACTGTACCGGTAGGTATAAGATTTAAAATGGCTTGCGTTTACATGTCTTTATGCCAATAATTATCATTAGGATATAGGATGGATTGGAAATGTAATACACAGATCTTTAAACTTTTCTTCTTCTAAAATTTGAATTTAAACGACACAAGTTGAGCTTTTTAAAAAAAGCTTACCGTCTTTAGAGCAAACTCTCAACAGCAATAAGTTATCAAAGAACATTTAACTCTCTTTATATAAATATCGCCTTCTTCTAAATGCCATGCCACTTTCCATGTGTGCATTTTAAGCGTACGTGCTTAAAATTTAGAAATGTGTACAACTTGCGAGATCGACTATAGTAGGTAATATATATATATATATATATATATATATATATATATATATATATATATATATATATATATATATATATATATATATATATATATATATCAAAGTTGATACCACTGCATTCAGCATCTCAGCTTCTGCATCTGTTTTATTGAAATTAGTTTTACCGCAAGTTTTCTCTCTCACTTTTTTAAGATTTGAAATCTATGAAAATTCTTAGGTCGAACGTGAAAAAGATCATCAGAAATTTATCTCCCTTTCGCCAAACAGTATTTTAAACAGTGAAATAAATGTATATTTTTACATCGTGTATTTTCTACCAATCACAAGGGAGAGAAAGTGCACAACCCGGAGACTGTAAATTACTTCAACTGTTAATACCGTCTTACAAGGAAGACGGTAATGATACAGTTAATTTGCCATTACACGCACTGATCTAGAGGGGGTCAGGTTCACTTCCCTGTGGTATTTAGAAAAACAAAATTCATAAAGTAACTAGAAACGACATTGAATTTTCCTCAGGAAAACACTTAAAATCATTTTTTTATGTATGCGTCATTCCTAGTATTATGATAGGATTTACCTTAATTTGCGTTATCCATTGAAGTTTCCATATCTCATCACTATCATTATAATAAACCTTTGAAATCAGCATTAAATTTACGACATTTTGGGTAATTTCTAAATTGAATGCTTTCGTGATTCCAACATTCGTATCTTATGTAAACATAGTAATGTATTTTAATTTTAACTTAATGAAAGTAGTTTTTTCTACAAAAAAATTATAATTTTGAGCTCAAATCGTGTCTTGGTCCCTGGGACTGGCCGAAATTATCGCTTTTACTTCTCAAAACATTACAAACTTCCAGAGACAGAGTAAACCGTCTCACGAGATGCTCTATCAATGGGACACTAGACCAGGCTTTCTCCAACGGTCGCCAATCTCATAAAACACTTGCAGACGATAGAAAGATCTGATGACGTCATAACAGAATGCACCCATTTGATAAGTAAGAATCACAATACAGATCTTGAACAAATTATTTAACATTTATATCGTATGGATTTTGTTGACAAACAATTAAACAAAAGTAATACTAGATTACTTGTATCAATATCATTCCTAGTTTTATTCAAGTGTTTCTATAAAAGTTTGCATAAACAAATTCCTTGAGAACGTGGTCGTTATAACTTCTAGAGAAAGATGTATATCGGTATAAGCAACGCGACAAAGACATTCCAGACAGACGGAAAGACGGCGAGAGGGTATAGATCCCTCCGGTATCTAATAAAGATATTGATAGTAAGAATGAACAACAACAGGGGGTCTGATAAGACTAGATACAGGAGAAAGAGAAGGAGTAAAATTAACATTCGGCAACTAAATACTCGATCGGGCACCAAAACCTTCCTTCAGGTTGGCGACCAGGATTTTTCTGTACTCCTGGTTAACAAGATGAAATAAAAATAAAAATTCTAATCTTCTTTGTTGTGTATCTATTACGTAAAATTATTCAAAATGGCAACACAGTCGTTTTGACACTTGCATTCATTATGGAATCTATTATGACACATTTAAAATCCTACATATACACTTCTTAATTCGTTTCATTTTTACACAGTGTGCAATGTGGCAATATTTTAAAAGGGAAAACATATTTTAAAAAACGGAAGAAAAATATAGAGAGATTATGGAGCTACAAAAGAGAGCCCCTACATTTACTAAAAAAAAAGTTGATGATCATGACAAGTGCATCATTTGCAAAACTGGCTAAACATGTCAAATAAAAATGTCATTCCAATTTTCGATCGGAAGAGAGTAAATCAATGAAAAACATGGCATTGTATCGGTTGTCTTATTAAATTTGATAAAGGAATACATTTTTAAAAATATCTGAAATAAAAGAGGGGTTTTAAAGTGTAAAATACAAAATAAGAAATAAAAATTTAGTCAATAAAATGTGACAGATATTGCGCTCTAGGTAATCAATTTAATCAATTTGATTAATGACAAAGACGCTAATCGTGACTACTGATGTTTCTATTTTTTTTATGCCCGTTTTATGTACGCCTATACTTGACTTAGACCTCTAATAATTATGTGTGTGAAGCATTGCGCACGAAGACTCATTGAGATGGTCGATATACCTTATCAAAGGCTACTTAAAAAAAGTTATCAAAGTGTGTGCTGCAATATTAAAACGCTTTTCAAATTGTCTTAGAATTACACTTTCTCTTAAATTGAGAGGGGAGACAAAAATGATCACAAAATTAACAATAAACTGTCAACCATCTCAAAAATCCATTAAGCGAAATACGAATATAAAGCAAAGCAACACAGAACTCTAAAAAGATAGAGGTAGGATCAGGTGCCTAGGAGGAGTAAGCATCCCCTAAATATGTTCAAACAATCATGAATAAACATCAACTCAATATTTCAATTCACACAACAACTTTTTGTCTGCAAAATCAAAAGCAATCCATTGACGAATCCCCGTATCCTTTATCAGCTGATGCAGATGAGTTGATATTTGCAGAGATCAGCTGTTAAGTTGTTGGCGTTCATGTGAAAATTGGTGAAAATGACCTGCAGCCACTTATCGAAAAACTTATGAGATATTTCCTGCACTATATCTTTGTAAAATGGACAGCATTTTTGCGGAGAAATGGAGTTCCTTTTTCACTCACTAATTCAACAGGTAAAAACTGCATTTCAGGTAACACCTTTTTGGTCTCATTTGTAGTTTAATACCTTCCATTTTGCAGAAATATTTCTGGATTATGCCCATGTAATGTTATGACAAAGCCTATGAAAAGGTAGCATGATTCTCTAATAAGAAAGATTAGTTATCAGTAACGCAACAAGTTGCAAGGAGTATAATGTTTTTGATCCGTCATTCAGTCCGTCCGACAGTCTTGATTTTTAAAAAGCGCAACTCCTCTGGAACAGCTGCACATAATTTCGTAAAACATCGTATGTATATATATATATATATATATATATATATATATATATATATATATATATATATATATATATATATATATATATAGGATATAATATTTAAATGTGCATATTGCCAGGAAATTCTGATTCCCTTTAAACAATTTTAGTCACAATATTACTACTACATCAATACTTATAAATTAAGACATTTTGCCAATAAACTACGAAATGCCTGCACCAGAGTAACATTTTACACCTCTGGTATTTCATCACGTGTGAGTTGAATTAAATTTTACCTGATAAGTTACTATTGAAAAATAAATAAAAAAACTTGCTTTCATTTTCAATAAAACAGCCCAAAATAGCAAAAATGAGAGTAAGGTGGTGGACACGCTTTGGCGGATCCAAGTCAGTGGGAATTTTGCGTCATCAAAGTGAAAGCTTGCAGTGAAATAAATTTTGAATTATAAGGTAAAGAGTAGATATATTAACTGAGAGCTTATTTACGGTATACGTAAAAATTAAGATATGAAAAATGTTGAATAAATAAAACGAGCCAATTCGTTTCTTGAATGCACGATTTTAGTTTTGATGATAGAACTGTTCAGAACAAGGTAACCAAGAACGCGGGTTAACTAATTAACGCAATGGTGGAAAGTGTAAGGCGAGTTATTCATCGGGCCAGTTACATGGATCTGACAACTTTGGTTTAAGATATGCCAAAAAATGTATATACTAGCGTTTTTAAAAAACACATATAAACAACTGTATATACCACTACAGATTTGTAGTAAACCTTATAATTATACATTAATTTGTGAACCATGAACAGACTCTGCTTATGAATAGATGATGTATCCATAAAACGGGCAAGTTGAAATGGGGGGGGGGGGGGTTGAGGATGACATTCTTTTTTCTGAAATTCTAATATGGGACAGGGATAAAAGTTATATTGAGATTTGACCTAACGAACGAAATTTAAAAAAGAGATACGACAAACTATACACCCACTCCCTAATTTGAAATAAAATTAGAAAAGTTTGTAATATTATCCACTCAGCTGTAACAAAAAGAATAAAGGCCATGTTAATGTACATGAAGCATTGTTTCATATTAATGCATAAAGTTGCAATTATGCCCGCGCTTGCGAGGGATATTATCTAGTGTGTATAAAAGTAATGGGCTCGATTTTTGTGCTTTGATGTCTGAAAATCAATGAGATCTGCAAGTCGTTTAAATATTATAAACATTTTACGAAACTTAGTTATGCCAATCGGAACTATATCTTACTATTCCTGTCTAATAATTTGTCAATTATAAGGCAAAAAGGTCATAAAAATTCAGAATTTGAACCGAAAAATATCTAAACCTTATAATAGCCAAGACCTGAGCTTCTGCTTTACATCTTGTAATGAAGCGGATCCACATTTTACGGTTTAAAAGACGTTTACAAGTTCTACAAAACTTTTTACTGTCATTATTGAACAAATGAAGGCTTGTAATATAGTTACTCCTAGGAATGTGCGGACGAGCTATTTATCAAAACGCACGCATAAGTTTCCTCGTAAGCACAAGTTGGTATAGTGTGTTAGTAATTATGTAGTTATTTTTTCATATGATTTAAAACAAATGTTGAAATAACTTTCAAACATGAAATTTATCTTTACAAACCGTATTCTTTTTCAAAAATAATATTTGCAGTGGCGTATTCACACCCATTAACTGTCAAAACAGGAGAAATTATCTCACATACGCAGAAAAAATTATTTTAAGCCATTTCAAAAAGAAATATCGGGGGGAGGGATTAAAGGGGATTCTCTTCCATGATCTTTGCCTATAAAGTCTCTTCGGGGAAAATCGTTTGTATAGAAAAGATTTCAAAAGGGTAAGGTTGCGGAAATACTTTTATACTTCTTTTCAAATTTGTTTGATTAAGATCAATTTAGGCCCTTTTGAAATAAAAATATTGGCCATATATTGATTACACATCTAGAAACGAACAGTTCCTAAGTGTAACTCCCTTTTAAAAACTGCAGTACAGAACTTCGTGAAACTTTGTAAGCATTTAGTATACAATATGTAGATGTGCATATTGCCAGGGAATTCCGATTCCGTTATTTTTCGAGGCATTTCGGTATATTTCAACTTTGAATTTTTGCCATATAAATAATAAAGTAATCAACAGTTTATCAATGCAACTCCTCTGAAACCACTTCACAGAATTGCGGAAAACATTTTAGGTATCTAGGACAATATGTGTAGATGTGAAAGATTATTTTTCTTAGAATTTTGTTGTCATAGTTGTTTATACTTTAAGTTGTGATGCGATTATTTTTGGGGAGTTATGTAGCTGCAGGTATGTAGCTCCCAGTCTGAAAAAATAAATATGTGCAACCTCTCCGAAGAAAATGACGAAAACTGCAAACAATTGGAATTTTTCTATGTCCAAGGGGCATAACTCTGTCGAAAATGGCTCGATCGTATCCAAACTCAAACTCGAGCTAGATATTATTATGATGAATCTGTATACCAAATTTTATTTCAATATGTGCAACATCTGCGATGAAAATGAACGGAAACTGTAAATAATTGATATGGCATGATCGTACCAAAATTCGACCTTGACCTAGATATTATTATGATAAATCTGTATACCAAATTTCATTTAAATATGTGCAACCCCTGCAAAGAAAATGAACGAAAACTGTTGGTGGGCCGAACGACAGACCGACAGACAAACAGACAGATGGACAGCACCAAAGCAATATGCCCTCCCTTCTTCCACGAGGGGCATAATAAAGACCAAGAAGATATCAATAACCACAAATTTGACTTTAGCCTGGCATTAAATCAAGTATAATATGTAGTATAAATAAATAAAATATTAAAATTTTGGAAATATTATAGACCGCTAAGTGTCTTTTGTTTCATCGAGCACAAGTCATTCGGTAAAAAAAGAACACATTACGGGCAAATGAGAATGTGTAAATAAATGTATGAATACACAAGCAGTTAAATACTTTCTTTGGTGATTCAAGTGTGTATGAAGGTAGATAGCAGAAAAATACATAACCCGAGTAAGCGTTTCACTAAGTTTCAGTTTTAATTGTAAGTTTCAATACGAACTACTTAAAGAGGTTCGATCCTCTGATTTTGGGTAGCCATTTTGGGTCACCTCTAGTCTGGAAATTCTGTGTCATATATTAATTCTACTTGTAAATTCCTATTTTACAATGCCAAATCAACTATTTTTAGTAAAATAGTTAAGGGAAAATTTCATATTTACAGAGTTAAGTAAGGGACTATATTTTGTGGCGGAAGGTTTTTAAGAAGAAAATGAACATTTTTCATTACTCAGTTGTTTTGGACTACTGTAATTTTAGCTTCCTTATTTTCAGTGCAGACCAAATTTCCAGCTAGTTTATGCATTGGATTATCTTCGTGTTGTTTCAAAATCACATTTTAACAATATTTCAATATTTCTATCGACATATATTGGCACATTTAACTAATATTTCATAAAAGTCAAGAAAAAATGAACTCCAATTTTGGCCTAAAATTAGCTTATTTCATGCTTTGTCTCAAAATTTACATCATAGACCCATACTTTTGGTTTTATTTTCTGAATTTGTAAGATGTTTTTGACAAGTCTATAAAAATTTGAGAAAAAGTTTGAGACTTTTAAATAATTTTATTGCATGTTGAATTGTTAATTGATATAAACAGCGTTTTATCAGTGCAAAAAGGTCAAAATATCAATTGGGTGAAGAAATTGCAAACTTTTTCTTTATGATTATTTTAATTTTATTAATTTTAAATAATATAAATTTGTATTTGATGTCATGGTTTATTCCGATTAAAAGTTATAGAGGAAAAAGGGATTTATGTGCAATTTGCACTTTCAGTACAGAAAAGTCATATTAAATACACTGTAGCACCGAAAGGAGCATATAGACCCAAAAATTTGAATTTTGGTTTAGCTATGTATGTAGATTTTTAAAAAAAACTTCAGAAAAAAACTTATGATTGCAGGATCCAACCTCCTGAAAAAATAAAATGCTTTCTTTGCTGATTCATGCGGGATATGAAGGTGGCGATAATGCAGAAAAAATACATATCCGCGTTACCGGGTTATGAAATTCTTTTCTGCAATGATCGCGACGCATGAATCTTCAAAGAAAGCGTGATTTGTTTATAAAAGGTATGTAAAATTTACAAAATTACTGTTGATCGATGTACATCAGTGCATTAGCTAAAAGTGACAGCCATATCGCCTTCTATGAGAATTTGAGTCTGCCATTATCATGATTATATCGTGCAGTTCGATATTTTTCTAACGTTGCTGAAGGTTTCGTCCAATCAACAAACGGGGCACATCTATTTCAGTCCTGTCAGTTACTATAGAGCTATGAATAACAATAAGTTACCGCAAGAAATAGAGGGAAACATACTCGGTGGATGTACATATAATCGATTAATTTTTTTTAAAGAAGATGTAAAATACTAAGTGGAAGTAAATTATGTATATGTAATTAGCAATTTCACGGAGACATCACCTTGTGACACCGACATATCAGACAAAACATTGAACAAATAGGCTGGGTGTTTTGTATTCTGCATTGTGTAAAAAAAATACCTTAATAATGAAACAACGAAAGAATTCAGATCACTCAGACTTTATTTAAACTTAATTCTATTGGCTGTGTACCAGGACGATTTTGATAAGGGTACAGGTGTTTAAAACTTAAACCAATCGCCGATCTCTAATACAAGGAAGTAGGCCCCTGATATGGGGGTCTTTTAAAATCCACCACACCAACCTCTGCATATAGTCACAGCTCTCTCTTACCCCTGGCTGATTGAACCCATAAAGTATCGTAGAGCTGAATATCCATGTGTCATATGTTACATGTACATTACATATTTATTTAATAAAATTAGATTTATGAAACGCATTGCATCCCGTAACTTTTTAGTGTCTTTCCGAGTACCCCAAACCAGGTAAGATTTCCAATCAACAAATGAATGCTTCTATTTACGTAACTGTAGTCTGCATTGTGTATGAATACCAAAAGATCAAATTGGAACATATTTGTCCAAGTAAAATTTATTAAATAGCGTAGTTTCGAATTAGTTTGCTCTGAACATCTAGCTACAAAATTACCCGGTCATTTTCTTGCGATAGTGTCAAAAGGTAAATCTGTGTCAAGTGTGTCTCGGTTATTTAAAAACGGGAGACTTTAACTAAGAGGGTTTAAAATAAAATATTTACGTCACAAAAGCCAGGGGTATTCCCGGCTAATAACGAGGAAGTTTTGATGAGAGGCGAACAACTTCACTGACGACCCAGATCCTCCACTCACAGATATTCTCCATAGGACACACTGGATTCTCGGACATAGAAGCCACGGCCAGGTACATACTATCCCACACTATGGGTTGATCTGTACTTTGCTTTCACTTTCTATTTTAATCGGGTATCTGTCGGTACACGTATGGTTTTTTGACGAGTACTCTTTAGATGTTAAGTTATTAAGGCAGGACTCGTTTGCTTTTTGTCTGCCGCAGAAACTACGTTGTTTGATGTTAATAATTTGAATTCAATTTAGTATTCGCTTATTGTAACTGCATCATGGCGTTATCGCTATGAAACATAGCATGTACAATTATTTCCCCTACTTAAAATGATAGTCAAGTGCTTCCTTATATTTAGATTTTAACTAACGGCTTTGTGGATTTAACTCGCGTGTATAGGTTGTTTTCTCATGTTTCTAAATGGAATCTTTTATTTAACTGACAGGTAACGAATTTCATAATACCTCGTATACTGATGGGTTACAGTTAAATCAATATACATCGCAATAAAAATGTCGATCACATCGGAACAGTTGATTGCCGAAGGAAAAAATGTCCCCCTTCACGCCCTCAACATGTCCGTTAGATCAAAACTTGGAACTTACCTAGACCCTGAGGGCTTTGTTACGGGAGACTACTCGAACGATTACCAGGGACTGGCAGAAGTTATCGGTTTCACTTTCCAAGACATTACAAACTTCCAGAGACAGAGTAAACCAACTCAGGAGATGCTCTATCAATGGGGAACGAGACCAGAGCTTTCTCCAACGGTCGACAATCTCGTTAAACATTTGAATACGATAGGAAGAGCTGATGACGTCATAACAGAATGCGCCCAATTAATAAGTAAGAATCACAAAATCTTGAATAAGTTTATACAAATGTCGTTTGTATCTTGTTGACGAAGAACAAAAAACTAATACTAGATAACTAGTATCAATATCATCTCTTTTTTTATTGAAGTGTTTCTATAAATGTTTGCATAAACAAATATCTCGACAATGTGGTCTGCATAAACAAATATCTCGACAATGTGGTCTGCATAAACAAATATCTCAATGTGATCGTTATTACTTGCAGAGAAAGACGTGGATCGGTATAAGCAATGTCACAAAGACATTCCAGGCTCAAAAGATATGATTCAGGACCCCAGTGGTGAGTTAAAACACCTGACATCCTGTCATTAAGTTGGTTTATATGGCGTTGATAGATTCCAAGGCATAGATATGTGTATATCAGCAGGACTTGTATCTTGCTATAAGATATAGAGTTTATATCAAAGGATATGATTAGATGTACATCCAAGAAATGGATAGGTTTATATCCAAGGAGAACATTGGTGCATTTCTAAGGAATACATGTCCAATGAAACTATAGGTTTTATATTTAAGAATTCGATAAGGAAGAATTCGATAGTCTAGATTTATATCCAAGAATTCGATAAGTCTGTATTTATATCCAAGGATAGGATATGCTGTATATCCAAGGACAGAACATATAATATATAATATGTAAGCCATAGATAGAGAATTATCCAAGGTTCAGATATAGTGTATAGCCAAGGGTGAACTAGTGTGCTTACACACGTATACGATACAGTGTAAATATAATTATACAATTATACAATGGATTTTAGCCAAAATAGCAAAACTCAATTACAAACGGTATCTTTAATTTGACCAAAATAAACTCATTTACAACGGTTAAATTATATTTCGAAATAAATAAATATTCATCAACGAAATTGTTGATTGATAATTTTGGGTGTTAACCTTTACAAACGTAGGAATAGATATATACGTTATACTGAATTATGTCATAATTGATATATAACATTAGGATTAAATCTTTACGCAAAGAAAATATATTTATCCATCTATATGAATATACAACCAAAACGTAAAAAAAATTCATTGGAAATTGAAATGATAAATTTCTAAATGTTTTGAGATGTTTACAGTCTCTCAAGGACCAAATCGGCCCTCCTGTGATTATAATCCCGAGAGTGACAAGTTAGGTCTAGTCACCATCGATGACGTCAAAGAAAAAGGTAAAAGGCTTTTAAATTTTTCACCAGAATATTTAAAGCTTCTTTTCGTTCGATTTTGTTTCATACAAACGAATTGTCCTTTAAAATTTTACACTTCCACGTATTTATATATACATAATTGGTCTTATTACAAATATAGAAATATTCCAAGTAAATGTAAATAATTAAGGTTGGATTGCACAAAAATACAAAGATCATGCAAGGGAACTCGTTCGGTTTGTCCCTGTACTGTTCGAGTTGATTCAGTTCAATTTTGTTATTACCTCGATTACACATACAAACTTCAGACAATTGAAAATAAAATTGAAATTGTACATGTAGGTTTAATTTTTTATTTGCAAAAACATACTGCAGTATGCTATATCATGTATATTATAACAATACCCGCTTCGGGACGAATCTTAATTAGGACCAATGTCACGCGTTACAATTTTAAATTAGTGTAACCCCCCCCCCCCCAAAAAAAACAAACAAACTCTTGTATTGCTTAAAAATATAATTAACAAGCCAAACAATATGATTAGCAAGCAAAACCGTTTTACATTGAACGTTAAATTGTAGGTACAATTTAACCATGCCGCTTCAAACAATGATATCAACGCCAAAGTACGGCATGTCAAACGTTGCAATATTCGATCTTTTCCAAATATTCATTTGTATTGTATAATTTTCTATTTGTATTCTATAATTTTTTATTTGTATTGTATAATTTCTTATTTGTATTCTATAGTAAAGTTCCCTAAAAATATGCTACGGACCCCTCCCGGAAAACAAAATTATCCTTTTCTGGATCCGCGCGTGTTTTTGCTATGTGATTGTGGCATTTCTTCTACAATTATTTCGATAACCATGGTTGAAAATAGTTTCGTGTGTTTAATAACAGTTTTACTGGATTTTTAGGTGACACGCTCTATTACGACGCCTTTGTGATATACAACCCGGTGGGGAAAGACTTGGAGTTCGTGAAGGAGCTCGCGGGAAAAATGGAGGCCCCGCCTTACAATCTGAAATTCTGCATCCCATGGAGAGACGATCTGCCGGGAGGCTCTCGTTATGAAGTCTCTGCTCACATGATTGCTACACGGTATGGGACGTTTGGCTTTCTACACATTTAGTATGAACATTACAAAAACTATAAAATTCAAAGTTTGCCTTGACAATAGCATGTATGGTGGGGTTTTTCAGGTGTCGAAGAACACTGGTTATTTTATCTCAAGATTTCTTAAAAAGTGCTGCGGCCGATTTCCAGCTCAAATTTGCCCACTGTCTGTCTCCAGGTAAAATATCTTTAGACCCTTCCATCCATCTTGGAAAAAGTTTTAGAGAAAGCAAAAAAAAAAAACTCCGTTTTTTTTAGAATTTGTTTTATTTTTTCTACAGGTGCAAGGAGTAAAAAAGTGGTCCCCGTATTTTCCGCTCCGTGTAAAATGCCGGATATTCTTCGAGCAGTGTCTTTCGTTGATTTCACGAACCCCGGATTAAGAGACTGGAACTGGCCCCGCCTTAACGCAGTATTACAGTGCCCCCTTAATCCCGACCCTCGGGATTACATGAGTGAGGCAGAACTAGAGGAATTGAAACTAAACGCTGGGGTGATTACTAAAAGGATGTGGTACTCCACCGGTGTCCTTACAATGAACTTCCCTGAAGAATCCGAGGACAACACTCCGTACGACGGCTGACGGTGGTCAGTAATTCTCGTGAAATGTATGGATTAATGCAACACATCAATCCCATTGTGACGTTTTTTGCGTACCACGCTGATAAATCAACTGTGTTTATTGTCATCTGATCAAATCTATTTTTTTCGGTCTCCAAACACATGCTAGAAACAATGTTTCACAGAGAAAACACTCGTATATTCAGATCACCTGAGACACTTAGGGACCTATTACAATTGGTTTTTGTCCGTCGTCGTGGGTTAACAATTTTTCATATTTAACTTCCTCTTTAAAGGGGCATGGTCACGATTTTGGTCAGAATTATTTTTCCAATTTAAATGTTTAAAATGCTTCAGTAAGGCATTTTAAATAGGCAATCAAAATTTGAGTGTCATTCGTTGAGTTATAAGCGAGTTACAGAGCTTATAATTCTGTGCAATGTAAAAAAAAGCGTTTGTTTACATTTTGAACGTTGAAGTGAAAACTCCACTTTTAAACCTAAAATGAATGTTAGAATCTGTTTATTTATGCTTTAAATGATTAAGAAGATGGAAAAATCAGCTTAAAAAAGAACTTTTACCGGTAAATTGAACTTATGTAAACAAAAAGGGGCACAAGCCTTGTTTACATGGCAATGAATTGTGAGCCCTTTATCTTGCTTATAACTTTAATACTGACTCTCAAATTTCATTTGGTCATTGGAAATGCATTCCTAAAGCATTGCAAATAATAAAAACAGAAAAATAAAATTTGACCAAAATCCTGAACATGCCCCTTTAAAACTATAAGACCAATTGTTACCATTTTTGGTTTCATGCATCTCTAGGATAAGAGGAATCTTAATTGTGAAATTAATAACACACGTCGGGTGCAACTGGTCGTACTCTTTTTAGGCACCTGATCCCACTTGTATCTTTTTTGAGGTCAGTGTTGCTCTGCTTTAAATTCCTATTTTGCTTTATGGATTTTTGAGATGATTGACAGTTTGTTATTGTCATTTTTAATTTACTACCCCGGAACCACATGTGGGAAAAAACTAAATGCCTGGTTATGATGTCCTTGAAGCCCTCCACCAAAATTTTGATATTCATGACTCCAGGGTCAGGGGTTCAGGACCTAGGGTAGAGCCAATGTGGCCATATACAATATTGAAAATGTATTAAATCTTGGAAAATCTTCTTCTCTACTCCAATACTAGTTATATATATGAGAAAAACTACATTTGTAAATGCATGGTTATGATGTCCTACATAAGATATGAAATTCATTACCCCTGGGTCGGAGGTTCATGCAAAAGGGCGATGATGGGTTCCTATTGAGATCGAATACTGAATATATAGTCCCAAACTGTTCTAGTTTAGTTATCGACTAGACATTGTAGAATGGTTCATAAACATGTTCGGTTAATGTGTCGTCAATATATCTTTTATGAAATTTAAAAATACCGTTCATAGCTGGTTATAACATATTTGTTGCAAATACTCAATGAAAAAAAGTCCAGTTATGGTATAATTGCATTGTATTGACATAATGAAATATGTTTAAAAAATAGATTTTATAATTTGTTTTGTTTATTGTTTATTATTAAAACTCGTTAAGGGTGTCAAGAAGAGTCAAGCGGGTTATTTATCCTTTAGATTTGAAAAAGTAGGGGGAAAGGCTATTAAGATCTTTTAAAATAAAATGATTTATAGAAAAGAAAGAAAGACGATATTTATAAAGAAAATGAATGTAAATAAAACTTCGGTTTTCAATCTGAAACCATACAATCGAATAAAAGTGAACTTCAGTATTTTTTTCTGCAGGTGAATTTGAGTACACCAATTCTACCATTTCTAAGCGTCCTAACCAATTGTTTCCCATCACAAAATGCCGGCTGCAGCTTCATTCCCGGAGATCTCGGTGATGCATTTTACACACAACGTACAAAGTCGTAAATATGTTCAGTCGCGTGGAATGTTTGACAACACGTAAAATAGATACTACATGTAATTTATTTATTCCAAATTTAAGCATTGAATGCTTATTTTTGGATGTCGTTGGTCAACCTTCCCTTCAGGACGGAAAATTCTGAATCTAAGGCTGTCTTTTCCAGAAAACTGTACAAGTTTTGCCATTATCAATTCTAAATAAATACTTAAATAAAATTGACATTTTATTTTAACTAATAGCAGTATTACATTTTGAAATGAAAACACAAATAAGCCTAAATAATTTCTCAAATATTGAGAGCATATTACACACCTAACATTAATATGTCAAATGTTTAATTCCGTTTACATGCAATATTGAGGTTACCGGTATAATTTTATAAAAAGTAGTATAAAATCTAATTTGAACACAGAAAACAGCTGAGTATTGGCTATTTCCTTAATTGGCTTAAGAGTTTTTCCCCAAAAGGTTCCTCAGAACTACTGCCTTAAAGCCTCCCCTGAACAGTTTGGTATCCACTTTGTATTTCTCATATGCTCTTGCTGAGATTGGTTTCCATTTTTCAGAGGGTTGAAGGGAGGAGCAAAACCTCTAGAGAAACAAAAGAAATGCTTAGTACTCAAACAAGATATTTTTTAATCATATCTATGTATATTTTTCTTATGAATATTGAACCACATTAATTGAACATGTGCATTAACTGAAAATAGAGCACATGACTAAATGGTCATAGGCGTAAGGCTGTAACCCAAAGGTCGCTGGTTCAAACCCCGAAGTGATGTCGAGTGTTGTGCACGTAGACTAGTCACTTGATTTTCGTTGTCTCGGCCTACCCAGATGAAATTGCATACCAGTTTACTCTTGGAATTGACCTGGGAGAGGCTGGTGTCACATTCAGGGCGGACTCTCATCCGCTTAACACCACGGAAACCAGGGATAAGCACCAGCATTATGCGCCTTCATGACTCGGAAAAGGATTTAACTTTTTAACATTAACTGAAAATATTAACTATTTAAACTAAGGTAATTTATTCTTAATTAAGTGGATGCTGATGTTAAATATGTTGCAATGAATCAAAATGTTGTTTATTTATGATTTGCAAAAGAAATCCAATTGAATAAATGGTTGATTTTAATTAATCATCTTTGTTTTCACTCACAAGGTTGCTTTCTATTAAAGCATTTTAAGGACAAATCAATCTGGTATCATATGACACTGTAAACGCGTTCGGCGCGACGAAAGTGTCCTATCAGATATAATTATAACATGCCCTTTTCAAAGACTCAACACTAATGTTTTTTTATAGACTTAACACTAATGTTTTATATGTTGTGTCAAAAATGTCCAAATGCATGACTCTAATCTGAACTTCAGTGACTTGCTGTGACTTATTAATGGCTAACCAACAAATGGGATAAATCATGCAATTTATTGCTACCATTGATATAACGCGCATCAATAGGGACTTTTTGAATTACTACGGTATTTCCCCGAAAATTACAGCACTGGATATTTTTATGACAAATAAATCCCTGATATCTCCCTGGAAAAAGACAGGTTTGATAGCGATAAGGTTTTTTTTATATAAAAATTTGATATAACAATTAGAAAGAACGTGTATCTATACTTATAAATTAAGGCATTTTGCCAATAAACTTCGTAATGCCTGCACCCGAGTAACTGCTCACACCTTTGGCATTTCAACATGTGTGAGTTGATGTCCGTAAGCTATAATTGAATTTTACCTGATAAGTAATTATTGTAAGATAAATTAAAAACCTACTTTCATTTTCGATAAACCAGCCCGAAATAGCAAATATGTGAGTAAGGTGGTGGACACGCTTTGGCGGATCTAAGTCAGTGGGAGTTTGCATAAAAAAATATACTTACAATGAAATAATATTGAATGATTATGTAAAGAGTGAATATATATCCTGGGAACCTATTTCGGGTATACATAAGAATTGAGATTTGACAAATGTTGAATAAATAAAATGAGCCAATTCGTTTCTTGAATGTGCGATTTTTGTTTTGATGAATAGAACTTTCCAGAACGGGGTAACCAAGAACGCGGTTTGGCTAATTAACGTCATGTTGGAGAATGTAGGATGAGTCACCATGCTTTGTGGGCAGATCGGACATCTGGCTAATACCAAAAAGTTAATAAATAAAATGGGCCAATAGACGCGATTTTATCTTTGATGGAAAGAACTTTACAGAACGGGATGCCAAAAAAAGGGGTTGACTAATTAACACTATGGCGAAAAGTGCGTACACGTTTATAAATAACATATACATTTTTTATACCACGACAGATTAATAGTAGACCTTATAAATTAATTTGTTGACAGTGTTTTATCTAAATTTCTTTTTTTGGGCAATAATAAGTGGAATTTGACATAAAGAACAAAGTTCTAAAAAGAGATACCACGCTCTATACACCCACACTCTGGATTGAAATAAGATAATAGTCTATTTTTTCCAGTCAGCTGCAACAAAAAGAATCAAGGCAATGTACATGTTCATGTTTATATACTCCATTTCAGCTTAGATTTTTATCCCTGTCTTCTCCTCTAAATTTTCAGCCACGCAGTTGCTTTTTTATTTCAATTTTATAGAATATTTTAAGAAAAGCAATTAAGAAAAATTTCGGACACAATACATAGAAAATTAACCCAAACAAAATGGTTCAACATATTAAGCATTGTGTTATAATATAATATGTGAATATAATATGTGAATAATTGTTAATCCCCGCGCTTGCGCGGGGTAACATCTAGTATATATATAAAAAGTCAGAGTAAATTGTTTTTACCTGGAACCACGTGTTTCCGGGGGATTTTCTCACAACATGTAAAGCACAGACAGGTATGGGAATAAGGGGAAGAGCAGCGACTAGCCATCCAATGGCTCTAGCATATAACGGGTATTTGTAATCCCCGACCATTGGTGGCTGGTATGTATAGATGGTTGATATAAGCAGCAACTGAAAAATAGAGTGAACAGTTCTTTTATTTTTTTAAGTGTTTCAAGAAAAATGTTTGTATGCAATTATTATTATAGACATTGTCTAAAAATCATATTACCTGACAAACCTGATCACGGCGTGTGAGCACAAGTAAACGTCATCACACGTTTTGAATAAATATATTGTTTTTATATTTAATACTTGATTTGTACTTTTGAAAAATAATCGTAAATAATATCTATTCTATCTTTAAACAAAAGAGTTTTCCCAGCCCTATGTTTAGCTGAAAAAGCGCACTAAATAACATGATTTATGGCTGTTCAATCTATCATTCCTGTCCAAGACAAAGAGCGTATATAATGACTTTAAAGCGACAATACACAAATATCTATACAAATAAACATCAAAATATAAATACTAGTATTGAATGCTTAAGGTAACTCACCACATCAAAGCTAATATATCTTTTATGACACTACGTCACAAGATGACGATTTAAATCTTTGGTTTAATTCTTTGCATCAATAAATTTGGATGAATAACATCGTAGCGCTGTGGTTAGAGTATGAGACTTGTGAACCGCAGATCACGAGTTCGAATCTGCTTGGGGCTTTTGTTCATTTCTACTGAATCCTTTTTTTTATTCTAATTTTTTATCCAAATTTTCCCTATTTGACTTGTATACTTCTTATGTGATTCAAATTACTATTTTTCTTTGAAAAGCTCTCACCATTAAGATCACAGGTGTAACAATACACCACATGATCCTCATAAGAACAGGGACACCTCTCCCCAACATCATCTCTATATCACGTGACAAATTGTCAGCCCCTGTAAGATACAATCTCTTAATCTAAAAACGCATATCCTTGTATGACATTTCATAACATTTCTCTCATCTACACGTATATAGAAAAAAATAGATATGAATACAATAACTTTGGACTTCTCTTATACCATATATCCATCCAAACACGATGCATTCTAGCAAAGCAAAGACGGGGAGAGCAAAGGCAGCAATGTACCAGTCTAACAATTGGAATATATAAAGTCCAGCCTGGAAAAAGCACAAAAGGAATGGGTTAAATTTTTAATATTTGTATATAGTACAGTAATATTTATTTCTTGTTAATTTCTGTTGACATTTATACCGATTCTTACTTTTGTACACAGTATCAATCCACTGAGAACAAAAAATGAGCAAGTTAGAAGAGCAAGGAGTGCTTTGTGTCTGCGCATGCTCGGTACAATATCGCTGACTGCCGTCATACATGCTTCCACTGTTGCAAACTACAAAGAAAAACAAATATTGACAATATGACAATATCTCATTCACAAAAAATGTTCATAGTTTTAAAAGTACTTCATAGCGAGCGAAGCGAGCTCTTCTGGCAAGGTGTATGCGCGGTTTATAAAGCGTAAACTGCCCCAAACCATTTTATATCGTATAAAACTAATAAATATTGAATTCATTCCTTAAAAGTATTCAATTTTGTTACCGGTAGTCGAGATGAATTAAATTGATAAACAATGAAGAAGAAATAATTTTTTGTCGAAATCACGTAACTCTCTTTGGCTATTAGATATGGAAGGGAATTACCGCCAAAATTCTATGTATCTTGCTTTTATTCTTATTATGCTTACTTCTTTATTCTTCATTACATTTACACTTGCATGTCACTTTATTGTTTTCATATTCATGCTTATCTAATTTCACTTTGATTCTCTTTGATTCTTTATTGTTTGCTTATTTCGAAGTTGCAATATTCTCTTCTTATTCGTGCAATTTTTTTCTTCTATCTCTGTTACAAACGTGAATTCAAACACGCAAACCATAAGGCACTTTCAATAAAGACGAATACAAGTTGCATGAATTTAATGCTGCATTATGACGCCAGGCGGCAGTGTGTGCGCTACAATTGCTGCTCCCGAAGATTTATTAAAACGAAACTAACAAATGGCATAAATTTAATAAATTCGTGAAAACATCTCAAATTAAGGGCCGAGTATAGGAATATGAAATACATGTAAATATAGTCAACTTTTAACAAGTCATGATATACGCAGTCTCAAAAAGATACGTTTTTTTTTAGTATACATGTAAAATGCCTCCGCGCGGTTCTAACAAAAATCATAGGGGGGGGATCTGAGAGATAATTTTGTATTAATTATTTTATTGGTTAATTAAATAAGTGTGAATTTTCCAGGGGGGGGGTGGATCTGATCTCATTCTAGATCCGCAATGCAATGTACCGTATATATATGCAGTAACAAATTATTTACAAATTATTTGCATGAACGGTTAATTTTTAGAAAAGGAACATGTCATAAGTACTTGTCGACAGGATTTTATTTTCATTTGTGGTGAAGAGAGGTGGGGTGATGAACGGTTCTGTCCAGAGGTATCCGTGGAACATGTAGATGAAATAGAAATAAATTTAAACCAAATTTTAAGATGTTTTTGAAACACAATAAAAGGACTGGGGTAAGAAGTGCTTAGAAGTAGCTTTTCCTGTACTCTAGTACGTGTGAAAGTTATCACTTGCATGAATCACTATGTACCTCTCGTTAGGCTACAGTACTGTGTATCCCTGATTAAATGCGATGAATTAATATCCGCGTGAAATTCCGGGTTAAAAACTTAAAACTGCAGGTTTTAAAATCTCACTTATTTTTTAAAAAGTTTTGAACTTGTGATATGAAAACAAAGTTTGGTGCACGCGATTTTATATTCTTGCGATTCGGCACAGAACGGTGGAGTCGCAGAAGTAAATATACGTATACGCGGTAAAATTAACGAATGTAAAGTACAATGTATCAGTGACTTAATTATACAATGAGTAAACGAAAACAAACCAGGCAAAGATATTAAAATACGGTATGTGATATGACTGTGTATACTTTTTGGTTTAAAATCTAAATCAAATCTTAATAAAAAATTCTTATATAAAGTTCTAAATAAAATATTTTTTTCTTCCAAAATACAAAACATAAATAATGTATGCTCCTTTTTACACAGATTTTCGAAGTGATAAAAATGTGTATGTATCATTCACAGCCATGCTTATTGTAGGTTTGTTTATTTTAATATAAATCATGTACATGTAACTGAATGTCCATGTTTAGATTTGTAGGTGTTTAAGCTATGATACATGTAACTTAGAGACATGAACCACATACATGTCTACCTGTCAACTGGTCTAGATTAAATGAAGAGTTGAATTGACCGACTTCCATATCAAGCTTGCGATAATGATAACTATGATACGGGTGCTAATTATGAGAACTGTAAGATTATATCGTCTCATATATATAACTGATGCGCAGACTTAGAATTTTATTTTATTTTAGGGGTCGGGGGGTCCAGTCACCCCATCATCCTTGAAAATTCAAACTTTTTTTAAATTCACATAGTAAACCTACTGAAAATAGAACTCGACCTCCTCCCCCAACCCCTCCCCGGCAAACAAAATTATAAATTATCTCTTAGTACATAACCTCCCCTCCATTTCTTGATCTGAACATATAAACATTGGAGCGAAATGTCATGGTGCGAAACATCCCACATTTAGCTAGCTACGTTGTTTTTTTTTCGGGGAGCAGCAATTGTAGCGCACACACTGCCGCCTGGCGTCATAATGCAGCATTAAATTCATGCAACTTGTATTCGTCTATATTTACATTCTACTGTGTTTTTCCATTAAATTCTGTAATCTTCAAATGCCTCTAAATGCAACAAGTAGTCAAAGGTTAAAATGTCGAGTTTTATTATGACGTCACAAACGTTGAACGCTGTAAACTGCAACGTCACAAGCGAAAATCAAAGTTCACGCTTGTGGCTGTTACTGTGGCTCTTCCATTAATGTTAACTTACCCTTAGGATAAGATAGGAATTTTAAGGTATGAATCCAATTTGCAGACAAGGCAAGAAGTTTAAAAATGTAAATATAAGCATTAAATCATGATTTTTTGAAGTATACAGTCTCATAACTGCCGCGATGTGTGCATACAAATTTTCATAACGCGCTAACGCGCGTTACTCAATTTGTATGCACACATCGCGGCAGTTATGAGACTGTATACTTCAAAAAATCATGATTCAATGCTATATTATTGAAAGTGCCTTATGGTTTGCGTGTTTGAATTCACGTTTGTAACAGAGATAGGAGAAAGAATTTACACGAATAAGAAAAGAATGTTGCAACATAGAATTAAGCAAACAATGAAGGATCAAAGAGAATCAAAGTGAAATTGGATAAGCATGAACACGAAAACAATAAAGTGATATGCAAGTGTAAATGTAATGAAGAATAAAGAAGTAAGCATAATAAGAATAAAAGCAAGATACATAGAATTTTGGCGGTAATTCCCTTCCATAATTAGAGACCTATAGTTACTGTACACACCTTTATTTTTTCGGCTATTTCCGAAGACAAAACTTGTACGTTTTACATAGGAGACATGACGTCATAATGTAGACTGAGCACGCGACGTTTAGTTTACGTTTGGCTAATGAGTTGAGAAGGCGGATCCTACTGTGTGCGTTTCAAATAATTTGTTGAACATCAAAGTGTACTGTGTTGACTGAATCTGCGCTCGATCGAACGTTCACACCGTTTACAAATGTAAATTCAAACGTCTTGCATGTACTCTGATTGTCGTACAATCGAAACTTCTCGGGCCTTTCCGACAGGCTTGGAAAAACACCTTGAATGGATTAACATTACCGGATGTTAGAATTTTATACAAAATGGAGTCGCTTCCCATTAAAATAAGGCTCAGTTAGAAAGCTTTGCAAGTCGCTTCTGTGGTATATTTTAGGGTATATCATTGACTTTAACTAAGACTAGCTCACACCTCAACAGATCGTTAAATGTGTTGTATTTATACCATTTATTAAAAAGGGGGGTTGTCATTGCTAGCGCTCTCAGGCGCTAGCAACTACGTTAGTTCTTTTGTAACGTCCAACCTAGTCAATTCTAGGATCTGGGATTTGAATATAAAAATATTAATGATAATTTTCCTCTCTAAAATGATTGTTGATTGCAATTGGCCTACACATATTTACAAAAAGGCCTTCCCTTACTGAGGGCAAAATCACAAAATAGATATGGTCGGTCGGGATTGAAACTTTATTAATACCACGAGGTAAACACTATCTATGCCTTATTCAGGCAGTAGTGATTACCCGTGGCACGCCCTAGCGCTATAACCTCCTCAAGAGGTAAACCCTCAGCAGAGGCAGTCACTGTGTTAACGCCATATGCAGGACGGACAAAGTAGTACTTCTAACTAAAGGCGTACCCTTCCCTAATACTACTAGAGTATCAGCGACAACTAACTTAGGCTAGGTGGCACGGGACAGTTTTTTTGATACATTTCATTGTAGCCAGGGGATGTGTGTCTTCGGAACTCTGTAACTAGAATTTCCTCATTTCCCATTGAGCACAAATACCTTTAATTCACTTGTTATAGGGTTAATCACTAATTTCTCAAGAAAACTGCTAGTCAAAACCTGTAAAATTTTCTACATGCTGGATTTTATGAGATTTTGACCCTTTCATATTTTGCTAATTTTTCATGATTTTTCAGCTTTTTAGACCTCCCCCAGCTATTTCCCTGCAAAGGGTTGACCTTCCGTACCGTGTGCATGTTGCACCATCATATGTCAGAATCTTACCGGTGTATAGTTTACAATGTCCCATCCACCTACTTTTCGTGTTATTTTACCTCCCGTCTGTCACTTGCAATTTCACTGTTTAAAGTCAACACAACAGTCATAGCCGCGGTTTCGCATTTTACTTCTGATTCTCCTGTACCTAACATATGGGGCCTACATATTGCATGTCAATTTCAACAAGAGACATCCCTCTAACTAATGATAATCATTAAAAATAATTTCATGAATTTTAGCAACACTCATAAGCCTTCAAGTACAGCAACTCTCAATTTTACAAAAATATTGACGGGTACTTTATCCGAAACTGTCCCTTGCTACCTTTAACTTACACTAACATTCTCTGAAAAGTCATTTTATCTTAGAATTAGAAAGCTTATGCTATTCTGAGAAAAAGTATACCTCATTTTGCCAATTCCATTGAGGTTTCAGAAAAATATGGCCATTTAAGTGAACCCACTATTTCCACTTTCCTCTATTTAACACAGATTCATAGGACTCTCCATAAGTAAAGCATCTTTATCTAATGTTTTAGAGGTCAATTGTTGTTCAACCTCCTTAAATAAGAAACCTTATTCAATACTACATACATCTACATAATATTATCATGATAAAAGCATCACATCACTTAGAAATACCCTTGCATGTATACCCTCCCCCTATCTTTTGATTTTCATAAGAAGCATTAGTTTGAACACTTTAACCTATTATTATGAAACTTGTGACAATTTTCTTGAGTCATTGCTCACACATATTTGAAAACAACCATAACTGATATTAAAAATTTATCTTTTTTGGTAAATGGATGATTTCTAGCATTTTTATTCACAAAAAGACATGCCGCCCTACATGTTATTTCTTGTTTTCATGAAAAAGTAAGCTTATAATCATATTTAGTGAATATCTTATCTATTCTGGTTTCTAGTTTCCTTTTAACTTTGCTAAAATAGTAAGACCTACCAGTGTGATGCCTACCTTTAATTAAAATGAAATTCAAACACACCTGGGTAGCTGGGGACGGACGAGAATTTCATGAAAAATGTTCAAATTTTACATGTTTTTCTACATTTTTGATGCATATATACAATAAAAAGGTACAAATATGTTGTTTCTTGTTCATTTCAAGAGTAATTATCATAACAGATGTTATTTCAAGGTCAAATGTACATTTACATATCCTACATGTAATGGTAATGGAGACAATTGGAAAGAGGGGGTGGCTTTTTCAATTTTGTAAATACATCTAAAATATCACTTTTGGACAGGAAAAAGCAAAAACTTGATTTTTTTGACATATTGAATACTTTGATAACTGCATTTGTTTACATGTAAACTTCATTTGAAAGAAAAATATGCTGTTTTTAAAAAAATGGGTTATATAAGTCATGTTGCTTAATGTTATTTCATAAAATCAGACAGCAAAATTGCTGCAGATTTATAAATTTAATGATTCAATTGATCAAAACTGTTTTAATGTATTTATTCTTGTCTCAGTAATTAACTTAAGCCTATTAATTGTCATCAGGATAGGAAATACCTACTTTCTAAGCCAATTTACTCTAGTGGTGGTCATTCTAAACATTTAAGAGGGAGTTACTCCCCTTGTATATAATTGCTAATAAATCATGTAATGACCATCTTTAACAAAAAAATCATCCATTTCCACAAAATATACAACTTATGGTACAAAATCCACTCAAAATTACAGTGAAATAAGAAATCTGAAAATACCATGTAGTCTTGAAGGTGGCACGGGACAGTTTTTTTGAGACATTTCATTGTAGCCAGGGGATGTGTGTCTTCGGAACTCTGTAACTAGAATTTCCTCATTTCCCATTGAGCACAAATACCTTTAATTCACTTGTTATAGGGTTAATCACTAATTTCTCAAGAAAACTGCTAGTCAAAACCTGTAAAATTTTCTACATGCTGGATTTTATGAGATTTTGACCCTTTCATATTTTGCTAATTTTTCATGATTTTTCAGCTTTTTAGACCTCCCCCAGCTATTTCCCTGCAAAGGGTTGACCTTCCGTACCGTGTGCATGTTGCACCATCATATGTCAGAATCTTACCGGTGTATAGTTTACAATGTCCCATCCACCTACTTTTCGTGTTATTTTACCTCCCGTCTGTCACTTGCAATTTCACTGTTTAAAGTCAACACACCAGTCATAGCCGCGGTTTCGCATTTTACTTCTGATTCTCCTGTACCTAACATATGGGGCCTACATATTGCATGTCAATTTCAACAAGAGACATCCCTCTAACTAATGATAATCATTAAAAATAATTTCATGAATTTTAGCAACACTCATAAGCCTTCAAGTACAGCAACTCTCAATTTTACAAAAATATTGACCGGGTACTTTATCCGAAACTGTCCCTTGCTACCCTAGCCTCCAAGAGGACAGCCTCTATGATATCCGACTAGTAGCCGGTCTCCGAACACGATTGGTCCTAAAATTATCAATATGTCAAGTCTCTCTCAACGCAACCCACCTACCAAAATCTTACCTTAATCAGTACCTTAAACAGTCTCGCAAGTCCCCTCTCTTTAAAGGGGCATGGTCACGATTTTGGTCAAAAATTATTTTTCCGAATTTAATATTTAAAGTGGTTCAGTAAAGCATATTTAAAAGGCAACCAAAATTTGAGTGTCATTCGTTGAGTTATAAGAGAGTTACAGAGCTTACTATTCTTTGGTATGTAAACAAACTTAAGCTTTCGGTTTACATTTTGAGTGTTGAAGTGAAAATTCCAGTTTTAGACCTATAATGAATGTGTTAAACGTTAAGAACAGTTTGCTGCGACTGGGACGCGCTCGCTTATATACCCTCTGTGGGTCACGTGACAATCTCCGCTGGTTGCTAGGCGACTATACAAACACAGTCGTCATAGGCCGTACGCATGATTTAACATTGCATAATAACATAAAATTGTTACACTTTTTACTGGAATACGCATGCTCGACTTCACGTTAGGGCATTCTGGGAATACTACTGTAGATAAACTGTGCCATTTCAATTTCGTTTTATCATCTACAATAGTAGTTTAGGTCTTATACTCTGTATGCCAAGTTATTTCTAAAATTTTAATAAATATCCAGTTTTCATAATTACCTTCAAGCTCGTAAAACAATCTCTGATATGTTTCCCGAGCTTGCCGGAAAGGCCCGAAAAGATACAAATCGTGCTACAAAACAGTACCAAGGGTTCTACTAGGGTTTTTTTTTCACCTCAAAATCAAAATTACAGTAAATACAGAATTATTTCAGCACAGTTAATGAGCTACCGATGTGAAGCAAACAAATTCACCATCCCATCACCAACACCCCAGTGCACCACTGTGCCTTCTTCTGAAAAGTGAATCAATTCTGAAAATTAAACCAATGGTTTAGAAATCTACTTGTGTGTTATATGATGGCTACAGCGCTAGCTCACCAATCTTTTTAAAAGATAAGCTTGTTGACGTCTACATAATACATTCGAGGTGTTTTTCCGAGCTCTGACGGAAATGCCAGAGAAGTTGCGATATAATGTCATAACCTGATTTTCTTTCCCGATTGTAAAGTACACATTACCTGACTATCTAACCCGACCGTAAAAAGCATGACAAAGAACACCACGGCCCACAGATTGGGAAATGGTAGCTGAGAGAGCGCTTCAGGGTACACCAGGTAAGCCAGACCCGGACCTACAGATACAAATATCAAAAGTTAAACTAGTTTAATTCATTCACTGATATCAATAAAATTCTTAAATTGCTAACAATAAAATTCTTTCAGGCTTTCCAGCATTTCTCGGTATGATAAAACAGTTCATATCAGTTGGTTTGAAAAATGTTAAAGTTTCAAAAATATAGTGCCCGCTCCTATACAACAGATCATAGATACAAATCTTATGAATTACAACAATTAACCGGTATATTCCCCCTTTTTTTAAGGCAAGATCAAAATTTTCAATGTCTGACAACAAAGACAACTAACAGTTTGCTTCAAGAGCCCAAACCCCTCAACAAAACTCTAATGTGAATGTGAATCAATGTCCATCTGTCTTGTAGTTAGTATTATTACATTATAAATGACTCATACGTATATGACTTTCGTTCATTATTTAAAGAAATATGTCAACTACCAATATGTAAAGAAATTAGTTCCGTGTATAATATGCACTTTTAAAGGGACCTATACACGATTTGGAAATTTTATTTTTTAATGTTTTTTTTTTAAAATAAAATGGTTTACTTGTGTATTTTGAATAATTCGCCAAAATATCAAGTCACAAGCGAGATACAGAGGATGAAGTCGTTGTTGTGTAAGCAATGCCCGAGTCTCATAATTATTAACAAATAACGTAAACTAAAGAAATTACCATTTCTTTAACAAAATCAGTTTTTAAATTTTGAAAAAAATTACCTCAAATAGTGTCTAACTAAAGTCCCAATAATGTATTCTATCGTTAAGGTTTGCAAAATCGTTTAGGGTTCTTAGCCTTCCCAACCTCCTACAATCAGACAGATATTTTGATCTCACGCCTTCACGTCCAACATATAGTTGAATTACCCGCTTGCACGACTTCATCCACTGGTTTCCCTGCTTGATGAGCCATGAATCCGACGATAGTAAAGATAGCAAACCCGCCAAATATACTGGTGCCCTCACTTATAAGCGTCAGCGTGACGGCGTCCCTGTAGGGTGAATCATTCAGGTAAATTGACATTGCAAAAGGTTTAAACGTTTAATAAATAACGAGTATCTATCTATAGTTACCTATAACAGTTGTTACGGAATTTGTTGTAACTAGCCATGGTAATGAGTGGGCCCCATCCTGGCCCTAGTGAGTAAAACACCTGTAGCCCAGCTTCTAACCATACCTGTCAAGGTGTTACACCGTTTTTATTTAACAAGATAACTGAACACAATGAAATCAATTCTTTTGTAGAGATATGACGTTCGTAATATATATTACAAAAGTAAATAAATGGCATGTATAATTTTTACTAGTAATTTTGTTTTTACTTAATGTAATTTTATTGATAATTATTGGTAAAGACTAAAGTTCTTAAAATATTACTAGTAATATAACTAGTAATATAACGTTGTCTTCTTAATACATCGCTTTAATTGGAATAGCCCGGGGTTTTTTCACTACCTGTACGTTGGCGAGTTTATTGAAGTCCGGACGGATGTAGAACAGGATACCCTCTACTGCTCCCGGAAGTGTCAGGCCCTTAATGAGGATCACCGTCAGTAGTAAGTAGGGCAGGGTAGCGGTCACGTACACAACCTGTCAACACACACGACGGTGGAAACAAGGTTAAAACTGCATCGAAATTCTCATACATCACTGTTTTCTCATGCATCACTGTTTTCTCATACATCACTGTTTTCGGTATGTATCCATTACGTATACAGCGCGTCACAATATGAGTGGCGTTAATCACTAGACAGCTGTCAGATAAAGTGTATATACACAGCTCTCAGTAATTTTGGCGTCAGCAATATTTTTGGAATTTCTATTTAAAGTTATTACGTTTGAAAAGACATGTTATTTCAGTCTAAAATTCGGAAATGCTTCGGAATCCCGTGCCATATCAAGATTTCCTATATTTCAAGATCACAGAATTTCTGGTAATTTGTCTTTAAGTTTAAATCTAAGAAAAAATGCCACACAAACTATAACTCATTATTAATGATTACACAGAATTTACTAGATAGAAGCATTATGCCAACATACCTTTCCGAGAGATTTAACTCCCTTTATAAGACACAGGAACACCACCAGCCAGGCGCCGAGGAAAGAGAGGGTGAGTTGCCAGTTCAGACTCCCCACGTCATCTAGACTCCGAGATATGGTCAGCACTCGGTGGCTGCGACAAAGAAATCAAAGGATGCGATAACCAATTGTAAAATGGTTAAAAATGAAACAATGAAAACAATTTTTATCAAAACTCATATCAAAAAGATAAACAATGAAAACAATATTGACAGCTGACACCCAAAGTGATATATAATTTAAACTGAAATGAAGGTTTATGATGGGAAAGAATCCCAGACCGAGCGTCAGGCACTAGTAATTAATATTTTTTCAAAATCTTAAGGCAATTATTTATCCGTATTTCAGAAGAAAAAAAATTGAATGTCGGTACCTATACTCATAAAGGTACATTTTTACATTATTTTTTCAGCAGCGCCTGGTGCTTATAACCAGGCAAAGAATTAAGTACATGCATTACTGATATTTTAGTCTTATTAATACATGTAGTTTATCTTTATATCTTAAGAATGCTCGAATGCTAATGCCTGTTCATAACTACATTCAAAGGTACATGTTTACACCTTGTTAAAGTACTTTCGGGAGCGTTTGATACTTACAACCAGAACTCTTCCTGGCTCGTGGTGCTGTTTGATGAAGCCCTGATGACAGATAATACGGTCGCATTCTGATCTAGGGAGATCGTAGACGACGCGTTGTGTAAGTCGTAACCAGTGTCGTTGCCGATCCGCTGGGTAAAGATTGACGATCTGTGGAAACATTTTGGTGTGTTCCAGTTATTGTCGCATCCCGTCCAAGGAAGCGGCGAGATGAAAGAGCTGCCCAGGTAGTAAAGTGTCCAAGTGTTGATGATGTTGTAGTACAAGGTGACGACAAAGAGGACATTGAACATGCCGACCCCGATACCTATATAGACATGACCCATGATGGCTACAGTACCTTGAACACAGCTACACAACCTTGAACACAGCGCTATCTGTATAGACATGAGCCGTGATGGCTAGAGTACCTTGAACACAGCGCTATCTGTTTACATCAAGCAGAAAATAGTTATCGCTGGATTGACAGTCTCATGGAAAATACTGGTACCCACGTACAATACAAACAATATTTTATAGAAATACAAATACTACGAAAGATTCTAATTGCAGTTACCAGTCTTCTAAAAATGGCAAGCCTTAAAACATTAAAGATAACAGTAACCCCAAAGGGAGATACACATTGTATATTGACTCTGTGTATCACAATGATGAACGCTAGATTTGATAATTTATACCTTTGAATATAGGACTAGCCTCCCAGACATGGAAGCAGCCCCTCCCTGTGAACTGTCCCAAGGACACCTCCATGAAGTACAACGGAAGACCGGCAGCCAGTAGGAAGAAGAGGAAGGGGATCAGGAAGGCTCCTAAAATACAAAACAGAATGATAATCAGGAAGGCTCCTATAAATATTAAACAGGAAGGCTTCTACAAATAAAAAACAGGAAGGGGATCAGGAAGGCTCGTATATATATAAAACAGGAAGGGAACTGGAAGACTCCAGACCTACAAATACAAAAAGGCTCCTATAAATATAAAACAGGAAGGCTTCTACAAATACAAATCAGGAAGGGGATCAGGAAGGCTCCAATAAATACAAGACAGGAAGGGGATCAGTAATGCTCCTACAAATATAAAACAGGAAGGGGATCAGAGAGGCTCCTTCAAATACAAGACAGAAAGGGGGTTAAAATACGAATGCCCTTAAAAAAGATAATAAGTGTAAAAGAAAAAAAAACCAGTTTTTAAAAGCAGTTCTTCCATATTTGCAAATTATTTTCTTATTTGGAAATTTGGTGCCATTCTGTGGTTTTGATGCTTGCTTATTGTTTTTGTTGCTCTCATCGTTATAGTTATCAAAGAGTTTAATCTTAAATTTAATCTTAAAGTGTATCATAATTGATACTATTCTATATATTTTTAAAAATAAATTAGATTTGCAGTGTAGCTGTAAGGTTAACCTTAAGGATTGTGTTTTTCCAGCTTCATCTATTTAAAATTACGATGGTTTTTTTTTAAACCACGCATTATTATGTATAAAAGAGAAAAAAAATCGATGTGTCAATAAATAAAAACGTTGTGTTAAAAATGATTTACAGCTTTTTATAGGAGCAATTGGATTTACTCTTCAAACAGTGATCCTTAAGTGTTAGAGCGAGCGTGTAACTGTGTCGCAAACTTTCAGTAATAACAAGCGATATCGTTGAACAATATATTGTCAATCTAATTTAAATCATATAGTTCGTGATAAAAACTTAAAGTTTTATCTTAAATTTTTGCTTCAAATGCTTTTATTTTATTCACTGCAATATTTAGTCAAAGGAGAAAAATAAAAGTGTTTTGATATCATTGACACTGTCTTCTTAGAAGGCCTAATATTTTTAGGTGCATAATGTTCTCAGAGAGCAAAGACAAATGGCAACAGGGATTTTTTTCTTAACGTTGACGGAAAGCCAAAATAAGTTTTATGTTAGCACTAACTGTATAAGCTACATGTACATGTAGGTTGCATACTACAAGAGTTTTCGGCGAACACTTACCCCCTCCATTTCTCATACACAGGTATGGAAATCGCCAGATGTTACCCAGCCCCACGCAATAACCTATCATGGACAGCATGTAGTCCAGCTTGGCGCTCCATTGTCCCCTCTCCACTTCCGGTTGGTCGCTTTCAATGTCGTCCGACGATTGGTCGTCCGACAGCGGTTCCTCCACAGCACACTTAGCGTACATCTCCATCTGGATAAACAAATGTTAGGCGCAATGTTATACAGATTATATAGCAGATGGACAGGTTTAGACCAGTTTCAGAAATCATTTTCTCCTGGTGTGCCATACAGAATAACTGCACGGGGTAAATAAACTTTGAACGAGCTTTTTTTCAAACACAGTGTATCTATGAGTACGCATCAATTAGTTGACTTGTTGTTCCAATGAATGTTCTATATATAGTAAATATTTAGATATGATTACATATTCAAGAGCACAAAAACGTGCTTTCAGATGAAAATTAGGTTTTTAAAGTCGTGCTTTTGGGAAAAGAAATTGTTATTGTTATTTTGGTTTGACTGATGATAAAAATGCTATTGTATCAAGCTTCAAAGATAAGGGTCTAGTTCAGATGAAACAATGTAGTTATAATATCTACATGTAAAAAAATAGTCTCCATTATCAAGGCACCTCAATACATCAAGATATACCTTTGGAGACACTACCCCACTGACGATTGAAATGATTTAATTTATAAAACTGTTTGTATCGAATCCGCCTGGGCCTTTTGTCCATACATACTGATCTGAATTTTTAAAATCATAATTTTTATTAAAAATTGAATATTTGTTTGACTATTTGACTTTCCTACTTCTTTCATACATCATGTTATCTATCATAATCAAGTTATTTTCTGCTGAATTGAGAAACTATTTCGAGCTGTAGTGAGCCACCTTAAGCAAATTGGCATTTATTTAAGAAGTATTTTATTCAAGTACATGTTCATGTATATAAAGATACAACTAAAAGGATTGAACAGTTTGCAATATGCCAATATATCTTCTTTTCTGATATATAATATGTACCCTCTCCTAATATATAAAATTTGAATTGGCATTAGATTAACCATTTACAGCGGGAGCAGTTTGCGTAAAGACCTGTATCAATGTAATTACGTTTCATTGTTTCATCCAAAACGAATGAGTAATCATCAAATGAATAAGGACAAAGGTATTTCAGCTTTCCTGGTTTGATTTCAATTTTCAAAACAGATCATCTGATCAAGGAGGCGTACGCACATGTTGTACAAAAGTGACCAGGATAGTATAATAACGTTTACACAAACATATTCTAAGGGACACTGGTCAGTGATTAGATGTGTCGGTTTGAATACATACCGAATGTTTGGAAATCTGATTTTTTTTATTCAAACTTTTATATACTAGTACAAACTTATATCATAACATATTTTCAGACTACAGAATATATATATCAGATATTCACTTCAACAGAGACATAGAAATTGTTAATTCATTGCTACTATAGGGGTTTTGCGTGCATATAATATTAAATTGAATACAGATTCTGATCTTGCAGGTGGCATTATTTACCAGCAACAAAATGTACATTGCTGTGTATGTACATGTACTTTAATTTCAAAATGATTAAATATGGAACGCCTCAGATGCCTTATATAGATAATTTTCATAATAAGATGATACTTCACTATTATATGATGATACATGCTGATACATCAACATTACGTATTATTATACTTTCATGTTAAATACTGAAATCTGATTGGTTTAGACGCAGTTGACAATTCATTTTATTATACTTTCATGTTAATTACTGAAATCTGATTGGTTTAGACGCAGTTGACAATCTGTTCTCTTACCCTCAGTGTTAGCAGCACGCTTGGCAACGGACTGATAGAACGAATTGTTACATGCGCGTAAATGATGCGCGTACGGTTCGCCGTTAAATTCACGTCATTTCTATATAAAAGCAGTAAAATTTTCTCTAAAATTAAGACATTCAGTATAATAAAATAAATAGTGCCTGTTTGGAAGGGTAACAGTTGAAATTGACACCCCTCGAAAACCATTGTCAACCTCCGCTTCGCGTCAGTTGACAATAGTTTTCTCGGGGTGTAAATTTCAACTGTTACCCTCCCAAACAGGCACTATTTATATACTAATACCCTCGGCGTTAGCAACACTTGGCAACGGGCCGATAGAACGAATTGTTACATGCGCGTATATTATGCGCGTACGGTTCGCCGTAGAACTCACGTCTTTTCTATATAAAAGCAGTAAAATTTGCTATAAAATAAAGACATTCAGTATAATAAAATAAATTTATATAATGGTATTAGCCGAAAACTGTTCATCCTGTTAGATATTGTAAAGTCCTAGGCGCGCCGTGCCGTAAACAGTACAATATCTGACAGAATGGACAGTTTTAGGCTTATAACTTACTTTTAAACATTTTGTCTCTTTATTGTCGTGAACAGTTTTTACGATCGTTCTGCTTCATTTCATTTACATGGCACTATCCAATAAGTTAACAACAAGCATTAGGCCAAAAACAGATCATTTTGCGTTTGGGTCTATAAATAAACTTAATGTTAAATAAAGAAACACTTGTCAAGACACACAACCATGTTTCGATTAACAAAAAGGTTTTTTTGCCATTAAATCAACATTGAGTCATGAAAAAAGCATGCACAAATGTGAGCATATTTCGAAATTCCCGCACATTGGTCATTTTTGTACAAAACACGCATCGCGGATCTAGAGGGGTGGTCGGAGGGGTCCCTCCCTCCCCCCCTGGAAAATGAAAATTTATTTAATTTACATAGTAAAATTATCGCAAATATGCCTCGGACCCCCTCCCTGGCAAACACAATGATCCTTCGGACCCCTCTCCCTGGAAAACATTCTGGATCCGTATGTATGTAATGTTATATTATCAGGACCCTTAATCGTATTTAATAAATGCGGTAATACATGTATCTGACTTATGATCTTGATGCAATGGTATTCTCATAACATGAGCCTGTTTTATCGTGATAAAGGAGAGGGAAAACTTCCATGAAAGCTATGTATACCGTCATCAATCAATGTTTTCCAAGAAAGAAATGTTTGTTTTTTCATCAAGCTGCATTAGTGAGAATCTTACTGCAAGTCATACAAACGCATTTAAAGGTATTAAATATAAATTCAAATTATTTTGGTTACATTCCGGTCCGTACTTTAAATACCATGAATGAATGGTTTTTTTTTTCTCTCAAACAATATCAATGGTACATGAGGTAAAAAAAACCAAAATGTTTACAAATGTACAAATGCAGGGTCAAGTTAGGAAGAGCAGAGAAATTGAAATAAATCGAGCTAATATTAATTTAACAAATATGGACAGAATATTCAATATCCCAGTTTGAAATATTCATTATTAGCTTATCACATGATGTTACAACCTTATATTTACATTTTCCAGCGTGTTACACAACAAATCGATTTTGTAATGTAAAATCCAATTGATTACACCAATGGATATTTTAATCGTACAATTGCTGACCATTATATAGATACAAGTAATAAGGAATCATTCTTCGAATATTATGAGGCGATCAAATGCTGTCGGGGTAATCAGATCTATCATAGAGCCCTTCGGGCTTTATTGAATTTGATCACCCCGACCTATCTAGAAACCTCATAATACTCAAACAATCTATACTTATAAATTAAGACATTTTGCAAATAAACTACAAAATGCTTGCACCAGAGTAACTGCTTACACCTTTGGTATTTCAACACGTGTGAGATGATGTCCGTAAGGTATAATTGACTTTTAACTGACAAGTAATTATTAAGGAGGTAGGCACCTGAAATACTAGTAATGTAAATCATCCAAAAACCACTTGGATATAAGAAAAGTGGACCAAAAATGTTCATTTGTTTTATTTGTGACCCATGTCACATACCATTTTTTGGAAATATAGGACCCAAAACAGAAATGATAATTTTCCTGAAATGTTAGCTAAAATTTGGCATGGAAATTGATTATTTGAAGAAATCAAACAAATATTTATAGTTTGAACTATTATTTAATTATGATTTTGATACAGTATGACGTTGAACATATGTAGTGACTATAAACGTAATATCTAAGTCAACGTTTAAAAAAATCTTGTTTACTGGTGGCTTCAAATGCCAGTGTATAATGAAAACAACAACATATGTTAAGATTATTACAAAATTTTGGAGTAATCAAATTATAATGCAAATAAAAGAAATATTAGTAATGTCATCTTTCCAAAACTTTGCATACAAATAGACATACATTTAATGTCTCATTTAAAAGTAAAAAAAGTAGGGGTCACATCTCAAAAATTTGAGATATAGCATGAAATAAGCTAATTTTAGACCAAAAAAAGAGTTAATTTTTTCTTAACTTCTATAAAATATAAGCTAAATATGCCAAAATATATCGATTGAAATATCAAAATATTGTTCAAATATGTTTTTCAGAAAATCAGGAATATATCGTAATACACAAACTATCTAGAAGTTTGGTCTGCGCTGAAAATTATGAAGCTAAAGTAACAGTACTCTAAAACTATTGAGTTATGAAAATTGTTCATTTTCTTCTTGAAAACCTTCCGCCATAAAATATAGTCCCTTACTAAACCCTGTAAAAATGTAATTTTATTTTAAAAATTTTATTCAATAAAGTTTATTTGGCATTGTAAAATATAAATATAATACTAGAATTCAGAATTTACCGACTAGATATGAGACAAAATGACTACCTAAAACCTGAGGAGCGAACCTCTTTTGGTCGGGGCGTGGTCAAATCCAATAAAGTCCGAAGGGCTTTATGATAGATATGACCACGCTCCTATCGAAATTATCACCTCATAATACTCAAAGAATGATTCCTTATTAATTATATTTATATTATTTCCAATTTGTACAATTTAAAACAACATTTTAAAACCACTATTTTTTCAGGTAGCACATGCTATGTATTACTACGCGGCGCAGCCAATACCATTTCTCGGTTATGCTATTAGACACACCCATTTTGTGTCGCTCATCTTTTATGAAATTATTGGGATATAGGCTTCAAAACTGATTCGTAATGTTATCATGGACAAAGACAGTTGAAAATGTAAATATTGTGAAATTAATTAAAAACCTACTTTCATTTTCCATAAACAAACCCGAAATAGCAAAAATGAGAGTCAGGTGGTGGACACGCTTTGGCGGATTCAAGTCAGTGAGAGTTTGCATCAAAATGTATACTTGCGATGAAATAATTTTGAATGATAACGTAAAGAATGAATATACTTCAATTCACACCTGTCATTAATAAAAATCGCCCCTCGATTTGCACCTACTGCCTTAGATATGCGACAAAAGGCCATTCAATGCTTATATTTATATATTCATACTGATGTCTATTTGTATGAAATATATGTGTATCGTTGCTGTAAAACCATTTCATACGCTCTCATAGTCAGGAATTTGAAACATACATGGAACAGCCATATTAACACGTTAATATGTTCGCTTCCGCGACTTAAGACTATGCTTCCGACTTTCGACTTGGGTGTTCACACGGTACAATTTTAGTCAAAAGCGAATCGGATGGAAAATCGGATGGAAATTGGTATCCTGCAATCGCACCTTAAGGTGTAATATCCCTCTGCTATTAATTTTACCACATATTTTTTTTTTAAATTTCATATTGATTTTCACCAAAGTCAGTATCAATAGATTCAAATGAAACAAAGTTGAATTGATGAAGCGCTACTAGATTTTTCAAAAATTGATAATGTGTCTCATCATGAAATGAAGAAAACTAGACATACTGATAAGAAAAAGCAAAAAAAAGTTTTATGAAATTCAAGATAAAAATTCTTTTAATGATGCTTCATAACAATAGCTTTGATTGAAAGGGTGCATCGGGGCTCAAATTTTTGGTAAACACAATAAAAATTCATGTTTTAGGCTTTCATTTTCTATGTAATATGTAGGGAATAAGTAAATCAAAGTACTGAAGTACTTAAAGCCGGTCTCTTTTGATGTGTTTAATGCACATTGTGCAGTAAAGACGGTGCATTGCACTTTGATACAAGCGTTATAAACTCAATTCCCTATTTCTTTGATGTGCAGCCGAATACTAATACTTTGTAAAGTAGTTCATGGAAATTCATGCGCATTGTATGTGTCAAAAATGAATGCTATAAGTCTTGTTTTTAAAACACGTAATTAATAAGAAAACAAGCACTCTTCGCTAAATTTATTCGCAATCCCCCCCCCCCCCAAAAAAAAAAACACAATACATTTCACATGACTCTCTGTGTAACTATTTGGTATAGCGGAAGCTTTTACTTTGACGCTGTTCGGTTTTTTTGTTTACTTTTGAAGCTGTGCTATTTATAGTAACTTTGGCGATTTGCCTGCCTACAGCCAGGACTCTGCTTTCAGCAGTTTTGTCCATTTTTGAGTAATGAGATTATCTAGAATGCCTACAGTCTCTCCAAAAAAGGCATTAAACAAGCTCTTGGCCTCCTCTTTAAAATAATGTCAAATTGAATACAGGTATCGGGATTACTTTTCCCATAATTCAATATAGAATGTTAAGAAATTGTTTATTTTTCTACATAATTCCTTTAAACCCGTAAAGTACGGGAAAAATATTATCAAATCAATCATGACGGCATAATATATCTAGCACAAAAAAGACACTTTGAAGTCCTTTACTAGATCTTGACCTTAAGTTTGAACGTTTCATTTATTCTTACAATGATAAATATACTCAAAACACGTGATGACGTTTATATTTGTGCTCATGGCGCACATGAATTAGCATAGTGTATTCAACGAAGTTGTCAAAAATGTACCTTAGATTAACATCATCCTTCTCTTTTGGTACTTCGATGTCGACAAAAAACTATTTACAATTTAATAGAGGGGAATATGAATCTGCTTTATCGAGTGAACATGAGAGGAACATATTACAGAAGCTGTATATGACAAGTTGTATACAACTGAACATGTACTGCCGTGTAAAAAACACATTGGAAAAGTATTGAGTCCCTGGAAGGGATAATATTGACCTTCTGTTTTATTTATTTACTGAAGTGTGAAAATGTACATGTATTATAATATTGCTATTGTTAACACTTATTCTTTTGTGAGTAAAGTTGTGAAGGAATAAATTATTTCGCCAGCGTCATAAAAGTATTTTCATGCTATTTATTATAGTAAAGAAACTTGCTGTCGTGCCTCTTCCCCTAGGCTGTTTCTCTCGATTACTTTTCCTGCGCACATGCGCTAATTCACACGTGCGTAAGTTGTGTATAATTATGTATAGGAGTTACCATTTCTCCTTACATTGTATATGCTCTTAGTACTCCATTAATACCAGTTTATGATTTGTCGCATTCGTCACACTGTTTTCTTCCCTGCAGATCATCATAATGACAATATTGGTCTTGTTTCCAACATAGCAAATATAGCGTTGAAACGTATATAAATAGCTGAAAACAAGAGGTTTTGACCTAGAATATTTAATACACAAAAAACTAACAAGAGTGGTACAGAGGCCTGCTGTTGGGACACACCGGGGCTAGGCAATGACCGAATTCTGGTGCTGTGACAATTTCAATTGTTCGTGTCGTTAGCCATTTCAGTACTTTATATATTCATTTTACTGGCTTAGTATCTATACATTAGATCCGACACTTTAAAGATGCCTAGTGTTGTTCATTTTATTTAGTGCTTTTTATATATATATAAAATTTATCACCATTCTTGTTTTCATTATATATCAGTGATTTGGAAAATTTCTTATTAGATAAAAACATTAAAGGTCTTTAAAGTATTTCTGATGTTATAGAAAACGAATTATTTCTGTATTTGAAGCTTTTTATCCTTTTTTATGCTGATGATACTGTAATTATGGCTGAAACTGCCGAAGATCTCCAAAAGGCACTGAATGAATTTTATCTATATTGTAGTCAATGGAAGTTACAAGTCAATACTGACAAAACAAAAATTTTGATTTTTCCAAAAGGCCCTTTGCCAAAACATGTGTTTTATTACAATAAGGTTGTTATAGAAAATGTCAAACATTTTAAATATCTGGCTGGGTATTATTTTCTCAAGAACAGGATCATTTGCTAAAGCTAAAAAACATTTGTGTGAACAGGCACACAAAGCATTGTACAGTTTTATTAGAAAAATAAGACAATTCAATTTACCAATCGATTGTCATTTTGACTTATTTGACAAAATTGTAGTTCCAGTATTATTGTATGGGTGTGAAATTTGGGGTTACGAAATATAGAAGTTATTGAACGTGTACATTTGAAATTCTTAAAATATGTTTTTAACTTAAAAAGTAGTACACCATCCTACATGGTTTACGGGGAAACAGGTCGTTTCCCTTTATATATAAATGTATATATCAAAATGATTTTCTACTGGTCAAAATTATTTACAAACTCTGAAAGCAAAATTGTATCTGTTTTATATAAGTTTTTGGTCTTAATATCAATATCAAAGGGAAATATGTCAAACTCCTGGATTGCATGTGTTAAAAATATTTTAGATATGTGTGCATGGTTTTTAAAATATTTGGTCTGAACAAAATGCTGTAAATATAAAGTGGATATCTGCAATTGTAAAACAAAGGTTACAAGACCAATAAATCCAAAAATGGTCTAGTGAAAATCATAACTCGTCAAAAGGGCAAATATACAAGATTTTTAAGAAAAAATTTTGTTATGAACATTACATTAATATATTGCCACTTAGGCTCGGAAAGATTTTTATGAAATTTAGAACAGCAAACCACCATCTCCCAGTGGAGACTGGGAGATGGTCCAATATTCCTTTAAACCAAAGAGTGTGTAAACTGTGTAATACTGGTCATTCTTAAATGTAAAGAGTTATTGACGTTTAGACTTAGATATCTTGAGGATAAATACTGTTCAGCGCCAAATACTATAAAGTTCTGTGAGCTTATGTCTTGTAATAATGTTACAAAACTGAAAAAAATTTAACAGTTTGATATAATAGTCTGTCCTCCACAATTCTACCTTTTCATGTACCATTTCATGGTTTGAGTGAATAAACTGAAACTGAAACAGGTGTGAACTACCTGTATAAGAATCACCTGTGATATAAAGTTATATATTATTGACAAATGGATTAACAGTGTTATAAAAATTAAAATTTACGTACAATCAATTATTGAAAGGTTTGATATTTTAATATTGAGTAAAAAAAATAAAATAAAATAAAATAAAAATAATAAATTCAATAGACCTGGCAAGCATTTGCTTAAATCAACAACACACCGCAGAGGTTGATGGCTGAATTAGATCATAATTATTTTGTTTCACTAAGTGCAACTAAGTGCAAAAATGTATTAAGCATATTTTAAAATGATTATAATTATCAAAGTATTTAAGGGCATGGTCACGATTTTGGTCAATTTCTATTTTTCTTTCTTTTTTATTATTTACAATGATTTAGGAATGCATTTCTAGTGATCAAGTGAACATTGAGGCTCAGTCGTACATTTAAGCAAGATACAGGGCTCACAATTCTTTCTCTCATAAACAAGGCTCGTGCCCTGTTTTTGTTTACATTGGTTCAATTTATCAGTAAAAAGTCTTTTTTTTTCAAGGTGATTTGTCTATTTGCTTATTCATTTTAAACATAAATAAACAGTTCCTATAGTTTAATACATCCATTTTAGGACTAAAACTGGAATTTTTACTTCAACTTTCAAATTGTAAACAAAAACTTTGTGTACAAGGCAAAGAATTATAAGCTCTGTAACTCGCTTATAACTCAACAAATGACATTCAAATTTTGGTTGACTATTAAAAATGTCTTACTGAAGCATTGTATACATAAAAATCTAAAAAATAATTTTTGACCAAAATCGTGACCATGTCCCTTTAATTAAGTTATTATGTCATTAACTTACATGCTAAAATATTTATGTACATGTATATGATTTTCCAAATAAGTTATAAATGCTAAACATAGTTTGTTGTTGACGATGACTGTATTTAAAATAAACTTTCATGCAACTTTGTCTGTTTTCCTTCTCATTACTCAAAAGAATGAATATTGAGTAATTTACCTAACTAAAGATCAATTCTAGAACAAACCCTTTTTAATAACTGGTATTAAAATTTACATCTATTTCATGTATTAAATATATATTTTTTTAAATAATTTTAAAAATTTGTCTGTTATTTTTTTGAATAAATAAAAAATTTATCTAAGGTCAATAATTGAACAGACTATATTTCACCTGTTATTATTATCCCTTGTTCTTTGACACCCTTACCTGTGCACCATTCCCACTTAGCTAAAATCAGTCACCCATAGAAAATTCAGAATTTTAGCTAAGTGGGAAGACACCCAACTAATACACAGACAGAGACGGTTATGGATATATATAGTCGGACAGTTAAACAGACAGACAAACAGACAAACAGACAGACAGACAAACAGAGAAAAAACAAAGACCGGGTAGTTCTTGTCTTTCTGATACAAAATGCTCTGAATTTCCAGTCCGTTCCATTCCACTTTTTAAATATTTCCCTCAACAACTAGGTTGAAAACTTAATACTGTTGTAAATATATCTGGTTGCTACCCTAGAGGAGGAAACCTCCTGAAGGTGAAGGACCCTTGGAAAATTTCGATGATGATTTTTATAAGCTTTTAACAGGCACTGGTCGTAAGAGAACGATATTTATACGTCAGATAGTAAAACGTGTGTGTGTGTTTGTGTGTGTGGAGAGAGAGAGAGAGAGAGAGAGAGAGAGAGAGTTCAAAAGCAGTGTTTACATTCTTGCTAAAATACTACATGAATATGGTAAAATATAATAAAGGGCAGGGATTTTTTTTTATCATACAAAGTCATTCATGAAGATTAAAAAAAAAATTATCCAGTTATTTTTTTTGTAATTTATAAACGCGCAGTAAGCCTGTTTTTTAACTTATTATTCAATTGCTATATACATGTGTGATAGATAATCAAAAATGCTGTTAATACATTGCATCGACGATTTTTTTTTTAAGGTCAAGATTGGACAACAACCCATCATAGAGAATATGTACCGGTATTTGGATACACATTATAACTCTTTCAGTGATCTGTTTAAATGTTATTAATTTTTGGGGACGATTTACTATTCTGTATTAATAGAAAAAAACTTAATCGATGGATATTAGTTAAAACATAGTAGTACCCCAATACATATCAAGAAGGAGAGGCTGGGGACAAAATAAATTCACTACCGTAATTATCTTACCCCCTTTTGGCCGGTAGTCATTTCACAAATCCCGGCTGTTCTGTCCGCTGCAATCTTATAACTGAGTTTTTCTATTGACCTACATCCAATTCTGCCTCCGCTCCACGTGGGAGATAGAGAGACCTACACAGAGAGAGAGAGAGAGGGGCGGTGATAGACAGAAAACATTTCCGACATGTCAAGCGGATGTATTTATAGAGGTCTTAAAGGGACACGGTCATAAGAAGAAAAACCATACTTTCGATTGGAAAATTCGCGTTCAATGCAAATAATCACGATTTCCACGATAAAAAAATTCATCCTATTTTTGTTTGCAGCAATGGAGCACTGATATGTTAGGCCACAAAGGTCAGTCTTGGAAAGTAAAATTGCTTCACATTGCTTTTCTTACCCTAATTTTTTTTTAATTTTGGGGGGATTTTTCATTTATTTGAAATACATCATGAAAATCTCGTATTTACGGGAATGTTTAAGGTAGTCCTATACTCGGCACTAAATGGCCTCAATCATTAAAAGCTTAGCTTTAAATGATAGATATACATTTTAGCAATACATATACAATGAAAATATGTATGTTTATATGCTAGTTTGTTTGTTATCACCTCTCAGACGGGTGACATCTTAGAAAAAAGATTCGGTAAAATAAAGCATGTTGACGGATTACTTTTCACGCTATAAGCTCTAAACCAAGTAGACCCTGACGAAAAATTCCGTAAAAATCACATTTTGCTATAGGTTTTTGCTTAGATCTGTCAGCAGTGTTAGATATTAATTGGCGATTGATTAAATTCAAAATAAATTCTGTCTCTAAATTTAAACCGGGTTTAGAAAAAGAAAAAGAACTAGAGCCGAGCTCGTTGCAAGCAACGAGGAGGTCTTCCGTTACAGCTTCAAGCCAAGATGGGATTGTCAATCAGCCTTAATAAAACCATCCCCCTTCTCCTTACACTTGTTAGGATCTGACAGGTATTGATAGGAGGTCATCTTACATAGGAGGTCATCTTCACACGACCATAAGTTCTGACCAATCAGGGCTTTAGAAAATGAATTGGACCGCTTCAGAAGTTGATAGACAAGTTAATTCATGCCTGTTTTCTATGTAACCTCCAACTGCAGAGAATTGAAGAGTTACCCCTCTCATAAAACAGTTAAAGGCATGTATGTGATAAATTGGTGTTATTATTCGATTGTATGCAAATGTAGAGGTCATGTGAAGATGACCTCTTATCGATACCTATCAGACCCTGAAGAGTGTAAGGAGAAAGGGGTGGGGGGGGGGACAGTGATAATAGTTATAGTGAATTTTAGCTTAAAGACCTAAAAAAATCAAAATTTAGAAATGAGAAACGACGCACTGTACAGCCACTCCCTGCTTTGGGAAAAATGAAAAAGTTAATTCACGCGCTTACGCGGGATATTATCTAGTTTATGATAACTTAAAAACACACATCATAAATGTTTGTGTATTTACTTATTCGTACCAGAAAATCAAAGCGATTAATACGTTTATGTACAACTGATGACAGGATACAAACTAAGCTTTTATCATAGTGTGATGAACACAAAATCCACTGCACTGATTCATGCATCTTCGCTAGCCAAGGGTTTACGATCCACTCTGCTCCTCTACAACCCTTGGCAGATTTAGCCGACTTAATCAAAACTCGCGCAACGGAATCTGATTGGCTGCGAAGACAAGCGATCGCAGAGAATCTACTAATTGGCGGTGTAGTTCGTTGGGTTTTTATATAAAATATAAATACATTCATCATTACAATTTTTCCGCGATTAATAAATAAAATACGATATATAATTACTAATATATGGGTTTTCTTAATAATTTTTATTTTTTTTTCCTTTTTCACACGGCCATTTCTTCTAAACTTTTAGATTTCAAAATCTTAATCCGTGAGGGAGGTAAATGTATATGTAGGAGTTGTGAAGCAACTCTAATTTCTATTTATTTTAATACAATTTCGTTTTAAATATGCCAATATTTTTTTTGGCCTTCATCTAAAAAGTGTGTATGGAGAAGGGGTGTGTCAATGTCCCAAAATTTAATTTTCTAAATGTAAATTTCAGGGAAATTTTTGTTGCTAGAAAAGGTCGGCGGGGTTGGGAGTGGGGGGGGGGGGGGCAGAGCTCCCACTGGATCAAAAATCCTCTTTGCAACTTTAGTGCGGCACGAAGATCGACCTATGTTTTACAATTATTTCTATCAAATCACATACGTATACATGTTACTAACTTGTTTTTCATGCACATGTATGTATATTTGCACTCTCCTCATTGACATGTTTCTATTTGTATCACTTAATGATTTCTAAGTAAAGATACTGAAATTCTACAGATCTTAGTTAGAGAGAACAAAAACACTTTTTATATAATGAAACAAAAATTTATAAATAAATAAGAAGATGGAGTGAAAGTCACAGACATTATTCCTTCTGTTCTTTACTATTTCAGAGTGGCTACAATTTTACGATCTCCCATTTTGAAAAGTCAGATGAAAAATATTCTGCTGGGTTTTAAGTCGATTATATTATGTGTAATTTTGAGAAGTGCGTCTATTTTTGGGGAGACAAATACTAGTATGTCGGTATTCTGTTAAGTCAAGTGAATTATGTTCCAAGGTGTTTCAAAGAAATAAGAAAACCGTAGACACTTGCAGTACTCTGATGATTTCTATGGCGACCGACCGTATTGCATAACGTATTTCATTAATTTTTAAACATGAGAACAAATACATACATGTGTAATTATTATAAATTTAAGATCTTTGACGTAAAACGTTAAATTCTTATTTAAACAATTGACCACAGCAGTAAAAGCATCCTTCCAAGTGTTTTTAAAATTACATAATTACCAGGGGCTATCTATGTCCAGGGCTGTGTGCACGAAAGCGACAAGAGATTGCTGGGGTGGTTAAGTTAACACAGACTGGCCGAATAAACAAACAGAACGCAAAGTGAAACACATTAGGAGGAACTGTAACACAAGGAGTCGCCTAAAATTGATTTTTGCCACATTTGAATTTTCGATTTTTGAAAAACAAAATTCAGCTCGATCAAAATGGGGGGGGGGGGCAACACAGCAATGAGTTTGTTTTTACAATGAAGCAAACGATCATACAGGAGAACTACAAAAGTGATCACGTGACCGCTATAGAATCAAAACAAAACTTGTTTAAAAATTCATGTGAATATTTTTTTACATGATCTCTGAATCCCTCAATTCCGCACAATTCTTTTATCGTGCCAGCACCTACCGCATACATGTACATGTAATAATGTAACACGGAACTTTCATTTTAATTTGATTTGATTTGAACGTTGAACATTTAGAGAATGTTTGATTTTTTTTAATTCACTTTTACTTTGTACACACTGCTAAATTTTTGTACAACTCTTAAGAAAACTTTTTAAAATTTACTTTCTACACGATTTTGTGTTGGTCGAATATTACCTCCGAAGTTCCAATGCTAAATCAACTGTACAAGTAAGATAAATTAATCGTTTCGTCTTAAACCAAGGTAGTTTAATTAAAAATAAAACAAACAATTTAATAGTGGTGTTTGTACAAATTATCAATAAACATGCACGTGTGATAAGGTAGAAGCACAAGAAACTACAGCGTATCACTTGTCCGAGGGATGATTATCATTTAAAGGTTTCATCTTTGTGGGGTTTTTGTGTTGATCTTAAACATTATTTTTACAATTTAAGAATATTTAAGACTTACAAACCCATCCTGATCTATGTCTGACGATGCTTCTGATTTGGAATAATATCACTTTTACTTTTTTTTTAGAACTTTTTTTTTTATTTAAACTCTATCGTTTAATTAAAGGTATATGTGGCGTATGTTTGGTGAATAACAATAATAAGATCTGATTATTTGCTTCATTTCTTTACTTAAAGATAGGACTTTCACACAAATTACGCTTTATAAGTCAATCGCATAACAAAGATAGAAGAAATCAAAAACATATTTTTTATTTTTTACCGGCACGGTAAAAAATACAAAAGATTTGAATAACCCCGCCTTAAATGGGTCACGTGACATCCATCTTGGTCTATCAACAAGAATGGCGACGACGAGAATGATAGGTATGCCGTTAAAGTTTGACAGATTTGGCAATGAATTTAAAGAAAAAAGAGACAGACTGACAAGGATAGGAACAAAGGGAAGATTGTCATCGGAGACCATGTAGATGGATGGAACAGGAATTAAAGCCAAATTAAACTTAAGTTTCCATGATGAAGTTGTAGGGGTTTTGCTATAGTCAGGTTCGTGCTCCATGTGTTCCGTGTCTTTACTTTATAAGTTTTAAACCACAAGTGGATTTTCGTTTAGAGGAATTTTTGAATAAAGAATAAATAAACACTCTCAGTACATCACTACATGCATCCCTCAGGGAGAGGTACATGTATTTACTCCGTTTAACGTGTCGATGATGCTAAAATCGTGTTTCGTCTTTATTACACGTAATTAACAATTTATATCGTTCTACATTAATGAATATCGGAATAATAATGCTTCGAGTATCATCTGATATAAGAATTATCTAATTTAAGGTATCCGATCCATAATAGCCCCAGATTCAATGAATGTGGATGTATAATATATATGTATGGGCTTAAAACTCAGTATACTTGGACATAATTTTCATGTTTAAGTATCAGTATGTAGGAGTGGAATGTGTCCTAATAAATGACCTTTTCCTGTTCTTGAAGAGTTGTCCCCCTTTGATTAAAATCTATAAAAATCAATTTTAAAAAAATACATACGGTATAAAATGTATTTTAAATAGTTTTTGTACTCCTAAGGATTAAATTCATCTTTTCACCTAGGCATTTATTGATATTCTTAGTATTTACTTTTTTATTTTAAAAAATGTGCTTGTCCCCATAGACCTTAATGCAATCTTCATTAATTAATTACTGCTTAGTTAATAATATTTTTGAAAATATCTCTCGGTAAATCTTTTTCTACTCTAAAAAGCTTTGAAATAATATCAGAGTATTAAATATATGATGGATATTCAGGGTTAGAAAAATTAGGTCCTAATATGGGTCGGATACCTTAAGACATGAAAAACGTGATTCTAATTTGTAAACAAACTCTTCTTCCATCGTGTTTTCAATGCTAGGTTTTCCCGCACTCATGCGCAGTGGCGTTATAAATGGCGAATAACATTAATATTCATCAGACGTATAGCAAAGTTTAGAGACAAATAACTAAAGACAGAACATGTTTTATGGGCCTAGAGTTTGTGAAACGTCTAATTATAAGAAGCATAATGTATATTTTTACTCAAACTCATGTCAAAATTTTACTCCAAATACGCCACATATACCTTTAAATCAATTGAAAATGAAGAAACTTTTATGGCATTAAATTAGAAAAGTTCTTGTGTTTGCGGCTAAAATAAAAACATTTATGTAAGACGAGAATGGCGCATGTGTATTAGATAACCGCTAACTGCTAGGTAGTCCAGCCGCGACCGATCTTCTCGGCCGTGGGCGAGGGATGGATTACGCACAGAACCCAGAAGGATTTGAAATGCTTGGAGTATATTGACTAAAACATATTAAATAAAAGGTAATTTTTTTTACTTAAAAATCTACATTTGTTCTATGTCTTATTATGCTTAAGATTGGGAATGACATTGTTTTCATTAATCAACAGAACGATTTATTAGTTTAAAACACACTATCGGTTTATTCAATTTAAGAAGAATAAACTTTTACATGTATATGTATTCAAAATTAAAAGCCATTCTATGTGTTTGCGGCTAAACAAACCCATATGTGTCAGACGCGGATACTGTGTAGTATACGTGTAGATACCGCTGACCGCAAGGTAGTCCAGCCGCGATCGATATCCTCGGCCGCGGGCAAGAGATAGGTTACGTAATGGTACACACACGCAGCTCAGATCACAGATATATTTCAAATGCATGCAGTATAATAACTAAAATGTATTACACAGAAGTATTTTTAAAATCTGTAATTTGAGTTTTACTAGAAAGGAAAAAGAATGTTTATATTTTCTGTTTCTCGTTTGTAAAGGATTGTTCACTATAAGAACTTAACAAAATATGACCTACAGTATAGGCAACGCGGATCCCGTATTGGCCCGCGTTACCGTCACGGTATTTTTATCGTTCTCGCGATACACCATCGCGGTTTTTGATCGCGGTATTGAAAGCGACCGTGATGACACCGCGACGGTGTGATTTACCGTTATTCCTGCTGTTTGTTGTTGTTACTTTACCTGTACTCCATGTGGGTCCCGTAAATCCACGTGAAATATGCGACTTCAGATTTAAGCATAACAGCTACATTGTTAATCAATTGTAATTCATATTAAGGTATCCGATCCATAATAGCCCCAGATTCATTGAATCTGGATGCATAACAGATATATATGGGCTTCATACTTAGTATACTTGGACATAATTTTCATGTTTAAGTGTCAGTATGTAAGAGCAGAATGTGTCCTAATAATTGACCTTTTCCTTTTTTTTGAAGAGTTGCTCCCCTTTGCTTATAATTTATAAAAATTAATTCTAAAAAAATATATACGGCATAAAATTTATTTTCAATAGTTTTTGTGCTCCTAATGATAAAATGCATCTTTCCACCGAAGCATTTATTAATATTCTTAATATTTAATTTGTTATTTTAAAAAATGTGCATGTCCCCATAGACATTAATGTAATTTTCATTGATTAATTACTGCTTAGTTAATAATATTTTTGAAACTTTCTCTCGGTAAATCTTTTTCTACCCTAAAATGCTTTAAATTAATATCAGAGTATTTAATACATGATTGGTATTCAGGGTTAGAAAAATTAGGTCCTAATATGGGTCGGATACCTTAATATAATATTAATAATAATAAGATTTATGTAATAGAATTTCATAAAATTGAAAACTACATTAGAATTACAACATAACACGATTATTACGCTGGTAAATTCTGTGTTGTGTAAATAACACATATTTCTTTATTTGATTTTTTTATGTGCTTATTTCAGTTGTTATTTCTATTAGTTGTAATCTTTTTAGAACAATCTTAAAATTAAATATTTTCCTTAGATGACATTGTATCAATGCGGAGCAATTTCATCTTCTCATTTTATAAGTTACACGCATAGCGCCGTAAACTGTCAATACATGTGTATGTCCTCATTTGAGAAATGAACAGATGTCGGGAATTAAATTAACAAATCTAATTTTCTATTAAATAATGAATTTAACATGAAGTTGTTGCTGCGGTAAAGCACATTGAATCATAACGTGTTATGTCAGTATGCGTTCTTGTGTATATTAAGTCATGATCATTTCCTGTGTATATCCGGGGTAGAAAACGACATGCCCTTGGGGGTTTTCACACCTATTCAAGACAAAAGAAAAAGTCTAAATTGTGTACGGCTTTGTCTAATCGTAAAACACTGCTCATTTTCTATCTTACAGAAGAGGAGAGAGAGAGAGAGAGAGAGAGAGAGAGAGAGAGTTTAGGCGTAATTTAACGTACACATATTTGAAATATACTAATATATAATATTAAATATTCATAAAATTAGTATTCATAAAGGAATTTGGTACACTGTGATTGAATCCATCATGCAATCCACGCGAGTCTGCTATGTCTGTCCATGTCTGTCAATCAAATCAGCCCGCGATCTGCAACACGTGTTCCTTCCATGATGAAGTTTCGTTCTATAAGTTTTATCTATACTACTATATTAAAATAATAGACTCGAATTTTTGGGCTTTAATACCGAGAAATCGGATGAGTACTGTCTTTTGTTTTATATATTTTAAACATCATTGGTACTTGAAGATTACCAATTTGTTTTTATTTTTTCTCAATCAATCTTCGCTTATTTAAAATAATCAACGAAAATTCATTAAAAAAATCCGGAAAACATCTGGGGCCCGTTTCTCAAAAAGGCCTAAATTTGGGCTTAAGTTAGTCCGAATAACGAAGTTACGCCAATATTTAGTCGGGTCTAAGTTGCGTTTCTGAAAGAGGTGTAAGTTAGGGTTTAAATGTCGAAGAACTTAGACATCTCCGCTGAGTACTAAGCATGCGCATATCGTATTTTTGTTTAGCTTTGAGGCTATGATTATATGTGGTGGATCAATTTTCCAATTCTTAGTTCATGTACTAAAAAGTACACATGTTATACATATACTCGTACCACTAAATGTAAACCACAGATTGTGCATAGTTCAAGTTGTTTATTATTGACAGTAGATAAAATGCTTATACGTATATGCTTTTTAACATAATGTAATTTTAGAGAAAATACAGATGATATGAAAGAAGCAGATAGTAAAAGTTTGCAAAAACCAAATATATGACAATTGAATGTATTGCAGACGATATTGAAGCATAATTGTGCATAATTGAACGAAAGAATGCATAGTAATTGATTCCAATATTCGTGGGAAAATGAAAATAGTTATAAAATGCAGGTGCAGGGCAAGGTAGAAATGCCTGCATACGTCTGCAGAATGATAAATCATACTTCATAGATATTTATACACTTTCAGATGCTGAGATAAGGCTTGATTCACTGAATTATTTATAGAACATAACATGACATTACTATGATTTAAACAGCAACCTTAGTACTGAAATCGAAAATTTCCACTGCATAAATAACATGTACATGAACCTTGTCCACGTCTACAGAAGGAAGGAAAGTTCCATCCTCTGTTCCAATACTGTGAGAATTTAGACTATGACATTGACCCGATTATTGGTTTTCAGCGATTTGAATGATAAAAAGTTTTGAAAGATATTGTCTACAATTAACAACACAGGAATTATCAACATCATAGGCCGATGTCCCCCACAATCCCTTCCTGTTTTTTGGTTTAATAATTTGATTGTTTTGTTTGTTTGTTTGTTTTTGTATTAAGTATTGCAAGTAATATATATCTTGATTAAAATATAGATATAAAAACAATAAGCTAAGAACCCCCTCCCTATTTGAAGATAGTTTTATGAATGAAAAGTTTCTAAAAGTTTAATGGAAAAGGCATCTAAAAAATCTCCAATCCCCCTCCGGATAAGGTATTTAGGGTCTTTGCGGTTTTAACAAGTACATTTGAGTCTTACCTTTTTTCCTATCTGCTTTGGGTTATTTTTGGGTATATAAGTTTATATAATAAGTATGGCAAGCTAGTTAAATTTTTAAATAATGTACATTGTTGTAAAACTGCTAAAACAGCGTCTTTTGCCTTGCAAGTCGACAACTGATAGTAAACCATACCTATTATAAAAGAATTACAATTTTAAATATGAACGCAATTGATTACTAGTAATTAATCTTAGAATTAATAAGATTAATGAATTTGATTTCCGAAAATTCAAGGAGACGTGTACGTGAAATTTTAGGAATCTTTAAGAATCTTGACAAACGCTTGTCAATAAAATTGACACAAACTCTGTATTCTAAAACATATTTTCAACAAATTAAAAAAGATTGTACCTAAATGCGAGTTCATTTACATTAAGAATAACATGTAGCTTTCATAAAATTTTGTAAAAATTCTTGGAGTAAAAAAAAAAAGAGAATATATTTGTTGTGAAATAATAAAAAATGTAGGTAAGGAACATACAATCACACACAAGCACAAATTACAACTATAAACGTTTTGAGTTGAATAAGTTTTTTCTCAATATTTTGAAATCAGTTTTGTTTCATAGGTTCAAATTTGATTAGAAACATTATACATGCATTGGCATCAGACTTCGTCTAAAATAACATGTGGTACTTCTTCAAATGATGTGAAGATAAATATAGGCTTAGTTGAACAATGTTAATTTAAGAGGTTTTTAAATTAAAATCTTAAGTTTATGCTTACTGAGTATTGATTAAAAAAAATCAATTATCTATCAGTACTTATATACATCTATATGATATATATACTCGGTGTTGTTGTTGTTGTTGAATGCTGTATTGTATTGTATTGTTTATTACCAAGAACCATACGATTCATAGGTTTAACATATATAAAGTAAACAAACATATGTGGACATTTTTTAAAAACATCACAATCTTGAATTAGACTGCGTGTGCACAGAACAGCGTACATAGAATTTTGAAAAATGTACATGATAAAAGTAAACAGGATAATGAAGAGTATATTCTCAAAACAAAAAGAATAATTATATTTTTATCGTAATTTTGAGCATATATACAGGTATTTGCCCAAATTGCACAACTCTTTGATATTCTTTGTTGAAAGTAATTGAATAAGTTTAAAGACAGAAGGCTTTTCGTAATAATATTTTTTGACATACAACTTTCTTATTTCTTTATAAAATGGACAGATTAAAATAAAATGAAACTCATCTTCAATCTGTGATAGTGAACATAGTTTACAAACTCTCTCATTTCTATGGATAGTATAAAATCTGCCACGCTCAATCTCAAGTTGATGAGAGGATAAACGGTATTTACTTATAAATTGTACATATACAGTTGGTATTGTTTTTGTTAAATATTCTTGTAATTCAAAATTATTACATAAATGCTTATACATTATACATTTGGGTGAATTTTCAAAGTAGCCATGACCTTCTTGTATAAACATATCGGCCAATCTCTGCTTCACTTCAAGTAAGAATACATGTTCATTAAATTGTTCTTTACAGTTCCATATATATCCAAAACCTAAATTGTTAATCAACTGTTTTATGTACGAGAGCCAACAATTAGAGGCTAACTGTGTTTCACATTCGTTTAACATATATTGGTATATATTGCTTAAAATACAATTATCACTATTCTTTAATTTTATCCAATATTTCAACATTCTATACTTTCTATCGAACTGCAGTGGTTTACGCCCCAATTCAAAATATACCATCATTGATGTTACACTTTTCTTAACACATAATAATTTCTTACAAAAATCTAAATGTATATTTTCTAATTCACTTGCTGGGTGCTGTCCCCATAATTCGCAACCATAATGTAATATACTACCAATATATGTATCAAATAGTGACAATTTTGTATTTACGTTCAAATGTAATGGCTTCATTTTGGACAATAAACTGTACATAGCTTTTCTACTTTGTGATGCTAAAACACTTTGTGTTTTATGAAAACTGCCATTAAAATTCAAAGTTATACCAAGATAATTGAAGTTTTCAACAATATCAATAAATTCATTATTATAATTCCAACAATAATTATTTTTTAACCTTCCGCCATTTCTAAATACAACAATTTTTGTTTTATCTACATTAACCTTTAACTTCCACTTGGATGTATATTGCTGTAAACAATCAAGCATATCTTGTAAACCTTGCTCTGTCTCTGAAAAAAGTACAGTATCATCTGCATACATAATCAAGAATAAGGCAATATCTCTAATTTCAACAGGTAGACACATCTCCTTTATGAATTCAATTTCAAAATCATTTACATACAAGGAAAATAGAAAAGGAGACAGAGACTCACCCTGCATCAAGCCCTCAAGACAATCAAAAAACTCGGACATCTGATTTTGATATTTTACACATGACTTTATGTTGCTATACATAGACTTTATAATATTTAACATTTGACAATCAACACCACTTCTTGCTAATTTAAAAAACATTAGATTTCTATCAATTTTGTCAAAAGCCTTTTGATAATCTACAAAACAGCAAAATAATTTTTTCCTCTTTGCAATACTTCGACTGATTAACCAATGTAAAATAAAAATTGCATCAGTTGTACTATATCCAGCTTTAAAGCCAAATTGAGCGTCAGAGATTACATTATATGCCTTGGACCAATTACCTAATCTGTCATTCAATAGAGATGTAAATATTTTAGATAGACAGCTTACAAGTGTGATACCTCTGTAATTATTACAGTCCATAGAATCTCCTTTTTTAAAAACAGGAGTTATAATACCTTCTGACCATTTTTACATGTACTGTATAATTTAGAATTATAGCATCGTTTTAATTATTGTGTTAATATCAGTTATCGGGTTATACCCATATTTATTTCTTCATACTTTAGATAAATAATAGTAGTGTATTTTACATATGTTTGATGAGTTAAGCCCTTTATCAAATTTATTTAATCTTAATTGAAACAGTTATCGAGCTATAGGTATATTTTTTAAAGTTATACATGAACAAATACTGCAATAAATGTGAATGTTTTCCTTCATAACACGTATAACAAACCCAAAATTAAAATTGTCTGTTTATTTTGCCTTAGAAACAAAACACTCGTCATTTTTGTGTACAGACTAAGAACTTACGCCTACCCATTAGCAGGCGTAAATTTAAACCCAAATTTAGTCCCGACTAAGTTTCCGCCTCTTTGTGAAACGCAACTTAGTCTGCTTTTGGGGTTTAGTCCCTGATTTAGTCCGGACTAAGCTTACGCCTGGGCGTAGGCCTTTTTGAGAAACGGGCCCCTGGATTTTTTTGGATTTTACAATCTTGCGCATGCGCATTACATTCACGCTAAATCACGGGAGGCTCTTTAGTTTATGTTTCCACAATATCACATTTGCATGGATAAACTCTGGAACGATAATAGAAATACGTGTAAATTTTCATTGAAAATTTGCTATATATTCTGTTAATCAAAGAAAATACAGGAGATAAATCTAACTCAGTGCATTTAATATGAAAAATACCAAGAGTTCCGAATGTCAACATGGTGTGTAAATTTGAAGCGTAGAAAAAGTGTTGAATTCTTCATTAATATGAATTAAATTTTTAGATGAAAGGTATATACAGTCTCAAAATGGTTTGTTATGAATAATTTGACTGTTATTTTCAATGCAGCTTCATTAATTTTCTCCAAAATCGTTTCGGAGCGATTCTGCATTTTTTTTTGCTACTTTACGGGTCTATGAGAGGCATTTTAACTGTGGTGAAGGCCTGTCCCGAGACACAGTTACATTATCATGGTGAAGGCCTGTCCCGAGACACAGTTACATTATCATGATTATCTAACAAAGCAGAGTGAAATTAATAGCATTATTGTAGGCTTAAAGCTTGGTTATGTAAATGTCAACAATACGGTGTATCTATTTCGTAATTAAACATGTTAAATGTCTGATATCATATGCAATGTCAACCCGTGCACGCACGGGTCAAAGTCTAGTTTTTAATAAAGAAAATAAGAAGTATGTCTAACAATAAAGTACTTTACAATGTTCGTGCTGCTTGATATACTGTGTTTGGGAAGTTTAATTCGTTTTGGGGGGTTTTTCCCTCTCTCGTTTAGTTTATAATGAAGTTTTTTTTTAGCGGTTAAAGAACGCAGTGAAATGAATTTATCATAACTCTTAGTAAAATTGTTTGATATGCATGTAGAATTCTTGATGGTCACTCGTTACACGGATTATCTACCTGCCTCATACCTGTGTATTCTGTGCGCTCAAGCGTATAGCGATTTCCTGTCTGTGCGATGATTTCACACCTTTGTGTAAAACAATTGGGACTTATGTCAAATTAAGTTTACTTTGACAGTCTTAAAACTTTGAGGGTGGGGGTATTCAGCATGCACACATAAAATGATATCAATACATTTATTGAAATTTTTTTTATCGGCATGAAAAATTAACAGCAAAACTTTCAAAACATGTTCTTAATTCATTTGAAATGTTTAAGAACATAAGAATATGGTTTAACAACATTTATTTCTCAAAATAATTATCTAGTTAATCTGTTTAGTGTGAGAGAGAGAGAGAGAGAGAGAGAGAGAGAGAGAGAGAGAGAGAGAGAGAGAGAGAGACCAGTGAGTGGCTCGGTCGCGAGCGAACGCTAACCTCTGTCACGGCCGGTAGCTGGTACACCACCACATGACGAGGGATACCCACAATATCTTTCGATTACATAATTTTATGCAACTCTGCGTAACTCTAAGCCTCCTTCCCCGTACAACCACAAATTCTTGTCGGCCCCAATGAACGTCATACTCATTTCCACACTGAATATGCAAGTCAGTCTGAGTCTTAAAAAACACACGGCCTCGCACTTGAAGATTATCGTCGCAAACTTAACGCACTAGAAAGAGGGAATCCTCGCGCAATGACAAACGACGAGCCATGTATTACTACGCGGCGCAGCCAATACCATTTCTCGGTTATGCTATTAGACACACCCATTTTGTGTCGCTCATCTTTTATGAAATTATTGGGATATAGGCTTTAAAACTGATTCGTAATGTTATCATGGACAAAGACAGTTGAAAATGTAAATATTGTGAAATTAATTAAAAACCTACTTTCATTTTCCATAAACAAACCCGAAATAGCAAAAATGAGAGTCAGGGGGTGGACACGCTTTGGCGGATTCAAGTCAGTGAGAGTTTGCATCAAAATATATACTTGCGATGAAATAATATTGAATGATAACGTAAAGAATGAATATACTTCAATTCACACCTGTCATTAATAAAAATCGCCCCTCGATTTGCACCTACTGCCTTAGATATGCGACAAAAGGCCATTCAATGCTTATATTTATATATTCATACTGATGTCTATTTGTATGAAATATATGTGTATCGTTGCTGTAAAACCATTTCATACGCTCTCATAGTCAGGAATTTGAAACATACATGGAACAGCCATATTAACACGTTTATATGTTCGCTTCCGCGACTTAGGACAATGCTCCCGACTTTCGACTTAGGTGTTCACACGGTACAATTTTAGTCAAAAGCGAATCGGATGAAAAATCGGATGGAAATTGGTATCCTGCAATCGCACCTTAAGGTGTAATATCCCTCTGCTATTAATTTTACCACATATTTTTTTTTAAATTTCATATTGATTTTCACCAAAGTCAATATCAATAGATTCAAATGAAACAAAGTTGATTGATGAAGCGCTACTAGATTTTTCAAAAATTGATAATGTGTCTCATCATGAAATGAAGAAAACTAGACATACTGATAAGAAAAAGCAAAAAAAAAATAGTTTTATGAAATTCAAGATAAAAATTCTTTTAATGATGCTTCATAACAATGGCTTTGATTGATATGGTGCATCGGGACTCAAATTTTTGGTAAACACAATAAAAATTCATGTTTTAGACTTTCATTTTCTATGTAATATGTAGGTAATAAGTAAATCAAAGTACTGAAGTACTTAAAGCCGGTCTCTTTTGATGTGTTTAATGCACATTGTGCAGTAAAGACGGTGCATTGCACTTTGATACAAGCGTTATAAACTCAATTCCCTATTTCTTTGATGTGCAGCCGAATACTAATACTTTGTAAAGTAGTTCATGGAAATTCATGCGCATTGTATGTGTCAAAAATGCATGCTCTAAGTCTTGTTTTTAAAACACGTAATTAATAAGAAAACAAGCACTCTTCGCTAAATTTATTCGCAATCCCCCCCCCCAAACCCCCCCCCCCCCCCAAAAAAAACAATACATTTCACATGGCTCTCTTTGTAACTATTTGGTATAGCGGAAGCTTTTACTTTGACGCTGTTCTGTTTTTGTTTACTTTTGAAGCTGCGCTATTTATAGTAACTTTGGCGATTTGCCTACTCTGCTTTCAGCAGAGCCCGGCTAAAAATCAATGAGTTTTGTCCATTTTTGAGTAATGAGATTATCTAGAATGCCTACAGTCTCTCCAAACAAGGCATTAAACAAGCTCTTGGCCTCCTCTTTAAAATAATGTCAAATTGAATACAGGTATCGGGATTACTTTTCCCATAATTCAATATAGAATGTTAAGAAATTGTTTATTTTTCTACATAATTCCTTTAAAGCCGTAAAGTACGGGAAAAATATTATCAAATCAATCATGACGGCATAATATATCTAGCACAAAAAAGACACTTTGAAGTCCTTTACTAGATCTTGACCTTAAGTTTGAACGTTTCATTTATTCTTACAATGATAAATATACTCAAAACACGTGATGACGTTTATATTTGTGCTCATGGCGCACATGAATTAGCATAGTGTATTCAACGAAGTTGTCAAAAATGTACCTTAGATTAACATCATCCTTCTCTTTTGGTACTTCGATGTCGACAAAAACTATTTACAATTTAATAGAGGGGAATATGAATCTGCTTTATCGAGTGAACATGAGAGGAACATATTACAGAAGCTGTATATGACAAGTTGTATACAACTGAACATGTACTGCCGTGTAAAAACACATTGGAAAAGTATTGAGTCCCTGGAAGGGATAATATTGACCTTCTGTTTTATTTATTTACTGAAGTGTTAAAATGTACATGTATTATAATATTGCTATTGTTAACACTTATTCTTTTGTGAGTAAAGTTGTGAAGGAATAAATTATTTCGCCAGCGTCATAAAAGTATTTTCATGCTATTTATTATAGTAAAGAAACTTGCTGTCGTGCCTCTTCCCCTAGGCTGTTTCTCTCAATTACTTTTCCCGCGCACATGCGCTAATTCACACATGCGTAAGTTGTGTATAATTATGTATGGAGTTACCATTTCTCCTTACATTGTATATGGTCTTAGTACTCCGTTAATACCAGTTTATGATTTGTCGCATTCGTCACACTGTTTTCTTCTCTGCAGAACATCATAATGACAATATTGGTCTTATATATGTGAGAGCATTTTACATTATTACAAAAGTTATTAATGACTGTCACTCTTTAAAACTTTTTTTCATATGATTGCATATATATATATATATATATATATATATATATATATATATATATATATATATATATATATATATATATATACTTCAAATTGAAAATCTTTTCACATTGCAGAACAATTTAAACCAAAGTATGGCGACCAATTGATATGGTGGTAAGTTGACTCTAAGTAAGGTTTATTCCCACAAAGCAAAACTTCTGAAATTCTTAATTCCATCTAGCTAAAATTGATTGTGATTTTCACACCTGAGTGAGCACTGAGTATAGTCTGCTTTAGGTACAAAATGTAAAAAAAAAAATGTTATCACTGGAAAATGTTTTGTTTATATTAAAAATAAAAATTAAATCTCTTATTAATGTGGATGATATCACATCTGATTTTATAAGCTCCAATGTTGGAGTTTACCAAGGCGAAAATTTATCACCATTATTGTTTTCATTATATATCAGTGATTTGGAAAAAACATTGAAGATCTTTAAAGTATTTCTAATGCTATAGAAAACGAACCACGTCTGTATTTGAAGCTTTTTATCCTTTTTTATGCTGATGATACTGTAATTATGGCTGAGACTGCCGAAGATCTCCAAAAGGCACTGAATGAATTTTATCTATATTGTAGTCAATGGAAGTTACAAGTCAATACTGACAAAACAAAAATTTTGATTTTTCCAAAAGGCCCTTTGCCAAAACATGTGTTTTATTACAAAAGGTTATAATAGAAAATGTCAAAGATTTTAAATATCTGGCTGGGTATTATTTTCTCAAGAACAGGATCATTTGCTAAAGCTAAAAAACATTTGTGCGAACAGGCACAAAAAGCATTGTACAGTGTTATTAGAAATATAAGACAATTCAATTTACCAATCGATAGTCAGTTTGACTTATTTGACAAAATTGTAGTTCCAGTATTATTGTATGGGTGTGAAATTTGGGGTTACGAAAATATAGAAGTTATTGAACGTGTACATTTGAAATTCTTAAAATATGTTTTTAACTTAAAAAGTAGTACACCATCCTACATGGTTTACGGGGGAAGAGGTCATTTCCCTTTATATATAAATGTATATATCAGAATGATTTCCTACTGGTCAAAATTATTTACAAACTCTGAAAGCAAAATTGTAACTGTTTTATTTAAGTTTTTGGTCTTGCAATATCAAAGAGGAAATATGTCAAACTCCTGGATTGCATGTGTTAAAATATTTTAGATATGTGTGCATGGTTTTTCAAATATTTGGTCTGAACAAAATGCTGTAAATGTAAAGTGGATATCTGCAATTGCAAAACAAAGGTTACGAGACCAATATATCCAAAAATGGTTTAGTGGAATTCATAACTCGTCAAAAGGGCAAATATACAAGATTTTAAAGATATGAACATTACATTAATATATTGCCACTTAAGCTCAGAGAGATTTTTTATGAAATTTAGAACAGCAAACCACCATCTCCCAGTGGAGACTGGGAGATGGTCCAATATTCCTTAAAACCGAAGAGTGTGTAAACTGTGTAATACTGGTCACATTGCTGACGAATTCCATTATATTCTTGAATGTTAAAAGTTACTGACGTCTAGACATAGATATCTTGAGGATAAATACTGTTCAGCGCCAAATACTATAAAGTTCTGTGAGCTTATGTCTTGTAATAATGTTACAAAACTGAAAAAAATATGTTATTGCATTATCAAAATTTACAGTCTGATATAATAGTCTGTCCTCCACAATTCTACTTTTTCATATACCATTTCATGGTTTGAGTGAATAAACTGAAACTGAAACATGTGTGAACTACCTGTATAAGAATCACCTGTGATATAAAGTTATATACTATTGACAAATGGATTAACAGTGTTATATAAATTAAAATTTACGTACTATCAATTATTGAAAGGTTTGATATTTTATATTGAGTAAAAAAAATAAAATAAAATAAAAATAATAAATTCAATAGACCTGGCAAGCATTTGCTTAAATCAACAACACACCGCAGAGGTTGATGGCTGAATTAGATCATAATTATTTTGTTTCACTAAGTGCAACTAAGTGCAAAAATTTATTAAGCATATTTTAAAATGATTATAATTATCAAAGTATTTAAGGGGCATGGTCGCAATTTTGGTCAAATTCTATTTTTCTTTTTTTTTAAATTAATTATTTACAATGATTTAGGAATGCATTTCTAGTGATCAAGTGGACATTGAGGCTTAGTCGTACATTTAAGCAAGATACAGGGCTCACAATTCTTTCTCTCATAAACAAGGCTCGTGCCCTGTTTTTGTTTACATTGGTTCAATTTATCAGTAAAAAGTCTTTTATTTCAAGGTGATTTGTCTATCTGCTTATTCATTTTAAACATAAAAAAACCAGTTCATATAGTTTAATACATCCATTTTAGGACTAAAACTGGAATTTTTACTTCAACTTTCAAATTGAGTAATTTACCTAACTAAAGATCAATTATAGAACAAACCCTTTTTAATAACTGGTATTAAAATTTACTTCTATTAGATGTACATGTATTAAATTTTTTTTTTAAACATAATCTTAAAAATTTTCCAGTTATTTTTTTGAATAAATAAAAAATTTAACTAAGGTTAATACTGTGGTTTCATTAATATTCAAGGGTATCAATTTTCGTGAAAATCACAGTTTCAAGGATACGTAAATTCGTGGCCAATGACCCTATGAATACAAAATGTTAATAGAAATTGCGCTTCAATGAACATTTAAATTCATGGATCAACTTAATAACGAAATCCACGAAAATTGGTATTCAACGAATATTGATGAAACCACAGTAATTGAACAGACTATAATTCACCTGTTATTATATCCTTTGTTCTTTGACACCCTTACCTGTGCACCATTCCACTTAGCTAAAATCATTCACCCATAGAAAATTCAGAATTTTAGCTGAGTGGGAAGACACCCAACTAATACACAGACAGAGACGGTTATGGATATATATAGTCGGACAGTTAAACAGACAGACAAACAGACAAACTGACAGACACACAGAGAAACAACAAAGACCGGGTAGTTCTTGTCTTTCTGATACAAATGCTCTGAATTTGCAGTCCGTTCTATTCCACTTTTTAAATATTTCCCTCAATAACTAGGTTGAAAACTTAATACTGTAAATATATCTGATTGCTACCCTAGAGGAGGAGACTTCATGAAGGTGAAGGACCCTTGGAAAATTTCGATGCGCGTACATAGGATTATTAGACTTTAACAAGCTTTTAACAGGCACTGGTCGTAACAGAACAATAATTATACGTCAGATAGTAAAACGTGTGTGTGTGTGTGTGTTTGTTTGTGGAGAGAGAGAGAGAGAGAGAGAGAGAGAGAGAGAGAGAGAGAGAGAGAGTTCAAAAGCAGTGTTTACATTCTTGCTAAAATACTACATGAATATGGTAAAATATAATAAAGGGCAGGGATTTTTTTATCATACAAAGTCATTCATGTAGATTTAAAAAATTATCCACTTATTTGTTTTTGTAATTTATAAACGCAAAGTAAGACTGTTTATAACTTATTATTCAATTGCTATATACATGTTTGATAGATAATCAAAAATGCTGTTAATGCATTGCATCGACAATATGGTCTTTTTTTTTTAAGGTCAAGATTGGACAACAATCGATCATAGATAACATGTACCCATTATTACTTTTTCAGTGATCTGTTTAAATGTTATTAATTTTTGGGGACGATTTACTATTTTGTTTTAATAGAAAAAAAAATTTAATCGATTGATATTAGTTAAAACATAGTAGCACCCCAATACATATCAAGAAGGAAAGACTGGGGACAAAATAAATTCACTACCGTAATTATCTTACCCCCTTTTGGCCGGTAGTCATTTCACGAATCCCAGCTGTTCTGTCCGCTGCGATCGTAATGAAACACTTATAACTGAGTTTTTCTATTGACCTACATACGATTCTGCCTCCGCTCCACGTGGGAGATAGAGAGACCTACACACAGAGAGAGAGAGAGGGGGCGGAGATAGACAGAGAACATTTCCGACACGTCAAGCGGATGTATTTATAGAGGTCTTAAAGGGACACGGTCATAAGACGAAAAACCATACTTTTAATTGGAAAATTCGCGTTCAATGCAAATAATCACGATTTCCATGATAAAAAAAATCATCATATTTTTGTTTGCAGCAATAGATCACTGATATTTTAGACCACAAAGGTCAGTCTTGGAAAATAAAATTGCTTCACATTGCTTATGTTACCCTAATTTTTTTTTTAATTTTGAGGGGGATTGTTCATTTATTTGAAATACATCATGAAAATCTCGTATTTACGGGAATGTTTAAGGTAGTCCTATACTCGGCATTAAATGGGCTCAATCATTAAAAGCTTAGCTTTAAATGATAGATATACATTCTAGCAATACATATACAATGAAAATATGTATGTTTACATGCTAGTTTGTTTGTTATCACCTCTCAGACGGGTGTATCCCGAAAATTATTGAAAATGATAATATTTGCCAGACGTTCGTTTTTCCTAAAAATAATTACCAATTTTGGGGAATGCAAAAAAGAGTATAAACATTTATTTAAGCCATATCTCATCAATAATTTTGTGCAAATTGTTGTAAGTAAGTACGCTTTATGGACCTGATGTATCAAAATAGAATGCAAATGATGCGATGCATGTATCGTGTTTGGTCATGTTTTACTATTTTATTGACTCAAACTTAAATTCTTGGTGTTATTCCATAGAATGACATCTTAGAAAAAAGATTCGGTAAAATAAATCATATGTTGACGGATTAATTTTCACGCTATAAGCTTTAAACCTAGTAGATTCTGACGAAAAATTCCGTAAAAATCACATTTTGCTACAGTTTTCTGCTTAGATCTGTCAACAGTGTTAGATATCATTTAAACATTAATTAATTGGCGATTGATTAAATTCAAAATAAATTCTGTCTCTAAATTTAAACCGGGTTTAGTAAAAAAAAAAAAACGAAAAATATGGGGGGGGGGCGTCAAAAAGCATAAATGAGATCATGGTTTATCAGAAACTTCGTTTTTCATTTTACTTTAACAGAATTTAGTTTCTCAACATTAACCATTTCTATCTCTCATAGAATACACATATTACCGTTCTAATTGCTTATTATTGGCATTGTTTACAACAGCGATGTAGAGCAAAATCAATACCGGGTATCTAAAACGCTATGTAAAAGTCGAACCAATATTGTAAAACCCGTATTATGACGTAGTGCGATATAGTCGAACTTTTTTAAGATCGCGGAACATTAACTGGCAAGATTGGAAATAAACAGCTTACGCCAATTTCACCTGTTACAGTCAAAATATTTAAAATTGTCGGGAAGAAATTGACGCGGATGTCTGAGAAAACATTGGATTGAAACATAGGAAGTGTATCAGTGACGACTGATTCTCTGAAGTCATCGGACAATGCTTTGCCTTAGGTATAATTGTAATATGGAGGAATTGCTGCTCGGAAAGAATAACACCATGTGCCCGTACACATTTATTACGGAACTGACGTCACCAAAAAGACAACACACTAATCATGAAACCATTACAAAATGGACAATAAATTTCCGGATATTACAATAATCTCTCCCGAATTGGGATCTTCTCATATTTGCTGATTATATACTTATTAATGAAACAAAATGTTTTTCAATAGTTTTTCTCATACTAAATAAAATGTGTTTCGATCACATAACTTATATAGCAAGTTAGAAACGCTGAGGTGGATTGAAAATACACTTCCTATAACAACAGTTTCATTCCAACGTTTCCTCAGACGTCCGCGTTAATTTGTTCCCACCCATATCAAATGCTTTGACTGTAACAAGTGAAATTGACGTAAGCTGTATATTTCCAATGTCCCGCGGTCTTATGATTGTCAACCATTTGAGTGGTCGAGTTACAAGTGAGACACGTACAATTCTTCGTTTTGTAACCAACGTTTTTGTTTACACGTTAAAAGTTGAAAGGAAAATTACAGGTTTATACCTAAAATGAATGTGACAAACGCTAGGAACTGATTAATTATGTTCAAAACGAATTACATGTAGTAAATAGAAAAACATCTCCTTTGATGAAGAGCTTTTACCGGTGTATTGAACCAATGTAAACAATAGCATGGGACGAGCCTTATTTGCATAACAAAGAAGAGTAAGCTATGCATACTGCTTATAACTCTACGACTGACACTCAAATTTTGATAAACAATAAAAATAGAACAATAAAACTTTACCAAAATCGTGGTCATGTCCTTTTAAGGAGGTTGGCTTTTCATTTGGCATGTATTTGCGCATTATAGTAAATTACATTGTATTTATACATTTTATGAAATTGTTTCGATATCATTCATTAAATTTGATCGAAGGGACGTGAGCTTAAAATTTTTAATTTTATTTTTCGATTCTTATTGTTCAGAATGGTTAATATGGGTATATTTAATGCTTTGTCAAAATATTGAATTATAAGAAAGATACAAAGTTTGGGATTCTTTGTTTTGTAAACAAAGCCCGAGTCTTGTTATTGTTTACATATGTGTTGTACTGGTATAAGTTTCAATCAAATGTTGCTTTTTTCTATTTTTATTTATGAAAACAATGAATCAGTTTATCTTGTTTGCCACGAGTCATTTTGTCAAACAGACGGTAATTCATTACTTATCATTATTGTTAAACATTTATAAGACTCGAGCTTTGTTTACATTACAATGAATTATTGCCTCTGTATCTCTCTTATGACTTGACTTCAAAAATAACATTTCTGAACTCAAACCGTGTCTAAGTCCCTTTAAACACAATACACAAAATACAGATAAATATGTTCAGATTTTTTTTTGGAAAATTTTATTTTTTAAACGATTTTTCCGTTGTTCGGTAGCGTCGCTATTGTGCTTTTTATGATGTTATGATAAAATGAAGCTTTATTTGTAGGTGTACGTTATAAGCAGGTTTGGGGCGAATTACATTGTAAAGTAATGCATTACATTACCATTACTTCATGAATTTGGGCATTATATTACTATTACCATTACTTAATTTAATTGAATAAATGTATTGCATTACCATTATATGAGTATAGTAATGCATTACTATTACCATTACTTTGTGAAAAGTCAATAAGTAATTCAAAAGCTAAATAAAGAGTTTTTGCAAATGTCTCATATATAAAACACGCTTTAACCTATAATAGAATCAAAGTAATGAAATTACTGAAAAGCGCAAAGCCTGGAAGAAAGTGTAAAAAAATATATCGATTGATATGAAAATACATGGAAAGAATCATATTTGAATCGGGATTTATTTCATATATTTACTGTAGTATTTCAAGTAACTCGACAGATATACTTTTTATAAATTATATTCAAAACATTGGTTTGGGGGCAATTATCAAATAACAGAACAATGCAAATTTATAGAAAAATATTCCTGAAATATTGCATACAGAAAACGAAGCCTAAAATAATGTTAATAAAAAGCAGCACAATTAAATTATCGTTAAAAAGGTGTTAATCGAAAAATTTAGTATAAAAGATTCTGCATTTTTATATAAAACATGGTTCACAACTGTAACATATTACATATAGCTCGAAATATCATGGGTAATTAACGTGGGTATTGTGCCCAAAGCCGATAATGAATTTTAATCAAATCACCAATACCAAATAACAGGTAAGTGGATTGTTTGAAAAGGCTTAAGCGACATTTTTTTAAACAATAATTAACACTTTTAATAAGATACGGAAAGCAATTTAGTGTCTACTGACACTTTAAATTTTTTCGTGCGGATAGAATTAGCGATAATCGTCACAGTAGTTTATATATTTGAAACGTTTGGTACGGCGGGCGAAAAATTTCAAGACTATACCGTTTAAAAACATTTACAATTATTCCTTAACACCTAAAACAAAACTCAATGCATATAACATCTATTTTTTATTCAATATTCCAATTCGAAAGAAATCATCATGGTATGTTTTGGAGCACCCGTATCCGATATAAAATAATGACATTAAAATGAAACTTATTGCCAACTTAAAACTAGAACTAGAACAAATGTATCTGCATGCGGGATAACTTGAAGATATTAAGTTCCTTACTGCATATATAGTTATGAGTTTTCCAGAGTACGACTTCTCCAGCATCCGCCAGTAGGTGGCGGTATATAGGAAACGCGAAAACGAACGTGGAAGTAGGTTTAGAAATCTGGCGACAAAAAAGCGCTGCAGCTATGCTTAGCGCTTTAAAAAAATAGATGAATCTTGAATTTTCTATCAGTCCAAACTAATGAACTTAATATTCAAAAAATTTAAAATAAATGGATTTTTCAAAAAAAAAATTTAATTAAACAACCAAAATATTTTAATCTCAAGAATTATATCTATTTCTAATTTCTAATTAAATATAATTTCAGTTATTCAATTAATCACAATTTTTAAAATGAACATGCATAAAAAAAAAAATAGTAATGCCATGTAATGCCATCATTACACTAGATTTTGGAAAATAATGCATTATATTACAATTACTTGTAATGCTATATTTGTGGCATTACACATTACTAGCATTACTTTAAAAACATGTAATGCATTGCAATGCATTACCATTACATTTAGCATTACCCCAAGCCTGGTTATAAGAATTAACATAAAAGGGAAAGTGAGAAAGTGAAAAATGTACGGTTGATCTTTTTACACACAGAAAAATGCTATTCTAATGGTTTTTTTTTTATAATTTTGAATGATTTATTGTACCAATCTACACTTGTTATACTGGCAATATCTCGCAAATAATGATGCATTTTCATATTTTGAGATGACCCCCACTAAAAACCAGACAGTAGAATTTTGTATTTATTAACATATAATGTAGAAAATAATATTATTCATCACATATTACAATTTGAGAAAAATCACTTCTTTTGTATCTGCTACGAAGTGCTGAAAATGACAATTTCCTATATATTCCAATTGGACCTGTACCTGTATTTTAGATAGCCCCCAAAAGAACCAGATGGTAGATTTTCTTAAAACTTCGCAAATATACTAGAGTTTGTCTAATTTACATGTGGTAAAAATATATGAGCGCAAAAAACCAAAAGTAACAAAAATAATAAAAAAAGTCACGTGAACAAATCCTAAGAAGCCCGAAGGGCTTCTTAGAAGATTTGATCACGTACAGGGGCGTAGCTGCCTATACGCCAGCACCCCCCCCCCCCCCAAAAAAAAGGAAAGAAAAATTATCAAATATGAATCAACCGAATTGCTGACAATATAACTTATGTCATGTCTTTGGATTTGCCTACTTACTTCAAATTTGTAAATAGTTACGAACCTCCGGATTGGTTTATTCTAACTGTTAAATAGGATTAACATTTAACATGCGCGTATTTATTTTTATCTATCTATGCATCTTTTTAAACATGCCACTTACAAACATAACCACACAGAGGTCTTTCAGTGTTCTGAGGCTCTAAAACCATAATGAACAATGACAGATGGTCATTGCTCTGACTTCGCTATATCCATTAGGACTTCGAAATTAATATTGAGAATTTAAAGTAATGGAAGAGTTTGTAGTTGTTCATATTGAAGGGTTTTAGTAACTATTGGAGGGTCATAGCAATCGTGCATCAGACATAAAAAATGTTTTATGTGAAATTATAAAAAATAATTGAAAGTTTAGATGTTTTTTAAAGTATGTTAACATCGTTAAGTAATGGTTGAAAAATTTAGTGCTTTAAGATATAAAACACGTATGTTACAACGCACTTTGAAAAATTACGCACTTTGAAAAATTTTTTCAAAGTGCGTTAATATTTGGACCAAGTCAACGCACTTTGAAAAAAAATTATTTTTTTTCAAAGTGCGTTGATATCGTCGATATTAACGCACTTTGAAAAAAAAATTGTTCAGGGTTTAGTCGAAATAATATTTAATTTCAGATACAATAAGTAATTGTTTTAACCTTGTGTAGCTTAATGGGATATACTTTAGAAAAAACCCACTGCATTCTCAGCTAACTTGACTAACAGTTTTTAGATTAGAATTTTTTTCATTTTATCATAAGCTAACGCCGTTCGACAATTTACATAAAGAACAACTCGGGAAATCTGAATTATCCAAATATGACATAAACTGCATCGCTTAGCAACTGCATTTTCCTTTTTTGTGTATTCAGCAAACTTACTAATTATCTGGTACATTGTGCTGTGCCAGAAACGAAAATTATTTAATTTATTTATTGATAATGGAGATAATGTATAACATATTTCAACTGTCTTCAATTGCATGTGCTTATAAACAAACATGATTTAAAAAAGGATACGTTAGTTATGGTTATCAAAAACAACATGATCTTTTAGAAGATCAGTTTTTAAGTTTATAATAATTTAATGTTTGTCAATGTACATGGAGGTTTTTTTTTAAATGAAGTGATTTATTTAATTAGAATTTGAAAAGAGGGTTTATGTTGAAACGCTTATAGATTCTTTGACATACCATTGGAGAAATAATTGTTTGACCAGCTCGTTTTTTTTCAATATCACTGTATTTAATTTACAACAAATCGTATTCCTTTTTTTGATTTAATACATTTACTCTAAGTTGCTGAATATCAAACACGTTTTGGAAGGAAAAAAGAGGGGTAGGAGACCTTCCTGTACGTAATCAATGAAATGAAGCACTGGTAATTGACCTGTATCTTTGGCTAGCCCCCACTCCCACCCCTATCCCCGAGTTTTAAGACGGTGAATTAGATTCAATAGTGTAACAAATCATCATACTATCAACAAATTAAGAATTTAATTTCACAATTTTTGATTTATACATATTTTTTTCAAAGTGCGTTAAGTGTCTCGATACTAAAAAATGTTGATGTACCTTCATCACGCACTTTGAAAAAATTTTTCAAAGTGGGTTAACTTGGTCCAAAATTTAACGCACTTTGAAAAAAAATTTCAAAGTGCGTTGATTTTGTCCAAAATTTAACGCACTTTGAAAAATTTTTTCAAAGTGCGTAATTTTTTCAAAGTCCGTTGCCACACATGTACTTATATTATAAAAGAAGATTCAAGCAAATATTATGGGCGAAAATACCCTTTGTTGAATCGATAAATATGATTCTAAATTTATTTTTTCTATTTACTGGTTAATCTATTCTTATAATATAATACAATCATGCAAAAGCAAAATTTCTAATTGTTAAGAAATAAAATGTGTCAAATTATTTAGGTAACAAACCCTCAACCTAAAAAGCACAGTCCTTTATCAGGCGCGGATCCAGAATTTTTTCCAGGGGTGGTCGAACCTTTTCACAAAATCAAACCCGTAATAAAATGTTCAATCCTTTATTTTACAACTCTCGAAGGAAACGCTTTATATAACCACCGCACCACGCGGGCGACCTTTTGTAATGTATCGATTTTTTTCAGGTAGGAAGTGTTATTTAGCTAAAAAGACTTGACTGAAATGATCTTCGTTTACTTTGCCTGATAAATGATTGTACAATTTTCATTTGGTCAATTTCTATTGAATGGTGAAGATGCATTCATTAATTAGTGCAAGCCCAGTCAATCTGTCCTCTTGTATATTACTGCGCATTTAACTCTTGATGCGTCTTAATCCAGAAAAGGACCTTTCGGCCTCACATGTTGTGATATGTAAAACACACCCAATGTAAAGTAGAATATTCACGTTCGGAAAACGTTCCCATTTACAAAGTTGAAAAGATTGAGCAGACTGCAGAGCTTGTCTGAAGTTTCTTTGCTCATGTTAACACAATAACGTCTCCAATCTCTGACTTCTTTCTCCAAGTCCTTTACAGAAAGACAAGGCAGGTCGCTCCCCCAAATTAATAGCTCTGATACAAATTTTGACAATTCCTCGTGTGAAATATTTGTCACATTGATAGGCAACAAAGAGCATATCAAATATTGATCAGATCTTCTTTCTGAAACCTCGTATCTAATTCACTGAGAAGATAGTCCAGAAATGGAATGGTCACAACAGATCTATATTAATCTCTTGGACTACTTTCGGAGACATTTTCTCTGTGTTGCTGCTTAGGGCAAACCCTTGGGGTTCTAATCCATATATATCAAGGTCGTCTAAAATTTGTTTTGCATCTTCAAAGCAAGACTCAAATTCGGTATCTATCGCTCTACGAATTTCTTTAATCCTATCCACGTGTTCCTCAACTAACTTACTTGCAGTGAAAATATCAATATCTCTTTTCTGAAGTTTGAGTCAAAGGCTTTATTGTATCTAGGACATATCTTACAAACACAAATGTTATCAACACAGAGAAGGACGTCATCGAAGCTAAAAGCCCCCGCGCGGTCACTTTTTCTATCCCAGAACCAGTCTTCCCTGGTACTGTCATCAATGTTTTGTTTGAGAATTTGCTGCAGATACTTGATGACGAGCTTGTATATATTGTAGAACACGTCAAAACAGATATGTCGCTCAACCCACCTAGTCTTACAGTGTCTAACTAGTTTCTTTCTGGAAAAATCTACAGACCCATCATTTTCTATAATAGTCTCGAGAAACCATTGTCGTTTAGGGGAACTGTCAAAGAAAATAAACACTGAATTAAGGACATCTATCATATTCCTCACAATGGGTATTTTGCAGGCTGCAGCGATGCTCAGATTCAGTACGTGACTCCGACAGTGTGTGTACAAAGCTAATTGGTTTAGAGACTTGATTCGTCCCTGACAACCCCGTTTTTCCGATGAAATTGCTGCTGCACCATCGTAGGCTTGCCCTACATTTTTTTCAATCGGAATTGCAAGCAAGCGGAGGATTTCAATAAGTTTTTCAGCAATTGCTTCATCAGTAGTTCTGTATATATTTGCAAAGTCAAGAAATTCCTCCTTTATGATGACATCTAGTAATCAGAAATCAGAGACAAGTCTAAAACTTCTTTGTTAGCGTACTTGTCAGTTACCTCATCGGATATGAAAGAATAAAACCCCCTTTCTTGTAAAACCCTTCAAAATGTTATCTGTGATGTGATTTCCAATGAGTTGGATAACCTCATTCTGAATGGTTATGCTGGTATATAAGTTTTTTTTTTTGCGTTTTGTAGATGTGACCAGAGCTGCTCATCGTGCTTTGCCAACAGCTGTAATATTGCCAGGGAATTACCTTTATTTGAGGAATCACTTGTGGTATCATCTCTGTGTCCTCGGAGAGGAATATTTTGTTTCCCACAAAGAATAATCGCATCTACTATTTTCTCAAGCAACTTTATGTTGTGCTGATACTGTGCCTGATTTTGCTGAATGAGTTTATGTCATCTTATGATTAACGGAAAGGGATGTGATATAACATACGAAGATTGCCGGAGAGGGGTGTGATATAAATCTTATATCACAACCCAAGGGTTTATATCACACGGGTAGGTGAATTTTCGGTTTATATCGCACAGGGCGGAAAAAGGTATATTTTTTATAAGTATACGATATAAACAGATTTGGCACTTGTGTGGTGTTCTGAATGCTGATGCTTTAAAAGGGCATTTGTTTTCCCAATGGCTTTCTTATACGCAGTAAAAGGTTGCGTAACAAATGTATTTTGATGTTGGACATCTGACTGAGGGAACATGACACAAAGCACAGACCACCATTTAACAGTTTGCTGAAGGTCAACCATGCAAAATGATTCATCCAAGAAGATTGAAATGATAAAGTCTTTTTGAGTTCACCCTTATTCGTTGTTGGAGCACGACCTGTTTTTAACATGGCGACATCGTCTGGCAAAGGTTGATTCTGAATATAACTTACTTTTTCAGCTGAGGACATTGTGTTCAGCTTAATTGTATCTGTTACAATTTTACCAAGATCAGAAAAATCCGAATCGTTGAAAGATGTTTCTTTTTTTCATGTTCTGTTGTCTTAATTCATTGTCATCAGATTTAATATCAGTCTTTTCATTTTGTGAGTCCATGGTGATTTCCGAGGATCTGAATCAATACAAAGTTTTGACTTTTTATGGGCAGGCTCCTTCATTTCATTGGATTCGGTAGGTAAACCAGGCAGTGAGTGAGTGAGCGGGAAACAAACCACAAAATGATTTGGTGACCAAATGTTTGGGTTGCTATTTTGAGTGTGTGACCATGTGATGTAGATGGGGAAACCTTGATGACCATCTCATCTAAAAATGGCTTTATTTCTTGATGAAGAAAATGCCTGTTTATAGCAACATTTTGTATTGTTGGATAAATGCTATAAATTGGGTGATTCCGGGCATTTGCCGCTGCGAAAAAATGAATCAAAGAACAATATTCACCTGATTTTATTGAATTTTAAGTTTCATTCTGAATCGACTTGAGAAAATTTACCGGTACAAGTGATCTGTCTGATACTGACGTCTCCACAACATATTGTAGTACACTTGTGGGATGAGAACACATCTTGTCGTAAAATGCCTGTAACGCATACTTTCTCGAATTTTTTACAAGTTCTAATATGGTCATGACACGAAGTTCGACATGTCTCTCTTCATGTCCAAAAATGGCTTTAGAGATTGCCCTATCAAAGCAATTTTCGTACACTTTCACAGGACAAATATCTAATGGGCCATCTTCTGGATAAAGCGCCTCAGCAATTTTGTCCAGAGTACCATCTCTGGGCAATATATCGGACCTCATCACACTCAGATCATAGGTGTAGTCTTTCTTGCAACTTGCGTATCTTACAGATACATCGAACAACAAGGGTTGCCAACTTTTTGCTGCTGCTCTCAGTAAGGAAGCATGTATCCCTTTCACCCATGATGATTACTTAGCAATTGTAAGAATTGGAAGGAAATGACAATCGGTCAGATAGTTACTGTGAGATAATTCTATTAATATTTTCTTAGAATGATAAACGAATACTAGTCTGTCACATTGAGTCAGTCTGAAGCAGAGGTTTAATAAACCAAATGACAAGATTATGACGTCAATCACTCGTAATAGGATATTAAACAAATCGTTCCTGTTTAGATTCGTTTAGAAACTCGAATAACATTTGTGTTTTGATTCTAATCTCTTATGAAATTGGTATTACAATACTAACAAAGTTAATTCAGAAATATTTATAAAATAGTATAATAAAAGTCAAATCATTTTTCTTATAAATCCTTTTATTGTTATTTTATCTTTGCAAATTCCAGGTCCGCGCATGATTTATTGTTATCTAAGTATCATTTCTAGTGCTAAAACCACTTAGCCATTTTAGCAATAACATAATCTATTATTATACTTTCATTTTAAATACTGAAATCTGATTGGTTTAGTCGCATTTGATAATCCGTTCTATTACCCTCAGCGTTAGCAACATCTAACGCTAATGCCAACATATAATGTTATATGCGTTTTTAACCTTGAGTTTATGGACTTCTATTATTTTCCTTAACTGTTGAGATATAAAATGGTATTTCTAATGTATAGCGGGTTCTCACCCCTAGATTTTGTTAATTGAAATTGGTTTGTTTTCATTAGAAAACATAGCACGGGCCAACTCTATAAAATATTAATACATTGAATATACCTACCGATATACAATAATACTTTAAGAGTTACAGATAAATGTTAATTTTATAGCAAGCTAGCCTAGCCGCTACGTGGATATTCGTAGGCTAAATTTTTAATGCTAAGCTTCAAATTCAAGATGGCTACCTTAGTTGCCAATTTGTAACAAACATGAATTTATCTTATATAGTAATATAACGTTCACCCTGTAAGTTATTATGAATTTTAACATGTATATTTCCGCTTGAAATAAACAAATTATGTTGATGTAATAAGCCTTTACCTGAAATTTTTCAACTTCAAATTAGAGACCTAGCGGCTAAACTAGCGTTCCATTTAATTAACCTAGATATCTACATTCTAGCTGATATGTTAGCTGTCCGTTCAATAGACCTAGATATCTACATTCTAGCTGATATGTTAGCTGTCCGTTCAATAGACCTAGATATCTCCATTCTAGCTGATATGTTAGCTGTCCATTTAATAGACCTAGATATCTACATTCTAGCTGCTATGCTAGCTGTCCGGTCAATAGACCTAGCTATCTACATTCTAGCTGATATGTTAGCTGTCCGTTCAATAGACCTAGATATCTACATTCTAGCGGCTATGCTAGCTGTCCGTTCAATAGACCTAGATATCTACATTCTAGCGGCTATGTTAGCTGTCCGTTCAATAGACCTCGATATCTACATTCTATCTGATATGTTAGCTGTCCGTTCAATAGACCTAGAAATCTACATTCTATCTTATATGTTAGCTGTCCCTTCAATAGACCTAGATATCAACATTCTAGCTGCTATGCTAGCTGTCCGTTCAATAGACCTTAATATCTACATTCTAGCTGATATGCTAGCTGTCCGTTCAATAGACCTAGATATCTACATTCTAGCTGATATGTAAGCTGTCCGTTCAATAGACCTAGATATCAACATTCTAGCTGCTATGCTAACTGTCCGTTCAATAGACCTTAATATCTACATTCTAGCTGATATGCTAGCTGTCCGTTCAATAGACCTAGATATCAACATTCTAGCTGATATGTAAGCTGTCCGTTCAATAGACCTAGATATCAACATTCTAGCTGCTATGCTAGCTGCTACCATCTTGAACGCAGCCAAGTACGACACAGTGAAACGTTCTACAATGATTTTTTAAATATGTTTTCCTGCATTTCAGTCTGTTTTGTTTCGTGGTTTTTTTGGATATTTCTTACCAGCGCAATGGTTTTTATAATAAACGCGTTTCTACAAATCTTTCCGTCCAATGTAACGTGTTCGGGTGAATGAAAAACCTGAATGCGGTGAAGCATAAACAGTGCTCACGATTTTGGTCAAAATTTATTTTTCCGATTTTAATATTTACAACGCTTCAGTTAGGCATTTTTAAAAGGTATCCAAAATTTGAGTGTCAATCGTTGAGTTATTATAAGCGACTTACAGAGCTTACAATTCTTAGCTATGTAAACAAAGCTTTTGTTTACATTTTGAATGCTGAAGTGAAAATTCAGTTCCAGATTTAGACCTAAAGTGAATGTGTTAAACGTTAGGAACTGTATTTTGATGCCTTAAATGAATAAGAAGATAGACAACTCAGCTTGAAAAAGATTTTTATTGGTATATTGAACCTATGTAAACAAAAACAGGGCACGGGCCTTGTTTACATGAAAAAGAATTGTGAGCCCTGTATCTTGCTTATTACTCAACGACTGACTCTCAAATTCCATTTGCTCATTAGAAATGCATCCCTAAAGCATTGTAAACTAGAGCCGAGCTCGTTGCAAGCAACGAGGAGGTCTTCCGTTACAACTTCAAGTCAATATAGGATTGTCAATCAGTCTTAATTAAACCATCCCCCTTCTCCTTACACTTGTTAGGATCTGTCATGTATTGATAGGAGGTCATCTTCACACGACCTAAATTCTGACCAATCAGGGCTTTAGAAGATCAATTGGAACTCTTCAAAAGTTGACAGACAAATTAATCATCCCTGTTTTCTATGTAACTTCCAAACTGCAGAGTATTGAAGAGCTACACCTCTCATTAAACAGATAAAGGCATGTCTGTGATAAGTTGGGGGTATATTTAGATTGTATGCAAATGTAGATGCCATTTGAAGATGACCTCTTATCGATACTAATCAGTATTAAGACAGGATACAAATCAAACATATATCATAGTGTAAACAACACAAAATCCACTGCACTGATGCATCATAAACATTTCCATTCCCTGTACTCATACTTACACCTCTACCGCTAACCCATGGAATAGTTGATGTAAAGTGCAGTGTTAAAATTAAAAGATTGAAACGAACACAAACTGTTAATAAACGAGGACGCCTTCTCCTACCTGAGGGCGCGCTATACGAGAGGTTTTTAGTGGTAGGGATAACTCTCCGTATAATGTTTGGCCATGCAGGCACTCAGCATCATTTTTGAAAATATGAGCATATTAATCGGAAATCTTGACAAGCAAATAAAAGAATAAATTCTCAAATCTTCAAAATAGTAATCAAAATAGGTATGAGTAGTGAAGCAGCTCTAACTTCTATTTTTTTTAACGTGATTTCGTTTTAAATATGCCAATAATTGTTTTGCCTTCACCTAAAAAGTGTATGTGAGGTAGGGGTGTGTCAATGCCCCAAAATTTAATTTTCTAAACGTAAATTTGAGGGAAATTTTGGTTGAATGAAAAAGTCGGCGGGTTGGGAGGGGGGGGGGTCGGGGTCAGAGCTCCCACTGGATCAAAAATCCTTTTCGCCACTTAAGCGCGGTACGAAGAAAGACCTATGTTTAACCATTATTTTTATCATATCACTTATACATGTACCTATACATGTTTTAGTTATAATATTTTGACCTTTAAAAGATACATGCATTGACTATTTTGTTGTACATGTATGACGTACTTGTATATTTGCACTCTCCTTATTGACATGTGTCTATTTGTATCACTAAATTATTTCCAAGTAAAGATACTGAAATTTTACAGATCTAAGTTAGAGAGAAAAAAAACCCCACTTTTTATATAACGAAACAAAAATTTATGGACTCGTACACATAAATAAGAAGATGGAGTGAAAGTCACAAAGACATTATTTCTTCTGTTCTTGACTGTTTCAGAGTTGCTTCAAATTAACAATCTCCCATTTTGACAAGCCAGGTGTAAAAATAAAAATATTCTGCTTTAAGTTTTAAGTCGATCAAGTGTAACTTTGAGAATTAAGTGCATATATTTTTGAGAGGCATATATCTCGCTATTCTGGTAAGTCAAGTGCATTATGTTCCAAGGTGTTTCAAAGAAATAAGAAAATTTGCAGTACTGTGATGATTTCTATGGCGACCGACTGCATTGCATAACGTATTTCATTACTTCTTCTAAACATGAGAAAAAATAATTATTATAAAGTTAAGATCTTTAACTTAAAACTTAAACACTTATATTTTAACAATTGACCACTACAGTGAAAGCACCCTTCCAATTGTTTTTAATTACATAACAATTGATGATCTTACAGCCATAAATTACCTGGGCTATCTATGACCAGGGCTGTGTGCACAAAAGCGACACGAGATTCTCGGTCGCACGGGGTAATAGAATTAACACAGACCGACCGAATAAACAAACAGATTGCAAAGTGAAACACATTAGGAGGAACTGTTACACATAAGGAGTCACCAAAAATTTATTTTCGCAACATTTGATTTCGATTTATGTTCGTCAATTTTGAAAAACAAATTCAGCTCAAGTACTTGGGGAGGGGAGGTTATGGGCAGCACAGCAATGAGTTTGTTTTTACAATGAAACAAACGATCATACAGAAGAACTACAAAAGTGATCAAGTGACCGCTATAGAATCAAAACAAAACTTGTTTAAAAATTCATGTGAATATTTTAATAAATAACCACTGATTCCCTCAATTCCACACACTTCTTTTATCGTGCCAGCACCTACCGCATACATGTAATATTATTATACTTTCATGTTAAATACTGCAATCTGATTGGTTTAGACGCAGTTGACAATCCGTTCTCTCTCCCTCGCACGCTTAGCAACGGGTCGATAGAACGAATTGTTACATGCGCGTTAATTATGCGCGTACGGTTCGCCGTAGAATTCACGTCTTTTCTATATAAAAGCAGTAAAATTTGCTATAAAAATTAAGACATTCAGTATAATAAAATTAATAGTGCCTGTTTGGGAGGGTACCAGTTGAAATTGACACCCCTCGAAAACCATTGTCAACCTCCGCTTCGCGTCGGTTGACAATGGTTTTCTCTGGGTGTCAATTTCAACTGGTACCCTCCCAAACAGGCACTATTTATATATTGTAACACGGAACTTTGATTTTAATTTGATTTGATTTGAACGTTAAACACTTGGAGAATGTTTGATTTTTTTTTAAATTCACTTTTACTTTGTACACCCTGCTAAATTTTTGTACAACTCTTAAGAAAACTTCTTTTACTTTTACACGATTTTGTGTTGGTCGAATATTAATTCCCACACCAGTATATAGATAATATTGTCTCAAAAGTTTTGTAGTCTGTATAAAGTTTCAGCATTATTAATGGAAATAATTATGGGTAAATATATAAATCTTATGTTGAAACAAAAGTTGATTTAACACGTACCGGTCAAAATCTCAGCGTTTTATTGTATTTAGTCTTTTAAATAAACAATTAGCCTTAATTGTATATTTAGATTCGGACTGGTGGCTTACTTTTATTCCATTGATGGTCAAGTTTCTATATGATTTTATGCACTATTGTTTAAACCAATGCTAAATCAATTGTACAAGTAAGATAAATTTATCGTTTCATCTTAAACCAATGTAGTTGAATTGAAAATAAAACAAACAATTTAATAGTGGTGTTCGTACAAATTATCAATAAACATGCACGTGCGATAAGATAGAAGCACAAGAAACTACCGCGGATCACTTGTCTACTCGCGCGGTATCTCCCCGGCCATGTGCGAGGGATGATTATCATTTAAAGGGTAAATCTTTGTGGGTATTTTGTGTTGATCTTAAACATTAAACATTATTTGAACAATTTAACAATACTAGTATTTAAGACTTACAAACCCACCTGATATATATCTGACGATGCTTCTGATTTGGAATAATATCGCTTTTATTATTTTTCAGAACGCTTTCTTTATTTACACTCTATCGTTTAATTAAATCAATTGAAGATGAAGAAACTTTTATAGCATATACTTAAAACAGTTCTTGTGTTTGCTGCTGTAAGACGTGAATCGTGTGTATTAGATAACCGCTGACCCCTCGGTAGTCCAGCCGCGATCGATCTCCTCGGCCACGGACGAGGGATGGATTACGGTCAGAACCCAGAAAGATTTGAAACGCTTGCAGTATAATAATTAAAATGTATCAAATAGAAGTTAATTTTTTTTACTTAAAACCCCATATTTGTTATATGTCTTATTATGCTTCAGATTGGGTACGACATTGCTTTTATTAATTAACAGAACGATTTATTAATTAGCACCCTAACGTTTTATTCAATTTAAGAAGAATAAACTTTTACATGTATATGTATTCAAAATTAAAAACAATTCTATATGTTTGCAGCTAAACAAACCCATATGTGTCAGACGCGAATCTTGTGTTGCAGTAGTAGATAGGTAGTCCTGCCGCGATCGATATCCTCGGCCGCGGGCGGAAGATAGGTTACGTAATGGTACACACACGCAGCTCAGATCCCAGATAGATTTTAAATGCATGCAGTATAATAACTAAAATGTAGTACATAGAAGTTTTTTTTTAAATCCGTAATTTGAGTTTTACTAGAGAAGAAATAGAATGTTTATATTTTCTGTTTCTCGTTTTTAAAGGAGTCTTCACTATAAGAGAAGAACTTAACAAAAATGACTTATAGTCCTTAAATAAAAGCATGTATACTTTAAAAAAAACCTTTTTCTTATGAATTAAGGCATTCCGTATAAACCTGTATACATTCTGTGGTAACTTTATGTCATTTGTACGCACAAAGACTATCGTTAACTTTACGAAATTGCCGCGAATACTGGTCTACACGTAATACTGTTTGCCCTCATATTATGCAATACCCGAACACAAAAACAGCTCTGTGAGATTAATAAGATCACAAACAACATTTTTTTGCAGCGACGCTAATATCGAAAAATTTACCGTTTTAGAGTTATAAAGCAAATACTTTTAAGGGATCTAGACCCCTAATTTAAGGGGCTAGCCCCTTTTTTATGGTATCAAATGAAAGCCCTTAATATTTGGCATTTGGCTTGTGTTTCTTGTGACAAAATAAACTTTTCACACAGTTGTTTTATCCGTTTAGCTTAATCGTTCTCCTTATCTTCGCTCAGCGCAAAGACCTTTTGTCTTATTTTCTTAACTCTCCTTATTCTCTTCCCCATCACTAGTTTTTAGTGTGTGAAAAGGGGCCTAGATACACACGACCTCTAGATTTGAGCACAGAACCCTGTCCACGAGATCTTATGAATCTCAACATTCACCAGGAAGCAAGATTCTGAGTCTGAGAAAACCCAACATTCGGTGAAGCCCTTGAAAGTTCACAATACTATTTTTCAAATGGACTTATTGATGCAACTATTGTTTTATTTTTCTTCTTGATTTTGACGTCTAATGCAAAGCTAAGCTACCAAGGTTTGGTTTTGTTTGATTGGGGAAAGAATCGTGTAATGGGTAAGACGTTTCAAATATTGAAAATCTAAAATTAGTAATTAACAAGAGAAAAGCTGTCAATGTGACAGCAAACAAGGATTTCTGTTGTGTGAAGAGTATCAATAATCCATTGTCAACCCTGAATTGATAAAAACTACCTATCCAGAGAAATGGGGTACTCTATATGCAGTATTTTGCCAAAAAATAACTAAGTTCAACAGATGTGGGGTTTTTTTTATTATCAAAGATCAAAATCCAAGTAATATGCACATCTCTGATATACGTACAATTGATCTGCAAAAATAACAGCTTCCTATCTTGAAAGCTGTAGGAGAAGTTATCCGTACAATAGGGGTACCCTTTTGGCAACTACCCGCCTGACAGCCCGCCATTTTCACCATTTCAATAACTGGATTTTTCCTTTGGAAAACCCGGTTAAAAACGGAACCCATTTTGGTATCGTGTTGGTCCTGGTATGGGAATGTGACGCACCACGGTCCTGGTATGGGAATGTGACGCACCACGGTCCTGGTATGGGAATGTGAAGCACCACGGTCCTGGTATGGGAATGTGACGCACCACGGTCCTGGTATGGGAATGTGAAGCACCACGGTCCTGGTATGGGAATGTGACGCACCACGGTCCTGGTATGGGAATGTGAAGCACCACGGTCCTGGTATGGGAATGTGACGCACCACGGTCCTGGTATGGGAATGTGAAGCACCACGGTCCTGGTATGGGAATGTGACGCACCACGGTCCTGGTATGGGAATGTGACGCACCACGGTCCTGGTATGGGAATGTGAAGCACCACGGTCCTGGTATGGGAATGTGACGCACCACGGTCCTGGTATGGGAATGTGAAGCACCACGGTCCTGGTATGGGAATGTGACGCACCACGGTCCTGGTATGGGAATGTGAAGCACCACGGTCCTGGTATGGGAATGTGACGCACCACGGTCCTGGTATGGGAATGTGACGCACCACTTATACTTAAGTTTGCAGATGAAAGGTCGTTCTTATACCGTATCAATTTAAAACTGAAAACAAACGATATCTTGATTATTTAGAAAGCAAGAATGAACATGTGAATGATACTATGCATATCTTAAATGTTTTTGTTTTCCTACATGTATGTCATATAATGACCCAAAGAGACAAATTCAAGTTAAATTCAACATGTTCAAGTCTTCCAACAATCTGTTGGAATTCCCATGGGTACCAATTGTGCCCCATTGTTAGCAGACCTATTTTTGTATTCTTATGAAGCAGAATTTATTCAAAAACTTGTACGTGAAAAAAATAAATCACTCGCTGTGGCCTTCAACTCAACATTCAGGTATATCGACGACGTATTATCAATTAACAATTGTTATTTCCATACTTACGTCGACTCGATATATCCGAGTGAACTTGAAATAAAAGATACCACAGATTCTACGTCATCTGTTTCATATTTGGATATTTTACTGGAAATGGACATTGATGGTAACCTAACAACAAAACTTTATGATCAACGCGATGACTTCAATTTTTCTATAGTCATCTTTCCTTACTTATGTAGCAATATACCCTCATCACCTGCTTATGGTGTTTTTGTCTCTCAGTTACTTCGATACGCAAGGGCATGCTCTTGGTATGAACAGTTTTTAAGGCGAGGCAAGCTACTTACAAATAAGTTGATAAAACAGGACTATCAACAGTCTCGTTTGAAAGTCATCTTTTCGTAAGATCTATGGTCGATACAACGACCTTGTCAGCAAATACAATCTTCCACTGGGTCGCATGCTGACTGACGTTTTTCATACTAATTTTAGACCATAATTAATCACCTAATTGTCTACGGACTTTTCCGTTTTCCCCGCTTACGACAAAGAGCACACGGCGGGTGTGACCGGTCAGCAGAGGATGCTCACTCCTCCATTCCACCTGATCCTACCTCTATCTTTTTGGAGGTCCGTGTTGCTCTGATTTAAATTTGTATTTCGTTTTCTGAATTTTTGAGATGGTTGACGGTTTGTAATTGTCATTTTTTCATTCCTGCATAGAGTAAATCAGTAATGTAAATGCACGCTCGAAATATGCCCACAAATACAGTGCAATTTGTGGCATATGTCCAGCTCTGCTAAAATATCACAATTGTACTCCATTGTCCTCATCCTCATAAGTCTCTGACACGTGGACAAAGTCGGCAATTACCATAAGTCTCTGACACGTGGACAAAGTCGGCAATTACCATAAGTCTCTAACACGTGGACAAAGTCGGCAATTACCATAAGTCTTTAACACGTGGACAAAGTCGGTAATTACCGTACCAGTAAAACGCAGACACGACGTTGTTGTTGTTTTTTGGAAAGTCACGTTCACAATTTTTTTTTAAGTGGTTAACCCCAAACCTTGGTTTAGTAGACTTGCAACATGAGATAATGATATCTTCCAAAATAGGATATGAGCAATTTCACAAGGTCCAAAATATGTTTTCTTCCCACAGCTAGACATCAATGGTAACACTACATGTATAGCGAGTAAAATGTCTAAACTTGGAGTCGACGTTAAACAGTTAAGGACCTTTCTTTTCTGAGAAATAATGAGCGTACTTTTTGTCCATCTTCAGTTTCTGTAGTTCTTATAGGACCGATCCCACTGTCTGCAAATATTCACCATTAACGTCTTCTATAATCTGAAAACAGCTTTTAATATATTTAGAAGAGTAAAAATAAATACTTTTGTGTGGATTTAAATACTAAATCATATTTTTATATTATAAAACACTTAGATATATACCGGTAATCATGTAGTGTATATACATTTTTGTTGAGTAGTAAATATACATTTCCAAGAGAATTTTAAAATATCTATTTGTATCGGAAAAGGTGAATAAAAATATCCTATATAAAAAAGCAATCACACAAGGCAGTATAAAATATAATAACAACGACAAAAATAATACATTTACAAAAACCAATTCGTTTAGATTAAGGTCATTTCCACGTTTGGGGACTGCGTTGTTATTGAAATGAGTTTATTTGTAACAAAAGATTACACACTTTAAGTGAATTTTATTTTATTGTATAATAATGAAAGGACCAGTTTAAGCTGAATTGTATAAAGATAAAAAGGATCATGGTCACGATTTGAGCTGAAAATTTTCAAATTTTCTTCTTTTTTTTATATTAATAATACTTCTAATAGTCAGTGAGAATTTGAAGTGAATTTTAAAAATTATTAATACTTCTGGAGATAAAAAGAAAACGTATCTGGTCTATAAAACAGGAAACGCATTTGTTGTGAGTTAGTATTGCCATTTCAAACAACAAGACATATTTAACATGTCTTCACTTACATCCATAACATAAAGACTTCATACATACTGGTATCAAACAATAATGTATAGTTGTTGGGTTTTTCAACCACTTACCGCATACATGCACTCTAAGAAAATGGCATCAATTTCCAGATGACACTGATCAGAATAATCTCACGGACTTGTTTTAAGTTTTCTTAACTGAGTAGTTTAAATTAGTGAGTCAAGTACCAATATGGGGCCTGATAGCATGACTTCACACACACACACACACACACACACACACACACACACACACACACACACACACACACAGAGAGAGAGAGAGAGAGAGAGAGAGACTAAGAGAGAGAGACTAAGAGAGAGAGAGAGAGAGAGGAGAGAGAGCAGACGCGTAGCATCGTGGAGGGGGAGGGCAAGAGCACTTTTTTTCTCGAAACATATTTCGCTTAAGATTACATATAAAAAATTGAATTTTGAACAAACTGCCCTCCCCCTCACTTGTTTTGGATACTGTAAAAATTATAACTAGGTTTTTTTGTTATTTCTTGTCATGATTCGGGAAAGGTCTGCCCCCCCCCCTACTTTTTAAAACGATGCAGCGTGACAGGAGAGAGAACATTAAACATTTTTTTTAAAACTAAAATCTTCGCAGTTTCGCAAGCCACGGTATTAACGATCTCCGATCCTCAGCAATGTTCGATAACTCTAGATTATCCGGAATTGTTTTATTCATACAATAAATCTGCCTTTTATATAGACAAATTTAATTACTCTTAAAGTGTTAATTATACGCATAGTACTATAAGTTAAGGGGTTCGGGTCACCGATGCACCAGTACAATTGAGATAAATCAACAAAATTGAAGTGTTGAAAAATATAATTTTTATATAAAATGTGATTACAAGTACTTAATATCAGTAATATTCATAAGAAAACAAAATTACCATAACTGCATTTACTATCAGGTCATAAACAGAACAGTATCCATAAAAGAAAACAAAAACAATTACCATAACTGCATTTACTATGAGGTTAAAAACAGAACAGTGTCCAGAAAAGAATATCTTAGAAAGCAGAGAATGATTGTTACTCGAGGTGTCAATGACGTAAGGTGATCATTCAGACAAAGCTTACAATGATTCTGGTTCCATCCAAAGATGTGTCGCATACAAGTTCTTCTTTTAGATTTTTTCAAACATAAGAAGTTAAAAACTAGCTTATATTTCATATTGACCCACATGATAATGCTTCATTTACTCTACGAAAGATAACTCTTACTAGCTTGTACTGGCAGCGAATGCACACATATATATTAAATAGTTATTTATAGGATTTTCCTAAGGTTTGCTATTATTGAATGAAGAATTTATTCCTGTTGTAATGACGTTTACTCTTTATTCTATCGCATCGTCACGGTGATATTTAAGGTCCCGTTCAGAGATGTCTTCTAATATCATTCTAAGCAGATTAAGAACCACTGGATTTCGTTTTCGTTTTGAAACATTACAACAAGAAAGGTTTTATGTACATCATTAAAGTGTATATGAAATGTTCGTTCATGATTTTACAAGGTCAAGTCCGAAGTATGCATAAAGTTACACCATCTTATACCCCACCCAACTCTCTCTCTCTCTCTCTCTCTCTCTCTCTCTCTCTCTCCAAACACCAATCCATATCAGCTTCACTTTAAAGTGATATAATCAAGTTGAGATTTGTTGAGTCCTGAGTTAGACTGATTTCACTATTGGTATTTACTTAAGAAGTCGCCGTGTTAGGCACACTGTCAACACTCGGCCAATGCCCTCACCCCGGCGCTTTCTGTAATGTTTACCCAGTGTTGTTTGGTTTGCGATCAAACCTTTATTTTTTAGAGGTTCCGGCGGTTTACTCCCACTCATCAGACAACTGGCTTTCACACAGCTAGTTTTTACTGTGGATCGATAATTTTTAGACACTTGAAGTATCTCGGTTAAAATCTTTAATTCTCTTATTCAAAAGTAACCAAGTTCCTTTAGCATTGGAGAACAAAAACAAAACAAAGGCATTTTTGCTGCATATAGTATACTTAAGAGCGTCATTTTTTAAGTTAATTAGGATAAAGCTTAATAAAGAATATTGTATAAAATATCAAACTGAGTTAACTATGTAGAGTGCATTTTTGATATATTAAAAAAATAATGTATTTATTTTTTTATAGTAATTATCTTTAAAATACAATTCACTTATATAAAAAGAAAAATGAAACAACATATTATAAAGAAATATGGCCGATAGTTAAAACAAATGTGACCTAACTAGAAAATTTTGTTACAATTCAAATATATTTTCATCTTATTGGTTTAAAAAAATAATTTCATAAAATCGGGTATGAATTATTATCCACAGTTCATGCTTCACTGGTTAAACTACACTATACTATTGATCATAACACTGTACAGGTAAGACAATTAATATCACCTCGATATAAACCATATACAATATACCTTGACAAGTACATGTACGTATACATACAGTACAAACGAATTTAAAATTATAAGTGATCTGTATGTTGTAGCAACGTATTCTGAAACATTTTCTCTGTATATTGTTGCAGATGTTTTTGGTTAGGAAATATGTGTGCCTACATGTATCTTACTTAATGAATTAACCTTTTTTGGACCCTTGATTTTATGTTTTTACCTAGTGGACGGAGATGCCGGTGTTTCTTGGTGGTGATTGGTCTGTTTGAGGACAATGTGTATACACCCGGCAAACCACAGTTGTCAAACAGCTGTGTTCTGATTTCCGGACGCCTTTGGTTCAAAACTATAGTTCAGTCAACCCCAGTTAGGTCGGTTCTGCGTTTAATTTGTATTTCCTGTAATGGCCTAGCGGTCGGTGACCTTTGGTTGTTCTTTTTCAGTTTTCCTCTATCTCTGAAATTAATATCATTAGAGATAAATATGTTGGTTGAGTAATAAACTTAAGACAGAGAATACCATAATTATTTTTTTTACCTGTATTTAATGTGAGGTAAACCCGTGTCCGGTTTGTCTAAATAGATATATGGTAGCTAAATACTGCATTTGAAAGCAATTCAGTTTACATTTTATACGCCTACTTAGAACGCAAGGTTGTTCGTTCACTTTTAGAAGGGTAATGCAATCTTGTTTAGCGGATTACTGGAATTCATTTCCGACTTGAGACTTGGTAAACAAAATGAAAATTATCATCTAATTGACTCGTGATCAGCAGTTTCCAACAGCATTCTTTAATATTCAGATAGAAGTTCCCCCGTAACAGCTTTGTGTTGCCTTGGTATCGGTATATTATAGCTAGTCGATATATCAAAATCACAGACGCCAGTTCTACTGTTTATTGTCGAACTGTTGAACTGCAGTTGAACCAATACCTTAGCATACATACATGTATATATAAATGTATCGTTCTAAAGATTCTGCCATGCATGTTGGTGTTGAGTCCTTTAATTGTCTGTCAAGGTCGCCCCCATTTTTGCGATCTTTCTGACTTCGTGACCTGATGAGTGAAATTGCAGGCTATATGTGTTAGTAAAGTTAAGAACTGACTCACTAACGGAAAAACCGTGTGATTTTGGTTTTCTTTAATTTTTGCACGGTTAGTTGTTTAAATTAATAGTCTTTGGTTGACTATTTTAGAGGCTATGTTCATTCTTATTCTACATTTATTTGAAGTACATGTGTTCCAAACAATAATATTTTATTTTTCCGCCATTTTTTTTTCACAAATCATTGATTTACTAAGTAATTATTACGTAATAGTCTTAACAACAGGGGCGGATCCCGGATTTGAAGTAAGAGGGGCGCCAGTTTTAGGCCTGGACCCACTGGGGGCCGCCTTGGGGCGAAGCCACGGGAATCTCCTGGATTTTTGAGATGTTGTAGGGTAAAAATTAAGTCTTCAATGTTAGGCTTAAATGTGATATTTCATCTCGTTTTTATAATTAAGAAATTTAAAAACTGTTTAGTTGTAGATTTAAGATCCACAGTAAACCAATTAAAAGCTTCTGCCTTGAAGAGATATAAGAAACATTATACATTTATTGCATGATTGTGAGGGAAATATGAAGATTTATTCCCCATGGAAAATCATATTTCCCGAGGGCAACGCCCGAGGGAAATTTGATTTTTCTGGGGGAATACATCTTCACATTTCCCCTCACAATCATGCAATAAATTGTTTATTATACCGAACAACAGGTGACAATTTTGAATACATTGATTTCTAACAGTTTTTCAATTCTAGTAAAGCAATAACCTAGTTAATGTTTATGTCAGTTTTTTTTATATGAAAAGAATGTAAAACGATTTTTTAATAGAATTAATCATTTAATTACATCATATGCTCATCCTCGGGATTTTTCATTAGTATATGAAATGAAAATTCGAGGAGGTGGGGTATGCTGAAAAATATGACGATAACTGGAAAATATGAAGTTTCATTGCCCTGGCACTAGAACCAACCAGATGTCGCGTTATATAGAATAATCATATTGAGATGTAATAGTATCATATCTTTTCATTTTTCTATGAGAAATTTTAGGAGGGGCGCGCCAGGTGCGCCTCCCCTTTAAATCCACCGCTGAACGACATTTCATTGACAAAAAAGTGCATTAAACTGGAGCTGTAAGGTTCAACTGGTTTTGTAGGTCAGTGAACCGGAGTCAGCTTGTGCACGTTGTATGGATAACACCGCCGGTTCACGAACCATGTTTCTTATAGCAGGAGTGCAGGCTGATGACAATTGACGGAAGAAAAAACATTTATCAGACCCTTCCCTCATAAACACGACCGGTGGTGAGCATCGTTTAAAGAAAGATTGATAGTAAAAAGCCTATATTCACGATGTTTAAATTACAAATAAATAACATCGAAGGAAAACAGAATTGGAAGATGCCTTATCATAAAAATGTAAGGAAAGCGGTGGATCTGATAATTATTCCGATGATATAGACGATCACGGTGCTCCCTCGTGTCGCCTTGCGCTTAAAGGTGGATATTGCGCAGTTGGTCGGGTTTCTTTTCCTGTGTTTGGACGAGTCAATCTGATTGGTTTTAAAACACGCTGGAGTTTATCAAAGATTTTTCCCCAGCTCTATTTCAGTTGGCCAATGAGTGATACAGCTTAAATCCAAAGAGTAAACGAAGAGCTCAGTTTTCCTATCGGAACATCTCGGACTTACGGTAAGGTTGCATGATATTAACATCAATTTTTTAAATCTCATTTTTACTGATTTTTCTTAATTTAAACAAGAATCTTATAATCAAAGAATTAAAATTGTATTTGGAACTTTGTTAATAAATTTCTTATAGATTAAATAAAAAATTATGTAAGAGAATGGACAGATGCTCATTAATTGGTTTATAGGGAAGGGAATACTGGTCAGGAATCACACTGGTAAATCTTCTTTTCAAAAGCTAAATTAGCAATATTTGAATCAAAGTTTTCGAAAAAAAAAAATGCTGGTATATCCTCTTCACCTTGAATGACATTGCTTCTCGCAGACAAACAATCGATACATTACTCCAAAGGGATTCCGATCTGTGGAACATTACGTATCAATAGGCAGACTGATTACTTATCGCGGAACTGTCTTTTTCTGGAAAGTAATTGTCGCTGCATGTGAGATTTTGACAAAGATCACGCAGATCTATACAGATAAAGATATGAATGATGTAGCAACAGTCCCTTGGTATATATTTAATTTGTTATTTTTCTAAACTTTGTTTTTGTACACGTCCTTGTAATGGCCCTCAGACCTGAATCGGACATCCGCTGTGTTGGCAGAAAACAACGCCAAATTGTTTTATTATGCGTATATACGTGCTGAGGATAAGTTGATGTAAGTTTAAAACTCTTACTAATTTAATATTGTATTACAATTCTAAAAAAAAAAGCATTTTGAGAGCATTGCATAAGTAATACGTCACCTACTGACACCCCAATGCCAAATAGGTTCCGAGAAATCTTATGAACGATTCCACCCCGATGTCCATTTATGAGCTAAATAGGTGTCGAGAAAATTCATGAAAGATCTTTTTAAAGACGTTTAAAATTAACTTCTTTATCGTCTGTTGATCAATATGTATAATATTTATAATTGAACAAAACTGAAATTTGATCTGTAGCCACTCATCAATTCACATCAAGTTTCAATTCTCCGAACCATAATGAAAAAATAGTGTGGTAAACCAACTTGGGACAGAATGACCGACAGACAGCGGTAAAGGTGACCGACAGACAGCGGTAAAGGTGACCGACAGACAGCGGTAAAGGTGACCGACAGACAGCGGTAAAGGTTATAGTTCCACCGGTTTCACCGGTAAGGAACTAATAAATTTTCCAGCATCGAAACGCATTTCATTTATGGACATTCCTTTGTTTCGTTTATAATTTTTTTCCTGCGAGGGGATTTTGGAACATTTAGAGCTTCTTTGATATCAAAATTGGCAACACTCTTTCATTGTTTTTTATTTGAAATACAAAGTTACCATCTGACACCGTGTCGACAGCGTTCACCGCGCCACGATCTATAGAACATTTTACTTGACCGGTTCATGGGCGCACTGTAAAGGTGAGAACTGGTCGACCTGCGCGTCTTGTTTCATAGTTCATCGGCAGGTGCCCGATAAGCAAGCATTTAATCTGAAGTAAGTTATGGAAAATGGCTTGCTAATTGTTTTCATGTGTATGCAATGATATGTAACTCGTTGTTGTTTTTTTAAGAGGCTGGATGGTCAACAAATTAGCCAACATATCTTCTTGAAATTCTCAGATTTGATTATTATTATTATTATTTAGTAAAGAAAATAACATATATTTTAGCTTAAAGTTTTGACTATTTTTCTATATCTTTATATAGAGCTTTTCTTCCTAAGAGATCAATATAGTCTAAAAATGGCCACGACCACCAAGCTCTCTTAAGATGTTAAATTACTAGCCATATCATTGGACAAATAAAGATGTCGGTAAATGTTGAGAAAGTGTCGTGAATCGAGGAAATAAATAATGAAAATAACGGAGTAGTGCAAATAAATTCTTAATACCGACCGTTTCTTGTTTTCGGGAAGTATTAGAATTTATGATACAGTGTACATGTATTTTCATTCTAAACAAATTTTTAGGTTCAGATATTGATTACAGTAAAAATGATATAAATTGCAACATGTGTTAAGACTATGTTTGAATTATCGTATGTGCACAATGTGTTAAAAAGAGCATAAAACATCTAAACTTATGTTAAATATGCGTTTAAATTGAAACGATTGGATGTTTCAATTTTATTTAGACAAATGTTCAACATTTGATCCACCATTGTTTCTGAATCTTTGCTCTACATATGTTGCTCGCTTTCTATGATGAACATATATGAACATACGTTGGACATGATTTTACCAGTAAATACTTGTCGCTGAGTTTCAGTTTTCGTGTTTATATATTCATCTCGTGTTGTTTTATTAGTTGGATGACCATGCAACAATCCGCAATCATAAGAAATGATAATCACTTCTGATAAATAACGTAATTTCATTTGTTTGTTTTTTTCTCTCGAAATTTTACAGATTTTTGAAGACATAAATTGATTGCTATGGACCGTGACAATTCCAAAGATTCTAATTCCGTAGGACTTAGCGAAGAAACAACAACAATTAACAACCCCGATTCGTTCATCAATGACCAAACAAACCTAATAAACTCACCAAAAGATCCACTATCTAACGGCAATACCATCCCCGACTCAACAACAGACATTATCCCAAATGGTAATGCAGTTCCAAACTCCACAGCAGACGTGCTTCCTAATGGTAACACGATACCAAACTCGACAGCAGAACCAGCCCATTGTGAAGAAGATGGAGATGTTAAGGTTAGGCGGACCTCGTCCACCAACTCTGACCGGGAGAGCCTGGTGAGGGATTCCTCGGGCAGTCCACAGCGAACAGGGAGCAAGTATGTCAAACGCCAGGAGTCGGTGCAGAGCTCCAGGTCCATAGTACGCAACAGAAGAAGTGTGAGAAGCCAGAGCTTCAATCAGAGCCCAGAAAACGATGTTTTACGTAGAAGCATTCGCCGCATGCGCAGTGGTAGTCTTAATTATCCTCATCACAATTCCATAGTGTCGTCTTTTCTAGAAGAACTTGTTCAAAACGAACCTCTGCCGGACCCATCACAAGGTATGGCTCGTGAGCATGGTAATGTGACAAACAAGAATTCGATTTCGTTATACCGGTATTTGATGTTTAAATCAGATGTCTTCCTTTAATTCGATATTCTCCTTCATCTTCTATTTCAGTTCCATGGTGGACGTCATGCAGACTTCGATTTTCTGGTCTCTGTTTTATTGGGTTCTTTTTCCTCTATGCCCAAAGAGTCAACCTAAGTATTGCCATTGTCTGCATGGTCAAATCGGAACTAAAGCTAGGCTTAGCGAAATACCAATCGAACTTCACCAACAGCTCTTTGTTCGTGCCACTTGCTGATAATGTCACTTCTGGATACCAACAAAGCTACATTAATCGGACAATTGTGGAAGGAAATCCTCGGAATCCAGCAAAAACATGTCCAATACCGGCGGAATCTCAAAACATTGTAAGCATTGGTTCAAATCCATGCTGTTGTGTTATGTAATGAACAGCTTGAATCTTGCAGTCCGTAAACCATGTCCATTTTTCTGTCATTTCAGAAAGGTGAGTTTACTTGGGATAAATCTCTCCAAGGCGGGATTTTGGGAGCTTTCTTCTGGGGATACACGGTCATGCAGATTCCTTCGGGTGTCCTCTCGGAACGCTTTGGGCCTCGTCGTATGATTTTTGCAGGGATGCTTCTCGTCTCTGTGCTGACTATCTTGACCCCAGTACTAGCCCGAGGGAGTCCGTATTTACTCATAGTGACGCGCGTCCTCATTGGGATGGGAGAGGTTGGTCTACTGTTTGAAGAATTTTATACAGTTTTATCCTTTTCAAGAAAGATTATTTTGAGATATGTCTCTATTCTAGGCTACAATGTATCCAGGAGCACAAGTTTTTTGGGCCAAATGGTCACCCCCGCATGAAAGGAGTAGGCTTGTTGCGTTTGCTTTTGGGGGTAAGGGCACTGAAATAGAAATAAATATCAACCAGAGGTGTGTTCAGCAGGGAGAGCGCTCGCCAACATTTGTGTTGCGGGTATAGGGAATTTTGGCGATCGCTCGCTCTGTTGAACACGGCTCAGGTCTATCGTGGTGTATTTTGATTGTGCATATATATATATATATATATATATATATATATATATATATATATATATATATATATATATATATATATAATGTTTGTATATAATTTCAGGTTCCCAGCTTGGGAATGCTTTGGCGTTTCCGATATCCAGCTTACTATGCGATTCATTTGGATGGGCGGTAATTTTCTATTTATTAGGTAAGTTTGATATCTTATTCAAAAGATATCTGTAAGTATTTTCTCGACATTCTTCTTCGGTTAAATCAAGTTAGGTGTGCAAATTTCGGTGTGGAAAAGAAAAACGTTTCTTACATTCGTCGGTGTTTAATTAATAGGAAAGTTTTATCCTAGGATCTTGCTCTTTGCTGTGGACGCTTTGCTGGGGGTTCTTCGCTAGGGACTCACCGGCCGAGATGCCAAATATGACAAAAATCGAGAGAAAATATATCGAACATTCGCTGGGTAAAGATACATTAGCTGTACTTCCTGACTTAAGAAAAAGGGTAAGAGATTTTTCTTCAAGATACATGTATGGGTTTTTTTTAAAATTCTTATTATAAATTCGGATGCAATGTGTATGAAATTAAAACTTTAACTTGTTATAGGCCAAACCTTGGAAAGCTATTTTCACGTCACTTCCTGTTTGGGCCATTCTTGTGGCCAATGCCGCTGGTAACTATGGAGCGTATATGTTGCTGACACAGATGCCAACCTACCTTAAGGAAGTCCTCAGATTCGACATTAAATCCGTAAGCGTTTTCTTGTTACTCATATTGTGAAAGTGAGGCCACCAAATTGATAAATTGTCATGCATATGAAGTTGAATTAATTGTTGACGTCAATTGGCAATCGTTTTATTTATTCCAGAATGGGCTGTATTCCATGATACCGTATCTAGCATTCTGGGTAATGATAAGTTTGGCAGGAATGTTTGCAGATTTACTGATTGAAAAAGAAATTCTTACTATCAAATGGACACGGAAGCTGTTTTGTGCCATAGGTATTAAAGGTTCTAACCCTTTGGGTTTTATATCCTACTTTTATAGTGCTAACCATTTGATGCTTGTCTTTAAACATAATAAGTACGATGTGAAATTTTGCTGTTTTGTTTAATAGGTAAAAAAGATATTGTTTTAAATAAAACGCCGCCCTATTCCTTTCTGTTTTAATAGCTAACAACTGAAATTTGTCATTAGATGTGTTCTCTTCTTTCATAGCACTCATAATTTGATGTTTTTTCTAGATACAATGTAATTTTAGGTCTGTGCGTTCCTGCGGGCTTTCTGATTGGCCTAGGCTACATGACGTGTTTCCAGCAGCCTGAGGCCATCGCTCTCCTGACGCTCTCTCTCGCCTTCTGTGGGTTCCAGTTTCCCGCGGTTTTCGTTAACCACGGAGACATCGCACCAAACTACGCAGGGACTATTTTTGGGATCACCAACACGGGGGCCAGTATCCCAGGGATCATTGCGCCATATGTGGTGGCGTCCATCACAGTAAATGTAGGTTCTCAACTTTATATGCTAATGGAATGATGAAATTGTGCAAAGCAGCAGACCTTATCTGATGAATGATAACATTTTTTGTCCCCCGCCGCAACGCGGAGCGGGGACATAGAAATGCCGGGCGTCCGTCCGTGGGTCCGTGTGTCCATGCGTCCGTGTGTCCGTGCGTCCGTCCGTCACACTTTTTTGTAAGGGCTCTCATGCCTACAAATTTTGACAGATTTTCATTACATTTATACCAAATGTTTATACACCTATTACCTTGGTCAAGTTCAAAAATCAGCATTGGTCGATACTTTTTGTTGGAGTTATGGGACTCTGACCACAATAATGACTCCGTTTTATCCAAAAATTGACCTTGTAAGCGCTCTCATGCCTACAAATTTTGGAAAAAATGGGTGGTCGGGGTAAAAAAATGTTCCTCCCAACCTCCCCACACATTTAATTCTGGAACAGCCCTGAATGTTTGAAAATATTGCAATTTCATATACTGTGAAATCATTAGATTTCGTGGTGGTTCAATTTTCGTGGAATTCGTGGGTACCTCTCATCCACGATTTAACATCCTACACGAATTAATAAATAAGGGTAATAAAATCATATTTCCTTTGTAGGTTTTAGAGAATACACGAAATTACGTCCCCACGAACCTGTAAAATTTAAGCAATCCACGAAAATTGGCCCCCACGAAATTTAATGATTCCACAGTACAGTATACTAGTATACTGCTTGAACGGCGGGGGACCCAGGAATTCTATTCTTGTTATACTGGGCAATATTGATTTCTCTCTCTCTATCTCTCTCTCTCCAGAAAAATACCAATGACACTTCAAGGTCGCTGTATTTAAAAATTAATCAAGTGATTCAAAGCAAGCTTTATAATGAAATTAATTATATACTGTTTGAGCGTTATCTCTTGGATGTAAAGTCGTTTGTTCTGGAATATTTTTTTAATTACTTCAACATAAAATATTGTAATTTCCAGTATAATGAATCCTTTGTTTGTTTTTTTTGGTTTTGTGATTTTTTCCCTCTCGATTCGATAAGGATTAGTTCCAGTATTAATGATCATCACCCTGTCACGTTACAGGACTCATTAGTTAGTCTCTCTTTTCACGTCAGTCGTCGAGCTTTTTTTTTTCTTTCTAATCAACCCAGAAACTGCGTTTCGCCTTACTATTATTTATATCTACTTTGATCAAATCGCATTTCAGAAATCCCAGAAAGAATGGCTGGTGGCCTTTTACATAGCCGCTGTGATCTATGTACTGGGCGTCATCTTCTTTCTTATTTTCTCCGACGGAGAAATCCAGGAATGGGCCAAGGACGACGAAGTCTTGGAAATGGTGGAGACGGACAAAACGAACGTCAATAAACTTCCGGAACTGGAGGAGGACCCGGAAGAGGAAGCTTTGTCCGATGACGTTGTCTTTCAGAACGATGTAGAAGATAACTAAGTTGATGCGGGTATCATAGTTATGTTATTTATTACTGAACTGAACACATTCTATTGCATTCAGTTAAATTTTTTACGTGTATTTTGAAGTGATATACATTGTACCTACAGTTTTTATTAGGGGGAATCTTTCTTTTTGTGTTATTCATTAAATAACGTTGCATTGCTGTTGCATTGTTATCTGTATATTTTACCACTCGTTCAGAAAAGCGTTTGAATGTTGTTTATTGTTATATGCCAATGGGTATCTTGTTGGTGTTCATATATTTGTTAAACATTTCTTGTATTCATTCCATATTGTAGATGACATGCAAAAATGTGTGTATACATGCGTTGTAGAGTGCTTTGCTTTCAATCAATTAAAACTATGCCGAAAGATATTTTATTTTAATAAAATGAAAATTGATCTTAACAGTTTTTATTCTAATGAAAAATTGTATATTCGGTTCAAGAAATTTTCAATAGTGCTTGAAGCAGCAAAAAAACAATCCAGGAAAAATGAAATTTTCAATTAGTTCTGCTCTGTGTTTATAATTTTTTTCACTCATAAATTTTGCCGCGAGTTGTCGCGTTCAGGCGTGGGCCAAGTCGACAGGTTATCGATCAGAGTTCTTTTGACGAGTTTTCAAATTGGCGAGTTTTATCTGGAAGCCAATGATTTAGAGGAAGCCTAGCTAATAGCACGAGGATTTAACTGATCATATCAAGGTCAACTATAACGTTTGTAAAAACGAAGCGAAATAAAACAGCACTTTCCGTATCTTTTTTTAATAACAGATTGGTATTTGTTATAACTATAATGCGTCTGTGTAGGAAATATTTTTGCCAAGCATATTCAATGTTCAATATATTGCTATAAATTTGTGCAATTTGATTATAAAAAATACCAATTCTGCAATTCTAAGAAAACTTTTTAAAAATTATTTTAACGTGTTTCTCAAACAATAATAAATATAAGGGTTCTTTTTTAAGTATATGATTTTCCTAAGATAATCTGTCCGAGTATTTTGATTGGCATGATTATATGAAGAAATTCCTCTACTCTTCCTGAGTTTTAATGATTCGCTAATATTACAATGAATTTACTAGAGTCTTTACCGGGTATACTATAGACTGTGCAAACTGTCACTGCAGAGACTTTCCGGAACTGGGTTTCTATTAATATTGGAAACCGGGTGCCTCAATCTTATGCAGATCTACTACGTCCTGATTCCCAAATTAATTTCCCAGATACCATGCAATACTGCAGGTGAAACTTTTTCTTATTCCTACCCTAGCCTTTCCTGACATTTACCTACACAAGTTTCTCATCTGTGTTCTCTTTGATCTTCTCAGCCAGACTGCCTCATTATGGCTGCGCTGACTTATATACCCTTGTGGCAGTTCATTCTAAGGGGTGTTAGGTTATTCTATTTTTCATTATCTATAACCAAAAATAGTAATGTTATCCCTAAACCTTTTATTTCACTTTTCCATATCGATTGATCGATTTTTTCATTTATCATATAATTTGTACCTCTTGTACCATTTATATGGCTTTGAGAGCATATATGAATTTAATTTAATAGGCAATTGCGTATATTTTTAGGAACACATATTATTAGCACATAATTGAAATACGCGTGTGACAGTTATGGGTGTCATCCAATATTGAAAATTTTGCATTTCAATTGATCTCCCAATCATGGACTTCATCTGCGACTGATTAGAGAATAGTTGGCTAATATGTAAAAAAAAAAAAAGGGAAAAAAATATTATATCTGGTACCAACAAAATGTTGTTGATGTGTATGAAGCAAATTTCAAAGAACCAGTTCCTAAAAAAAAAAATGGAACTGTGAGGTAACAGAATCCTCGAAAGGTGTTGTATAGTATTTTAAGTCTTTTGTGGAGACTATTTAATCTTACTGTCAAGAATATTGAGAAACAAAGTAAAACAACAAATCATCGTCGTCCAAAAGTTTGTAGATGGTACAATGCTTCTAAAGATGAATCTACGTGCAACCTATATGTGTCAGGCCAACCAATACCATTATATTCTAGAATGTGGTGCTTTGATTGCCGCAAGAAAAAATTATAAGGTAGAATTTACTGCAAAAACCCAAATGCATTTAACTTTTGTGTGTCCTCTAAAAAATACTGTCTAAAATACTGTAACTCTTCAAAAACTCGTGTACATTTATAAATAAGAGACTTAATTTAAATTGTTTTTGTAGATCAATATCTGAACATATCCTGCTATTCCTTAATCTCTCTGTATATGTAAAATGTTAGTACCTCATTCAACATTTAATATATGGTTTAAAGCAAGAGGTCCAGATGCTTCATCGCTCACCCGAGTAACATTTGGTATAATTTTAACTCTAATCAGCTATCAGCAGCGACAGGCTATCCAGTCCAATATACAAACAATGGAATCGCCTCGCTCGTAACCAATCGAATTAAAATTAGACCTTTCATCTCGCTCTTTCTTTAGTTACGATTATCGCAAGTTTGGTTAAAATTGGCTTACTCGTTCTGGAGAAGATGAAAATGTGAAAAGTTTACGACGACGAAGCCAACGACTGACAACGGACAAATTTTGAACAGAAAAGCTCACTTAAGCATCTGGTTCAGGTGAGCCAAAATCAAAAAATAAATGTTTTTAAAAATGAATGAATTTAAACTAAATGAACTTCAACTTGGGGCTCAATACAGACAAAACAAACTAAGGGTAGTTTATATATTTATTATATTCCATTAATGGTGAAATAAAATGTTTAATAAATATTTTTGCTTTTAAAAATTATACTGCAACATTAAGATCTTGACAAGATTAAATAAGCACACAAATCAATTGACCAATCTTATATATATCTTAAAGTATAGGGGGAATCACATTATCCAAAATCATTTTAACTAATAGTAAATACAGTATTGATAATAATAGTATAGCAAAAAAAATCTATATCCATTAAGATTTTCAATAATTAAGTATATTAATGATAAAAGCACTTCTGTCCTGTTTACTTCTTTTAAATATATTAAATAATACAGAGATAGCTGTAAGTCTTACCTACATGTATATACACATGTATATGTTCTTAAGGCATCTGGACATGGCACTAGAACAACCCCTAAATGTACATCAACTCACATTTTGTGAACCGCCAATGGCACCATTATTTTTAATAATATTGTTTTAGAGTTTAGGATTTAAAAATATAATGTATATTCAAATATCAAAATACGGAAGAGGCTGTGATATGACACATACATGTAAAATGTAACCCCCCACTCCTAACCCCCCCCCCCCCACACACACACAAATTAGTAGGTACAGAGGTGACAAGGATAACCAGCTATGGTACTGCTGTAATTATATTGCTGTATCACTGGTGCTGACAATGACAGGTCTTAGAGCTATGGCCAGCAACAATGGAATATGTCAAATTATGGCCAGCAAAATAAAACAATGGAATATGTCAAATTATGGCCAGCAAAATAAAACAATGTAATATGTCAAATTATAACTAATGTCAAAACATATTCTCTGACGAATGAAGAAATGAACTGGCTATTTTATCAAGTGGACATGATTTGAATGACCATTCAATGGAACAGCAATTTTTTTTTTAAGGTATTGATAACATTGAAGCCTTAGCTTGAGTGCTGTTATATCATAGTGACTATCACTTTTAAATGTACAGTATACTGTCCAGATCCAAAGCAATGTTGCAAGGTAGGTGTATATGTAGCTTGGACGTTTGAACATTTTAAAGTTTTATGAGTACAAACATATAGTATACATAAATACATGGCAATAATTACAAAACATGCATAGGATGTCGGAAATGCAGAATATGTTAAATACACGTTAGAAAATAATACAAATATTACTGTAGATTGATTAACCGGCATAAGAATCTGACCTTGCATCTCTAATTTTGGCATCTATAAAGGTGACCAACTCATATCACAGTACAATTAACACAATTAAGTAAAATACTCCCAATATGATGAGAGCCGTACGCACGTGTTTTGCTGGAATAAGGCAGGATCAGTTGAGAACTGTTTGATAATAAAAACAAGTTGCCATTCATGCAATTGTAAAATATGGTTTCTATGCATAGATTAAAATTAAAATATATTGCACATATAATATTTTTACAAGTATATATCTGTTTTCAAACTAATACATGAAACTTATCTGTTCATTTTGTCACATATATATACAATCATTTATTCCCAATCATAAAATGAAAATCATACACCAATATGAAATGTACACATAAAGTATTAAGAAAATCACTAACACTTATTTTATTGTAAATGCATGCACTATACATGAACATATGAATTCATTAGAATTGAATTTCTAGTTCAGAATATCAATAAAAAGAATCAAAATAGAAAAAATTCTCATCAAGGCACTCTGAATGATGGAACATGACGACAGGCAAATTGTTCCTGAATGATATTGCAAACCCAGTTTACCAGTTAATCAAACAGTTTAACAGTAATCTGGGTTTTTTCCTACAGCTCACATTGACTCTATAGTCATTTCATGCATTATTTCCTTAAAACTTAATATATACATATTTTAGAAACTGTGACAGATGCTGGGCTCAGCACTAAAGTCTTCTTCAGTTTTATGTCACATTATAATTTGAAACACTGTATCAAAAAAGCTTGCAGTTCTGTTTCTGCAGTACAAATCTAATTTTCACTCAAATTAAATCATTCTCATACTTATCAAACAAAAACCAAAATGGGAAAAACAAATTAACAGACTCAATCAAACCCACCCAGCACTCACCCCCCCCCCCCAAAAAAAAAAACAACCACAAAAATCCATTTTGCTGACAGCAAAAAATACAGCAAATTCAACCAGCAATCACTCCTGGGACTGAAAGTATAATAATATTTCTGATTGAATGCTAAAAAATTGTAGAGAATTTTAACATTGCATAAATTATCAAGAACAAAAAACAATTGTTCTCTCGGGTTTGATCCCATAACTAACTTCCAGCCTCTTTGGCTTGTGGCCTTTATTAGTTAGCGTGTCTTTAAAAAGTTCCAGCAACTTGTCCGCCTTAAGTCCTATCTCTGACTTGTCCCCACACTGATCTTGGATGTAGTTACACAGCGACATCTGCATCAGAAATGTCTCATCACAAATATTGGCAGAATTCTCCTCTGGAGATGCAAAGATCTGTAGGAGCTCCCGAAGGTTGGTTGTTTTGGTGCCATTTATATCCACAATCGTCTCCCGCCAGGTTGACATCCGTAAAATCAACACGGCAAACACTCGGATATCCTGGAGGCAGATTTCTTCATACAACTTGACCATCGCAAACTCATTCATCTTCACAATCATCATGGCTTGTATACACATCCTGAAAAATAATCGCTTTAGGACTTTTTCTAATTTCTTGATGATTTTCATTTTTATGTCACTGTCTTTGAAGAATTTCCCTATTCTAGGATAGTGATGTCTATCAACCTCAAATGGACCTTTGACCATAATACGCATGATACAGAGATATCCGGGGTCAGTGATTTGAACTTCTTGTTCGGTGACTTTCTTTACGGCGTTGCGTGTCCGTCTGAGGAGAATGCAGCCATCCTCTTCAGCCTTTGTGACGGGGTCCGTCAGGGTCAGCTTGATGTACATTGTGTTGTTTGGAGTTGACTTTGGACCTCAAATCATTTTATTGGACATATGGACACAACTCTTCATTGAAATTCTACAAAAGTTAACAAAAACATATTTGAGCAGCATGCATAGGACGTCTGTTTATATTGCACCACTCACCGGGATAGTGAAACTAGCCACGACGTTTACAGTATCGCTTAATTAACAATGTTGATACTATCAGCTAGTCTATATCGGCCCTGGTATTAATTATTGTAAGAAGAACAAAACAAAGTTTCAAAGCTATACCAAGCTGCTATTTTTGTATCAAGAAGCAATGAATAATAATTATCGTAATTCTGTCCAAACTACATGTACGTATATATATATTTCAATTTAATAAGCAAAACAGTGCAAAATACATCGGTCAAATTCGATGTGGTAAAGGCTGCACTAACATGATATCAAAAATAGATAAATCCATCATGATAAAAACAAGTAAAATCTAGTCAGAGTCGTGACAAAATTGACTTACAAAAAAACCCCGGTGAAACTTTTTACCAGGAATTGTGACAGGTATAGCCGACAATTTTACTTTCGGTTTGGTAGTCAGGTTGGGTAAAACTAGTGCTATATATGTAATATTGGGCCCAACGCTCTCATTCTGAAAAGTATTCTCTTTTGGATATAGGCTATGTCTGTCCACTTCTCAAAAGAGAATATCTGAAAAGTAAAAAATAAAAAAATGGAAATGAACAAATAAGCATTATAAATTAAATAAGTTATAACAAAAAAAAAACACTGCATAAAATAGCTACATGTAGTATTGTGGGAAAGACTGCATGGCCACCGCACACGTAGAACAAATTACTGCACTTGTTTCTTCTGTAATAAAAAGAGATGCCTTAAGGTTCATTGGTACTCTGATAAGAGAGATAACTTCCTAAAAAAAAAAGCTTTTGTGGATTTTGTGACACTTTGGAATTCTTCGGAGAATTATTTTAGGAACGTATTTTTTTTTCTTTAGAAAGTTTGGTTACTAGCATATTGAACATCACAGACAATCACAGACAATGCACTTGATGCATTGAGGACTGCAAAGTCGGCAGCTCATATTACTGTCAGTTCATGAAATACATATTCATTTTTGAAACACATTACTATTGGAAGTCCTCTCAATATTATAAGTATTCAGTGCATAAACTTTGTCAGTTTGATTACCCCTGTTTCAGTCAATTTAATCATATATACAGTACCGATCAGACCCAACCTGACAGAAAGTAAATCCAAACTAAACCCTGGGGTTTCTTTCTGGGTTTAATCCGGGTTAACTAGAGTGGACCCAGAGTAAACCAAGAGTAAACCCAAAGTAAACCCAGAGTGGACACAGAGAGTAAACCCCTGGAAGCAGACGCTATTCTGAATATAGAAGGGGCAGGATTTACAGACAGTAAGATGGTATGATAAAAGACGGGTCTGCTTCACACTTCAGTGCGTACAGTTGACCCCAAAGCAAATTCTGAGTAAACCCAGAGTAAACCCAAAGTAAACCCCAAGTGGGCGCAAATTTTCAAAACAGAAGATCCATAGTAAGCCCCAAGTAAACCCCGAAAGTAAACCCGGGGTTTAGTTGGGGTTCACTCCGGTGTTAGGTTGGGTCTGATCGGTACTGTAGAAAACTTCATTGATAATACTTAATTATTAATTTTTTAAAAATTAAACAAAAATTTCCCCACACTTGGACACATTTTCTTTGTCGCGTAGAGGAATCGCACGTTTACTGTCTGTTTAGGTTTCTAGTTTAATTTGTTTTACACCAGTTTTGCTTCGGACACTTTTCTTTATGTTTTAGCTCACCTGAGACGAAGGCTCAAGTTTAAAACTTTTCTGGTCAGCTCTTCTCCTTCAGATCCACTGAGCCAGAGAGTTTCAACCAATCTTGGTCGGTTCAAAGCATCTCTATATGGAGGACCTTCAGGTCTGTTGAAATGAAGAGACATACCTCTTTCAAAAGAGCGATACTCTTAACAAATCTGAAATAGGAAGGAATGTAACACATGATACACTTTATGATTGACTTTATCTTCCACAAACTCTTTGTCTTACAGGGAAGTTATGGTGCCTTTTGAAAGGTGTTAGGACCTAAGTATATTCTGTAAAAATAAAAAAAAAATAAAAAGAGACCGGCCATGCTTTCTCAGGGGGGATGGAAAATTCAGAGAAAGAAATAATTGGGAAAATCTTTTAGAATCTTATCGGAACTTTTTTTTTAACAACTGTTTGTGATCTTGCTATACAAGTATCGTGATATAGTGGAAATTCAAGTCTGTTAAAAATGTGGCCCCATAGCAATGACGTAGGAAATTTAAATCTATCAAAGAAGATGGGGAGGGGGGATAAGGCGTGTAAAATGCCTATATTAGGACGGATAAGATACTGTAAAATAAAAATATCACCATTGGTTAGAGCATCATTAGGTAGCCTTATAGAAGTCTGAACTAGGCTTTTTAGGTTGTGAGATCGATACCACTAATACTTTAGGCAACATTTTTTCCCTTATTGTTTAAAAACTGAATATAGTTAGAAAATGTGTTTTTTCAAACTTTTGTTATAAAAATATGAAATAGATTTAAATGAAGAAAAATTAAAATCAACATTGTATTTTTCTATCGTAAACCGCTATCTTATTCAGCCACCATCTTCTTTTCAACAGTTAAAACTCCTGATATAGAGTAGATTCGAATTTTTCAGTTTCATTCTGTGGTCTTGGGACCTGGACCAGGAAAGACGCTCCCTACCCCTCCCTTACCCCGAACTATACGCAATAACGAGGAGGCAACGTTTTACGTGGTATAATAAAAAGAAATCCCACTTGCAGTTTAAATCCAGCCCCCCCAAAAAGTTATCTCAAGCAGCATCTGGGTTTTATTTTGTAGATTCATATTGGAAATGCTTTTTCATGATTTTGTTAATTTTTGAAATCAGAAAAGAAGATACAAAGTTTAACGTTAACTAAGACTACCCCACCCCCAGTTTAAATACAAATTTCTCATTCTAAAATTCCTGAACTGGCCTTTGAAGTTTTTTAAAAATGTATTTTTTAAATTTAAATGAAGTCAAAATCAGTTAATTTTTACATTTTAAATTAGGCAGATTTTTTTTTAACTTACGAGATACATGGGACGCTCATATGTTCTAGTTTTACACTAGGCCTACAATTTTCAAACGCCTACATGACTTAGATTTGTTTACTTTCGGCGGGACGTATCAGTTCATGTTCATTCAAATAAATCTGTGTGTACAGAACTTTAAATTCCAAGGTAAAAACACTATGAATAATTTCACAGGTGTGTTAATACTTATTCTATGACATATAATTAATCACATGCCAAGTGTAGGAAGAATTTGTTCATTATGTATTGAATATTGAACTAATGACCAAATTATTAAAAGGTATGTAGCCTTCTACTGTGTATTAACTCTAAGTTTTGATTATGACAACAATTTTGTAACATTTTTAATTTATTTTTAATACCTGATAAAGTTTAGAAAGATGTATTGTAACTTAGTTTATAGGCTTACTCTGTCCAGAGACATAAATAACAGATTGGCAACTCCGCCATTAGCGTGTTTTGTTGTTGAAAAATGTTACGGGACCGACCTTACTTTGAGAACTACTTTTTAGTAAACTGAGATAATCATCTTAAACCAAAAGTATACTGTTTTTATGAAAAATAGGCATAGGTTTTAGACATTTTTGAAACAAAAAATTGAAAAATAAGATTAATATATAGAAAATATATTGGCCAGCTATAAAACATCTGCAAAATCTCGGACGACGGGTAGAAAGAATAATCTTACCGTGACCAGGCTACGCTCAGGTCAAAGTAAGAATTCGTCCCATATACTTGCAATGTAGCAGCCGCAAAGCGGATCTGCTTCGCGTCGATTTTAAGTCTGTTAAAAATAATCTGCAGGGGAAAAACACATTTTTATACTGTAACATTACAAACCTTTTTGAACATGCATATGTAGTTAAATCCACAAAATATCCATTTAATTAGTCGTACTAAGGCATTTTGTTAATAAACACGTTTGAATTGTCTGCCATTTTGTAGGAAATTGTACTCGGAATGTCTCGGATTTTGTCGTAAACATGGCGACCGTAAACAGCGAATTTTCAAATGTGATGTTTCAAGTGGCAATGATTTCGTTGCAAAAACAGTTTACGAGGTAAAATGGGATTATAAAATAGAAAACATTGTAGGTATTTGAGACCATGATCATATGGAAATTTAGGCGAGATATAGCGTGATATATTTTTTTTATTTGCTACGAAGCGAGTATATGGGACGAATTCTATCGTTAAACCGGGTCCATAGGACATCTGTCATTTTAACGATAGAACATTCTATCTAACGACGGGTAGCCAACTGCCTCCTAAAACTCCTCTTTTATTATTGTTTATAAGACATAAACTCATGAAAATATAATCTTTTGAATGTTTTGGTATAGTCTGTCCCAAGTTATTGCTTCCATCACTTTTTGATGATTTTTAATAAAAATACACATACCAAGATATCTTCATTGACAAATTATCATTTTTTACTCATTAAATTACACAGGAACGAAAACAAATTTCTTACGGAGATTTATAATGGGAAATGTTTACATCTTTTCTCCATTTGGAAGTACTCGGGACACCTCGCACAATTTTTCAACGTTATCATCCGGGCTTAATAATGGCTGATGCAATGCAAAATTACCGTAGACTTTCTATTTTGGGATGTATTGAAACCTGAAGCGGTAGAGGGGGCGTTTCAAAACAGATAATCTGGACATTTTTCATATTTGTGGATGACTGAGTTTGAGCACAAAGGTATTTATGATTATCGAAATATCAAGCAAAAAGTGGTGGAAGCGAAAACCCGGGACAGAGTATAATAGGTTTTAGCTGTTTATATTTCAATATAATTGTTTATTTGAAAGATATACTGATTTAAACTGGGAACACTTTACAATAGGGACCGCGAGATTTCGATCAGTCGCCAATCTCTGTTATTTATGTCTCTGCTCTGTCCCAAGATATCTTCGATTCACATTTTGCTTTTAAAATCATGTTAATTACTCGATATTTATAAATACCTCCGGGTACAAACGATGTTCATTCAAAAGTATGAAAAATTTCCAAGAATTCTCGGTTTATAGTAATTAGATTATATAATTATCAAATTACTGTAGACGTTCTTTTGTCCGCGTGGTATTAATTTACGCTATGAAAGCGGCATTATGCATTATGTTCTTGAAAGTCCTATTTACTGATGCCAAAGAAATTCATTGCATCAATGTTCAGCTGGTCAGAATTTTCTCTTCCCTGCCGGTAGACATGGTTGAGCTTGCTATTATCTGGGTACATAACATTTTTGAAAAATTTAATATAATAAATGCTATTCAGCATTCATTAATATAACTTCAGTTCAACTAGTTCTTTGTTGGGGATATTGATGATATGTATATTTTGTATAATTATGTGTATCTACACTATTTCAATTTCATTTAATATATGTATTATAGAACCTAGTGTTATACCTAATGGATCAATACCTTTTGTATGCAGCAGCTGTCATCATGACATGAAGAACAATGTTGTTGTGATACTGGTCCAGAGATGTAGATACACAAATATCATTGTATTATGTAGTAAAATTTATTGACTTATATTTACATCTACCGAGTTCTGTATGACTCCCTCTATTTCTTACAGAAACTTAAAGTTAATTCATAGCTCTATAGAAACAGCCATTCTGAAATATATACGCCCCATTTATCGATTAGTCGAATCCTACAGCAACCTCAGAAAAATCACGGACTGCATGAAATACTGTGGAATCATTAGAATTAGTGGTGGCTCAATTTTCGTGGTATTCGTGGGTAGCCCTCCCCCACAAATTTACATCCTCCATGAAAACAAGTTTAGAAAGATTTATCTTTGTTACTGAAACTGAAAACCAACACACCCACGAAATTACATCCCCACGAATGAGCAAAAAACCCACAATCCATGAAAATTAGTCCCCGCGAATTTTAATGATTCCAAAGTAATCATGATAATGTCAAACCCAAATTCCTATAGAAGACGATTTGGCTGTTACTTTTAGCTATTGGACTGATATACTTTAACAGTAATTTAGTGGATTTAACTACTTTTTACAATGATCGCTTTATTAATTTGTTAAATGAAAGTTGTAAATATAAACAATAAAATGCTTTCTTTGATGATTCATATGGGTTATGTGTGTAGTGGTCATTGCAGAAAAAATTTACATAACCCGCTAATGCAGGTTATGTATTTTTTCTGGAATGTCGCCACCTTCATATCCCTCGTGAATCACCAAAGAAGGCATTTTATTGTTTAAAAGACTGTGAAAACAGTATACATTCAGTAAAGCTAACTTACTGGCTCATTCTTCAGTGGTTTGTTATATTTCTAACTGTAAGATAATAAGATGGCTATTATATTATAACAAAATAGGAAAAAGCAGGAATGTCATTCAAGTACAGTTTAATTTTCCAATATGTCACAAGTTGAAGAAAGTTTTGCAAAAGTTGTCTCCCTTTTCAATAAAGCATCATAGACAATGAGATATGGTAAAAATGTAGTTAGTTTGACACAGTGTCACCATTCATTATATGTGTATTTAATTTTGATTGATTTGTGATTAGCACTGCAGAATGAGTAGATGTTGTAAACATTTAAGTTTCACACCTATATAAAACAATTTACAAAATAGCATGTGGATTATGATATAAATTGTATCAATAACTTGTCTACCTGAGAATAAGTAACAATAAAGCTTAAAAAGAAGGATCTGAACCATATCTATTTGATTGCTATTGAATCCAAAATTTCTTTAACAAGCTTGAGATAAGATTTTGTGGCTGTCACTTGGAGGTATACAATTTTGACAGCATGCATGGTGGGCGATTTGGATTATTTAGCAAATTACACAAAGAAAACTTGAGCAGACCAGTAATAATTCTCCGATCCAGTGTTTTGGATAGACCTTAAGTCAGTCCAAATCCTTACACACAACAATAACGCCAATAGGATTACTTGCTGCATCATTATTTCTGTGCTTGTCAGGAATTTAAACCCTGCTAATCAGTTTAAACAAATAATTTTATTTTTCAGAGCAGGCCCATTTCATGAGGACATTTAACGGGGGATTGATGACATTTAACGCGGGGATTGAGGACAGCAAGTGTTTTGTCTAAGGTCAGTCAGCTTTTGAACAAATTCTAGGGTTTTGGGGATTTTTTTTAATCATAAGTCCTGTGAATGAATAAAAGAAACCTATTCTACAGTAGGTTTTGAGAAATGTAAAGGCAGCCAGTGTTTTCACTGATTATACCTGTATTGTAAATAGGATAGCACCATCTTTGTCTCCAATGATGATACATCTAAATGGTTCAGGATATTCCTAACTTAAGGGTCAGGTGTAAGTGTTTACATTAAATAATTTGTTTAGAGAAGTTTCTTTTACAGTTTGATTTAACCCTCATTTTTATAATACTTCAAATTTTGAAAGTGTCCTTCTTTGTTTCATCAAGGAATGAGCAAGAAACTTTGATACATATTAACAAGTTTCCTTTAGATGCATCACATGATCATGATCATTACAGAGATTACTGTACACATCCATTTCTTCATCTACACAAACTCTGTGTTATGACTGCTTTTACATGATCCACAAGCTTCATCCGATTAAAAAACCAAAGTATCAGTCAGTCAGCTTACACAGTCTATGATCAAAGAACAAGTCAGTCTGTTTACCTCAACCTATTCAATTCAATTCTTTTATTCTATCAAAACCATAATTATGAATGGTACAAGAGTTACAAGTTACATGAACTATTTACATACAGTGTATATACCAACAGTCTGGAAGAGCACATCTAGATCATCATTTTTATGAAGAACAGACAATCTCACATACCAGTACTTTATGGATAGATAACAAAGGTGTTTAAGAAGTTCCACAATAAAGTACAGAACTTTAGAGCATTTCTATGAACAAAAAACAAGTTAACATGTTCACCTTATCCTATGTGTATGATCTCATCAAAGCAACAATTTGTCAGTCTACTCCAACCTATGAACAAAGTACAAGTCAGTTTGATCACCTTAAGATAGGAACAAACTAGTAGTCAATCTATTTACCTCAAACTATAAACAAAATAGCCATCATTCTATTAATCTCATCCTATGAACAAAGTACCCATCCATCTGTGTACCTCAGCCTATGAACAAAGTACCCATCCATCTGTGTACCTCATCCTATGAACAGTGTATCAGCCAGTCAATCTATTTACCTCAACCTTCATGACCTTTGAACTAAGTTCAGTTTTAAAAATCAGTTCAACTCATTGGCCTAACAAATAAGCAACGTACTGGTTTGTTCACATCATCCTTTGAACAAAGTAACAGTAATCTTGTTCATCTTATTGGCCTAAAGATATGAACAAAGTACTAATCAATTAACCTGAACCTATGAATATACTAGCAGTGCGTACTCTTGTACCTATATTCATTCCTGTGTGTGAGTACACATACTGGTTCACTGTTCATTAATCAGCTGAGTAATATTACCGGGATAAACACAAATTTTAACAGTGACACTAAGAAGACAAAAATGTGTCATTTGTCAACAAAGCAATAAACTCTAATACACAACAAGGTCTAGACTTTAGTGCTGGCTACAGTAAACATATTGAGTCACAGCAAAATGCAAGTAATTCACCTTTGCATAGAAACTTAGAATGCTAGATCAAAATTAAGTTTGATAACCCTCAACACCTTGTGGAGATTATTTGCTAAAAATCACTGGGAAAGTTTTCTTGAATTTGTGCACAGTAAAGCACTGAAGTTATGTTGCAATGGAGATTGTCTGAGACATTCTGAGGAGGATTTCTCACCTCTCTGTGTGATAAATGGCGAAGGTAGGAATCTGTAGCACAGATGCTGTATACACAGGGATAATTGATGCAATCTCTGTCAGGACCAGAGAGTGGAGATTACAGCTCAATCTCTACTATCATTGATATAGCACCAATTATTGGGAGAACTGACCTTGTGTAGGAAAGGGGAGGGGTGGTGAATATTTTTTGTGTATGAAAGGGAGTGGGTGGGATATTAGAGACTGGTTACTTACAGTGGCTTGTTATCCACCTAGATTGATGAAGTTTGGAAGTTAATCTCATAGATATCATACATCAAAATTACACTGTTAGGAAACAAAGACTCAGAGTAGGAGCAGAGACAGACAGTATTCAGGTTTCTAGCGTAGACATTATCTATTTCAAATGTACCCAGTAGTTATCTTCACTCCACAAAATATGGCCACATTTATTCACCTCTCTTTGATCAGTTTGCAGTTAAATTACTGCCATCATTAAGTATAAGGTTAATTTTCAAAGCACTATAACTGCTGTTGACTCCTTGAGTAGAAAATAAAATTCTACTGAATTTAGAATTGATTGAATTAATTGTAAATTTGAATTTAGCTTAATTGTGAATTATGCTTTGGCGCTTTGCTCCTTTAGTGATATCAATTTAATGACCACGTTTTTTTTTTTATCAGTACTCTTCACCTTGATAAACATTGTTTTTGAAATATATGAATGTGTATTGATTTTTTTTCACAGGGAACAGGTGCTTGCTTACCTTGATCTGAGTCAGCCGAGTGCTTTACAGGAGCTCCAGTCGCCGATCGAGTGTTTAAGGTTAGTGCCTGTTCTACATTGGGAGTGTACACACTGTTCTACAAACATGGCTTTCGAAGGGTTTGTATTATTTTTTTTAAAAGTTTAATTTCATTGTGATGTTTAAATTATCATTCTGAAGTTCAACTTCTTGTTAAAAGATTCATCATCTTGTTAAGAAGCTGAAGAAATCATGTAGAACATAAATTACAGTGAACGAAGAACCTCTGCACACATTCCTCAGCCTGCTTGTGGATGCCTGTATAGAGCACTGTAGTATTTGATTTTTGTGGATATAATATGTTCTATTCAATGACTTTAGTTTTGAGGTGTAATTCAATACACAGGTACATTACTTATGAGGCGCTGTGGACTATTGATAAAATAATCTCCGTAATGTCAATGGTCAGGCACTGTTTACCCAGTATATTTGATGTAGGGTATTTGCTTTCTCTCCATTCAGCACCTCCACCCCCCACCGTCACACACTCCACCCCCTGGGATGCAGGTCTCTGACCCCCAGGCATTCCAATGTCTAACCAGCACTGACAGATCGCTATGCTGTTATTTATCTGCAGAAAGATATTTTATTCAAGTTAGCACATACATCAAAAGGAAGGCAGACTTAATTATTCTGGCAGTATCTCAAACTAGGACTTTATGATTTAATGACTTCTAAGTCTTGTTGCTGAAGTTTTTGAAATTTGACCTTGAGTAAGATTGAGGGTATTGACAAGGCTTGATTGAGTGGCCAGGCCTGAGGGTTATTGCATCCCTAACCTCTCCCCATTTCTTCATCTTTATTGATGCTCTGAAATGATTCAACATTCTGTTCCTGAAGCCTATTGATTTGATTTGATGGATATAGTAAAATCAGAACGGAAAGTCTAATGTCATTAAGCTAACTCTTCTAGTCAACAAGCCTAAATATCAATGAAGCTGGCAAGCAACATTGATCCCTAATAGCCTCTAGTCTGAGTATTTATACATTTGAACTTCGTATCATAAACAACAAGTACATGCAATAAAACAGAGCATGAATGCACACAGGACTTCTTATTTCCCTATCATTGGTAACAGTTACATGGTTTTTCTTATCAGTAGAATTTGACATGATTAAACAACATATTACATACTCCCTGTGGTTGTCTTTTTTTTAGCTGTGCTGGGGTGTTAATTTGTCCTGACAAACTATGCACATTTCCAGGCAAAGTATGCATAAGTAACATCACTGTCAGGCAGTGATTGTATCAGGGAGGACTCCAAATCATAGAACAGCATGTTGCCATGGAAATGTGGCATTGTTCTGTCTAAAACTGATACAAATATTGATTTGATAAATCATCCCCACTAATTTTAATTGCTCTATGGGGAAAAATGACACGATGATGAAATATTGAGAAGGGAATTAACAAAATCTAACATTGTTCTGTTCATAATACACATCATTTCCCCATCAAGATACATGATATACCAGTGCTATTATGAAGTGGTTATATGCCAATTACTTTGTTGAACAATTTGCACTAGAAAACAATGTTATAAATAAAAAAGTTTGTTAAGAGAAGTTGTTTTGGCAATTACTGAAGAGACCTTAAAAGAACATCCCTGTCGAATGGTTTGTGTGAACATGACTCACACTAAATGCATGGCAGTAATTATTGCATTAGTCTGGGGCTTGATGCATCATCTGCTGTTACCCAGGATCTCCAGGAAACGATTGAGATGATAACATTTGATATCATGTATTATCTGTATGAGTTGTCAGAAATATCATGGCCCCTTGTCTTGTATTGTAGGTGTGGCACAGAGCAGGAACCCCTCACCCAGACCCATAGATCTTACAGTGTGTGTTCTCGGTAAGTCATAGAGAGAGAGAAAGAAAGAGAGAGAGCACATTAAAGCTATGCCCTGAAGAAGTAATGTATAGACAGTTGTGAAGTGACAATAACCCCCACTCTATAATCAGTAACCTTCACACCCAGGTGAGGGTCTAGGTGAGATAATGACGGACCCAGTGCCCTGATGTAGGTATCAAGTAGGTAAGACCTGTAATTTGGAGGACAGCAGTCAAGTCTCTCATCCATTTACAGTGGCTGGGAAGAACCTCTGCTTCACAGTCCCACAGGGGGTGAGGACTAAGTGGGCTGGGCCCCTGGAGTCTCTGTGAGTCTCAGAAAGGTCAGAGCCAGGTCAGTGGTCAGGGGTCATCACATTGACAGCAAAATATTGGCTCATAAGGATATATTCATCCACGTGAGTTATAGCCAATTTATTGGTGGTTTTATGTGAAAGTCAATAAAAATGGTGACTTGTGGTAAATCTGCATTGAGTTAGTGTGTTTGAGGCCCTCTGCTAATGTTGGATTTATTTCTGTAGTGGATTGGGAGAAGACCCTTAATCTCTGTGTTTATGTGGTCAGATTGATTTATACTGTGGGGTAGTGAGGCTGGATCCAAACTGTTTTACTGTTAATTACTTGTCAGATGAGGCGGATCAATTTTTTTTATTTGTATAGTGCTTAGTTCAGGTGAATCCAATTGACCTTTTAATTTACACCAGAGGAGAAACATTGGCCTCTCTTCTCCATCTTCTCGCAGAGTACACAACCTTGGTCATCTTCCAGCATCACAATCCAGCTTGAATCAACTTTTTTCTGGAAGGATTTTTTTTATTCTGTTGAAATATTTCTGCTTGGTGAGTGCTTGGATTTCCTCAGTGTGAGGAACCTACAGCAGTTCAGCTGTTGTTGTTATTGTGGATGTGTATACAGGGCGTAACAAAACGAGACTTAGCAATGGCAGACAGGTAAACGCTTCTTTCTTTTTTTTCATCTTTATAAGAAAAATATTTTATCAATGGTTAAATTATTTAGGGGTGAATTGCGATAATTATAAATTTTTTGTTTACAGTATTCTTACAACATTCTTCATGTATTGGTGAGGAGTGATTAACCTAATTTTATTTATCCTTGGGTAATTGTTAACACTCTTAACTGGAAATACACGTACATATAATTTTGAACATTTGTACAACTGATTCATGGTTAATGTAATTAATTTCAGTAAAGTTTTCTTCTGAAATCAAATGATTAACAATGTGTAGAGTCTGCCTGCCAGGTTATGGTATCTCTTATCTCAAAGGCTGAACAATTACCGAACTTCACTTCTATAGACATTCTGATAAACAATTATTACTTTCCAATTTATCTTAAACTATGTTTCTTGTCCTGTTTGGATTCCTGGATAAGATTTAGGAATTTCTTTTGAAATGATTGAATTATTGACAGTATGATTATTAATATATAAATAACAATAAGATCAGTCTACTCATGTATGTCATTATGAATAATATTTAACGCAATATCAATAAAGATGTCATGAATGCGTTGAACTGCATTGACATTCGTCATGTTAGTACAATGTAGTACAGATGTACTAGCGTACAAATTCTAATGCTTCAGTGTCCTTTGTTAGACTAAGTTATCTTCAAGTGTTAACTTTAGCTTGAGCTCTGAAACATCTAAGTTTAATGAAAAACAGACAATAAAAATCAAATCTTGGAAGCATTCAGGATTTAATTTTGTGAAAGTCTTGATGTTTACACAAGCGGACTAGAATGCGGCCCAATTGCGTGTTAGAGATTTGAGGAATGTAAACTGGTGATGGTGGCTGAGGTATATTCGAGGGAGTCTTGTAGCTGAAGAAGTTACATCAAACTTGCTAGATAATTCAGAGGATGGGCAAAGAGGCTTTGTCATGTGGGTTTACTCAGAGAAAGGATGTGGAATTCTGTGAATGGATGGAAAAGCCAACTAATTGTTTCTCTTCAAGATAACGGGAGCTTGATGGCATCGAAACATCCAAGCATGCAGACAATTTGCCAAACTATGAGACTAATTATAACATTTCGTGAGATAAGATAGATTTGGAATCAATGTTTTGTTAGTGGATAGCAATTTTTTGGTACTTTGCTCTTACATCCAATGTTTACCTTGTCCCTGATATAGACTGATAATCAATATTTATTACTTTGAAGTTAATTGAAAACCTATCAAAGAATTTTAAAGGGATCACCAAATTCCAATCTCGTTTAAACTGGTTTCTGTAATGGAACCAGCAATCTTGTACATGGTTTACCAATTTTTTACATGCAATGATGTTATCCTGTATTAAAAGCAGTTGGGTTGTCTCCTTCAGACTTTTAAGTCATTGGTCTGGCATTGTTGTTATGTCATAATGGAGAGCAGGCTGGCTATGGGGCTGTCAGATCTTTTTACCAATATTGTGCCTCATAAATGATTCAGGGTTTGTATTGGTATACCTGCATACCTAGTACTGGTAGCCTCTTGATAGATAATGCACAGGAACATACCCGTACCTTTTAATTCCTTGTAGAAATGTAATAGCTTTGTTCACATTGTTTATGTTTGCCTTTTCCGGGCGGAGCCTGTCCTTGTACGGAGGGTGCAGTGTTCTCTGATCTCTTTTAATGGTGGACTTGTGAAGGCTTTAACAAGAGTACAAATGTGTTATCTGGTAATCCATTGAAGCCTTTGTGTTCGGTGAATAGAAACCATTGTCAGATTAAATACCTATATCAGGCCTCCATCTCTTGCCTCACTCACCTATCACCTGTGAACCTACCTGTCCAGGTATTGAGCATTCTACTTCTGGAAGTCCAGGTTTTATTGAATTGAAGTAAGGTGTATATTGACCTGTGGCAAAAACAAAACTTTGACCTGTATAACCCATGGAGAGGCCTGTTGTTGCTGTGTTAGTCTTTTCTGTTATTGTTGTATTAGTCTTTTATTCTGGGGTTATAAGGTAGTAGTTTTAAACAAATTCTAGTTCAGTCTTGTTCCAGGGACCAAGTGTTAGAGTAATTTATTTAGCAGGAATAATTGAATGAATTTTTCATGTAGGTCACAGTGTGATTGCATAGGTCTTGTAGACAATTGAGGAATTCAAGTGTAGAGTGCGGTAGAGGGTTTAGTTTTGACATGGCACCGGTAGTATTGTCCTGACTCCACAGGTCTAACCCTTGCTGTGTTTCTGGGATCACTGAGGACCCTAGTAGTGTTCCCGAGCTGCTCTTGTTTTCTTGTTTATCAGAGTGTAAATTGTTGGATAAAACAAAAGTGTACAAATCAACGGTAATGTGAATAATGAGAATGTGTCTTTGTAAAGTGAATAAGCAAGACGGTCTTTTGAATGTTATTGTGATGTGTGCAGTGATCTTTGAAATTCTATACCCAATGTCAACATGAATGTTTGTGTATACAATGCTTGTATATGAAAGAGAACTAGGAATTTTTTCATGCAGTGCACTGTTGCTGCATGTTGAAACCATTTAATGTTGAGTGATATCCTTCTCTTGTATGGAGCAACAAAATACTGTTTGATATCATTTTATTAAAATTATCTCTTTCAGACTGAATCTCCATCATGTTGCTGTGGAAACCACTGACCTTTGAGTGTGTAAAACCTCAATCCAGTGATTACCATGGATACCCAGGCCCCACAGTCCGTGTTAGATCACAGATCTAACAAAAAGGAATCTCTGGTGGTCTCTGACCACATCACACGACAAAAGTCCGCCAGTCATCTGAAGAACCAAGAAATCGAAGAGGAGGTGGACGTAAGAATTTCACAGCCGTACAGAACGAGCTTCAGTGCTGTACTTACCCCTGTCAGGGTGAAGAAGGAGCGAAGCCGATCAACTAGTCCGGCTCGCGTGTTAACTTCCAGTATGAAATCCGAACATAGTGCACCAGGGCGCAAAGTGAGCCCCAAACATGTGACATATGATGCCAAAGTTACTGTGAGACATTCAGACTCATATGAGCATGGTACTGAGGAACTCCAAGGGGACGAGTTGAACTTGAGTATTGATCCAGCTTTTGACCCTTCCTTTACTGAATATGAAACCCCAAGGAAGAGTGATTATTCATCAAAGATAAGGGAAATGACAGAGTTGATAGTGAAGGAGTACTCGGACAGTAATGGTGTTGATGTGAGTGATTCTAGTCAAAGTAGTGGGAAAAGAGTGATGGGGAGACAGAATGCAAAAAATGGGTTGTCGAATGGTAAAACCTCCTCTCCACAGAAACCCATTTCCCCAGTGCATCAGTTATCAAAAGAGTATGACCATGACCGAACCGTGAGTTACAGACAGGCCATCACGAATCAGTACTCTGATGAAGTGAAGAAGCTGGCTGAGGCCAAGATAGAGGAGCGGTATCCACCGGGAGCCAGAATCACCCACAATAGCCTGGTCAAAGACGTCAAGGCAGAGCGGTCCAACTCAGTGCCCTCACAACCGGGGAGGGATGGGGGTGGGAGATTGACCCCGACCAAAAGGTCTGTCGGGGGCAGCATCGGGAACTTCTTCAGAAAACTGTCCCCCAGACTTGGCAGGAAATCTCACAAAGACAAAGGCTCTACCTCAAGTATGGACACAACTGGCTCACAGCAAGATGAAAGCTTTTCCAGGAGTAAAGTCCGAAGCTCCTTCCTGAAACTGATGGGTCGCTCCAAACGGAGATCCAGCTCCGGATCCAGGAGCCAGGACAGCCTTGATAACCTCTCCGTGGATAGAGAGGCAGGCTTTGTTCAGGAAGACAAACCAAGCCAAATGTCAACCGCTTCCAACAGAATTCTCAAATCCATTGAACAAAACACCATAGCAGAAAGGGATGTCTACCAAAGATTTAAAGAAAAGCAGTCACCAAAGAGTCCTTCCGAGGATGGGTCCCCCAATCAGGGCGAGGCTCATCGACAATCTCGACCCCAGGCCATGAAGGCCATATCACCCCCAGGGGTAGACAAGGAAAATCTCTCTCAGGCGGACCGTCCCAGCCACGCCGGGGAACACTCGGCCACCAAGCCGTACATCCGTGTGGAACCACCTAGCTCCCTAGACATGCCCCAGTCTCCAAGAGTCCCCCCAACCTTGGCACAGAGTACCAACTCACACCAGGGTTCCGTAGATGACTTTACCCCCAACAACATGGTGACTGGTGAGTAGAGTATTACCTTTCAAACTGTATATTAATGTATCAGGTCTTGATTTAATGTTATGTCATTTAAAGATTTTCTCTATGCAAAACATAGTGTACTGTGTACTTCAGAGGATTAACAGAAATTATAAAGAATTGAAATTATCAGAAATAGAATTTATCTTATAGTCACTGAACCTTCAACACTGGTCAGTATTTGATGAGGAGTCATTGAGGAAATCAAGATAACATTTTATATTTAGCATGTTTAAGAAAGTGTTTCGATGTTACCTTCATAGATTTATAAATATGCCAGTGAACAATTGATTTTATTACACACTTAATATTACCTTAATTGCTTAAGTATTCAAGAAGTACAGGATTTGGGTAGCTTGTTCTGTTTAGTGAGGGTGATTTATGACATTCAGGGGTATTCCAAACATGTATTATTGATGACAAGATTCTGCTCAATCATGCTGAAACAAAGAGGTTTGGTGTTGTGTCTGTGGGAAGACAACTCTGGTATGCCTCTTTCTCACACATTCCACTCACTGATACACGAGCAGTTTCATTCTTTACATGAATAAAATATTTCTGTTATGTATTTGGTGTGTGTTTAGCTGGAGTTATTGGTAATCTTAATTGCAGCCAGAAGTGCGTTTTAATAGGTGATAGATATGACTCACCTGTGTTGTAAGTTACCTTTACATACCTGTGCTCACTGAGATGAAGGTAGAACAATAAGATCTGTATCGGGGGGAAAGGGAGAAGGCTTTTTGGTTCCCTGCCAGCCCAGCTAAAACAAAACAATGTAAAGTGAAGTCCTGTAGCCCAGCTAAAACAAAACAATGTAAAGTGAAGTCCTGTAGCCCAGCTAAAACAAAACACTACAGTGAAGGCCTGACTCTCTCCACTGAGGGAGAAACCACCCTACCCGAGACTGAGTGATGTTCATGACACGACCCCTGTACTGTGATTAATGTCCCCTAGGAACAGTTGATTAGGACACAGCCCAGTCATCGGCCTGTAACACACATTATATAGGTATACATGTCCACAGTGGATGCTGGTCTTCCAGGACAGCAGAAATTCACAAACACTGTCAGATTTATGGACACCTGGTATGTAGAACTTACACAAAATATTTATTAAACTGTGTGTTAGCTAATCAGTTCTATACTGTAGTGTACTGTGTACTGGTAAATAAATGTGTCAGAGGCTACTAACTACATACAGGTACTATAAGTTACACAGTTTTTGGAGAAGAGTGACTATACATTATGGTTGTAGGTTGAGTGACTCTGTGTACCCAGCATGCCTGCATGTATGGTAACTTGAAATGTTTGTTAAGATTTTTCAATTCAATGTTCTGTTTTTGATGGTACATGTACCAGTAAGCAATTTGCATGTGACCAAAAACTTTGGAATACATTACAGGTCACACTTATGATTTGATATAAAGACTTTCATTGATCAGTTGAAGGGCTATCAGGTACTTTAAATGGAGTGGAACCCACACTTCTAGAAAACTGTACCCGGTCTTTGTATACATAATGGCAAGGGGAGAGCTAATACACAATCCTCTATAGGTAATGATTGAAGGTTTCAAGCTTCAACAGATAAAAATAATCTCTCAACACTGCCAAATATTTAAAGCTTTTAGCAAGACTCTGAAAATCTTAAGACATGTTTGGTGCCAGTATTGCAGAATGTGGAAGTGACAGAGGTTGTTAAACATCGTTCTTGGTACGCTTTATTTTATTGTTGAATTGGTTTTACTTTCGAGTTTACAATTAAGAGTTAACAATTAACAGAGATATCTTACAGCCAACAGGAACACAGGGGGTTTTGTATTTATTGTTTTGTTTGGGAAATATTAGACCTATATTTTTGAGGACTCAAGATCCAAGTACTAAGTGTTGACAGTTTTTAATTTCTTATTGGAGTTGCTAATTAATTCTTTTATCGTTACAATTCTTGTGTGCAAACTGGGTAAGGAGTTATGTATCATTGAGATTGTAGCATAGAGTAGATATTTTTTATGTGTTTGTGATACAAATATTGCAGCCGGGAGTGACTCACTTGTAACTGAGTGCTGTGGTGTGCTCTCAGGGCTAAAGTGATGAATTGAGTTACACTGCACTTGTCATGGTGTACTGCAGAGAAACTGTGTTGTAAGTGTGTACACATTGTTCAGTGACAACTACTATAAGATGATGAGTGAGAGCCCTAACTGTTGAACACCAACTAACTGCAGACATCCGAAGTTCTTAGTTTACCCAGGGCAGCAATAACAGGTTAGCTGTGTTTACTGTAAACATACTCCTGATTAGGGAGAATCAGTGAGGCTGTCACACTTTCTGTAACGTCCACCAGGTGTCGAGATAAATAAGCAGTGTGTCGTCAGCCCTAAACTTTAGCAGCTTCTGGACACAGCTACCTGGATCTAGTCCCCAGAGCATTCCTCCAGAGCTGAGAGTCCCGGCCTAATTACAGGTGAGAGAGGGGGTTTATTGCGGGTCCAGGTGATAGGGGGATGGAAACTAAAAGTATTGGGGATTAGTGTAGGGAGGGGAGCATTAGATTATGTCACAGGTGTCAGGGGGTGACATTCCTGTCATAGCAGCTGTAGGTATATAACATTCCTACTGGCTTGTCTCTTAATATCTCAAATATGTCATATTAAGAGGTGTGCAATCCTTAGAAAATTGTTTACTTGTATTATAGGGTATTTTGCATAGTGTATTCAAGAAAAGATGATTTTATCTTGATAATTTAAGGTTAAATGATGCATGACCCCTAGAAAACTTAGTATTATTGCCCAATGCTGTGTGTAAAGTTTTGTTCTGTTTTCAATTTCATGGCCTCGTTACCACCTGTAAAAGAATTACTATCAATATCCCAGATGTTTAATGAAAAAGAAAATAAGTCATGCCTCATTGGGTCCAGAGATAGGCAAAGAAAATAAAAAGTCAACAAATTGTACAATTTATAATTAATTAGAACTTTAATCTACACAAGTCCAGAAGTGCTGACAATGATGTTTTGTGCCTACCTGCAGAGTTAAGGCTACAGTACACTGTGTTTATTGTGAGACTGATTACAATCAATATCAGCCGATTACCCAATAACATGTATCTACACAGCCCCAGTCCACACTGTCAGCCCTGACCAGTAGAACCAAGAATGTTTGGTAACAGTAGCCTTTGGTGACCAAGGGGGCGCCTCACTGACCATTTAACCAATAATTTATTCTAATTAGTGACTGTTGATTTATAATTGGTCCATGTTTACCTGGGGAGATATACAAAGCAGACCAGAGATTTTAAACTCATTAATGGGCTTGATTGGAACTGTTGACAGTTAGGGGCTGATCTTGTTGATATGTGTACAGACGTGTTTTTCATTTGATTTGATGACGTGAAAATGATTTAAAAATTGAATAAGGTTTGTTGTGTGTTTCTGGCTGAATATCAGGATTTAGGCACGGAGCTTTGTGTTCATTGACAGAGAATCGTCTACCCCACAAACTGCTAGGTTTCTGTGTCAATAGTGTACCGTGGTATATACATACATTGCTTTCGTATCAATATTGTACTGTGGTCTTGCGTGAAAAGGATATCTGGAATGCATATCATAATGAGAATGACAGAAATCACAGGTAAATTTTAATTAAATGTTTGTACGTCCTATGTTTATTTTTGAAGAACCTTTCAAGCATCCAGTAAGGACTGCTTAATTGAAATGTGTAGAAATTGATGCCAATTTTCTTTAGCAATCTTTTCTGAAATGTTTTTCTTCTACATTATTACCGTATGTTATTAATGAGTACAGCTAAGGAAAATCAATGACAGCAATAGAAACTGTTGTATTGATACAGAGTGACAATGAGTCAGTGATGGGGATCGATAGAGATATATAGAAATGTTACAGCTCAGAGAGAGAGAGAGAGAGAGAGAGAGAGAGAATTAATTAGCAAGTTAATTACATGAAGTACATAAAAAAAGTTTGAATATTAAATCCAGGAGATTATTGAATCATATGGTAGTATATATCATGACATATATGTTTGCTTGCATGAGTGAATGCAGTATGGGAGATCATTATTCCACACCTGGCCATTAGATCCAATCCTTAGGGACTAGGAAATGAGAGGAGGGGGTCACTGAAAGTACCCTAGGCTTTTCTGGTTTTACCAAACCTTTTAACACACCAGAACTGATAGTTATATATCCAATACACTAATGGAGATAAAAGCTGATCACATTTTAGCAAGTACTAACTGGATGCTAGAAGGAGGTTGCCCCAAAGTTTGAGCTCTCTGAGTACTAGCATTGGAATGGTAGGCCAGGCTTTATTTCAGTTTGGTTCATGGTTGTGATGGTGATTTTACAGATTGGTCAGGTAAAATGTTAATTACCTGTTTTGTTCTTACAATTAGCAGTCAGTTAAAAAAAAATATAGGACAGAAATGGCAAATATCAAATGCCATTTGGTGTATGTCATGGCTTTGAGGGGAGGGGATTGATAAAAAAAAGTCTTTAAAGTTCAAAAGATAGGTAGTCCTCACTGTGTGTTTTGGGATTTTGTGCATTAATATAAATGCTATGAATGGAGATGGTCGTGAGAAGGTAGTTTTGAATCAGCCCCTGTGTGATCAAAGACCGTGACCAATGAGAGCCCTGACGTGGAAGTGACACAGACTCGGTGTTTTCTCTGTCGTAGATCTGTGTAGATATCTGAGGGGACTGTGAATCACTGTGTACCGACTGGCCGTGTGGTGGACGAAGGATGAAGGACCTGGTGTCTGAGTCTGACCTCTGTATGTATATATACTGATGGTACTTAATGTATCAATTAACTCTCAGCTGTCATAACAGGTTACTGGTGAAAGTCAACTCAGGTGACTTTTGTATTAATTGAAGGATGATGACTGTCATATTAGACAGGTCATTCCAGTAATAGCAGTGATAATCAATAACGTATAGGAGTTCTGGAAATGGTCACAAGGACTCAATGAATATGTCTAATAATTCTACAGGGAATTGAAAAGTTTTGGTTTTTTTTATAGAAATTGTCCTGAGTCAGAATTTCCTCTGACAGATTTTGTTTTTCTGCCCCTCTCTGCCCTGCTCTGACCACCCTTTGAACCCTGTGTTTTGGTTTTTAATTATTCAATATGACCCCATCTTGCTAGCCTCAAACATCAAACTCTGTAACTTCCCTGTTGGTCTAGTATATCAAGATACAACCAGAGAGACCAACCCCGATACAGAGAGCAATATACTGCTTCCTACAGGCCACCTGATTGCTTGTATTAAATAGTTCTGGTATTATGAGTTCCTTAAATTGTTGGTGTATATTCTGATAATGTGCAAAAAACCCCCAAATTTCTTGTAACCAGCTGTGGATTAAAGCGGTGGAGTATTTTTTGTGCACTGCTGATCTACACTGTGCCCTGCTCTACTTGTTTCCTGTTAACTCGATACTCAGACGGCATGTGCTTGCCAGTCAAGATGAACCAGTCAAATAAGAAGTGATTTGGAGTTATTGTGGACGATTTGTTGTGTATTTATTCCATTATTCCAAGCACCTGATTGGATTGGGTGAGTAGGGTATATTAAGTGAATTGGATATAGTTTTTAGCCAATTTCCTCTTTTAAAAATTGTCTCTATTACCCATAAATTTGAAGTCTCTTTAATGATTCCAACCATTAAAGAACCTCATTACATTTAGTTACCATGCCACAGAAAAATTCGATTGTCGAATGAAATTTGAAATTTCTACATATATTTGTCTGTAGTTGACAAAAAGGAAATTGAAATCTTCCCTAATGCTAAAATCAGTTGATGTATACAGCCCTTGTTGATTAAAAAAAAGAGTTCCTTCATGACCACTGTAAATGGTTTTTATGTTATTGTTTATTCATTCTCCCAATGTAACAAGATTTCCATTTCCTCATTAATTATGTTGTGAATTATCAATCCCAGTCGGAGTTGTATGGTAATATAATTCATGCTGCACTAATGTCCATCGTCAATATATAAAATGCAGGCTCGGTTTCATTTGGAGAGGAAGTTATTTATCTCCCTGCGACTGTACACAAACTGAGAGTATTGGAAAGTGTTTACAAGGAATTCAATACCATTTCTGCCTGGTATGGAGTCCAAAGGTTCACAAGGTTAGAGCTATTAATCTCTAATTAATTACTGGACTTTAATGACAGGTGTATATGTGTCAGCACCTCATTAAACCCTATATTACTGAGATGATGGCAGGCCTTCAATATGTTTTGTGCACCTGCACGTTGGGCTATTGTGCGACAGAACCCCAGTGCAAGGGTTGTGATAGTTAGGGTCATCTAGCAGTTGTTGTTATCTAGGTGTACAAAACTAGAAAAGATTATTTTATGTGCTGCCAAGGGGAAGTAATACTGTCTAAGCAGGATTACATCTAAGCATGTAATGTGTTGTTTGACAGTGACCCTTGGGTCAGGGCATGTAGACGTACGGAAGTCATGAGACTCGACATACTGCAGTTACTACTCATTATCAGAAGAAAACGCACAGAAATGAAAGTAGATAAGCTAGGGGAAATCTGTCCTTCTGAAAACAACGGAAAAGGAATGGAAAGTGAGTCATATAGCTGTACAGGTATTTAATATCACAATATCGATACATGCTCAGCATCAGCTGGGTGTGGATCACTGAAGTTGTTTGTGAAGATGTCAATCTGTGACAGGCTTACCACTAGCCGTCCTGTGTAAAGAAATCAGTGTGTAATTTCTGTGTTTGAATATTGATCAGTCAATGGCTACACAAACCTGTGTTACTGCAGGCTGTTGTTGCATACCTCTGATCTCAAACATTGATTCAGACACTTGTTGCTCTACATCAAGGTGTAGCTTTCTTCTTATACTCGTTAGCCGATTCCTTTTGACATTGCTACTTCAGGCATGTATTACAGTGTTGCTTTCTATATTGCTAGAACTCCTTGGACATTGCTGCTTGACGCTCCTTTTAAGGTGTATTCTGTTCGAACATGTTGAAGGTGTTGCATTCTATGTCTCTCAGATTCCTTCAGAATTTGATTTCATCACTTGTTGCTTCACATTCTGTTCAGACATGATGAAGGTGTTGAGTTCTATGTCTCTCTGATTCCAACAGTTTTGACCTAGTCTAGCGTAGATCACTCAGTCGATTTGAAATAAAAATCACTTACTGCTAATGACAAAATGGATATCTGGGGAAAAGAGCGACTTGTTTCGGGAGATTACAAGGAGTTATTGGAAACGCCAGATCTATGTGACAGTTATCTAGCTGAGTTGTTTCTGTGGTTGAAGCTATTTTAAAAGGCTTTTACCCTCCTGGTGCAGGGATCGGATATAAAATTCATTTGTCTTGTAAGGAATGCGCTCTTCCCTTTTTAATGTCTTTCTGTTAAATGACTTTACTGTAATTCAGTGTGATGCTTTAAGAGACTTGCTGTTGTGGTAAATAGAGGGATACTTCACAGAGAATTGTAATGGCTGACAGTAATCATTCAACTGTGTTTCTTTTGTTTTCCAGACAGTGAAGCTTCTAGTCAAAGTGGATCAAGCACCAACCCCAAGCAGCTAGTGTCAACACGAAGAGAGAGTCCAATCAACTCAGAGAGTGCGCTCAGCCCCACCTCTCTACCGGGCGATCATTATACCGGCAAAGTCCGCGCAACCTCAGAAAATGGGGTCTTATTCTCAAGTATGCCAAAACTCGGCTCCAAAGCCAGCACTGACTTTAAAGATTGTAGTAAAACCCCGTCGTATCTGAAACTGAGTTGTGCAGTGAGTGGTTATGGGAGATACAGCCAGTACAGTTCCTACAAGTCTATAGAGAGACGCTCACCCTACTCTAGTTGTTCTTCTTTACAATCTGACCACAAGTCAGTCACTGACATGCCTGTTACCAGAGTGATCTCCCCTATGAGGCGGACTTCGGCCTCGAACAGTAATCTGGAGCTTGGATTAATATGTCCCCAGCCCCTAGTATATGACAATGGTCTTGATTCTAATGGAAGGTCGGAGGCCGGACCGAGTGTGCTAGCTGATGACCGCTACCCCACAGGGGACAGACAGCAGGTGAGTGGATGCATCTATAAGGGGATATCACAGAACACAGACTGCATGTAAATCGATACTATACAGGTACATGTATTTCCAATTGGGGTGTCTGTAACTTGAGATAGATATACAGGTACATGAGTTTGAGATAGATATACAGGTACATGAGTTTGAGATAGATATACAGGTACATGAGTTTGAGATAGATATACAGGTACATGAGTTTGTTGGTTGGGAGTACATGTATAGTGGACAGAACAATGTTAGACAAAAAGTTCTTTATATAAAACAAAATGTAAAATTTAACAATACATTCCATACCTAAAATGGAAAAATTTGTTACTATGTTTTAATATCTATAATTCAAATGAAATTTGTCCTTCTATGGACAGTAATGAGATTCTCATTGATCTGTTGAACTATAACCTGATAAATGACAATTGTCTATTGACCTGTTGAACTATAACCTGATAAAAGACCATTGTCTATTGACCTGTTGAACTATGACCTGATAGAGGACCTGTGTCTGTTGCAGGATGGGGATTACTTTTTGAGGATCACCCAGCAGTGGGAGGATAGACTGTTGTCTCACTGTCAGCAGATAGAGGGGGAGGTCCACAACCCCAGCATCCCAGAGGATGGTAAGTAATAGTGTGTGTATATATACATGTATATATATAGTACAGATCGGGGGGAGGGGGTTATAACAAAGACTGATGCTCACCCAGCATCCCAGAGGATGGTAAGTAATGGTGTTTATATATAGAACAGAGGGGGGGATAAAACACATTGATAGACCAAAGGAGGATGGTGATGATAAGTAATGGTATTGTCTACATGTAGTTTATCTATAGACCCGAGGATTGAGAGAGTAATATATACTGGTAGTACAGGTTATTGGGAGAAGATAAATTGAACCCAACATTCTAGAGGGTTGTAAAAATTACATGTAATATCACCTTACTAGTTAAGGGCTGATACATAAACAAAAGCCACATACAATACTTTTTAGCATCACTTAGACTTGGCATATAAATTGTCAAACACGGCCCCAGAGGATGTTAGACATAACACGGGGACACATCAGAAATTGACATACTGTACTTGTATGTACCGGGGGTTATGAGCAAAGTTTATTTTTGTCCCTGCAGTTGTCAGAGTATGAAACAGTGTAGTCAATGCAGAACTTGTCCTCGGTAATTCAATGCTCAAACTTGGCATATTTATAGAAAGTCTAACATGATTTTAATTACAAGGCTTCACAAGAGGCTAGCAAGAATCAGTAGTGGAATTTAAGAAGCTTAAACAATATATGCAATGGAAGTGTAGTTAAATTCCTGTGTGATTGTGTAGCTATGACCCTTGTATGCAAAGCCATATCATGTAATGTAGTGGTCTTTGACCAAAGAATAGGAAAATGATCATGCAGCTTATCAGACATCTTAAGCAATATCAATCATGTTATTTACAAGTTTACTTTTATGAGACTTGTTCTAGATATCAGATGTCACATAGCATTGTGCATGGTTCATATTTCAAAGACTGCCCACAGAAATATTGGTATGAATGTTCACTCAACATGTACATGACACATACAACTAACAGCTGTTTCTCTCTTTTACAGTACGAGGTAAAATTCGTGCAGCTGTGGGGAAGGCTCATTTGCTGATCTCCCAGAAATTCAAGCAGTTCCGTGAACTCTGTGCTGAGCACATGGTGAGTTACTGCCCCTGTTACGATCACACACTGGACACAGGTCTCCTATAAATCTGTAATCTACATGTATTAGAGCTGTATTTTGCAGCCTGTGTTGAATGTTTGAGGCTTATTATTACATCACCAATCAACACTTCACTGATTAAAGTGGTTATGTCTATTATGTGTACCCCGGTACATATGATAAAAAAAAGTTGTACTAACAATCTAACATGCAACATGAAAATATATTTGTAAACTAAAGGCTCAAATATGAGGATCGTTTTTTAACAACAAATATTTCCTTTTTTGCAATTTTAATATCTTTAATTCACTGGATAAGCTTTACTCTTCTTTTCAATATCTTTAATTTACTGGATAAGCTTTACTCTCAGACTAGGTAATTTTCCTTGTTAGATAAGGCCCAAGTTTTTACAATATTTGACAAGAAAACATTCATTCTGTTGGACTTAAAAGGCTTCATTCAGACGGGTTTCCTCAGAGATAAGATCAGTAGTATGGGGAACACGAGAGATGTCCTCCACAGAAAGCAGAGACATAATTGTGGCTGATATCTTTGTGGATCTATGTGTAAAGTCTCTGAGCGTGCACTGACCCCTTTATCTGTATTGTTTCCATCTAAGTAACTCAGGAAATCGGAGTCCTGCACTTTTTATTTAAAGTTTAACAAACATGATGTACACACGGTAAAGGTCATGTCACAAAAATTATTGGTAAGTTTTGATGTTTATTGACAGTTGATTTGTATTGTAGAACCCATCGGAGGATGGTAAGGTGTTGAAGTGGGCCGACCTGCAGGGATTCTGGGATATGATCAAAATCCAGGCAGACAATATCGACGATCACTTCGCTGAACTCGACCTGATGAGGCAGAATGGGTGGAAGGAGTTAGCAGCTCATGTAGGTCTCATTGGGCAACAGTTACAATTCCAACTTATAAAGTATCATCTCTACCTCCACCAGATATTAAATTATACACCCTCCTCACAACCAAAACACCTTTGGGCCCCACCTACCATTAGAATCAAAATTATAGGTTTTTACTCAAATTAAATTTTGAATCAATGGACCTCGAGCATTTTAAATGAAAGCTCACTCAAGTAAATTAAATAAAAAAATAAGAACACAATGCTAATTGTATTGACTGAATAACATGAATAAGGCTAAGTGTTTTATTTCCATTTTTTTTTTTTTTGCATTTATATGAGTCTATTATTGAATAGTTCTGAGTGAAATCGATATTGTTACTCAGCCTACATAATCTGATGACAGGGAAATTAGGTCGCAGTGAAAGATGGAAGTATTAGGAGTTATTGATTTTTACCAATGGCTCTAATGCATAATAAGGTCCAACAGACTTCAAAACTATCAAAACAACATCAGGGGTGTAAGCTTAATTTGACAACCTGCTTTTCAACCAAAAAAGCAGCATGACCAGACAAATGGTATGAAGTGTATTATTTACATATATTGAGGTCAAAGGTAATCCCCCAAATCCAGATGTCTTTATAAACTGATGTGCGTGCCCCATGAGTGGTTCAGATATAAACATAAATTAGATTCTGAGATTAAATTGAGCGGACATTGTAAGCTGATTAGAGATGTAAAGATATAAAAATTAATAATGGGCTACTTCAAAGCTTCTTTGTACATATGGGGGTTTAATTCTTTGTGGTTATGTGTGAAAGAATGTCTGAATGAAATCATGCATAAGGGGTTTAATCAACTAACTGATTGGTCTTCTGACAAATGTGGTTTGATAATACAAAAATAAACATTTAATTTTGGCTAACAAAGATAATTTATGAAGACAGTTTTGTGCATTAATAAAAAGTGTCTAAATATCAAGTAAAATGATTGAATCAAAATTGTTCATATATTTAAATCATTTGTTTGATGTTAAAAATAGTACATGTATATGTTACTTTGTATTTTAGTCACGAGGCAGTTCTATCAACTCCAGCCCAAAGTCTGGAAGCATATCCCTAAGCAACGGAAGCACTCCAAGTGGAACACCAGGGTCACGCAGGAAAGCTCCCAAAGCCAAGGACACTCCAGAGTCTTCCCCCGAGCGAACCGAAAAAATGAAAGCAGCAGCAAAGGCACGTGAGGATGCACGCAAAAAAATGTTGGCAGACAGGCGAGCTGCCATGAAACAAAAACCAAAACAGGACGATGTGGAAATCTTTGTATCCTGAAACAAAGACAAAACAAACGACAGAAAACTGCCAAATTGTTAAATATTCTGAAGCAAGTGTTGGTGCCATAATATGATGAAGTTTTCATTTTGAAGTGAACTGAGAAGACCAAAAGGATTATGTGATGTTTGGGGGGAAAATGAGTATCCCATAATGCACCATCTTGTTCACTTCTACCTCCCTGACAGAAGAGCAGTTGTAATTACTTGTACATGAATAATGATGTTTACAATGTGCAATATTAGTGAATTCCATGATATCATTCACTGCATGTGTGGAGCAGTGAGTACCTCTAAGGGGTAATTTGATCGCCACATTGGGGATGGTGGTCAGTTTTTATAGCACGGATGTACATGGCAGCAGTCTATGGGCTGTTTGAACATAATACAGGTATTTATTATGCCGTATGTGCCAAGAAATCTTCGGGTTGAATTTTATAGCAAGGTCTGTAAGTGTCTCCCCCTGGGGAGCTTATTCTGATTGTTCCTTTATGAACCATACTTCTTATGGCAGAATTAAAGGAATATATGCAATTCTAGTCATCAGATTGAAACAATCAAAGAGCCTTCATCTGATACAACAAGATAGTGGGTGTGTAAAACACGCTACCAATCTTAGAATTTATTTATGCCTTGCTCTTGGAAACATGAAGAACTCCTTTGAAAGCTTCATCGTGACACCTTCAGACTCTAAACTTTCAAAAAACTTTCGCACTTCGAATTTTCCTTTGAAAGATTAAAGTCCGAGACACATTTAGCTCACTTATCTAATTTCTAAGAGTAAGGCAGATTCCTTGCAGTCAATACAAGGGGGGTAACTCTGGCATAAGAAAACTAATTGCTTCCTTTCGTATCACAGTGACACTAGTAGTCGTTGATGTTTATTTATAATTCATGTGTCTTGCTTACATTGTACATGTTTTACTTTTCAATGTATACATTTACTGTTCTCCATAAACAAACTGTTGTGAAGTGAGTTGTTCATTTCAGCGATGTATCTTTTTATGTTGTATTTAAGCATACTTCTCATTCAGAATCAATGATACTTTGTACATGTACCATGTATGTATTTGATAATGTAGATGTCAAACTTTTTTTTGTTGCTTTTTTGCATGCTTTTAGATATTTGAATTGACTTGTTACTTTGACACTTTTAATTACAGATTTTGTTAAGCAATTACTGTTTTAAACCTGTGACAGCTAGTATAATGGAATTATCCGAATTGTGATGTAATCTTCTCAACATCAGTAACGAATCTCATTGTTTTCTAACGGTCATCTGTTATTTATTTGTTACTTGTTAAGGGGTTAAATTTGTTTTGTATTGAATTCAAGCTGAGGATTGTGTTGTGAATTTTCATCAGTTAAGAGTCTGAACATCAAGTTTAAAAAATCATCTCACAAGTTCTGATTGGTTGGAACATGTAGCCTCATTTGCAACTCTTTCATGTTGACCACAGAGCCAATGAATGAAGAACAAAGATATTACAGTCGAAACATTTTTCTAAGAATATTAAATGTTGTGAATTTGGAAAGTATTTGTTATTTGATGTTATGATAATCGCAGTGCCTATTATTTCATTCAATAAAATGTTACTTAAAATTGCAATGTTATGTTTTGTTATTCTTTTAGCATCTAATATGTTTTACGGTGCTGTGTTGCGAGCACAGGAAGAATTACACATACCTTGCATCATTGTCAACTTAGTGATATTTTGACAGTTATCATTTATCATCAAAGAATTTTATTTTTGAGAGAGAGAGAATTATATAATATTTATAAGTTTTAAAAAATACATAGACTTGCTTTCCCTAAAACCGTTCTTTACTTTTGGAGAAAATTGATCAGTCTGTAAAATGTAAATTTTTTTACTGAAAGTTTATTTTGGCATACGTATCCGTGCCCCTGTCCCTGTTTGTAGGTGTGTAATTTCCCATTTTCCAATTTAATGGTTAGAAAATATGCAATATCTGCATAGCAGAGATTTTTTTAACTGTTTATTTTTTCTCTGCATTCTTTATTATTTAGTTCAAAATGACTTCTTTAAATTTTTAAATTCTCCCTACTTACTGTTCATGCACGAAAAAATTAGCTTAACTCTTTCTTGTATATATAATTATATAATCTCTATCAAAATTTAAAAAAAACACTAAAATAACCACACATCATCTAAGGCAGGTACCGAAGTTTATACTTTTTTTATGAAATAGAGCATGCATTATAGATGTTTGATCCACCTCTAAATTTATCGCGGGAAAACTAGGGCGAGATCACTGTGACGTCACATGTTCAAATCTATATTCATTTGTTTACGTATCTCGACTCGATACGAAGGAATGGAAGCGTGTAAAAAATCTCTTGGGCCTCACCAAAGCTAGTCTCATTCAACCAAACGCTCGGCTGTCTCCGTAAATCTCCGACGAGCAGAGATTTACGGAGACAGCCGAGCGTCTGGTTGAACGAGACTACACCAAAGCTTGTGCGCTACTCAAAACTTGTCTTCAAATCTCAAGGCACCGTTATATAATTACTATATAGTTCAATGTTAGCCATTTTTGGCATAGCACCAAGGGAAAAACCATTAGAGAGCTGCTCGCTATTAGGAGGGTTTGATGGTAGTGGCCATTTTTAGACTATATTGATCTCCTTAAGAAGAAAAGCCTTATATAAAGATAAAGGAAAATTATGGTGGCATATCTCTGCCCCTTGTGTGCAAGTTATTTTTCTATCAAATATGTCAACATGCAAGATAAATATGTTGACATGCAAGATAATTATGTCAACATGCAACATAACTATGTTGACATGCAAGAAAATTGAAATGAAATTAGAATTTTAAAAATCTCAAAAAATCTCAAATATCGCCTACATGTGACATCCAAGATGCTAGATGCTACCTATTTATGTCGACATGCAACTTATTTATGTTTACATGCAAGATAAATGTGCTGACATGCAACTTATTTATGTCAACATGCAAATTCTCTATGCCGACATGCAACTTATTTATGTCAACATGCAACTTCTCTATGTCGACATGCAACATATTTATGTCAACATGCAACTTACTTATGTTTACATGCGAGATAAATATGTTGACATGCAACTTATAAGTTGTATGTCAACATAACTAAGTTGCATGTCGACTTAAATATGTTGCATGTCAACATATTTATCTTGCATGTTAACATAACTAAGTTGCATGTCGACATAAATAAGTTGCATGTCGACATAAGGAAGTTGCATGTTAACATAAATAAGTTGCATGTCGACATAATATGTTGCATGTCAACATATTTATTTTGCATGTTAACATAAATAAGTTGCATGTCGACATAAATAGGTAGCATCTTGGATGTCACATGTTGGCGATATTTGAGATTCTTTTAAGATTTGTTATAATTCTTATTTAATTGCAGTTTTCTTGCATGTCAACATATATATGTTGCATGTTGACATAACTATCTTGCATGTCAACATATTTATCTTGCATGTCGACATAGTTAATAGAAAAATAACTTGCACACAAGGGGCAGAGATATGCCACCATAGAAAATACTTAAAGGACTACTATGTGATTATTGTAGTGAAATTTGGCCCCCATACAATTCACCATTTTTTAAAAAGTGTTTCAGGTACATTACATTGTAATTTGTTGTGTAATTTTTATATAGAAGAGTTGATGTAAAATATATTTTTTTTTACCGATTTATTTGATTTATTTGCACTCACTGGCAGTATATGATGTCAGAAGTGACGCTATTTCTATAATACAATCAAAATCAGTCATTTATTGAAATTTTCCTTATCTTTTATCGAATGGGAAATATTGTCACTTTTTGTCACTTATAAGTACGGTACTGGATAAATACATCTTTTGGTGAAAATATTTTGTTTGTTCAAGCAATCGCTCAATGTTTTCTCTAAGAAAAAATGCTTGAAAACAAGCAGTTTTATGCAAAAATAGTGGGAAAAGGGAAACTTTATGTCATATTTCTAAATTGTGGGGATTTATAAATAAAAAAATAAATCTAAACACTCAATATTTATTTATCACATGACAAAAACAGGACTATTCCTTTGTAACAATCATTAAATTGAAGAAGTACTGTATACATAGTTATTAACACCCCATGTTTTTCTTGCCAAATCCAAGTTGTAAAAGATTTCTCCTTACTCAATACACTCCCCCCCCCCCCCCCCCCCCCCGCCCCCAACTCAAATGTGGTCAAAGAGAAGAAACTCACAATTTTCATTTAGCCCCATTTTAAATAATTAGGAACGATATTAAAGGAGAAAATAAAATAGGAGTGAAAATTTCCTAGTATACAGTATCACAATTTTCATCTTTTCTTTAGAGTCTGCCGACTTTTGCACATAATATAGATATATAATGTACAAAAATAATTTGACAGTATCTTAAATAGATATTTTAATAAAGTGAAATGATTAAAATAATTTACAAGTAGATACAGCTTCTTCTTAGACTCAGACACAATACATAGATATTTCAATTTCCAGAAAATTTACCATTAGACGAAAATCATTCTACATTGTACATGTATAACAACACATGTCATCTGGCTTTCAAAACAAAAACAATTTGTGTTTGAAATTCTAGTCAAAAATTATCTGTAGTGAAGATAACTTTCATAAACAATGCCAGAGACATTACAATTGGAATGATTAATTTACTAGGATTTAGATCAGACACTATTGGTGTTAGAGTTAATTCACATTTTACAACACCTAAAGCTTGGTAGTTCTCAATGTAAAGACACATTACGGTGTCAATCTTTGACAAAGCAATCAATAACACTGATAACTTATCTTGAAATGAAATAAAAAGTAGAAACCAAATTATAGAAATGAAAGTAATATGATACTGGTATATTTACAAAGCAAAACAAAGAAATTTTTGGATGACAATTAAAACAGAGATGTGATTTTTCCGTACATAAACAGATTCTTACAGATTTGTAAGTCAAATTGTTAGTTCTTGAGATCAGTGCAGATTTAATTTCCTCCGCTTTCTTCCTCAGCCAATCACATCATTGTTAAAACATCACATAAGATTGGCATCAAGTAAAAACAATCAAATTCCAGTAATCTTTTACTTCATCTTTACAAACTTCACAAAAAAGCTCTTACTGGTATTAATATGCAATCTAAGATATTCCTAATGTCAACCGAGTACACACTTAACAGTAATTTAACTTACAGTAATGTTGTTTTCCCCGGCAAGCTCAAATAAGACTTGACAGGGAATCTTTGAGGACCACAAGTTCAGATCAGAGATAATAACCATCTTTTAAGTCATTGACAAGAGATTATGGTATGTGATACATGTAGGACTGTACAGAAGCTATTTTCCACAATGTCAACTTAAAAATTCAAGCACAGGTGCAATGACTGATAGATGTGCAATTTTGGTGAGAAATCTTATTAAAAAAAAATGATCCATTCACAAATTATATTTGCTTTGGTTTCCATGGTAAATGATAATTCATTCCATGATTATTCATATTTCACATGTCAGTCAGTCACCACCTGATGACTTTGTTTTGTTTTACAATAATTTTTCTATAAAACAACACTAAATTTCTACAAGGTTCATCTCATGATACAAGTTATTCCCCTTTAACTAACATGCACATTTATACAGGTAGACCTTAACCCAACAAAAGTAACAGAAGAAAAAGACAATATATATATATATATAAAATGGTCAACATACTCACATCAAATAACTGTACAGGTAAACATCTTACAATGTACAAAAGAATGCAATCTCAAATGATATTACATGTCTGTAAAAAAGATATTTCAAAAATCAACAGTGAAGATGATCTGGTCAACAACGAAATCATGAGACAACTTTTGAAAGTACATTTTATTGCTATATATGACTTGTACCTAGTACAAGTTAATTTGGTCTCAAAACATCATTTCATCAACAACGAAAAAAGGAGTCAATCTCTTGTAAAATGTTAGAACGGTTCATCAACAACAACTGGATGTAGCAACATTGGTGTATTACAATTCAAAGTGATGGTTCCATGTCCGATATCAGAATATGATATCAAAGTGGAAGGTACCGTATATCCAGTTTTTTTCACGTGTCACAAAATTTGCGAAAATGAGGAAATGATTAGCATTTTAATTTCCGTCAGTCAGTTTTTGCGATTTTATATTTCTATTAGTAAGAAAATAATACAGAATAGAATTTCTGCGCATTCAAAATTTTGCGATTTAAAAGAGATTGCAAAGAAAGTGAAAATTAGATCATCACGAAAATTACCAGATATACAGTAATTGTTTGATATTTCATTAACAGTTGTGGAATGACAACTTTTCTTCATTAAGAATAATGTAGAGCAAAGTGCAGGTGTTTCCATCAGGTATTTTGCCATCACACAGAATGCAAAAAAAGAAGAATCCAGGGCGAAGACCAGTTAATTTTAAAATAACCATAACCAAAAACATATTAACCTTATTCTATTGAATCTTGCCTGTGAAATTTAGATCATTTTAATGAATCTAATCACTCCATCTTAACCATGCCCATTCAGTTTTGATCTTGCCTATTTTAATGTTAGCTCTTTCGCTCTCTCTATGTTACTGTGTAAAGGTAATTTTTTTTCAAAATTAGTTTAAAAATTCCAGTTTTTCAAACTGTACACAGATATTTACAATGTATGTGGTTTTACAGACGATTTTTGTTCAGCACTCTGCTGCCTTTGCTTGCCCCACTGAATGTTTCCATAAGGATCAATGGCACAAGATTTCAAGACCGGAGATTGGTAAGAAAGTTTAAAGCATGTATTAAGAGCAAATATAATTTGAGGGAATAGTTTTGGCAACCAATGAGATCCAAACTCTACAGCTGATTCAGCAGCTACTTAATGATCCAAGTTAAACAAAATATATACCATTGTGAAAATGAAATGCTATGACCATTTAATAATGACCTGAATATGGACCCAAATGGCCGATCTAAAGAAGCAAACTATACATGTGGGAACCGTTAACTCATTAAAAAGTAGTAGCTGTCCCAATACAAGGTCTTTAAATATAAATTTGGCAGCTATTAAACCAGTGATCAATTTTTTACAAGTTGGATAAGTGCAGAAAAAAAATAAAAAATAGCACTGTACACAAAACGTGATATAACCGATCAAGTAGTGTTTCATAGTTTACTAAAGCCACTCTGGTCAGACATGATGCAATACTGGGTGGGGAGCAGCAACTTTTAATACACATCCCCAAAAACCATGGATTGTGACTCCGCAGTAGCTTACAAAACACAAATACAATATTACTCACACAGAAAGACAGCAGAAGTGGGCATATGGTGAAAACAAAAATAGACTAAAACAGCGAGGGCGAGATTCCACGAGCACAATCTGCCCTGTACGAAATGGACATGGTGAGTACAGCACTACTGATGTACTCAATAGCAGGAGTATATGTTAGTGCTATATGTTGAGGACAGTCAGAGGAGAGATGGTTCAAGTACTGTAAAAGTGGCTATTTATGCTGATGGTTAAGTACATGCTTTAATAGTGAAACAATACGCGTGGGTATTAATACACGGATGCATGATAGACCACACTTATGTTTTGACTTAATTACCATATGCGTGGGAATTTCACGCGGTTTAAAGATAACTGCGTAACTAGTGTAAATTTCCCCATGCGTAAATAACTACTTATACATTACATGAATGTAAGACAATTTTTACATGACAACAGTCCAAAGTACTACTGTACAGAACAAATTAACAATGATCAGACAGACAGACAGACAGACAGACAGAGACCACACATAACAATCTCAGCCAGACCCAACCACTCCGCATCCATCAAGGAAATCAGCACACGAATTGTCAACAATAAATAAATAGAATTACTGCTCCCGTAGGGATGTTTAGTACAACAATACAACATTGAAGTCGAGATTAATTAAGTGATTTGTAAGACATTTGCTTAAAATGATTACTTCAGTATACATCCTTTGAAAACAAATTCTACTAACAATAAACATTTATAAAACAACAACTTCATAATAACAATAAATTTCTCTGCTAAATTGCTGTTTTAGAAACACAAACATATACATTCTGTGAACAAAACAGATAGGTAACGATAATAAAAAAAAACTCAGCTGCATCAAGTTAAATAAAAATGGTTCCCTTTCAGCCCTGACACAGTAAAACAGCATGATCTGGTGCATACAACTTCTGTCTATAAGTGTCCTGGGTAAAGTTCATGTGTAAGACTCCAGTTCTAAATAGTCAAAACCCAACAGGTGAACTCGGCCATCAGCAGTAGGAACTCGGCCATCAGCAGTGGGAACTAGTGTTGTTGCTGCTCCCTGAGTTTTTGATTCGGTTGAAAATGTTTTTGAGCCCAGAAGGCTTTTTCTCTTTTCTCTGTTTCTTGATCATCGAGTCTGGACCCATGGAGGTGATATCAGTGTGTTCCATGGGGTCCGATGAGGGGTGCTGGGTGGGGACAGACCCCCGACTGACCAGGCTAGAGTTGTCCATAGAGGACATCGAGGAAATGCTGGCCGAACTGTCCGAGGCCGGGAGATGACAGAACTCGGACAGCTCTTCTCGGACGTTGGTGTTACTTCCCGCGTGGAAACCCAGGCCCCCGGAGGAGGAAATGTCTGACGATGGCTTGCTGGGGGAGGACGATGAGAGGGAGGGCGAGGAGGATGCAGAAGCCATTGTCTTTGTGCCATATCTACAAAAAAGAGGATCTCATGAAATATCAATCAAACCGATACAAAGGACTATATAGACTTGTATGATCATGATCTTAAATTGCCTAACAAAATCAACATCTTAATTTAAATGTTCTTGATATTTTGATTGCAAAAATTATGTTAAATTTTGAAAACTACATCAAAATATATTCATTAAAAATTTACACCATATATTGCTGTTAGCACTAATTTAAAATAACAATTTGAAAACTATAAAAAATCCCTGAATTACTTTAACTTGGCTGAGTACAGTTCGAGTGCGCAAGACTTTACACATCTTTTTATTTTCATGCAGCCATGAGTGCGAAGTTATAACTTTCTTTTGTAATGTGTTTTTATGCAAACTTAATGTTATATGTAACGCTTTTTAGTTAAAAAATAGCGAATTAAAATAGGAATTTATTGACAGAGCATTTAGAGAAACATTTCAGCATTTTAAAAGTGTTATTTTGTTAAAAATTGATTTTAATAAGCCCATATATACCTCAATATGCCAATTTTTTGGGGGGAAAAAAACGATTAATATATACCGCAATATGCCAATTTTTGTGGTAAAAAATTGTTTTTGATATTACCGGTATTCCTGGACCAAACCACGAGGTAATCATTTTTTAAAATTTCATCATTTTTGACTTTTTACAATATTTTTCATATATTTGAAAAAAAGAAGAAATCCCTATAGCAGAAATACAAAAAAAATAATGGATTAAATGTCAAAATTTTGCATTTTTCAACAAATTCCCATAGGGTCCCATAGTAAAAATTGATAACTTTCGAGATGACCCCCTAGGGAATTGGGGTGGTAAATAAATATTTTATTGATCTAAAAATAATTAATATAGAATTAAAACTACGGTACATGTAAGAAATTTCATAAAAATATCTAGGGTAGAATTAATAAGACTCTGCCTCATTTAAAAAAATTCAATGTAGATTTTTGGTGGCCAAAGTTGACTCTCATGATATTTATTCCTTTGCCTTTAAGTTCCATGAATCTCTAAATCATCACAGGTTACTTATTTTCATTTTTCTCCTGCCCCTGAGACAGGTGTGTGGTGGTACCGACCCTGAGTTCTGCGGGTCCAGCGGTGCCTTGATGGCCTTGGAGAGGCGGTCCCAGAACCAGTCCTTCAGGTCTTGCTTGGTGTAGTCACACAGGGTAACATGACGTAGCACCTGGGGCACCTGTATCCCAGACTCAATCAGAACAGGAATCAGCTTCTTACTCCGAGCACCTGTCAGAGAGAATCATCACTTGTTCACATCTTATCAATTGAAATACATGGTTGGCAAAATGTTTGTGTGATAATTAAGATCAAATACATTCAATTTTGTTTTCAACCAAATGCTATAGGAATATCAATCATACATATCAAGCAACAAAAAGTATGTCCTGACATTGCAGTAGTTTGAAGTCCACCACATATGCTAAGGAAGTATTAGTTAAAACTGGAGGGGGGTCAATTTTCTTGAAACTCAGAGGTACTTACCCTCAAATTCTAATTCTCAACAGCCTTTATTTGTTACTCATACCAGTAAATCCTAGTGATTTTATAAGAAACCTTGTGACAGGCACCTGAATTACATATGTCAGACAGGTGTCATGCCTGTGTTATAACTCCTATGGGGAGGACTTACCTAGGGACAATGTGTGGGCATGGGGAGGAAAACTTATCTGGAAACAATATGTGGGGGGGACTTACCTGGGAACAATGTGCCAGCATGGGGAGGACTTACCTGGAAACACTGCGGGCATGGGGAGGAAAACTTATCTGGAAACAATGTGCGTGTGTGGGGAGGACTCACCTGGGTACTATGTGCAGGCGTGGGGAGGACTTACCTGGAAACAAGGTGCTGGTGTTGGGAGGACTTACCTGGAAACAATGCATGGGGAGGAAAACTTATCTGGAAACAATGTGCGGGTGTGGGGAGGACTCACCTGGGTACTATGTGCAGGCGTGGGGAGGACTTACCTGGAAACAAGGTGCTGGTGTTGGGAGGACTTACCTGGAAACAATGCATGGGCATGAGGAGGACTTACCTAGAAACAATGTGCAGGCTTGGGGAGGACTTACCTGGGTACTATGTGCAGACGTGGGGAGGACTTACCTGGGTACAATGTGCGGGCATGGGAAGGACTTACCTGGAAACAATGTGTGGGCATGAAGAGGACTTACCTAGAAACAATGTGCAGGCGTGGGGAGGACTTACCTGGGGACAATGTATGGGCATGGGAAGGACTTACCTGTAGACAATGCATGGATGTTGGGAGGACTTCCCTCGAGAAAATGTAGGTGTGTGGAGGACTTACCTTGGGACAATGCATGGGCGTTGCAAAGACTTGCCTGGAGATCATATGTGGGCATGGTGAGAACTTAGCTGGAGACAGTGTGTGGGCATGAGGTAGACTTACCTGGAGATAATGCGTGGGCATGAGGTGGACTTACCTGGAGACAATGCATGGGCGAACTTGACCTGGAAGTCTGCAGAGGCGCTGTTCTGATAGTTCCTGGACATGATGATCACCATGCGCCGGCACCTGGCAATAGAAGGTCCCATTCATATGTAAGAAAATATTGACAATTACAAAGATCAATACAATGAATTTGCATTTAATCTTATAAATATGAAAGGATTTTAAAGAAAATTTAAACTCCTTATCTGAAATTACAGTAAAATCAATTCTTACTCAGCTTATTTCCTTATTATCTTATTTGAAAAAGAGTCAACAAATCCCAAAATGTCAAGTGATTCCTTCTAATAACATGATGGAGTCACTCACCTCATCTCGATCAGGCGGGCATCGATGACATAGCGAGCCCCGCCAGGCAGGTCATCTCTCCAGGGGACAAACAACTTTAGGTTGTGTGGTGGGCTCTCCAGCTTAGTGATCATCTCTTTCACAAACACCAGGTCCTCACCCTGGGGGGAGTAGCACACGAAGGCGTCAAAGAACTGCGGCATTCCCTTTTCCACTGTCGGCAAAAAAGAAATTTATTAACAAATATTTACATTTGCAAATATGTTTCCTTACAAGAACCTATAGAATAGCGTAAACGTTCAATTCTGTGTGAACCTTTTCATGATCACAATGATCATAGCACATGCTTATCGCTTGTCAGTAGGATTATTGTAAACATAAAATCTCGGTAATTTTAACAATTCTGAACGATATACATTTTTCAAATGTAAATACAAGTAATACACAGCAATGTTAATTCACCTGGATATGAGCTTGGTTGGTACATGATCAAATCTTCTGAGAAGCCCTTTCAGCTTCACAGGATTTGATCACGTGACCAACCAAGTTCATATCTCGGTGAACTTTTTGACTTGCTGTTTATTTCTTAAATAAAAAGTCAGCATCTTTACAGCTAATAATAAAATGTTAAAGAACTGCAGCATACCATTCTCCAATGTCAATGAAAAACAATAAGTTGACAGCTTTACTTTAGCAAATCAAATATATTGTACATTCACGGTCAAAAACAATTGACAAGACAGGGACTCTGTCTCAAATTATATATAAAGTAACGTACTGCAGCATCCTTCTGACAACAAAACGAAAAACAACAACTGACTAGTCAATGTCTTATTTAGCGAGTCGTATATCATACATCCCCTGTCAATAACAAACAACACGCGAGTATCGCTAAAGCAAATCATTTCACACATCTAACAGTAAGTCAGCGTAAACAAACATCTCCTTTCTTATGATTGCAGAAATGTTTACAAAATATTTATTATCATGATAATAGTATGTTTTTAACAATGCGCAAAACTTTTGAAAGGCTTTGCAAATGATTTATCACTCTTCAGATTAATTCTTAGTCATGGGTTTATGTGAAAAACCCATTTGTTATCTGTGCTTACACAAATACATTATTTATTAATTTTTCTAATAAACAAAGCACTTTAATTTGTGTTTAACACTTTCAGACTGATATTAACAAAATACAAAATGTTGTCTCTTAGCAAAAAATGTGTTTCAAAAAATTATGCCTGATGGTATGTCCGCAAAGACAGTGTATAATATACAATTATAGCCTTTTGATGAGGTTAATACATGGTTTTATAGACCTGATGAGAGTATATCGACCGAGGACGAAGTCCGAGGTTGATATACTCTCATCAGTTCCATAAAACCATGTATTGACTGATATCAAAAGGCTATAACTGTTTTATTATAATAAATCAAAAACCAATTCTCTTCATTCTCTTCAAGCATATACCGGTAATAGTAAAATATTTTGTTCATAATGTATAGGTGTTGATTTCGCTATTATGATGTCACAATGTCGCACGTGCCAAAACCAGTATTTTGTCATGAAAATCTATTTTTAGTATAGTGAGGTCAATAAATTTTCTATTTTTAGTATAGTAAGGTCTATAACAGAATTTATAGCACGGTCACGTGACAGCAATCGACCAATCATGTGTTTGGGAAAAATACGATATTATAATAAAATAAATTATAAACTCACCATCGTCTTTACACAGGATGGCCAGCTCGTCTACATCATGATCGATGGCCGACTCTGTAGAGGTAACTGAAACAAAAGGAGAGAAGTCTGGTCACCGATACTTCCTCCACATGGTACTATAGAGCATGTGTCTTTAATTAATAGTACAAGTAATTAATTCTTAACCGTTATATCACTGTTTTACAACAACTCAAAATTCTTAAAGTAAAATTTAACATAAAGAGAGATACCAAACAGTAAATCACTCTCCCTCCTTCTGTCTACTGCCAGCATCCTTTCATTTACAATAATCTGACTTGAGGAATTTTAGACTCTGTAAACTATCTCTTTTCTTAAACAAGGATCTTTTTTTGAATACAACTATCATTTCTATTGACACTGTTTATGAAAAGTTTCCTTACACTGCAAATCAGAGAAGCGTTAATTACAAACAGATGCATTGTGTGACTGGGGCGTTCAGTTTGACTCGTCAGTATTATAAGCGTGTCCTCAGTGACAGATCACCAGGAAGATTTACCCTACACCCAGCATTCACAAAACTCAGAAATCACATCAGGTTCACGTCAGTTAAGTGCTACCTGAAACTCCGTGTTCAAGCAGGAAATAGGACAAAGTAAAAGTCACAGATTTTTTTGTCCCAAAATGCAAATATAATGAAAGTAGCATATTACATAAGTGGTCCATAAGGTTACATTTGCTTACTAAGCCTTTTTAAATTGTACAAGAAAAATCTTTCACAGGTATTTTCACTGTAAATTTCTTTGATTTTCTGTAAAAATAAGACTGCCTATAAATGTAAGATGTACGGTAAGAGCAATTTCAGCTGGCTCTCAATATGAGTATAGCATCAGTATCTAGCAATAGCAGACACCATCTTGTACTTTATAACTGTAAATTATATCAACATACTTAACAACTCTCCATATTTTAAGATGTTTTGATAGTATTCATTGACATACCTAAAAGCTTCACATGTTTATTTTTTTAATTTCAATCATGTCACTGTCTACATCCATGCCTTTGGGGAATGCGTTGTCTGAGATACATGTTTATATTGTTTTGTATGGATTTTCAATCATTATTAAAAAAAAACAGAGTGGTAGATAACACATGAATCAATTTTTTGCCTAATTAAAAGTGAGACTACAAGTACCGGTACATAAAATAACAAAGACTGTCTAAAATATGTTTACAATCAGTTGTTCATACCTGCTAGTATTCAAAATGTGGACTGATATCAGAACATGTATCAGTGGATGCTGCCTACAATTCACAGAGTACTTCATCCCTATCTAAATATTTCAGGAAAGTCTCAAACTCAATCACGACCTTTGGAACTTGTAACCTTTCCTCTGTGGACCTACCCCAGTCCTTCTATAACAGACTCATTACTTGTAGCCTTCCCTGTCTGGACATACCCCAGTCTTCTATAACAGACTCTCATTACTTGTAGCCTTCCCTGTCTGGACTTACCCCAGTCCTTCTATAACAGACTCATTACTTGTAACCTTTCCTGTCTGGACTTACCCCAGTTCTTCTTTAACAGACTCTCATTACTTGTAGCCGACTTACCCCAGTCCTTCTATAACAGACTCTCATTACTTGTAACCTTCCCTGTCTGGACTTACCCCAGTCCTTCTATAACAGACTCATTACTTGTAGCCTTCCCTGTCTGGACTTACCCCAGTCTTCTATAACAGACTCTCATTACTTGTAGCCTTCCCTGTCTGGACTTACCCCAGTCCTTCTATAACAGACTTTCATTACTTGTAACCTTTCCTGTCTGGACTTACCCCAGTTCTTCTTTAACAGACTCTCATTACTTGTAGCCTTCCCTGTCTGGACTTACCCCAGTCCTTCTATATCAGACTCTCATTACTTGTAGCCTTCCCTGTCTGGACTTTCCCCAGTCCTTCTATAACAGACTCTCATTACTTGTAGCCTTCCCTGTCTGGACTTACCCCAGTCCTTCTATAACAGACTCTCATTACTTGTAGCCTTCCCTGTCTGGATTTACCCTAATCCCTCATTACTTGTAGCCTTCCCTGTCTGGACTTACCCCAGTCCTTCTATAACAGACTCTCATTACTTGTAGCCATCCCTGTCTGGACCTTTCCCAGTCCTTCTATAACAGACTCTCATTACTTGTAGCCTTCCCTGTCTGGACTTACACCAGTCCTTCTATAACAGACTCTCATTACTTGTAGCCTTCCCTGTCTGGACTTTCCCCAGTCCTTCTATAACAGACTCTCATTACTTGTAGCCTTCCCTGTCTTGACTTACCCCAGTCCTTCTATAACAGACTCTCATTACTTGTAGCCTTCCCTGTCTGGACTTTCCCCAGTCCTTCTATAACAGACTCTCATTACTTGTAGCCTTCCCTGTCTGGACTTACACCAGTCCTTCTATAACTGACTCTCATTACTTGTAGCCTTTCCTGTCTGGACTTACACCAGTCCTTCTATAACAGACTCATTACTTGTATCCTTCCCTGTCTGGACTTTTCCCAGTCCTTCTATAACAGACTCTCATTACTTGTAGCCTTCCCTGTCTGGACTTACCCCAGTCCTTCTATAACAGACTCTCATTACTTGTAGCCTTTCCTGTCTGGACTTACACCAGTCCTTCTATAACTGACTCATTACTTGTATCCTTCCCTGTCTGGACTTTCCCCAGTCCTTCTATAACAGACTCTCATTACTTGTAGCCTTCCCTGTCTGGACTTACCCCAGTCCTTCTATAACAGACTCTCATTACTTGTAGCCTTTCCTGTCTGGACTTACCCCAGTTCTTCTATAACAGACTCTCATTACTTGTAGCCTTCCCTGTCTGGACTTACACCAGTCCTTCTATAACTGACTCTCATTACTTGTAGCCTTTCCTGTCTGGACTTACACCAGTCCTTCTATAACTGACTCATTACTTGTATCCTTCCCTGTCTGGACTTTTCCCAGTCCTTCTATAACAGACTCTCATTACTTGTAGCCTTCCCTGTCTGGACTTACCCCAGTCCTTCTATAACAGACTTTCATTACTTGTAGCCTTTCCTGTCTGGACTTACACCAGTCCTTCTATAACTGACTCATTACTTGTATCCTTCCCTGTCTGGACTTTCCCCAGTCCTTCTATAACAGACTCTCATTACTTGTAGCCTTCCCTGTCTGGACTTACCCCAGTCCTTCTATAACAGACTCTCATTACTTGTAGCCTTTCCTGTCTGGACTTACCCCAGTTCTTCTATAACAGACTCTCATTGTGTGTAGCCTTCCCTGTCTGGACTTACCCTAGTCCTCTTGTAACGGACTATCATTACGTGTAGCTTTCCCTGTCTGGACTTACCCCAGTCCTCCTGTAATGGACTCTCTTTCTCCTCTCTCTCTTTCTTCATCCTGAGGTAGGCATCAGCATCACGAACTAAACAGACAAAGACAACATTAAATCATTATCGTTTTCACTCAAAACATATTAATATATACCGGTAGTAACATGCACATGCATCAAGTTTTGACATCATCATGGATCAACCGAAAAACACAAAGTCAGCAAAGGTTCTAAATATTAGATTTCTGTCATTTTTAGTGATTAAATTATAATGTCAGGTTTTCATTTTAAACATACGGTGCAACAGTGATCAACTGCAAAACTGCTAGGGAGAAAGAGGTATAGCGCCTTTTCCCATTATTTCGCTTACACCTGTGTTTGGACGGAAAGTACCTGTTACTAAAAATAGCTTCGGGTACCAAGCTGTCGCAATATGATTTTCCACACTGATTTTATAATGGTGTCTGTAACAACTGATTTTTCATAAATTTGGGAAACTCTGTGTATAATAGTAGTTGATATTCTGAACCGTGATATTAAGTTCAAGCAAAATGCAATGGATCTAAGTGTAAATAGAGTACATATATAGTATTAATGAAGAGATCTATATATATTGGGTGTGATCATACTCAGACTGAATAAAACAAGATAATTTAAAAAAAAAACCCAGAGAAGAATAGATACATGTAATTTAACCTCTATTCTTTTCATGTTTCAATTTTAGTGAAAAAAAAAACATTTACTTCTTGGTGGATTTGATCCAGCGACCACAAAATCAAATTTTAAGACCTCCTCGTTACCACTAGGCCACGCATCTAACATTTTCAGAAGATGCATTTTCAATATGTATGGCTATATACATGATTGTTTTAGAAAAGACACTATTTGAAATATTTGTCTTATTTTCAGTACGAAGACCACGTTAAACCAAAACTAATTCAATGTAAACGTGTACTACAATACCTGTAGAACATAATTTTAATCGGATGTCTTTGGTTTAGAGTGGTTCAAATAGTCAAATATCAAATTTTTTATCGTATACTATCTACTTTCCTATATATCCCTAACAAAACCTGAATATTCTAATGTCGTGTAAGATAATTAAGACTTAATGCATGGTGATTGTGTAATTTGCGTTTCTTTGAATATATTTAAACTAATTATTGTATAATATTTTTAAAGTGTGATGTTTGCAAAAGTGCTATATTTGAGGCCAAATCGTATATTAAGTGCGCTATACCTCTTTGGGAGACCACTTGACAAATCAGATACATAATTGACAACTTAATCATGCATGGAATATTTCACATAATCATTTGACAATTCCCATTATGACAAAAGGTTATGCTATATAATATACCACAATAAATTCCACAATTTATGTGCTCTTGGTCATCATGTCACTTTTTTATACTTTCATGTTAAATACTGAAATCTGATGGTTTAGACACAGTTGATAATCAGTTCTATTACCCTCAGCGTTATCAACACCTTTGGCAACGGGTAACACTATATACCGGGGTAAATAGTGCCTGTTTGGGAAGGTAACAGTTGAAATTGACACCCTGAGAAAACCGACACGAAGCGGAGGTTGACAATGGTTTTTGAGGGGTGTCAATTTCAACTGTTATCCTCCCAAACAGGCACTATTCATTTAGAAAAAATTTATTCTAAAGAAAAAATAACTGCTTTTATATAGGAATGACGTGAATTCTACGGCGAACCGTACGCGCATAATTTACACACATGTAATAAACGTTGTGTTACCCTGTTGCCAAGTGTGTTGCTAATGCTGAGGGTAATAAAACGGATTTTTAACTACGTCTAAACCAATCAGATTTCAGTATTTAACATGAAAGTATAATAAAACAAATTGTTACATGTGCAAAATTTATGCGCATACAGTTCGCCGTAGAATTCACCTCATTTTTATATAATGGTTTAGACACAGTTCACAATCCGTTCTTATACCCTCAGCGTTAGCAACACACTTGGCAACAGGCCGATAGAACGAATTGTTACATGCGCATAAATTATGCGCGTACGGTTCGCCGTAGAACTCGCATCATTTCTATATAAAAGCAGTAAAATTTGCTTTAAAATTAAGACATTCAGTATAATAAAATAAATACTGTGGTTTATTCGTTGACTACCAATTTTCATGGATTTCGTTGTTAACTTAATCCACGAAATTAAATGTTCATTGAATGCAATTTCTATTATCATTTTCTATTGTTAGGGTCATTGACCAATAATTTTCGTATCCTTGAAACTGTGATTTTCACTTTATCCACGAAAATTGATACCCTTGAATATTAATGATACCACAGTATTGCTTCCCGTCAGTTGACAATGGTTTTCGAGGGGTGTCAATTTCAACTGGTACCCTCCCAAGCAGGCACTATTTATATAATAACACATTTAACATGTTTAAAGTGTAACAAAGTCATAAATAACAGTACTTGTATATATGTTGGTGTATAAATCCCAGGGTGTACCTTCAACCAATTTCTTATTAATATACACAATGTGCTCATTCCATTTGTATTTGTAATGTATTACAGTAAAACATTATTATAGCAAAGAGCCTGGAACTTGTGATTTAAATTTTTTTTTTTAAATGTAATTCAAATACATGTATTACAATTCATGTACATTTTTAAGATATGGGAATTGGAACATCAATCCAAGTGTGTATTTATTATAACCATGATTGTTCTGTGTTTATGATTTTTTCTTAGTTTTTGATGTAATTGTGTTTTTGATGGTTTTGCATGTGTTACAGGGCCATCCCCTGGAATTAATTAGCATGAAAAAATGTTGAGTAAAAGATGTGGTATGAAAGATTTGATAAGGGTACAGGTGCGCGACGCAGGCGTTGTAGCCCTGCTTCCCAAGAGTATCATTTCAGCTAGTTAGGAAAGTGAGAGAGAGTGAACATGAGTCTATTATTTTTAAGTTAATATCTGTAGTTGTCATTTGTTTATTGTGCATGATAGAGTTCTGAGAGATGAAAGTGAGTAGTTGATTGAGCTATGGGAGAGTCGGAGGAGTGAGAGATAATTGGTATGGCCATACCCAGGGAACACGTGGGAGACAGAGAGAGAATGAGTTTGAATGTGATAGAGTGAGGACGCATTTGATATTACCTGTGTTTCATATATATTGTGTACCGGTAATTCGTGTTCGTTGTAAATATGTAAATAAATTTGTAAATATAAACAATAGTTATCAATCAGTGCCGGTGACAGGGAGGACCCCCGTCACACATGCGACCAGTTCTCCCGAGTATCATTTTTCGTCAGTGCATTGTGACGTATATAATTTTATGTGTTGATAAAATGACGTCACAATCCACTGGCGAGATATGATACTTGGCAAGAACTGGTCGCACGCCAGTATATCTATTAGTCTTGGTGGAGTTTTTTCCTGCATAGTGAATAGATAGTAACAGACTCTCAAAGACAGAAGCACACTCCTTCTTATCTGTGGGGTTAAGTTACTATAAAGTGACTAAATGTATCAGGGAAATCTGGAGAAGGCTGTTGCTGTGTTCAATAGCTCTTGTAAAGGACGGTTACACTCATTAATCATCTCAGCTCTATTAACTTTTTATTAAGGTAGCATCATAATCACTATTTTAATAAATTTATTTTTCACCTAAGGTAATATGCAGAACAAACATTTACATAGAATTTGAACTAACTTATCAAATTTTTGCAGTCTTGAAGAACGTCCAACCGTCCCAACTCGACCAGAAACTCCCACAACCGCCCAATGGTTGGGGACAAATCGGACCGGTTTGTCCACTCTGTGAGCAACTCATCTGTTGGATTTTTCTGTCTTTCGAACTCCTTGATTTCCAGAAACCCAAAGCCCACCATCTCAGCAAGTCCATTGTAATCACTGACTAAGCCATTTGCGTCATTTACTATTTCAGACTGGACGTTTAAATACAAAGATAGCTTTTTTCTTGCACTAACCCGTAATGCATCTAGGGATATATCTTTGTACTTGTCACTAAGACTTATACTTTCGCCATTCGAATCCACAATTTCCATCTCCGACATGGACATTTTGGCGAAGTTGGAAAAAATCTTGAGTTCGGAAAGGTCACACTCACAGCACTAATATACTTAGCCTTGTAAAAATAAGTTAATCAAAATGTCAAAATTAATGCGACTGCCATCTTGTTGTTAGATTTTGTCAAAACAATAGTCCCATTCTTCCACTTTGTTAATGGAAACAACGGAAATTTCCCCTAAAATTGTGTGGGCCTCGGTTTCAACTTCCGGGTTAGAAACAAAGTAGAGCATTTTAAAGTAGCTCGTACGAAAAGTATGTCAGATAGAAAAGTCACAGATTCTAGAAGATCGAAATCAGGACGTACGTTAGTCAGTATAAGTCCCTGTCGAAATTCATGGTATAAATAAAAATTATTTAAAATATGAATTTATGATTTTATGTATTTACCAGCTGTTTATTGTGAATATTAGAAATTATGATTTTATGTATTTATCAGCTGTTTATTGTAAATATTAGAAATAGGTTCATTATATCATGGTTGAATAAGTCTGATCATAGCACCTTAATTATAGTGAAAGAGGTAAGCTTTTAATCAAAGTATATAGCTTAGGCCTACATACAGTATAACAAAATATCGGTTATTTCCAGCGAATTCTACATCTCATTATAGATCCTTCTAGGATAACACGTTGTACAACAATTAATTAAATGGTCATCATAAATGAATAATGCGATAGATATTACTAGCTTAAGGTGGAATAACACACCTGGAAAAAGTCACTCAAATTAACAGCAAATTATTTGATTATGAAAGATATAATTGATAAATAAACTGTACTTAGGTCAAATAAGCGAAATATTTGCAGTTCGGGGATAAAAAATGAATATCTAAAAAACTCAATTCAGTATAAGTATCAACTAATTAAAGCCCCTGCCAGATTCGAACATGGGATGTACAAATCATAAGCCCGACACTATATATCCATTCGAATATTGAGTAAGTTACATATTGACGTCGATAAAATTTAATAAAACGAAATGTCGTTTCGATCAGAGGTCAGCCATTTTGTGATGATGTGTTATTCCACCTTTAAAAAAAACAATAATTAATTAAATGTATATAATTAATTTAGAGTTTAAAAAAAAAATCATCATTAAGACTTATTTATAAACTGTCACAAATAAATCGATAAATTTTAAACATTTTAACCTAATAATAAACTCTTTGGTATATCTTTCGTGTAATTTTAAATGTGCATTCATGGCAATCAGATTGCCTTTCCCGGGAAGTCTCCTGGAAAGTTCGTGATTTAAAAAAAAAATCGGTAAATTTTTCTATGAAAAATCCTCTTTAAAAGTGCATATCTCTCCAGTTTTAAAGTCATTTTCTGGAGGAAAACACGCTGCATGGAAGATAATATGGTTATATTGGAATTGTGGGTTCAGGAGGCATTAAAGTGTTACAAAATAGAAATAGATAATGTATAGAAAGGCTAAATGAACAATAAACAAATTATGATACATATAACTGCACTCGTACGTGTGTGCTGATGGAGCAGTTGGAGAAACACTGTAAACAGTGATAACATTATATTTCGTAGCTAGCTTTTTGTAAATTAGAACAAATTGATTAATTTAATGAAAATTTTAGACTCGTATTTCATAGTTTAAAAAATAATTTGACCGTAAAAGAACAGTTTAAAGTTCAACTATGCCTTTTATAGTTTGTAAAACATTCTGAGAATTCTATCAATTGTGTGGAAAGCCTTGGCGACAACAAGAATATATGTTAAATTTCAAGTATTAATTTGTCTAAAAAAAAAATCCAAAAAATATATGATGATGATGATGATGATACAGTATAGTACGATGATTTTTTAAAATCCAAATTTGAAATTACTCAGTACATCGTTGGTTTCTCTAAAAATAAATTTAGGAGGCATTGTCAAGTCCATTATACGAAGAATACATATACAACTGGTAACACTTACCAAGTCTTATATAGTGCTGGATTAAATACATGGAATTGTAAGGATCTATTGCGAATAACATAAGAATTGACCTATATGGAAGATGGATTTTTAGGAAAAATCACTTTTTCAAATAAAATAACAAGTTTATTTTTGTTATTTTCTATCGTACATATTTCTAAATTTTAAACTAAATTACAACAATATCAAACAAAATAACAAGTTTATTTTTGTTATTTTCGTACATATTTCTAAATTTCTATATTTCTGCATGGTTTTTGGCCTATATTTAGATATCCTTCATGACCGGCCTAGCTATGACACACTAAATTCACAAAAATGAGCTAAACATAGTTTTACATTTGATAAATTAGATTTATCGACTGTTAACTATAGTTTACGAACCGCAAACTATAGTTAACGATTCGTAAACTATATATTTTTCATCTGTAAAACTATATTTAACGGTTGTAAACTATAGTTAATGAATGATTATCTAAGTTTATCTGTCTGCAAATAACGTTAACAATAGATGTTGCTGATAAATATAGATTCACATCTGTAAACTATAATATACATTCGTTAACTATTATAAAGAGTTGTTAATCATAGTTTCACAATTATCAGATAAATTATGTTTTGCAATAGCAAATGGTTGTTTTCAGTGTTAATTATAGCTATACACTTCTGAAACATAGATGATCGCGTTAACTATGGTTCACAGATGTGAAATATAGATTAACGGCGCTAAATAACGTTTCACAGATGAAAAACTAGGTTTATGGACTGTTATTAAAAGTTTACGGACGCTAAACTATATAGTTAACAATAGGTTATTGTTAACTATTATTTACGAACCGTAAACTTTAGTTACCAATTCGTTAACTATAATTAACGATTTGTTAACTATAGTTTTCATCTGCAAATTCATATTAAACGGTTGTAAAATATAGATATCGTCTGTCCGTAAACTTTTGTTTACAATCGTTAAACCTAGTTTATCGACTGTGAAACTATGATTAGCTCATATTTGTGAATTTGGCGTGCCATAACTAGCTGCCCATAATAATATCTTTTTATTTTTATAGGTTTTGTTCAATGTAATAAATAAAGATAGAATTTTTTAGGGGCAACCCGGCCCTGGGGTCGAAATTTGCAAGAAAAAAAAAAAAAAAAAAAAAAAAGCTCAGTATATTCATATATGGCAAGAAATTATAGTCCTGACTTTTACCCTATTTCATTTTGGTTACAATGCTTGACTATGAATAATTTTCAACGTTTTATGTACTTTTGACTGGTTACAGTGGTTACTGGTAACATTGATTACAAAAAAGGTTAGGTTTGGGTTAGGGTTAGGCTTGGGGTTAACGTTAGGGTTAGGCTTGGGGTTAGGATTAGGCCCGGGTTAGGGGTTAGGGGTTTGGGTTAGTTTCAGGATTAGGGTTAGTTTACTGAGGGTCAGGGTAAACAATGTTACCAATGTAACCAAATAATATAAGACCTCTGTAAATCAGGAAAATGACTGTCAACACTGTTACCCCATGTCACCAAGGGAATATAGCTGTAACCATTGTAACCAATAAAATAAGACCCCCTGCTAAACAGAAAAAGGTTTGTTACCTATGTTACCTTTTGTCACCAATATAATAAAATTGTAACCATTGTAACCAAAATAAGACCTTCTGCTAAACAGAAAAAGGCTGGTCACCTTTGTTACCTTTAACATTATGAGAACTAGAACCTAAGAGTTTACATTGTATGGCCTAAAATCAAGAATTTTTGTAAAGACAGAAACCAATCCCGACCCTATAGGTCAATTCTTTTGTAATGTACCAGTTATCCTTTGCCGAAAACTCTAAGTCTATAGATATATCGAGTTTTAGTTTGACTCCCCAATAGCCATTGATTTAAACTAGTATATTTATTTATCTATCAATTTTCACATCAGTTTTTCTACGCCACCTTTTATTCACACGTGAATAAATTAGCGAACGAGCTGTCAATTTCCACGCATGCGCAGAATTTGTTTACAATTTTTCAACATTTTTTTTTTTACAGTCACGTGACAGATATGGCTACTGTATTATTACTTGCCCTTGACAAACATATGAAATCAACCAATTATTCGTCAATTGCATCGAACAAAACATCGAGATGTCTTTAGATCCAGCCAGTTGAAATCGATGATGCTTTATATATACACAGCATATTGCTGGTGGTGATTTGGCACTCACTGCCACGCATTGGATATATAAACCCAGTCCCAGTTCATTTGGTGAAAACAAGTTTGTAGATGTGGCTTTTACGTTCTGCATTGGTATGATGGAGACAAAGTGTTTCACGTTTTGTATGAAGGCGTGGTAAATCTTTTTATAACGGAAGCGCAATGCTTGTATCGGGTCACTCTAGATCATGAAATATCAGTAGAACTGCTGTAAAGATGATGGAGAATTTTGATTTGGAGGACGACAACATTAGTCGAGCCAGTTCAAACCGATGGTCAGTGATGGCCTTTGAGCTGCCAGGCTCAGATATACTTAAAACAGGATATCTAAAGAAATTAAAGGTATAAAGTCAGTTAGTCGTAAGTGTTCCCACTACCCGAATTAATATGACAGAACTTAATTCATTTGTTGACAGAAATTCTCATATATTTTGAAGCTGTTGGAGCTAGTAATATATTTGAAGACCTGTTTTTAAACCCAGTGAGATATAATTTATACTAAAGTAAACTATACCCCCAAATATTCCATACCAATCATTTCAACAATAAATGATGTTCTTTCTTTAGTTATCAATTAATTTGTTTACTGTAGTTTTATTAATTTTCTTTGAATGCCAGTTTTATCAAGGATTTCATTGTTGAGTTGATAAAAGTTCATGTAAAGTGCAATTTCTAATAACATATCGTATTCATAGGATCATTCAATCTGATTAACATCAGATCTTGTTAAGGCCCGAAATTTTTGATAGTTGCTGTACAATGGGACATTGAATTTGTCAGAGTGGATCAAATTAATTAGATTGTCATTGGGGATCATTGACTACAAAATTACATATCCTTGAGCATGTTAAGACTGATTTTCACTTAATCTACAAAAAGTGTTTGATACATTTGGCAGAAAGTATCTTCTGCTAAACCAAGTACCTCACTACCGGTAAATGTCCTGCCTAAAGATGTATTTGAATATTAGATGGATACACAAATCTTGGCTAACTTGTTGAAAAATCAATTTTAGTTTGCTAAATATAATACATTCTAAATCTAAATATGATATGATTTCAGTATTTTGCTACGAAAAAAAAATATGTGACTGATATGATGACACTTTAAACATTAATATAATGAGACTTATTTGCTGCTCATGATGTTCATGATAGATGTTACATCAGTCAGTAACCTTTAGTTAAAGGCCTATTCTCTCTGATTTCAATTTCAGACAAAGAAGGACAAGTTTTTTGTCCTGCGGTCCACGAGCAGTAGTGGTCCTGCCAGATTGGAGTACCACGATTCAGAGAAAAAGTTCAAATCCGGACAACTCCCCAAAAGACATATTCACCTCCATAAATGTTTCAACATTAACAAGAAGTCTGACACACGGCAGAAGAACTGTATAGCCCTGTATTTGGTGGATGAGTGCTTTGCAGTGATTGTTAAGGATGCTGCAGAAATGCAGGTTTGGCTAGACCTAATGCTGGAGCATCAGTATGAGTATTTGACCGATGAACAACTCCCCTACCCCCACTATGGTACATTTCCTTTGTCATTATTTTATTTCAATATTGTTATAATTTTAGGGTTGTAATTTTATCTCAACTACATGCATTCTGAGAAAACAAAGACAGTTTATTCTTTTTATTGTTCATTCAGCATTAATATTTACATGATTTTTCAGCTATGATAAATGCCAAGTCTTAAAATTATTTCATTATATACAGGAATGATAATCATTTATAATTATTGATTAAAGTACAACAATACTATCCGAAATTAAATCTGTTATATACTGGTACAACTACATATTGACCATAAAGGCAAAGTTACTACCCTGTAAATGATAATTCATAGCTGGATGATTGATGCTGATAGTTTTATTGCGAGTCTATCATAGTGAACGGTCTTGTGGACATCCGAGAAGTCAGAGCAAAAAGTTTTGAGCTCTAAGTTCAATAGATTTACGGGTAATACAAGTTAGAGTTATTCATACATGTATGCATGTACTGGTTGAAATTGATTTGTTCCTATAATGTGGTGTCCCTGAACACTGTGCATACTCTTCTATGTCAATATTTTGATTCTTTTTATTGTACCAGATAGGGTGTTTATATGTGTTTCTTCATGTCAGATTGGTTTTTCAGTGTAATGCTGTGTTTTGAATGTGGGTGCAATTACATGTAGCTTTGTAAAAGTTGTTATTCCTTTGTGGAAGTTGTTTTGGAGGGAATATGCCATTGCTCTGTTTATGTGGGTTTGTAAAGATTAGTGTGTTAATGAACTGAAACTTGTGGGCAAGATTGAGAGAAAACATTAGAACTTTAATTCATCAAACATTGCATACTTCTTCTTTATCATGTTTATATACCAGGAATTGTAATATGTCTAACTCTAATTCACATTCAAAGTTATCAATGAGTTATTGGAGTGTACTGTATATATAATTTTTATAAAATAATTAGTTGTCTTGTGGGAGAGGTCAGAGGAGATTAACAAAAATTTCTCATGGTCAGAAAGCTTGGAAGGTCATTGGCCCTAGGTCAACAGACGGAGATCAAGTTGATCTTTTGCCCTGAGAGTCAGTGATACTTCCAAGGCAATACTTTGATGTACCCTATGGTGATGTATTCTCATGAGTGTTTCCAAGGCTCTTGAATTTCAAGATTCTTTGAACATTGTAAATATTTGATAATTGTAGTTAGATTATAACATATATGTAAAGTGCTAAAAACTTAATGAATACTGTATACAGGGAAATATTCGACCCCGTTTATTTTTGCCCCTTTCGCCCTCGTTGTTCAAATTATCTATCTTTAAACAAAATTTTGTCTGGGCGAATTCAATATGAAGCGAAACCGTTTGCAAATGAAGAAAGGCAAAAATAACACGGGGTGAAACCTGTATGCAGTAATTCTGATAAATAAACATGGCTATTGGTTGTGATAAGGTTATATGGTCATTATATTTATTATACCCCCACTCCGAAGGAGAGGGGGTATACTGTTTTACCCTTGTGTGTCTGTCTGTCTGTCTGTCCGTCTGTCTGTCCGTCCGTAACAAAAATTTCTGTCGCATTTATCTCAGCAACTATTTATCGCAGATGCTTGAAATTTTTACACAGTGTTTGTTAGGGCATGCCATATCGTGGGATATATTTTTGTACCAATCGGACGTCAACTTCCTGTTAAATGACGACTTTGCTTATTTTTTAACCAAAATTTTCAAACAAATTTTCGTCAAAGATTTCTCAGCAACTATTTATCGCAGATACTTGAAATTTTAACACACTATTTGTTTAGGCATGCCATATTGTGGGATATATTTCTGTACCAATCGGATGCCAGCTTTCTGTTAAATGTCGACTTTGCTTATTTTGCATATTCACATCAGAGCGGGGGTATCACTAGTGAGCATTGGCTCACAGATATCTTGTTGCTATCTGACTTCTCATTTACAAATATCTGTCAGTTCTGGTATCGTAGTTCTTTGTATTGTTACATTGCCAGAGAATCCTTGCAGATAGAGGATAAGAGTTTGATTGGTCACTGATATGGCCGCTGCTTCTTATGACTTCATGCAGCCACTGACAAATGGCTATTTCCTGGACACTGGTGTCTTACTCCATGAACTTTTGTCTGAGTCAATGATTCAATGTTTTGTCAAAGGACTGATAAATGAAAATGATATATCACTGTAATAATATCAGCTTACTGGGAAATATCTCTGACCCTACTTTACTCTGTAAAGTTGAATCCTCAGTCATTTGTAAAAGGAAATATATTGAAATTGACACACCTAATCTTTGGTTTTTAAATTGAAGGATACCCATTCAAACTCCTACTTGTGTCAGAGTAAGTCATTTTAATATATTAAAGGGCAGTGGTCACGATTTGAGTTAATTTTTAAAATGCTATAAACTTTTACAAGCTTGTTTTGAAGTCTTGTTTATCATTTTGTTAAGAAAATAAACTTTATCCTTGTGTCCCAGTAAACTGTAAATTTTAAAATACATACAAATTGATCATGTTGATACAGGTAAAATATATATTTATAAATGAGACACAGAAGGGGCGCATTCCATTAACGTTGCCTTGCTGGCGACGTCATAGAGAAACAGTGACGTAAATGGAATGTTTGGCAACGTCAAAATGCTCTAGCGAGGACGATTGCAGATTAAAACTGATTCTTATCTTGAAATTTGATCCAGAAGTTTTGGCTATTTGCAGTTTTATTGTATTTCAATGTACTAGGACAAATTGTAGTTTCAGACATCCCGGTTTTGTAGAATATGATAACCTCGATGCCATATTGTTTCCTAAACGGTATATTGCGTTGCCACAATTGTTCGCCGGCGACGCGCAAACCAGCAATTTGCTATGAAGGCAACACTGGCAAATCCGGCGATGCCAGTTAAATGGAAAGCACCCTAAGATTTTATGATACAGTGATGTTGGAAGAAAATTGAAAGTGGTGGGGGGGGGGGGGGGGCTAGACATCAGAAATCTTGACAAGCAAAAAAGAGGCCCCTGGTTCAGATGCCTATGTGATATAATTATTGTGTATTGATGTTGCGTTGAATATATTCTCCGAGGTGACCTGTGTCAGTCATCATAATATATATGTGTTTTAACCTAAATTAGCTTGACTTCCTTTATAAACAAGATAGCATTTATGTTGCAAATCTGAGTAATTGATCAATTTTATTAGATTACTATAAGTTATTATTTTACCACTTTTGGAAAATATACAGCATGTTGTTTTGCATCTGTTGTTTGGTATACCAAGTGTTATCCTATCAATCTAAGAACTCTTTGCTGAGCAGATATCAAAAATCTAAATGGTACTTGGTACCCCTCCCTCCTAATAAGTGACCATAATGATCTTAAGGTCATGAGATCAAGGGTCAAACTACTGGATATTGACAGGTAGAGTAAATGTTGTTGGAGCAATATTTTAAGAGCCTTTTGCTGGACAGTTCTAAATCAAACCTGGTAAACATGTACCCCTAAAAGAGTAGATGACCTCTAATATTTTAGGTAGAGAAAGATATTGTCTACTGAGCTTACTGTGTAATGTAAAAGCATACATGTTAACTCTACCGATTTATGTGGAAGTCTACCGCTTTTTAGCTCTTTCTCCCGCCTACCGCTTTTATTTAAAAATCTACCGCTTTTCTTCAAAATACGTTCTTTGTTTTGATAGATAGCCATTTTGGAAGCCATTGTGGTGAAAAAATCTTGTCGGGTTTGAAATTAGCACGTGACTTTGAATCGGAGGCACACAAACTTTTTTAAGCCGGGTGAATGACAAGTTTTCAAGCATGTATTTTACAATGAACGATGAAAGAAGCCACACTTCCCGTGATTACATTAGTTACAAGACATGTCGATATTATCCTCGCCAAGGAAAAAGAAGCTTTGCAATTCCACACGTGGCTTTAACGATGACTGAATATATCTTTTAACTTGACCATAACAGTAAACTTGACTTGCAAAGCTGCATGATTTGTAATAGCATGTAAACATCGTTTTGATATTGAAAAAGAATATACGATTTCCTACTAGTTCTTACATCTCTTATATGTTAAATTTTGGCAAGGCCATCATTAAAAATATCTTTGTTTCCCCTAACCCGACCCTAAATTTTGAAGTTGGGTAAGTAGGTAGGTAAATAATTTTTTTTTTCTGCCAGGGCATAATTAAAATTACATTATAAATTAAAAATGGAAAAACAATCAATTCTTTAATTAATTACAAAACTAAAAAAATTTGATCAATTGTAAAACAAATTGTAATACTTGTACTAATGGAATGTAAAACATATTTAATATCGAATTCACAATTTGATATTGTTTATCTTAAATTTTAACATGTTTGATTCAATGACTAGATGTGCAAGAATAGATTCATTATCATTTGTATGTTGATGTACATGTTAATCTATATTTAAATATAATTTTAATGATAATGTACATACTTCAAAGTATCAATTAGTTTTTCAAAACTTGGTTTATACAATGTCTAAAAGTATATTAAAACAATAATATTTGACAAACTTAATGTAATGTAATAAATGTAAATGTTTGTTAATAAGTCATATTTAATGATTCTAGTTACTATAATATCAAGTTTACACAAACTCACTAAACTTGCAGACAATATCCTTCTTTAACAAGGAAAAAGGTGTCTATACAAAGAAATATTAACCGAAATTTGAAACATAATGTCAGGGAAGAAAACAATATTTAGATAATAAAGATTTTTGTGAATTTACCCAATTTCACTTTATTTATAGTAATTACCAAAACCAACTTTTGTTTCGGTTTATTTGAAATTTGATGAATTTAAGAGAACAGTTTAAATTTTTCATAACATAAAGAGTCTTTCATATAACAGGTACCAACCTATTTTTGGGGAGACTAATTTCTCCCTAACAGAAAAGTGGGGAGAAGTTTGAGAAATCAGGGAGACTGTCATTATTTGATACATCATAACCTACAGAAATGATGATATACACATATTCAACCTTAATTAAAATTGGATTAGAATTTAAGCAAGTCAATAAAAATTAAAACAACTTCTAAAAGTTTAAAAAACTTATCCAATCTATTAAATTCAATTAATTTGATGTATTCATACAATTTATAGATGAAATGTTTTGTAATTGTGTTCATGGTGTTAGCTACATGACAAATAAAATCAGTCTCTGTACTTCTGTGTATTTTGGAGGTATAAGTCCAACCATTTGACCCAATTACAACCGTTGTTTAGAGGATCATTTTAATTTTTAAGATAACTGTAGGCAGATTTTAGCATTAATTTGGCAAAGTTATTAACTAATTACAAGTTACCAACTAATTGACATATCAACACTAAAAGAAGTAAACAGCAGTTGTAATTTTCAATGCACAGTAGGCTATATGTTGCAGCACCCGTATTCATATTGTAACCCATAAAAGATAAGACAATCGCAAATTTTTAACATGATCACAACAGTGGTTAACTGAGGCTATGGAAACGTTTGGGGGTTAATTTAACTCAGAATACAAGGCGACTTCAACTTCTCTTTCGGCGAAAATTCTGGCGAAGTTACCGATCATAAAGCGAGTATTCCGCCCATGTTGATGATCAAGGCTAACAAAATGATTGTAAAACGAAAAAATGTGGGTCTCCTAAAAACGAATTTGGGTAAAATTAAGTTTCTTTAAAAAAAAAAATCTCTATTCAATGTGGTTAAAAAAATAATTCAGTCGGCGGGATTTAATTGGGTCGGTCGCGTTAGGGGAAACATAAATAATTTTAATTTTGGCCCAACTTAACTTATTTTTTCTGAACAAAGGCAATAGTTAAAGTTTCTGCACTAAAATATTTTTTCCTCCCCCCAAAATAGCATTAATACCGGTAATCAATATGGTTTTTATTGCATGTGTTGATATTACTAAATTTCAAAAGTCTTTTATATTTTAGTTGATATTGTTAATTACTAATTGAAAACCCTTTCTACATAATATAGTACATAAAAATTTGTGCTTAATTAAAATATACGCGAAAACGGCCGCGTGCAATGCTACCGCTTTTCGGTTAAAAATCTACCTATTTTTCATCACTGGAGGTTAACATGTATGGTAAAAGTTACCCTTTACCATGTTTACTTTTCAATATTGTGACATGGGAAGTATAAATATTAATAAAACGTTATTTTTTATTGGATATTTCATTGTTAAAATGTGATTTTGTGTTAGTGCATATTTTCTTTTTATAATATAATTGAAGATATCATCTGTAGTCATTGGAATAGTAAAGAATTTATGAAAAGAAATTATGTCATATGCAGTATAAATTTAAATATTGAACAGCAGTGACTAAGAATCTAAAAAGATATTGAAGCCATTGTCTACTTTCAGTACTTTGATTCATGAACTTGACTTTGTGTCCTTTGGTTTCAGATTACATATGGCAGGTGGAGATCAAACCCAAAGGGCTGGGGGTCAGCAAGCACCTGTGTGGAGGGTACCGCTTCTGTTTACAGGAGACTGTCTGCTTCGTTAGGAATAACTCGGATAAAGTGGACTTTGAAATTCAGGTAGGGTTTGCTTTGTTTTAAAGAGGTTTGATGTTTAGTCTTACCTTGATTTGTTTTTTGAAGGATGTAGTTTTTTTTGTTAGATAAAAAAATTGTTTGCCTTTGCTTAGCCCATTGATGTATTTTTTATGGTTAATTAATGATGTTGTTGATACTAGATGATGAATATAAGAAGGTGTGGCCACAAGGAAAGCTTTTTCTTCATGGAGCTGGGTCGTCATTCTCCAACTGGGTCAGGGGAGCTGTGGATGCAAGTGGATGATACACATATAGCACAGACCATGCACGAAGTGCTACTCAGGTCAGTAACTTATAGCTATACACACATAGCACAGACCATGCATAAAGTGCTACTCAAGTCAGTAACTTTTGCTCAATACACACATACATGTAGTACAGACCATGCGCAGAGTGCTACTCAGGTCAGTAATTAACTGCTATACACACAGAGCACAGACCATACACAAAGTGCTACTCAAGTCAGACACTTAGAGCTTAGCTGGCATAATTCTGTCAACTTATAGCAATACACACATATCACAGACCATGCATGAAGTGCTACTCAGGTCAGTAACTTAAAGGTATACACACAAAGCACAGACCATGCACAAAGTGCTACTCAGGTCAGTAACTTATAGCTATACACACGTCAGTAACTTATAGCTATACACACATAGCACAGCCCATGTAAGAAGTGCTACTTAGATCATTAACTTCCTGCTATACACACAAAGCACAGACCATGCTCAAAGTGTACTTGAGTCAATAACTTAAGATATACACACAAAGCACAGACCATGCACGAAGTGCTACTCAGGTCAGAAACTTATAGCAATACACACATAGCACAGACCATGCACGAAGTGCTACTCAGGTCAATAACTTACTGCTTTACACACATAGCACAGACCATGCACAAAGTGCTACTCATGTCAGAGACTTAAAGCTTAGCTGGCAGTATTTTGTCTCAATTTTCCTTTTCTTGGTTTTGTTTTAAGGATAAGATCTACAACACCTTAGGATCTTGGAATTCTCATATTGATTTTGGCTTCAATCATAAATAAGTGACAATATTATTAATTTTTCATTTCTTACCTGAAGTCAGCAAATCAAATTGTGCAAGAGATGAATTGATCCAAACATATGAAGAATAGTCTTAATATAAGATATTTTTCTATGTTTACTTCACTTGAGTTTACTGTTAGACCTTAATCTATTCTACATTTGGACATCCAATAAGAATTCAGGATAAGATGTAGTACTAAATAGAGGGATTCCCCTATTTTAAACATGAGTAATGCAGTAAATATAAAATGTTCTCCTGGAACACGTTTATTTATAGTACTGTAGTGGTGGCATATGGCCAGACTACTTATCTACCTGATATTTACCTGAACAAGCCTAAATTCCAAGTATAAATCCTGTGAAATCATTCAAAGGCTGTCATAGCTGTCGAAAAAACCCCAGTGCACTAATGTTAACATGCAGGCGTATTTTTACTAGTGTTAACTTATAAGTGTTTATTTAGTTTATTTGATTCAGAAGATGTTAATAAAAAACATACTGAAAAGCTATTTATGTAGCCTGATATTGTCTGTAGTCGAAAAAAAATTAACCCCATTAGAGAGATTCTATTATTGTATATTACATATTGTTTACATATAACAGATTGTTATGGCTCTTAAACAGTTAACTCAGAATTTTGTTAATCATATTTGGTTTGTTAATAAATAAAAATCCCAGAAAGAGAAAATAATGATAGCAAGTTTATTGCTACAATAAAAATTAAAACCTGCAACGAAAAAAAAAATGGGGGAATTATGACGAAATTTGAGTTAGGAACTATATTTGTGAGCATGTATAAAATGATAGTGTAGATAATCATTTTGTTTATTGCCTCATGCAAAGTAATTGGAATGTGTTGATGTCGTAGGTATACTATAGTAAACAAGTACAATATCGGAGTAAACAAGTACACAAGTGTTGTTTTGTTGATGAGCGATAATCTGGAGGCAGCACTGACTGTGTGCAGGCGATAAGTAGAAAATCATACATAATTTGTGGTAAAAAGGTTCACCAATCAAGCTCTGAAATGTGACAGAGTCTGGGGGAATTTATAGCTACATTTATACCTGGCTTGAACCACTGACAAAGTGGGGCATCCATTGCCACATACATATTTTGTATGTATCATTATCAAGATTTTTTTTCTTCAAAACTCAGAATACATGTATATTTTTTTTTTATCTGAAATCATATCCAATCGCAGCTTCTGAGGCCTTTCCGGCAGAGCACGGAAAAACACCTCTAATGTATTAACATTACCGGATGTAAGAATTTTATACAAAATGGAGTCGCTTCCCATTAAAATAAGTATCTGCTAGACAGCCTTGTATGTTGCTTCTGTGGTATATTTTAGGGTATATCATTGACTTTAATGAAGTCTAGCTCACATCTCAACAGATCGTAAAATGTGCTGTATTTATATTAAGTTTTAAAACAAAGGGGGGTTGTCATGGACGCCTATGTAATACATTTCAGGTGTTTTTCCGAGCCTGCCGGAAAGGCCCGAGAAGTTGCGATTAAAATCATATCTACATTGAAATAGAACTTTGTTTAATTATTTCAAGACTATAATTATAACATTATTTTGCAACATAATTAGGGATGACATATCTTCATATCATCAAGGGCAAATCAAAATATCATCTAAGACCTATTTACATATCATCTAAGGCAAATGTACATAACATCTAAGCCAAATCTACATATCATCTAAGACAGATCTACATATCATCTAGTAAGACAGATCTACATATCATCTAAGACAAATCTACATATCATCTAAGACAAATCTACATATCATCTAAGACAGATCTACATATCATCTAGTAAGACAGGTCTACATATCATCTAAGACAGATCTACTGTAACATATCATCTATGACAAATCTACATATCATCTAAGACAAACCTACATATCATCTAGTAAGACAGATCTACATATCATCTAAGGCAAATCTACATATCATCTAATGCAAGTTTACCTATCATTTAGTAAGACAAATCTACATATCATCTAAGGCAAATGTACATAACATCAAAGACTGGTCTACATATCATCTAAGATAGATCAACATATCATCTAAGGCAAATCTACATATCATCTAGTAAGACAGATCTACATATCATCTAAGACAAATCTACATATCATCTAGTAAGACAGATCTACATATCATCTAGTAAGACAGATCTACATATCATCTAAGGCAAATCTACATATCATCTAGTAAGACAGATCTACATATCATCTAAGGCAAATCTACATATCATCTAGTAAGACAGATCTACATATCATCTAAGACAGATCTACATATCATCTAAGACAAATCTACATATCATCTAGTAAGACAGATCTACATATCATCTAAGACAGATCTACATATCATCTAAGACAAATCTACATATCATATAGTAAGACAGATCTACATATCATTAAGGGCAAATCTACATATCATCTAGTAAGACAGATCTACATATCATCTAAGACAGGTCTACATATCATCTGAGACAGATCTACATATCATCTAAGACAAATCTACATATCATCTAGTAAGACAGATCTACATATCATCTAAGACAGGTCTACATATCATCTGAGACAGGTCTACATATCATCTAAGACAAATCTACATATCATCTAGTAAGACAGATCTACATATCATCAAGGGCAAATCTACATATCTTCTTGTAAGACAGATCTACATATCATCTAAAATAGATCTACATATCATTGAAGGCAAATCAAACATGTCTTATTCCCTTTTAATAATTGCCTAATCAATGATTAAAAGTTTAATGATTATTAAAAAAAAGGTTCAAGATAAGTATTGATATCATTAAAAATTTTTATTGTATAAACATCTAATCAAATTTCTAAACTTGATATTTAACATTAAAAGAGACATCAAAATAATCTTCTTAAGTATATGTTTGCATATTAAGACTTTTATTCATAACAATAATTTGATCTACAAAATCAAGAGATCTTAGACACTAATATATCTGCCGCTCACAAATACACCAGGGGCACAGATGGACCAGACTGTAACTTATGGACCAAAAAATGTAGAGAAAAACTGTTATTTTCATTCCTAGCCTAATAATCGCTATGTTAAAATAATAAGAATTAAAATTTTATTTACTTTAAAATTAGTAATCAACCTAGAAAAATATAGTTGATGATCTTTGTGACCGAGCGATAGTTGAGTACTTGAATACTCTTTGGCATCCCTGAAAATATTTGAAATTCATTCCAGTATGTAGAAATTGTATGAGGGATCTTTGTCTATTGCAGTGCCATGAGAGAGCCTTTTAGATCACGCAGTAACACCAGTTCATCAGGCCGGATTCGTGATGCTGAAATTGAGAGTCTAGAAAGTCGCAGTCGAGAGGGGAGCCACGGACAAGGGTAGGTGTTTGACCCCATTATGGAGGTCAGCCTCAGTCCTGTGCTGTATATTGTATACTTTTGAAAATGATGTCAAATAGGGCAATAGAAAAAAAAACCATACAATAAGTTAGAGAATGGTGTATGTACTGTATACAGGGTTATTTTTGCCTAATCATTGCTAATGATAATCATTGCTGTAAAAATTTTGTTTATCCCATTTTATACTAGCATTGTACTAATTTGTACTAGCATAGTAATATTCTGAAACTAAAGTAATTTGAAGGTTTCAGATAGCATGTTTTAAATTTTCGTCGGTCAGTGAACACAAATGGTGCAAAATTTCTTTGTATACGGTATTTATCTAAAAATAGTTACTGATTAAATAAACTTATACAGGGAGACATTGTGCAAATTTTAAAAGTGACTTTTGGGAGAAATTGTAATTTATGTTTCATTTTTAATCATGTAGGATATTAAAGTCTTGAGAGTTTTTAGCAACATTTGACTTGTTTAGGAATATAAGTTGCACACAATCATGCTATAAATAAACAAATTGGGAAATAAATATAAAGATAAAATATCTGTCTTTCAAACTATAACAACCTGTGTTTTCAATGGATAAAATGATATATTTAGTTCACTGAGAAATAAGAAGAAGAAGGTTCCCCGACCAGGAAGTGCCCTGTCCCCAGAGATCCCACCCATCATGCCTCAGATCAGCACAAGTCCCTCCAGGTAATTACTAAGATAAAGACAAGCTTACACAGGTAATTACTATCACTATGATAGAGTCAAGTCCCTTCATATAATTACTATCAGTGGGATAAAGACATGTCTCTACAGGTAATAACTATCACTACGATAAAGTCATGTCTCTACAGGTAATTACTATCACTACAATAGTCATGTCTCTACAGGTAATTACTATCACTACGATAAAGTCAAGTCCCTTCATATAATTACTATCACTAAGATAAAGACATGTCTCTACAGGTAATTACTATCACTACAATAGTCATGTCTCTACAGGTAATTACTATCACTACGATAAAGTCAAGTCCCTTCATATAATTACTATCACTAAGATAAAGACATGTCTCTACAGGTAATTACTATCACTACAATAGTCATGTCTCTACAGGTAATTACTATCACTACGATAAAGTCAAGTCCCTTCATATAATTACTATCACTAAGATAAAGACATGTCTCTACAGGTAATTACTATCACTAAGAAAGTTAAGTCTATAAGGTAATTACTATCACTTAGATATAGTCATATCTATAGGTAATCACTTTTACTATGATAAAGTAATGTCTCTAAAGGTAATTACTATCACTTATAAAATCAAGTCTATACAGGTAATTACTATCACTATCACTTAGATATAGTCATCTCTACAGGTAATTACTTTTACTTACATAAAGTAAAGTCTCTAAAGGTAATTACTATCACTAAGATAAAGTCATGTCTCTACAGGTAATTACTTTTACTTAGAAAGTTAAGTCTATACAGGTAATCACTATCACTTAGATATAGTCATCTCTACTGGTAATTACTTTTACTAAGATAAAGTAAAGTCTCTAAAGGTAATTACTATCACTAAGATTAAGTCAAGTTTATTCAGGTTATTTTCCATAAATTTTTGTGTCCTCAAAATTGTGAATTTTACAAAATCCACAAAAATTGATGTCCAGGAATATTGATGACACCACAGTACATATAAATGCTATATTTACATTCTACTGTTTCTACATTCTAATGTTTTTCCATTAAATTATGTGATGCCTCTAAATGCAACAACCTAATCACTGCATATGAATTTACATGTAATTTACATAAGTAGCTCCAAACATTTAATGCTATTTTAAATGGTATTCAAATCTATCTCTGAGAGAGGAATCCAGGGACCCTGTGATAGAGTAAATGGAAGCTTTGGCTGTGTGAATGCCTTTAACTTGCTGTTTGGTTGATTGTACAGTGCCATTCATCATACTGCTACTGTATATCCAATTTTTTTGGTGTCACAAAATTTGTGAAAATGGGGAAAATATGTTTTTAATTTGTGTCAGTCATTTTTTGCAATTTTATAATTTTCCTTTAAGAAATAAAACAGAATATAATTTCTGAGTATTCAATATTTTGTGAATTAAAAGAGATCGCGAAAAAAGCAAAAATTAGATCATTGTGAAAATTACTAGATATACGGTATGTCCTGTCGTAGTAGCATGTGTCTGTAATATAATTGGTATCCCAATGTTGTATTGACCAATCATAGTTATTGATCCATATCATAACAAAGATATTCCACCGAATTTGGCTATTGGTGTATATGTCTGTAAAATCTTATTCATTTTACCTTCTTGTGATGAATGAAAGGCATTGGTTGATAAAGAATGTAGGGAGTAATGGGTTGATGACCCTGTTATTTACTGGTAGTTAACAAGGATATAACCTATGTCAGAGGAAGCTGCCTGAAGCTGCTTGAACTCGAAGTATAATCCATTGTGTGTTGTGTGCTTAGTGATGAACAAGCACAGAAATAACATCATCCATGAATTGTGATGCATGTAAGAAAAAAAAAAATGTGTAAATTATTTCCACAAGGAAATTCTACACTCTAGTAGTTCAAAACTGAGGCTACTTTGCATTGGTAATCAAGCAATCCTGCAGGAAAAAGGAAATTCAGATGGTTTTATTTTGTTATTATATTCCTTGTTTAATAGTAGTACAGATATTATCTCTATATATAGTTAATGTAATCACCATACATACAGCATCATAGTTACCACACAGAAACATTATCACTTAATTATCCAATAGAATGTTACTCCTTTTACAAAAATAAACAATATTCTAGGTATTTTAAAGGGTTAAGTAGTAAATACTTAACTGAGAAACTATTTCAAAAGTTCCATTAATGATATTACTTTGCTCAGAAAAATATACATTGAATTGAAAAAAAAATTACTTATAATATACTGAGTGACATGACATTGGCTGCTTCTGCTGGGTTTTGAAACTGGTCCCCTAATTTCTGATTTCAACACTTTCTACCAATTTAAATAAAGAGTAGTAAGTCTATAGCCAGAGTGAGTACGTTTGTTAATGAACTACAGAACTGAGGGGTGTTTTACACACATTCTGATGCATACCACTACCTCATAACAAGCTGTCAATGGTAGATTAAGTCAGATTATGTTATTTGGGTCTCGATGGAACAGTGAAAAAAAAGAGATATCAGAGGATATGAGGTATAAGGTAAAAATACATAAAAAAATAATGGTTCAGACTTTCAACTTATTTCAACGTATCCATAGTATTTGAGATACACGTTTTTCGACTTTTTGCAGCAGTCATGCTTATGAGAACGAGGGGCGGTATTCGAGCCATGGAGTATTTATCCCTCCAAAGTCAGTTTTACTGACTTCAAACGAGAATAAGAAAAACAAGTATGTATGGACCAAGCATGCCAGGCCACAAATTGTTGATGAAGGCCTGTCTCTAGGCCGTTACTAATATACCTACATCTAGTAACCCCTTTATTAATGCAAAGGTGCAGTCTTCTGTACAAAATGTAAATCAATGAAAGTGAACATCTTGCTTGAAAATTTGTGGCTTTAAGAGAAGTATCATTTGTCTCTCTGTATTCAGTGTGGTTTTGTATTCAGTTTGGTTTTTTCTTTCTTTTCTCACTTCTCTTTCTCTTTAACAATAGCCATTTTCTTTCGCTTTTTTCCATAAGCTGCATGTTTACAAAGCAGACTTCTTGCTTGTTTTATGGTCTGTGTTTCTTTTCTTGAGGATCATATTGTTTTTGTATTTTAATTCTGATAGCTTATTGTTTGGCTCTCAGCTTAAACTATTACCATTTTAGCTATTACAATGATGAGAAATCCTGTAAAACTGAGCTAAAAAGAAATTGCTACATGAGATAATAGCCCTGGGATTTATTATCACTCAGGGGACTGATAAGTGTTTTTTACAGCAGGTGTGTCAATGCACTCCACAGCTATAGGGAAGGAAGTCCTTGATCAACAGCTTGAGGTGACTGATCTGGCTATTGATTTTCCTGTTTGTGACAATAATAACATTATAATGTTATTGTCATTACAGTCAATTCAGATTCAAAATTTTCAGAGTCCTTGTAAATGTCCCCTGTAGGGAGTTGTCTCCTCAATGTTTATTATTTTGCATCAGCTGTTTAACCTTCACAAATAGTACGTCATAGACTAGATTTGTACAAAGCAATGAAGATCATAAAACAAGAGAGCACTTCAACATAAGAAATAAACTTTTGTGTTCCAGACAGCTGATTTTCAGGCTGTGATGTCATTGCTCTTTGTGTATTTACTAATGGCTTCCAGTGCAGATGTGATGTTGTCACTTTTTACCTTATTTCATAACATTTACATAGAAACATTTGACAACTATGATATGTAAATGTGTGTATAGGTTGTTCACATTTGTCTCGTACAGACTTGCAACAGCTATATAAATATACAGTTCATGTATACATCATCACTGAATAAAAACAGTAGAGTACTGGTACATGTATATTCAGCTTTATAGAGTTAGATATTTCCTACCCAATATAATCACTATGGTTCAATTCTTTTACTGGTGTATGTGATATTGCATGAATCATCTCAAGCAAATTGATTCTTACTGATTTTTACCAGAACTTTGTTACTTCTATCTTTTCCAGTTCCCATAAAGTGACATCTGAGTCTTTCCGAGAACGAGGTTTTTCCAACAGCATGGAGCAACAGAAGGCCCGCCATGACAGTTTTACAAACAAGAAGCCGGACATTTATGGGTCGAGCCCGGGAGGAGACTTTACAATTGTCAAGTAAGTCAATTCCAACATTGTCAAATAAGTCTTTTCAAACCTTGCCAAGTTAGTCAACTCAAACATTGCCAAGTAAGTCAATTTGAACATTGTTTAAGTAAATCAATTCAAACACTGTCAATTATTAATAAGTCAATTCAAAGACTGTCAAGTTTGTCAAATCAAACACTGTCAAGTTAGTCAAATCAAACGTTGTTAAGTAAGTAATTTCAAACACTTTCAAGTAATCAACTGTCAAGTTAGTCAAATCAAACTCTGCCAAGTCAGTCATTTTAAACTCTGCCAAGTAAGTCAATTCATACACTGTCAAGTAAGTATATTCAAACACTGTCAAGTAGGTCAATTCAAACACTGCCAAGTTAGTCAAATCAAACTCTGCCAAGTAAGTCAATTTAAACTATGTCAAGTTAGTCAACTCAAACTCTGCCAAGTTAAGCAAATCATAAAATCAAACTCTGCCAATAAAGTCAATTCAAAAACTGTCAAGTAAGTCAATTCAAACACTGCCAAGTCAGTCAATTAAAACTCTGACAATTAAGTCAATTTAAAAATTGTCAAGTAAGTCAATTTTAACACTGTCAAGTAAGTATATTCAAACACTGTCAAGTAGGTCAATTCAAACACTGTCAAGTTAGTAAAATCAAACACTGTCAAGTTAGTCAATTCAAAAACTGTCAATTTAAACTATGTCAGGTAGGGTGATTTCACCATGCATCGGACACCCTTGGATTTTTCTCTTTGATAACGTATCAATAATAGTCCAAATGAAAAAAAAACTTGTTTTAGAACCATTTTAACAAGACCTTGGACTTTCAGTATTACGTAGCTATCTATTACTTGCGTCAAAACAAGTTAAAAATGACGCGGTTTCAAGCGAAATATGCACCAATTGCGTAGTCTTAGCTCAAAAGCCAGACAAATCTTGTTGATTTCAAAGAGCCATGGCTGAGTGGCTAGCAATGAAATACACATGCCTACGTCATATTGCTGTTTGACACAACTACCCAAAGTCCAAGCTCTTGTTAAAATGGTTCTAAAAGTTACAGGTTTCCCTCTTGCTTAATAATTGGAGAGAAAATAATAAAATTGTTAAAAACATAGAAAATAAAGCAAATAAATGAAGTGTTGCACTATTTCACCATGGATCGGACAATATTTACCAAGCATCGGACAGCTATACAGAAGAGATGAAAACTTTTTAAAAATTCTGGTTTTAACGCGAAAATACAGAGGTTCGTAAAAATAAATTTATTCAATTGCTATTCAGATTTCTTTTAATGTAAAACCTTGAATCTACGAATCTACTGGCAGGAATTTAGACTAGTGCTTCTGTTTAAAGGAATATTTATCATGAGGGACTCTTTATCGTGACAGCACCTACAGGAACTTTGGATTATAAAGGCAGTATCCATAAAACACAAATTTTAAGTGGTCTGAAGAAAATGTTTGTATCAATTATTTTTTTATTTTTTATTTTACAAAAAATTTGAAGTATATCAAAAGGAATGGGCACCTAACATGTGAATTATTAGAAGAAATCATGCATTGAAAACTGTCCGATGCATGGTTAATTTGTGTCCGATCCATGGTGAAATGAATATATGGAGCAAAAATGACCTTGACATTAATTGTTCAAATTTCTAAGACTCATTTTAACCACATTTTGTTTCAAAACTAACTTATTTTTAATTATTTTAGTTAGAGAGTGCATTTTCAATATTACATAATCAAATACACAACATTCAAATAATGATTTTGTGCAAAATCTTCGTAACTAAATTTTCAATAATGGCGTTTTTGACGTCATTTTACGATGCCTATATTACTACTTCTTTGACAATGTGACTGTCAAATTCATTATAATCATAAAGCTCATTAGTTCTAATTCAGGGATATACGAAACAACACATGAGCGCATGAACATTTATTTGTATATTTTTAATCAAAGTTGTCCGATCCAAGGTATGTGTCCGATGCATGGTTAATTCACCCTAAGTTAATTTAGACTCTGTCAATTAAGTATATTCAAACACTGTCAAGTTTGTCAAATCAAACTCTGCCAAGTTAAGCAAATTAAACACTGTCAAGTTAAGCAATCTATACACTGTCGAGTTAGTAAAATCAAACATTGTCAAGTTAGTCAATTCAAACACTGTCAAGTTAGTATATTCAAACACTGTCAAGTTAGCCAATTCTAACATTGTCAAGTTAGTTAAATCAAAAACTGCCAAGTTAGTCAATTCAAACACTGTCAAGTAAGTCTATTCAAACACTGTCAAGTAATTGAATTCAAACACTGTCAATTAAGTCAATTCAAATACTGTCAAGTTAGTATATTCAAACACTGTCAAGTTAGTCAATTCTTACATTGTCAAGTTAGTTAAATCAAAAATTGCCAAGTTAGTCAATTCAAACACTGCCAAGTTAGTCTATTCAAACACTGTCAAGTAAGTCAATTTAAACACTGTTAAGTAATTCAATTCAAACATTGCCGCTGGTTTTTATGGGATCATTAGATTGTCATTTTGTTTAACATTTGTTTGGATGTATTTTTTCAATATTTAATGAATAAAGACCTATTATATCTAGGGAATGTTAATTTGTTTGAAAGGGTAATTCCAAAAATCCACAAAATTGATCCCCCAGAGATATAAATGATTTCACAGTATTTAAAAAGTTGAAGAATGTCTAGCAAAATGATAGTTCAGTAACATTCCTTTGTCAAAGTTGCACAAATATCATTACTGCAGTCATACTTGGTACACTTTAAAGATGATTTATTGTTGCCAGTTTAGTACATTCTCACTTACAGTAGACTAAACCTAGTACATGGTTTTATTGGGATGTTTGGTATTAGATTTTGCTATCCTGCAGGAATTTAGATGTGAAGACCCCCAATTCTTTGGAAACCACAAACTCGTACCTTGTGATGTCACCAACCCAGAGGTCCGTCTCTCCGCTAAGGGACCCTCAGGAGCGATCAGGTAGGTGCAATATACAACTTTGTCAAAACTGTAGCCATATTGATGGAAAAATTTTTACCCTTAGAGTTAGTATTGAATTTTTTTAAAAGAAATTTAAAATTGTTTTTTAAGATGAATTTTTATTTTCTCAAAAGATGTTTTTTGTGTTTAAACTTAAGATTTTAAAGTCCTTATTGAAACAAAACAATAAACATTAATTTCCAAGTATGTATCATAATCTTTGTTTTTGTAGGGTCATCTGCCTCTGAGCATGAACCAATGCCCAAGATGGAGACAGGTTACATGGACATGAAGCCTGGATCTGTGGGGAGTGGGGGAGCCAGCACTGACCCAGGCTACATTGATATGAGTTTGTCTACCCCACCAGCAGACAAAGGTAAGGCCATTAAAAATGTCCCACAGTGGGATTCACAGATATCTGTGTTTGGAATGTACATGTGAACATGTGTTTTTAATGTGAAATTTTATCACAGGAGCTGTGTCGCAGATGAACAGTGGTTATATACCGATGGGGGCGGGGCATGCTGTGAGATTGACAGCTTCAGCTCCCATCCCCATCAGACAGCCCAAGGAGCCAGGCTACATGGAGATGGGACCATCTAGTCAACCCCTGCCCCAGATTAAAGAGGGAGGAAGTAAGGCTCATTGGTTATCCTCACAGTAAATGAACAGTCTCATCTATTAATATCTCTTGTATGCTTTAATAACTTATCAATCACTTTACAAATACACTTATATCTGTTTTTTAAATCCATCAAGAATAAACTTCTTTGAATAGGGATTTCTTTTTAAAGATTTAGATTTTGAACAAGTTTTTCAGTTTGCATAATTATTTTTCTTTCAGGTGGAGAAGCTTACTTACCAATGACACCATCAGCCAACAGTCCTCTCCCCGGCACGGATACACTCCGCCCTGCCAAAATGATCTGCTACCTCTCTGATGATTCAATGTCAGGTGACCTTCCAAAGCGGTCCTTCTCTGTGGGATCCAGACCTAATACCAAAACAATGCGGCACCACACAAGTCACGTGGAGCCCAAAACTAAGGAGGAAGCCACAGACAATGGTCGCTGGCTGAGTGCCCCTCATCTAATTGCTCAAAAGAAGGCGCAGGCCTCCCACTCCTATATGAACTCAGAATCTTCACTTGCCTCCAGTCCGTGTCAGTCTTTGTTCTCTGAGGACTCCATGATGGAAATGGAATACCGACCTCGTGCTACGAGTGAAAGTTATAGACCTCGGACTTCTAGTGTAGGAAAAATCTTGTCACAATCACGTCAACGGTCCTCAAGTTATGGACAGCAATCAAAACTAGCCCAACTTGCTCATGACGTTAGAAGGAAAGTAGGATCCTTTGAATCAGTTCGTAATTCTGCTATAGATAAACAGTTGTTTCATCGTTCTTCTAATGACTCCATTGGACATTTGTCTTTCTCGTCGAAGGCTTCATCCTCGGAATCTCTGCGTCTCTCCAGTAGGAACTCCGAGTATGTGGACATGCACCTTGACAAAAGTAATGATACGGGTTACATAGACATGAGTATAGGAACCCCAAAGAGCACCAAATCAAGTGCATGTCATTCAAGAAGTTCATCAAACCAAAGCCTAAGCTCTTCTCCAGCTATCGTAAACAGTTTTGGAATCAAACAAGAACCAACTCACAATGTCAAAATAATCAAATCCAGTGATGGAAATTCACAGAAATCGTCTAGTTTAAATGTGAGCTCTCGTTCCTCTATAGCCAGCAGGAGCCCTTGTGGGTCAGGGAGAGAATCCGAAGATGAGAGTTATGTCCCCTATGCACCCGGAATCTCAGGTGATTCTCAGGGACAGGAACCTAGATCTGGGTCAATGTCAGACAAGAAAACAAGTTCAAGGTCAAACTCATTGTCCTCCGACAGGAAACCTGGATCTAGGTCAGGCTCATTTGGATCAGAGAAAAATCCTGACTCTAGATCAAACTCATTTGGCTCTCGACCTGGACCTAGGTCTGGATCTTTCAAAGCAGATCAGAAAACTCACAAGAGTTCCAGACTAGGTCGACATAGTCCCAAAACAAGCCTGGTGTCCCCGGAGGCTCAGAAAAGTGGAGACAGGAAGGCTGCGAAACAGTCGGATGATAATCAGTACATTGACTATGAGCCAGGCACTGTAGATATAAGTGTGAATACCCGTAGTCCCCAGGCTGGCTCTAAAGACGGAGAGTGCAATACCACTATTGTGTCAAGGTCCACGGTTCAAAAACCAAACGCCCAGGTTCCTCAGTACAGCATGTCAACTGACCCATTGTTCTCGGCCATGTTGTCATTGAAACAGAAAGGAGTAGAGAGTGAGAAAAGTGAAAGTGAAACGGTGAAAAACTCTGAAACAAATTCTCAAGGAAAAGAAGATACTACCCTGCCAAAAACTCTGTCTTCAGAAAGCTATTCGTATATGGAGTATGCACCTGATACCTCTCTCACTGTAGATTCAACTCTCAAGAGTCCTGTGGTGGCCAGGTCATACTTTAGCTCTGAGGCAAGTTCTAAGGAGGAGAAAGAGAACAAACCTCAGAAAAATATTGCAGAGAAAGATCAGACTGGTTCTCAGAAAATACCAAGCAGTTCTCAAACAGAGTCAGCTAATGACGGGGAAGGAAAGAAGAGGAAAACAAGCTGGAAAGAGAGTGGGGAGTCAGTGGTGAGGCAGGTGATGCCGATGAAGACGGTTCTACTGGACAACTCGGAGGAAGATGATGGATATGTGGGACTGGACTTTGGTGATAACAAGCGAGGCACAGACTCCTCACACTTATCCACACCCCCATTGAGTGTTAATATCACAGAGGGGTCTTCCGTGGACGGAGATTTTAATGTGAGGCAGAACAGCAGGCAGAAATATAGTCCTGTAAACAATGGAGCAAAGTTGAACAGTGTGACTCCACAGACAGGGATGAAGAAAAAGACAAGCACTAGTTCTCTTCAAGATCAAGACACTTTGTTGAAAGAAGATAAAAAGGAAACTGAAAAAAGCTGTGAATCTTTAAATCTTAAAAGTCCTATTCCGCTGTCTGTAACCTCCAGCCAGGAGCTTCAGAAGCAAAACAGTATGCCCTGCATGGCGATGGAATCAGATCCATGTAATAACATAAAGCGAGAGGAAGAACTGATAAATCGACGGAGCTGCTCCGACTTGGCAAGTGAGTATGAGGAAATGTCCCTCCCAGCAAAAGGTTCAAAATCTGGGTCCACCCAGCAGCTCTCCAGTGAACCCACACTGAACTATGCCAAGCTGGACCTGGGATCATGTGAGGAAATTCCGGCGGACCAGAGACCACGCCAGGCGCGACATCCTTCCTCTCCGGATGAAACCGGACCACCTGTTCAAGGCTATGCAGAGATAGACTTTGAAATGTCTGATAATCTGAAAAATGCACGAAGCAAGGAAAAGCAGCCGGTCAAGTTCTCTATAGAGTGATGTACAACAAGCTTTAAATAGTTCAGGAATATCTAGCTGTGCTTTATAATCGTGTGGTGACTTAATCAGCCATGCTCTATGTTGTTCCTTTTCTGTTGTAAGTGAAGACAGTCGTTTACTGTGTAATAAATCAAGCTTTCCAGGTGATAAATGTGTTAAAATTTTATACATTGTAATACTGGCATTGATATATGTTCAAAGTTATCAAAACAATGCATTATAATGCTTGATAAGAAATCGTGTGTTTCATTATTGCTATGATTGAGGTTGTGTGCTTCATCAGTGTAAATGAACTTGGTGCATTATTTGATCTTTACTGTTATATTGCTCCATATAATTATGTATATGCTGCTAGCAAGTTGTTAAGTGTGAAGGTTTCTAGGAAGTATGTATGTGTATTGTATAAGTGGTATTAATTAATGGTATGTACATGCATGCATGCAAGTTAAGATTTATATACATGTATCTGTATGTTATGGTTGAAATGAATGCCAGATTATGTGGCATTGATTATGAATAATCACTATCAATATTTTGAATTGCTGTTATGAAAATTTATGAAGCAGATTTTTATTATCAAATTTTATTGTTTTACAACATCTTTGGAAGAATTTATTGTTTATTTTACTATAGTTTTTAGAAGGAATTTAATTTGAATATTGGCATTACAAACTTTTGCTGGTTGTAATATTTTGTAGGTAATTAAAAGCACAGTAAATGTGAATAAACAGGCTTGGTTGAATATCATTGAATGCTATTGGCAAAGAATCGTATTCATTGTTTATTAGTTTTATAAAAATCCGAAAATGTCTTGACTGTCAAGGATTAACTCAAGGATTCAGTGCAAGCCATTAGTAATAAATCATGCAAAATGTTTCTTTTCCATCACAACTACATTAATTTTTCTTGAAAACCTTGATTTTTCACTCATTTGAATCTTTTGTTTGGCCAGTAATTAAGAAAAGAAATTGCATGTTTTTCAGAAAAATATACTAAATGTGTTAGTTTGTTGTATCTTTAAGGACAATAAATGATTTGAAGGGGAGATAAATGTGATACATAGCGATTACACAATGTATAGTGCCTTACCGCACCAAGACAGTATGTATATGTAGGTGGCGTTCGGTCTATCAGTATTGGTACTCGGTGGCTATCCTCTGTAGTATTACTATCTATATTTACCTGTGATGGGGAACAGTGGGCGGTATCACTGACTTTGACCCTTGAATTTTTTTCAATAATTTTGAACAATCTGTGAAAGTTTTCAATCACAATATTCGGTACTGTAAACACATTAGTGTCAATAGAATTAGGTAACAGTGATGAGCTTTTAAAGCTTAATTCACTTCAGTAGTCATATATATGCAGGAATGCAACAGAAAACTGCCTTTTATATTAATTGATGTAAAAACTTAATATATCTAGCGGTTAATAAACCCTCCCCTCTCTTCCTCCTAAAGGTTCCATTTCATTATAGGAGTACCTTTGAACTCTCCCACTCCCATGATTGTGCACAGTTTATGTTTTACAACACCCGATTACCTCCCTTATATTTATGTATAATAAATATCTGTTCTTTTTTTTTATAAGATTCAGTTGCAGAGAATAGGTGGTTCAATATAAAGTCTATTATTGTGTACATGTTTTTTTATCCACAATGACAGTGTTGCTATGTTTATTGTTACTTGTTGTCCACTACTATCATGTTACAGAATATTCAGACATAAAAACAAATAAAAGTACTGATCTATTTGAAATTTGTATCTTTTATTTCATTGACTAACATCCTGGATGAAAGAGATCATGCACTCTTTTTCCAGTCGGCTGATAATGTTACACAAATACCCTAGAAATGGATAAAAACTGGCATCTATTTTTATTTTACCACCAACTAGTGTAAAGCAGTTACTGGCATGAAAATGCTGAAAATGTGATCATCAGAAGTGTGAGTGTCGATTGGCTTGGACTGTCACGTACACAGATACTACAACACTGTATGATAACATCATAAAGACGGTGTCTTCTGGAATGTCAGCACTGTGGCAGTAAGGGTGTCCAGACACATTGAACCACAAATTTATGCAGACATCTGGCTTTTTAGTTTTAAATACTATAAAATAATAAGAAATGATGAACACTTTTTTCACAGTCAATAATCAACATTTTAAAAATTATTATTGAAATAAATACAATGCTGAATGATAATGACGTAAATTTTACTCTTACATTCTTTCTACTGTTGATAGCTTGCTGAACCCAGAGCAGTTCCATAGCAATGTTTTTCCTCATGTCCTGAAGAGATTCATAATCTTTTGGATACTGGGGCTCCTTGGAAATATTATCTGGAGGTGCAGCTGAAAATTTCAGATATATATAATTATGTATCTACTATTGGTAGCCTATATACAGGGATAAAGTGATAAATACATAAAATACATCATTACTTGAATATTACTTGGTACATATTACTTAGTCCCATAAAAATTTTATTAATTTCTTGGGCACTGTAATAATGGATATTGGAATGGAGTACTTACCACCACTAAATTTTTACAATCATTGTCAGAAATAAGTTTTGGGAAACTGTTTAGAATTCAGCTGTAACAATAATACAGAAACTTGATATCATACTTTAATACTGACTCAAATGCAGAGACAATGTACCTGTAACACTGTGAAAACTGTCCCATACTGATGTTTCATTGGGTAAACCCCAAGAGGTCCCAACTGTGGTTTGCTTTCCCCTGGAAGATATTCCTTTTGTAGGTGCAGAAGATTCAGTGTGAAATGAGAATCCTGGAGATGTCAGATTTGTAGGTTGCTTTGGAGACGAGCACTCTTTTACGTCAGTATCTTCTGGTTCTTCTTCTTCGTGGTCTGATATATCTTTATCTGCTACTTGTTTTTTGACTTCTTCAACAGTAAAGACTTCAGATTCTGTTTTGAACTTTTCTGTTTGAACTGGCTCCAAATTCTGTTCCCAGGCCTGAGGTAAACAATGATCTGTTGACTTCTTCCTTGTCTGCACACACTGTTCACTTGTGTGTTCTTCTTTTGAGGACAAGTTTGGTTCACAAAAACTGGTTTGTGTTTCCACTGTAAGATATTTGTGTTCAAAATATTGAAATGATGATTGAGTTTCATTGTTGCATGATTTCTCTGTGTCTATCAATTTTGAACTAGCACCATTTGTAAGCTCTGTCTGAACAAATATTGCTTGTTGGGATGCCACATCCTTTATTTTGGGTACTTCACGTGAATCTTTTGTTTTTTCTACCACTGGGCTGGCATTATCCCTCTGAAGTGTTTTGTGCTTTTGTTTTTTCTGAAAAGTTGGTCTACAAAGTCGGCTGGATTTCCATGCTGGGTGAATGCTGCTGCTGTTGTTTTCAATTTTGCAGAAAATGCCATCATACTCCCCTCTTGTCTTATTCATCCACTTCCTCACCAAAATCCCTCTAAACAAGGCCTATGAAATAAGCACAATGAGAAACCAAAATGAAAATCATAGACCTACTGCATGAAAAATTTTCAAGCACACACCAAAAAAATCCGAATTACATGTGTATTAATTATGCAAGTGAAATGACCCCACCGACTGGCCATTTTACATCATTAAATATTTCCCATTTCTTACTATATACCTGACCACGATTTGCAAAGTCACAAATGCTTGTTTCTTTGCTTATTTTTCTACAATACGTGTTACGAGAAAATTCACACGTATTTGTGAAAGAAATTTTAATGTGTGAAATACAGTAAGAACATGCTTGACATGATAACAAATCATAAATACATAAGCCGATTGTAAATCACTTTGGAGATTGGAAATTATGTAAATGGGTAAAAACGCCATTGTTGCATTGTTAGCTGTAATTTCAGGTGTTCTTATTCTTCCTATACCTGTAATCTAGTAATTTCTGCTACGTTATATTCGTTTTCGGTGCAATCTTCCGCCATTTTGAAACAAATGCTGTTTCTGTGAAAATAGTCGTCGTTGATTGGTTGAAATGAAAATTCAAGCACATGTTGGAAGCAGATTTGTTGTTTACGATCAGAGTCACATTGCACAACAATGGCACATGGTGGAGATGTACCTGAAGTGAAATACGAATGTAAGTACATATGCCTAAAAGGGGGCGGGGGTTGACTCTCGTGCTACCCATTCTCAGATTTGAAAGGGGAGGGATGGTGCCAAGACACGACGAGAGCATGTTTGTGCCCCACCCCCATCTTTTTTACAGCTGTTTTATTCTTTGATTAAATTAATAAAAAGATGGGGGCTGGGCACAAAATTAACATGCTGTCGTCGTGTCTTTGCCAAAGTTTTAACAAATTAATTTAAAAATTTGCTGGGGTGGGTCTTTAATGATTAATTCTTTTATCATAATCTATTATAATAACTTTAGTAACGTTATCCATTTTATGTCATTATATTGCATTTTTTGGGTGATCGGGTACGTGTGTTTCCTTTTTTCCACACTTGTATGCATGCCCCTCCCATTCAATTTTAAAATCTATATATCTGTGATTGTTATATGTACCAGTTCTATCCCTGGCGCTAGTAAGAACCTGACTAAAGATTCAGGGGCCAAGGTTCGAATCTCCGTTGGTCATGCAGTTAATTTTCATTTGGTGCCGTGACCATTGAACCCCTGAAATTCTGGTTCTGCATATTCCATCATTATTTTTTCACATCCTGTTACATATCTATTCATTCTTAAAAGGTCAACATATATTAGTAATCTTTGACTCTAACAGCATATGAACAGGTCATCTTTAGCTCGTGGAACTGTGAATCAGATTTTATTCTTTAATTTTAATGTTTTCTCTCAACTTTCAATCCTGGGGTGAGGTCTTTTTTTTTTTTTAGCTAGTTTCATTTCTTTATGTTTATTTTGATTACTTTTTCCTTTTTCAGATTTGGATCACACAGCTGATGTCCAGTAAGTTCTTGAGTTATAATTGTATAATCTCTACAGTTATATTATTTTATACACACTCCAAAGTTACATTTTTTAGTTGATATGCTCTACAGTTGTTATATCCCAGCCCTAATTGTATTTATGCAATTAACTTCTGTATTTCGCCCTTTGTAATTTTTGCCCTTTTACGCTTGCAAATGGTAATTCACCCCGTCTTGAATTCACCCAGATGCAGTTGTGTTAACAGAGATATTATTTGCAACATAGAATTCGCCCAGTCTTAAATTTGCCCTCTGACAACGAGGGCGATAGGGGCGAAAATAAAATAGGGGTGAATATTTCCCTGTATACAGTGTACAGTTTTAAATCCACAGTTACATGTATAATTATACAATCTCTAAAGTCATATTTTTACAAGTTGTGTAGTCACAAAAAATATTTTTACAAGGTCCATAGTTATATTTATACAATCTTTACATTTATATTCATACAAGCTCTCAAGTTTAATCAATACACAATTTGACTAGAGCTAGATATCTAATTATACCACACTGTCGTGTGATACCATGGCGTAGAGGATGTGATGGCATGAATAAAATTCTTGTTGCTTTTAAGACAGGTTGATTCATACGTTAGTCTTTAATTCAACAATTATTCAACAAGCATGCATGTGTATTTAAGTTTTACAATTATATTACTGTGACAATTCTAATTTTTTCTGAAATTAATCCAAATAAGTTGAAATCTGCAGTTTGTTTTCAAGGACTCTGTTTAGTAATACATGTAATATATTATTTTCATTTCTTTCAGATTACATGCATGTATCCTCTTAGTACAATGAATACAATGTTTATTTGAATTAAGGAGATAATCAAAATGCCCCTAGTGCAAGTAAAAGGAATTAAAAATATTTTATTTATTAATGTCCAAAAGAAACAAGTTCTACAATTCACATATTAGTCTTATGCTAAAAAGGTCTATGTGTTTAGATTTTAAAGGCAACCTCCATGCTGTCAAAATTTTATTTTAACCAATCAATAGAATTGATTTATCTTAGAAAGCTCCCAAAATCTGAACCTCGATATCTGCACTGGTTTCGCAGATATAAGCAATTAAATGTGACATTTTCACTCTTCTCACGGAAACGCATGAATATCTGAGTAAAAAATTCACTGATGTCTGCCTCATCAGATTAGATCTATACACCTGTTTATTTTGATTCAAATGTGGTTCTTACTTAAATTGAAATTTTGTGATGGGATTTTTATCAGAAATGGCCAATATTGAGTTCAATTTAAATAGTATATATATATATATATATACTATCATATGATTAAAAAAATTTCCATCATGCAATCAATGCCCAAACATTTCTGCTTTACAGTACTTTGGAATATATTTTGACCAGTGTTATTAAATTATGTAACAATACACAGAATTTGTCATTTAAATGACCTTGACCAAGTAAATCAGGGGGTGACACTCTGGAGGAGGCCTTTGAGCAGTGTGCCACATCGATGTTTGGGTACATGACAACTGATTATAACACGGTGGAAATGAAAGAAGAAAAAGAAGTGGAGGCTGAGGGTAATTAAAACGTTATATCACATTTTTCTTGTGCTCTTATAGACGTGTAATTTGAGCAGCCAAATCAGTAATCCCCCCCCCCCCCTTTATAAAATTTTATTAGGAAAAAATAAAAAACTGATTTTTATTTTTTACCAATTTTTAATTCGTTAAACTTTAAGTTTGAAAAATTACCTTCCTCTCTCCTGGGTCTAGAAACCTCCAGGTGGCAATTCCAAACAAACATTTTTTTAATGATGGCCTTATAAGTCTAGATCTGTTTATTTATGTAGAGATAATAAGGTTTCTTCCTATTTTTCTGTCTAGATTAGTTCACTATCACATTCACTGATGTTTCATGTACAATTCTGTATTTTCCTTAGTAATGTAATCAAATAAAAACACACACATCTACTGATATAGTGTGTCTTGAAAACTTCTTCTGGTGTTTTACATGCTTCTTCAGGTGTAAATTTTCATCTCTTATATGGACATCAAAAAATCTTGTAGAGGAGTATTACATGTTTTTATTTACAGGTGTCATAGCCCTTTCTTATTAAAGATGACAGTTTGTAAGGTTTCTACACTCTTTGATTACAGGTGATGATTTGATGGGCCTACTATTTCACTTTCTAGATGAATGGCTCTTTGTCTTTTCTGCAGATGCCTTTTTTATACCTAGGGTATGTATATCCTTCAGTTTTGAATTTTTTTCTTTTAATAACATCAATATTTTATTGCAAAAAGAACTTTTCTTTGCTTGACGCATTACTGTTGTGTCAGAGGCTTCAGAATTCAGTGGATTTTAGATAATGCTTTAAAATTCAAATTTGGTGAAATGTATGTCTGTATAAGTTTTTGAATTTTGGAAATAAAGTCAAAAGATAATTATATGAGATACATGTACCATTTTTTTTTCTCTTCACAGAAAATTGTAATCACTGAATTTGATAAGGAAAATTTCAAAATAAAATCCATAGGGTAAGTGTAATTTCCTGTTGTGTGAACTGGCATGTCAAAACACTGTGTATACAGATCAGTTTCTTAAAGTGTAATAGGTGCAAAAAAAAAATAAAATAAAAAAAAAATCATTATTTATGCTTCTGTTTCCAATTTTGTTTTCTTTACTCTAGCTATGGTGAAGAGTTTGATATCAAGAAACATCCACAGGTAAGATATTTCTCCTAAACAGAGGGTGCTTGATCACACATTGTGGGGAATATATTTTATTTTATCTCGTCAAACTTGATTATTTTTCAGGGTACAGAGGTGAAAGCCATTACCTACTCTAACATGCAGATTTATGACAAGGAGGGGCAGCACGAGGTCTTTGTCATCATAGACATTTGAACTGGCAGAGACATATTTCTACTTCCCATGATTCTTATATATTGATATATTGAATTCATTTATTTATCATAATGATTAAGAGCAATATATATGTAATCTTATTTTGATCAATGTGCATAATATATGTAACTGATTGTTTATGAGGCTTTTTAAGTTTTGATTTCCATTGTTTTGTTTAATTAAAATTAGCTGGCTTAAAAATAAAACAAAACTCTAAAACATGTTTTTATTTTCCTTAATCATTTCAGGAAATAAATTAGTTCAAGTAATATTGTTATGATGATTGCATTAAGATAGAGCTCTAGAGGCTTTATATCAAAGATTATATCTAGAGTCATATATCAAATAATCAAATTTGTGCGATTCAGTGTGGAATGCATTTTATCATTTGAATAATAAAAACCACGTACCCTAAAAAAATTGTGTTGACGAGTTTGTCTCACGTCACACCAAATAGGCGTTTGCGTTATCTTATCTCCCCATCTTTTCCAAAAACTGAATAATCTTTGAGTATATTTAAAACACGTTATTTACTTTCACTCCTTTGATCCAGCAGTGTATAATGGTATTTGCCTGTAACTTTAATTATCCTGTCAAAATAATTTGAATAATCACGAAAAAAAAAATAACTAGTTGTTTTAGATTTGTGTTAATGAAATACCGTTTCAGCAACGTTATTTCAAAGAGTAAGACTAAACGTAGTACAAGTTGTCAAAGTATTTTTGGAACGAGTTGGCAAGTACCTGTCGCACCACAAATATGATCATGGGGGAAAAACCCTAATACCTTTTAATTAACACAATTGCATGCCATGATAAAAAGAAAACGTGCCTGTTTCAAAGAAGATAGTGTGGTAAATTTAACATTATTCACTATTTATGCATATATTTTGTAATAAAACGATAATTTCTTGACACTGAGGAAATTCGAACTAGCTTTAATTATTTTTAATAGTAAAGGATTTATATGTTTTACGATGCGACCGTTAGGGCAAGTGCAGCTTATGATTTAAATAGGTATGTGCGTATCATTATAATAAATTAATTAAAATAGTATAGTTTTACAAATGGAGACCAAAAAACCTAAATGAATTTGAATACAAATTAAATACAATATATCTTCTTTTCATCATTTATAACTTTTACGCTACACTACAGTATATAAGCAATACTTCGAGTTTCTATTGAATTATAATTTTATGAGTACTGTTTAACTAGTTTGATCTAGAATACAGCTGGCGAGTGAAGTAAGCTCTAAGAACCAGTGCGCAGGAAAAAGATTGATCGAGCTAAACCTTCAGATTCATCTAGAAAATTTTTTTGGCAGCATCCCATAATGCTTTCTAAAAGAGTATAGCTGCCATAGTGCTATGCCAAAACTGGCTGGCATTTAAGTCTTAATTTAAGGTTCCTTGAGGTTTGATATGACATGTTTTGAGTATCGCACATTTACATGTAGCTTTGGTGAGACCCAAGAGTTTTTTTACACACTTCCATTTCTTTGTATTGAGTCGAGATATGTAAACAAATGATTATATTTACATTCTACTGTGTTTTTCCATTAAATTCTGTGATCTTCAAATGCCTCTAAATGCAACAAGTAGTCAAAGGTTAAAATGACGAGTTTTATTATGACGTCACAAACGTTGAACGCTGTAAACTGCAACGTCACAAGCGAAAATCAAAGCTCACGCTTGTGGCTGTTACTGTGGGTCTTCCATTAATATTAACTTACCCTTAGGATAAGATAGGAATTTTAAGGTATGAATCACATTTGCAGACAAGGCAAGAAGTTAAAAAAATGTAAATATAAGCATAAAATCATGATTTTTTGAAGTATACACTCTCATAACTGCAGCGATGTGTGCATACAAATTTTCATAACGCGCTAACGCGCGTTACTCAATTTGTATGCACACACCGCTGCAGTTATGAGAGTGTATACTTCAAAAAATCATGATTCAATGCTATAATAGATTTTAACGTATGACGCCAGTGTGCTCTCGCGCTATATTTCCTGCAATAAATTTAATGGTGGAGCTTTTAAATTTTTTGGGCTTTGATAGAGAGATTATATAATACAAGCAAGAGCCATATACTTTACTGTCATATAAATTCAATTTTAAGCTAATTTTGCATACATGTACAGGAAGTATTAGTAGGGAGGAAATTGAAAAATATTCCAATGGTGCAATTTTCGTGTATTGTGGGTTTTTTTTCTTATTTGTGGGGATGTTATTTCGTGGATGAGCCAGTTTTTCAGTTTTAGAAGGTAAACTAGATCTTTTATATTTAGTTTTTGTTGAGGATGTAAATTCGTGGGCGATGGCTACCCATGAATAACACGAAAATTGAGCCACCACGAATTCTAATGTACAATTTTTACATACCGTATACTTTCTGTTCTAGGTATGTTATTATATCTGCCCAATTCTATGATAAGTCTGTGTGCTGATATACACAGATTGGCTTTCTGTATTCAAAGAAAACATATTAGTGCAGTAAAAATATGATTGGGGGGGGGGGCAATTTTAGGCCCTTATAATATATAGTTCTTTCATCCTTACAGTATGTTCTTTTGAATTTCAAAAATCTAAATCATACTTTTTTAACCTTATTACAGAGAAGATGTTTTCCAAATTAGCTTTTCGTGGTGGAAGAAGACTTGTTTTACCGTGCAGTCAAAGACTGAGTGCTGCGAGTATCAGTGAGGATATACATTCAAAAACAGACCCTTGGGAGACATTAGCTAAAAGCAATAAAGAATCTTCACTTCAGCACAAGCATTCAGAGAAAATCAACGAAATTAATGAAGAGACAAATGTATTAGAAGAGAATAAGTTGTCTGAATTACGTTTTGCAGTGACTGGTGATGCCCCCATAAAAGGAAAAACACTATCAACAGAACTTACAGGTGTTTCACGGCCCCCATTAAATACAGAACTGATTGCAAAGCATTTTCGCACCATATCTGTGAGTCAGGTTTGTGACATAATGAATTCTGACCTACAATCGTGTACCCCAGAGACACTGGCGGAGATTGAGGCTTATTTGGATGCAGTGGATAAACTTGACCCTCACAGTACTGATTGGGACTCGATGACCTCCTTTCTTCCCCACCCTGATGAAGACAGAGGAATACGCTACAACTTTCTAAAACCAAAGTCCAGTAGCTTTGAAGACTACATAGAGCATTCAGAAACACTACAGAAACTAGTGATGATGGGTAATCAGCTTATAATCCTCAATATTTACATTCCAAATATTTTTTGCATGTAAAGTGTGTGGAAAGATACTGCAGTTATAAGACCGTAACACACACAGGGTACTCAAAGGTTAAAATGACTAGTTTTATTATGACATCACAAACGTTTAACGCTGTAAAATGCAACGTACGTCACAAGCGAGAATCAAAGTTCACGCTTGTGGCTGTAACAGTGGCTCTTTCCATTAATTTGAACTTAGATAAAACAGAAATTTTGATGTATAAATCACATCTGCAGACAAGACAAGAAGTTAAAAAATGTAAATATAAGCATTGAATCATTATTTTTTGAAAGATATAGTCTCATAACTGCAGCGATGTGTGCATACAAATTTTCATAACCGCTAACGTGCGTTTCTCAATTTGTATGCACACATAATAATAATGGAAATTCAATGCTTAAATAATTACTAATCTCATGGATTTTTACATCATATTGGTAATGGGGCCTGGGCCTTTGGAATTGGGAATTTTACAATGATGTCTTTGATATATTCAGTCAGTTTTCTATCGAGAACTGCAAGAATTTATTTTTTACATAAGAAAGGACCAAATAAGCCTTGAAGGTAAAACTGCTCAACAATATCTCACTTTATCTTTTAGGGGTTGATCTGTCAGCTGTTCAAGAATTTCCATTCATTGGGAACTACATCATTAGGCTTGATTTTGAGAGAGACATCATTCCAAAGTTGTTATTCCTGAAAGACCTGGGTGTTTATGACCATAATCTAGGTTTGGTTTTGACCACAAACCCCTATATATTGGAGGATCCCATCAACAAGCTTCAGGTATCAAAACAGAGAAAACATGGAAACATTTCTTGATAAAGATGAAAAGAAATATGTGACATTTGTCTGTTCATGTCATACACTGTAGTTGACGCGAAGTACAAATTTTTTATTTCTTGTTACATGTTACATTTTTCACTTCACTAAGCTGAGGAGAAATATGTGTAATATCATACACATATATTTTTATTGAACATAACAAAACTTTCAAACAAATATCAGGAATGTAAATTATACATTATTATGTATTATGTGTGGTTTATATACTTGGATCAAAGATATGATTATGAAACAGTATTATGCATCATCTAGTTTGGATGTTCTACTCTGAGAACATCTCTATTTCAACGAGAAGTTTCATTAATATTCTACCAATGAACTTTTCAACAAAATTTTATTTGAATGTTATTTCCATAAATAAAACTTTGATTTTGAATTTCTTCTGTGATATAAATGATGATATTGTAATCACTGTGTTATTTAACAGCCAGTGGTGGGCTACCTGAAATCTAAGAAGTTCACAGACGAGATGATTGGCAAGATGGTTACAAGGCACGCTATGTTCCTTATCATGGAAGTGGGACAGATTGACTCCAAGCTTGGGATGTTTCAGAAGATGTTCAGACTTAAAGGTCAGTGTCCTGTCACACAAAGAAACCTTGTCAGATTTAGGTATCATAGCATGTTTAATACAACTATCAGTTTAACATCATTCTTCAGAGTAGCACTGCAATCTAATTAAAATAAGATGTTAGATCCGCTGGCTTACTGAATTAGATTGAGTTGCACTGTAGCAAGTATTGAATACCACATACACTTCATCATTAGTGAGGAAAAAACTCACATGCATTATAAACAGAGGTTTTCATACTTATTGGGAATAGTATCCATACCATTTAAATGGGAAAGAGAGCATCTTTAAAAAAGTGGTAAATTACTATTCATTGGACAAAATGATTTTTTGGGGTTTTTTTTTTGGTAGTATTATCCAGCATTTTGTAAGTTTCAAAATTGGGAGAAAATAAGGAATTTTTGGCATTGGGAATGGTACTGTATATTGGTACCAGATAAAAAGGAAAAGATAGAATGAGATAAAGATTAGATAACTCATATTGTGTATTGTATAAGAAAATCATTCTATTTCTATTAATGTGTAGGTGATCAGATGAGAGAGATTTTCTCCATCTACCCAGTTCTTATCTCCCACAACAGGAAGAAGATCCAGGTAAGAGTATACCTGATATCCTAGATCTGTGTAAATCTACAGGTAGCTAAGGTAAACAAAACATGTATAATGAATCAGGCCTTTGTTTTTATATAGCTAGTCAAGATAAATAGAAAATGTATACTGAATCAGGCTATGGTTTCACAAAACAGAGATGACCACAACTTTGATCTCAGTCTCACATAACATTTCCAAAAGAAGTTTTTAGTGGAAAAGTGAGCCTAAGATCAAAACTGAGCTCTTCTAAGGACAAAATCTTTGCTGCTGTAATATGGTCAAGTTATATTGCTTCAAACCATTGTCATTTTGTGAAAAGGAAGAAGAGGTTTTACTGTATACATGGTAAATAATGTAAGATAATCTCAGCAAATATCCTAGACACTGTTCAAGATGAATGTCGCATGATTGTCAGCAAGGTAAAAGGTAGGCACTTTGTTCAAGACTCGAGTAGTTTATAAAAAATGAGTCCAATTCATGGATTGGACTGTTGCAGATGTATAGATTGAACCATAAGCTCTGTTGTATCAGTAAGAGGGTTGTTTGGAAATTATTGAGACATTTTCTATTATTCTTTAAAAAAAAAGAAGATAAACCCTTGAAATTTCACCAAACGTAAATCAAGATAGAGTTTATCAATGTGAAAAGTTTCTTGTCCATGGCATGAATAGATCATTCCTGGTAAGTGGATCAACTTGCCTTCGTCCAGTGACCTAGCTGGCACAACTTTTATCACTAACTGTAATTCTACGGACACTTAGAAGATGTTTAAGTTTTTTAAACTGCGAGTTCATGATTGCGCTGGGTACCCTGACTTCTGACTTGTTTATCTACCATCGTAAACAAAATATTAAATATTCTTTTAATATTACTTTGTTTAATTATTTGTTGGGGTTTCTTCATTGTTTATGCGAATTTTCCCAAAATTCATCACTTAGAAAGTGAAATATTCGAGTTGTCTCAATAATTTCCAAACAACCCTCGTATTGTAATTAAACCTATTGGATTTGTTTCTTTGTAATCAATAAAGTCTTTTTCATGATTTTGACCCTCTCAAAACAACAAAAAAGTAAAATGCGTATCTTTAGAAAGGCTTCTGACGATCTTTTGTCTAGAAATCCTAAACAAGCAATGTGAGAAACAAATTTTACTTAACAATTATGCTGCAGATTATCTAGGAGTTCATTTGAATATCTTGCCAGTATCTAATACACTGTTTTTATGTTCCTAGTGTTTGTTTTTCGGTGTGTTTGATACACACTGAACTCTGACTTCTGATCCATTGTAGGATGTTCACTTTCTGTTCCACAAAATCTGGGGATTTGACCATAATCAGCTACAAGCCATGTTTCTGAAATGTCCCCTCATTTTTGCAGAAGGTAAGCTCAATTGATTTGTCATTTTGTACCAGTTTCATCCTCTTTGATTAAAATTTTTTCATGTTTATGATTTTAACCTTTTTTCAATAATCTGCAATTGGTAACAACTGGAAGAGCAAGTTTGTTGATAAAGAAAAATCCTTTGTCTGATTCATTTTCCTTGTTACCATATTTTTTTCTTCATTTGATAAGTACATAAATTTCAGGCATACACCACATCTTCATGATTGTTATTTATAGTTACACAGACATGAAAACATTTTAATTATCTCTACATTCTGTTTATCCAAATGTCTCCAAAGAGTTTGCTCCTTACAGAGATCTCAAAAAACCTTTAACACAATAGCATATGGCTACTCTTTAGTTTTGAAGCAACAGTTAGTGTTCTTTGTGCATTTAAAATTAGGTAGTTTAATAGTTGGCAGATTTCATTTATGCATACATTAAATGAAAATCTGTATATTCTAATAAGAATTAAAAATGAAAAACAATTCTTTTTCCTTAAAAATTTTGTCCCCGATAGGCCTCATTTGATTTCATGTTTTTGGTATTTCAAGAGGCCAAAACAACACTCCAGACTCGGCTTGAGAACTTATATGATATGGAGGTGAGCATGAAGACAATTGCAGAGAACCCTGGAGTGTTGCTGGGAGACCACCACCAGGTGCGGAGGAGGCACGCCTTCCTGAAGGAAATGGGGTGGGCCCACTACAACCCAGAGAAGGCGGGCTATGTGTCCCTAGAAACTCTGGCCAAGAGTTCAACAGACAAATGGTGCTGGAAGATAGGAGTACCTAAGGAATACTATTTCACATTCTTAAAAACAGAATAAAGTGCTTAAAAATATGACATCTACTTGTTTTTGTTAAGGAGAATTTTGATGTTGCATATACAACAGTTTGTATTGTGCTACAAATGTTACTACCAGAGAGTAGTTTACATTTATACGTATACTTGAATGCGTTGTGGATTTGTCTTCTAATACCATACTTGTCTCTTCTTTTATATATGAAATGTTTATTATTATATAATCAAAAGAGCAATACGCGATAGAAAGCCCCTGTGAACTACCAACAATCTTGCCTGAACAATCGAGATCATCTCTGTAGAAAACACTGCGCACCTTTAATGCACTTCACACTTGATTGTAAACATCTTTGATGGATAACCAATTAGCATTTCAATCATCGTTCTTCAGAATGTCTAAAGGTTTTTAAATTGATTAGTATGTAATCATGCAGACGTCCGAGATACAATTAGGAATTTCCGTGTGAAGTCTGCTAAACATGGAAGGAGGAAAATTGGGCTCCTACAACACAGTGATTGATACAGATTGAACATAGAAAACAAAATAAACAACTAATCAAGATGCAGTTATCGGCCTTGAAACGAACAAATCATTCGATCTTATACCGGCAGAGGTGATATTTCTGTCAGCTCGCATCAGTGATGTAGTGGAGCTACTAGTACACCGAGACAATCACTTGGTCGGTATATACAACAGGCGTTGTATCCCTGTATGTATACAAAAAAGGAATTCAGAGATTAAGACTTTTTCAAGTAATATCAAAACATCGCATGCTATTGGACCCCGTTTATTACAATGTTGAATTAAACAATAAAATGATTTCTACGGTAGTTCATGCGTTAGCGGATTATGAAATTTGTTTTGATATATCCGCAATGACCGCTAACATAATGGCTCGTATGGACAAGCAGGGGAAGTATTTTACTGCTTAAATTGACATCCCTTTTTGAATTTACCTAACACTTATCTAAAATAATGGAACAAAAGTACATATATGATCAAATTCACACTTGTTGTATATCTAGAGAACCAACTCCTCACTAATAAAATGATTGAGCAATTTGATAGATTACTCAACAGAGCTATAAAAACCTCTCTTGTAAAGTTTCACCGCTGCCAGTTGGAAGCAATGATGCAACAAAAGACATGGCAACGATAGCACATTGGGTGATTTCTAAATTAATGGGGGAAATAAAGGCCCATCTTAGACATGTTTATGTACCCTGAGTGTTTCAGATAGCCGAACTCTAATGCGTCATTTGCATATAAATTTCCTTGTCAGACATAGGGGTTGATAGTACTTTTGAATTCTCCATTCTCCAGCAGACGACACTGTGGACCTGTTGGTCGGTCTGCGTGTCGACGTGTGGGTCGCTCCTAGGTTTGTTCAGGATACCGTTCCACCGTGTACGTGGTATAATACACAAGCGCTCGTCTCGTCAAGTTCACCCTATAGTTTATTTGGATTGGATCAAAAAGATTTTCAGATCAGGTTTATCATCACACAAGATGGAAATTGGATTGGGGTTCAACAACATTCAATCTTTTAGGATTCAGTTCTCGGTAGATCTTCATACTATTGTAGATATGAATTATAATTTACAAATTCCAAAAATCATAGCTCTGGTTGAGCAATGGAAACGACGAATACTTACTACCATTGGTAGAATTACTGTTATTAGAAGTTTGCTCATTCCGAAACCAAATCATTTATTCATTTCACTACCAAATCCAAAGAAAGAAACAATTTCATACCTTAATAAAACTATTTTTGAATTTTTATGGAAATCTAAGGTTGATAAAGTTAAGAGGTCAGTTATTACTCAGGATTATTCGTCAGGAGAGATGAAAATGGTTGATATTAATAATTTTATAACATCCCTTAAGTGTTCATGGATAAAAAGGTTTACAAAATCACACAAACCATGGATGAATTTTTTATTTACCATTTATGGAAATGATTTTTTACAGAAATTGTTTGATTTTGGTGATAGTTCTGTAATCGAATGTTTACACAAGGTAAACAATGATTTCTGGAAAGTTGTGTTAAATTCATGGTTATGTTTTATTACTACATATAAGAATCACCGAAAGGCAAAAGATAATTTTTTAAATACTCCAGTGTGATACAACTCAAACATACACATAGCAAATAAATATGTTTTCATAAAAACCTGGTACAAGACCGGTGTAAAGGTCATTCAAGATTTTTTTGATGAAAATTGTAATTTTTTAGGTATTGATGAATTTAAATGTATGTACAATCTCAAGGATATATGTATAATGCAATAAAATAGTGTAAAAACAGCAATTTTTAAGTTTTTCAAAATGTCTAATATCGACATGAAATCCTAATCCATGTATACCATTTTTTTCCCCAAATAGTTATACCCCATGAAAAGTGTACAGAAATTATTTACAATGTTTATGAATTAAAATGTGGTTGTTCCAATTGCTGTAACTAAATGGAAAACAGATCTAACTGATTATAATGTTGAAGATCTTACTGTATATGACACTTTCAAGATTTGTTTTAAAACTACCAAAGATTCTTCTGTAAAATGGCTTCAATTTAGAATTTTACATAAAATTCTTCCAGTTGGATACTACCTTAAACAAATTAATATCAAAACTACTGACAAATGTGGGTTCTGTAAAAATAATGTGGAAACGATAATACATGTTTTTATTTCTTGTGAGAAAATACATACCCTGAAGAGTGAACTTAGTTTATATATTTACAGAAAGACCTCTGAAAGAGTTGGATTTAATATGTCTAATATTATACTTGGCCAACTTCCATTGTCATTTTATAGCAAAGTCATTAATTTTATAATTCTTTATATGAAACAGTATATATTTTGTTGTCTTATGTCAAATAAGATTCTATGCTTGATTTGTTTCCTTTGTCATTTAAAACTAAAATATGATATTGAAAGATATGCTGCAATACAAACTTGTAAATTACAATATTTTGAGAAATTATGGGATAGTTGGAAAGGTATCTTTGATGCTGATAACTGATTTATTTTCAATATGATTATTTTTTCTATTTCTTTTCTGTTATTTTTTTTCCATGTAGGCAAGTAACCACTAAATAATACATAAGTGTGGGTGTGTATGTGTGTGTCTGCTCTTATGTCTGTTCTGTATATATGTCTGTTCTTTGAAACAGAAATAAATTATAAAAAAAAGTTCACCCTATAGTATATTACGTTATTATTATCAACAGTCTCGTTTAAAGTAATCTTTTCGTAAGTTCTATGGTCGATACAACGACCTATCTTCCACTGAGTCGCATGCTGACTGACGTTTTTCATACTAATTGTTAGACCATAATTAATTACCTAATTGTCTACGGACTTTTGCGGTTTTTATTTTCCCGATTACGACAAAGAGCACACGGCAGGTGTGACCGGTCAGCAGAGGATGCTCACTCCTCCATGGCACCTGATCCTACCTCCATCTTGGAGGTCCGTGTTGCTCTGCTTTGAATTTGTATTTCGTTTTATGGATTTTTGAAATGGTTGACGGTTTGTAATTGTCATTTTTCATTCATACTATGGGGTAACTTTATTACAGAAACAAGTGTCTGTGGTATAATACCAGATAAACCCTTTGTTCGCAAGACTTCTCGAACTACGAAAAACATGCCTATTTTGGTAAAATTAATATAGTTGTCTTTCTTTGATTGCAAAATGACAGTGAACTGTTTTCGATCCTAAACGAGTATAAGGCGATATTTTATTTCAATTCTAAGGCTTATTAATGTCAGTGAAAGGAATATAAAGAGGGATGTATAAATTACTGGCGAACCTTTTATAAGAAAGTGTCGCCAAACAGAATTTGAAGATAAATACAAAAAAAACCCCAAGAAAATAACAGTTACAGGGCAAAGATAGACAATAAACAGAATATGAGTTTTGGAATATTTAAGTAAAAACTGAAAGCAATTGAAGAACCAACGAATACAAAAAAAAAAAAAAAAAAATTAGGCAAGACAAAGACTAGAACACTGTCAAAAATGACCAAAATAGTGCATGTAAAAATTATTGAAGAAAAACGAAGCAAGAAATGAAAGAAGAGAAATTATTTTAATACGTTAGCCTGTTAATTAGAAGATACCATGACCAGAAACGACGGAGGAACAGCCTTATACACGAGTAATACACGACCAATACACGAAAAAACTAAACATACACACGGAAAAAACTGAAATATTCGACAAAGCTAGCAACTAGAGTGCTGGAATAAACGTGTATGCTGGTTTTTTCTGAATTGAAATAAGACCAAATGACCTATCAAGATCTTCAGTAGAAGACATAAACAATGTTACAGTGGCGAGGTTAAACTACTCCCAAAAATATGTATACCATAAAACCTATCTAAAGCGTTCTTGGAGACAGAAGAAGTACCTGAGGAACGGAGAATAGGACTCAATGTCAAGTTACCCAATAAAAGATTTAAGTCAGGGCCAGATGAATGGAGAATAGGACTCATTGTCAAGTTACCCAATAGTAGATTCAAGTCAGTACCAGATGAATGAAGTTTAGGACTCTACCTAATAGAAGATTCAAGTCAGTACCAGAACCTCATTCCAGACAAAGTCCTCACAAGAATGATAATTATTTTAAGAAAAGAACAATATTAAAAAGAATGATATAAGAAAGAATAGTATTTAAAAAAAGAAAAACCACGCTAAAAACTAAAAAAAAACACTAAAAAACTAAAAAAATATCATTACGTAGCAAGAAAACCTAAGACACAGTTGATATGGAGAGTGTGAATTAAGACACCTGGGCATGGTAGCAACCCTTACACGGAATAGAGTGAACTTTGACAACTTTATTAAAAAACCGTTACTTAGCACTCTGAGATACTTTTAATCTTATCAATATCATCATACTAAAATCTAACGAAAAACCAAGCTACAGTGCAGAAATAGGCATACAAGCAAAGTCCAAACACAAAAACAATTCGAAGCAAGGCTCTCACCTTGGACCTTGGAAGGTTTACATAAGGTATTCAGTATCGCATAATTATAAGGAGACCCAGGAGCCATATCGCTCACCTGCAGTATTGCAGGTCTTAAACGATTTTTCATAATATATATTTCTACATCAATTTTAACCCCTTTAATTGTCCATGCAGGGGTCAAAGTTTGAGCAATTGAGAATCAACATACGCAAGGATGCTAGGATCTAAGGGTGTGTTCCCGTTTTGCACACATTTGATAATTGGGTATAGAACAATAGGTGTGAAATGTGTTGTGATAGCAATTATAGTCTGCTTTCGATCCGTGATTTACCTGAATTTTTACCTGTGTTTTATCGGCGCATTAAACAAGAAAATTAAATATATTTCGTTGTGCTATAGACTAATAAATATGCCTAAAACAGCAATTTAAAGAAAAATAACATTTTGTTTTTTATGATTAGAGATTTCGTTGTGTTTTTTCGATTAATGATAATAATATTTATAAGAAGAATATAAAATTTAGTGTGTTTTACGATCAATGACTATCAGCAATTTTTTTTTTCATTTTATACTTGATTTTGCGTTAATCGATAAAAAAAAAGATTTACATTAAATTTATTATTGAGTGAATTAAAGAAAAAAATTGTCGGTCCCAAGCCAAGTGGAAGAATCTGAGCCTGATCATCACAACCTCACCTCATCATTCCCAACCTTCTACGCCTGCAAGTCAGCCCTTTACCGTCAAAGTGGGAAGGAAATTCAGAAACTCCCGATCACACCACAGGATATTGCTTTAGAGGGAAAATGGACCCGTACCAACGCTGGAGACAACTTCCTTGTGGCAGATGACGGTGAAGACTCAAGAATTGTGATCTTTGGAACAGACGGCAATATCAACTACATCGCAGCCAGCAACAGAGTGTACATGGATGAAACATTCTACTTTTCACCTGGCCAGTTCTACGAACTGTATTCCATCCACGGAGAAATCAACGGTAAGACATATCCTCTAGTGTTTGGACTGCTTCCCGGGAAAAGTGAAGTCGTCTACCAGCGAATTTTTTAACTCCTTATGAACTACTGCGGAGAGATCAACGTTGTGTTCCAGCCACAGATTGTGATGTGTGTTTCGAAATGCAGTGAGGAATGTGTTGCAACGAGTCTTTCATAATGCCACAGTGAAGGGATGCTTCTTTCATTTTACTCAGTGTATTTGGAAGAAGACTCAATCTTTGGGATTAGCCACCATGTACCGCAACAACGATGGAGTACAACGACTAGTGAGACGTGCCGCATCCCTGCCCCTTGCACTGATCAACGAAGTAGAAGATGCTTTTTTCAGCACCCTGGAGGACGCCGAGGAAATCAACGTGGACATCACCAGATTCGCCGACTACGTGACAGAGCAGTGGATTAAAGGAACAGATGTGCAGTTTTGGAATCATTTCGACAACACCGGATCTAGGACCAACAACATCTTAGAAGGATGGCACTCCAAGATCAACAAACAGCTGAACGCCACGCATCTAAACAGACTCGTCAACCTTCTTCAGTGCACCCAGGCCAACAACGAAGCGGACATCATACAGACAGCAGCAGGAGCCAAGCAGAGACCACAAGAAGTCCGGTATCGACGCATTGATCAACGACTGAACAGAACAGAAGAGCAGAACAGAAGAACAGAATCGATGGAGATATAGACATCATGGACTACTTGGACGGCGCGTCCCATCTTTTTCACCTTGGATGATCGATCAGTGTGCATAATACTATCATTGACTGTGCATTTATATTTTCAGAAAACTTATATTTAAATGTAAAAATAGATGTGCTTAATTTATTGTCCTATAATTTTTTTCTTTCATGAGTTTCAATTGCAGTAAATGCGAAAGTGTATGTATTGTGATGTAAATATTAAATAGTCCAATACTTTTTTATGATTAAGTATGACATGTGTTGTAAGATGAAAAAATATATTAAATATCATTGCAAATAATGGTTTTTGTTTGTTGTCAATTTCTCCATTTTATAATACAGACTATAGCAATTAAGCAATTATCTCACCTGGTCAACTTCCCGTTTCGCACACATTTTTTTTATACCAAATTTTCAAATGTATGCAAAACGGGAACAAACCGATCTAAGTAATGGCATGTATTATAGCATTGGAGTTCCTCAGAAAAGATATGTTAATATTTATTACTATCTAAAATTTTACCACAACTGTGACCCTACCCTACCTTTCGGTACCACGAATCAAACAAATTTGAATATTTCTGTTCGGGCCAAATGGGTTTGAAAAAAATGTAAATTTTCTTAATAATTATCTCCTCTCGAGAGAAGGCATGGTCCACCGTTTTAATAAACTTAAATCCCCTCATTCAAGGATGGTTAAGGCAAAGTTTGGTTGAAATCAGTCCAATACGTCGTGGATTGTTGGACAGGAATCCACAGGATGAAGAATCTATAGAAAGAAAATATCCTATACCTACTTGAAGACAAAGTAATATTTCAGATATAAGATTTCTCCTGGTGTCAATTTGAGAAGTAAAGCAGGTAACTCCAAACAGAAGCAAATGGAGGCTGTAGCAATTGCCTTTTGAAAGAAAAGAAATGTTCATCGACAACGATATAATACAATGGTTAACATGCCGCTTATCTGCAGCATCTAGTAAATTCTCATCTTTATTGCAAATGAAACTGAATGGGTCCTTCGAAGGTTTATAAAGGGTAAAATGTAAAATCTACCATTCTCCAATTGATTGCAATGGCATGTAAAAAACCGGATATAGAATGGGAAATATTGACCATAAAATTAAAAAGACAAAACTATTACTTTGTGATAAAACTATAAGCCACGACATGATCTACGCCTTCTACGGATTTAATTCAGCAGATGAACCTGCTCAAGAAAGAAGATTGAATTAATGAAATAAATTATAGAGTATAAAATTCGATTTATTCAATCTTGTTAGTGTCTTCTACCTGATTTACTTTATGGATTATTAATATCAATGTCGTTACAGAACCATCAGCTTTCTTGTCTAGGCTGTTGATCCCGGAAGGGGGATAACTATTTATAAGGTAATAGGGCATACCACACTCAAATTCTGTTGAAATTCAGGACAGTATATACTTTTTTCCATTGCTACAAAACACAGGTGAGAGACAGATAATTTCTCGTATGGAAATGTATCGTTTATCAGTCGCCAAAGGCTTCGAATGTTAACATTAAAGCTGACATGAATTCATAAAAGCATTTGGTCGCCATATTAGTTTCGATCGCTCCTCAACTGCCACTTGGGTATATATACCGGTCGAGAAAGTTACGGTCGGTTGCTTTCCGATCGAGGCATTCAGGTTGCACGGACTTCTAAATCATGAACTACACATTGTAGTAAAATGTGTGTAAAAATGAAGAAAGAATAGTATCAATCAATAAAACATAAAATAAATTTATTCTTTGAAGGAATTTCCAATGTAACCGTATTATTTTGCACAAGTAGTGCTGCCTTACTCCGCATGCACATCGAACACGTGTGTCGTTCATACAGAGTGCATAACGTCTGCATCTTTTAGAAGACCCCGGCGGCACTTCATCCAACATAGTAGATAAATGATAGAAAATCCAAGAAAGTAACAACGTAACCATTATCCATCGGTTTCTACAAGAACAATCCGTTTCTAAAGTCCATGCGGTCATTGCACAAGCTGCCACAGTGTGTGGTATGCGCATGTGCGATGTTATAACAGACACAGGAAAAAGTTCTACAACTATTTAGGATTTTTGAGATGTGTGTGCCTTGATTTCAGTCCGTTTTGTTTCGTCGTTCATTGGATATTCCCTACCAGTGCAGTGGTTGTCATATCATTTTTGTTCAAAACGCGTTTCAAGTCTTTTTGTCCAATGTAACGTGTTCGGGTGAATGAAATACCTGAATGCGGTGAATCATGAATAGTGCTATCAGCCTTATATATGGGGTGTGTAGCGATGCATGAGCAGAACAATAGAAATCGACAACTAATATGGCGGTAGTCGGAGATATAAGGGAAATAATGCATATTTATGAATTCATATCAGCTTTAATAAACTGTCGCCATGGGGCATACAATCAAGATTTTCTATTCTCGGAAAGACGAATATGTAATCAGACTGACCTCCAATACCCAAAATGATGGAATAAAGTTTCTGAAAATATCTTAAACCATGCAGCTTACGACGAACATAGATTAGTTCCCAGCACAATTAAGACACTCGAAGAAAACTGTTATTTGTAGTATCTACTATCTTTAAGCATGGTAATTTGATGTTCTTACTCTAAGATTAGAAATGATGTATCATTGCAGTTTCTTTCATTAAACGAGTTTCATTCAGCAAACGATACCCAACAAGAACACAGGAAAATTAAGGCATTCCTCTGATTGCAACATTCTCGTCAAAGTTTCCTAATTTTTTTCTAAAAAATGATCATAGACATTCGAAAGAAAATTCCGGTAGTAAATCAGATGCTGACAAATAAACAAATCGAAGATTCCTTTCATCTAAACCGAGAAAGCTGGAGTCCAATTGTGCCAAAAGTTAGAAAACATCAAACCCAAGGTTTAAAAACAAAGAGCTACCCTGTCTCCTTTACTTAAAACGACACACACAAAAATTTACACAAATACCTTACAAAATATAACACTAATATAACACTATTATATACTAAACAATGTAAGGTAAATAAAATATTTTTGCTACTGCAGCAGCATGGGTTTTTTAAGTGCACGTAAAGCAATTAATTGGGTCGGAAAGAACAACGCATACCTTTTGTTAGGCATATTGTTTGATCTATAATAGATGGTCATACGAATCTATTCCAAAGTTAAAGCCTATTCAGATCTTGAATTGTTTTTTCTGGTAATGACCAGCGAACGTTTTCGTCATAGATAAATACTCGAAAATATTCAGGTGTGTCCACAGGATGTGATTGATATACTATTACTACCTTTCCCTACTTTTATGGAGTATCTAGATACATGTACTAGTATGTGGAAGGTCCTCTATTCGCAGCACTTTGTGAAATAGATCCCACTCTTCCATTTAATTAGAGAAAACATACCGCAGAGGTAAAATAATTTCGTCATAAATGGTAACATTCATCAGAACACAGTAAAAATGACAAACATTTGGCATCCAGTAAATGTTCTTCCAAGCATCTTTCTTTACTCCTTACCAAAATAGTAACAGCAGTAAAGGAGAAACTTCTAGAGTACAGTGCAACAGTATATTCAAGAAGCGGTGTGAATCATACATGGTAGGTTTTTCCATGGTAACCGATTACGTACTTCTTTGTTAGTACTTGTAAGATTCTTAACGTTTATTTCTGCATAGTCATCTCAATCCAAACTGTAAATTAACTTGTCAAACATCCCATCAAAAATTTTTCTTTTCTCTGAGATAAAGTCGTTTAAGTCGCTGATTTACTTAGACATCATAATGAGTTTCAAAAGCCTATTGGGAAGCATCTAATTTAAATAATTAAACGGAAGCTTAAAGAAGTCTGAACATCATCCTCTGTAGAAGAAGCTTGGCTGAAGGAAATTAAGAATTTAAAAAATATAATTTTTCTGGTTGAATAATATAAGACGCTTGTCTAGGGGGCACAGTTATCGTCTTGTGTGTTCAAATTTAATTCGATATGATTTGTTGTTACGTGCGTCTTTTGTTGCTACGTTTATGGCGCACGTTTTGTGCTTTGTTGCAATGCTCGGTACTCTCATGCCTGCATAAAACACTAAAGGTTAGATCAATTTACTGCGACTTGTAATTAAAAATAAATTGAAATGAAAGGTAATGAACGTTTTCAAGTCTTAAGTCTCTGTCTCATGCACAAAAAAGTTCTTACCTGAACTTTTCCAATCATTGTCAAATGAAGTCACTGTGATCATACGAAGCCTTTTGTTGATAGACAAAAGAAATAAAAAAAAATCAATTCCAATTGAAAAATGGGAAAGTGGTGTTTATTGATGTATCATCTTGTGCTACATTAATGTGTGTGTGTGTGTGTGTGTGTGTGTGTGTGTGTGTGTGTGTGCATTGCATTTCTAGGTGTATGGATTTGTTAAAACCATAAACCATATCTTTGCCATATCTATTTGATGTATGATTTAATTATTCCTTCTGTTGTAGAAAAATTCCGTTAAAAACTACAGTTAAATACTTTTGAATATAAAATACTCAATATCTACAGCACCTTTTTATGGATGTATGCTGGGCACGAGAAGTCAGTTTGCATTAATTTCATTCATACAAAATCAATAAATGATAATAAAAAAGTCCTATTTTTCCTGTAGATCCGCAACATAATACGAATGACAAAATTGTCTGCATCAGTTCCATACGCTCTCTAATGAAGTTTTTTGCCAAATTGTATTTTATCTATGTCTCCAATTTACTAAAACTCTTCATTTCTTGATTCAGTAGAAAGAAGTAATGTATTTATTGTTAATTAAGACAATATACATATACAAATTCTTCATTTCTTGATTTAAAGAACTAAGTATTATCTGTTACCATAAAAACAATGCTTCCGTTTCGTTTAGCACCTATTGTTTGACTTTTCAATGACCACATGTTGCCATTGTCAGACTTGTATCGTTTGCTATTCCATTCTTTGGTTTTGGGAATTGCGTGATTGGACATTGATCATTGCGCATGCTTGGTTACAACGCCTGTAAACATGTTCACAGTGTTCTCTTGTCTTTTCGCTTGATGGCAATTGTCAATCATCAATGAATTTTGATATCACCTTCGTCAGCAAATTTAAAGGTCGTGCTTGAAATAACATTCCTTTGGCGTGAATCTTTTGATATTTTCGATATCAAATTTTCTATCGCATGTTCGAACACGCCATCTTTTTCTTGATATTGATAGCTCAACGCCTTTAATGTCGAGATTCGATGCTATGATGAGAGAATTGTTTAAATTATTCCAGTAATTAAAGTAATCGAGCGTAATTCATGCTGTTATTATTTCTATCTTTTCTATCTAGTCAGTTTGATTGTGTGTGTGGGTGTGTTTGTTTTTATTACAAGAACCACTAAAAATCATGTTTTTGGTTTTTGTTTAAATCTTAATGGAAATGTCAATGTTAAGATTATCTCTGGTTAGGGTCATGACTCAATTTTACATCAGCTAAAAAGCTAGAAGTTAACTCTGATGTTTTTCTTTCTTTTTTGCACAAACACGCTGATAATGAAATTACCTAAAATTGCATCGACTTCGAGTTAACTCCCAGTGTTGGAGTTTAGTCTCAGTGTTGGGGTTGAGTCCCAGTAATCCAACAACTGTTTATTATGAGCAACCATTCTGATAAATAAACTATTTCGATTTTGTTGGTAAATTGTTTATGAATCGGCCATTAATATGCCAATTTGACGATAAAGTGACAATGACCTTTGCCAACTGACCTCTGAACAACGCTGTGTCAGGTATTTGACCCTGATCTGTCTTGTTTAAGTGATTGACCGGATGTGATAGTGGGTTGGTTGGATAGTCAGACGGAATTATTATAATGTATTTGCAATTCAAGAGGGCTGGATGGTTGTGACCATTTTTACACTATATTAATCTCCTAAAAAAGAAGAGTTCTGTATAAATCTTTAGCAAAATATTTTCCTCTGAAATAATTTAAAATTAGCCATAAATGATCATTTTATACTGTTTGATTTCGCTAGTTATCGATTGTTTAACATCTTGTTATCCAGATCTGTCTGTTTGTAACGACATTGTAACCGAAGTTTGACAGGCCGCCGTCTATTTGTTGTATCAGACACTTCTCCCATTGAACTTATTTGACCCACAAGCCACGAAAAATGCCAGAGCTTCAAATACCGATAATTTTACTAGTATGTATATACTCTATAGATACTAGAATGGTTATATCTGACAACGTTCTGCCCTGACATTGAAGGAGTCACCGTTGACTAAAATTGATGACATCACGAGGAACGCTGACAGCTAGATTGGGATTACACGGAAATACTCTAAGATGTTCAGTATAAAAAGTGTTTTAGGCAATACAGCGGCGCCTAAAATTACACGTTTTCAGTCATTAAGGTCAAGATCTAGTAAATGACTCCAGAGTGTCTTTTTGGTGCTAGAATCATTATGACGTCATAATTGATTTGATGAATCTTTTCCAGTATTTTACGGCTTTAAAGGAATTATGTAGAAAATAAAACAATATTTTGGCATTCTATATTTGATCATTGGAAAAGTAATCCCAGTACCTATATTCAATTTGATATCATTTTAGAGAGGAGGTTAAGAGCTTGTTTAATGTCGTTTTTGGAGAGACTGTAGGCAATCTAGATATATTTCATTAGTCAAGAATGGACAAAACTCTGAGATTTGTTACTTTTATCCTTTATATTTCATAGAAAATGGTTGTTTAAAACATGATTTTTCATTGTGTTTACCAAAAATTTAAGCCCCGGTACACCCTATGAAACAAAGATATTGTTATAAAGCATCATTAAAAGAACTCATATCTTGAATTTCATAAACCTATAGGCACCTTTCATTTACTAGATATTGACCCTTAATGCAGTTCAGTTATCCGGGGTTTTCACTAAAATAAAAACAACTATGTATATTAACAACACAATCAGAGGAGTATCCTTGATCCAAAATTAGTTTTTATGACCAAATAGACTGGATATAACAAGTGACTGACCCAATAAAGATATATTTACCGGTTCAGAAAAGGCTTGATCTCTTATGACCACAGTTAATGAGACCGAGTCTATCCCAGATAAATGTATATTCAAAAAGAATTTAAGAACAGAAGAACCACTCGATAAAACCTAATCGTATCTCATTTTTTTTTCAAAATCAGGTTAAATCAAAATCTTTAAAGGCTGCCTCTCGGAAATCGAGATAGTTTCCAATTCTATAATTTTAAATAGACAATAAAATGGAATTTCATATGGATAACAAAGTATATATGCTGTTTTCATGGAAATTTGTTAAGAAAGCAAGGAGACCTTAAATGACCTAGCTTTTGGAAACTGAATATATTACATTTTGAAAACTGGATATAATACATTTGGAAATGAAAGTCTTCGGAAAATATATTCCAAAGTTAGCCTGTTACTTAGATTCTGCCAATACAAAAATGGGAAATAAAATTACATGTAGATGGATGTCCTACTTGTTTACCACAAAAAATGTCACCTAACATCGTAGCGTAATGAGTTTGAGCGTTTACTTAGCTACGGATCTGAAAGTTATAAGTTTGAATTCCGCTGGGCCTTTTATGATTAATCCCTTTCCAAACATTTCAAAACATATTTTTGGTCCAATGTTGTTAATTTGAAAATTCCAAACCAGTGGAAATATTTTGATTATAATGTACCACATCAATATCGACAGGTGTCTCATACCACATAAACGTTATATCATTTATACACAAGAAAGGTAAAAATTATCGAAAGAAATTACACCCAAATCATCATACCTATGAATGATATATTGTGTTTTGGAATTATAATTACAAAAGTATCAACTACAATAAATTAAAAAGCATAATTATATTAAAGATGGTTGAAAAAAAGCTAAATATGAATTTTGTAACTCACAAAATAAAAAGGTATTTTATTATTTCTTGATTTTGAAAAAGCTTGTGATTCTGTGGAATGAAACTTTCTCTTGGAAACTCTTGGATAATTCATGGATGTTACATATAGCGAAGAATTATTAAGTTCAAACTATTCTGTTAGCCCATGAAATCACACGAAGAAGCATGGGACGAGAAGCAGGAAATTTGTACTGTATCGTATATTAAATAATCTGATATTTGTGTCAGCTGAACAGTGTTCCTTAAGTGACTTGTGAAATTAATATGGAAACATAGACGCTTTAGGTTTTGTTTGCACATCCCTTTCTTTCAGAGCTGAGTGGTTACGACGGAGATATGTTAAAAGTATATAGGATACAAAATAGCTTAACTATAACCAATCAGTTTTAAATCATAATATCTTGTGTCAGAGAGTGAGGCTTATATTGTGTAAGGATAGGGGAAGGGATGCCTGGACCAGATGGAAAGTTCTGCTCTAAGGAGTGATGTGACCCATAGAACACCTTTTGCATCAATATCGTAATGTTAAGCTGTCACAAATACTGTTTATTAAAAGGGCTGGATGCTTGTGACAATTTTTAGGCTATATTTACCTCCTTATGAAAAAGAGCTCTGTATAAAGATACAGGGAAATGCGGAAATTTTAAAGCTGACCTATTTGGATATTTTATATAACAAATGTTATATTAGTTCATGGTCAAAATTATCGTATATCAAAGTTTAAGGCAGATCTTATGGATAATTTGTTGACCACCTAGCCATGTTGGATTAAATGCAACATAAAATATCATGCATTTTCGTTGAATTATTTTCGGTAAGAAGATGTCAATGATAACGCCAAAAAACTAAAACCAATAAAATTATTTAGTTCAAATATTTCAATGGCAACGAAGAATTATTTCTTTATTAATGGTTAAACCATTTTTTTTTTCTATTGAACATCCAGGGATAAAAACAGTACTGCCATACAAACTCGGACTGGATTCGTGACAGAAGCAAAATGTGGGTAAAACGTGGTGTTAGTCTGTTTCTTATTTTTTTTTTTTTTTACAAAACTATTCAATAAAAAGTAGTTTATATATGTGTTATTGTCATTTTACATTAATGACAGAAAACTGAGATCTTGTAAAAATTCCTACGACAGAAAACGAAACAGATTTCTCTTCCTCAAATTCTCTCTGGAGAAAAGGAGGTACTAAGGTTTTTTAATTTTGAAATGTTAAGAAATCTGTAGAATATAATGAATTTTTGATTTTTGCTGTTTAATATACACGTATAATCAGTATTTACTGAGTATTTTCATACATGTATTAGGATTACTGACCAATGTTTCCTGACCTGATTTTTATCCGTTATTTAACAATTGATGGTAAAATACGAAACCATGTTTTACGCTTTCAAAAGTTCTTTGTTTTCCGAGTTGTAAAGTATTACCTTTCCATCTGCAAGGTTTCTACCTTTTTTCACCTTTTTGACTGCAGCTATCGAATGTATGTAGTTGCAGGCATAACAACAGAAGCACAAAAAAATGAAAGCAATGTCTTCCATAATAATTTTTACTTATTAGGTATCTAAAAAAATCCGATTATCTGCAAACATTTCATTATGATATGCAACTTTTTTTCTGCTTGTGAAAGTAACTTGTGGTATGTGAGAGGAAAGATTTCCCATTTCTTCTGATTTATATTTCCTATATCAATGCCACATAGGATACATTTATGAAAACGTAAAACAATTGAGCTTCATGTGATTTTGTTTTAAAATAAAGTTTGAGAAAAATACAATAAATAGTTTTTGTCCTTTAAAAAAGTCCTAACGATCGGAAGCACTAATGCTATCTGTTTTGTCAACAAACCGGTTGACTGCTCGACTCTGAGGTCCACTTAAAGATAATGAAGTCAGGAACCGATCGTTTTGGATATAAGAGATTGTGCAAATGAGGACAAAATCCAATCGTGTCCCTGTTGCCGTGGAATGTTGATGAGGAAAATTGATGCCACGTCACACCTCTTACTGCCCGGTGTTTGAGTAGTCCTTAGCTGGTCTCCTCATACCAGTTATCGCTTATTTCGGAGACTTCGAGCAGTCACTCTGATTTTTTTTGTAGCATTTTTGATTGTGTTTGTTTTCCTTGTTGGAATAATTTCTTGGTAGTTCTGCATTTTTATTTTATTTGTATATGGTTGAAAGATTCAAATAATTCAATAAAATTCATAATTTAAGATAATTTTTACCTAACATGAAAACCAACAAGGGCCTTCTATATTATGTGATATTCGTTCATATGCAGGTACAAATGTTCAATTGGACTTCCGTAAAGAGAAGTGTTGTATATGGATACTGTTTCCAACATTTCACCATTTGCTCTAAAGCATCTATGATACAGATTGGGCCGAAGTAACTAGAAAAAAACCGCTGTAGCAGCAACGATAAAGTTCCCGATACACTTGTAGTATTAAGTTGCTTTCTTTGTAATGACCAGTGTCAACGAACAAGACCTTTGTCATTTTTTTGTACATATAGGATCATATACTTTAAGACGACTTAATTTCCCTTGACCAAGGTATAAATTCCTTCTTTGTAAAAAACATGTTCTATCAACAATGACCAAGAAAAATGAATGTGAAATCATGACATTTTCAGAGTAGAATGTATTTAGGTCCTCAGAAAACGAAGACATGCATTTAGATGACAGTATTACGCAATCAGCGTGTTAAAGAGACGATGGATTAATTGAAAGATTAAAAACTGCTGATAGCAATTAGAATAAATCGGTGACATTTAACACCGGAAGCACTCGAGCTGTAAAACCGGCGACATGAAAATGTTTAACGCCTTGGAGGTGAAGTCAGACACTTGGTTTCTGGGTCACCGTGAGAACACTTAGCGTCAGCTGGTCTTACTCAGGATTTAATTTTCAAACTGTGCCATGTCCCTTTGGATTTTTTTATTCCATGAAATAACCTAAAATATTCCAAGTTGATGAGAATAAAGATTAACTATTTATAAATTCTTTTTAAATTTTAAAACTCATCAATGTGATCTTAAAAACCATAATCTTCTAAAACCAAAAGTATATTTTTTTCACTGCAAGAAAAAAAACCAACTATCGCATCTAAAACAACAAACAAACATATTATGCTTGCAGTTCATTTGCGGCATCATCATCCTACCCAAAATTTGGTGTTGATATCTAATATTTTACAACACACATTATGCAAATATTATATAAAATAATGACATTTGAGAAGCAAATTATCTGCAACCAACTGAGACACCTGAAAGTCACTTGAAACATTAAGATAATAACATGACAGAAATCCTAGAGAAAGCTGATACAAGAGGAGACGCTGAGCGTAAGCAAGCCTGTTAATTTCCAGGGTGAGATAGAGGAGGGATGCAGTCACAACACAAGTATCGAGTTCTATATTACAAAATATTTTATATAAACTTGTGTGCCGCGTTGAAAAAGTTTGCAGAAATGTTTCCTTGAAACGTAATATTTCCTTAGAGGTAAAAGATAATAAACAATAATAATCCAAAGAGCGTGTTTCATAAAAAAAATCCAGTTCCCGCATTCAAGCTCTCGGCAAAAAAGACATCCCCGTCGATAAACAAGACTGTCAAGGGTCATTTGGGAATCCCTTTATAATCTGCGGTGGAGAAGACTTATTAATTCTTTTAAGGTATCTCTCTCGTCACGTTTTGGTTTCATTGCGCTCATGATCATTAAGTTTGAAATGAGTATAATTATATTTTTTTCATTAACACAGAAAGATTATTGCTTCATTATTGCATAACATTCAAGAAGAAAATCTATTAATATTTTTTCGTGCGGAAGGTTTTTTAAAAAAAAAAGAGAAAATGGAAAATGACAAAAATCAAGCAGTTCTATGAGGTTTTTATATACTCTTCGTTTGATTAAACTTTATTTATATCGCACATTATTTATAACATTTGGTATGTTTAGAACATATTTTGTAGGTTCTGTTTAACATATGCAAACTTAAATCTAGAGAGGTTTATATACTTTCAGCATAAAATCATGCAAATATAAAGAAAAAGTCTGGAACTTTTGAAGCCAAATTTTGCAAGAAATTTTACCTTTTAAGCCCTTTATCTAAAAGTGACATCACTGACTCCCATGTTTTATTATGTCAAGATTATACTGAATGCATATATAAACTGAATTAATTTTATACAATCCTTGATATTCAGAAAGCTTTGATTTCAAATCCAGTTGTATAGCTATTGATTTTAACATATCTTATTATGCAAATATATATTTACATAAATGGATTAGGCAGCAGGTAATGCCTATGTAAGCCTTCTTCATATGGTGCAAGGTAATACATGTAAAGTGCAAGATATAAATGACAAATTAAATAATACACTTATTCACTTATTTATAGAATAATATGATAAAGCATAAACAGATATATTCAGATGAGCAAATAAAAAAAAAAAAAAAAAAAAAAAAAAAGGTTGGCAAAAACCAGTTTGTGGATAAAAGAAAGAGAAAAAAAATCAAAAACTTAAATAGTACAGTTACAACATAAGTATACCACTTTTTTGTACATGCATTAGACATATACAGCAATAGTTATAATAATTTTAACTAAATCTCTTAGAAGTTGCAATGTAGTTATGAACTAATTTAAAAAGTACTTGAAAAAGAAGACAATGATGGAAGACTACTGATGTCCAAAGGTAGTTCATTCCACAGCTTAACTGTAGAGGGTAAAAAGCTTTTTAAGTAAGATGTAGTTCTGGCTTGAGGAATGAAAAAAGAAACATCATCATGATTTCTCAAGGGATAAGTGGTTTCAAGTGGAATACACGGTTCTAGAAGTTTAATTAAGTAATCTGGCACCATACCATTAACCATATTATAAAACAAAATGAATTTATAAACTTTCCTTCTTTCTGACACCCTAGTTCATAATACTGGCATCAGATTGGAAATTTAAACCTAAATGAACATAGTTATTTGAAAGCAAAACATCAGGACCATTATTCTCAAATTCAACAATAGGTTGAGGAGTATTTATCCTAAAGAAGTTTAAGTTAATAGTTTTCTTAGGATTTAAAATAATCATCTATTGTTTGGACCACTTATCAAACTTTTCAGGGTCCCTTGTTAGAGAATCTGCTGCCTCAACAATATCCTGATCTACAATAACATAGAGAGATGTATTATCAGCAAAGAGGCGAACATTATTGGTTAAGTCGGAGGAAATATCATTAATATATAACAAAAATAAGAAGGGTCGTAGGACTGATACCTGCGGAACACCTGAATTAGTTGAATCTAATGATGAAGTAAAACCATCTAGGACTACTTTTTGTTTTATATTCCAGAATATTTCTCCACCCAGTTTATATTTTGATTTGAAATTCCATACTGTTTTAACTTATAAATCATACCTTCATGCCAAACCCTATCAAAAGCTTTAGATATATCACAAAATATGAACCTTATATCTTTGCCTCTATCCAGATTAGAAATAATTGTGCTGTAGATTTTAACAAGTTGGTTAGTGGTTGAATCCCAACTCTGGAATACCTACTGCTATTTGTATAAAATGTTATTTTCAAATGCTTAACAACATTTTTTTTTCTAATAATTTACTTTCATTGTTAATTGTGTCATCAAGGTGGGTTTCACTAATTGTAATAATGACATGCATGGATAATTCAGCAGTAATAATATCTAACTTTGGTAAAAGGCTGCAGACATTGTTGTGTACCATGCTAAGTGGTTTGGAAAAACAACTATTATTCTTATGAAGCAGAATTTATTAAAAAACTTGTACGTGAAAAAATAAATCAATCGCTCTGGCCTTCAACTCAACATTCAGGTATATCGACGACGTATTATCAATTAACAATTGTTATTTCCATACTTACGTCGACTCGATATATCCGAGTGAACTTGAAATAAAAGATACCACAGAGTCTGCGTCATCTGTTTCATAATTGGATATTTTACTGGAAATGGACATTGATGGTAACCCAACAACAAAACTTTATGATAAACGCGATGACTTCAATTTTTCTATAGTCAACTATCCTTACTTATGTAGCAATATACCTTCATCACCTGCATATGTTGTTTTTGTCTCTCAGTTATTTCGATACGCAAGGGCATACTCTTCGTATAAACAGTTTCTAAGGCGAGGCAAGCTACTGACAAACAAATTGATAAAACAGGACTATCAACAGTCTCGTTTGAAGTAATCTTTTCGTAAGTTCTATGGTCGATACAACGACCTTGTCAGCAAATACAATCTTCCACTGGGTCGCATGCTGACTGACGTTTTTCATACTAATTGTTAGACCATAATTAATCACCTAATTGTCTACGGACTTTTCCGTTTTTTCCCGATTACGACAAAGAGCACACGGCGGGTGTGACCGGTCAGCAGAGGATGCTCACTCCTCCATGGCATCTGATCCTACCTCTATCTTTTTGGAGGTCCGTGTTGCTCTGCTTTAAATTTTTTTTTCGTTTTATGGATTTTTGAGATGGTTGACGGTTTGTTATTGTCATTTTTTCATTCTATAGGGCCCTGGGTTTGTTTCAATATAACTTAATATGAGAAGCATATGCATTATACAATAAAAATGTAAGTTTCTCATCACGTACAGGTAATGATGATAAAATACCCTTGTCAACTTTATATAAGTTGAAAATACCTTAATAATTCGTGTCAAAAACGACAGTGTAGATAAAATGTGACAGGATCGTTTCATACATCGGATATGCTGTAAATTAGCCTTAAAATAAAACCGGTTAAAATCAAGTGGAAACATAGAGAGTGAATACAAAACAAAACATGCAATATTTAGGAAATAAATAACAAATAAATTGTTTTGTTGTGAAAAACACAGAAAATCAAAAATATGCATACATGTATAAGTCATCAGAAAAACAAGAGACGGTTTTAATTCAGACTTCTCACACATAGAAGTGTGTAACATGTACTTAAATGGTATGAAAATGAAAAAAATACAGACGCATATGTACACAAAAGACCAAGGCAAAAATCTATGAATCATAATGTATGAATCGAGAAAAAAGAAGAAAAAAAATTTACGGATGAATGCGGATATATGAAGAATATGATCGATGGGGAAAACCTGTTCTAAAATTAGAACGTTGAACTGTCTCAAAGTCCGTAGTCATACAACAAGTTACCTAGCTGTTGGATAGCTATTGTCTCTTAGTGCAAAAAGTCACGGAAAAAACTGCAGGTTTATACGGATTTATTTTAATTTTAATCTCTCTATTCAAGCTAATCATTATGCATAATCCCAAAACAATATTTGATGTAATAACTTCGCTAAATTTAAAATACTGACAATAAATGCAAATCAGGCTGAAATTGCATTTTAGATGCAAAACCGTCAAATCAAATGCGCCATAACTCAAAGGGATGAACACAGACCCCCCCCCCCCTCCCAACACACAATTTTTCTGTGCATTTTAAAAAGTATGTTTTGTCTACAGATTTTGATGATATACTTTGCAGGAAATTCTTGAAACAACAACATCAAGAAGTGAGATACGTTAAGGTATTAGGATACTTCACTGTTGGATTGAAAGTTAGGATAAGCCGATATCAGAAAGTTAGGATAAGCCGATATCTGAAAGTTAGGATAAGCCGATATCTGAAAGTTAGGATAAGCTGATATCTGAAAGTTAAGATAAGCCGATATCTGCCCATGTAATAAGTCAGCCTGTGATTAAATTTTGCGTTAAAACAACAGTTTCATGAATTACTCGGCGGCTGTTAGATATAATTAATTGTATGAAGGATTATGGTTTAATGATTAATTAAGATAATTTTTAAAAGAATTTTTTTTATAAACGAGCAACATTTAAAATCTGATAGACTAGCAAATGTAGTTATCATGCCTTAACCAATATGATTATTCCAGGAACATAGTTTGACGCATTAAGTGTGCGATAATTGTCATACCCGGCAGCTTAAATATAGGCCATTTCCTGTATTCTTTTACGAAATGATCATCATATTCCAATCCTGTTACGGATCTTTGTAATATCTGATAATTTTAGTTAGAACTTTTAATAAATTCTGACGTGAACCTCGTATTTTGTTATTCAATTAACAGTTTGTCGAATTTAATTCGCATTAGGAAATCTTAATTAACATATTAATGCTGTTTGACAAATAAAAAAAAAATCATAATTCGTTTATTAATTCAGCTATAGGCTAGAGCATTAACCGTTGCATATGTGAATAAACTGCACTTGAAGTAAACATCCTTTAGAAACTCTTTAAGGGACTTGGACACGATTTGAGCTCAAAATTTAAAGAAGATGGGTGAATAAGGCGTCTAAACTGCCTATATGAGGATAGATAAGATACCATAAAATTAAAATATCAACAAATCTCATAATTTCTTTCTAAATTATTGAAAACAATGTATAAATACCATTACATCGATTTATAACCCTTAAATATATTTATTAATTGGAATATGTTGATTTAAACTGGCGTATGCGTGTCAAAACCTCCAAAATAGTGTCATTTTTATAACTTCAATGCCTTTTCTTTTATAGAGTGGGTCTGAGCTCCATATTTTTGTCATATTCTATATAAGGTTTAAAGGAAATCAAACCGATTCCAATCGACGAAAACATGGAGAGATGACCCACTATACTTAAAAAATGTCATTTTGTATTGCAACAATTGAACGTTTTAGAAAAATATTACAAGTCCGTAAATTCGTGGTTGATGTCACATATTAGCATTTAACGATGGAGATTGTTGTGACTGAAATGGCTCAGTGGTTAGAGCACCAGACAGTAGGTAACATTACAGAGCTAGGGTTTTTAGGTTGTGGGTTCGATACCACCAAAACATAAGAATTTTTTTTTTTTTCTTATCGTTTGTTAAAATATTCAAAACTGAATATAGTTAGAAACTGTGCTTTTGTAAACTTGTATTATAACATTATCAAGTATATTTAGTTAAAAAAAAATTAAATTTGAAATTGTATTTACGACTAAACCAAATGGGCATTTGCGCTATCTTGTTCCCCCATCTTCTTTATTTTTTCCATTTTTAATGTTTAGAATGGTTGATATGGGTATTTTTAATGTTTTGTCAAAATTTGAAACTCAAATATTGATTTATAAGCAAGATACAGAATTCGTTGTTTGCAAAGCTCGAGTCTTGTTATTGTTTTCACATGTGTTTTATTGGTATAAGTTTCAATCAAATGTTGCTTTCTTCTATTGAAAATATATTTTATAAACACATTGAACAAGTTTCCCACGAGTATTTTTGTAAAGGAAATAGTAATTTTATACTTTACATTATGTGTAAACAAATATAAGACTCGAGCTTTGTTTACATAACGATGAATTTTTACCTCTGTATCTCTCATATAACTTAAATTCTAGCATTCAAATTTTGGTCAATCATCCAAAATGTGCAAGTATACCATTTTTTATCTAAAAAATAAAAAAAAATTGATCTAAAATCGTGTCCAAGTCCCATTAAAAATGTACTTGGTTTGGTTTGTACATATTTAATTGTATATTTACACAATGAGATTGGGCACAATTTTTATAACTATTAAGCCCTCTTACTAAAAATGCACTTTAATCAATATAACCACAAAGGCGAATTATGAATTATGATGATTGTGAATAAGAGGCACCAGCTTAATGTGTGTACAAATAAATAACAAAAGATTGTAAGATAGATAAAATATTGATTTTATGATAAAAGAGTCGGTTAAAGGGAGTTCACGGGGTCCATATTACAAGTTATTATAAGGTTCAAACGACGGGAGACTGGTTTGCGGTCAGCGACCATCAGTCGATAGCTGCCTCCTCACCAACAGCTTCCTAACTCAGCCAGCCTGCTGATGATTACTGCAATGTGATAACTGAGTGCAACAAAATGGTGAAAGATAATAACGAAATGGTATAATGGCATATTAAAAGCGTAATGCAGTTATATAATTCAAGAAACTCGAGTGTTGGAAAGATTTGAAAGAGAGTTTGATTTTAACACAGTAGGAAATGGAATCTCCCAATGATTCAACATCATCTGTTCGATAATGGAATGAAATCTAGTTTAAATGTGATTTTAATTGAATTATTTTGGCTAGAACAGACCAGGGGCCCGTTTCACTAAAAGGCGTAAGATACGACGAAACTTAAGTTAGGCCTTAGGGCGTACGCCAAAATTTAGTCCGGCGTAAATTGCGTTTCACTAAGAGGCGTACGTCTGGCCGTAAATACTAGTATCGGACTAAGTTAAGGCCAGACTTACGTACTTGGGAACGAGCTTATGCACATGCGCATATAGATAGATAGATAGATAGATAGATAGATAGAGAAACATGTATCAGTGTAGATAAATAGAAAGATAGAAACTTGTCATTTATATTGTGATTACGAGAGAGAGAGAGAGAGAGAGAGAGAGAGAGAGAGAGAGACGCAAAGTATTTATGCACATTAGTTATATTTATGTTCAGTACATTGTTGTTAAAAATTAATCGTGTTTAGTGACACAATCACACTTGCTGAAATGTTTTATTTGAAGAATATATTTCATCAAGCCAATAAGATTAATTCAGCAAAACTATTTTTGTTATCGATATCTCTAGTAGGGTGATTTCACCATGCATCGGACACCCTGGAATTGTATCAATTTTGGCCCGAGTATACATGTGTAAATATTGTTTTTGTTAAATTTTCTGATTTCCTCTAGCTTAATCATTGAAAGAAAATCAGTGAATTTGTTTAAACATATATATAGAAAATAAAGCGAATTAATGCAGTAATGAGCTAATTAACGAGGTATCGAACAATATGAAGCAAGCATCGAACAACCATATATTATAAATAACGAACTTTTCTTATTTCTTGCAATCCTCCCCCCCCCCCAAAAAAAAACCAATAAAAAATCCCAGAGGATCGGATAAATGTATTTATTACTTCGATATTTATATAGATTTGTGTCGATGTAATATGTGGAGCAAAAATGACCTAGGAAATAATTGATAAAATTCCAAGGCTAATTTTTATCACAAGCTATTTCAGAAATTAATTTTTTTCGAATTATTTAAGTGAGAGGGTACATTTTCACTTAGTCAATTAAAATGCCGAACATTGAAATTATACTTATGTGTAAAATGTTTCTAATGATGACGTTTTTTACGATGCCAATATTGCTATTTCTTTGACAATGTGAATGTCAAATTGTTGATGATAATTTTTATCAGTTCTAATTCAGGAATAATGAAACAATACAAAAGTGCATGCACGTTTATCTGTAAACGTTTAACCAAAGTTGTCCGAGCCAATGTAAAGATGTATATATCCGATGTATGGTAAACTCAACATAAACTGCCCAAGTACACTTACATGTATATTAAGTATATTGAATAAGACTTCATATAAATTTTAAGTTTATATAGAGAAGGTGTATGTAACCTACGAAAATTCTGTTGAAACTGGAGTCAGTGTTTTGCATTGGCTGTATAATAAATACTTTTGACAAGTCTTAAACACAATTGGAGGTTTCATCATATTTAATCATTTACATTTTAACAACATTGAGGGATACATTTGTGATTTACTTTTAACTACCTGAGCATGGCACCTTTCACTCATCAAACATGAAATAAAAAAGGGGAAAAAGTGAAAGCCAATAAATTCATTTAGTGAGTTTTAAATTTCAAAATATCCCGTCCACACATATTTTGCGTGGAATTTGGGGAAAAAAATGAAATGCTACTAATTCCTTATACAAATACACCTTTGCACTACATGTACGTCGTACATGTAAATTTTCTGCATTATTCACTGCTCAATCTACTAAAAAAAATATGAAACGTAAATCAAATTATTGAATACAATTAATCGAATGAAAACTATTAATTATTTGTCTAAATATGTCGTTTTAACATGTATACGGAAAGTGCAAATATAGATGATGTGTATAAAGCATGGTAAGAAAGTTTCTATACGAAATCGATACCGCCTATCAAAGCGCTCTATTTTATTAATTTTATATGAATTCAATCAAATTTACATGACAAAATGTACAATTTAACATTACATTCAGCATTGATATTCTTAGCAACAGAATTAGCTATCATTTTATGCTTACGCCAAAAGTTACGACTACCCATGGCTAGGCGTAGACTTTAAGCTTAACTTAGGTCGGGCGCAAAGTTACGCCTTTTAGTGAAACGGACCTTAGTCCAAACATTTGACTTAAGTCCGGATTTACGCCAGGCGTAAGGTTACGCCGGGCGTACGCCTTTTAGTGAAACGGGCCCCAGGAGATATTAATCGTATCCTTAAAAGAGTATGCTCACGACTTTAGCTGATTGTTTTTCACTTTTGTTTTCCCATTTGCAGTGGATAGAATGCATGAATCAGTCAGGTCACATTGTCGAACGATATTTGAATGTCATTTATTGAAATGTGTTCACAGTTCTTAGCTGTGTCGTACTTTCTGTCAAAACCCCGCCTCCATATCATTTTTTTCTCAAATATTTTTTCTAATAGCGCAGCGCAATGGATTATTGATCTAAAAGTCATGAATTCGAAACAAGTCAGGGTTGTTGCAATTTTGACCTTTACGAGTATAAGCAATTTAAAAATACTTTTATGAAAAAAAAATATGCACAATTTGAAAGTTTTAAAGTGGTGGTTACCTTTTGACTATGACGTACCCATTTCCACATTGAGTTTGAAAGTCTTCATACCAGCTTATATGAAAATTTTAACAAAAATCATGACTATGCCATTGAATAATATGAAATCGAAAAATTTCACCCGACATTACGTTCCTCCTCTATTAAACGAACACATTATAAAAAAAACTGACGAACTGAGCCAAAACAAGGTTTGTGTAATTTTTTAAGATTCTGCGTTTATTCATGTCTTTTTGAAGTAATGTTATACGGTTAAGTCCAAGAATCGTTCCAATAGATTTTTCTCTATGGTTACATGCTTTATTTTTTCTTAAATGGCATTTACGTTATATATTATGAGGGATATATTGTGACAAACAATGTTTATTATTGATTCAGAGACAAATAACATCCTTCTTTACATGTTGGTCTTGTTTTCTAAAGGCATTCTTACATGTTACACAGAACGTCTTTTAACCACAACTAGCCCCATAAATAGCACAATGAACTTAACAGAGTAATAAAAGAAATTTAACAGGGTTTCTCTCACATGAACTTTGGACTCTGGAATATACGTGCAATATATGGTTTTAAGTAACTGCACTTTGGTATGGGAATAAAGAAATAAATACATGAACAATCAATTAATACGTTTACATTTATGTTTTATCAGGTTTTATGGAATAGGAAGCTCCAATTGACCAACTAAAGTGAATGAGACTGATTGTTTTCGCCTTTTCTGTAACTCAACTTGTTTGTTCGTTTTATCAGACTGTGCCTGTCCCATTATTGTTGTCAACATTACATGTGTTTCATGCTTAATATATATAATTTAGGTCATTCAGCCTTAATACCGGTTTTGATACACATAACTGATTATTGGTATCTAGCTACAGGTCTGTAGCTCCCGGTCTGGAAATAAAAAACTTGGTCGCAGGTCGTCCATCCGAATTTTGTTTAGACCGGGAGCTACAGACCGACAGCTTATTGGTAGACCAATTAAAAAATCATATGAAATATAGACTTAAGAAAATTCAAAGCTTTATCCACCAAACTCGAGTTTTGCTACATTTTTTCTTGTGTCGACCTAAATATGTACTTTTCATTGTTCGTGTCATGGGCTAATGTGTTACGAATAAAAGTTTACAATGCCCAATTTAGAATGTTGCCACGGCAAAATATAACGCTTTTTTAAGCGAAAAGAAGAAGTAGACTTTACTGATATGGTAATAAAAACTATAGACTGGGATAAACGAAACAAGTACCTGTTAAAAAGATGGCACCCTGATTACTTATATTTGGTTTTCTTTGACTTGGGAGATCAAACAATATGGTGCTTGTTTATTTCTTTATAGCAATAAGACGTGGGGGTTATATGTTTCTTTAACAGAAGACATAACCAATAAGCAAAAGATCATTCATAATCAAAGTAAGTAATACTACAGAAAAATACTTCAGATAATAGAAAAATCTTGTATTCCCATTGCACAGTTTGCAACCTTAAGGTAAAGTATTATAATTAAAACAATCATTGGTTTCAAATATCCAAGGAATTACTATGCATTATGGATCAATTTTCCGTCCCTCTGATGAAATAAAACCTTGCAGAGAAGTTAATTGCTAGATAGTCAACACAAATATCTGTATATAGGATTTATAGTAGCACTTAACAGATTGAAAAAAATTAAGTTTCGCTGTTTGATTTTCAGAAATATAATAAATGAAATAACAGTGCAGTTGACCTGTTTTAAAATTTGTATAATTTCTCTTTAGAATATCAGAAAAAATCGTAAAGAAAGTTTTTAGAATTTTATATCTTCCCGTGGAACATGAACCTGAATGCATGGTTTAATTTTTTACTTAATTGAACACAGAATGGTGTATCAAATAAACGATGTTCAATCCGTGTTATCCGTGGACCTCCTCATAAAATGACAATGACCTGGCTATTCTATGTTTAGTTTGGTAATTATCACAGGGGTGTTATGAAACCCAGGGGAAGATAAATATTTCATACCTCATATACTACATGAATTAAAATATACATATTCTATGTCTTAATTTTGTAGATTATTTGACTTATTAATGTGTTATACATTTCCAGTATTAAATACTGCAAAATTCGATTAATTTAAACTAATTATCTTCGATGATCTGTTAAAAAAAAACACAATTAAAAGGCTTTGCATTATGTATAAATCTGCTTCTTTACTGTTTTTAACTCATACACTGATCAACAGTCAAAAAGAAATTATTCTGTGTATTTGTAGATTTCAAACAAACTTTTGATACAGTATGGAGGAATGGGCTCTGATATAAACTTCTTAAAAGTGGAATAAATGGTAATTATTATATTTTCATGTTAAATACTGAAATCTGATTGGTTTAGACGCAGTTGATAATCCGTTCTATTACCCTCCGCGTTAGCAACAAACTTGGCAACGGGTAACACAACAAATTGTAACATGCGCATAAATTATGCGCGTACGGTTTGCCGTAGAATTCACGTCATTTCTATAAAAAAGCAGTAAAATTTTCTCTAAAATTAAGACATTCAGTATAATAAAATAAATAGTGCCTGTTTGGGAGGGTAACAGTTGAAATTGACACCGCTTCGCGTCGGTTGACAATGGTTTTCTCGGGGTGTCAATTTCCACTGTTACCCTCCCATACAGGCACTTTTTATATAATGTTTTACATACATAAAAAATAATACAAAGGTATTAAATCAAAAATATGTATTAATGGTTTTTCATCTGATCTTTTTACTTGTAATGTCGGTGTACGACAAGAAGAAAATTTATATCCATTCTTGTTTTTCTTGTATATCAATGATCTAGAAGATTATTTGTTAGATAAAAACGTAGCTGGTCTGTCTACAATTACTGAGGGAATTGAAAAGGAACTTTTTTATATTTAAAAATGTTTATCCTGTTTTATGCAGACGACACTGTTATTTTAGCTGAGTCTGCAAATGATTTACAGTTTGCCCTTAATGAATTTTATAGATACTGTGATACGTGGAAATTCACTGAACAAAATTTTTTGTATTTTCTAAAGGTCGTCAACCCAATTTGTCTTTCTTATAATGGTTTACCTATTGAAATAGTTAAGGAATTTAATTATCTTGGTGTAATTTTCTCAAGAACAGGTTCATTTTGCAAAGAAAAAAAAGACCGGCTATGTGAACAAGCACAGAAATCCATGTACCTTCTTGATTGTCAGTTAGATCTATTTGTTAAAGTTGTTGTACCAGTTTTATTATATGCATCTGAAGTTTGGGGTTATAAAAATATTGAGATTTTTGAACGTGTACATTTAAAATATTTGAAACATATACTTAATCGGAAAAGTTGTACACCTATTTACATGATGTATGGTGAAACTGGACGATTTCCTCTGTATATAACCATTTTTACTAGAATGATTTCATTTTGGGCCAACATTATCAATAGCATTGAAAACAAGTTAAGCAAAATTACATATATGTATGTACGTATACTTTTTGATAAGGGACAAATACTAAATCCGTGGCTATGCTCTATAAAAAATATTTTAGACAAATGCGGACTTTAAAATGTATGGTGTGATCATAAATCATACCATTATAACTCCAGTTGGATTAAGAGAACTATTTACCAAAGGTTAAGAAATCAATTTTTACGAAAATGGTATAACGATATTCAGGAATCGACAAAGGGGGTTATATATAGAATTTTTAAAACAAATTTTAAATGAGAACGCTACTTACATTTGTTACCCAGTAAATTACGAAAAATTGTATTTAAATTTAGAACTACAAATCATGATCTTCCTGTTTAAATAGGAAGGTTGGATACTGTTGAAAGAAGGAAACGTTATTGTAATTTGTGTAATTGTAACAAAATTGGTGATGAATTTCATGTTATTTTAGAATGCAAGGCATTAAGTAAATTACGAAGTCAGTTTTTAGCTACATATTACTGTTCTTCTCCTAACCACTAGTATTCAAATACCTATATTACATTAAGAAAATTGTGTTTCTTTTTTTCAAAAATTAATCAAACTGTTTGTTCACCCCATTGACTTTCTAGATCTATATTGTATATATGTAAAAGTGTGATGTATTCTTCATGTACCTCATGTACCATTATATGGTGTTGAGTGAAATAAACTGAACTGAACTGAACATCAATTCCAGCAGGCTCTCAAGCACGGAAAACCTTTCATCAAATTTACATAATTAACCCATGATCATATAAGAGTTATTAACCTGTAGGTGAATTTAATCATCGCAAGAATAAATTCTTAACTTTTAATTATTCAATATGGAAAAAATTTCAGAAAACCTTTAATGTTGTTTTCACATTAAACAAAATGCATTGGTTGTGAAAAGAAACATTATTAGTAGGTTACTGCGTTTCGGATATTAACAACAGTGTTTTATTGTCTGTTTTTAAACATCAAAAGGCTTTAGGTGACCGATCACAATTATTCCTTGTCCGTTGTCGACAGTCTTACCTTGTGCATCACTCAAAACCTTTAGCAAACAACACATTTAACTTTCTTTAAACTAATTAACGAAATGTTTTCTATATTTTTTTCTATCTGGCTTTGTTAATGGTTTGTTAATTTAGGAATTATAAGCCCAATTTTTTGAGAAACGATTGAAACACTATGTGCATAATTAGAAGCAACACATTTCTTCTGTATCAGAAGAATAGGTGATATGCGATATGCAACATTATGGTTTCCACCATCAACTGTCACTGTGTGTTATACTAATAGAACATGTTTTAATCAAATCAACAGAAATTCGAGAAACTTTTAAAGAAAGCATAAGGATATTGCTATAAATAGTCAAGCATGTAAAAGTTATAAAGTCCCAACGGGAATCGAGCTCATTTCCACATTCGTAATTAACGCTTTAATCCATTGCGCTACACTGTTGAGTTACAATTTTGGGAAAGAAAAATTGTAAAATTATATTTTATTTGATTGTTTAATTCGATAGGAATTACGTCATAAAATGGAGTTGTTCCATACCACCTTAAGACCTTAGGGCCTCTTGTTTAGTCAAAAACACATAAATCTATAAAAAAAAATGGTGTTTAAACAAAATTTATGAGCTAAATAATTAACAGATGGGCCATGTACAATATATTTTTATGATTTAAAAAAAGAAATTATACCTTGATATTAACAATTTGCATAGTAAAAAAAATATAGTACTTGGTTTTACAGTGACATTGTGAAGCTTAAAAAGATCTCTAAAAAAAAAAAGAAAAAAAGATCTCTGAAACTTTGGAATTACCTATGCTCTTCAATTTGTATAACTTGAATGCACCATAGGATTTTGGGAATCATGATTGATACATTATTGAACTTCTGCGATGTTCAGCAATTTGATAAATCAGTTGAACTTTTGTTACTGGAATTGTTCAGTATATCTTAAATACTCAAATTAACAATCAATCAATCAATCAATCAATCAATCAATCTTACCATATATTTTCTAAGTTATCAGTTGTGTTTTACAATGTGAGCTATCTGTTGTAGTTAATATGTGTTTCTATTCCAGGTATATACTCTGGGTCTTATTTTAACTTTATTGTTCACAAAGCTATTCTTTTTGTTAGGAATAATAAATATGTTTTTTCCGAAACATTGTAGATTTAAAAAAGATGTTATAAATAATATGAAAGATGCACCGTTGACCAATTATATTCGACATCATGGAAACCGCCTTACTCTACTTGCTCTACTTAACTGAAACGATTTAAAAAAAGGTACAATTTAAGTATTCCAGTTAAATGATTGATGAATCTAAGTCTAATGATGAGGATGGTAGTAATAAAAAAACCCAACCATATTTAATCCAGAAAGAGAAAACTAAAGGGAATGAAAATGCAAAAAAGTATTTCAGAATAATTAATGTTGGATGGATCATTCAAGATAAACGTGTTTTAAAAAAGAATCATTCAAAATGGATCTATTTTTTACGTTGAATTTGATATATTGGGACTTTGAAGAAGTTTCTACTCAATCGATGGTAACAATAGCAGATAGGTATGAATCTTCAAAACTTAAGAGTTTACCTTGCGGCTACTCTGCGAAATTGCTGCAGAAGCAGCTGGAATCTCTTTTTTTCTGATGTTGATAGTTACTAGTAATCACCAGATCCTTCTTTAGAAAACAATTATTTGTCTAATCTTTGTGCAGTGTCAGATGATGAAGAAAGTGTATCCAACTCCTCTAAAATTATTCAGTTTGGGTCCTTCTATTTAGACAAATCTTCTCTGGGCATCACAGTACCACTTTCAACTGGACTCTAAACTTCAGAGGGACGAATTTCTATCTGTGAAAGAAATTTCCAACATGTTCTAACCAGTTCATCTATAAAAAAAGCTTTTCTGGGCATCTCATTACCACCTTAAACTGGAATTTCAACTTCAGAGGGAATTTTAATCATTGAACAAATTTTCAACAAGAATTGCTAACGCTTCGTGATCCAACCAGATCATCTACAAAATATACTTCAGATTCAATTGGACAAAATATAGAAAAATGATTAATTCATAAAGAAAACACTATGTAGGATTTCATAAGTAATTTTAATCAGAAATTTGTGGGGTCGGTAAAGTCCATGGAAGGCGAGGCGACTTCACCAACGCCACAAATTTCTGTTAACAGTATGGACTTTACCGACCCCACAAATTTCTGTAAACAGTCAGTAACAAACCTAATAAGTGTTTTGTTTTGTCAAGGACCTAAAGTTTGATAGTGAACAAACAAAAGATAGTAGAACAATTCAATTAATAGCTTAATTCTCCTGGGTTTTTATTTCGTTCCTCGGCAGTCGTCTGCACAAATCTGGATGCTATCGTAGGATAAAGAAAAATAATTATTCATTAAGTAAACACTATGAAGGACTTCATAAGTAATTTTAATCAGAAATTTGTGGGGTCGGTAAAGTGCATAGAAGGCGAGGCGATGCCGAGCCTTCTGCGGACTTTACCGACCCCACTAATTGAAAACCGAGCATTAGCGCGATATGATAATTTGTATGCACATCCTGGTGTGTTAAAGGACCTACTATATCCAATTTGGATATGAATTGCCTGTGATTATAGAAAGCATTAAGGTCGGATTAATATAGTAACTAGTGTTAGTTTTTTTTAATACAGTCAGGCATGCACGGCATCACTAGCTGTAAGAAAAATATCACAATGAGAAATTAATCTTAACACATGGTGCCGTTAAATCAATTCCAGACAGAGAAACAACTAAAAGGGCAGGTAATGACTTTTCATAAACAGTGACATTTGATGTAACATAAAACGTATCGGAGAGAAACCAATTAACTTCTCCTGTACATAAAATGATATTACTGATTGCTTTAGATATGCTCATGTTTACTGATATAGACCAGTCGCGACCGCCTATAGGGTACGGTTCCTGACCTGCATATATATTCATTGCCCGCAAAAATAATAAATAAAACTAAAGTACAAATAGGGCACCGTTTATCGTTTTGCTTTAGTTTCTCATATATATATATATATATATATATATATATATATATATATATATATATATATATTTATATATATATATATAAAGGTGTTTGAATATTATATTTTTTTTTAAACTGAACTTACTTGAAACCATCTAATTCAACTACTTCAAAGGTTTGACTACTTTGGAATATGCAACTGAAGATTTTGAAGATTTGAACATTTTACCTAACAGCCCCTAAAGACATCTATCTTTATGAATTACGAATTACATAATATTTTGTAGCATAGAGTAAAGAAAAGTAATCAAAGATTATTTAGGTCGCCTACACTATACATCACCAATTGGAGACAAAATACAAACAACACAAATATTAAAATCATTACAGCAGAGAAACACTATAATACTACTATAGACATTAATCCAATATAATACTTATCTACTCCATTTTTTCAGAATCACGAATCAAAGTTAATCCAATTGACCATATTGATTGGTTTGAACATTATTTTATTGCATATTTACACAATGGGATTAGGCACAAGTTCCATAACTTATTAAGCCCTCTCCGTAGAAAATTTTAACAAACATATCATAAAGCATAGTAAAAGGTATATTATTATATATTTATATTTATTATATATTAATTACATGTAACCACAAATCACATCAGATATGACCAGAACGTATATGGAGACAAACTTGAACATTCCATCCGAATTCACAAAACACAACTGATGACAGAGAAAATATATATGGTAAGATTGATTGATAATCTGAGTAGTACTCAAAATATACTGAACAATCTAATAACAAAAGTTCAATTGATTGATTGCTGAACTGCGCAGAAGTTCAAAGTATTAATCATGATTCCAAAGATCCTCTTGTACATCCATGTTATCCATTGATGAGCATCAGACAAAAGGTACTTTCCCAGTTTCAGAGATCTTATCAAACTTTAAACTGTAAGACCAGGTACTATAATGTTTATTCTTCTTTGCTAATTGTTAATCAAGCTACAATTAAAAAGTCCATACAAATATATTGTACATGACACAATTGTTAATTTTTTCGCTCATATATATTGTTGGAACACTATTTTTCCATAGCTTAATGGGTCTTTTCTGCACATAAACAAAACAAGAGGCCCAAAGGCATTAAGGTGGTATGGAACAACTCTATGCTGTGTCCTACCTCCTATCGGAATAAACAATAAAATCAAGTTTAACTTTTATAATTTTTTTCTTTCGCAAAATTGTTACCCAACAGTGGAATAATGGAATAAAGCGTTAACTACGAATCTGTAAATCATGAGCTCGAATCCCGCACCAGACACGGACACCGATGGTACTTTTTAGCGTCTTTGTCTCTGATTCATAAAATAAGATTGCAATTTTTGAGCCATAAATGACTACTTATAGTTGTTCACAAGTCATTTAAGGAATCCTATAGATCCTGAAAATGGTCCACACTTGCATACCATATACTAACCCCTTCCTATTTTTTAATTTAATAAATTGTTGCATGTTTTTATGCTGTTCAGTTTTTAATAAGAATCACTGATTATCATCTTTGTGACACTATAATTAGAAAACATGACCACTTATGCGCCTTTTTGATAATCATACGTTGCAACTATCGAATTCAATTGAAAAAAGATGCCTGTGTTTAGTATCATCTCCTAAATTTTTGTTTCTTTTAATAAATTGAATGATATTTAAGTAGTCAATTTCGAATTAAAAAGCATGGAATAAACACGATAAACAGACGCGCAATAAGAAATCAATATCTGCAGCGAAGGACCGTCCTGCATGAAATTGTAAATGACATCTGTTAAAAATGTTTGTCGCTGGGAATTGCAAGCCTTGTTTTTGAAGGATTTCGCAAATACTCCTTTTGCATAAAAATGTTAGGTCTCATAGCAGCAAAATAAGATTCTCAAGTACTGATTATGTCTTCGATAGATAAATAAACAATTTAGTTTCGGTTTCACAAATATACGAATATCATAAATGAATACGAAAGTAGGGAGATAAATGTGCACGAACGCAAAACAAAAACATAAAAAGAAGTATGGAGAGGACAAATTGTCAAGCTGTATTGCTAAATTTAAATGAGAAATTCATCAGTTAACTTTGTACAATGTGATAAATAATCATATTAATAAAAGAATTGTTACTGTTGTCTCAAGTGTATTTGTTATTTTATTTTCACGTAAAACCATCATCAGATGAAATTGTGTATAGCAAAGATCCTTTGTATAAACCTGACTAAGCACTGCAGAAAATTATAAAGTAAAAAAGGGTCAATTATTTCTGTTAGATAGGGCGGAAATTACACCTTTAAGTTGGTGTAAATGAAATACCTGTTATTTGACCAATCCAGCTTTTCTAAACAAAACAGCTTCCTTAATCATATACATCTGATCTTTGAACAGCTCAAATGCACTAGTGTATAGCACAAATAAATTTGATAATCAGAAAAAAAAATCGTTTATTGATTCTGCAAATCTGATTTTCATTTCATATATTTGGTCCCTGGTGATTTAATTGGGAGTGAAGAGCACGAAATGTAAGAAGCCTCTACGATAGAAATAGGTCCTAAGAACCTCTAACATTAAGGAAAATAAGCTGATTTCATTTATATTATTAAACAATCAAAATAAGGTTCTTATCGCTTCGACATTTCAGTTCTCTAGTAAAATCAAACATTCGTAGCATGAAGCACCCGGTTTTAATTAAATTGTGAAAATGAGAGATATTCACAAGAACTACAGACATATACTTTAAGGTTTTGCAACGTTAATTTGTTAAAGTTGAAATCACGATATTGAGTGAGTTCGATCATTACATTTGTAATTAAAATTAAAACAGGAGTATCAATAGTATCGTTTGAAGTCATCTTTTCGTAAGTTCTATGGTCGATACAACGACCTTGTCAGCAAATACAATCTTCCACTGAGTCGCATGCTGACGGACGTTCTTCATACTAATTGTTAAACCATTATAATCACCTAATTGTCTACGGTTGTTCTATTTTTCCCGATTATGACAAAGGGCACACGGCGGGTGTGACCGGTCAGCAGAGGATGCTCACCCCTCCATGGCACCTATTATTATATTTTTTTAAGAAGTCCGTGTTCGCTCTGCTCCTGTTTTGTAGTTTTCCTTTGGACTTTTGAAATGGAACACTGTTCGTTTATCACCACAAGCCATTCTCATTTACTGCTCATTCGGTTTATTGTTTAATATTCAAATTTTCTAGTGTCTTTGTCAGTGATAACATTACGGTTTGATTTTATAATGCATAGTCCAACACATGTTACCAATGACTTTTTAAATATATGAACCTTAAAATGCAAACAAACATGAGATTCTCTGACATATAAATCTTGGGCCTACTGTTGTTGATTATACAGTATTTATACTCTTACTTACTGCAATTAAAATAATAAACATAATTGATATATATTTAAAGTGCTGATTATGATTTCAATATTTATAACAACTCAGTTGTTGTTATTTTTACCAGTACTAATAATTATAAGTATTGAATTAAACACGGTACCTAGCGTGTATCCTACTTGCTCCAATTTCTTGCTTAAAAGTGTGCTTATTTGGTGTTAAAGCAACTTATATCTAGTAACCAGCCAGGTGCATGTTTTCCTTAATAAAAAGCCATCCTATAATTAATACATTTCGTGCAGTTCATTTTTAGAAAAACAACGTACAGTGTATATATGGTATTTTCGGCGCCTGTTTGGTTATAACACTGACTGATTGATACGGCAGTATTTACAGGCTTGCTTGCTTTTATGTGTATGTTAACACAATTGTATATATGGATTAACGACTATGTATATACTTATCATGATATCAAATGTTATTGCGACTTGGACACTGTATATAATTATTCTAATGTCTGCAGACTCAACCAGATACTTCCTGTTGGGTCAATTTAGCACTTCGCAATGAACCTGAGAGTATCTAGCCTAGTAGCCTTATGGATGAAAACGATATAATAGAATACAATTAACTAAATGTTTGCGTTGTTTCTGTGAATCATTTTTCTCCGTCTATAGCTCTATATCCGCCTGTTGCTGTTATTCTGTTTATATGTCTGATTGTTTATCTGTGTCTCTACAAAGTATGATGGGAACGAAAGAGCCACTGTTTCGCATTGTGATCTTTGTTCTGTGGTTAAGACAAAAGACATACCAGGTTTTTTTCTAATCCTAATCGTAAACTCTTCTTATAAACGTTGAAGTTCTGGATTTCAAGCATATCGTTTGAATATTTATACAATCTGGCTACATGCGTTAAGTGCCTTGACGATCTCATTAACTTTGAGCTACTCCTGATGCAAATCAATAGCTTTGATATTTACTTTCGCTTTATTATCATGCTCTTCGGAGAATCATAACAAGAATTGTATCGAATATTCATGAAAGTTTATTTTTACAGGTTGAATGATTTTGGACAATTTGCAACTTCTCATATCGCAGAAAGATCTTTTGGTAAATTGGTAATGGAATTTGTTTAAGTAGTTTGGTAACAAACTAGTAAACATGTACTACGCATTTAATAGTTTTTCAATAAATGAGCAGCGACAGATGGTTAATGTAAAAGATAAACATGGTTCGCATAAAAAGATCAATGTCCTAGTAAAGGACATAATGCTGTTTTATCCAATCCGGTACCTATTTGATAAACACGTTGGTATAGTATCATCTCATTACATCACAATTTGCAAAACTCATCAAGTCTGTACATAGGCTATCAACACTTCGCAGTCTGGAAGTTTATTGCCGGATATTCATTAAATATACTAGGACACTGAAGTCAATGAAGCTTCATCCAATGTCCTTAAGAAATATATGTTACATAACTATACCCTTGTGGGTTTTAAAGCAAGGCTATGTAAACGGTAGTATGTTCCTTTGACTTTCACTTGCTTTAAAACGATATCCGTTTTTGTTCAGTGCTGAAGAGATTAAATTGAATGAAGTAAAACTCAGTTAGCCATGATGATTATAACAATCTTAGTTTACTTCAACCTGACTTTAAAACTTTTTAATACCAAACTATAAAAAAAGAAACAAGAAATCTGTGGGCCAATGCTCACTAGTAATATCTCCGCTCTGATGTGAATATACAAAATAAGCATAGTCGACATTTAACAGGAAGTTGACACCAATAAGTACGCTAAAATTAGTGTGTTAAAATTTCAAATTTTTGCAATGAATAGTTGCTGAGAAATCTTTGAAAAAAAAATTGTTTAAAAGTTTAGGCTAAAAATAAACAAAGTCGTCATTTAACAGGAAGTTGACGTCCGATTTGTACAAAAACAGATCCCACCAAATGGTATGCTTAAACAAAGAGTGTTTAAATTTAAAGCACCTGCGATATATACTTGCTGAGAAATCTTTGACAAAACTTTAAAAATTTAAGTTAAAAATAAACAAAGTCGTCATTTAACAGGAGGATGACGTCCGATTGGTACAAAAATAGTACCCACCAAATGGCATACCAGAACAAAAAGTGTGTTAAAATTTCAAGCACTTGCGGTAAAACGTTGCTGAGAAAAATGCGACAAAAAGTTTTGTTACGGACAGACAAACAGAAGGACGTACAAACAGACAGAGAAACAAGGCTTAATCAATATACCCCTTCTCCTTTTGGAGCGGGGGTAAACAATTCACACGTCGACTCGAACACGCCTTCTACAAGCAGATGTTATCAATTTCATCAAATATGTTTTGAACCTTCTATCAAAGATTTATTTGTATTTCGTAAAACAACTGTCAAGATGGCCGATTGTTACTGTGGTCCGGTAATAATAAGCTGTTGTAAGGTATTGCAAAATTGGTGAAAATTAAATGAATTATGATCACTAGTGGGAATACTGTGGTTTAAAATATACTTTGTATATCAAAATAACTGCATTGAGACATTTGTTCACTGAATTACTTGTATATTGGTTGAGTGACTCGTGCAGCGAAGACGTTAAAAACGCCCATGTTTATAATTGTCATTTGTCAAACCACCATTAGCCGCTTTTATTAAACAAACTATTACAAACAATTGAGAAGCTATAAGAGATCTGATAAATTCATTGGTTCAGCCGGTATCAGCGTATGTAATATGCGCCTGACCAACTTCGATTTCATTCACAACCGCTAGCACCTTTCTCTGATCGGCATTGTCTTGCAATCTAACGTTATAAAAGGACCTCTTTCTTTTCCACAGTGGATTTTCCAGAAATATTTTTGCAAATTTCCTTATTTTGGATATTTCCATTTTTAACAGTGAATTTGAACCTATCGTTAACAGGATTATTACACAGATTGTCATCCATCTATGAGCTAAATGTACGTGATGAAATGCGCAGAACTGATTTGTTTTACAGTTTCCCGTAGGTTTTCACACGTGTTGATAATATAATGCAAGTATTTTACATGCCAGGACTCAAATTGGATGTCTTATAATCTAATCAGGTTAGCTATCTCTTATATATCTTTATTCTTGTGTGGGTTTTTTTACATTAGTAAAAAAAATTGTCTACTAAGACACATTCATTTAATTGAATTTTTAATTAAAAATTGCCATTTTTTAAAACCAAAATGATTTAATCGTTACAAGAGTAATGCATTTAAAAGTCCGGTTGAATACCAAAATTTATATCGTTTTCTTACCGAAATACACTTCATTGAAACTTGCAGTTGGAAACGGTTAAAACCAAACTTAAAAATAAGACTGACTTTAATTGCACGCCACCATTAGGCCATTGCAAGTTTCTTCTTTGTTTAGCGTCCACCCAAACTTCAAAAACCTATCTTTCTATCAGGAAAAAAACCCACAAACCTTAGAAAAACCACACAACTTTATAGGTTCAGCAAAATAAAATTTAATATGTATTATGAAGGATTTTCTACATTTTGTAACAAAAATAACAAACAACCACTATGGTTTCCTTTTAGAATATTGTTATAATTAAATTTGATTCCGATCCCAATTTAAAATGCAATCCTGAGCCAGACATTTGAAAAAGCGATCTAATTTTATGAACAACCATTTTTTAAAAATATTTTTACATCTCAAAACCATTCCGTTCGCGGACGCTAAACATAGAAAAAACTTGGAATGACCTTATTGTATATATCGGTGATACATATAAGTGTTTTTAGGCCTTTTTGCATGTAACTACTGGTTTGAACATATTTGTTAAGATTATATATATATACGAAAGGATCGGACACAAGTTCTACAAACTCAAAACGCCCTCTCCTGTGAAATTTTGTAACTACTCTACACTTATCTTCTTTAATTTGATTGAACGCAAAAAAATTACCGAATTTCCCAAGCGACGTTGACTGTTTGTTGATTTTTCTATTTTGCATTGAAAAACCTATTCTCTAGATTTATCAATAAAGTGAAATATAATTAAAAGCAGATTTTCGAAATAAACAGGATGATGAAATTATATCTGTTTATCAAATTCATTACATTTTCTTATGAATATTATTCGATCGCATTTCGCATCGTAAATAAAAATCAGATTTAATACTTCTTATAGATTCAGACTATATAATTCCAGTTACTCAGAAGGAATTTAATGCAGACAAATATGATAGACTTTATCATAATTATTTCATCAGACGGCGCTAAGTGGTTGCTTTTGTCCTTAAATTGATAAAACTTAAAAATTATTTTCTGTTTGGCTAAAAATTGCCGGCTCATATTAAATGGGGTTGGGGTATGTCGCGGTGAAAATAAAAAAAAAAATCTCCTCTCCATAAGAGTTTTGATTTTGTGCAGAAAATTTTTGGTAAAAAAAGTAACGATGATGAAAACCACGTCTTCCGGTTAATAAATCCATGTCTTTGTTCGTGTTTCCCGCAGTCAGCGTGTCTCTTATAACCTTCTCTAGGTGAGGACAATGAGACACCTTTGTTTGATTGGAGACTTCCATTAATGAGAAATCAATCAATGATTCAATTATTGGAAGCAGATTCTATAACTCTCTAATACGTGTATACAGCTTTTTACAAAATTTATGCCCGAAATATTTTGGGATAACAGAGATCGTTATGTCACCTTATCAGAATTTCTGTTACATGCATATGTATTTGTATTTTGTGAAAAACATTATTGGATTAATGTCATCCTAAGAAACAGTTTATCTGCCAAAATTAACAGTCCACACAGACACGTACATTGCAACTAAATATGTAAAACTGCATTCTATAAATCACCCAACTATCCTTTAAAAATCAAATACCACCTTTTAAAAACTTAATACAATCAAAACATCAAATACTCTCCCCATTTAAAAAAACCCAGTCAAAACTGACGACATCAAATCGTAACTTATTGATTCAGTTGTTCTTCGTCATTATGTATTGAAATGGTTGTACTAGTGTTTAGGAACAACAAACAGCCTTCTTCTCTACCGTCACTTTGTCCCGAGAGGCCGACCCTGAACAGATGTACTGCACATGTATGTGTCCAAACCTTCAGTGTATCGTACATGTACATGAACCACACAGGGAACGATGGCTCGTAACATAAAGCATGCTAGGATTTTGACTTAAGTAGGGTCAAAAGAAGGACTTAGGCGGAATCATAAGACCCATCTAAGTCCTACTTGAGTATGTCTTAAACCGTGACATAAAGCAAACTTAGCAATGCCATGGCTAAGTCATGCTTGTGTTAAAAGTAAAAACGAATTGTTCATTTGAATGTATTGATTATAAATGTTTATCTTTGGTTAATATCTTGTTAACTTATAGATACAAGTGTTTGTTATCTTTAATACAAGATGGAGATAGAAAAGTGGCATTAGTACCAAACATTTCTTATATCGCTCAAAGCGATGGATCAACGGCTTATTCGGTTTATTGTTGTTTTGTTTTGACGAATATTCACTACATGTAGTTTAAACTGCCTATGACGTAATATCGCCATGCCGTTAGAACTTAATAAAATATTTAGTTGAATGTATTTTTAGCTTTCATTCTACATCTAATCTCACCAATTTACAATTACTCTGAGTATGATTTCTTCATCAAGTCAGTATCTTGAAATAAGACAATTGTCGTCTTTAAATTCAATGAGGTTTCTTTCTGTCTTTCAACGTTCTTTATTTAGTTTTTCAAACTTCGCGAGTTTACATATATAGTTAGATTTTGCAAACTGTGATGTTATAATCTATTAAACAGCCCGCTGGCATACTACATTGAAAATGTTACAGCTCATTTCGACCACTGTTAATATTAAAAACAATTAAACCAAATAAGAGCTTTGATATTGGTAAATAATAAGACAATAACTTTGTACAATTATGTGAATAATACACTCAAACTTAGTCACCTCTATCCGCCGCCTAAGTTTTGGGTAAATTGATGTGGGACAACTTCTTTGAACTAAGCACTCTTTTAGTTATGGACTTGTGTCTAAGAATGTATCTTAGTCCTACTGAAGCACTGTCTTAGACATACATGTGTTAGTATCCTTAATGTTACGAGACCCAGCACCTTACAGATATTATTTTGCTACAAGTAGAAACTTAATTGTAAATATATAATGGCATGCTGTTCCTGAAAGTAATATTCGTCATTTATATACATTTCATCAATTAAAAACTACTTTAAATTTGTATGTGTGAAATAACCTTTAATTATTCAAAGAGAAAAAACCCAATACCTGTTTTCGGATTTGAGCGAGCATCAAGAGAATCAGGCAAATTCTGAACCACTTAAAAGAAGACAATTCATCAAAGAGAAAAAACCATTTGAACTTTCCAGCATATAGAACTTCGCATCCTTGAAGCCTTCTTTCTCAAGTGATTGGCAAAATAAAACAAGAAAGTGGTATATTGTAGATTTCCGTTTTGTCCGATTAAGATTCCCATCAGTTCTCGTTTTTGTCCGACCAGAGTAACCAGAACGTTTAAGTTATATCGGGGAAATCATGCTTTAAATTTACAAAACAATCAATTATCAGTGAGAGTATGCGTGTTTTGATGATGGGAAATGATTCAAACTAAAAGCGTTTCACGAAATTCCATCTTCATGATGTTTTAAAAAGTCGAAGATTTATTGACACTTGATATTGTAATCTCTATCATTTTAAACATTTTAAAGCACTTTTAAGTTTAAATGAGCCATTATTTACGATTTAATCGAGTATCCCAGTCAATAATAACTAGTGAGATATGGCCTGTTTGTGAGCGATATAAAACAAATCAATTCACATTTTGATTGAGAGGTAGTACAATGGTATAATCAATGCAGCATCAAAGGAGCAATTGGCCATCAGGGAATTTGTCTTTGATTGCGTCGTGAAAGATGACTGGTATTTACAACATTTATACAGCTGTTACATATGTACAACGCCTAGAAGACCCCCCCTAAACAACAGTTATAAAAATATGCAAGCATTGTTTAGAGATAAACAGCTGCTTTATGACATGCATATTAATAATTGTGTCAGTTCAAGTTTGAAATTGAGCCTCCTCATGTTTTGATATTAAATATGACTTTGATGAATCAACATGGGTACTGTGGACAACAATGCATAAATATTTTTTCACTGAGTCATTTATAACTCACATCTTTAATTCTTCTTCTTTCAGGAAATTTTGCAATGAAAACGACACAGAGTATATATGATGCCATGCTGCAACATATGCAATTTGGAAACCTTTCTAAAAACATCACAGTGAAATGGCCCCCGCAAGAGCCATGGGACTACCCCGGGATCTATAAAACAGGGAGATCTTTTTACGCATATTTCACCCCTGTCATTTTAATCGTGGGATTTGTTGGGAATACCCTCTCCTTCAATGTGTTCATTTCTAAGGGCATGCGGAACCTCTCGGCTAGTGTTTACCTTGCGGCCCTGTCCGCGACAGATCTCGTGACACTGCTTTGTTACGTCATGGTGGAATGGTTTCGGCGCGGACTTGTCTACCTCGATCCCGACTGGAAAGTGAGTTTCGTTGACATCGACTATTTGTGTCAATTTCAGATGTATACGTCATACGTTTCACGAATGTCATCCGTGTGGCTAATTGTCGCATTCACGGTAGAGCGTTACATTGGAGTTTGTCATCCGCTGCGGCGCATCGATATCTGCTCTGTTAGTAGTGCCCGTAAAATCGTAGTGTTCATCTATTTGTCCTCCCTCTCGCTCGTGCTTTACAAACCTTTCCTCACAGGTGTGTTTGTCAGTGCATCAGGGGAGAAGTTCTGCACGACCTACCCCAATCACAGTTTTGTTTCGTTTGTTTTGGACAGCGTTTACGGACTGTTGATCACGTTCGTACCGTTAACTATTATCTCCTTGATGAACTTCCTAATCATTAACAAACTTTTTGCCAGGAAAAGGAAGCAGAAGAAGAGTAGGATTCTGTCGGAGGAGGCGCTGATACGTTTGGAGTTCACCTCCATTCTGCTCGTCATCTCTTTCTGTTTTGTGATCTTTAACATTCCATTTTTGGTCATGTGGATCCGCAATTTCTTCTATTCCAAACACATAACGAACAATTCCACCAACGACTCGATGTATGATGTGGAGTCGTGGCAAGGGGTGTTGTACATCACACGGACAATTTTCTACGCGAACTACTGCATCAACTTTTTCCTTTACAGTATCACAGGCGCCTACTTTAGGCGCGGACTTAAAGGCATGTTCTGCAGGGATTCGGAAGGCTTTCTACGATCTCACAGCACATTGATGAGATATAACTCGCACAACTCACATAATTCACACACAACGCACTCCTGGGTTTAGACGAATTTTGTTCTTCTTGTCAATCAATAGATAGTTTCACTAAGATTGGAATTCACCCAATAGAACCAAAAGGGTAGTGATATTTAATACAATCAATCCTTTGTAATTTGACACTTTCTTGATAATTTTTTGGAAATATTTCAATATTTTTAAATTTTTGGCTTATTAAATTCCATAATTCATAAATGCTTTTGGGAAATGGCTATCTGGGGAAAATTATGATTGCGTTACATTATTGAATATAGTTAACACTGGTTACAGTTTTATCTTCTGTTGTTTTCTTTCTTATTGTTTTAAGAAACCTTTATTTTATTGTGTTTAAATACCCAAGTTTGTCGATAGTACAAAATCTCTGTTTTGTCAAATTTATTGTGAAAATTTACAACTGAAATGTCACTTTACTAGGCTTTCAATTCTGAGTAACTTACTTCAATTCTATTTAAGAGGGGTAGATGAAGGGTTTGAAATTATCAGAACGATTCAAAACTCATGAATTAAGGGATGTTGGAATTACCAGAGGAGCGGATCAAAGGTTCAAATCGATTTTCAACCCATAAATCAAGGAAAAAGTTAATTTTAAAATACATCTAGTTTCAAACGGTTTTAAATTAGTCCATTTGCAAAGTTGTATGCAACGCATTGTTCAAATATAAATAACATGTCAGGAGATTACGTTACCTGACAAGTTATGCTGACACTTATGTTAAAATATGTGCCAGCTTCAATCTTTTATTTTGTTACACATGTATTTTGTACAAAAATAAACTATAAAAAATCTGTATATATATATCTTTTTTAAATTGAGGCGTCTCATTGAAAAGAGCAATAGATAGTTTTGACATTCTGCACACTGTACGTAAGCCTTGATTGTTATTAGTGTCTGTTCGAAAAGTATATGTTATCAAGTTCTTTTAGAAACATGTATATGTAATTGAAACCTGATACCCTAGGTCTCGATGCTTTTTAAAATTTTGTTTATAAAACCATTTTATCCACATGCTGCCCAAAGAAATCAATAATTATATAATGATCAAAAATTCCAAATTAGCAAAGAAAAGCGTTAAGCGATCACGAAAAACTATCCAACCAAAGTTAAATGAAATTTCTAACAAACTGCTTTCTATAATAGTTAAAACCAACACATAAAACGCATCACCGGATACTTTTTGTTATTTCATTATAGTTTACTGACTTTTTGTAAAGCGTTCCAAGAGTCCAAGCAATAAGCTACCTTTAATGTAAAATATGGTTTTAAAAATACACTCAAAACACATTATAATAGTCAGGCTATACTACAACAATATTTGTGAATCAACATCTAAAAATGTACCATGTTTCATTAGAATATCTCTATGGATATTCCCCCCCAAAAGATAATAAAGGAACATTTTCTTTAAAAAAAACAACATTTTTTGTCCTACGAAACTACATCTGACATCAATGCGACTGTTTAATCACCGACATTTATTCATAATCTCTTATGGTGACCTAAAATAAAGTCGCTAAGAAGATACTGTTAAGGTTCAAGTTACGGTCGAGAAAGGAGAAATACATCCACTAGACGTACATACTATCGCTCGCCAGCTAAACAAACCTTCAAGCCGACGGGTAGTGGTTTCTAAGGTGAGCCCCTCCCCTTCCCCGAGTTACAGACATCTCTAGGTGAATGCATTCCAAAAAAAGAATCTTGATCATGTATGAAACCGACCTAAAGAGTCAGAGCCTTATGAATCGATTGATTCGATTCCTGATTTATTAAATTATATACATTGTAGTTAACAGCCAGAATAGCTTAGATACGAAAATCAGTACGTTCTTTTTTAAATCTGAGTACTAGAGAAAAGATATTTTGATTGAACATTAACTTGCCATTTACTGAAAACTACAAATATGGCCCTTTTAAAAGCTACATAATTATGTTACTTTCAGTTCTAGTACCTTTAACAATGCACCAAAAAGCACTAAAAGAAACAAAACATGACAAACCCAACACGGAAATTTGAACGCTTATTTCTGAAAGAAAACAGTTTGTACAAACTCTTTAAGGTTAGGATGAGTCGTTTGCATTATTTGAACGACAGAACGAATTTTAAATAACTACAAATGGAAATTATTAACAAATCAATTTAAGATCTTTAGAATAAGAAGACAGTTTTGGATACGGATCAATATTGGTAAATAGTAGTCTTGGTTTGTATTGGTTGAATCGCATGCCCACTGCCAGCAGTGATTGCAACCTCTCGAGTTCCACTGATGAGGACATAGGAGTGCTGAAAACGATACACCGGATACAGAATAATGAGTTATATTAAAAGTTTCTTCTTAATTACTCGCAATATTCTCTCAAATTCAATAAATACTGCGTAACAGACTTTCCAACGTGTTTTACAAAATATATGAATGATGCTTGCGAAATTAAAAGGCGTAAAATATACGCATTTTTGGTGGCGAAATGGTCATCTCAAAACCATTTCTTGGACACAACAATGCGATAAACTAACCTGAATTGATTCCGATAATGAGTATCACTGACAACGATAATAAAGACTTGTATAAGAAATTAACATTGGGTTTGAGTTCTGTTGTCAGCGACATCACATTGCGTCAATTGTTCATCTAATTTTAATGGTCTTGATGTCGTCAAATGATGCATATTTTTTTCATTTAGTATTAATGATTTGAAGATTAGATAAAAAACAAGAAAGAATATAATTAAACTATAATATAATTATTAAGTAGGCTCGGCTGTTCATGTTAGAAATGTACAAACTCAAGGATGCGAAATGTTTTCGAAATAAACTGTTACGGTGAAAGATTGGGAATTCGGTAACATCAAAGGAATGTATCTGAGGAGACTGAAATGCTACTCTCCCAGAGTGCTGCTCACCTTTTTGACGGGTGGAATGACCTAATGTTATATAAGGACGCGCTGAGCGTTCTCGGGGAGAGTTCGTCTAGAAGCTTGTAGTGAGCAGACGTGTTAGAAAGAAGAAAGCACGGGTAGAAGTAAGCAGCACCAGTGGTAGGAGAAGTCGAGAGTAATTGTGGTGGGGTACAAGGAGAAGTAATCCTGAATAAGGGTGAAATAACCTGGAACTCCACGAACACAATAAGAACTCTGACAAGTGACAAGTAACATGGTGCAGGGTGCCCGGCTCTAGGACACATACACACACACCAATCATTTATACTCAGAGTAAAGGAAAATTAATTATATATAGTAACCTGTTCCCTTTAAAAGAACCCGGTAGAAAACACGCTACGAAACACCACTATTTGACTATTCAGTATAAGAAACATAGCTAGGAGAAGTATAGTTTTAATAATGTATTCAGTTGGAATCAATGCTAACAGTGTAGACATACGAATATATTTTGTCTATCATGTTTATATTAAAGACAAACTGAAAGAAAACGCTTGATTTTCTTCCAAAGAAAAAAAGATAATAAAGTTTTGTTTAGATGGAAAGTCAAACCACATTTTTGATGCCATATACTTCTACCCCGATTATAATCAAATAAGGTTAATTGATCAAAATATATATTATTTATAGGTTTTAACATACAAACAAACTAATAGTACACTCCGGACTTTTCGACCACTCGGTTTCTAAATAGAAGTATCGATTAAGTGTCTTTGTCGACCTAATTTCTTAAGAATGAATTCGTTTTATAAGCTTTTTGCAAACGTGCCAATAAACACCATTTAAATCAAACATAAAAATTATATTAAATGTAACATTTTCTGAAGAGAAAATATCCATTTACCCTCTGTTGTTAAGTAAACAGGGTTTTTGTTGCATCGAAGAATTGTTTTTGTATTTTCAAAATCGTGAAAGATTAATATTGAATATGGTACAAGGACATAACAATAGGAAACTTGCCATAAACAATCTGCTCGGCAGGACCAACTCGCTCAGATTTTATGGCTTGGTTCTTCTCCACAACACTGGTATTTCATTAGCTTAGTGAGAGCATGGTGTTTGTTTACAGTGTTGTTGAATGCCAAATATGAAGCATGAAGCATTTGTTTTGTATTCAAAGCAATATGTATCCAATTTTAGCCTTCAAAACAAAGTTATAGATCAAGCACACACGGATAAACATCTCCAGTTCTTTCTATAATCAATGCAAATAAAAAACAAGCCATCATTAAACTAATGATTTTTTACAGACAGAAGTATGCCCGTTTTGAATGCACTTTTATTTTAGCATGATGAATGTACTAAACATAAACTAATCATCAGGGATCATTCAATCACATTTTATGAGCCGCCGTGGCCAAATGAATAGCATATTGAAGGCTCATCTCAAAAGTCGTGCATTCGAATATCATAAAAGTTGTTAAAATTTGTTGTAACCTAGGTCTTATGTATAATAATGTATTATTATATGCAACAAAATATGTTCAAAAATAAGTTTATTATGCAATTACCATACATTGCTAGAGAAATGTTTTTTGGCTTACATATTTGCTATTTGAGGTACGGTGTAGAAATCATTCTTATTAAGACTGTCTATCGTTTTCAATTGCTAAATGTAGGCTAACATTTGGCCAATAGAAGGCGAAGCCCTCTTACGGGCCCGTGAGAGCGAATCTCTCCATATAGACAACACGTGTATATATGTCAAAATATAGAAATAACACTCTATACCTATGAAGTTAAAAAACCTTTCCAAGACTGAGGGAAAAAAATCATTTTACGCGCAGTGACAAAACCGGAATTTGAATCTCGTACAAACTTAAAGGTATATGTGGCGTATTTGGAGTAAAATTTTTGACATGAGTTTGAGTAAAAATATACATCTTAAAATTAGACGTTTCACAAACTTTAGGCCCATAAAACATGTTCTGTCTTTAGTTATTTGTCTCTAAACTTTGCTACACGTCTGATGAATATTAATGTAATCCGCCATTTATAACGCCACTGCGCATGAGTGCGGGAAAACCTAGCATTGAAAACACGATGGAAGAAGAGTTTGTTTACAAATTAGAATCACGTTTTTCATGTCTTAAATTAAATAATTCTTATATCAGATGATACTCGAAGCATTATTATTCCGATATTCATTAATGTAGAACGATATAAATTGTTTATTAAGTGTAATAAAGACGAAGCACGATTTAAGCATCATCGACACGCTAAACGGAGTAAATACCCCTCTCCATGAGGGATGCATGTACTGAGAGTGTTTATTTATTCTTTATTAAAAAATCCTCTAAACGAAAATCCACTTGTGGTTAAAAACTTATAAAGTAAAGACACGGGACACATGGAGCACGAACCTGACTAGCAAAACCCCTACAACTTCATCATGGAAACTTAAAGAGGTTCGCTCCTTAGGTTTTAGGTAGCCATTTTGGGTCACCTCTAGTCTGAAAATTCTGCATCACATATTAATTCTTGTGTTATATTTATATTTTACGATGCCAAATAAACTATATTGAATAAAATAGTTTTAAAAAAATTACATTTTAACAGAGTTTAGTAAGGGACTATATTTTGTGGCGGAAGGTTTTCAAGAAGGAATTGAACAATTTTCATAACTCACTAGTTTTAGAGTACTGTTACTTTAGCTTCCTTATTTTCAGCGCAGACCAAACTTCTAAATAGTTAATGTTAATTACGATATATTCATGATGTTCTAATAAACATATTAAAACAATATTTTAATATTTCTATCGATATATTTCGGCATATTTAGCTTATATTTCTTAGAAGTTAAGAAAAAATTAACTCCAATTTTGGCCTAAAATTAGCTTATTTCATGAATTATCTCAAATTTTTGAGATGTGACCCCTACTTGTTTTACTTTTAAATGAGACATTAAATGTATGTCTATTTGTATGCAAAGTTTTGGAAAGATGACATTACTATAATATTTTTTATTTGCGTTATAATTTGATTACTCCAAAATTTTTAACATCTGTTGTTGTGTTCATTATGTACTGGCCTTTGAAGCTACCAGTAAAGCAAGATTTTGTAAACTTTGACTTAGATTTTACTTTTATAGTCACTACATATGTTCAACTTCATACTGTATTAAAATCATAACTAAATAATAGTTCAAACTATAAATATTTGTTTCATTTCTTCAAATTATCAATTTCTATGTCAAATTTTGACAAAAATTTCAGGAAAATTATCATTTCTGTTTGGGGCCCTATATTTCCAAAATATGGCATGTGACATGGGTCACAAATAAAATAAATGAACATTATAGGTCCCCCTCTTTATATCCAAGTGGTTTTCGGATGATTGACATTACTATTATTTCAGGTGCCAACCTCCTTAAGTTTAATTCGGCTTTAATTCCTGTTCCATCAATCTACATGGTCTCCGATGACAGTCTTCCCTTTGTTCCTATCCTTGTCAGTCTGTCTCTTTTTTCTTTCATTGCCAAATCTGTCAAACTTAACGGTATACCTATCATCCTCGTCGTCGCCATTCTTGTTGATAGACCAAGATGGATGTCACGTGACCCATTTAAGGCGGGGTTATTCAAATCTTTTGTATTTTTTACCGTGCCGGTAAAAAATAAAAAATATTTTTTTGATTTCTTCTATCTTTGTTATGCGATTGACTTATAAAGCGTAATTTGTGTGAAAGTCCTATCTTTAAGTAAAGAAATGAAGCAAATAATCAGATCTTATTATTGTTATTCACTAAAAATACGCCACATATACCTTTAAAAATATAATATATAAATTATGTATAAATTGTCAATAATGTTTAATGAGTAACAAATACAATAAAACATACCTTGTGTTTTCTTGAAAAACTTAATTCTTAATTAAGTAAAACAAATTTTTGTTTCCTACAACTTTTAACAGTTGCAATAGATTCTTCTACTTTCAATTTGAAAATTCGTTTTAGGTTTCAGTTCAAATCGCAGTCTGATCTATTCGTACTCGGGTCAATTCATAATAAGGATTTAAATTTATTCTCCAAAACAAAACAAAAATGACCATGACTGATTGAATTATAATCAAAACTTAATTTTGTAGACATCATAGTCTTTTATAGATACATTGCAAAACATTTCCCCATCTAATCTACCCTTCCCCCTTTCATGTATGCGTTCGAACCACAATAAAATACATGCATGTTCAAACCAATCCAATTTGCCATTTAAATAAAAGCAGATATATAGGGAGATAATTGGCAGTAATATGCATTTTAAATTGATTAAAAATAATGCATAAATGTAATAGGAAGTACTGATTTATGCATTACACTCTAAATGCAATTAGTTGTTACATATAATGAATTATTTAAATGTACAATATTCAAGAAAAATCGCATAATTTGTACCTTATATTGTGAACTGGGTCTCAAAAATGCAAAAATGAATTATCATTATTTAATGTGTTTGAATGACAAATTTTCGTGAAAAGAATCATCATCTTCCCAAGTCAACGGTTTCTGATCTGCAACTCTTCCTGTGGGGAGCGGAGTGGACCGAAAACACTTGTCTAGCAAAGATGTGGACCATACACGTGAAATATTCTCAAATTATTTTTTTTATTTAAAAAGAAAAATCTTCATTAATTTGAATTAAGGAAGGAGATACCTCATGCTTACATGTATCTGAATATTTACATTGTATCATCCATCAAATGTATAATTTAACTACTTTAAAAAGTTTCATGTAATTGCAAAAATTAAGTTTCTACGTGTTTTTTCCATATCAGTTTACATATTCTATGGTTGTATTATCACCTATATAATTTTATATCACTGGTTGGCACGCGATTGGAAAAACCTATCAAATTAATTTCAGATAGACTATCTCAAAAAAATTTGATCATTGACCCTATATAATGTTAATGTCAACAGAATACAGACAAATAAAACTAGTTTTAAATAATCAATGGTTTGGAGCTCCTATAAGTAAGTTTTTTGTAAAACCCGATAAAAATGGGAAGAATTTTGAAAACTGGTAGAGGAAATTCGGACTAAATAAAATTTAAAATACGACATTAAAACGACTCATTGAAATATGAAATTAGTAAAGCTATTCGTATTTCATCATTTTCCAACCATCAAATCGTTTAATTATTTCTAATAATTTTTGCAAAACTAAGAAAACCTTGGAAAGGGTGAAAATTTTTTTCAATAAACATTGCATAAAAAGTAGTTAATTGACCTAGTTATTTTAAATTGAAAAATAGCACCACAATAGTAGGGCTACAGTGTACAATAATATGAATTGGTGATAACGAACAGTGTTCAAATTCAAAAGTTTAAAGGAAAATTACAAAACAGGAGCGAACACGGATCTCTCAAAAAATAGAGGTAGGATCAGGTGCCATTCCGGTCACACCCGCCGTGTGCTCTTTGTCGTAATCGGGAAAAACGGAAAAGTCCGTACACAATTTGGTGATTTATTATGGTTTAACAATTAGTATGAAAAACGTCAGTTAGCATGCGACCCAGTGGAAGATTGTATTTGCTGACGAGGTCTTTGTATCGACCATGTAACTTACGAAAAGATGTCTTCAAACGAAACTCTTACTAAAATTCTTACAGAAGTTAAGGAGAAGCTTCAAGAGTACTGTACAACAATATACTCCAGAAGTGGTGTGAAGCAGATGTGGATACCAAAAAACTCTAAAGAATTATTAGAAACTTTGAGATCACAAAATCTTACCAATATCAATAGCATCAAAACGTACGATTTTTCAACGCTTTATACAACCATTCCCCACGACAAATTAAAATCTAGACTGTTTGATATCATCGACAGTTGTTTCTTCAATAAAAATAGAAGTCGTAAAAATGCTTACCTTGTCATTGGAAATCTAAAAAACTATTTTGTTAAAAACCATTCTGATTGCACACACAAGTACTCTGAAGTTGACATTAAAAAGATGCTTGAATTTCTGATAGACAACATCTATGTAGTTTTTGGAAATCAAGTCTTCCAACAATCTGTTGGAATTCCCATGGGTACCAATTGTGCCCCATTGTTAGCAGACCTATTTTTGTATTCTTATGAAGGAGAATTTATTCAAAAGCTTGTACGTGAAAAAAATTAATCACTCGCTGTGGCCTTCAACTCAACATTTAGGTATATCGACGACGTATTATCAATTAACAATTGTTATTTCCATATTTACGTCGACTCGATATATCCCAGTGAACTTGAAATAAAAGATACCACAGAGTCAGCGTCATCTGTTTCATATTTGGATATTTTACTGGAAATGGACATTGATGGTAACCTAACAACAAAACTTTATGATAAACGCGATGACTTCAATTTTTCTATAGTCAACTTTCCTTCCTTATGTAGCAAAATACCTTCATCACCTGCATATGGTGTTTTTGTCTCTCAGTTAATTCGATAGGCAAGGGCATACTCTTCGTATAAACAGTTTTTAAGACGAGGCAAGCTACTGACAAACAAGCTGATAAAACAGGACTATCAACAGTCTCGTTTAAAGTAATCTTTTCGTAAGTTCTATGGTCGATACAACGACTTTGTCAGCAAATACAATCTTCCACTGAGTCGCATGCTGACTGACGTTTTTCATACTAATTGTTAGACCATAATTAATTACCTAATTGTATACGGACTTTTGCGGTTTTTATTTTCCCGATTACGACAAAGAGCACACGGCGGGTGTGACCGGTCAGCAGAGGATGCTCACTCCTCCATGGCACCTGATTCTGCCTCTGAGGTTTTCCAGAGGTCCGTGATTGCTCTGCTCTTGACTATTGATTGAATACCGAATTGTCTACGGATTTTTCTCCGTTTTTCCCGATCTTGATATTTTTCCCAAATTACGACATTTCCCCCGATAATGACATTTTACCGATATGACATTGGGCGCACGGCGGGTGTGACCGGTCAGCAGAGGATGCTTACTCCTCCATGGCACCTGATCCTACCTCTGTCTTGGAGGTCCGTGTTGCTCTGCTTTGAATTTGTATTTCGTTTTATGGATTTTTGAGATGGTTGACACTTCTACTTCGATAAGGCGAACAATAGAACATTTTTAAAAATCATTTCTTATTATTTAATAATACATTTTCAAATCATTAAATGTGAAGTGTCATAGATCAAAAACGTAAAAAAGAAGCGGCGCGTATGAACACAAAACAATAAGAGCAACAATATTCAAATGGGATGCACCTTCAGCTGATGCATAGCTATTGAGCTGAATTTTATGGATTAAAACACAAATAGAAAGTTGATATCTAAAACGACTGAATTGAAAACGATAGGAAAATACATGCGATGGCTTGTGATATTATTCACTGTTGCAGCAAGATTCGTTGAAACTGGTTTTAATGCGAGTTAGATCGCTGGACTATTCAACTGGGCATAGCCATGCAATGAGACGCGAGCGTGGACGAAACTATTTTTATATGTCGACAAAGAATAGTATGTATGTGCGATGTTTGTATTTTTTGTGGTAACTAGACAACCAGTGAGGTACTTAAATGATATATCTGCCGCTTTGAATAAGCCGAAGGATTTGATTCACTGCTGACAAACTGACAAAGACACTTAATTGATACTTGTATTTAGAAACCGAGTTTTGGAATGTTCTATTATTTTGCTTGTATGTTAAAATCTATAAATAAAATATATTTTAATCAATTAAACTTAATCAATAGAAGTATATGACGTCAAAAATCTGAGGTTTGACTTTCCATCAAAACAAATCTTTATTATTTTTTTCTTTTGGAAAAAAATTCAAGCGTTTTCTTGTAGTTTGTCAGCAGTGTCTGCTCATAGCTTTGCTTTACGATGCTTATTCCGATGACCGATCATGTACGTGTGTTAATTTAAAACTCGTCGTTAGTTACCAAATTTGAACAGCAGTGGTATCGTGAAAGTGTACAGGCTTATATGTTCATTATAATTATTCCTGGAATTGGAACAGCCACCCTCGCCGTAAATATTGATCGTTGGTCTAAAGCAAACGAAATCGTAAGAAGATTATTTTTCTATTTAATGAATGGAATAATGAGTACTGTTTTTTAAGGTTAAATTTTAACTTTTTATATTTATTAAGTTGTATTTTGTTTGCTGACAGATAATTGTTTTTGGAAATTCCCGTTCAATAAATAGTCTTAAAGAGGTTCGCTCCTCAGGTTTTGGGTAGCCGTTTTGGGTCACCTTTAGTCTGAACATTCTGCATCACGTATTAATTCTAGTAATATATTTATATTTCACAATGACAAATAAACTAAATTGAATATAATTGTTTTTAAAAAAATTACATTTTTACAGAGTTTAGTAAGGGACTTTATTTTGTGGCGGAAGGTTTTCAAGAAGGAAATGAACAATTTTCATAACTCACTAGTTTTAGAGTACTGTTACTTTGGCTTCCTAATTTTCAGGTCAGACCAAACTTCTAGATAGTTTGTGTATTACGATATATTCATGATGCTCTAAAAAACATACTTAAACAATATTTTGATATTTCTATCGACATAGTTTGGCATATTTTGCTTATATTTCATAGAAGTTAAGAAAAAATTAACTCCAATTTTGGCCTCAAAATAGCTTATTTCATGCTATATCTCATGTTTTTGAGATGTGACCCCTACTTGTTTTACTTTTAAATGATATATTAAATGTATGTCTATTTGTTTGCAAAGTTTTGGAAAAATGACATTACTATATTTTTTCTATTTGCTTTATAATTTGATTACTCCAAAATTTTGTAGCATCGGTTGTTGTGTTCAATATGTACTGGCCTTTGAAGCCACCAGTAAAGCAAGATTTTTATGCTTTGACTTAGATTTTACTTTATGGTCACTACATGTGTTGAACTTCATACTGTATTAAAATCATAACTACATAATAGTTCAAACTATAAATATTTGTTTGATTTCTTCAAATTATCAATTTTCTTGTCAAATTTTAGCAAAAATTTCAGGAAAAATATCATTTCTGTTTGGGACCCTATATTTCCAAATAATAATTTTTTAAATTTGCGTTATAATTTGATAACTCCAAAATTTTATAACATCTGTTGTGTGTTCTTTATGTACTAGGCTTTGAAGCCACCATGTGACATGGGTCCATAAATGCACCCCACAAGGCATGGAAATCCTGCAAAGTTTCATATGAATAAATTGTTAACCATGGGAAAAAATATGGTTCCTCAACATGATGATACAGCTTGTACAATAACATATACGTCCAATATTCTAGATTAAATTACTTTAAACGTATTATAATAAGCGCGTACAATATTTGGTGGAATATGATTTTTCAACAAGTTTGTGTGGATTTGATGTAGAGCATTTCTGAATGTACCTATTTATTTACTTATATATTTTACATTTGCCGATGAACTTAATGTAGCGGGCGCCGTGTTCCACCAAAAAAGTAAAATAAAACACACAGCCAAATGTAATATTTTTCACTAACTTTAAATGCTCTCTCTCTCTCTTTCTCTATTATATTAAACTACTTTTCTCATATTTAAGCAAAGTCTTCTACGTAATTTTTTTATGGTTAAAGAAAAGAAATTTATAAAGTTAATCGCCCCTGCACTATTTTACAGAAGGAAATGATGTATAAACTTCTTTCCTGTTTTCATTACAATTCATCAATGTTTTAAAATAGTTAAACAGTTATATAAATTTAAACAAACTTGTATTCTTATACATGATATAGAGAATTGTAATAAAATATGAATGTGTTTATTTTATAAATAATTGGCCAAAACTAATTAGCAAAAATGTTAAAGAGTCGGGCTCAAGATGCATAGAACGTTTCGGGTCAAGGTCAGATATACAGCTAACTTTCTTACCGGCAATCTTGTGGAAGGCGGCCTTGATGTTCACAAATTCCTTCCCTTGACGGAAGGTAGATGAATCTTTTACATACCAATTCCATCACCAGTCTTACTGCCCTGCCAGCTGTGCTTTTTGACATGCTAAAAGTATCGCCAATTGTTATGTAGAATGACCCTGTTGCATAAAACCAACACTTGATGGAGAGGAGTGAGGGGGTTGTTTCTTCTGCTAGTAAACTGAAGACTGTCTTTGAGTAAGTTAACAATAAGAAATATTGTTGCATGGAAAATCCGATATCTCTAAAATATTTCGTTGCCATTTAGACCTTCCAATGGATTGGATCTGTCTTGGAACCGCCTTGGAACGACGCCAAGATTTTGTCGACGTCGACGTTGCAAACGTCTTCTCCATTTTGGATGAGTGAATTCACGGGAGATTTTATTTGAGGTTAGTTTATACCAATCTCAAGATTTTCTGAGAAATCTCAAAAATTTTTCTCATTTGAGTCAGAAAAAAGATTGGAGGCACGCACGTTTAAGGAAAATCTCAGATTTGAGAAAACACTCAAAGACAAGTCTGAGTTTGAGAAAAAAATTATTTGGTGGCACAGTTATGTGAGAAAAACTCAAATTTTCTGCGAAATCTCAGATTTGAGAAAATCTCAGCGTTGGTGGCCCCGAAGCTTGCTTTTATGACAGTTCTTTATGAAACTTAAATTATGTGATAAAAAGAATGAATATTAAATTTTATCCGGAGTTTTTTCTGTTAGGGAATATAAAGGAACAACAAAGTGGTTTCTCGTATTTATGATCAAGTTAGTGTTAAGCTTAATCAGTTCTCTAATTGATATCCAGGTGGGAGCAAGATATCTGTGAGCCTATGCTCACTAGTAAAACCCCCGCTCTGATGTGAATATGCAAATTAAGTAACGTCGACATTTAACAGAAAGTTGGCATCTGATTGGTACAAAAATAGATAAATAGTTCTGAGAAATCTTTGACGAAAATGTAGGTTAAAAATAAACAAAGACGCCATTTAACAGGAAGTTGACGTCCGATTGGTACAAAAATATATCCCACCACATGGCATGCCTAAACAAATAGTTTGTTAAAATTTCAAGCATCTGCAATAAAAAAAATTGCTGAGAAATCTTTGACGAATATTTGTTTGAACATTTAGGCTAAAAATAAACAAAGTCGTCATTTAAAAGGAAGATGGCTTGCGATTGGTACAAAAATATATCCCACCATATAGAATGCCTAAATAAAATAGTGTGTTAGAATTTCAAGCATCTGCAATAAATAGTTGCTGAGAAATCTTTGAAGTAAATTTGTTTGAAAATTTAGATAAAAATAAACAAAGTCGTCATTTCGTCTTCGGAGCGGGGGTATAAATACAAAATGGTAAGATAATACTCTTTATTTTAACTCGTGTAATTTCGCCAATTCCATTCGCTGGTTGACAGGATTTATGAAAACAATGCATTATTACGCACAATACATCATAACTCACCGTCTATCGTACCCCGATTTTTACGTGGGCTTTATAACACTTTGTAATTTTTCTAGCTACTGTCTCTGAAGAAAAAACAAACATTAGAGGTCGTAATCGCTAGACATTTTCGCAAAAACATTTGGCATGGCTTTATCTAAATGATGTAGGTGAGAAAGATACATTTGATCTCTACTATAAGTTCATAACACTTCTATATTTAAAGTAAAAGGGCATGTAAGGTACGGAAAGATACAGAGACAGGAAGGCAGAAAAACGACATACAACATACATATATAGTCCATTAAAAAATAGAGGGTTCTGAATGCAGATTGGTATAATAATCTTGATGATGAAGGATAAAGTAGAAAACATTGCAATAGTTGAAAACTTGTCCAACTGATGTTTTCCAATATATTGGTTTTATAATAAAAAATAATCAAAATAAAAGATACCTCTTCAAACATCAACCAGACGCTTTACGCAAGGTCGCTGCTATTCATCAGTCATAAAACGTGGTGGATTATTTAGTTATACCAGAGAACATTTTCAAGGTTTTGCTGTTGAAGTGTTGAAGGGCGTGTACAGCCTTCAACTTGTTGAGAATCTTTATCGTGCAAGCACTTACTTTCCCCATAGAAACAGAAGGCTTAATTTTTTGCAATTTTTTGACCACCAAGTCTCGTTTAAATAATGGCTCTTTTGTTTAAAATAACCAAAGATTTCAGAAATCTCTGCACGAGAAAATTTGACTAAATGGCGACAGGTTGTAAAAGTTAAAGGTCCTCGGATGAGAGGAAGATTGACATATGTACAAATATTTGATTACAAAAAATCCTCGAACATTTTACTACGAAAAAGTTGTGGTGTTCCCGATCCGGAAATTTTCCCGTTAAGGGTTTTGATATTATGTAGTTTGTTTATATTTCCGCCCAACAGAAAAACATGTGCCATTTGTTATCACTTATGTTTTATGTCCCCCAAAAGAGTAAGTAATTACCAGTTTATTTAGAATTCTATTGTAAATTAAGTAAACAAGTACCTTTAACTGTTTTATATATAAGACATAGATAAAATTACATGTTTATATATTCTGTTGCAAAATTATCGGTCTGCTCCATCGAAACTATATGTAATATTTTTTTGTCAGTGTCCATTACTATACTGTGTTTTTGGCAGATCAATGTAATGTGTCATTTGTTTTGTTGTAATTTTTTACCCTCTTCACGAGGAAGAATGTTTCGGCTCAAAATAAAATCCTAAAAACATCACAGTAAAAAATCCTGGTTTCCGGCTACTCGATCGTTTATGGCACAAGGACTCAAGAATAAAGAATTATGACCAGTGCGGATAAGGAACTCTTTGATGAATCCGTGTCTCGTCACACAACAGAAATAGCTGTATTAACGAGAAATATTGACTGTCTTGCGTCGCGATGCATGGAACACGGTGTAAATCTCTCAGAAATCGAGAAAACAGAAAAACAGTAAAGTGAACTTTTTAAAAGATTTGATAAAGCAGTACCAACATACAGACAAGTTTTAGAAGAGCACAGAAATGCAGAAAGTGAGACTGAAATGAATTCATTACTAGAAATTTCATCGTATGTGACTAAACCCCTAGCAGTGTTTACATCGCACTTGAACTCTTTGAATTCAAAGATTTCTCAACATAAATCACGTGCACCAAAGCAGCCAAGTCAAGCTTGTCCCGAGTTAGTTCCAAACTCACTCAGACTCTTCAACATACTACCAAAGTCGAACAAGCTCGTGCACGAATGAAATATGCTGAAGAGTAGGCAGAGTTAATCAAACAAGAAGCTGCTATCAAGGCCAGTAGAGCTGTTTTGACTTGCAAGAAAGAATTAGAAGCAGCTAAGCAAGGACTGGATGCTGTGCGAAAAGTTCTGGATTTTTCGGATGTCGAAGAAAGTGTTTTCGGTGAATATGAAAGTCAACATGATCAAGAGCACCCTAATTTTACAGAGCGTTATGTGATGGAGAATGTGAGCATCCCTCCACCTGATCAAGTTGTTAGTGAAAACATACCATCTGCTGCAATTGAAAACACACACAACAACCCTGAGTCTGAAACCCCACGGAATTTATTGAACCCAGTTGTTTTTACTGTTGTACAACAGACAGATACTTATCAGAACAATACATTTGATCTCGCTAAGGCTGTTGTAAAAAACCAAATGATTCCACGAAGACTTTGGAAATTCAGTGGTTAACATGGACGGTATATAACCTGAAAACACAGTTTTCTAAATGTAATGAATGACATCAATTCTACCACTTTGGAGCAACTTGATCTACTACTGAATAACCTTGAACAAGTGTTTAAAGTGCAGTTTGAAAATATCAGATCAACAAACGCTTGCAATCCGGAAAGAGCCCTAACTCAAATATGGGAGAGACTGGACCTGGATTATGGTAGCCCAGAAGCTGTTGAACACTCCATGAAACAGCGGATAGTTAGTTTTACCTCACTAACTGAGAATGACAGAAAACGCTATTTTGATCTGTTCGACCTTGCAGCAGAAATGAAATCGCTGAAAGGCGACGATTCCCTTGGATCAGCATTTGCATATTTAGACTCCTCTACTGGAAAAAAATGACTTTATTAGAAATCTACCAAAGCGGTTTCGAGAGAAATGGGCGAGCAATCTACTATTGAATAACCTTGGACAAGTGTTTAAAGTGCAGTTTGAAAATATCAGATCAACAAACGCTTGCAATCCGGAAAGAGCCCTAACTCAAATATGGGAGAGACTGGACCTGGATTATGGTAGCCCAGAAGCTGTTGAACACTCCATGAAACAGCGGATAGTTAGTTTTACCTCACTAACTGAGAATGACAGAAAACGCTATTTTGATCTGTTCGACCTTGCAGCAGAAATGAAATCGCTGAAAGGCGACGATTCCCTTGGATCAGCATTTGCATATTTAGACTCCTCTACTGGAAAAAAATGACTTTATTAGAAATCTACCAAAGCGGTTTCGAGAGAAATGGGCGACAACAAGTACAAAATCAACAATAAAGTGTATCATGTGAATTTCTCAGTATTTGTGAATTTCCTCAAAGATCTTGCTCGACTTAGAAATGACCCAAGTATGATAATGGACCACCTACCTCAGAATCCTACCAGAGCTCACCATCTACCACAAAGAAAACCAGTTCAAAGGTCAGACATATCTGTTCACAAAACAACTGTAGCCTCGAATCAACGTGGATTTGAAGCTGACATTGACATTTCATACGTTCGTTGTCGCATTCATGGTGGAAATTCAAACCATGTTCTTCGAGATTGTCAAAAACTTCGGAAAAAACCTTACAGATAGAGAACAGAGTTTCTTTTCAAGAAAGGATATCGTCTGAAATGTTGTGGTCAGAGACGCCATTTGAAAAAGAACTGTCATGAGTCTGTCAAATGTGAAGTGTGTGACTCCACTGATCATGTAACTGTTCTCCATCCACTTTGCACCTAGGAAGTCCCTGAGGGGGATCAGTCGGAGGTGAATTCGTGTTGCACAGAATATGTAACATGCCTCAGAACACTAGCAAATCATGTTAAAAAATTGTATTAGTGAATGTGTTTCCAGAGGGAGAACATTATCGAGAGCGAAAAGTTTACTGTCTGATAGAGGACCAAAGCAACAGATCTTTGGCTTCATCCTCATTTTTTGATGCCTTCAACACACATGGCCTAAAGATGGAATACAGTACCGATCAGATCCAACCTAACAGAAAGTAAACCCCAACTAAACCCTGGGTTTACTTTCTGGGTTTACTTTGGGTTTACTAGAGTGGACCCAGAGTAAACCCAGAGTAAACACAAAGTAAACCCAGAGTGGACACAGAGAGTAAACCCAGTCAGAAGTATACCCCTGAAAGCAGACGCTAACTGTGTAATCGGAATATACAAGGGGCAGGAATTACAGTCAGTCGGATAGTATGATAAAATACAAGTCTGCTTCACACTTCATACTGCTTACAGTTGACCTTAAAAGCAATGTCCAAGTAAACCCAAAGTAAACCCAGAGTAAACCCAAAGTACATCCCGAGTGGACCCAAATTTTCAAAAAGTAAACCCAGAGTAAACCCGGAGTAAACCCAAAAAGTAAACCCGAGGTTTAGTTGGGGTTTACTCTGGTGTTAGGTTGGGTCTGATCGGTACTGTACGTATTGTCAACATGTACCGGGAGATCTGTAACGTCTGGGCGTAGAGCATCAGGATTTGTGGTACGCTCACTTGATGGATCATGCACTTTCACACTACCAAGTCTTATCGAATGCAATGAGATACCAGACAACGAAAATGAAATACCTTCTATAAGGCTGTCGCTCGAGGTTATCCACACTTACAGGATATAGAGAAATGTATTCCTGAGATTGACGAGAGTGTTAACATTGAACTTAGGTTGCGATCTAATATCAGCACACCACGTAAAGAATAGGAGCAGATGGATTGCCTTTTGGTCAAAACTACCCCTGGGTTGGGTGATAATTGGAATTGGAAATGTTTGCCTAGGCAAGGCCCATCAACCTAAGATCAATGGAAGAGCCTCGCATTTGGTTCCCTGTGTAAGTGAGATCTTGGTGAAGGAGTGTCACTCAGATATCTTTGAGCGTTTACAGTGTGATGAGAAACAAGGCCAAGAGGTTTCTTCGCATCATGGATTCAAGTTTTCATCAATCATTTGAACTTGCGTTAAAATGTCGTAAAGCGGGAGCAAGTGATTGACTTTGTAGTGAAGCTTCTTCTGAACAAACATGCTGAATTGGCTCCAGAACTCCCTATAAGTGTCGAGCGATGGTACTTACCAATGTTTTCTGTATTCCATCCAAAAAAATTGAGAGCGTACGTGTGGTATTTGACTCATCCGCGAAATATCAAGTTGTGTAATAAAATTCAGTGCTTTTTCAAGGTCCTGACATGCTGAACAGTTTGGTCGGCATTCTCCTACGATTCCGCAAGGAAAAGATAGCTATTACCATGGCTGTTCAACACATGTTTTATAATTTTAAAATGCCGAAAGAACAACGTGCCTATTTGCGATTTATATGGCACGAGAATAACAACTTTCAACAGCCCTTTGTTGATTATCAAATGACTAGGCACGTCTTTGGTAATACCGCATCACCGGCAGTGGCAAACTATGGGTTCAGAAAAGTGGTGCAAATTGCTGACAATGATGTATAGAATCTCATTAGAGATAAACTTCTATGTTGACGATGGGTAAGTCTCGTACAAAACCGTCGAGAAGACCGTTGACCTAGTACTTCGCACAAAGCAAACCCTGCACGACAACGGCAACATTCGGCTTCACAAGTTTGCGTCGAACAGCAGGAGAGTACTTAATGGGCTGGACAGGGAAACTTAAAAGTCATTGATTTAGGAACAGCTACTTTTTCCACCAAGAGACGTCTAGGGCTTCTTTGGAATACAGACACAGATTGTTTTACATTCAAAGTCAACTCTGCTGAAAGATCCTACACTCGAAATGGACTTTTATCAGTTATCAACAGTGTCTTTTACAACCTGTCATCGTCGAAAGAAAGCTTCTACTTCGTGAAATGATGTCTGTGACCAGCAAAACTGAATAGGAGGACCCCCTGCCAGAACCATTCTACAACAAATGGATTTCGTGAAATTCTGAAAGTCTAGGCATACCCAGGATGTACAGCGACATCTCCTTTGAGGATGCTAATCATAGGGAGGTCTTGAAATTCGCATATGCTTAAAAAATGCAGTGGAAGCAGTTGCATACCTCAAGTTGTATGATGGGAAAAAATCTACAACAAGCTTTCTGATGGGTAAAGCGAAACTTGCCCCAATGCATGGGCACACAATTCCGCGTTTGGAATTGTGTGCAGTGGACTTGCTACCGAGATAGCAGAAAACATTCGAGATCAACCGAAGATTCCTCAGGATAACTTTTCTTCTTTACTGATAGTCAAGTTTTGCTTGGATGGATTTCCAATGAAACAAGAAAATTTTACATATACGTTGCTAACCGTGTTGGGAGAATACGTCTTTTTAGCCAACCATCTCAATGGCATTTTGTCAGAACAAAATATAATCCTGCAGATGTTGCTACCCTTAGTATTGATGCGTCACAGCTTGAAGATTCAGCATGGCTTCGTGGCCCTGGGGAGGCGTGTGAAGTACCAACCAAATCTGAATTCGAACATTGATCCAGAACAGGAGGCTGAAATTAGGCCTGAAGTAGTCTGCTGCAAACAAGAGGTGGATTCAGAAGACTGTCCTAGAAAGAAAGAACCATTCTCCAACCGATTCTCACGATTTTCTTCCTTGAACAGACTAGTGCGTATAGTTGCTCGTATCAAGTATTTGGCCCACAGTAAACAGAAGGTTGGATGCAGTGAAAATAAGGATGGATGTTCCTATACTCGATTTGATCATCCCAAGTTACTGAGAGGCAGTAAATTAGCAATAATTGCATGTGTTCAAAGAGACAGCTATATGGAAGAATTGAAGGGCATAACAGAGTCTGGCAGAATTCCGCACAACAGTACCATGAAATCTCTTTCACCAGTGTTGGACAGTGAATGCCTTCTTAGAGTTGGTGGAAGACTAAACAAAATGAATGATGCTGAATTGAATGGACTACAGCGCAACCCAAATGTTTTACCCGAAAACAACCATATCACTCATCTGCTTATTGGTTACTTTCATATGAAGGTATATTACCAGGGACGCCATTTCACCGAGGGTGCTGTGCGTGCAGCAGGATATTGGGATGTTGGTTTGAAAATGATGGTTTCATCTTTCATCAGCGAGTGTGTGAGATGCCGCAAGCTTCATGGTAAACTCAGTCAACAAATGATGGGAGATCTTCCAGAGGATCGCTGCAAATCCATTCCACCTTTTTCCTACGTAGGTGTTGATACGTATGGTCCGATGAGGGTTGCATTCCGTCGCACGGTCGCACGAGAGCAGGAAGTGCCAATAAAAAACGATGCGCCTCGACATTTTTTTGCCATACGTGGCCCTGTGACCCACTTTCGCTCGGACGGTGGAACTGATTTTGTGGGTGCACAGGAAGATTTAACCATAGATGCAGAGTTTATTGAGAAGGGACCAGTTTAAGACTTTCTCTCCAACAGTCGTACTACTTGAAAGTTCAATTCTCCATATGCCCCACACATGGGTGGAGTTTTGGAAAGACTTATTGGAACAGTGAAGCGTATATTGAATGCTATGTTTTTGCAATGACAAGGAAGAGACACATGAGGAACGTACTACGTTTATGTCAGAAATATGCGCTATTGTCAACATGGATGTGTCGTGTGACCCAGATTCACCACACCTATTTACGCTGTCATTGTTACTTACCATGAAGACTTCACCTGATGTCAAGCCATTCCCACCACTTGGCACAAAGGATGCTCTAAAGTCAGCTTGGAAGAACGTTCAAGTTATGGAAGAAGATTTTTGGCGACGATGGAAGACAGAATACTTACATCAATTGCAAAAACGCGAAATGTGGCATGAACAATCTAGAAATATCAAGACTGGAGACATGGTCCTCGTCAAAGATGAGACTCCACGCAACGAATGGCCTTGTTGTGCGACGGACATGCGAAAGTCAGGATGGACTTGTTAGAAAAGTAGAAATAGCTGTTTTGAAGAATGGAAAACCAGTTTTGTGTGTAAGACCGATATCAGAGCTAGTGCTTCTGTTGGAAGTTGATAAGTGATCATTCTTTTTATTGTAAGACTCTGTGAAGTACGCATTGTTAATTGATATGTATAGAGTTTGCCATATTTGTCGAATTTGGTGATTTTTGTTAAAATCAGAGGGGTAGTGTGGTGTTCCCGATCCGGAAATTTTCCCGTTACGGTTTTGATACTATGTGTTTTGTTTATATTTCCGCCCAAGCAGAAGTTCATGTGTCATTTGTGTTTTAAGCCCCCACAGGAGTAAGTAATTATCATTTTATTTAGAATTTCATTGTAAAGTAAGAAAACAAGTACCTTTAACTGTTTTATAGATAAGATTAAGCTAAAATTACATGTTTAAATATTCTGTTGCAAAATTATCGGTCTGCTATGTTGAAATTACATGTAATATTTTTTGTCAGCGTCAATTACTTTACTGTGTTTTTGGCAAATCAATGTAATGTGTCATTTGTTTTGTTGTTTTTTACCCTCGTCACGAGGAAGAATGTTTCGTGTCAAAATAAAATCTTGAAAACTTCACAAAAGTTTTGGGCAATTAAACTGATATGGTATCAGTAATAAATTGTCAAAAGAATTTAATTGTACTATTTATTTTTTTCTGGCTTTGTGTGGAAATAAGGTAAATGTCACAATTATGTTCCAAACATACTCCCATACTTTTGGTTGAGTTCTTGTATCTTAATTTTGTTTGAAATGTATTTCCATACTTTTGAGCTATTTATATATTTTTGCTTGCATGAGTGGTCATTGGGTGTAATAGTAGTAGTAGTAGTAGTAGTAGTAGTGGAGAAAAAACCTGTTTGACTGGTATGAATTATTTTAAAATTAACTTGCTTAGTGGTTTGAACAGTGAGGTTAGATGTATTCTGGGCGACAAGCTGTGTGGACGTGTCTGTACTTTTGCTGAAATAACTTGGGCGTTTCCCCATGCTGAGTGATCTTGGGAACGACATCCCTGTGTGGGCTTATTTGTGTGAGAGAGATAAGTAAGTGTCATATTTTTTCTGTATTTTATGGTTTATATTAGTTCTGCATTGTGAGTAGAGTTAGATTACAGGTACGGGAATTGTAATTTAAATAGCTGTTGTGTTACGGTAGCCAAGAATTGTAATATACTGTGTGTTTAATGTGTCAATATCTAAAATCAAATATGTGTATAAGAAAACATTATGCCGTTGTTCGATATTTAAATAGGTGACCACGGAGTCGGGACATGGTGAAACATGTAATATCCGTGCAAAGACTTGTATGCTTTCCCAGTCCTACGGAACTAACCATATGCGGGACGTCTTGCCGAATGCCAGTCTATCCGAAAAAGAACTGATGTCAACAATTTCAATTTTTAATTGTATATTTGTAAATATATTGATTTTGTTTTTTGTAAATATTGTCCAGTTTGACTTACAAGGACCATCCTCTTACCAAATTGGTCAAATGTTTTAAGAACCCTACACAATTTGAGTGCAATTGTGACAGTAAATTAGTCCAAAACTAGCGCAATTTTTTTGTGCGCACTTTAACCCGTACCAAACTGTAGATCCCAGGTCGTCCATCACGGAATTTTTTCAGACGGGGAGCTACATCATATAGTGAGAAATATGTAAAATTGCATTCTCTTTAAAATGGTGTGATTTACTTTCACCGGCTTATGTGTTACGGCCATCTTCGGCATCAAATCAAACGCGAGTATTTTCAGTGAACGTCTTCATAAATCGTTCCGATACGTTTGTCCACAGTACAAGATAGTTTAGAAACAGTCCGAGATTGTTTAGAAACAGTCTGAGATAGTTTAGAAAGGCAACGACAATCTAGCTCTCTTGAAATGAGGAAATATTGGTTATTCCTTTTCTTCCACAGTAGTTGATGATGAACAGAATGTATGGATATGAATTTCATCTTTTACTTCATGTTTAAAGGCGAGTGAGAAGTTATTCTGCTCTGAAGCGTATTTAATGCTATTGCTAATGGCTTACACTATAGAGTTCACTAATCAGCTCCATTCGGTATTTGTAAGGCTACCACAAAGAATCAGTTTAATCAGGTATCGCAGATGAAAGTTAAAATACAGAGCATTGTTTGAAATCTATAATATGTTTCCATAAGTTTATTTTACTTTGAAATTTCTGTTAAAAAATATGATATTATAAAATAATGTTCGTTACTGTTCTCATTATTAATAGCGAAAATGATCATCTAATTCTTGAATAAAATTGATTCGATAAGACTCTGTATGCTTTAGAATATCTTTAATAATGGTTCAATTATTAAAAACAAAAATCGAAAAATATTACATGACAAATATATATGCATATTTAAATTTAAATTTCTTTTCTTCATTTTAAAAACAATTGTATGGGGTTGGAAATTGCGGGTGAGTGCTATTGATGGTCATATATTGTTAAGTTTAATAAATTATGTCAAGATTATGGAAGCATTTCATATTTAATTATTTGTTTCCCTCTATAATATTCTCAAAATACATTGTTATGTAAAGCTAAACCAAAATTGGTTAAAAAAATTTAAAACTTAAATGCCCGTTACCATTACTTTTATTCTCTAATAATCTTATGTGTGAGAAGTGTTAAAGGTTTAAGAACTGTAAACTATTTATGATTCCTCATAGCAAAAGAAAATAAATACCAGTTTCATTCTTATATTTTCCTTAAAAAACTAAATGGTGTCCTAGTAATTATTCGTTATTTAAATGTTAGTGACATCCAAACAACAAACTATGACAAAAACTTAATTTAGTCGGGTTTGCTATTCTACTAAACAATCCGTACATACTAGATAAACTTCACAATCACTAGATAATGTACGTGAGAATATAGATGTTTCCATCATTGAAAGAAAAGTCAGTAAGAAGCAAATAGGAGAATATGTTGCAGCATTCTATGAAAAAAAGTGGTATGTGGGGGAAATAGTTGGCATAGACGATGATGATAAAGAGGTCGAGATTACATTTATGGAGAGAAAAAATTAAGATTTATATAGGTGAATTAATAAATCGGACGAACTTTGTGTGCCCACATACAAGATAATCTGCAAAATCGATGAGCATGTACCAACTAGAAAACCCAGGAAACATGCAAAGATTTCAAGTGAAAGCAATCTCAAAAACATGTAATGGAAAAACTTTGAAATATTGACTGATGAGTTTGATTCTATTCCATTCATCTTTTTGCACTATTTTGTGAAGGATTTTGTTACGATAAATCACAGTACTGTTCTTTCAGGGACTGAAATAACTAACCTATTTATTGATTCAATTAAAGCAAGTTTTTCCTATTCTTGAAATGTTTTGTTATCATTTTCACATTTACTTTAATGTTGCAATAAACAGAATTCTTGTTCATCATAATATTCCGTCTATTGCTAAAAATATTTCAATTGTACGTCTAATGTACATGTAACGCACATGTCTATACCATAATTACGTTTTTCAGAGCTGAATATCTACTCAAACCTTTGTTTTACGTTCGAAATATTTTGATTGATTTTAAGTACATATTTATTCATGGATAAATGTTAATGACAAGAAGATTAAAGTATATTTTGATCATCGTTTCTTCGTGGCTTTTGTTGCTTTTTAATGAATTTGAGTGTTGATGAAATCGTTTTTTTTCCCCCCTGAATGCTAATAAAGAGAAAACTGCTGTCTACGGACATTATACTGGTCATCGTTAATGCCTGTTTAAGTGTCATTTATCTGTATTGGTAAATGAAGGTAACATATACAAAAATTAAAAGAAGACCGAACTCGGATGTTAACACCTTTTAGAAAGAAATATCTATGTTTAAATCGAACTATGGTGGCTTTGTTTGTTTTAAGTTCTCGAAATTGAAATCGTGCGTTTTTTAATACTGTCAACACGTTTCTTGCAGATAATAACATTAAAATTCAAGTTGCCAAAAGAAAACAGTGATCTTGTTCTCTTATTAAGTATATTGACATGCATCGACCGCTAATTAACTTCAATAAGGTTGAAGGATAAACGAAATATATTTGACGCGTCACGATATGAACACTCATTAAAAAAGAAAGTCAACACAGTGTCCATAGCAGTCAACTTGACCTTGTTATTATGGACACCAGTATATTTTTAGGAAAGTCAGCTGCGACTCGAAATCGCGGCAAGAAATATTCGCGACGACGAGGTTCTCGCGAACCTCGCGAAAATGTCTCGCACGCGAATAATAGTTGGTTTAAAGTATTATGAATATAGAGCTGTAAATCTAGTCGGGTTTCAATGCTGATTGAATGCATAAAAAACCCCAGTTATTTCATTATTTCAAAAATATATACAGATATAAAATATTAATATAAAGTATCGATGCTGACTTTTAAAAAGTTAACATATTTATCAAGAATTTAATAATGTTCCGTTTCGTTCCGCTTTCCGTTTTTTGCTTTTGTTCCGCGTTAAAGCATCACCTGTTCCAAGGTTTTGAACTGACCATAAAAACGACCTGGCATCCATGTTTGGTTTCTACAAGAATGTTTTGCTTTACAAGACACTTTTAAAAGCTATACTTGAAGTCATTTGAATGCTCACATTAAATAGATTTTGATAGGAGTCCGCTAATTTCTGCAATTTCGGATATTCGTGACCCATGATTCTCAGGGGAGTTTTTACAAATCAATTAAGCTTACCAGATAAAACAAATGTTTTACGGTGCGACCGTTAGGTGGAGCGCAGCATAAATTAAATACACACAGGTACATGTTTCACAAAGATGAATATTATAGCATGGTTTATTTGGGTGCATCAACGTAATAAAAAATTGAATAAAAATAAAAAAAATTCGCACCAGTATACATGTATAAACATTTATGATTTAAGGTGTGGTCGTCTGGAGGTCGAAGCCAGTAACACAATCACAATTTCGCTGTAAGATTCATTAGATTCACAGTTGGATCTGCCTATATATTTATTAATATCTAGACATTGTGACTTCGTGTTAGTAGAACAGACATTGCTCGACAATTTCCGTCAAAGTAACAATATGCCAAGAAAAGGGATTAAATCATTTTTTTTAGAATTAACAGAATGTTTAATACATCTTTTAGAGCATAAAATTCTTTAAAAATAACGCAAAGAAATATCATCGGTAGTTCTCGTAGAAGTGTATCGAATAAATTTGGAGGAGGAAATGACGGGACTAATGTGTGTCTGAATTGCACACAGGGGTTAGAGCTATAGAGTCCCAGCTAGCCCAGAATACACAACTGTTGGTGGGGATGTTAGGGTCCTTGGGAGAACTGTCAGGGATCAAGCCTCAGGGATAATGCACATGATAATCTGCCTCCTGAGGCAGGGGTGGGCTCACAGTCTGGGGGTCAAGGGATTGTAGACACCGGGCATCCTCTAGCGGATGCTAGTGTTCCCAGGGTTGCAAACAATGCGAGCACTGCTCGGGTGACATCAAGTAGCATGGGGGAGGGTAGTCCTCATGGGGGCGATTCTCCTGGGCAGGTACAGGTTGAGGGGCAGTGGTCAGGTGTCGAGACAGACGGGTATGGTGAACACCAAAGGATTGAAGTGTCGGACCCGGGGGTTGTTAGAGGCGGTGGGGAAAATCATGCCTCAGACAGCCACGTCGGGGCCCATGCCCGTCAGAGTAAGGGGGTCGTGCCCTGCCGGGGAACCATTGTATGGTGGGGCAATCCCAGATACGCCTGTACTTGAAAGTCTGCCATCACACGGGGGGGGGGGGGGGGGGTAAGCATTCCAGTCCTGAGCCCTCTGGGACCCATAGCCGCTCGCACTCATCCCTGGGTCAGGGGTGCAGTAGAAATCAACCCAAGAATCAGGTGGGGCACAATGTCACCTTCAGTACTCCGGCATCTATGAGTGCCACAGTTGATAGCCATGCTAGGTCAGCATACCCATTAGTTAGGGAGAACGTGTCACTGGAGACCCCGGGGAGGCCGGTGGGAAATGCCTCAGCCTCAAGCAGTAGTAGGGGGTGGTCAGGGCGGAACATCCCAGCTGAGGCCAAAAGTCTTAGGTACAATGGTATTTTAGGGTGGGGGTTGTTTTACGCCAAAATCAGAACTTTGGCAAGGTAGTACGGTGGACAGATGGGCCTTGGTTATGGGGAAAGTGCGTGGCGCATACCGATCAAGGTCAGTGGTGTCCTGGTGAGCGCGGTGGTCGATACTGCGGCAGAGAACACAATTATAATACAGCGAGTTTATGATAAGATGTCTCCGCGTCCTGAAATCTCTTCGAGTGTCGACGTAAACCTCGCTGGAGGCGGGGCCACCATGGCGGTGGGTTCTCTAGGGAATGCTTTTATAGAATTAGGGGGACCCAGTTCAGACATCTAGTGTATATTGCCCCACTTCAAGATGAAATGCTCCTGGGCATTGAATTTATGCAGGAGTACAAATGCACTGCGGCACAGGGGAGTTACGCGTCGGGGCTAGTCTGACGATACAGCCCATGTACAAGCTGTCTCGGTACGTCGCGTGCGTTTACATCCATTGTCAGCGCGGTGATCGATTGCGAAATAAATGAGGCGATATCTTACTTTATTCTTGAGCCCATATATGAATTTTCGATAGAAGTAATTCCTTCAAGGTCATTTAACAAGTCCGGAACGAGGGGTAAGTTGTGCCTCATGAACCTTGCGCAGAGGGCACACATTTTTCGGCAGGGTCAGTCTTTTTCAACCGCGGCGCCTGCCTTCGAAGCAGGGATTCAAAAAGCGTCTGTAAGTCAGGTCGGAACGGAGGGTTCTCCCGTAGTACCCGCACACATCAAGAGGTTACTCGAGGACATCCGGATCAATGCTCCGCCTAACATGTGCGATGAGGCGGTGCCGCTTATAACGCAATATTCAGATGTATTCGCCGTTAGTGACTCAGACCTGGGCGAGTTCACAGCTATCGAGCATTAGCTTCAGGCGCCGGAGAGCCAGGGGCGTAAGAGACGTTGTGGCAAACGCAAACGATACGAGTATTGTGTTTGTAAAACCAGAACTCCCATTGGTCTTATGGTACAGTGTGACCAGTGTAAAGACTGGTTCCATCCCTTCTGTGTTGGTAGGGATGATGAGGAGGTCAGGAAATTTTCAACATACTATTGCCCTGACTGCACCCTGGTAGTAGAAGAGGCTTTGGGGTATAGAGAGGCTGAACTAGGGTTCAGAACTTCTGCATTAAGGTTGGGTGTATAGCCCTCACTTGAGGGTAGGTCCCAGGGAAATTGCCAAGGGGCAAATAGGGTGTTTGTACCGCCGGGTGACGGAGAGCCGCCAGGTGAGTTTGGCGGGGCTGGCGGAAAAAGTTAAACCTAACGTTAATGCTCTGTTCGGCCAACAATTAATTGACGCTCCAGTGCTGTGATCCAGAAATGCCACCCAGAGGAACATCACCAGGGAACACCAGTGTGGCGGAAGAAGAGCCAGGACCTCGACAAGAAGGGAATAGGAGGAGCCATTCTAGACATTTTTTTATATGAACTGTGTTAATTGTCTTGTATACTGTTTTGGTTAAATGTGCATGTTATGTAATGTGTAATTTTGTAACTGGTGGTTGCCTTGGTCGGAGTTGAGACATTCCTCCACAAAATGTGGGGGAGGGGGGAATGTAGTGTATTTAGGGGTGTGTGTATTTTCTTTGTTTTTTACATCGGGCTCGGCGTCCCGGTTTCGCGGGATTTTGTCTATATTCTCTCTTTTTCTGAAACCGTCAAACAGTGAGCCACGTGCAGCCACCAGACATCGATATATTGTAAGTTCTTGTCTTTGATATATTATAATAGATTATTTTATATATAAGTGATTGGTTGTTTATTCATTTGACCGCGGAAATCACTTCACTCACATTAATTACTTTTAATAAAGAAAAAACTCTGTATTGAATAATGTCAAAATCTTTATTTTTCAACGACATTGAATTTGTATCAGAAATTAAACTACTCAGAAAACAATAAAAAATCGTGTTAATGCTTATATACTGTAGCGTAAAAATTGAATAATGTATTTAAAATAGAAGGTACATATTATTTTATTTTTAATTTTTAAATTCATTTACGTTTTTGCATCCATATGTAAAACCATGCTTATTTCTTAATTCAATTTCATCATGACACGTAAATACAAATACGATTTGAACAAAAAAGTCCCGTCTTTTTTTTTTTACTAACAAATAAATTTATTACCTTGTTGTGGGTTTTTTAATGTAAACTAAATGTTAATTCTTTAACACTTTAGAATTTATTCAGGTAAGTTTGATTCCGCCCTGATTGACGCTACTAATAAATAGATACATGTAGTTTTTAAGATCAATTCTCTGTAAATATCAGAATTAGGTGGCCACGCTTATTCACCGATTTTCTTCATATTTCGTATTTTGATACCCTTAGGTGAATAAAGATGCAAGACAACCTTAACTGGTTGCTATGGGGACCGGTTGCAATGGTAACAGAAGCAAAAGATTGAAAAATGGCCATTATAAGCTTTTTTGAACACAAATAGTAAGAGATTGCAACATGTTAAGCAATACAGAATAAAATATTCGCATGCGAAATATTGTAAATTTTTAAATTATTGAAAATTTTCCATGGGCAAATGAATAGTTTTTTTTCATTTTATTCGAACATAAATAGGTTTGATTGTAAAAAATTTAAACTGTTGTTTTAGTTTGGCAAAAAAGATAATAAAACTGAAAATTGAAATTCGTTGCTATGGTAACAACAACTAAAAATCACAAAAATCTGCATATTTAGAGGTACTTTTGAAGACTTTTTACTCATACCTGGATCATGATACTTTAAAATGAATTGATCAGAATGGCTAAACATGTCCTTAACTTCTGTATGATTTTCTAAGTCCACATATTTCCTTAGCAACGGCAGTTTTAAGATGTTTAATAATGCGGTATATATATGATATTAAAATTTTGCATGTTTCCCACGAATAGCAACAAAAAATGGTTCTTAATTGTGTTTAAATCTAGCATTTTCGCTTGAAAGAATCACTATTGTTTTCTTCATTTTTTCTTATTTTTAACCGTGTTACCATAGCAACAAGAGTCAATTTTTTTTTCTAACATGTATATGTCAAGTACAGCTAAAAATCTATGAGCTTGGTACAATGATAACTTCTACGATATTTAAAAAAAATATGAAAAAATCATGTTATGAAAATAATTTTCGGTTTCCATGGTTATATTCTTAAGATTTTGATTTGCCCACCAATGTATTTATATAATTTGAAAATTGACCGTATAGTCAATTCATTATTTTATATTTCATAATTTAGATAAATTATGCCATGGCATGGCACCATGGCAACGGTAGCCCTTGGCAACCCATATGTTGCATCTTGCTACTTATTACATCAATATTATTACATGCAATATAAAGAAAATTGGTGACTATGCGTGCCGGAACCTCTATATACAATTTTGATCATTTCATAGAATCGATCTTAAATCTATAATAAAGTTTAACAATTTTATGATAAATCTCAAATAACAGAAAAAATCCCGTGGAACGAATGTGGCTAAAAGAAAAGTATAACTAAATAGCAAAAACAAAGAAACAAATAATCAAAATTTCGTAAGGGAAAAGGAGAGGCAACCTTGTTCCAAGGCTCAGTAGAACCCCCGGGCACTGCTGTATTTGGGTTTAAATACCGTTCTTAACAAAAGAATGAAACTAAACGGTAGCTGTATTGTGATTAAATTTAGAAATAACCAATGAAAAGTTTTAATGTAATGAAATAGGTTTAAAAATAAAATAAAACGCTCTTTTGGTCTAAGGAAATAAACGAATCGAAAACGAAGATTTACTTTACGTAAAGTTATAAGTAGAACTAGGATTGAATAAAGAATGAAATAAAGATACCGTAATATATACCTATTCTACCCATTAGTATTAGAACCTTTATCTAACCCGATTGTTTATGAAATTAATTAGGTAAATACCTGTTTATTAAAGGAAAAAATGCTCTTACTTTACCGGTATGAAGTTACACTATCACTATCATTATGAAGCTACTCAGGAAGTTGCGGGAGAATCTGTGAGTCTAAAGGGCATCTGATTGTACTCGTAGAAACATAAAGGCCCTACAGAGAATGCAGTACCTTCCGTATGATTCTCTTTTCTCTCACCTGATGATAGCCATTAGTCATGTCAATATGGGAGAAGAATGTATTCACAGCTATACAGTCTAATAGGTCCTCAACTCTGGGAAGTTTCATACTATCCATGTTAAACTGGTTCATTTGCATGTAATGTACACAGACGAAAACGTAATTTTTTTCTCACCAGTACCACAGAGATGTATTTAGAATGCAAATGTCTGATAATCCCGATATTAAGTTATGGTCTCAGACGTAACCTAAAACCATCAAACATGGCTGTTAGGGTTCTTCTATACCGCTGTTTGAAAGGAATCTCATTAATCCCCTGATCCACTCTTTCTTTGTGTAATAGATACAAATATTGCCACTGCAAGGTTTGAACCGGTGTCCTCTGGCATGCAAATCCAGCATTATACCCATCGAGCTAAAGGGTTAACTCAGTAGCCAAAGCTAGTAGGAATGCCATATACCAGAGTCTACCACATTGTCATCCTCCTATGAGAGAGTCGTCCTTCACTTGTTCAGAGTACCAACACCGGTGGGCTGAACCAACTAAGCTAAACAAGCATAGTCTAATGAACACCCCCTTAGTAACGAAACGTGAATGGTATAAAGAACCTTTATCCAAAACTTTCACATTTGCGGGAGTAATTTACCTAGCAAATTGTGACTCGGAGAAAAGTTTTTGCAGTATCATAAAAACACGAAAACAGTCATTTGAATATATGAAAGGCACTTGAAATGTGGCTGTATACAAAAAGCAAACGATATTCAGTGCAAGAAATCTTCTCTTCTATCAGCTTTGAACCGAATATGGTACATGTAGCTATCATGCTGTACTATCATAGAAACCATGTGCAGTGTGTATCTCACTGATTGTCAGCAGTTGCCTCCTAAGTTGTCGCACAGATCCAGCTTTGAGATGTTGTTGTTAAAGACTTGTGGGAATATCAATTCCAGAAACCGATAAAAGACATGAACAGTTTAACGTTATTGGAAATAAATCGGCAGCGTAGTTGGCAATGCCAGGTCTAGCTCTGTCTTTCTTAGATGGAGTTTTCCGAACTCTCGTAGATCTCTCAAATGCCCTTTCTTTTGAGAAATATTTACGATGAGAATCTAGATAATATACTAATCAACAAGGATACATCAATGAATTAACGGGTCCTCGATGCACTGTTTGAGAATTTAATTTTTAGTTCAATGAAAACAATCCGAGTTCAACTCTTCTTACCAAACATGTCAATGTAATCACAAAACACACCTACTAATCTTGTCAGAAATTATTTGTCAGGTTTTCAAGGTTTCAGGTTTTCAACACAAATTAAAACTTTTGCAAGAAGTAGTTTACATGTATTGTTTTGAATAATTAAAAGGTATTTTTAAAGTTCTATGGCCAAATTTTTTAAATTAATTTGTTCTCAAAGTACAAATTGTTACCTAAATTGTTGAAAACACTAAAATTCTCAAGGTCAACCAATTGCATGATATGGCAAAAACTGATACTGGTAACAAATCAGTAATACTGGATGATGGGCTGATAAATGCTGATGTAGAAATTCGAGTTGAAAATGACAACGACTTCCATTTTATGACTTCAAGATTGAAAATCCGCCAATATAATCATTTAAATCGTTCATGAACGCTAGCATTCTTTTTTAATCTGTTAGTATTACTGTTCTAAACATGATTGAGGCGGATAAATAAAGTATGCACTTGGAAACCTCGTTTCCTCTTCGTCCGAAAGCTGCGTAGTAGCACGTGTGAACGTGACGTTTACCGCTTCAGATTTATTACGCAATTACGAAACCAATAAAGGATTATATCAAACCTGAATTCAAGTGTCCATGGACTGAAGGGGTTATAATATAATGGGTTTTGTCACTTTCTTTGATGTCTGCACGATACAAATATGGTCCATTTGTTCAGCAGCCACGTAAGAGAGAACAATGCCTCTGGAGATATCTCAGGATCGTAATCCCATATCTATAAATCAATGAACTGAGAAATTGCATGCAAAGCTGACATCTTGGTAGTGACGAGAAAATTAATTAAGCAGATTTGTGTGTTCATCGTCTTAGTTAAATTATTTTAGTTGATAATAGTATTTATATGGTGTGAGAGAAATGTAAACTAATAGACAAATGGGGGAACCTTCAATACTTTATCGCATGATGTTAATATCTTTACTTCTTTTAATATCTTTACTTCTTAGGCATTTCCATTTTCCTTGAAAAACATTTTGATAAACCTTTTATATTGGAAATTGTATTTAGAGTTGTTGTATAAATAATGTGCAATGATAACCCTAAAATCCTGACCACTAATATTCTTTAGCATCTGAAATTTATTAGATAAGGTTCAAATTAGAAAAGTTGCAATGTTTTTTGGGTTACTTTTATTTGCAATTTTGTTTCAATTTCTCTTTAAGTTATGATTGTTTAAAAATTGCTTAATGTCACTGACGTATATTTTATATGTTTTATCAATAGGTTTAAAAATAATAAAAAAAACGATTTTCATAAATAAATTTTATGTTAAAGGATAAAAAGAAAATATTTGAATTATTAAAGTGGTTTTAAAAATTACATTTTGTCAGGGTTAGGGTTAGGGTTAGGTCAACATAACTAAGATTTTAAGCACGTTTGAAGTTAGAATGAAAAAATGATAAGACCAATCCGTCAACCATCTTAAAAATCCATAAAACGAAATACAAATTCAAAGCAGAGCAGCACGGACCTCCAAAAAGTGAGAACAATCGAATTCCCCGCCATTTTCTAGAGGTTAACATGATGTAGAACTCTTTTTATAAAACATTAAAAAAACCATACAATTATTTTTACGTCACACTATATATTCCGGTTTACACATTCGATGTATACAGTGCTCTTGATTAAACCCTTGTTTATGCCTTCTGTAGCTCCCTGTCGGAAAAAATTCGGACGGACAACCTGGAAGCTGTTAAAAAGCTGCAATTTACGGCGCAAAAAAATTGGGTTAGTGTTTTACCCATTTACCTTATTTTCACCCGAGTAAGTGTTCGAACCAAGTCAAAATTCTTCGCTACAACTTCAGATTAGTTAATTGTAATCGAGATGTTTTAGAATACACTCACAGTTTTCCAGATTCCAAATTTTCATGTCGAAATAACGAAATCAGAGTTAACAGTTATTCATATGTATTTGTCAAGTCGACGAACATGCTCTGACATTGGTTTTTGATTTGTCTTAAATGGATATTGTTTCGTATTTGCCAGAACATGTCAGTTTAGAGCGAATAACATACTGATGCTTTATATGTTGATAAAACAAACCGGAATGGATGATGTGACGTCATAAATTAAAGTTCAATGGCAGCCCTCATGCAACTTAAATTTAGCGATCGATATTTCTTGATTTATTCATTATTCCGGGAGTTTTCTTATGATTTACGATCACAGTAGATGGTAATTAATTGATTAATTGTACTACAAATGTAAAATTTCCCTTTAAATATTACAATGATTACCTGACCCTTTTTGACATGTACTATCCTGGCGTTATGGGTTTCCGATTGTCTAACACTGAACGCTGCCTCTAATGACTGTCTCTTAAGTTAACAATTTTGAAAATATACCATTATTAACCTCAGACATAACATCGAAATATGCAATTTCCAGCTATAAATAAACTGGATGCAACATTTGACCAGGGACAATGTGCGTCATGTGTTTCTGATAGCTAGTTTGTTTCATCAACAATTTTTTTAATAATACTTAACATAAATGTGACATAACCTTTTGAATATATTCTATATCATTTTCAATTGTTTTCTACGTCTTTTATTTCAATGTAAATCGCCCAAATATTTAATTTTCCCCATAACTTCATTACATCTCTTATGATATAAAAATATCGTCATTTGCATGATTATTAAAATAACGTTTTTATTTCAGAAGAAGGTTAATTTATAGCGCTCCTAGGATTTCAAACAAAGAAAAACTTTACTAAGTTATATTATAATTTAAGAATGTAAATACGTCACCAGAGGTCTATTTGACCGAACGATAAGTAATTTTAGATTCTGTGATATTATACGAGGGTCAATCAAAAAATACGAAGACTTTTGCCATAGATATGTTATTCAACGTCATATTATAACTAAATTTAGTAGACATAATTAAGCAACTGTTTCAAAAAATTTGAAATTTAAAAAGTTCATATATTCCTTCATTTCTAAGAATTATTTAGAATCTTATCCTGCAAAAATGAGGTCACGGCGCAAGGTCAAACTTTGTATTCCGTAAACAATAAACCATATTATGTTGAAAGTAATATCTCCATAAATTGGGCTTCAAACCAACTAAAATTGAAACCTAAAATTAAAAATTGATATGGTATTCTATTTACCAAATAATGACGGGATATATAGATTTATTGAACAGATTAAAGACATAGAGTCCTCTTTAAAATTGACTAAAAACATTGACGTCGCCGGACGTCACGGCGCAACGAAAAGTATAAAGAGTATGGATCTAACTCGAGGAAAAGCAGATAAAAACTGTGAAAATGCTCAGTGGTGGAAAAAATAAGTCAAAAATTATTTTCAAATTTGTGTTTACCTCTAACACATTTTGCGGGGGTTGTGGTAAATATATTTTGAACATCAATCAGTACGAAAGAGAATAGAATACATGTATCTGTAAATATTTGATCAAAAAATAAACAACGTCATCTGACATTCAGGGATTATCTTACTGAAAAAGAAGAGACATGCGGTAAAAAACAAGAAAACTTCGAGGAACAAACTTATTATTTTCGAACAATTGTGAACAAATTAGATGTCAAGTGATATAGTGCCGATTTAAATTGTATGGTGAAAAGCACAAAAGACTTAGGGTGATATAAAGATAGGATATTTCTATTAACTGTGCTTGCGTTATCTTGAGGTTATGTTTTCAACGTTACCCTGCGCCGTGGTGACAAAACATGTTGATTTTAAAATCGGGTAACAAAAATACCTTTACATCAAATGGAATGAAACTTCGTATATCAATAAAATAAGTATCGTTGCATAAATTAATCTGTTGGTTATGACTTTAATGAAAAATATATGGTAGACAGCCACACTGTCTTCGTATTTTTTGATTGACCCTCGCAGTTGGGATTTTGGTCAATTTTATTGACTTTAATTAAAGTAATAGTAAAAATTAGTATTTTTATAAGTCTCTTAAGTAATTGTGTTATTTAACCATTTCACACAGCAATACTTTGATATTATATGTCAAAAAAAGATTGCGTACGTCCGGTGGCCGAAGTAATTAGGAAAATGACGTCATTTTAAAGAAAACTAACGCGACCAAAATAGACTATCGGAAACACAGGACGGCACGATACTAGACACGATTTGTAAAAATGATTTTATGCAGACAAATGTACTGATAGTGCTTATTTTTGTTGTATTTGATAAAATACTGAGCATTTAGTGGACCTGCTTTCTGTCCACTGTCAGCTGTATCTGATTATTGGCAGAGATGGTTGGATATACTGTCTATATACGTTGTTATTGTTCAAAAGATTTTCAGCAGGGAATGGTCAAAAGTAAAAAGGCCTTTCTTTTTTTTTTTTTTGCTCATCATGTGTTAGTTATGATTACATAATCCATCTGCTCCATATACACTGTAAGCTGTATCTAATCATTGGCATAGTTGGAAGCAGATGCTTTTTGTCCAGGTATTGTTCAAAAGTGGCAGGATTCAGAGGAAATATTTTAGGTACCTGGAGAGGGAAACGAAACAGAAGTTTCTGGAGACATTGCCTTTAAATACGGTTTGTTGCCTAGATTGGCTATTTCATGCTTGGCGGCTACTGTAGCTTCTTGCTTTTTCTGTATGTTAGAAGAACAATCTCTATAGTAAATATTTATACTGGACCAAATATGGCTACACTGTGGTAGATAGAGAAAATATAGTAATATTCCTTTACTAGACTGACGTATATGGAATTTTAGCCCATCGAAAATGATTAAATGGGTTCCTAATCTAGTTTGTACGCGATTCCTGCATGACAGTGCCAAGTGATTGGCAAAATAATTTTCAAATAATGTGGCTATTCACTTTCATTCATCTCACCAGAGGTTTCTTGTGCCGTTCCATAAGAAAAGAAGGCATCCATCGCCTCCACAGAAAAAAAAATACGGAGAAATGTGGTTGTCAACTACATTTCCTGTTGCGATGATGGTTATTGTTGGTGACGTCACAACCTATGAATTGGTGTCTTTGTTGCATGCAGTTCTAGCATCCCCTCAAGTCAATGGTTTCTGATCCGCTCTGTGAGTTGCGGAGCGGATCAGAAACCATTGACTTTGGAAGATGACAGTTTCAGGTGATCTGGCTTCGGGGCCTTTAATCTTAAACGGCTTACTTTTGATCTCAGTCTCATTTTCACAAAAAAAAAATATAGAGGAAAAATGAGATCACAGGTGAGTTTGTCTAGGTTCTATATCCTCGGGACCAACCAACTATTTCTCTTAATTTTTTTCTTTGGAAGTGCTTTTTGCCATGTACAGGGAATTTGTGTTGCTTAGAAAGCTTCATTTGCGATGATCTACTCCATCCTTGCACTACAATGTCCGAGGCTTACAGAATGCATATGCACTCACGGGCAATATTCAATCAGACCATCGCGTTCTTTTACCTTGATAAAACCAATTACTACCGAGTTCAATAGTTTATGAGGGCTCGATGATCGTGGCCATTTTTAGACAATATTAATATCCTTTAGAAGAACAGCGCTACTCTATATAAAGATGTGGGAAAACATTCCAATTGTATAGCAAAAATATTTTAAATTTTTCTTTACTAAAAATACTAAAAAATTTGTAGTTAAAGGGACTTGGACACGATTTTAGATAATTTTTTTCTTTTTTCTTTTTTTGGCACATTTTGAATGATTGACCAAAATTTGAATGTTAGAATTCAAGTTATAAGAGAGATACAGAGGTAAGAATTCATTGTTATGTAAACAAAGCTCGAGTCTTATATTTGTTTATAAATAATGCAAAGTATGGAATTACCATTTGTTTGACAACATGACTCGTGGAAAACAAGGTAAACTTATTCAATGTGTTTATAAATAATATTATCAACAGAAGAAAGCAACATTAGACTGAATTTTATACCAATTAAAAACATACGTAAACAATTACAAAGCTCGAGCTTTGTTTACAAAACAAAGAATTTCAAACTCTGTATCTTGCTTATAACTCAATTTTGACAAAGCATTACAAATACCCATATTAATCATTCTAAACACTAAAAATGAAAAAAATTAAACTACAAATTTTGAGCTCAAATCGTGTCTTTCACTTTAAAATATTTTTATGTTTAATTATAAGAAAGATCTGCTGGATAATTTGTTGACCACCCAGCCTCCTTAACAGATCCTTCTTATTACGTTGTCTGTTTCTCTCAACGACCGTGCATATTTTATTGCCATAGGTTGAATGCTTTTTGCATACTCATATCCTATTTCGACCATATATGTCAAATGATCAACAAAATCTTCTGTTTCATTAAACCGTGATTATTTCCCTACTTCTGCCATAGGTCTTCTTGTTCGGTAACGTAAATTAAAGTAGTTTCTTGAACTTTATACATACTCCGATGTGTCAGAAATGGCAGCTTTATGTAGCTCATCCAGATTGCTTCTATCATTCTGAATCCGCTTTTGCTTTATATTACAACAATTTGAACATGAACGGATATTTTTAATTACCCATTTCCCTTTGACTAAATAATTATCTTTGGAGTGTGTTCAATACTTTTAAGCATTACGTGGCATTACATTACGTCGCTTGTGTCAAACATCGGACGAAAAACTGCCAATTAATCAACAATTTATAATTCTAATAACATTTCATATATGTAATTTTAACGAACACGGACATTTACCTCATCTTCTGACATAGAAGCGTACCTTATATGCAAACAACATGCAGTTTATTTTTGCGGGGATATTTTACCGCGATATACATGTAATGGGAAGGAATGTACATGTACACATTTTTGAAGTATTTTTTTTTTAAAACCTCACATTTGAACTAGACCTGTTTTAACAAGAACTTTAAATTATGTCAGTACGTGTCAAACTGGTGAAGTCGGGGACTTTGGGCAGTACGTGTCAAACTGATAAAGCCGGGTTTATTCATGGTGTAATGTTAATATCATAAAATAATATTCAATTCATTGGCTTCTAGATTAGAATATATTGAACGTAACAACGATCGACACTTGTCCGTATACTGCAGTTGAAAAAAACATCAATTTTACTAAACAGCAGATAATTAAAAAAAACTTCCCAGCCTAATTTGATCTCAGTCTCACTTTTACAAAAAAAAACATAGTGGAAAAATGAGATCAAAGGTGAGGGTAAGACGGATTTCTAATCGATCAAGACTTTCTTGAAAATAAGACCTGTTTAATACGAATATACGTTTTGTATGAACTTAAATCCTCATTTTGAAGCTTTTCATTACGTCCAATTGCAAACATTATCTATGTACCTTGGTCTGGTTCATACAACTCTTCGATTAAGTTAGCCATTTTGTTTAGATCTAACGTTAGCATGTCTAAGATCAGTTGCTTTTAAAGATATGGCCCGGTTATAATGTAAGAAATTCAACATCTTCATATCTGCATCTGCCCTACACGTTTAGAAGAGACGTTCCTTTGAAGTTTGTATTGGTAATGCAGGGATATGTTTAAAAACATCTCTAACGTTTAAAAGTAACTAGTATTTCTATTTTTGCAAGGTGGCCTGATTCCCTTATTTTCATTACAAAATCGTTCAACCCTTTCCCCTAAGATACGGCTACATGACTTGTCTCACTGAACAATTTTGTGATAATTGCTGACTGACGTTTTTCATACTAATTGTTAGACCATAATTAATCACCTAATTGTGTACGGACTTTTCCGTTTTTTCCGATTATGACAAAGAGCACACGGCGGGTGTGACCTGTCAGCAGAGGATGCTCACTCCTCCATGGCACCTGATCCTATCTCTAATTTTTAAGAGGTCCACGTTCGTTCTGTTCCTGTTTTGTAATTTTCCTTTGGACTTTTGAGTCTGAACACTGTTCGTTATCACCACATCTCATTCATATCAGTGGTTAAAATAAGGTCATAAGTTTCCAAGAAATTGCAGTTTAATATCAGAGGTTTATTTTAAGTATATATCTTGGTTTTAAGACCCGTGCTTATAAGGAGCAAATCATTGCTGCTTACAATGATCAGAACAAAAACCATATCCACTGCCCCACCTATGTTAAAACATCTTAAACAAGATACAGATACAATAATTATGTTACCATCATTTCATTTTCAAAGTTAAAAAAGGTACAAGTTTTCATCAAGTTGAAAGTCAGCTTCAAGTATTGACTTCTTATCTCTTAACTCACTGTCATCTTCACTACATAAATTTGAGTTTTTACCAAGCTATGACCGAGTAAATACCCAAATAATAAAACTATTCATGTACACACTAAATACTATGTCCATGCTGTTGCTTGTGTATACCATGTAAAATAATCACATATTGGGAAATCTTCATAGTTTGAGCTGTCAATTAGAAGTTAGTGTGCATGTTATATTTTTTTTTCTTCTTCGTCTTTTGTTTTTGTTTATATGCATATTATTTCACTCAATGTGTTCTGTCTTTTCTCATTCTCATTTATAAAAAAAAAAACTTTCACAACGTAGTGAATTATCGTATATCTATGTCTGCATGTATAATGTATGTAATAATGTAAAGATTCCAAAAGAAATGTAGAATGTAACAAAGCTATGAAAGTCCTAAATAAAAATATAAATAAAAAAAAACACCCAAATAATTTAGGAAAGCTTTACACCTAGGATTCGTCAATGAGCATACGTGACACTTACTGGATTCCTAAACATTTAAAATCTTTAATGTTTCATCATCTATTAACTTCATCTAAAGTACCTGGGTTTATTTTAACTGATTCTACATTACGTGATGTGTTTTTACTGCTTAATATTCTTGATGAATTACTTATAAAGCAGAATTTTCTCTGCTTTGAAACTCATTACAAGGATCTATCCTTAACCATTCCTCAAAATCCTGGAAATCGACAAGTCTGTATGGTCGTAAATCTTGTATAAAAAAATAAGCCGGACAGCAATGATATTGCAAATGCTCTGGATGATTTAAGGGGGGCATTTGGCCGTAAGGGTATTGAAAGATGTCTGCTTGCACGAAAGGCACCAGTACTTTAGCAGAAGTTTTTTTGTGTTGCTATTGGTATTGTACATGTAACGGGTCGAGAGGTCCATTACCTAGCCATGGTTAAATATATCTACATTATACTTTGATCGTCTTTCTCTCTAAACTGATTATATATAATTATTGGCCTTCAATCAATCAAATATGAGCATTTCCTTACCTAGGGGAAAATCACAATTGATGGGCGCTCTGAATTGCAACATACAATACTTTATTCAGGCGTTAAATATTCATTTCGAGGTATGCCCTAGTCTTCACAAGTAATCGGTCTTTAGCAGAAACATTCACAATGTTAATGCCTTATTAAAGACGGACAGTGGACTACCTGAACTAAAGACCTACACCTTTCCTATCAGATTAATAGGACGAGCCTCCAGGAGGCCAACCTCTACAAAATTCAACAATATGGTCAACCTCTGAAACAGTTAGTTAACCCTACCGATTTGGCAATCCTACGTTACAAGACAATCCACCCTCTAAACCGTAAATAAAGCTGATCTTAAATAAACTATTATGTTAATGTGGCAAGCCTTCGTAACAATGCAATCCACCTACAAGCCCGTACCGTTTGTGTCGTCGAACTCCACTTTTCCTCTGTTAGGTAACCGAACACCGAAGCTGCGGTGCCCTTTGTGTCACGTGACAGTTGAGGTGGGAAATATGATTGCAATGCTACTATATAGAGGGTTCTGGAGTCTCTCAGACAGTTGTGTAATAGTTTCAATGTTCGTTACTGTATTATTCTTGACTGGAATACAAACAAGTGGAAGTTATTCCCAGTGCAGTCATGCATTCATAAACCTACACAACATATACGCATTGCAATATTTGATCATACTTCGTGACTTTAATTTTTCGTAATGCGAAAATTTCTCCCGGGGCAGCGTTCGCGTTGAAGATCGTGTTCTTTATTTTTAATTTTCGGCCATTTTGACAAGTAAACTAGCAGCATAATATATTAGCTTTGAGATATAATCCTTTACTTAATTTTGAAAAGCTCATGGGATTGTGGCGAGTTGAAACTAATTTTGTTACATCAGTTTCTAAACATTAAGTTTTTATTCAACTATTTCATTTTTATTGTGTGATACATTGTAAATACTATAAGCTTATAGATCCATAATATACATATCCTGGTTTAGTAAAGTTTGATTTATTCATATTTAACCAATGAAGGCACATGTATAAAAACATGTTGACACGATTATTATGCAGGATTGAACAACGCTTAGCTGTTTCAGCTGTATTTTATTTCAGTGTGAATAAGCTGTTAATGAACAAAACTGTGAAACTTACTTATCTCTTTCTTTTCGTTGGGCTAACAAAAGAAATTATTTACTATTGGTCAAGTGTTTACCAATCATCATTCGTTGAACAACAATTCAGATCAGTCATTGCCATTTGAGCGTATGTAATTTTACTAGGCTTGTTTTCATACATTTTAAGGTTTGTTGACATTTGTGAACATTAGCATTCTTACACAACAGGTACGTTGGCTCATAGTCATCGTTCAATACAGAGGGTTATATGAGCCAAACTATCTTATAAGTTAATTTTTTTTATTTAAATGTACTTAACTGATAGATTTCTAAAGTTATTCGGTTTCTTAATTGCAAGAAAAATCTAGTTATTCAATAAACATTCGATAAAGTAAACACACGATTGAAATTTACAAAAAACCAAATCAATGAGGAATGATCTGTATCATTTGTAAAAACTGTTGATTTCATAATTTAAAACAAGTAAAAGATTTAATAAGACAAAATTGCAATCAAGTTGAATGACCAATGTTCTAAATAAGATCAAGTTCAGACTCTGAAATACAAATAACAAGAAAACAGTTTTGAACATCCGGTTTGAATTACTAGTACATTCACACAACTTCATTTTTTTTAATTTGCATTTTTCATATTTCAAATAAAACATAGATGTAAAGAAATAGTTTTCATACTATAATCTTTATTTCAGATCTGCACAACACAATTTCTGACAGCACCTCAAACGTTTACAGCATTCACAATGCAAAAGTACTTGATGACGGCTAGGGGCCTCTGTAACAGCTGTTGTAAGGTTAGTATTGTAACCGTAGATACAAAGGTTGACCTAAAAGTAATGTCACTCAATGCATCGTGTTTCTCGTGGGCGTTGTATTTTACAAAATAATATAATTATATTATAAATCATTTTTTATTAAATTTCAATGGAAAATTTTATTAGATTTTGTTGACTAACTTTTCCCTTTACGCCGACTCCTAATGATTTTATTCCATCTGTAACATTACTTTTGGATGAACCCTAATATTTTCGTTTGGCCATCCTCTCAATTGCCATTGGCGATAAAAAGTGGACGGACCCGGCGCCTGTCCCGTAAATTGTAAAAGTTTAGATAAATTAAATAATTCAACGACCAGTTTTTATTCGTGAGTATGTCTACTACCTGTTAGTATTTAAATATGATACAAATTTTCTTTTTTTTAAATCCCTGTTTCTTCTCATGTTAAACGTATTTCATAACTTTTTTTTGCTCAGTGTAAAATATTAGTTCATTCACTTTAATTACTAGTATTGAATCTTTACAAGTTCAGTATTTTCATTTGTTGTCGAAGTATTCAACACATACACGTTAACAAAAATGTTTTAAGTAATCTTGCTAATGCTACCTACAACGGACAAAATAGCTATGATTGCTTATAAACGGATAAATTAACATCTCTTAAAGGTATATGTGGCGTATTTGGAGTACAATTTTTGACATAAGTTTGAGTAACAAGAGGACAATAGGCCTTAATGGTCACCTGAGTACCATTGGTCATACACAAACTTGTCGAGGAGTCTCATGTATGCATTTAATTAAATTTCATTCTGGAGTAAACAAATTATATTATTGTAATGATGACCACCTCCCTGCCTGAAATCTTTTAAAAAGGACCACAAAACCTATAGTTTTAGCGAACAACTTATAAGAATAGAGTGCATGACCTGATATCAAAAGGAGCAAAGCTCTGGTAGAAAATAATTTTCCATATTTGTTAACTTTGAAGATAGGTTTTATGTGTATATGTTTTCATAGATAAACTAAAACAAGGTGGGTAGTATACATGTTTTATTTCAAACAACCTCTCATCTCCCATCCCCATGGGCAGACTGAAACTCTCCTGTTGACATTCAAACAAAAAAACCTAACTTCATAATTCTCTCATATCTCATGTTCCAGCTTTTGAATATTCAACCTATTAATGAATATTATCACCAGCTGGTATATATACCAAAATCACTTTACATGTACTGCTTATCAGATATATCAGATTCAATACTGTTTTAGTTTCAAATGATAAAATACTTGCAAAATTCTTCTGATCATACAACTTCTTAATTAAATTTCCCTTTGACTAAATAATTATCTTTGGAGTGTGCTCAATACTTTTAAGCATTACGTGGCTTTACATTACGTCGCTTTTGTCAAACATCGGACGAAAAACTGCCAATTAATCAACAATTTATAATTCTAATAACATTTCATATATGTAATTTTAACGAACACGGACATTTACCTCATCTTCTGACATAGAAGCGTACCTTATATGCAAACAACATGCAGTTTATTTTTGCGGGGATATTTTACCGCGATATACATGTAATGGGAAGGAATGTACATGTACACATTTTTGAAGTATTTTTTTTTTAAATCCTCACATTTGAACTAGACCTGTTTTAACAAGAACTTTAAATTATGTCAGTACGTGTCAAACTGGTGAAGTCGGGGACTTTGGGCAGTACGTGTCAAACTGATAAAGCCGGGTTTATTCATGGTGTAAGGTTAATATCATAAAATAGTATTCAATTCATTGGCTTCTAGATTAGAATACATTGAACGTAACAACGATCGACACTTGTCCGTATACTGCAGTTGAAACAACATCAATTTTACTAAACAGCAGATAATTAAAAAAAACTTCCCAGCCTAATTTGATCTCAGTCTCACTTTTACAAAAAAAAACATAGTGGAAAAATGAGATCAAAGGTGAGGGTAAGACGGATTTCTAATCGATCAAGACGTTCTTGAAAATAAGACCTGTTTAATACGAATATACGTTTTGTATGAACTTAAATCCTCATTCTGAAGTTCGATCACCAGCTTTTCATTACGTCCAATTGCAAACATTATCTATGTACCATGGTCTGGTCCATACAAATTTTGATTAAGTTAGCCATTTTTTTTTTAGATCTATCGTTAGCATGTCTAAGATCAGCTGCTTTTAAAGATATGGCCCGGTTATAATGTAAGAAATTCAGCATCTTCATATCTGCATTTGCCCTTCACGTTTAGAAGAGACGTTCCTTTGACATTTGTATTGGTAATGCAGGGATATGATTAAAAACATCTCTAACGTTTATAAGTAACTAGTATTTCTATTTTTGCAAGGTGTCCTGCTTCCCTTATTTTCATTACAAAATCGTTCAACCCTTTCCCCTAAGGTAAGGCTACATGACTTGTCTCACTGAACATTATTGTGATAATTGCTGACTGACGTTTTCATACTAATTAGTAGACCATAATTAATTATTGTGATAATTGCTGACTGACGTTTTCATACTAATTGTTAGACCATAATTAATCACCTAATTGAGTACGGACTTTTTCGTTTTTTCCGATTACGACAAAGAGCACACGGCGGATGTGACCAGTCAGCAGAGGATGCTCACTCCTCCATAGCACCTGATCCTATCTCTAATTCTTTTAAGAGGTCCACGTTCGTTTTGTTCCTGTTTTGTAATTTTCCTTTGGACTTTTGAGTTTGAACACTGTTCGTTATCACCACATCTCATTCATATCAGTGATTAAATTAAGGTCATAAGTTTCCAAGAAATTGCAGTTTAATATCAGAGGTTTATTTTAAGTATATATCTTGGTTTGCTTATAAGGAGCAAATCATTGCTGCTTACAATGATCAGAACAAAAACCATATCCACTGCCCCACCTATGTTAAAACATCTTAAACAAGATACAGATACAATTATGTTACCATCATTTCATTTTCAAAGTTAAAAAAAGATACAAGTTTTCATCAAGTTGAAAGTCAGCTTCAAGTATTGACTTCTTATCTCTTAACTCACTTTCAAGTCATCTTCACTACTTAAATTTGAGTTTTAACCAAGCTATGACCGAGTAAATACCTAAATAATGAAAATATACATGTACACACTAAATACTTTGTCCATGCTGTTGCTTGTGTATACCAGGTAATATAATCACATATTGGAAAATCTCCAAAGTTTGAGCTGTCAATTATAAGTTAGTGTGCATGTTATATTTTTTTTTCTTCTTCGTCTTTTGTTTTTGCTTATATGCATATTATTTCACTCAATGTGTTCTGTCTTTTCTCATTCTCAATTAAAAAAAAAAACTTTCACAACGTAGTGAATTATCGTATATCTATGTCTGCATGTATAATGTATGTAATAATGTAAAGATTCCAAAAGAAATGTACTAGTATGTAACAAAGCTGTGAAAGTCATGAATAAAAATATATATATATAAAAACTACCCAAATAATTAAGGAAAGCTTTATAGCTAGGATTCGTCAATGAGCATACATGACACTTGCTGGATTCCCAAACATTTAAAATATTTAATGTTTCATCATCTATTAACTTCATCTAAAGTACCTGGGTTTATTTTAACTGTTTCTACATTACGTGATGTGTTTTTACTGCTTAATATTCTTGATGAATTACTTATAAAGCAGAATTTTCTCTGCTTGGAAACTCATTACAAGGATCTATCCTTGACCATTGCTCAAAATCTTGGAAATCGACAAGTCTGTATGGTCGTAAATCTTGTATAATAAAATAAGCCGGACAGCAATGATATTGCAAATGCTCTGGATGATTTAAGGGGGGCATTTGGCCGTAAGGGTATTGAAAGAAGTCTGCTTGCACGAAAGGCATCAGTATTTTAGCAGAAGTTTTTTGTGTTGCTATTGGTATTGTACATGTAACGGGATGAGAGGTCCGTTAACTAGCCATGGTTAAATATATCTACATTATACTTTGATCGTCTTTCTCTCTAAACTGATTATATATAATTATTGGCCTTCAATCAATCAAATATGAGCATTTCCTTGCCTAGGGGAAAATCACAATTGATGGGCGCTCTGAATTGTAACGTACAATACTTTATTCAGGCGTTAAGTATTCATTTCGAGGTATGCCCTAGTCTTCACAAGTAATCGGTCTTCAGCAGAAACATTCACAATGTTAATGCCTTATTAAAGACGGACAGTGGACTACCTGAACTAAAGACCTACACCTTTCCTATCAGATTAATAGGACGAGCCTCCAGGAGGCCAACCTCTACAAAATTCAACAATATGGTCAACCTCTGAAACAGTTAGTTAACCCTACCGATTTGGCAATCCTACGTTACAAGACAATCCACCCTCTAAACCGTAAATAAAGCTGATCTAAAATAAACTATTATGTTAATGTGGCAAGCCTTCGTAACAATGCAATCCACCTACAAGCCCGTACCGTTTGTGTCGTCGAACTCCACTTTTCTTCTGTTAGGTAACCGAACACCGAAGCTGCGGTGCCCTTTGTGTCACGTGACAGTTGAGGTGGGAAATATGATTGCTATGCTACTATGCAGAGGGTTCTGGAGTCTCTCAGACCGTTGTGTAATAGTTTCAATGTTCGTTACTGTATTATTCTTGACTGGAATACAAACAAGTGGAAGTTATTCCCAGTGCAGTCATGCATTCATAAGCCTACACAACATATACGCATTGCAATATTTGATCATACTTCGTGACTTTAATTTTTCGTAATGCGAAAATTTCTCCCGGGGCAGCGTTCGCGTTGAAGATCGTGTTCTTTATTTTTAATTTTCGGCCATTTTGACAAGTAAACTAGCAGCATTATATTAGCTTTAAGATATAATCCTTTACTTAATTTTGAAAAGCTCATGTGATTGTGACGAGTTGAAACTAATTTTGTTACATCAGTTTCTAAACATTAAGGTTTTATTAAACTATTTCATTTTTATTGTGTGATACATTGTAAATACTATAAGCTTATAGATCCATAATATACATATCCTGGTTTAGTAAAGTTTGATTTATTCATATTTAACCAATGAAGGCACATGTATAAAAACATGTTGACACGATTATTATGCAGGATTGAAAAACGCTGAGCTGTTTCAGCTGTACTATATTTCAGTGTCAATAAGCTGTTAATGAACAAAACTGTGAAACTTACTTATCCCTTTCTTTTCGTTGGGCTAACAAAAGAAATTATTTACTATTGGTCAAGTGTTTACCAATCATCATTCGTTGAACAACAATTCAGATCAGTCATTGCCATTTGAGCGTATGTAATTTTACTAGGCTTGTTTTCATACATTTTAAGGTGTGTTGACATTTGTGAACATTAGCATTCTTACACAACAGGTTCTTTGGGTCATAGTCATCGTTCAATACAGAGGTTATATGAGCCAAACTATCCTATAAGTTAATTTTTTTTATTTAAATGTACTTAACTGATAGACTTCTAAAGTTATTCGGTTTCTCATTTGCAAGAAAAATCTATTTAATAAACATTTGATAAAGTAAACACATAATTGAAATTTACAACAAATATATATCTATGAGAAATGATCTGTATCATTTGTAAAAACTGTTGATTTCATAATTTTAAACAAGTAAAAGATTTAATTAGACAAAACTGCAATCAAGTTGAATGACCAATGTTCTGAATAAGATCAAGTTTAGACTCTGAAATACAAAAAACAAGAAAACAGTTTTGAACATCCGGTTTGAATTACATTGTGTTCACACAACCTCATTTTAATTTGCATTTTTTCATATTTCAAAAGAAACATAGACGTAAAGAAATAATTTTCATACTGTAATCTTTATTTCGGATCCGCACAACACAATTTCTGACAGCATCTCAAACGGTTACAGCATTCACAATGCAAAAGTACTTGATGACGGCTAGCGGCCTCTGTAACAGCTGTTGTAAGGTTAGTATTGTAACCGTAGATACAAAGGTTGACCTAAAAGTAATGTCACTCAATGCATCGTGTTTCTCGTGGGCGTTGCATTTTACAAAATAATATAATTATATTCTAAATCATTTTTTATTAAATTTCAATGGAAAATTTTATTAGATTTTGTTGAATAACTTGTCCCTTTACGCCGACTCCTAATGATTTTATTCCATCTGTAACATTACTTTTGGATGGACCTTTATATTTTCGTTTAGCCATCCTCTCAATTGCCATTGGCGATAAAAAGTGGACGGACCCGGCGCCTGTCCCGTAAATTGTAAAAGTTTAGATAAATTAAATAATTCAATGACCAGTTTGTATTTGTTAGTATGTCTACTACCTGTTAGTATTTAAATATGATACAAAGTTTCTTTTTTTTAAATCCCTGTTTCTTCCCATGTTTAAACGTATTTCCTAACTTTTTTTTTTTTTGCTCAGTGTAAAATATTAGTTCATTCACTTTGATTACTAGTATTGAATCTTTACAAGTATTTTCATTTGTTATCGAAGTATTTAACACATACACGTTAACAAAAATGTTTTAAGTAATCTTGCTAATGCTACCTACAACGTACAAAATAGCTATGATTGCTTATTAACGGATAAATTAACATCTCTTAAAGGTAGTGGCGTATTTGGAGTACAATTTTTGACATAAGTTTGAGTAACAAGAGGCCATTAGGCCTTAATGATCACCTGAGTACCATAGGTCATACACAAACTTGTCGAGGAGTCTCATGTATGCATTTAATTAAATTCCATTCTGGAGTAGACAAATTATAATATTGCAATGATGACCACCTCCCTGCCTGAAATCTTTTAAAAAGGACCACACCACCTAAAATTTTAGCGAAAAACTTATAAGAATAGAGTGCATGACCTGATATCAAAAGGAGCAAGGCTCTGTTAGAAAATAATTTTCCCATATTTGTTAACTTTGAACATGTTTTATGTGTATATGTTTTCATAGATAAACTAAAACAAGGTGGGTAGTATACACATGTACATGTTTTTTTAAAAACAACCTCTCATCTCCCATCCCCATTGGCAGACTGAAACTCTCCTGTTGACATTCAAACAAAATAAACTAACTTCATAATTCTCTCATATCTCATGTTCCAGCTTTTGAATATTCAACCTATTAATGAATAATATCATCCACCATCTGGTATATATACCAAAATCATTTTACATGTACTTCTTATCAGTGATTTAGGTTAGCCAATTATTACTATACTATTAATAGTCAATTTGTTTATTTAGAAAGTTCAATACTGTTTTTGTTTCAAATGATAAAATACTTGTAAAATTCTTCTGATCATACAACTTCTTAGTTTAAGTATAATAAATGATATATATTACTAAATATGAACAAGCAAACTTTAGGAATATAACTCCATAATGAAGAAGCAAGGGAAGATAACTTCATTAACTGTCTGAACTCTTTTAAAATGCTTTCACAATATCTCAACTTTGATAGACAGCTTCATTCTTGTTCTTTTCTAAATATGTGAATTTACTTATTTCTTTCATTGAAATTCCTGAGCAGAATAAAATAATATGACAAATATTTAACATCCCAAGCCTTACATGTAGGTGGCATGAAATATTATCAAAGATGACAGCTTAATGTTTTTTTCCCCCTAAATATGCAGTCAGTTTTTATTCTGTGTCGTTAGATGTTTTTTATGACATGAATTTAAAATTTTGACATATGGCTTTATTTCCTTTCCTTATATGCAGTCAGGGTCTTTTTTTCAGAATCAGCAGATTTTTTAAACATTAAATGCATTAATACTATATAACTATTTTGATCTAGATTTAGAACCCCTACCCTGGGGGGGGGGGGGGGCCATGAAATTTATAATTTTGGTAGAGGGCTTCCTGGTCTACAAAATTATGAATTCGGTTTTCCTTACAAGTGTGTGGAAGTAGCAAATATTATTTTTAAACATTATATGCATTTACACTATACATTCATTTTGGCCCTAGAGTCAAAACCCAAACTACATTTTTTGTAGAGGACTTTCTGGTTAACATAATTATGAAGTGAGTTATTCTTACAGATGTGTGAGAGTAGAGAATTTTTTTAAACATAATTATATGCATTAACACTATATGGCCATATTGCCCCCCCCCCCCCTCGGTCTGAACCCCTGGCCCAGGGACCATGAATTTCACAAGTTAGGTAGAGGAGTTTGTAGACATCATAACCATGCATTCAGTTTTTTCCCACATGTGTGAGAGTAAAGAGAAAGATTTTCTAAAATTAAATACATTTTCATTATATTGCTATTATGGCCCCGCCCAAGGGCCTGAACCTTTGACCTAGGGGCCATGAATTTCAGTATACTCTGTCCCGAGTTTTTGCTTCCACCACTTGTTGCTTGATATTTCGATAATTATAAATACCTTTGTGCTCAAACTATGTTCATCCACTAATATGAAAAATGTCCAGATTATCTGTCTTGAAACGCCCCCTCTACCGCTTCATGTTTCAATACACATCCCAAAATAGAAAGTCTACGGAGATTTAGCATTGCATCAGCCATGATCAAGCCCGGATGATAACGTTGAAAAATTGTGCGAGGTGTCCCGAGAACTTCCGAATGGAGAAAAGATGTAAACATTTCCCATTATAAATCTCCGTAAGAAATTTGTTTTCGTTCCTGTGAACTTTTATGAGTGAAAAATGATAATTTGTCAATGAAGATATCTTGGATATTTTCCCTTTTATCGATATCAACAGCATTTCTTTCACAGGTATGTGTATTTTAATTAAAAATCATCAAAAAGTGGTGGAAGCAATAACTTGGGACAGACTTTAGAAGGATTCATGGACATCATAACAATGCATTTAGTTTTTAACAAATATATATGGGATTAAAGAAGAAGATTTTCTAAGAGTTAATACATTTTTACTATATGGTCTTATTGGCCCTACCCAAGAACCTGAGCCCCTGACTAAGGGACAGTGAATTTCATAATTTTGGTAGAGGAGTTCATGGACATCATAACCATGCATTCAGTTTTTCCCTAACATGTATGGGAGTAGAGTAGAGTTTTAAAAAATTTTAAAATTTTTAAAATTTGGCATTTTTTTTTTGCATATTTGGCCCTACCTGTGGCGCCCCGGGGGTGGTAGAGCCACCAATTTCACAATTTAAGATTCCTCTTACCATTGTAGTGCTTAACACCTAGTAGTTTTCAAGAAGTAAAAAATGTAAATTGTTAACGCACGACGACGGACGAAAACAGATAGCAATAAGTCACCTGAGTTTACTCAGATGTCCTAAAAATATACATCATGCTTCATATAATTAGACGTTTCTCAAACTCTAGGTCCATAGCAGCATTGAAAACACGATGGAAGAACAGTTTGTTTACAAATTAGAATCACGTTTTTTCATGTCTTAAATTAGAAAATTCTTATATCAGATAAAACTCAAAGCATTATTATCCCGATATTCATTAATGTAGAACGATTAAAATTGGTGATTATGTGTAATAAAGATGAAACACGATTTTAGCATCATCGTCACTGTAAACGGAGTAAATACCCCTCTCCCTGGGGATACATATACTGAGAGTGTTTATTTATTCTTTATTTAAAAGTTCCTCTAAACGAAAACCCACTCTAGAATCTCGGAGCATCCACTGGCAGGTGCTTTGTTTCCTGGTACTCAATGCAAACGGAAGTAAACAATAGTTTTCAGATGATATGGTATTTTCTACTTCGTTATTTATTGATATTAATATCTTCATGTTCACTGACAGTATATATATATATATATATATATATATATATATATATATATATATATATATATATATGCTTTACAAAGGTGTCATGAACATGATAACATTCACAATGGAACACAAATCAATGCCTTTCTTATTGGTTCATCTCAGATTAAGTATGAATATTGTATAGAGCTTCCGCAGAAAATATATTCTGCAAAGAAGATGAAGGTCGATTTCATTTGAGAATTGATTTTCTCAAAAGAAAATAATTACAAAGATTTTCGTCAGTATAAAACCTACGACACGTTATCTGTTTTATACGTAAGGAGCTCACGCAGAGAAATCTCGTCAATACTCTATTGTATCTGGAGGCTTTTCCTTTGAACATACTTCAACAAGGATCTTGTTTCCAGTTGACTTAAGAAACTTGATTATTTTCGTGTTTATCTGCCCTATATGTTAAGAAAAATCATAAACTTAACACAGATTAAAATAAGGTGACAATTACTGACAAGAATACTGACAAATTAAATGTCCGCCCATTTTGTACACATGTGAACCAATATTTTTAAGACAAAGCTACAACTTAAATGTGCAAGCTTCAACCTTTTTCTCAACAAATGGTTATAAAGTAAACATCATGACCTCCTGCGTCCGAACAATCCAAAAGCTAATTCCTGACTGATGACAATGATGTACAACAAGAGGCCCATGGGCAACATCGCTCACCTGAACAACAGTTCCTTGTACCATTCTATTTCGTAGCATATGCTATTTCTATTTTAAACTTGAAACCCTTTCTGGGGCCCCAGTATCGGTCTGTAATTTATGATTGGCTTTAACAATTTAGAATCTACACTATCTTAGGATGCTTCCATAGTAATCTCACAAACAGTAGCTTTGTAGTTCTCGAAAAGAAAATTTTTTAACATTTTCCATAAATATATTTCTATATTAAACTTTGAACCCTCTTGGGGCCCCAGTATTAGTCCGGTGGTCACAGCTTTATTGATTTAGAATCTACATCATTTAAGGATGCTTGCGTAGTAATCTCACAAATTGAAGCATTGTAGTTCTTGAGAAGAGGATTTTTAAACATTTTTTCTATATATTTAAAACTTTATAGAATTTACGTATAATTAAGTAATTAAATTGTCCAAAACTAGCACACATTTTTGTGCGCAATAAATACACTATTTTTTCAATGGATGGCACTGTAGCTCCCAGGTCGTCCAACCAATTTTTATATCCGACCGGGAGCTAGTCCATTCCACTTTGTCAGACATAATCTAAAAATTACATTATACAACGTTTTATACCTCAAGTGGATTATTTTTCCTGATATTTTCATTTTCATTTCATCTACATGTAGTATATACCAATAATGTTTTTGTATGTGCAAGCATTACCAGTTACCAGTTCTAGAAAATCATATCTAGCCGATAACATCTTGAGTTGCATCTTATGGCCCTATGGTATGTAAATATCATATTTTAAATTACTTGTGTGATATCAATCCCTGTGTAGAGGTGTATTCTTTGGTTATATTTTAATTGCTTTGGCAATACTTGAATGTATTTTTGCATGTAAATTTGCACCACTTTCAGTGTGTCGGTAAAGTTCAAAAGTTAACTTTCTTACCAATATGCGTTGTTCTTGATTTTTTATTAATGAAAAAAAAAATGACTAACAAACAGTAATTTAAATCTTTTGTATTTATTTTTAGTCAGCTTTTTCCTATGTAGTTTTTTGTAGATCAATGTTTCATATTTACTATTTAAATTCATCGGATGCATCGGTTACACCAATGATATCATCTGGCGTTTTATATGGAGATACAGAGATGCTGAAGAAATACAGATGTCAAAATATAGTATTTCAATTCTTTTGAAGATACATTGTCGCCTTTTCTTTCTACTACAATTATGTTTATGATGTTTTCTGGTATAATTAATCTATCAGAAATTACAATTGAAATAACTTTTCAGATGAATATACTATACAATAGGAACTGAATATTTTAAGTCTATCATTGAATTAAAATTTTATATCAAAGATTTTCCTAAAATTCTTACCTTTAGATAAAAATGTTCTCTAATCATTTCTTTGATTTTGCAATGCTTTCTATATTTTTATTTTTGCACATTTTTTAAGAGAATGGAACAATTTTAGAGCTGACGATGGGTTTTCATAGAATGTTTTGGTCCTTAAATCCACACAGTGACTCGTGCACTTCACAACATTGCAGAATTTCTTGGGATGGATTGCATTCTTTAAACATTCAGATTTTCATCAAGCTCTCTATTAAGAGATATCGGCAGTCTAACCAATTCTCTCTTTTCATGGCTAACATGTACAAATGTTTCAAGTGTCCGTGTTTTTTTTTTATATAATTTATTCTCCAACTTTCACGTTAATGGTGTTATTTCTGGCTGTTATGGATACTTCATCTGCAGAGATCCTATTCAAAACATTTTCTCATAGTCCATGGCTTACTTTTGTGCTAACAAAAGTGAAGCTTGAGATCACAATCATCTTAAAAAAGTGTAATTATTTTTGCAATTTTCCGGTTGTTACACAATAGTTTGAAAGTAAACATTGAGTTACCCACCAGTATTTCTCGTCGAGACTCGTGACTTCTTCAATATCACTTTGTAAAAGGTAGATTTTTAACTCATTAATGAACAATGTAAAGGGTAACGGGGATAGATATTCACCTTGTCTGATTAAGCTTAAATATCTAAATAAAATGTATGCAAAACATGATACTAATATTAGACTTTACCTTTTTCAGTTTACTACCTACTTTAAGATTTGTTTTCGCAATCTGACAGTTCACGACAGAGATAATAATAGATCAATAATTGACTTCACAATCATCACCACAACCTTCATTTTATTTTTAAAAAACCACAAATTTTGGTGGAATTTTGGTATAACTTCCCCCCTCAAACTATTCGATTTCCTCTTGTGGTTTACATATATTTTATTTTTTGACAATGTGTTTATAAATACTAAATTCATGGTGTCTTAAGTAGTTAGTCTTTACTTAAAAACTTTCACAGTTCTCTTGGGTTTGGTATTTGTTTTGTGAATATGCGTTAAAAACAGTGATATTTTCTTTTCGCTACCCGGCATTGCGCATTGAACAATGGTTTGGTAAAGTTATGATTATTTGTCGGCAGAAACCATGAAATAACATTTCAACACCTTTTTTACAAGAAATGTGCCAATATAAATGTCAGCATGATAAAAGGTTGGCTATTACCCTTCAAGGGCAGGTGTTTTACCTGTGGGTTAGGTTAAAGGTGTATAAATATCACAGGTAACTTAACGAGGAGCCTATAATTCATTTAAAAACTGGCAAACTAGAAATAATTTAAATTTTTAACGCTTTTTCTCACCAGTTAGAAATAATATTTTATGTTTTAATTGAAATAATTTTACTTATAAACATTTTAATCAATTACACGAACAAACCAATCCAGATTTACTCTCTTTTAGTGAAGAAACACTTGTCTTAAGATGGACAGTTTGTGTAGGTATAAGTGTACTTTTATTCTCTCTCCTCCATTTTAAGACATATCGAGTTAATTTTCGTTAAAGAACGAAGTGTCTTTTTCTTCCCTACTTGCTTGTTGTTTTGTAGCCTGATTTAATCGAAGGTGCTAAAAATGGGATACACATGTTGCCTGTAAGTAATGCATGAAGAAATAGGTTTAAGAAACTTATATATCCAACTCAGTAGAATAGGAACCGTGAACTTCTTCTCTTTTGATTCGTTATAAGTTTACCCAATGGCTTTATATTACGATTGTGTTACTCACAATGAGGTCGTTAACTTTCTTTTAAATTAGCTTAACCTAGTTGCGGTACAAGGATATTGCGCAGCCATGATAACAATGAATGAAAAATATTTTAAACCATAAATCATTGGAGCATTGAATCTTGCTCACGCTAAACAAGGTTTAATTTTTTAGTCGGGGTCAATGCGAAAGCAAGAGTTTTAGTTATCTTAAACAAATTGTCTTAAGAATGTTGACATAACTTTGCAACCTGGTGAATTCTACTACCTTCTTGTAAAAATCCTGATAATTAAATTCCTGACAACTGAATTTCTGACAACTCAAATTCCTGACACTTTGAATTACTGACAATAGTATTCCTGACAATATTATTCATGACAAAGTGTTGACTGACAATCCCTGGTTAACATCATATATAAGTCTATTAATAAGTTTACTCCCATAATAGCTTTCGATATTAGAACAGTTGTTCCCCTTTAATTTCCCCTTTTTTTGCTATGGTGACCTAGGGCTTAAATTTAGCTATCTCCTACCACTGACAAGACACTATATGATATTGCGTGATTTGGACCAACACCGTTTTTTGTTCGAATTGATATAGAGACTTATTTGTGATGACATTAATAAACTGTTATAGAGTTCATTATTAATATCTGAAGCATCAACAGTGGAAAGGAGGACAACGAGGCCAGCCTGTTACTATATAGATTTTCTAAATCATCACATGAATTGTTCTTCTGGGAGAAATGGGTTTTTCTCAACTGTATAGAAAATAATTCTGTTCGCGGTTGAATCTTCAACATATTATTGCTTTGAAGTAAGGTGCCAAAGCCAAGAAATTTTATTAACAACCACCTAGAGGGTGGTCTTTTGATCTCTCAAGGAGCGTGCTTGCCAAATATGTTTCTAAGGATTTCATGCTTTTGCCTTCAGATCTGTTAGATATCTAATCTTATGAAATTTTATTACCTATATTGTCAAATAATTTCCCTAGAAGCAAATGACAAGCAAATGCTTCCACAAAATTGCCCACAGAATATGAAAAGAATAAATAAACAATATTTAGTTCTGCATAATTAACTCTTAACAGTAAATAATAAAAGCAACAAAAATCAAAAACAACAACCACAATGTTTATTTATATCACACAAAAAGAACATCTTTAGATTTGAAGAAGCTGATAGTATTTGTAATAAAAATGCGGTTTTTTTTAATGATCGAAGGGGCGGTGCTTTCGATGACATGTTATGCATTTATATAAACTTAACTTTTACTATTCCCTTTCGCATCTTGTTGTTGAGGGGGCGGCTCAGCAGAGAAAATCAAGTTTTTGTATTTTAGCGTGTTATAGTTTACAAAATTTTATAAGCAATGTTGTAAGAAAAACTTACCACTTATAATCAATAAACTTTGCAGACATCTCGCTCATCGTTATAAGTCAAACATTATTTATTTACAAAGTTATTTAAGATTATCGAGTAGATTTAGCTACAGTTTTATGAGCAAGTAAACAATAGAACACAACAGTTTGACTACATATATTGACTTTGTAAAAGACAGGATTTTTAAAGTATTTCTGTGAGTTTTCTTTGTGTAAGTGCATGATTCTTACTGGTGCTCTTGATTTTTTATTTGAAAGTTCAATAATTAAATTTATAAAATATTAAAAATATGAATAGCTGTCTTTCTTGCTTCAAACTTATTTTAATCTACAGACTAGCAAAGGTTTATTGTTTAAGAGAAACAGAGAAGAAGCATATAGTGATAAATGTTGCTTATTGTAGTAGTTTTTTTTTGTATACCAGTTCAATTAAAACAAATTATTATTGTTAAGTAAAGTAAACGGGTTTTTTTTTAAACGTTGTATCAATTTTTTAGTATATCATTAAAATGTCCCTTTTAAATAAAAAAACCAAAAACATTCCAAAACGCATAACACAGATTGTAATGTTCAAATATTTGCATAAAGTACTTAACATTTACAGCCAAAGTTGTCAAAACAAACTCATTGTTAAGCTAAGGAAATTATGAATAAAACTAGATAGGTCATCATTCAACTTTTTAAAACACTCCATGTGTCGAATTTAAACACAAAAATACAAAACGAAGCGTGCACTCCAGTGTTATTTTTTTTTCTCTGATGACTTGTGTCATAAATTATCTTGTTGGACACGTCTTCTGCCCGGAGCTAACGATAGTTTCTTCAAGGACACCGTCCCCCTTTCTACATGTAGGTGTTTAGTGAGCTCTTTGTATCGCGCACCTGCTGCTGAGATGGAGGACAATGTACAGTTGACCGATTTCCGGACTCTCCGACGCTCCAGCAGCGTGGGGGACCTGGACAATTGTGAGTACTTGAAGCTTGCCTGCCTCAGACTGATTTTACATCTTTATGTTCATGTCACGTATTTCATTGCTACCATTGATTCTGACCGTTAACGTGTAAAAATAATATCATTGCAATAGTTATAAACGAAGAGTAATAAATATATAGTAGACTTTTGAATTCTTCCAATAGTCAAGTTAAATATCAATTTAAGTTGTTTGATATTTTAATGGGTGATGATGAATGGGGGGGGGGGGTTATTTCTAAAGACCACGGAATCAAATAATCATTAATCTTGCTATGAAAACCACTATGATTAAATATTGTAAGATTTTAAACGACTGGGATCAATATTATAATAGGTTTTATCATTAGTCATGCAAACTATGGGTGATTTATCTAAATGTATAAGACGATTAAACATGCTCTAAGTCCTTATATATCATATTTCATTGTCTTGTGTAAATCCAGCAGTATCCCTTATTACTTAGGATACATCAGCGACAGCAGATTAAATCAGATTTGTTTTTATATGGACGACAATCATGTGTATAAGGAATGATTATATGACGAGGAGACAAATAATATGTTGTAAAGTTTATCGTCAGGCAGAATAATGACTCCGCCGTATGGGAGAGAATTAGTTTATCTTAAATAGTAAACAAGGCGAAATTGCTCGCGCGGACGTTCTCCTCATGCTGTGTTATTCTCTTAAGATTAATATTCTGAGAAAAAAATTAGATTACAAGCTAAGACAAATAAGGCCATATTTTATTACTTTTACAAATGTTCGCATTACTTTAAGATCAACTCAGTACCAAGGCTTAATCTTTCATGTAGTCAGTTGAAACTTAGGATTCAATAATTAAAACGTTATATCAAATCCAGAAATAATCGCATGTTTCGATATAAAAGACATTAATTTCAATTTTTATGATACATATTTTCAACCTTTTTTATGGTTTCAATTGTATCTTAAGCTGTTGGTCAACATACTGCAGTTCGTTATTCTTCAAGGTTTTTTTTCTAAAGCTCGAACGCTGATGATCTCCAGTGAGTGAAAATGTTTAGTGTTAATATGATGTATTGATTAAGTGATATCAAATATCAAGATGTAATATTCTAGGAAAGATTACGGTACATGCAATAAACACGATAAATACTAGTTAGATAAATCGCACTGCTTTGTTGATTTCCGAAATAGCAAGGCAAGAATAAACTTTACTTTAAGTAGGCGACTTGTACTTCCGATTAATATTCTTACGCATGTAAAGAAATCGTGATTTGACTTCATTCTGTAGTTAATTGTTTAAATGTTTCACTTTCAATGCAAACTCATAAAAATAACGTTTTTAGAAATGTACATGAAATTAAATATTTACATTTAATAGTAAACAAAGAAGTTCAGGGCGCAATGCTTACGCAAACAATAAAATTATAGCCGGATGTTTCCTATGGAAACAACTGTGATCGGCTGAAGTCGAAGCCGATCACAAAAATACAGGATAAATTTCAAGGTCACTGAGCCGTCGAGGGTATATATATATATATATATATATATATATATATATATATATATATATATATATATATATATATATATATATATATATATATATCCTATAACTATAAAGATGCAGCAAGATTAAAAACTGTCATCGTTGAACTTTATTTACCTTTCCCTGTTCATTTGTCAAAATTATAGGCAAGTTTATATACGACACAAATAAAACACTACGCGAGAGACTAACCGGAGCAAACGAGAGGAAGAAAGCCAATCAATGTCTTCATCAAAGTGAAGACGAGCTTAGACCCAGGAGTCTGACCGTGGCGAGCATGGAGAGACACACAAGGAGACCACGCCCTACCCCCCGCCACTCCAAGAGCCTTAAACTCAACGGAGAACAGAGCCAACAGAGTGATGGTAACTATGATTCTACCTCTAGAATGCACGGTTAATAGGATTTGTGACACAATATTTTTCAAATAAAGGAAGGAAAGAAATTAATTGAGTATCTAAGATCTTCGGATCTTTAGCAATCGAACAAAATGTCAATCTCAACTTTTTGGACCCTTTTGTATTGTGTAGGCTCTTGTGGAACCTAAGTAAGACTTGCTGTAAATACAGGGCATTGTTTATAAGTTAACAGTGCGGTTTGGGCTAAACATCATTACATTCAATAGTACATGTATACGCTGACGTAAACAACAGAAGAGACATTGAATGATGTCTAGACAATGCTAAAATGGATGGGAAATAACTTGAAATTGTTTAACATTTAAACATCCGATTACGTTATTAAATTCCATATGAGGTGTTTACCCGAGCTCTCTGTCTGAAAAGCCAAGGAAGTTGAAATTGACAAAAATCTTGTCTTATATGTAAAGAATGAACATCTGGTATATAAATAAACTGTGATTTCTAGAATGAGCTCAACAATAAAATGGTAGTATATATCATTAGCTAATTGACTGATGCGTGTGTTTTCTGCTTTTTCACTTCAGATTCAGTCTTTATGTCCGACTTGCAAGATTTAAAATCATTTACTTCGGATAGAGATTTAACAAGAACCAAATCTCTCCTGAAGCCCACACCCGTGTACCCAGAAGATGTGTCTGGCGGTACTTCAACAGACCAGGGGTCCTCTTTCAGTAACAGCGAGACCAGTGGACATAGCCAGGGCTGGATAGAGAACGAGGAAACACCTCCCATTGGTGAGCCACTCGGAACCAAAGGATTCAAGTACACCCCGTCCAACCGAGATCCCAGGTGGCTGAATCGAGTAAAACTAGACCATAGCCTACCAGGTAACCAGTTCTCTGACAAGTATATAGTATGTTTAATTTGATGCAATACTTTGGCATTACTAGGTTGTCTTACTAGTTTTTTTTTTGGAATTGTTTCTTTCACTGCAGGCATTGGAGAATCTCAATACCTTATCAATCCAAGTTTTTTTTGGTGGTTGTTCAATCAAAGCTAACATATGATCATCTTGTAACTCTGTAATACAAAATTTCTTCTTTGCATTTGTTTATTTCACTGCCAGCATGTGAACATTTTATTACTTGATGGGTCTTCCTAGGTCTTAACTTCTTTTCAATTGTTTCTTTCAATATCTTGCTAGATTGTTTCTTTCAAAGAAAACAAATAACCATTTTTAAAATCTGTCTTTGCATTATCCGACTTTTTGAACGTGATATATCAAGTAACAACATTGTCTTCGTTTGTAAGGCACATTATATTAATTGCATTTTCAAAGAACTAGGTTACGATTCTACACATGGTAATCCTACTTACACCCATAGCAGCCTTTCCAAGCAGGAAATACTTCAAAATCATAAATCAGTTATGAATATCTTTAATATCCCCAATAAACAAAATGAATTTGATTTACCTTATTTGTACTGGATTCCCAAGCTTCGCAAAAGTCCTAACAAACAGAGATATATAGCAGGTTCCAGTAAATGTTCTACCAAACCTCTCTCTTTACTCCTTACTAAAATTCTTACAGTAGTGAAGGAGAAACTTCAAGAGTACTGTACAACAATATACTCCAGAAGTAGTGTGAATCAGATGTGGATACTAAAATACTCTAAAGAATTATTAGAAACTTTGAGGTCACAAAATCTAACCAAAATCAATTAGTATCAAAACGTACGATTTTTCAACGCTTTATACATGTACAACCATTCCCCGTGACAAATTAAAATCTAGGCTTTTTGATATCATAGACAGTTGTTTCTTCAATAAAAATTGAGGTTGTAAAAATGCTTACCTTGTCATTGGAAATCTAAAAAATTATTTTGTTAAAAACCATTCTGATTGCACACACAAGTACTCTGAAGTTGACATTAAAAAGATGCTTGAGTTTCTGATAGACAACATCTATGTAGTTTTGGAAATCAAGTCTTCCAACAATCTGTTAGAATTTCCATGGGTACCAACTGTGCCCCATTGTTAGCAGACCTATTTTTGTATTCTTATGAAGCAGAATTTATTCAAAAACTTGTACGTGAAAAAAATAAATCACTCGCTGTGGCCTTCAACTCAACATTCAGGAATATCGACGACGTATTATCAATTAACAATTGTGATTTCCATACTTACGTCGACTCGATATATCCCAGTGAACTTGAAATAAAAGATACCACAGATACTGCGTCATCTGTTTCATATTTAGATATTTTACTAGAAATGGACATTGATGGTAACCTAACAACAAAACTTTATGATAAACGCGATGACTTCAATTTTTCTATAGTCAACTTTCCTTACCTATGTAGCAATATACCTTCATCACCTGCATATGGTGTTTTTGTCTCTCAGTTAATTCGATACGCAAGGGCATGCTCTTCGTATGAACAGTTTCTAAGACGAGGCAAGCTACTGACAAACAAGTGATAAAACGGGACTATCAACAGTCTCGTTTGAAGTCATCTTTTCGTAAGTTCTGTGGTCGATACAACGACCTTGTCAGCAAATACAATCTTCCACTGGGTCGCATGCTGACTGACGTTTTTCATACTGATTGTTAGACCATAATTAATCACCCAATTGTCTACGGACTTTTCCGTCTTTTCCCGATTACGACAAAGAGCACACGACGGGTGTGACCGGTCAGCAGAGGATGCTCACTCCTCCTAGGCACCTGATCCTACCTCCATCTTTTTGGAGGTCCGTGTTGCTCTGCTTTGAATTTGTATTTCGTTTTATGGTTTTTTGAGATGGTTGACGGATTGTTATTGTCATTTTTCATCTAATAATGGTCCATCTTTGGACTGAAAAACAAGTTAATGCTTTTTTAAAATATAACGTCTAGAAAAAATGCATCTACAATTCCTATTACAGTCTGCCACTTTCTTGATTGCTTATGTCAAATTTTAAAAAAAATATCAACTTAAATCATGTCAACTGTTTCAGTTCTGGTATTTATATAAACGTTTTGAAATATTAGCTTTAGATCACATGCCACCATTGTTAAAAAGTAAACCGAGAACCTATTCCGAAAGAAATCTGCACTGTCTTCAAAATAAGCATGGCATTATTGCATCTACAAAAGAGGATGGAAGCTCCGATAGTTCCTACAAAAGAGGTCCATTCAGAAGTGTTCAGAACGGCTTGAACTCGGACTCAGATCGTGATGGTTCAACGTTCCCTTCCCAAGATATAAGGGATGGTGATCAGCAATCAAACTCAGGTATTTACGAATTGTTTTTAACCAATATTTTATTTGCGTTTTCTTGTTTTGTGTGTGGTTTTGTGTGTGTGTGTTGTTGTTTTTTGTTGTTGTTGAAAAAATGTTATTTAGATTTGATTTATAAATGATGCCAAGTTCAATTTAATGCAAGTTGATTACAAGAACTTATTGTATCCCAGCGATAATAGGTCACTGATACGTTGATAGATTACATCTACTGATCTACTGATATAGTTGTACATAGAGAAGTTGTACATACATGTATATATACGGGTACATCTGAGGCGTGTTCAGCAGAGCGGGTGCTCGCGAGCGCTTGCCAAAATTCCTGTTACGGGTATGGGGAATTCTGGCGAGCGCTCTGCTTACCACGCGTCTTATGATCTTATGACAGGAAGAATCAGTATAGTGAACGCAGACAGTCTCCGTGTGGAGTTTCTGAAGGATGAAGGCTTGGAGACGACCGCTCAGCTTGAGCAAAAAACCCCGCTCATTCACTCAGAGTCCGTGGAGTCGAGCACCAAGTCATTCAAACTATTGCAGCTTAATCCAGAGTTAAAGTGAGTGCCAAAAGATAGGCAAACTACCCTTTAAGCTTGTCTTTTAAGTCTTTGAGTAATATGTGGTTTAATTTAAGGAGGCTGGGTTGTCAACAAATTAACCATTAGATCTGCCTTAAATTTTGACATATGATGCTAATGGCCATTCATCATTATTTTCTTTAAGCTTTTCAGCGTATCAGAGTATACAAATTATAACTAATGAACATAGTAAAGTACAGAAGTGTGTGTTTTACAGGAGACCCTAGTAAATACAAAATAAGAAATATTACATAAGTAAAGAAAAAATCAAAAGAACAACAATTAAACAAAAAAAGTTAATTACAGGTATTGGTTCTCAATTTCATACTAAAATAATATATTTGCCGAGGTTACACATATCTTTAAAATTTTCATTATTAAACAATTCGAAGTGAACAAACCCCTTAAATATTTTACCTGTGAAAATTATCTTTAAATAGAGTTTTTCTTCTTAAGGAGATTAAAATAGTTTAAGAGTGGCTCCGACCATGGGGCCCCTTTAAAGGGGGCTACACGCTGTTCCCAAACCAACGCACAAATAAGCGCAATTTCGCTGACTTGAATATTAATATACAATTGGTTTAGTTTTTGAAATACTTAGATTGTCGATGAGAAATAAATTATTTGATTTTACGGTTTGCAGAACAAGTTCATACATTACATAAAGCTTATTTCCAATACATGGCATGGGAAGAAAGTTGTTAGAAACGTATATGAAAGCGTTATTCTGGATTTTTCTACATGGTGCTTTTTGTTGAATTGAAATTGAAAAGTAAACAAACAAAAAAAAAATTCGCAAAATACATGTATATATATCATATTCTTCACTACCTGTGGAATATAGCAGACTGCGATAAGAATGAATCTATCATGTGTTGTTTCCAGGAGCAGTGTGACCACCATTCTGAGCCTCCTGTACGCCACCATCATCGTCGTGATCGGATCTGTGATGTCAATGACCGAGTCCTTCCTGAAGGCTAACAGGCCACTGTCGTTTGAGGTAGTTGGATATTGGATTTTTTTCATACGTCGTATAACACATTACAGAAACCGAATATTTCATATAATTTTTTTTTAAATTGAAAACTCTTTGGATATATGATTGACACGCTCACAAAAGCAGAATTAATTTAAAAATTCCTTTCATTTAGTTCTATTTTGAAATACTAGTGTAAAGCTATGTACAAAGAATGATTTTATCTAAATATGGAAGACTGAATAATAAATTGGAAAAAACCCAAAACAAACAAACACGAATGAAACACCCAACACGTTTAAACCAAGCATAAAGTGTATTTTATTTTTATTGCAGTTGTTTTATATATTCATATATTCCGTGAGCATTAGTTTCCTGATTTTTGTGTACGTCTTCCTCCTTCGAAAACGATCCGGGGAAATCATAAGACAGGCAGTGCGCAGACTCAGTTTCCATGACAGCCAACCGATATTCCGGCGGGTGGTAACCTTTTCAAACGTTGGCCATTCAGGGGGGTTCTACCTTCGACTCGGCGCGATAGGTAACGAACGATTCAAAGCCAGTGAATGGCATTATATGAATGTACAGATGACAAACAACAAAAATCTGCAGAAGAGTTTTGTTTTGGCAACTTTTACTGGAAACTCATAATGAAAATTGGTTCAAAATCAAAGAACCTCAAATATTTGGTTCCACCCATACATGAACTTCGTAGTATACAATATATATAATGATGGTGGTGTTAAAGTGTCAGTTTAATATCAGTCGTTTCATCCTATAAAGATGGAATACAGTAATAGGTTATCAGATTTTCTATATTCTGCAACTCTAGGTGTTATGCCTGTCAGTATTAGGATCTAGTTCAAGTCAGTTTTAAGACTTTAATTATACATGTCAAATCTAAGATTACGTGCAAGTCAACCGTATAATTCTAAGATATTGTGCAAGTCAATTCAAAGAGTTAATTTAGAGAGATAATGGATTTTCAGGATTTGGTGTTGGCGGAATGATCTTGGATGGTCTTTACATTGCCGAGAAATTCGAAGATTACGGAAACCCAAAGTCTTGTTACCCCGACATCGTCGCGGCCACTTACATTCTCAAGATGGTGTTCGCCTTTTCACAGTTGTATTTTGTCTTTAATAATGCTGAGGTAAGTAATTTTGGTATTTACTACAACTCTGTTGCTTAAATACTTACAATGTCTCATAGAGTCCACTGAGCTATAACGTCAAAATTATGTATTTTGAAATTGACATGATAAATCGCTTTTCTAAAGATGGTCTTAGTTGCAAACTAGATAAATCAAGCCTTGAATAATTTGAAGGTAAAGTGTCGATAAGTATGTAGTCAAAACAATTTTTTAGAGTTTCTTGCTTGAAGTGTAAAAGTAAAGAAAAGGGAACAGGAATTTAAACCAGGTATTGACATATTGTCATATTTGAGCGTTTTCATATGTAAATATTCTAGTAAGTAATTACTCTACATTAAACAGCTTCCATTTCTATATTTTGCACTAAGTCTTGTTTTCTTGTTTTTAAACATAATGTAAGACGATTCCTTAATAATGATATGTGAGTAACTGAATTTGTTCATAAATTTGCGACTTTATAAAATAATAGAGAATACTATTACTGCGTGTTGTGCAATGATTCAAAATATTGAGTAAGAGTACAATTTCATTTAATGTGTTTGTCTACCCAAACCTATTGACCATATTATCAAATTATTAAAAATCAATTATTTGCTTGAGTTACTTTCCATCAAAAACATTCTTCCACATTTATCAGATTCCTAGGAATTTGTAATCCATTAGCCTAGATTTGACTTTCCCGTAGGACTTACCATTTCGAGTAATACTAGAGTGAATAGACCAACTAGTCGTGTACTGGTAAGATGTGGCTAAATAAGGCAAGGAAACTGATTTCCTGTAAATCAAAGGCCCTTTCGTGAGTTATACTATTTTTTGGAATCTCAGCCGATTGTTTACGCTATAAATGTCAAGCTGATAATATAATGAGACTAAGGTCATTTGTCACTGTCAGATCCGGACAACAAACCTTGAAAACAATGGAATCCAGCTCAAAACAAAACATCCATTGACGGGGTCGAGCAACACTTTAAACATCGCAGTTCTGTTATTTTGTTGTCTTTTTTATAGGGACTGTCTTTCCTTTTTTTTTAAAAGACAAAAGTCTTACTCTTCAGATGTACGCTTGTTTAAGGTGTGCGAGAACAATGGTTATCTTACACATGAAATGAAAAAAAGTTTTAATTAATGAGTTCATTTTTCTAACGACAATTTGACTTAAGGTGAATAACACATCTGGAAAAAGTCACTCAAATTTACAGTAAATTATTTAATTATGAAAGATATAATGATAAATAAACTGTACTTATGTTAAATGAGCGAAAAATTTGCAGTTTGGGGGTAAAAAATCAATATCTTAAAAATCAATTCAATAAGTAACAACAAAAGCCCCTGCTGGATTCGAACTCGGGATGTACGGATCACAAGGCCGACACTTTATCCACTCTGCTATGTAGTAAGTTACTCGTACATATTGCCGTCGATTAAATCGTTTTAATAATCGCTACCTTCATTATCCGCATGAATCATCAAAGTTTACATTTACATCATTCTTGAAACAAATTAAAAATTTATCGAAAACAGTAAGAAAAAAGTTACTAATTTATTGTTAATCAGTACATTAGATAAAAGAAATAGCCAAATCGTCTTATATGGGAATTTGAGTCTGACATAATCATGATTATTTCGTGCAGTCCGTGATTTTTCTTAGGTTGCTGAAAGTTTCGACCAATCGATAATAAGATTTCAGTCCTGCCAGTTTCTATACAGCTATGAATTGCAATCAATCTCCGCATTTGCATATTAATATTCTAAAATTCACATGTCAGAAAAGAGAGATGTGGTATTTGTACGGATATTGTGTGTGTCACATGGACACCTGAAATATATACACTTGCTTAATATTAGAATCAGCATGTATGTAAAGGAATTTTCTCTATTGGTGATTTATATTCGCTAGGGATGAAATATTTTTGACTGGACGTACGAAAAAACTAGAGAATGGTCGTTTTGCAAAATCTACATGTATTAGCCTTATTGACCTTTCACCTTGTTTTCTCTGGATGACTCCGACTTCGAGTAATGCTTAAGTTAACTATATATATTTACATTTTCAACTGTTTTTGTCTGTGATCCATTTTGAAGCATATAACCCAATAATTTCATAAAAAGCTGAGCGACACAAAATGAGCGTGTCTTATAACATAACCGAAACACGGTATTGGCTGTGCCCCGTAGTAATACATAGCATGTGCTTCATGTAAAAAATAGTGATTTTAAAATTTTGTTTTAAACTGTAGAAAATGGAAATAATATAAATATAAGTAATAAGAAATCATTCTTTGAGCATTATGAGGTGATATTTTTGGTCGGAGCGTGGTCAATTCTATCATAAAGCCCTTCGGGCTTTTTTGGATTTGACCACGCCCGACCAAAACTATCCCATCACAATACTAAAAGAATGATTCCTTATTCCTTAATTAAGGACAATGAGGGTTGCTGTCCTTGTTAGAGAACTGGGCGTGCTTAACCTTTATCTTCTTATATTTACATTTTTCAGTGTCTGCCTGTGATAACACTACTAATGTATCGATTTTGTACTATACAGTCCAATAAATTCAAATGACGTATAATTGGGGCGCCAGTGGGGTTTGCTTATTTACGTGTAATTTCACATATTTAATCGTACAATTGCTGAAAATTATATCAATATTTATAAAAATTAAGGAATCATTCTTTAAATATTATGAGGTGATAATTTCGGTCGGGGCGTGATCAAATCTATCATAAAGCCCTTCAGGCTGTATTGAATTTGATCACGCCCGACCAAGATTATCACCTCATAATACTCAAACAATGATTCCTTATTCCTTAAATCTTGTTAAACTCTCATATTAGTGTCCCTTGCATGCCTTATACATTAGATTATACTGATTTATTAAAAGCTGTTCTATTTATGGAACTACCAATTTTTTTAAAATTTCAGTTATATGAAAAAGTGTCTTTTCTGATATAATTTATTTTAACAAATAAAATACACAACATGACTATTCTAAAGTACCAATGTGATTTACATGGAATGATGTCTTTATGCATTGCTACTGTATGTTATTTTACTTGTTTAATCATGTGATGGGGAAATCATTTTTTTAAAACACATTTGTCTCAACCAATCGGATTACTTCTTGATCATTCAGATTCAACAAATACATATATATGCAAAAATAATGTATGAATTTTTTATAAACAAAATTCAATTATACATACCATTTGAATGATTTAAAGTGATGGGTAATTGTCATGTGAAAAAAAATATCTTCTTCAATTGATATTGTAAACAAGTTACGCAATCATTAATTTAGTAATCAGTTATACATTTTATTATGATCTGAAATTCTTGAATCGGGTAGTGTCCTATGCAATTGATAATGTAAACAAGTTACGCAACTATTTTTTTTTTCAAGATGAGGATGTTGACTCACCAGAGTCTTGCTAAGTTTGGTCTGATGCACATGACGGCCACCAACATCTGTGAGTGGTACCGGACAGTGGTGGTGGAAACCTTGGAGACACTGACAGAGGAAGCGGAAGGTCAAACCAAGGTCACGACCAACCTAACAGAACACGTGCACGGTTAGTCAAACGCCAGGATTAGAAATAACGTTTCGGAACGCAAAATGTCTCTTAAACATTTAGGACGGCAAAGTTTCTCCTTAATATCAAGATCATAACGGTTTTTAGCCGGGCTCTGCTAAAAGAAGAGTCCTGGCTGTAGACAGGCAAATCGCCAATGTTACTATAAATAGCACAACTTCAAAAGTAAACAAAAAACCGAACAGCGTCAAAGTAAAAGCTTCCGTTATACCAAATAGTTACACAAAGAGGCACGTTTTGTCAAAAGCGTTGTTGTTTTTTTTTTTGTTGTTTTGTTTTTTTCATTTTAAGAGAATTGTCTATGTTTTTTAGTTTTCTTATTAATTACGCGTTTTAAAAACAAGACTATGCATTTTGGACACATACAATGCGCATTAATTTCCACGAACTACTTTGCTGCACATTGAAGAAATGGGGAATGAATTTATAACGCTTGTTGCAAAATTCAAGGCAGACACTGTTGAAATTTGTTCTACTAGACAGACATATTTTTGTTTATAGCCGTTTACAAAATTTGGTTGCTCTCTGACGCTTTGCCGACATTAAAAGCATGAGAGAGAGAGAGAGAGAGAGAGAGAGAGAGAGAGAGAGAGAGAGAGATATTTTTAGTCTTTACTACACAATATGCATACAGCCACATCAAAAGAGCCCGGCTTTCAGTACTTCAGTACTTTGATTTTTTTGTGTACTTAATCACGAAAAGTTTCTCTTTTGCATGAAAAAAAAAATCGCACTTTTTTCTTGAAGGAAGGAGTCCTATTTTGTTTTTGATTTAATTTAAAAATCAAAAGTATATTTCAATAAACGTCCTTTAATTTGAGATGTTATTAGAAATTAAATTTTCATATTTTTCTAAAAGTTTTATTGTTGTATCACTTGGAAAAGAAATAATAAAGAAAATATTACTATATTAAATCAGAATTATATCAGATATTAACGAATTTTATTTTCAATTTTAAATAATATCACGGGATTTTTTATCTAATAAAAGTATTAAGGGTTTTTTAAATATGTTGATTAAATACGATTTTCAAACCAATTTTAATCTTGCTAGCTTTTGAAAGCTTTTAATTGTAAAAATTTGTGTTAAAAAAATCACTAAAATCTGCATAACTATTTTCTTTTGTATCAAATGTTTAATAATTTTTTTTTTGGTTCTACAGTATTTTTTTTTAACAACAACTGCTATATAATGCAAATTAACGGTATGATGTGACACAAAACGTTAAATTTATCTGATTCTCTTGTATATTTCACATAATACGATGATTTTTTTTACAGTTTTGAAATACCTACGAGAGGGTATGTGCTATCGTAAAGTTACGACAAATTTTACATGTAAAAATCTCATTAGATGTTTTGTGAAAATTAACAAAAACTAAGTTTTCACTTACGATAAAAATTAATCGTGTGATTTTTGGGGAAAAGGGCTACAGTTCTGTTCTGCAGTTTGATCTGACCTTAAGCTACGGAAATAAGATGGTCAGTTTCGATTGGATTTGCTTGATTCCATCTCTTGTTAATAGTTTATGTTAGACTGTTGAAAAATTCACAAATTTCTAAATTTCATAAGTATAAGAAGACTCTTTCCTTGACATTCAAGACTACAAAGTGTCTCTTGCAAAACTACAGAAAACGCGTTATGCAATGTGTGATTAAGTAGGAAAAGAATGGATTGGAATGTCGAGTACATGTTGACAGAGAGAAATGCTAGAAAGGCATGAAATTATCACGGGACCCTTACATAATGAAACTGATATTAAGTAGAGTGGTGTGTGGGGCGATGGCATAATTTGAGACGTCTAGAATAGACCTTGAACGCGTTGATGTATGGCCCATACTATGAGGGACGTTAAGTTTATAAAGTCTTTTTTATTAGGCGAATATGCCGCGATTTTAGAGACGTCGCGACAGAAAGAATATCATGGTCGATTCTGTGATGAATAAAAGTCGTTAATGACGATTACGGTGTCTTAGAAAAGTCCATTCATTTAGTCCATTCAACAAAACCGTAAAACCTCGGTGTGATCAATCAGTTTAATCGCTGTCCTTGCGAAGAATCGAAGATGTAAAAGCGTCTTGTCCCGATACTACCAGATGATTGAGTGTTCCTTACACGTCTGGATGCTTGGCGTTTAGACGTACGCGTTATGAATCTGAGTCTAGAAAAGAATCCGGGTTTTGAAAAAGGATGAACTGCATCTGATAAATTGTTGATTGTATACTTCTGTAGAATGAAGAGTATCTCATCATTGAACAACTAACTATGATATATCACTGATATTATGTAAAGGAAACTTTTTTTCTTTCTTTTGGGAGGATTATGATAATTATTTGCTTTGATTTCAGACCTCTCCAATCCTGACAATACCACCGACCACAAGTCTTGTATGCCTAGCAAATTTGTAGCAAACATAATCAAAGATACTAGCCCGTATCTTTACCCGTTTAAAATCGAATACAACCTCATCTGTGCTGGTATGATATTTATAAAGTTATAGATATAAAGTTTTCTTTATTTGTGGTATCATTACATTCGTGATAAATACCAAATTAAAAAGTTTTATGTGTGAAAGAAAAACAGTAAGCAATAACGTAATATCATATTCTAAATTAATTAAAAGTTTCTCTTAGTGTGTCAAAGTATAATTTTAGGGATTTAGTTCTTTTCCTTCTTTAGTTATTCTTTATTTGACCCATTAGAAGTATGAAAATCAATCGCACATATTCCTATTTTACAGGAATCTTGTACGTGATGTGGCGCCACCTTGCGTACAACAGTGAAGTTAAACGACTGCCTCTTTCACGCTCGGAGAGTAATGGCGACAAACGTAGGCGCCGCCTAACAGTCGACTGTTCCAGCTCCAGCAAAGGCCTGTTTCTGGGAATCCTGCTATTTGTGACGGTGGTGATTTCTCTGAAATCGTTTTACAGCCTTATCAAAGTCAACCCGAACAGCCTGACGGTCTTGTTCGTTTCCCACTGCACGGAGATTGTGCTATACACGATGGCTCTTATCAGCACAGTGGTGGCAGCAGTTCGAATGAAAGATTTGAAATATGATTCGAAAGAACGAGCGAAACTTGAGGAGAACCTGATCGGCATATCGCAGCTTGGGCTTTTCATGTATGGAGTCTTTAGTTTGGTAGCTGGAAGTATTGAGAGTAATACAGCACGCGGGGCATTCACCATTGTAACAAGTTGTCTGATGATGACGCAAGCAGCTTTGCAGACGATATTTCTTTTCGCAGCAATGCGCATGTCAGCCCGGAAGGAACAATCTACTAAACCTGGACGAGAATTTGTAACATTTTTGCTTCTCTGTAACTTTTGTATGTGGGTTGTGAATACGTTCGAGACAATTCGGCCGGAACACAATTCTGTCCAAATCAGTATCTACGGTGAGGACGCCTGGGCCATCTTTGTCCACATCTCCGTCCCCCTGGCCATATTCTACAGGTTTCACTCGACCGTGTGTTTGTCTCATATCTGGAAGTATGCATGGAAGGCAAAGGGGGGAACTCAGATAGAAAACTCCTAGTTTTATTGGAACATTGGATATTCAGATAAACTCACCGGAGGCCAAGTTCAAATATCATTCTTACACAATACCAATAGTCAAATTTTGTCCCACCTTTAGGACACTCTGATAAAGCAGTCAAGCAATTGTTGGTGCTTTATTTCTTTCTCTTTTTAGCTCACCTGAGCTAAAAGCTCAAGTGAGCTATTCTGATCACATTTTGTCTGTCGTCCGGCTGTCCGTCCGTCTGTCTGCCCGTCCATCCGTCCGTCCGTCTGTCTGTCCGTCTGTCTGTCCGTCTGTAAACTTTTAACATTTTCAACATCTTCTCAAGAACCACTGAGCCAATTTCAACCAAACTTGGCACATAGCATCCTTAGCCTAAGGGGATTCAAAGCTGTGAAAATTAAGGACCAAGCCCTCTTACAAGAGGAGATAATAAAAAATTAATGAAAATTTTCGAGAAATTTTCAAAAATCTTCTTCTCAAAAACCGTTTAACCAGGAAAGCTGAAACTTACGTGGAAGCATCCTCAGGTAGTGTAAATTCAAAGTTGTAAAAATCATGACCCCCGGGGGTAGGGTGAGGCCACAATGGGGTGGGGGTCGACTTTTTACATAGGAATATATAGAAAAAAATCTTTAAAAATCATCTACTCAAAAACCGTTAGGCCAGGAGAGCTGAAACTTATGTGGAAGCATCCTCTGGTAGTGTAGATTCAAAGTTGTGAAAATCATGATCGCCGGGGGTAGGGTGGTGTCACAATGGGGGGATCAACATTTTACTTAGTAATATATAAAAAAAAATCTTTATAAATCTATTTCTCAAGAACCATTTTGCCAGAAAAGCTGAAACTTATGTGGAAGCAATCTCAGATAGTGTAGATTCAAAGTTGTGAAAATCATGACTCCTGAGGGTAGGATGGGGCCACATTTGGGGTTTGTCTTTTTACATAGGAATATATAGAGTATAAATCTTTATAAATCTTCTTCTCAGAAACCGTTAGGCCAGGAAAGCAGAAACTTACGTGGAAGCATTCTCATGTAATGTAGATTCAAAGTTGTGAAAATAATGACCTCCGGGGGTAGGGTGGGGCCATAATGGGGGGTCAAATTTATACATAGGATTATATAGAGTAAATCTTTAAAAATCTTCTTCTTTGAAACTAATTAGCCAGGAGAGCTGAAACTTGTGTGGAAGCATTCTCAGGTAGTGTATATTTAAAGTTGTGAAAATCATTACCCCTTGGGGTAGAGTGGGGCCGCAATTGGGGATCGAATTTCTACATAAGAATATATAGAGTAAATCTTTAAAAATCGTCTTCTCAGAAACCGTTAGGCCAGGAGATGATTCCTGGACGATTGAGTCTCACAAGGGGTTCAGAGTTTGATGTAGGTTTATATCCCATTTATAAACAATTGTTTATGATCTTTTTGAGAGCTGCAATGCGCAACATGTGATATTACTATAAAAGCATCCTGTTAGAAAAGGGACTAATGATAATAAACATACGAATATCCTGTGGGGAAAAAAAGATTTTTATTTATACAGGATCTACATGTACTATACTTCATTGTCCAGATAGTTTGTATTATGACTCCATTAAGCTGATTTTATCATACCTATTGTTCCTCAGGTGAGCGATGTGGCCCATGGGCCTCTTGTTTTGTATATATTGCATGTTGCTACATTTAATGTACGTACAAGAAATTATGGAGACGTTCATTTTTATTTAAGATGTGTTTTGTTCAGATATATAATATTTAAATACATTGAAGAAAGATTGAACAGAAGGTGATATGCCTATATAATTATATTCTCCCCTATAGTCAAAGTACAATAAACATTGCTTTTAATACAAAATACATATATTGCCATACACTTTCAATTTTTGAATTTTTTTAACTAGATATGGTTTTAAAATATTTGTCTCTATTAACATAAGGACCATTGATTACGCGTATATTATATAACAGGTATTTTAAGTATGTAAAATAAAATACAATGACACAAAGGCCCAGGAATGTTAATAATTTGGCTTTTGCAACAGTGGGACGAATTTGGAAATACTGTATATTTGTTATGTGTTTTGATTGCCTGTCGAGAATGTGTATCATATACTAGTATACTGTGTACCAAAAGATACTCATTTTTTGACATTAAAATCTTTCGTAAATGTGGGTCGGTGCAAATAGTATTCTTGTATTGCTGAATACACGTAAAAAAAACTTTTCTCGTCACCAGCCTCTGAGAATTGAAACAAAAGAAATGATCAAAAGATTGGAAAAATAATCGAAGTGAGGGGAAAAAAGACTTTATACTTAAATTCTCCTTTTTATGCTTTTACCCAATCCTATTAAATTGACATGACTTGCAAAGAAGGTTTGATGCAATTATCCCACTGCTATAAATTTTGTGTAAAATGATCAATACTTGTAATTCCAAACACCATTTCAGTTAATACAGAGAAGGACAAAGACAGACCAGGATCTAGCCATTATTCGTGTCTAGGGAAAGGTCTTATCTTGTCAATACGCCAAGTTTCTTTATAATAAAGAGGACTGTTGTTTATGTAGAGAGTCAGCGCTGTGGAGAGTTGTATAAAAAAATGATAATTATTACTTTGGCTCCACAATGAATTCGGCTGTAATCTTTTTATATGTGAACCTAATTCAAACCAAAGACGTACATGTAAGAAATTAATTTGATAACGCTCTTCATGAAGTGTACCAGTATGAGTTAGTTGGAGAGACTTGGATAAAAATTCTTCGGATTTTTTCCATAAATCTTAGGCCTTACTTGAAGTTTAGAACTGTTAGTGGTCCCTTAGAGACAAAAACATACTAGCGACAGCGAACCAAATCCATTTTTCCCCAAGTATTAAATATCGTGGGAAAATTTGTAGGAATTGACATTTTCAGGTTGATTATCATCGGGGGACTTAATGAGGAGTTGTACATTTTCTGATAACGTAGGAAGCACACACACCCAGAGACATAAAGGACAAAATCTACAATAATTATGGTTATTTGTAAAACTATACATGTTTGTTAAAAACTTATGATAAACGATGACAAATGACAAATTCTTTATTCTCTTAATTAACTGCATAAATTACATTGTTGAGAAGAATCAATGAATAATAATACATAATTATAATACATTGCATGGATTGAAGAGTGACAATGAAAAAAAAGAAAATAGGAAAAGAAAAAAAGTATGATTGGCAGTTAACCTAGAGAGCTAACTTTCTCAATTATAACTTTAATAAATTTCCACAGTTTAATCAACAATTTTTTATTAGTAGTATTAAATAGTTGTTGAAATTTGAAAACATTTGGTTGTGTGTAAAAATATGAAGGTATGTATAAAACTCTCTTATCTTTAATTGATATATGTGCAATGGAATAAATAATGAAATTCATCTCCTATCTCATTACAGTAACATATGGAACATACACGGTTTTCACGAGGTATATCATACCATCTACCTCATTCTATAGGTAATTTAGCATTACCTGTTCTAAAAGTACCAAAAAAATTCTGATATTTATAAAGGCAGAACCAGTAAGTATTTTTCCAAGGATAACGTGGTTTTAAAATTTTCTATAGTTAACACCTTTTGATGAATTATACATTTCACTATTCCATGACTGCTTGAATTGGTCCAGAAGTATATGAAAAACAGATTTCTTAAGCCATTGGATATTTACATTTTGTTGGTAAAAAAATAAAAGACCACAATCATTCAATATTATAACAATAAATTTAAACCAGGGTCTGTTCATTTTACCCATTACATATTGTAATTTTGACAAAACTTTATTATTTTGTGAAAAAACAAGTTTGCTCCAAAATGTAATCAAACTTTAACATTAATTATTAATGGATATCGTCCGAATTCCCCATAAACCATACAGTTTGGTGTTGAAGACTTTAGGTTTAAGATATGTTTACATAATAATTATTAGTAAGTAATTAGCAGCTGATAAGATTACAACGTCAGAAATATAATTATCCGTCAGCTAGAATTCTACTAATACGGGTATGTTGTTGATATTTGACAGGAAGTGCAGCAGATGACAGACAACCCGGGCTATGTAATTAAAATTGAATTTATTAAGAAACATTATATTGTAAATAGATATTTTACTTCAAACAGAGATTTGTTTATAACTATAATGTGATTAGAAATATTTTGCGGGGGAGGCGCGTGTGTATTACCTCCATGGAAAGGAAGGATTAATGAGAAAAACCGATAACTGTTAAGTACATGTATTACTAATCAAAACATTTACAAAAATAGTTTAATTCCATTGGATCCATCTCGCATATCCCGAGAAACTTCATTAAATAAAATATGATTATATTTATTTGTGCAAGTAGTCATCAGGTTATTAGAAGGAGAGGGAGTGGGTGTGTGTGTGTAATTTTTAAACCTATCAAATCTTCACAGTTAAATATTTTGATACATTCCATATTTTTGTTTAATAATTATTAGTATAATTTAAGTACTAACGTTAAAGATATCAATAAAAATGGAAATCACTCAGAATGTCTGGGGTTAAAAATATTCGGCTTTATATCCCTCGCTACTTCAACAGACATACAAACATGGCGGATCTTTTCTTTCCCGTAAATATAGCCACGGTGTCTGACAATTGTTTTTTCTGAACGCAAGTACTTGTAGAAGTATGTAAGGTACATAAAAAAGTATATAAAATATAAATAACAGTATATGTATAAGATAATAAAAGTACATATAGAACTTAGCGATTTTATATGTAAAGGTTTATGAAAGTATATGATTATGTAAAGTAATAAAAGTATAAGTAAAAGTTAATAAAAGTACATGCAGTTCTAAGTTAGTGAAAGTAATGTTTAAACATTGATTCTGAGCTATTTTTGTTCGAACATGGCAATGACTGACAAAAGAAAGACAACTCAAAAGATAATTAAAATGCCTTAAAACGTGCATTTAGACGAACCTCCTACTGCCTTAGTTATTTGGCCTTTATGCTTATTAAAAAAGTGTATGAAAGCTTAAAAGCTTATAAAGCTATTCTTAGCATGCTAATAACACATATCATATTCGCTATCGGATGCTTCTGAACCGCTCAACGTGATAAAGCTTTTCAAAGACGGAAAAATATTCTAAGATGATCGTGGTACTTTGGAAGATTTTACTAGATAAACTGATGAGGGTAGGGATAGTGAATGCATTTGTCCCTGTTGTTGTGGTCATCTTATTAATACTTGCGATATATACTGAACTTCGTAATTGTGAAATTTTTAGACGCGATTGTAATTTTTCAATCATTTATGTATCATTGTACGCTTTTTCATACGTAAGAATGAACTTCCTCAAGCCTTGAACGTTGTATGTGCACTTTTATGTAAATGAATACAAGTATATAAAGAAACTGTTCATTTTAATGAAAAAAGTATAAGATAGTTTGGGGACATTTAAAAAAAAAAAACACAGGGTATATAACATAAATAAGGAACTATGTTTTGTGGCCCGAGGGATTTTTATTTTTTTTTTAATTCTAAAAACTTAGTTTGGCATGTATTGCAAATTCTTCGTAAAATTAAGAAACAAATTAACTCCACTTTTTGCTTTGAGTTAACTTCTTTCATGTCATATCTGAAATATCACATCATTGACGCTGCTTTTGATTCTGTTTTCTGAATAAATATGTTTCTTGAAAGTACCTGTATGTTGTAAAGTAAGTAAAACATTAAAACTGTTAAATAATTTTTAGTCTATAATACCAACAAACACCATTTTATCAGTGCAAAAAGGTCACCAAATTAATAAGGTAGTGGACCTCTTGGAACTTGGAACTCTTTCTTTGTAATTATTCATTTATTTCAACTAGAATGATTTTGTATTTGGTGCAACGATTCATTCCCATAAAAAAAAATAATATTGGAACAGCGATTTATCTGTAATTTGACTTTCAGTGCAGAGAGGTCAAATTAACGCACCGTAGTGCCTAAAGAAATATATTGACCCCCTATTTTTGTTTTGATATCTATAGCTCTAGATCTGCCAACTGTAGAAAGTTTGTAGCGTCACACTGTTTAAATTACCTCCAATCCAGAATAAATCTTGAAACGTTAAGTTTAAAATTTATATTAACTTTGATCAACGCCATTTACTAGAAATTAACATCGAACTGGTAATGTCTTTAAAATCGTTCTTTAAAAGGCTACCATTTCTCGATTTCTTGTGTAAATTCTCGTGCATTTCTCATTAAAAAAATATTTCCCTGTTATAATTCAACCTTCAAACAAGGTATATTATATTTGTATAACTTGCCAACTTGGTACGTGTATGAACACAATTATAGTTGATTTTGCTAGCCAAGTGTTCGATTCGTTTATTTTTATCTTCCAAAAGAATGTCACATTCCCTTGACTAGCGAAAAGGTCGACATACATGTACATATCAATTACATGTACATATCATTCCAGTAAGTAGTGGGGTTTTGTGTGAGTAACATTGAACAGTTCATTGATTTCGTCTCAACCCCTTGGCGGAAATTACATGTACCTACTTGTGTTGATATCCTCAGCGCCGCTTTGATATTGATCATGCGGTGCAACGACTTTACATGTAGCGGCATTTTTTAATTGAAACTTATCGGAAATCAATTTATTTTTTACGTAAAATATATAGAAACACAGCATGTCATATCAAATCAAAATTTCTTCTGCCTTCTCCATTGATCTAGTATAGTATTGAAATTGACCCTTGGAGGGCGCGGTCCCTGAATACACGTACAATGTAGATAAGTAAGTACACCTGAGTCATAAGTAATTAGGGTTCCTGGTTTAGTAGGATTTTCCGATATTTGAAAAAGTTAGTATGAGGTAAACCAGTAAGTTTCCCCTATTAGATATAATCGATGTTCGATATCATTCCGTCAATAAAAATACATAGGTACGTAGGAGCTGAGCGTGACAGAGAGGAGTGTGTATATCATAGCAATGTCAAAACAAAACCCCGAGCGTCATCAAATGATTCCTTATTATAGAAATAAGAAGTCACACAACCCGGGGTTTAAATCATGCAATTCTCGAGTCATTTTAAAAAATAAATAAAAAAACAGAGCTGTGAAAGGGTATTTAAATCACGCTCCGTCATAAAGTATACATTTATCTATCTACTTTCAAGGGTGCCTGAACTCCTCGCCCATATATTGATTTGTACCCTCGGCCAGTCTCGTCTCAGAAAGGTTTCCCAATAGAACATCTCGGATTTTGGATTTATATCGCCGCGCACCTGCTTTTCCAATAGAAACATTTAGGATTTTTTATAATACATTCGCGCTCCTGTTTCTATAACAATGGGCTGCTGTAACGATTCCTCCGTGCTGTCCAAGGTAGCCACCGTGGTGATCGTGGTATCGTTCGCCTGCTGTACCGTGGCCATCTTCACCCCCTACTGGTCCAACCTGGAGTCTAACGGGACCGTGAATTACACCGGGATCATCTTAACCTGTACCAATGACATCACCAACTGTTTCAGCCTGGACAATGTTCTGTCCGTGTACCAGGGCACGGGTAGGTGATTCTAACTCTCAACCACAAGTTGCTTTTGACATATTGTTGTCTAAATGGAACGTGTGAAGAGATGAGTATGTAATTTTAAGAGTCAGTTATTCAAAAAATATTTTATTATAGAATTGGCCAAAAATATTTTTTTTTTCTAGTTTATTGTTTAAAAAATGGGGTTAAAGTACAACTAGAATCTGACAATCCACGGAATTCTTAATTATCTAAAAAAGTTAACACAACACCAATTTTCTTAATATTTTAGGAATCTTTCAAGTGTACTTGGTAGAGTTCTTAAATGAAACTGAAATAAAATATGTTTGTTTCATAAAGAACAAAAAAAAAATCTGATCGATCAATGGCATACACACGAATGGACACGACCAAATTCATATCTAAAATTTGTGATTCGAAGATGTCGTGTCTGTCTTTCAATTACAAAATCATATCTCAAAGGTATGAACTAGGAATTCCCCCTCTCTCAAGATGTCTCAGAAAATTAAGTTACTAGAATTCTTTTAACTGTAGGGGTTAAAGTGCTCTTGAATTAATTCTGGCTGTCGTTGAATTCTTCTTTTAAACTTTAGCTAAGCGAACTTTTCTCGACGATGGTACTCGAGAATAACGAGACAGACAAACACAGAGAAATGTTCCCCAAACTTTAACGTTTAACTGTAAGTGCGGAGGGTTAACGTTGGGTACCATTTGTAAACCTAAAATTAAAAAAAATCATGTCTTGTTTCATAATGATGTGTGCCAATACAGCTTTATGGAAGCGGTGTGGAGGGAATTTTCTTTACTATAGCTTTCAGTACATTTAATAATTGATTTATTTTTTAAAAACCTACCCAATCTTGAAATTGTAAGTCGGCAACTGCAAACAGATTTTTTCAAGCTTGGCATTAATTTAATACATATTCAAAACGCCATTTTTTTCACCGTCTCTTTAAAAAAGAAAAATAGGTTAAATGCAATGGTGCCAAAACTATCCAAAGAAAAAGCGTTTGTTCGTTTACAAGAAATATATATCAATATTTTTTTCCTTAAAAGTTGCGTTATTCTTTGTGGATATGAAATTCCCTGATTTAGCGATTTATTCATGCAGATAGAAGATGTAAAGATTTATACCATGGTGTGTAAGTGCGCCATTAGAGTTAATTTCTGACACTATCTATAGTACAATTCAAGCTGCGTAGATTATCTCAGACTGTTTATGGTCGCAGGCCAAAATGCAAAAGGACACGAACGATTTTTGAACCTTAAACCCTAGTGCATGTTAGAGGAAGACTTAAAATACCTTTCTTGTTACAGGTTACACCATTAAACAAATTTTTGATTTGTAACATGTTACAATTAAATACAATGCCAATTGTATTTACCTTACTTATTACATATTACTATTTTTTGTACCTTTTTATTACAATGTACACTTAATTTTTACGTATTACAATGCACAATAGATGTGTCTTTCTTGTAACGTTTTACAATGTACAATAGATGTGTCTTTCTTGTAACGTTTTACAATGTACAATAGATGTGTCTTTCTTGTAACGTTTTAAAATGTACAATTTGTGTACCTATTTTATTAAGGTTACAATTGTCGCACCTTTCTTATAACAGATTCCAATTGTTATACCTTTCACATTACACTTATTGTACCCTCCTTGTTTCGAAATACGATTGATGAACCTAAACTATTAAAATTGTTGTACCTTTTCACATTACACATTACATTTATTGTACCCTCCTTGTTTCGAAATACGATTGATGAACCTAAACTATTAAAATTGTTGTACCTTTTCACATTACACATTACATTTATTGTACCATCCTTGTTACGAAATACGATTGCTGTACCTTAACTATTAAAATTGTTGTACCTTTTCACATTACACATTACATTTATTGTACCATCCTTGTTACGAAATACGATTGCTGTACCTTAACAATTAAAATTGTTGTACCTTTTCACATTACACATTACATTTATTGTACCCTCCTTGTTACGAAATACGATTGCTGTACCTTAAATATTAAGGCTGTTGTACCTTTTTGATTACAGATTATTACGACGACTTCTTGGCCACATTGTCCCTCCAGTTGGTCGGCTGGGTCAGTGTTCTGGTTGGCATGGTGATCATGATTGTTTTCTCTAGCTGTGTCCCGAACAAGATTCTAGGTTGGGTGGCTATCATATTCATGCTACTTGGAGGTAAATATAATCATTGAGAAAGCTAATCCCTTTATTTTATCGATTTTTTCAAAGGATCATTAAAGTTTTTATTAAAAACCCCTTCATAGCACCGTTCGACATTCTGATGCGCGTATAGAACTATTTACTGTGAAAGTTTATTTTGTCACTGATGCGATAAATCTGTGATCGAAATAATGCAGTCCGCTTCAGTGATGTGTATATATCTTCAAATAGTATATTTGATTTAAAGTATTTTGGTAGCACGGCCAACGACCTAATCTTAAAAAAGACTTTTAATTTCAAGATATAAAATTGTGTATATTGAGCTGTTTTGATGCACTTATCGATATTAACGATTGATGGACGATAGACCTTTCTTCCGTAGGTTCTAGTATCACTCCTATTCTTTTCTATTTAGCTATAGGTCTGTGTATAACTCCTACATGCGCGGATCTAGAGGGGGGGGGGGTCCCGACCCCCCCTGGAAAATGAAAATTTATTAAATTTACATAGTAAAATTAACGAAAATATGCCTCGGACCCCCCTGGCAAACACAATTATCCTTCGGACCCCCCCTGGAAAATTTTTCTGGATCCGCGCATGTCCTATATATATCTTTCTTATGTGGAAATGTTTATCAGTCTGATTCTTCATCTTTCCTCTGAAGGTCTGTGTAATACTCCTATACTTTTGTTCTTAAGGCCTGTGTATCACTCCTATACTTTTATTTTTTAGGCCTGTGTGTCACTGCTATATTTTTGTTCTGTAGGACTGTGTAATATTCCTAAACGTTTGTTCTGTAGGCCTGTGTATCACTCCTATAACGATTTCTATTCCTCTTGTAGGCCTGTGTATCACTCCTATAATGATTTCTTTTCTTCGTGCACACTCGTTTATCACCCCTATAATGATTTTTATTCCTCCTATAGGCCTGTATATCAATCCCTAAATGATTTCTATTTATCCTGTAGGCCTGTGTATCACTCCTATAATGATTCTATTCCTTCTGTAAGTCTGTGTATCACTCCTATAATGATTTCTATTCCGCCTGTAGTGTTTTGTATCACTCCTAGTATGATTTCTATTCCTCCTGTAGGACTGTATATTACTCCTATTATGATTTCTATTCCTCCTGTAGGACTGTATATTACTCCTATAATGATTTCCTTTCCTCCTGTAGGACTGTTTATTACTCCTATAATGATTTCTATTCCTCCTGTAGGACTGTATATTACTCCTATAATGATTTCTTTTCCTCCTGTAGGTCTTTGTATCACGGTGAGCCTGATCCTGTACGGAGCCTCCCTAACCGACCTCTACAACTCCCTCCTCAACTGGTCCTTCGGGCTGGACGTGGCCGGGGCTGCCCTCGCGCTCACTGCCGCGGTCCTGATGATCGTCAACAGCTGCATCATACCCTGATTACACCCAATGGGAATACGCTCACGATCACCGGGGCCAAGGGGAGGTAACCCAAACCCAGCCTATCTTGATTGCGCGCCGTTATTCAGTGGTGTGTTTCATTGTTATAGTTCATCCGATAACGCCCATTACCACAGAAGGATGAAATTCACAGGACATTCAAAGCTAGGAATCGATTCGTTTCTACCTTCAGATGGAGATTTCATGTATTTTATTTGATCATCTAGAGCAGTACATGCCACGGTGCCATGTGAATGGTGGTCCTATTAACTATGTGAAGGACCTAAACTTGTTTTTTGTTTAAATTTGGGTTCAACTTCTATGCATTTTATATAACATATACATGTATTTGACAATTTTATTGTTGTTCAATTTATGGATTGTATAAATACCTCATTTTATAGAATTTTAAAAATTATTTATGTTTACTTACTAATCTTTTGTTAGTTAACCTTTATAATATGTTTTACATTAAATGAATATTTGATTAATGAATGACATAGTTAACTCTTTAATTCAAATAAAAATTGACACAACCCCCCCCCCCCTCCCAAAAAAAAAAACCAACTGAACTCTGACCAGTACGGAATCTATCTGCTAAATGATACTTAATTGCTATTTGGCTGCGTAGAAAAATCTATCAAACAATGTACAGTTACTTAAGCATTGAAAGCTTATTTTTTAGATGTCGTCAGTACTGTAACACACCAAGCGGTGCAGACAAATTGAATACCGCGCGTTAGTATGAAACATACATGGAACAACCATATTAACATGTTACTAAGTTCGCTTCCGCAACTCAAAATATTATAGTGCCAGAAACTTTGTATAGAAAATTCTTGTTTATTAAGGAGTAATTGAAAAATGACAATAAATTAACAAACTCTCAACCATCTCAAAAATCCATAAAACGAAATACAAATTCAAAGCTGAGCAACACGGACCGAGGTAGGATCAGTTGCCTAGGAGGAGTGAGCATCCTCTGCTGACCGGTCACACCCGCCGTGTGCTCTTTGTCGTAATCGGAAAAAACCCGGAAAAGTCCGTATACAATTAGGTGATTAATTATGGTCTAACAATTAGTATGAAAAACGTCAGTCAGCATGCGATCCAGTGGAAGATTGTATTTGCTGACAAGGTCGTTGTATCGACCATAGAACTTACGAAAAGATGACTTCAAACGAGACTGTTGATAGTCCTGTTTTATCAACTTGTCTGTCAGTAGCTTGCCTCGCTTTAGAATCTGGCCATACGAAGAGCATGCCCTTGCGTATCGAATTAACTGAGAGACAAAAACACGATATGCAGGTGATGAAGGTATATTGCTACTTAAGTAAGGAAAGTTGACTATAGAAAAATTTAAGTCATCATGTTTATCATAAAGTTTTGTTAGGTTACCATCAATGTCCATTTCCAGTAAAATATCCAAATATAAAACAGATGACGCAGACTCTGTGGTATCTTTTATTTCAAGTTCACTCGGATATCTCGAGTCGACGTAAGTATGGAAATAACAATTGATAATACGTCGTCGATATACCTGAATGTTGAATTGACGGCCACAGCGAGTGATTTATTTTTTTCACGTACAAGTTTTTGAATAAATTCTGCTTCATAAGAATACAAAAATAGGTCTGCTAACAATGGGGCGCAATAAGTACCCATGGGAATTCCAACAGATTGTAGGAAGACCAGATGAGTGGTCTCCAAAAACTACGTATAGATGTTGTCTATCAGAAACTTAAGCATCTTTTCAATGTCAACTTCAGAGTACTATATAATTTAATGATTATTTTTCAAAAGTACATATCAATTAAATTGGTTATGCAAGATTGAAAGTTTCATTTAATCTTACAAAAATAAATATACTCAAAACATGTGAAGACGTTTTTAAAATATGTGTGCTCATGGCGCATGAATTAACAAAGTGATTTCATTTAAGCGTTCAAGGCTTATATTTATATTCATACACAGGAAAAATGTCCATAGTTGTAAAACATGTATTAACCACACGTTTTTCACATATTTGATACGTGTAAAACACATGTGGACATTTTTTCTGTATACTGATGTATATTTGTATGAAGTATATGTGTATTGTCGCTGTAAAGTCATTATATACACTCTCAGTCAGGGATATGATGAAACATACCTGGTATATGGAATAGCCATATTAACATGTTATTTAGTTCGCTTCCGCGACTAAAAATATAGTGCCAGAAACTTTGTAGAGAAAAATCTTGTTTATTAAGGAGTATATTTAATTTGATGATTATTTTTCAAAAGTACATATCAAATTGGTTATGAAATGTTTCATAACCAATTTGAAATGTTTGAAAACTTTTCATTCTGGCTTTTGTCTCATTACCAATACCCATTCTTTTGACATTAAAGAGAAATCTGATTCATTGTATAATACTTTTATTTAACATACCAACCATGGAACATCTGTACTTTCTGTCTGACACAAACAAATGCAGTGACCTAGATACATGCAATAAATAAGTGTTGAAAGACCAATCTTCTGCCATTCCAATAGCAGCTGTGTTACTGCCAGATGTCAGATGGAAAAGTATTCCTAATAGGGTTTGGGTCAAGGCCACACTGAGGTCATGAGGACAAGGTCAGTGTCTTCAGTCTATGATGGACGAGCTCTTTTTGGGCCTTGGTATGTGGTACTGTTTCTTTGGACGTCTGAAAACCAAGAAAATGTGTACATGTAACATACGTGATTTCTTCAATACTGGAAACAAACAATGTGATCTTCTATAATGAAGTATTCATATTTATTATACTGTCTATCATGTTAAATACTGAAATCTGATTGGTTTAGATGCAGTTGACAATTCGTTCTCATACCCTCGGTGTTAGCAACACACTTGGCAACGGGCTGATAGAGCGAATTGTTACATGCGCGTATATACATGTAATGCGCGTACGGTTGACAATGGTTTTCTTGGGATGTCAATTTCAACTGGTACCCTCCCAAGCAGGCACTATTTATATAAGAGTAATTTAATTGGAATGCCAAAATCTGAGTTTAACCTGTAACATTCTTGATGAAAACTTATAAGTCCAGATCAACCTTGACTATTTCAAGTTTATGGCAACAAATACTAGGTAATTGAATGCAAACAAGTACCTTTTTATCTGTTTATCCCCATCATCAAACTCTATGGGTAAAAATTCGATTTTCTGTCCACTCATGAAGAGTGTAGACTCAATTTTATGAAGATGCTGCATCTATAAAAAAGTGATTTTTGGGTCTTAACAACTTGAACCATTACTTTGACTTAATAACACAATAGTTTATAGCTACAACTCAGGACTGTCATATTCTATGATTACAATTACTGAATCTTTTGCCATTATATGTTCCATGTATGAACACATCGAGACATAGTGTTGTTGGTCTAAATGTCATTCTGTCACTTTGTCTGAACTAGGTCATTAAAGGTTCAAGGTCATAGCTACATGTAATAGTCCAAGGTCAGATTCACTCACCTGAAATCATGACTGTTTTAATTTGACTGGAGAATTTAGAAGGGTTTACATAATGAAAAAAGTTGTAGTTCATTATATCAAAAAAAAACAAAAACATATATAAATAGCATATTTTCCTTTAATATTGAAATTAAATAGCCAACCTGTTTTCTGGTATAGGCCAACAAAAGTTCTAGATTCCGAGGGTCACAGTCCCTGCCATCAAAAACATTCAACCACAGCGCATGAGCCATTGCTTTATCATCATTGACCAACAAAGCCTGAAATTTTAGTGATAAAGCAATTTGTTTGTATCTTACAACTTTATTCAGAATGACTGTATGTGTATTTTTTTAACACTGTATAATTAATGTATAACGTAGATGTATGTCAATCATCAATGACAAAATTTCATCTAAAAAAATCATTACTGACCAAGTATAAAATGATTTTGTTTTCAAGTAAAAGCCTGTAAAAGCCAATATAAATCAATAAATATTAGACATTTGCTGACCACATAATAAACATGTGATCAACTGAAATCACCAACAAGACAATGATGAAACTAACAGAGTTATACAGTTAAAAACAAAACGCCAACAGAACCACTTCCACAGACTCCTGTTTTCTATTGATGTCCAAACTCTCATTCTCACTTACCTCATCATAAGCAACAATTGCAGAGTTGAAATGATTGTTCAGGTAATACAGGCCGTCTGTCTTCTGTGACATCTGGGCCTACACAAAAGTTAAAATAATGATTATGATATATATTTAAGATTTCAAAGAATCTCTGATATTTTGAAAGGAAGTTGCATGGGTGTTTTTTGAAACATCAAAACTTGTGATTTTTCCTACTTAATACAACAGGAGGCCAAAGGACCACATCCCTCACCTATGCAGCAGTGTCTTGAAACTAAAGTATTTTGCCATATAGTTTTACTTAAATATTAATCATAATTCAATGGCATGTGTATGTACTCATCCTTTCCAGTTAATCAACTGAATTGATGAAGGTTAAGGGTTTTGTTTACATACCCCTGCAATTTTAAGTCGAGGTTCAAGGTCCCTCCACATGGCGTCTACAAAAGCCATCCCAGCGACTAGTCCGTCGTTTTCTTCCTGTCGCAGCCGATGTAACATCATCCTACAGATAGAAACAAAAATCTATCCATTTCAGTAAGCCCAGGGCATCTTGTAATGTGGTTATGAGGGTAACAACAGGCCCTGGGTCTGATTGGTCACCTAAGTGCACAAACATAGACTTGTCAGGGAGATTGCATTTAAGCCTCATTCTGGAACATTCTGTGCAGAAATGAATCATACGAAATATAAAAACAACTCCCATGCAATTACTATGACATGAAAATTGAAGTGTGTGTGATAGAGAGAAAAAGGAAAAATATAAAATACTTGAAGTATTAAAACCGGTTAACATGACAATTTATTCTTTTACATGTATTCTGTTAACAGTTTACAGATTATTACTACAGTTGTATCTTACCATGTGTGAAGCTCCAGTAATTTGTAGAAAGAATAAAATGTGTCGTCCAGATTACAAACTGAAAGAGAGTAATGAGGAATAAGTGGTTTATGTAATGACACCCTCTAATTTCTCACAGAATAATTTCAGAAAACATTATTTTTCAAGTGAGTTATCTGATTCTTACTGTCTAGGAGTTCCTCATAGGAGACATATTCTGAGATGGACAGGATTAAAATTGATCCTGCAGCTTGTAATTGCTACAAAGACAAATCATTACCTGATTAAAATTGACAATCCAATAATTCTGTGCAATCGAGAAAAAATATGCCCACCTTTTTACATTTGTACTTGATAAAAATCAAAGTTTCCTTTTTTTCTAATAATTTTCCAAGAAAAACTACTAAAAGATCCTCTGTATAATCTTTTAAACTGGGCATAGCAAAAAGGCAGACAAAGCCCGCCTCATTAGACACCGCTTAATGGTAACATGTATCTATAATAAAATCAGACAGTGAAAAATGAAAATTAAATCAGGGGTACTAAGGGCTACAATAATTTATTTCAGGTCATGGCCGCCGCCATAATGGCCGCCATTTTGTTCAACAAAGTTAACTTTTCAATTAAATGACTGGCGCTATTCGATTAACATTGCCTCTAAAGTCTAAACTCTATTTCAAACTTTCTAATATTTCAATCGCTTAAAAAATTTAAATAAAATTAATCAAAATGCTAACAATTTATGTTACAAAAGTGCTTTGATCAGGATATATTGAAAAGAAAGAAAAAAATCTCGGAATTTCTCCCCTTTAGCTTGGATATTTCTGAAGACAAACTTAACGTATGAAATATGACATCATAGGGTGAGCACGCAATGTCAAGTATGATTTATTAAGGTAGGCACGCAGATCCAACTTTGTACATTTCACATGAAATTGTTCTCTCTTTCACAAAATCAAGCTGTACCGTCTCTATTTAAACAAAAAATCTGCGGTCACGCCGTAAAACATAATAAGAAGGATACAATTGTACATCACCAAGACAAGGGTTGAACATGTACTGGTGTTAATTCGAGGTCTTAGATTACCTGTAAAGGTAGCTTGGTTGGGTTATCGGTCTTTGTGAGGAATGACTTTACTTTCTCCATCCACCTACTGCCAACAGAAGGTTCCACACTCTTTTGCACTATATCCGACATCTTTCTATGCTGGATCTGTATATCAAACAAACAAAACAAAACTTGAATTTGAAACTCTATGCATCTCTTTTTTTTTGCATTATATCAAGTAATAAAAATTAAATCCTTCTCCAAGCATGAAGCTGCATAGGGCTAGAGCTTATGTCTGGTTTTCATGGTTCTAAGCAGATGAGAGTCATTGACTTCCACTGGCTGGGACACCAGTTTATCAAAGGTATCCAATGAAAAAGACAATGTACCGGTATATAGAGAACCTTGTCTAAGTACACAACCAACATCAAGTGTCCATAATGGGGCTCAAACAAGTAACCTTTGGCTAACTGGCCTGACAGTGACATCGATTTCCAGTAAGCCATGTGCTCCTAATTTAATAATGGCTATATATGCTAAATAAATGATTGCTTAAATTTGTATATATTTGATTAACAAAAATCATTAAAATTTTATATTTTCAAAACTGGGGGGAAAAAAGATTGAGCACTTGGATAGAACTATGGAGTCTTGCTGACCTGAGTGATAAGGACAAGAGATTTATTGGCAGCAGCTGTGGTCGTGGGCTGGTCCTGATGTCTGACAGATAATAGGGCTGTCGACTCAAATGTTGGTACCCTCAAAAACTGTCTTGTCCTAACCTAGTATAATGTACAAGAATGAAATTTTAAAAATAGCGAGCGATGCTAGCTCTATGAACCAGTGCGCGCAGGAAAAAGAACAAGCTAAACCAACAGATTCATCAAGAAATTTTTTTTGTCTAAGTCCCATAGTGCTCTCTAAGTTTTCTCCCGTGGTGCTATGCCAAAAATGGCTAACATTTAACTCATTGAGGTTTGAAGACTTGTTTTGAGTAGCGCACAAGCTTTGGTGAGACTCAAAAAATATTTTACATGCTTCCATTCCTTCATATTGAGTTGAAATACTTCAACAAATTAATGTAGATTTGAACGTATGACGTCACAGTGATCTCGCGCTAGATATCCCGCGATTAATTTAGAGGTGGATCAAACATCTGTAATGCGTGTACTATAGCTATTTCAGTATAAACTTTGAAACGTGTCTTAGATGATTTGTGGGTTTTTAGTGGGTTTTTTTTTATTTGATAGAGAGATTATATAATTATACATACAAGCAAGAATTGAGCTGATTTTGTGTGCATGAACAGTAAGTATAAGTAGGGAGGAAATTTAAAAAAGGTCATTTGAACTAAATAATAAAGAATAAAGAGAAAAAATAAACAGTTAAAAAATCTATGCAGATATTGCATATTGGAAAATGGGAAATAACACACCTACAAGCAGGGACCGGGTGCACAGATACAACATATGCCAAAATAAAAAAATTTCAGTAAAGAAAAAATTTGAACCAGGAAAAAAAATAATGAAAGTCAGATAACAACAACATGAACAAGGTACAAAAGCAAAATAATACTGAATTAACACTTTACACTTTTGACCAAATTGAACACAAATTACATTTTACAAACTGATCACTTTTCTCCTAAAGTAAAGAAAGGTTTAAGAGGAAGCAAGTCTATGTATTTTGTAAGATTTTTTTTAAACTTAGAAATATTATATAATTCTCTCTCTCTCTCTCTTTCTAATGAGAAATCTTTCTATCTCTCTCTCAAAAATTCTTTGATGTTAGTTGATAACTGTCAAAATATCACTAAGTTGACAATGATGCAAGGTATGTGTAATTCTTGCTGCGCTCGCCACAACAGTAGCACCGCAATACATATTTAAAGGTTATGGTCACAGTAAATGAGTAATCTCAGCAAGATTTGTTGAGACTAAAAAATATTGACTGACGCCTCTTTGGAAGAGTTGTAAGTCAAATATTTTCAGTCTCGACGAATCTCTCTGAGATTATAGTCTCAAAGATGTCTTTTGGTTAGCAAGTTTTTCTATAAGCCTACAGTTTGTAAGATTGATCCCCATGACGTTTTGGATATTCTGAGGGATCAATCTCCGTAATAGTACAGTTACAGAAAAAGTTACTTACCAAAAGTTATTGCATTTCATCTATTCTACTGCAGATTTACCATATTTTTAGCAAAATAAAAAATGTCTCTTTTTTGCACATCAAATTTATATCCCATATGCCCATATGGGCTATTGGTCCAAACCTGCTTAATAAATATTCCCCAAACTGGATATTATCAGGTTGGGTACAGGCCACCGTTTGGCTGTTTCACTCCCACTCGATGATCAAACACCTGTATGGAATTCCTATTTTACCTACCAAGCGGGAGTCAAGTTCTATTCATTTCACGCTAATTTCTGTTCGGCTTGTTTGAACATTAGAGCAAATTCGGCATAACAAAATTTGTTTACTTACTTGCCTATACAACTTTTCTGTAATTGTTTTATTTGTGGGTATTACAGGTTTCCTTAAACAGTGATAACATTTTGATAAAACGCAACGAGACATGGCTCTAACGCATAAGATTTATCCTTCAAATTCACGTTGTGCAACAAGTTTCATAACGGAACTCTTTCGTGTGTGAAACCACGAATTGCGTTTGAAGCACCAAGTTGTACGTAAAACAATTCTTATATCTGTTTTTACTTTGTTTAAATTCGAAACTGATTTGATATAAAGAAATTAAAAATTGCGTTAGTATGATTTAAACACATGCACTTAATCATTTTATAGTATTTTTAGTTAATGCTATATCAGTTATCTACGGAAGCGTATTAGGGCCGCAGCAGTATTTTTTTTTTCAATTTGTTATAACAGATTATTAATTTGTTATAACAAATTAGTAATTTGTTATAACAAATTATCAATTTGTCTGTTATAACAAATTACTAATCTGTTATAACAAATTGATAATTTGTTATAACAAGTTATCAATTTGTTATAACAAATTATTAATTTGTTTTAACAAATAATGAATAGCATAGAAAATACCATAGCACTCCATAGAAATCTCATAGCATTGCTTTTTTGTGCTATTCTTTGATAAACGTTATCTGCAAATTGATAATCTGTTATAACAAATTACTAATCTGTTATAACAAATTGATAATTTGTTATAACAAATTGATAATTTGTTATAACAAATTGATAATCTGTTATAACAAATTGATAATCTGTTATAACAAATTGATAATCTGTTATAACAAATTAATAAAAAATACTGCTGCGGCCCTAATACGCTTCCGTAGTTATCTCAGAGACATATTTATGTCTCTGGTTATCTTTGGTATATTTATTTAAAATAAACATGTAACTTTGTTGAGGAGGTACAAATTATGGACTTGTAAGACATAATGTAAGATAGGAATTCTTCATTCTATGTACATGCTCATAATAAATTCTCTGAAGATATGTAAGCACAGGAATAAAAATATTTGAAGTTGATACACATATTATACTAAATTTGTGATTGTCATTTAAAACACGCTAGTGATAGGGATGTCACGCCTCTTGTGGGCATATGCCTCGGCTAATTCCCTCAGGTTCTTTAAGAAGACGACATTATGGACATAATAACAATGCATTTACTTCCCCCATGACTGAAAATAAAAAGTTCTGAAGTTTTGACAAATTCTGTGCAGCAGTTTGATTAAGACAGAGACATAAATAATGTTATGTATGTCTCTGATTAAGAGGACTGCACTTACAAAAATACATGACTGGCGGACTGACATATTGAAGGACTGGTTAAAACCATTATACCTTCTGCAACAATTTGCGTGGGGTATAATTAATGGCAGAAACATTTCTTTATGCATGATAAATTCATGCATTAACATAACAAAACGTCTCTCAAACATGAAAGAACAATCAACTGTCATTTTAGGATAAAGAATTTTATTAAAAAATAAAAAAGGTGGTACATAAATATAGGTAAAATAAATCTATGATCACAGTTTTGGAAACATAAAATCTCCTGATTTGAGTTTCTACAGATACATGTATACCAAACTGTTTCTAAAACTCTCTCCAATCATTAAACAAGGTTTGAGATATGTTTTTAATTTATGTTATGTTTATGCTCAATCTTTTATGTTAATATTTTGCACAGAATAAAAACCCTTGGTTTTAAAGATTAGGTCCTTTTATATTCTGCATAGTTTTTCCCCATATAAAACTTGCTTGATGACCACGTCAATAAATTTTGCACATTTACAAATTAAACAACATCATTTAAATGGTGACATTTTCAAAGGGTCCAACTTAAAATATAAAACACAGGGATAAAAAACATTTTAGAGGACTTCACTCTGAGCCAGATTGGGCAAAGGGGAGAAAAAATTTGATCTGGACAAGTAATTAATGTTGAATGAACAGAGGGATGGACAGATTGATTTCTATAGGGCACCTGCAGAGAAAGGGACTTGGACTGTCTAGAATGGTCAATATGGATAATTTTAATGCTTTGTCAAAATTTGAAAGTCAAATGTCCAGTTACAAGTAAGTTACAGAGGTTAAAATTCTTTGTTTTGTAAACATTTAAAGCTCGAGTCCTGTTATTATTTACATATGTCTTGTATTGGTAAACGTTTCAATATAATGTTGATTTTTGATGTTGATAAAATTATTTATCAACACATTGAATCAGTTTATTTTGTTTCCACAAGTCATATTGTAAAAAAAAAATGGTAATTTCTTTACTTTATATTATTTGTAAACAAATATAAGACTCGAGCTTTGATTACCTAACAATGACTTCTTTCCTCTGTGTCTCGCTTGTAACATGACTTCTAACATTCAGATTTTGGTAAATCATTCAAAATACACAAGTAAACTATTTTATACATAAAAATCAAAACTAAAATTTTCATCTGAAATCATGTCTAGGTCCCTTTAAGCCCTAATACAGTTTTGAGATTAGCATTCAAAAAGCTTTAATAATTCATATTTCTTCTCATTCATTTTCTGAAATAATTACTGACTTGTTGCCAATACCTCAATTACAAAAATAAAATTGGCAATTAAAATGATGTGTGTTTAATTTAACTGTGATGAAGAGAAATTCTACTGCTACACTAGATACATCCCTGAGATGGATAAAACATTTATAAAGGTGCTGTGATTAAAAAAAGCTCTTTGAGAATCTATCTGCTCAACAAATCCTGTAAAATGGGATTTACAACTCGTGTATATGATACGGCTACATATCACAGTGTATAATATTACACAGACTGTCAGGCAGACTTGTGTAGTCAATTCTGGTAAGAGCTTCTTCATACATTGTAACCCACACAACATAGGGCTGTAGTTCTGTGCATGGAATCCGCTGATCCTACTACTCCAGAGAATCTAGAAACCTCTGACAACACCTCAGGCACTCCGCTGATCCTGCTACTCCAGAGAATCTAGAAACCTCTGACAACACCTCAGGCACTTTGCATACACCTCCTCAAACACTTCTATGTCAGCCTGTAAATGAAAAAAGGCAAAATTGTTTTTAAAAAAAATTCTAAAAAGAATTGTTTTACTTATGCCATTAAATTTTGTAGGGGGAGCTGTTTTTTAAAAAAAAACTTTTAAATTTTTTTTCAAAAAACTTAAAATTCATTTCAATTTCCTTTTAAATTTAGCAATGAGCTTACAATCGTAATGGTAAAACCCAGCATTAATCAGTATACATGTAATTCACACATGTAGTAACAAAATCCAGATTTAGCAAATCAATTTGTATTTTATATCATGTACTGGTCCATCCCTACAGTGTTACATGCTTACAATTTTTTCTAAACCAATAATCTCTTAATTCTGAATCAATACTATATGTAAGATTTACATGTAGCTTCTCCACTGCATTAAATACAATGTACTATAGCTACTTGTACATTTATTTCATTGTGTGTCAAGTTTCATCATATGAGATTCACAGTTTATAAAAGAATTTAAGTTACAAATGGATTTAGCTTTTTAGCTACAGATAGACATGATAGATGAATAGGTAATCTGTCTCCCCTTCCCCTCCTTTGTACCAGGGTCATTGGAAACACGAGAGAAAAATAGAGACTTGCCATATATGGATCATCAATCTGTTGTTTCTCGCCATCAATTTCATATTGTCCTAATAACTTCACTTTTGCTGAGTGCTGTAAAGGAGCAATTTCCTGAAGACAACTGTAATAAAAACTAAATCAATAAACTAGATGAAGTAGAATTAAAAACTTTCATAGTCTGAAATCTGTTATTAGGTCTAAACAAAATGTGTATAGTTTGTTACAGTACAAGAAAGCAGACCTACCGGATATTGTAATTGTCCATTCCCAGAATATATTTAAACTTTGAAAAATCTTCTTTTGCTATCTACAAATCAAGAAACAAGTACATGACTACATGCATGTTATAAGAATCTCTCAGCATTTGCTAAAAATCCGCCATGGACATGACAGAGATACAATTAGTAATTTTGCTTTTGCACTGAACATTTGTGAATTTCCCACAACTAGTAAAGAGTTGACAGCATTTTACAGCTGATAATATATTTAACTGATATATAGAAATGGCACTTGCTAGGTTTCTTCTGAGCCTTAAGCTAAGAGCCATTTTAACAAGAATTTGAACTTTCGGTGTATTGTCACTGCCTACGTCTTTATTGTCACTCCTTACGTCTTTATTGTCACTGCCTACGTCTTTATTGTCACTGCCTACGTCTTTATTGTCACTGCCTACGTCTTTATTGTCACTGCCTACGTCTTTATTGTCACTGCTTACGTCTTTATTGTCACTGCCTACATCTTTATTGTCACTGCCTACGTCTTTATTGTCACTGCCTACATCTTTATTGTCACTGCCTACGTCTTTATTGTCACTGCTTACGTCTTTATTGTCACTGCCTACATCTTTATTGTCACTGCCTACGTCTTTATTGTCACTGCCTACGTCTTTATTGTCACTGCCTACGTCTTTATTGTCACTGCCTACATCTTTATTGTCACTGCCTACGTCTTTATTGTCACTGCCTACATCTTTATTGTCACTGCCTACGTCTTTATTGTCACTGCCTACGTCTTTATTGTCACTGCTTACGTCTTTATTGTCACTGCCTACGTCTTTATTGTCACTGCCTATGTCTTTATTGTCACTGCCTACGTCTTTATTGTCACTGCCTACATCTTTATTGTCACTGCCTACGTCTTTATTGTCACTGCTTACGTCTTTATTGTCACTGCCTACGTCTTTATTGTCACTGCCTACGTCTTTATTGTCACTGCCTACGTCTTTATTGTCACTGCTTACGTCTTTATTGTCACTGCCTACATCTTTATTGTCACTGCCTACGTCTTTATTGTCACTGCCTACATCTTTATTGTCACTGCTTACGTCTTTATTGTCACTGCCTACATCTTTATTGTCACTGCTTACGTCTTTATTGTCACTGCCTACATCTTTATTGTCACTGCCTACGTCTTTATTGTCACTGCCTACGTCTTTATTGTCACTGCCTACGTCTTTATTGTCACTGCCTACATCTTTATTGTCACTCCTTACGTCTTTATTGTCACTGCCTACGTCTTTATTGTCACTGCCTACGTCTTTATTGTCACTGCCTACGTCTTTATTGTCACTGCCTACCTCTTTATTGTCACTGCTTACGTCTTTATTGTCACTGCTTACGTCTTTATTGTCACTGCCTACATCTTTATTGTCACTGCTTACATCTTTATTGTCACTGCCTACATCTTTATTGTCACTGCTTACGTCTTTCATCATAAGAAGGTGAAAATTAAGCTGATCTCAAGCAAAATATGCACAAATTCCCAGTACATAGGAAAAGCACAACAGTAGGACAAATGTTATCAATTTCAATGAGCCACGACTGGATGCCCATCAATGAAAAGACAAAACTGCCTTGTTAAAATAGCTCTATACTAAGTATTGATCTAAATAGTGAATCAGGACTCTAATGATTATCAAATTGTGATCAAACATATCATATACTCAGTGAAAAATAGAATCCCTGAGTTATATTTTTATGTAAGACTTAATGATGCTGAGACAGTCACCTGTCTGGCTGTATGGTGATATCCATCCATCATACCGTTCCTCTCTAACATTGCCACTGTAAACTCATCCGGGGGTTTGCCTTTGTGCCAGTCAGCAATACCAGCACTATCTATAACCCACTAAATAAACAAATAATATCCATAAAGCAAAAAGTGACCTAACTAGATCTTTTATATAAAAAAGTAATGGTTTATCTAAGGTTTACAGTTCAATGCATTGCTGCACATGTTTTATGAAATTATATAACTACATGCCATCCGTCATGGTACTTTAGCGTAACCACCAACCGTGTATGTGTCATTTAAATATTTGTATATATTTGTATTTGTCAATACATGCATGGTCTCTTTGCACACATCTTTGCTAGACAAGGGTGACGATCCACTGTGTTTCTCTATTCAACCCTAACCCATATATAGAGAAACACCGGGGATCGTCACCCTTGGCTACCGAAGATGTTTTCACAGGTGAATGAGGTGATTTATTAAGTTTTTCTCAATCTGATCGTACAGATAAATTTATACCGACATGAAAACCTATGTACGTGTTTATCATAAACAAAGACTTAACAAGTAATGGTACTCACTTTATCTTGTAGTCCCTTTGCCTTGACTAAATGACGCATGATACCTTCAGACATTGTGGATCGGCATGTGTTTCCTATCAAATATAAATCAAAAATTGCTTTTATCATTTTCCCTCAAACATGCATGCAAGAATGACAAATAATAGTGAACAAATCCTTTTGGTTATCCATAATACAGTACTGGTATGAATGCGATTGCAGTATTTGTAGGATTTCTCTTTTGGGTATGCCATATAGCTGACATGCCCTGGTGTACCCTAATACCCTCTCCTACCAAAATTACACAATTAATTCATCTATATAATATAAGGGTGTATTGATAATCTTATTTCTTTTTAAAATTTAATTTGATTTGAGTCATATATATGAGGTTGTTAAAGATAAGAAATTTAAAAAAAAAATAATTGGGGGGGGGGGAGGGGTAGTGCACGGTCTTGTTAAATAAAACTGTTGATTAGAACACACAATCGAGAATCACATCTACATAAACAGAAAATAAATTTAAACTTCATTATGCATGTAAAATTTACCGGCCTGTAGCTAAGTTTGACGTAATCTCAGCGAGATTCGTCGAGACTGAAAATTTTTTACGGACGTCTCTTCCGTCAAAAATTTTCAGTCTCGCGAATCTCGCTGAGAATTAAGTTTGCCGGTGTGCAACTTTACCCAGATTTGCTAAACCAGTAAATAAACTTACCTAAACACACAAAGAGGACGGAAAATGGCTTGGCAGTTTGAATGTCGGCCATTTTACAGCAAACTGAAAAACTGCCAATAACAATTCAACTATGTAAGTATTAAATCTATTGAGAACACCAAATTCAATCATCTGTCTCATTTCCTATTTTCACTTTCTCTTCTGACGATGATCAGCGTTGCTAAGATGTAAAAATATGCCTTTTTTCTACTTAAGAATAAACGTTTCATTGACGTCGTTTCCCGTCACGGAAAATGGCGTCTGCATTCGGTCACTTTGGCCGCAGATCAATACAATTTACGGGTTTTCGAAGAATTTTGCATTATGATCCCTGTAACATTGTGCAGCGTCCCACTTCTGAGATAAGGTCGTTTCATTTGAACAGGAAGTTTGATGGTAATTTTCTTTTTTAGCGTGTTTTGTCATGCAACCTGGTATGATCGAATTTCCTCTGTTTTATTTATTACACGGATTTGTCATTCGTGTATTTCGGAAATTAGTTTTTAGAATGGAGACACCAGAGATTATATTCATATGCATGCTTACAAGTGACATGCATGCCTGTTATATGAATACATGTAGGGATTGACTGAATATTTAAAATGGTTAATCAGTTGTTAATGGCAGATTCTGTTATGAATGCTGCAATAAGATAAACCAACATATTTTCACCCAATATTGAACAGCTGCTGAACCTTTCCTGAAGTAGGATTTACGGTTTTACAGTCTCAATCTTTTTGTAATTTCAGCATCCATCCCAGTCGCCATGCCGGCTCTTTCACCCACAATGACTGAGGGAACAATAGTTAAATGGCACAAAAAAGAAGGTTGGGGTCAAAAAGCAGCTATAATGTTACCATGCATCAACATTTATTTTCAATTATTGTTAGGAATTTTGTACTTAATCAAATATTTTTTAATAATAATATTTTATTCATATTAAAGTAAATGTACATTAAATAAATTTACTTCTTTTCTTCTCCTTCCTTTTTTTATTTTATATACCACCATCTGGTGTATTGTTGTGAAATTCCCTTGACAGTGATTTTTTTAGACTAATTTTGGTTTGAATTTCAGCCCTTTTCCTTGCAAATACATTTATTAAAGATTTGTGTCCAAATGAACCTGTACCCCCCCCCCCCCTCATTTTTTTACCCCTCCAAAATGAATTGAGTAAAGGGAAGCACGCAATTAATTATACATGTAATTCAATGCACAAAGATGGAATTAGAACATAGCTTATCAATGTAGACAATGACATTAATTTTTCCCAATTGATCAAAATTTTGATGATTTTTTCCCAATTCAACAGCCAAGGGCCCTTTTTAAAAACAGGGAAAATTCACTGCTTGAATGACTATTTTATGATTTACACTGATAAGCTTCTTTCAACAAAGTTCAACGTTATCTAAATCATTAGCCTTGAATATATGGCTACATGTTTATATCAATATTTATGTAAAAACACTGTCTGCTTTTTGAAGGTGACCCCATCTCCCCAGGGGACATGTTGTGTGATATCCAGACAGACAAGGCGGTCATTACATTCGACATAGAAGAGGAGGGCATTCTGGCCAAAATTCTGGTATTAAATTAAAGCATAAACTAATACTTTAATATATAGAATTTTCTATAGTTTTGGGATATACTTACTAGTAATTAGCACATACTGAAAAATATCATGACATTTTTTAAGCCATCAAGCCACCAAGTTTTAGGGATTCAGAATGTTTTGGAATATACATGTACTTAATTAGCACATTTTGAAAAATATCATGATATTTTTTAAGCCATCAAGCCATCAAAGTATAGGAATTCAGAATGTTCATTAAATGCTATATGACTTATTTCTGTATTGGGACTTTAAGAGGTATTGAACTATGTTGATAAATAAATTATAATGCAGATATAGGTATGTATGATAAATTATTCTATTATAAATGTTTACTCAGAAAGCAGAGAACTCCAAAAATGTGAAAATAGGTTCCATGATAGCTGTGATGGTTGAGGAAGGTGAGGATTGGCAGAATGCTGAGATTCCAGAATCATCAGAAACATCTACATCAAGTGAGCCATCCAGTGCTGCTTCAGCTGGAAAACCAACTGCAAGGTTCATATTTGTTTTAAACATGCATCTTGAACTTTTCTCTGTATATTCATTTATTTGTTATGATTTTTTATTAGATTCTATAATTTTGATTTTAAAACAAGATTTCATAATTTCTAAGGATAAGGATGAGTCCTGCAGCCAGGAAGCTGATGGAGGAGTATAACATTTCTAATCCTCAGACGGTCCCGGCCACTGGGCCCCATGGCATGATCAACAAAGGGTGAGATTTAATCCACAAATTGTCACATTCATGTACATGCAAAATACCCCCCCCCCCCAATAAAAGTATTGTAATTCTGATCTCTGAGATTCTCAAAGTGAAATAGCAAAATATTTAAACTTATTTTCATAATTAATTTTTTTTTTACTTCTTACAAATACTAGAATTTTAAATATTACTCTACCTAAAAGATTGTCAAAATTTTGAGTACTGCACTTACAAGCACTTGTCGAAACGTCATTATAACCTAAAAAGTTGCATTCCTTGATATTTCATTAAGGTAATAAGGATTTTAAAAACTTTAAGATATTTAAAACTAAACTTTAGTTTTATTTAAATTTTTTAATTTTCAGTGATGTTCTGAAATATATCCAGACACAGCATCTAACAAAAATTGATCTAAGTTTAAAAAAAGCTGCTCAAGTACCCCCCTCTCCCCAGAAGTCAACCCCCACAACACCCTCTACACAGCCAAGTTCCCCGGTGACCAGGGTACCACCATCCATCACAGTATCACCAGAGGGTGGCTACCAGGACATAGAAACCACCAACATGAGGAGGGTGATAGCTAGACGCCTCACAGAGTCAAAGGTTACCGTCAAATCTAGGTTTAGTTGTCTGTTGTGTATTATGTGTCGTTTAAATCAAAATTGATTGTTCTATTTCATCCATTACTGCTCTTTACTTTCAGACAATGATTCCCCATTCCTATGTGTCTATTGAATGCAAGGTGGATGCTGCTATGAAGTTGAGAAAGAAGTTTATTGGTAAATTTTTACTTTTTCTCATCAAGATCATCTTTAATTACTGTGGTTTCATCAATATTCGATGAATACCAATTTTCGTTGATTTCGTTTTTAAGTTGATCCACGAAATTAAATGTTCATTGAAATGAAATTTCTGTTAACATTTTGTATTCATAGGGTCATTGGCCACGAATTTACATATCCTTGAAACTGTGATTTTCACTTTATCCACGAAATTTGATACCCTTGAATATTAATGAAACCACAGTACTTACAGGTTATAAATATTGCAGTTTTGTTTTTGAGCTATTTGCTGTATTTGTTTAATTGATGTTTGAATATTTTGAGAGGCTGGGTGCATTTACCAGTAAATAAAGTTACACATTCTTTCAGATATTTATTTTGATAAAATGAAGTAGCAGAGCACATAATGGAGGAACTGTTAATCAAGTATTATACATGACATTTTTAAATCAGAAATGGCCGGTTGAGATCTAATCTGCTGAGATTAATTTCTTCAAGCGAGTTGTTATTTTCCTTATTTCCAGAGTTGCATTTTCTATACTGTAAAAGTGGTTATTTACACATGGGGAAATTTACACTAGTTACACAGTAATCTTCAAACGGTGTAAAATACCCCTAGGCATATGGAACAACAAAAATCAAAACTTTAAAGTGCTAAATAATGCAAACGCATACTTAATACCCACACATATTGTTTGACTAAAGAAAATATGTACTTAACAACCAGCATAGATAGTAATTAACCACTTTTACAGTAAGTATCTGTCAGAAGAAGTTATTCATGAATCTTGCAGATATTTACACGGTTTTGTAATACCTAGTCTACATATAATACTTGGTCTACAGTACTTCCAAGTAGAGAATACCTGCATGCTTAGGTGGAACTGTTTACTACCGGTATGAGCTGCAAGTAGTTCTGCCTTCACTAATATTAATTGTTTTGACTCTGTTTCAGATTCTGGAACCAAAATATCAATGAATGATATCATTGTTAAGGCAGCAGGTTACTCACTGCAGGTAAATCTTTAATATGTTTCATTTAATAAATATCACAAGGAAATCTAGATTGATGAATGTAAAAACAATAAAAATAAATTCATCTAGATAATAGTTGATGCCAATTCAATTAAAATCTATGAAAATCCAAATGAATGAAACCAAAATTTTTTTGTTTTCTATATTTATAAGAAGATACATATTTTCTGTTTATTTGCATTTAATGAATTTACATGTTAATTTTGAAAATGGAGACATACTAGGTACTACACATTTTTATTTTCTTATGTACTTGAAAATGTCTTTGAACTAAAAGTTGATTTAAGAGAAAATATTAAATATAATTAAAGTATATGTATTTGTAAAATAGTTTTAAAAAAATTGCATTTTTTAACTTAAGAAATGACTGCACAATTTGTTTTTTTTTTTTTTTATTTTCATAGCGTGTTCAGAAAGTGAACTCCCATTGGTCAGGGGACAGCGTCCAGATCCAGCCCACTGTGGACATCTCGGTTGCTGTGGCAACAGATAGTGGACTCATTACCCCTATTGTTAGAAATGCTGCGGAATTAAGTTTATCACAGATATCTTCCACTACTAAGGTTTGTTTGATTTTGGGTATTTTCAAGCTACCGTAATTACAGCTGCAACATCTTCAAACTGTCAAGGCTTATTGTTACAATCCTGTCAAAAGATAGGAGTATTATGAATATTTGACTGGTCATAGAAGGAGAGCAATTTAATAGCACTCCTGGCACTAGTTGTTGTCAAATTTTATTAGATTTTTCATTTACATTAATGAATAGACCAATGTTTTTACCAAGTCTGATTGTTTGATAGCTACTTTTTTCAAGGGTTAGTGTGCAAAACCTAAACATAAGCTTTAAATTGACTCTTTGAAGATGCAGCTGCATTGAAAACTGTGTTTGAGAAAAAAATATCTGCCATTACTACGGTTTAAGCCACTGGTGAAATTTTGTTTCCAGAACAGTATTGAATGAGTCACATTTTGCAATAAATAGATTGCATCTGCCATATGTGCTGAATTAGTTCAAAAACTGTTCTTAGAGTATAAAATTTGCTTTTCTTCTATAGGCATTAGCTCTGAAAGCCAGAGAGGGAAAGTTGCAACCCCAGGAGTTTCAGGGAGGATCATTCACGTAAGTTTATGAAATTTTGTTTCTGTAAATGTTTAATTAATTTGTACCTTATCCGTATTCTATATTTCATTTTTCTTATAACATATATTAAAGAGTTGCCCTATCAATGTGAAAGCCAGATATATACATGTACTGAGTTTCAGTAATTGATTACATATAATGTGAATATTTTGGCTTGAATTGCAGGATCTCTAACCTTGTACTGAGTTTCAGTAATTGATTACATATAATGTGAATATTTTGGCTTGAAATGCAGGATCTCCAACCTTGTACTGAGTTTCAGTAATTGATTACATATAATGTGAATATTTTGGCTTGAATTGCAGGATCTCTAACCTTGGAATGTTTGGTATCGGGGAGTTCTCTGCCATCATCAACCCACCCCAGACGGCCGTCCTCGCGGTGGGGACCTCTGTGCTCAAGCCGTCCGCAGAGGGAAAAGCCTGCTCCTATCTCACGGTCAAAATGTCGTATGACAGTCGTGCAATAGACGAAACAGAAGCTTCCCAATTTCTGGAGAAATTTCAGCAAGTGATGGAAAACCCGTCATTGTTGATGGTTTGAGTGTAGAGCTTTTAATGAATGACTGTGACTGATTTATTATTTAAGCTTATAACATATTCAGTTAGTGCTTAAGTTGTTGTAATTTAATATTGAATACATGAATTTGCTTCCATAAGATAAGTTGAAAGTTTTAAGTTAAATCTTTTCATTAGAGTGATGGAGGAAATATCTCAGTTGTTTGCTGTATTGATCATTGTTATTTACTTGTTTAGGTCACTGTTTTGTTACATATGATATATACTTGTAGGAATCAAATGTAATATTAAATAACAAATTAAGTTAACATTTAATGACTTATAATAAGTGTTGGATGATACATAAAAGAAATGAGTAATGTGAATTAAAGGTTAAGATTGTTTTAGTGAGTTGTTGGTTTGTGACTCAAAAGTCGTTTTGGTCATTTTACAATGGTCAGAGTCTTTCGAGTTTCTGCAGACTAAGAAATAGAAAAAGTAATACAAAAATTTAACACTTCTACACAAATTTTCAACTAAAGCATCAAAAAGTGACAAATTACATGTACCCCAATTGATTACATTTCTTATTTATACATGAACATGTCCTCAGTAATTCAGTTGTGAACCCACCTGGTTAATGCATAGTACATTGAAGTAGAAATCTTATGATGTCTGATGTTTTTTTCAGAATACGTCTTAAAATTAATGATATGTTAACTTTGATACCCAAACACAATGCTATATTTCTGCAAGAGTACTCCCTTGAAGATTTTATCTTGCTCAGGGTCTGATCGGAATAGATCCAGCTTAGAGCATCTTTTATCTGCTATTTTTGCTCAGTAACATTTTAAAAGTACTATCATAGAAGAGCAATAGGATATTTCCATACAACCATAAATATTGATTATGCATGAACAAGTACATGTTAATTTTATCTAAATACTTCAGGGAAAGTAGTGTCTAAGTCGTTGTAAACATGAATCTTCTATTGGTTATACATGTAATGTCTTATTTTCTTATTTCAATCATATGTATTGGAAAACATACATTGTTATATTTGTTAGCAGCAGCTACTGTACACCTACATGTAAGACAATCTTTATTCTCTGTACACCTAAGACAATCTTCATTCTATGTAATGATAAGTATATATAATAAGTTATACAATTTAAAAAATACTATACTCTGTCCCGAGTTTTTGCTTCCACCACTTTTTGCATGATTTTTCGATAATCATAAATACCTTTGTGCTCAAACTATGTTCATCCATTAATATGAAAAATGTCCAGATTATCTGTTTTGAAACGCCCCCTCTACCGCTTCAGGTTTCAATACACATCCCAAAATAGAAAGTCTACGGAGATTTAGCATTGCATCAGCCATTATTAAGCCCGGATAATAACGTTGAAAAATTGTGCGAGGTGTCCCGAGAACTTCTGAATGGAGAAAAGATGTAAACATTTCCCATTATAAATCTCCGTAAGAAATTTGTTTTCGTTCCTGTGAACTTTTATAAGTGAAAAATGATAATGTGTGAATGAAGATATCTTGGATATTTTCCCTTTTATCGATATCAACAGCATTTCTTTCACAGGTATGTGTATTTTTATTAAAAATCATCAAAAAGTGGTGGAAGCAATAACTTGGGACAGACTATAGTTGTGTTGTCACTAAATGATGCCGTACTCCGTTGTAGAAACTGAATACACTCTTTTTATATCCACTGGTATATTCCATTTGTTGTAAAGTCTGGTCATAGAGAGATACGACGTCAGTCTGTTGCCGGCCACGAATGCATTGGCGTGGTCATTGTCTATAGGCTGAGTAAAGATCAGATCCTGTCCGACAGGAATGTGTGGGGCGAGTCTACAGAACAGAGCTTTAGCAATCTTGGGATCATCAGCGTAGAGCGGATACATCTTGTATCCTACGTCGGACGGACGTACAACCCCGTACCCAACAACACGTCCACTCTTCAAAGCCACGTAAGTGTTGGCAAGCTGGTGCTCGGCCCAATTACTAATGTAAACTGGTCTCGGCACCGTATGTATCTCAGAGTCGTAAGCAATGACGTCATCGAACTTAATGTCACGTGCACTGACGACCTCGAAGTCTCCCTCTGGAACGTCTGCTATGAACTCTGGATTGACAGGTCCTTGGTTATAATGGAAGGTGTAGGACTTGATGGTCCAGCCGAACTGGGCGTAGAACGTGATCCGGTTAGACAGCGATGTCCCCCCGACATTTCTGTCTCCCATCACTTTCATCACGTCCCGGAACATCTGCTTTCCGATCCCCAACTTCCGGTATTCGTCCTTCACGACATTCATTCCAGAGGACGCTATGGTGTCACTGTGAGCAAGGATTCCGTTATGACCTGTTGATTGGAAATAAATGCAATGCAGCAAAAATATTCTGTCCTAATATCCTTTCCCCAAATATCTAATTCTAGTTGAAAGTAACAACCTGCAAACATATCCGTCAGTTTTGTTTAGCTCCTCTACATTTATTTTACGAATTTCTTTCTTTATAAACCGACTGGAGAGCAAAACCATCATTTCGATATGTAGAGAACATTTTTGATAATATATAAAAACACTTTGAAATGATTCATCATTAATAATCATAAACAATGTTAAAAATCCATTTGGATATTTTGACTTGGTTGGTACAGGATCAAATCTAAGACCTCACACCGAGCTTTAAACATTTTTATCACATGACCAACTAGGTCCATATCCCAATGAAATATGAAAACATTGCTTTTCATTTCTTAATTAAAACATGATCACCCTAATCACCGGTCTCTACGGTACTGACCTATGACCTCTCCGTTGTCCTTGACGACGACCACCAGTCCCGTGGGGTCGGTGTTGAAGACACACTCAAGGTACGACATCTCCATGTTCCACTTGTTCTCGGCCAGGAGGGCGTACAGACTGGGCAGGTCGGAGCGCCTCATGGACCGGATCTCGTACCGGATGTCTTCTGTGGTGTCACTTAGACTGTAACCAGCCAAAAAACAAAAATGGAAATGAATTGGAAAAGAATATCTCCTAATGATACGGAGCCCTTTATAACATAATATTTGCACATATATTACAATTTCTAAAGAAACTTTGTACCTTGATCTATAAAAATCTTGGTATTCTACATCTTAGATTCTTGAATACCCGGTAGTTTAGGAAACAGTTCGAAGCTACATGTCTTGTCTGGCAAAACAGCTACATGTAGTAAAACGATTTTTTGGAATACTTGTAAGCATAACACATACCTGCGAGTGGATCTATTTATCCATTTTTGAGAGAAAAGAATGCATTTCTGGAAACGCGATGTGAAGGGTCGGAGCGCCATAATTTTCACAACTGTTCTAGTCAACAGGACGCTATCTCATGGGTACAATATAGCAGTAAGTTAGAGATAAGTAATATATAATCGGTATCACATTATCGGTACGGGCTGTTCATTTTCACAGAAAAGATTATAAAGAATTACGATAAAAGATGAGATGATGAAAAACAATCGCTTTTAAACAAAAACTGGAATGACGAATTGCAATTTAAGTTAAATAAAACTTTGTATACCTTTCTTCAGACTGGATTGAAAAAAATGTTGTTTTTGACAAATGCAACCAGTTATGAATATTAGCACTTCTATCTTCTTAAATTGCTAAACAATGGTATGTTTCCATTTTATGCGCACATCTACTTCATGTCGACAAATGTCATTTCCAATGCATGCAACATTGTTACTTTTTGCTTTGTCTAATAAGGACGCTACCTCATAAACATTTATACCATTAATACTTTCTTTGGTAAACATGCGGACATGAAGGTAGCTAGCATTGCAGAAAAAAATACACAACCCATCAATTTGCAATGTTTACTACAAACTCATTTCAAAGCAATGTAATTACTGTTTGTATTTTCATATTAGACCACGCCCCTTTAAAGTAATATAACACCATTATCGTGTGATGTGTTAGGCCCTGTAACTTCTTGTTAATGTGTATCATAAATCAAGGAGGAACCCGTAACAACACAACAAATACTAATCTCTCGATTGACTTCATTTTAATATTCCTATCTTACAATGTATTATGGCGCATTCAGTTGTTTGGGTTTTAGATTTACATTTGTGTTTGTTACATTAAATTCATTTAAAGATGGAGTTATTTCTACTTTTTTGTAGATCTTCATGTATATTCAAAGAGCTACAGGCATAAAGCTTCAAAAGTGCCTTTAAATTTTCAAAAAATTCAGTTTAAAACAATTAAATTGTAATGTCTTATATTTTAGGATACAACATCATGCTTCTATATGTGTATTTTTTCACCTCGGCACCATCGTTTAGCACATGCGCAACATCAAACATACCATGGTCGTTAAAAACAGCTCAACACTATATTTCACTGCAGTATTTCCCAAAATTGAAAATGACCACACTTGAGTACCTCTTCTAAACTTAAAACATTAAGAGAAATTGCAGTTATATGCACCTCCCTACAAACTGTCGTAGAGGCTCTCACGTGTTGTCAATATGAATTTTAAAAAAAAAGGAATTAAACACTACAAAAACGCCTTTCGCTAATGATTTTATTGACTGACTTCAGTGTCACTTCACTCTTAAATTCCTACTTAACAAGAGTGCATTCCCTTGTTTGTTTGGTTGAGGGTTTTATGTTTATATTTTTTCTTTTGTGTCGCATCATTATTCAGCAGATTGAGTTGGTACAGCTTTTTTTTTTGCAAAACTTAATGTGGTTTAATATGTCCAAGATATACAAAAACAAGTTTGATGTATGATATGTTGCTGACACTAAAACTGGCTCCATTTTATCTCAGATATACATTAATTGAACAGTCATGATACACGATATCAATGATATTTGCCTGACTATCTGCGATCATACTATTTATGGAGTTCCGCCAACGTTCGTCAGAACACGCTCCCACAGCTTTGCTTGTTTGCTATTATTGAATACAGAACAAAATAGGCAACAGTTCACAATTTATTATCTGCCAACACAGAATCAATATACAGATAAATGTCAATGTCTATATGACAAAAGCACAAACACGTTAACCACAAGGTCTATGGATGTTGGAAAAAGTCCGCACTGTCCTTGGTCTGCTATGGAAGGTCTGGGGGTCCACCGAAATACCAACACGCAAAAGGTGCATAACGGGCAAGACGGGGGCCTTAAAATTGTGTTCATCACAAGTATATCACTGGTATATACTCGTACTTGCTAACCTTGAGTAAACCCCCCGGTGAGCCTCCCCCCTTTGTTAGGAGGTGGAGGGGGTCCCAAGTATTGCGAGATACTTGTGAACCCCAATCATTAGTACATGGGATGCCAATTTCCCAACACATATACACCGGCCCTCTGCCTAATTGACAGATGGGGGAAAACGCACAGGCCAGACATGTCCCGAAAAGACCTCCCATTAGGTCCCCCAGGACCCGCCACGAACATTGATATAATGTTCTCCATTACCCGAAGAATAACGCTCGTACATTTCCCCCTAATGAGATGCGTTGTTAAACCAAAATTGTCTTGGGAGAATTCCCTAGCCGTGTTTGATAAAAATGTGAACAAGCCCCCCTCCAAGTTTTTGAGGTACAATTCATTCCCTGTTTGAGGTACAATTCATTCCCTGTTTGCGACAGGTGTGTGCCGTCATGTCTAAATAATTGCGTAAACTTTGCTAAAATGTTTCGGTGTGAAATAACAGCCCATCCCAAATCTTAAACAATTGACCTGACTTTCTTATTAATGGTGGTTCTTTTCTCTTCGATTTTCTTTCCCGAATGAAGTGGCGCCCCATGCCAGTAGAGACGAGGGAGAATGGCTGACCATACCAATGTTGTGTTCAGCATAAGTGCATTATATCTTAAAAATGCACATTCAATTTCTTTGATTAGTGTTTTGCTGGTCAGGCCTTCTGTAGTTAAATCGTTAGATCCAAGATGAATGACTAGAAAGTCTGGAGGTAGATAGTTTTTCAGCAGTTTTAGAATATGGGGATCAAGTTGGTGCCACTGCAATCCCCTTATTGTATGCCATTTTACTCTGGCTGAAAGGTTTAGGTTCCTGCCACCAGGTTGGGAGGCTGCCAATTCTCCGGCCCAGAAAGGGCTTGATGATCCTACTATCCAAATGTTTTTCAGAGTGCCTGATAAACTTTGCTTGGATAAGTGGAGGTTAATAAATTGTTGTTTGTTTTTATAAGTTGTGTAGATGCAATAAACAAAATAAATCCCACCCTGTACCTATAGTCTGACATAGGAGGAATAAACTTCAGACCTCCACCTCCCTGAGGTTTTGATTACTTCATCTGGGACCCCCTGTAATGCCATATCAGTTGCTCTCCCGATTCTGAAACTATGAGTACTGAAATGCCCATGGTGACCTATGGTGTCAAGAGCTTTTTGTAAAACTGAATAAAATTGGTATCTTGTAAGTGGCTTGGAGTCCGCATGAATGAAAAAAGGAGCAGTAGGGGCTGAACGGGGGCGAATGTTACTGAAATCTGAGATGGCCCGAATAGGACACAGAACCCTAGGTATGATTAATGTGGACGATTTGCCTGTTTGGTCTGTCTTAGAATGAGGTATAGTGAGCATCAAATGCGACTGATGACTATGAACTGTTATGTTGTGAAGTTTTAAACAATGAGTGAGTGATGACTTGTTAGCAGTTGTGAATTCTCCTACCCTAAGTAGGCCGAAATAGGCCAATGAAAAGGCTGCAGTGGCCTCGTATTGTGAGGAACAGACTGCTGAGAGAGATAAAATTAGTTATCTCAGGAGGGGGCGAGTGATTGGGCCTCGGGTGTCGACTGTCTTGCCCTTGCTGCGTTTAAGACATTCGATTGCTTTAGATACAAGAAAAGACTTTGTAGTGTCGGGTTGTGCCTTAAGTTTATGACTGAATGAAAGGGCACGTACATAAATTTCCACTGTCTTAGCCGCGTATTTTTGAATTAACAAGTATGCAATGAATTTGAGTAATGTGTCAGTAGGTATGAGCAAGATGTCTGGCAGGTTATAGAGATCAAGGAAAAGGTGATATTTTTTGTAAGCTGTACTATAGGCTAGTTTTGAATTGTGTGACAGTGATGTGTGAATTATTCGTTTCGATTCGGTGACCAAACATTCCAGATCTGGCTGGGAAGTTGAGTGGGTTTGGGATCTGCATCTGATGCCAGCTGTTGGAAGTTTTTCCACTGTGAACGAGAAATGGAATCTGCTATAGAGTTTTGTTTAGTGGGAATATGTTGTGCTCTAACAGTGATGTTACACTTGAGAGTTATGAGAACCAGCTCGCGTATGATCGCCATAACTCTCTTGGATTTGGATGTGGAGTTGTTAAGGGCATGTACTACGGCCATGTTGACGATGTGGAAAAGGAGACGTTTGTTTGACAAGGAATTGTGCCAGGTCAATATAGCCACCTAGACTGGGGACAATTCCAGAAATGTCATGTCATAGATGACATCGGTTTGTAACCATTTTTCTGGCTATTTGGCGTGAGCCCAGCTTCCCGAAAAGAAAATTCCAAAAACCACGTCCCCCCCTCTGCACTGTCAGTGAATAGCTGTAGGTAGGTATCTGACAACCAAATGTTATTGGAGATCACGGTGACCCCATTATAGTTTGCTAGAAACTGCTGCCATATGTGGAGGTCATGTTTGATTCCTGCTGTAACTCTAATTCCATAGTGTTGTTTTTTAATGCCCATGGTGGCGTTTATCAGCCTTCTGCAGAAGGCTCTCGCAGACGCTACTACTTGACATGCAAAATTGAGCAGGCCGTTGAGAGATTGGAGAAATTTAAGGGTGACTTTTTCGTGTTGGATGCAGGTTTGGATTGTTGCTGAGAGGAGACTAAGCTTGACGTGAGGGAGTTTCATTGACATGAGAGTTGTGTTAAATTCTATTCCGAGATATGTGATGATTGTGGCTAGAGTTGTAGTTTTGTCTTGTGCAATGGGAACCCCCAAATCTTGACATATGTTTTGAAATATGTCTAAAGTGTTTTGGCACTGGTGGGACTGGGCTTTGCCGGCAAAGAGAAAGTGTAAAATGTTTGGATTTCGAGATGTGTTTTGAGTTAACCAGTGTTGTGCTGAGGCAAATTTTTCCCAGAGAGCACAGCTAATCGAGGCGCCAAAGGGGAGCATTTTGTCAAACTAGAAACTGCCTTGAAATTGGAAACCTAGCAAATCGAAATCAGATATAGCAACTGGTAATAGTCTAAAGGCTGACTTGATATCAGACTTTGCTAATAAAGTGTTCTGACCTAGGCTAACAAAGCTATCATGGCGACTGCATCATCAATGGAGGAGTAATGAAATGAACATACTAATGGATTTAAGTAGTAGTATGAGTCTATAATCCCCATCTTTCTTTGGCACCAGGCCTATTGGTGATATTTGGAGTGTTGGAAAAGGGGGTTCTTTAAAAGGCCCCCCATTTCTTTGTAATGAAAGTGATTTTTTGTTTGACGATTGCTGGGTGCTGCTTAGCACTTTGAAGATTGTTTACTTGTCTTGGTATTCTTGGGCCCATGTTTTGTCATTGAAAACCATGTTGAAAACCGTTAAGTAAAAATTCTTTGTGTTTGTAATTTTTTAAATGGTGTTTAAGGCGAGCAATTTTAATTGGAGTATTACCCAGTGTGAATAATGATGTGTTGGCTTGTGTACCATGATTAGTATTTGGACTGTGGTTTCTTGCAGTTGGTTGCTCGTGGGTTCCGTCACAATACTTGCAGCTGTGTTTAAACCAGCTTGCTGTGGTGGTTGCTATCCCTCTTCTATTTGTGTGGGCATGATCGAAGAAAACACATTGACAGTGTCTGAGGACGTTGTTGCTTCGTCAGGTTGGAATGTCCGAGTCCTTCACCTCCCTCTTTCTCTGGCCGGGTAGATCTTCTGGCTCTGGATCTGTTTATTTGACAGTTTGGACTATCTCAAGCGTACTGGTGGCATGATAACAGATTTTTTGAAAGGTAGTTTTTAACAAAGACTGTTCTTTGGCGGGAAAAAGGAAGAGGAAGTTGAGGAATTTGATAGTTTGTACCAAGAATAACCTTTACTTCCTGTGCATATTTGGCATTTAGTACCGAGTTTATTCCCCTTGTGATAACTTGTACAATTCTATGTAACACAATTAAATGTGTTTTTTGCCTATATTCCGTCAATTAAGTTTGATTATTTGTATATTACATAAAATAATCATTATCATTTCTTGTAGATATGTTTCTGTTTAAAATGACCTCTTATTTATTCATATTTGATTTCTTAAAAGGATTTTTAAAACTTAAGTATAACTTAAAAAGTACTTTGGAACTAGGAAGGATTTTGTGTCTTGTTAAATTTTATGGTTGGCTTGAATTGAATGATTGGTTTTTATCTGTTTATATAATTATGTATTCTTGTGACAAACGGTGAAATGTTGACCGAGCATCGAGTCCCCTCGAGGTTGCCACATGAAATACTAGCATTATTGTTACTTAGATATTAAAAGTTGCGGACGTACAATGTTCTTTAGTTGTGACCCATGTCACATGCAATTTTTTAAAATTTAGGGTCCCAAAGAGAAATGATAATTGGCCTTCAATTGTTGATAACATTTGGTATGAAAATTGATTATTTGAAAAAATCAAATATTTATTGTTTGGGCTATTATTTAATCTTTCTTTTAATACATTATGAAATTGAACGCATGTAGTAAACATAAAAGAAATATTCAAATTATAAAAAAAATCTTGCTTTACTGGTGGCTTCAAATGCAGGTACAAAATGAACACAAGAACATATGTTAAAAACTGTTATAAAATAATGGGGTTATGAAATTATATCGCAAATAAAAATATATCAGTATTGCCAGCTTTACAAAACCAATAAACAAAAATCATATGTGTCACGTGAAAGTGAACAAAGTAGGGGTTATATTTTTAAAAAATGATATATGGCAAGAAATAAGCTAGTCTTAGGCAAAGGATGGAGTAAGATTTATTTTGACCTTTATGAAAAAAAGCTAAATATCAAAAATATGTCGAGAGACATATGCAACCGGTCGGCAGGGGATGCTTACTCCTCCTAAGCACCTGATCTCACCTCCAATGTAATAGAGGTCCGAGTTTGCTCAAGGTTTGTATTTTGACCATCACAAACCAAATCATCAAAGTTTCGTTTTTTCCCTATTATGACATTTTCCCGATTATGACATGCCCAATTGTGACAAGGAGCACACGGCGAGTGCGACCGGTCAAGAGGGGATGCTTACTCCTGCTAGGCACCTGATCCATCCTCTTATCTTTTCAGAGGTCCGTGTTGCTTTGCTTTAAATTCGTATTTCACTTTATGGATTTTTGAGATGGTTGACAGTTTGTTATTGTCATTTGTCATCACAAAGAAAAACATTAAATGTTTCACACCTTCATAATGACACAGAGAGCACGATACATCGGAGAAACACATTCAAATTCCAAAACACAACTGATGAAAATATATATGGTAAGATTGATTGATTGATAATCTGAGTAGTATTCAAAATAAACTGAACAATTCCAATAACAAAAGTTCAATTAAATTCATGTCTCGCTTTATTGACTTTTGAGATGGTTGACAGTTTGTTATTGTCATATTTCATCATTCATAACGTTCAAAGGAGGTTTGATGGTAAACAAATCACCCGTCTGATCAATCTTAACATTTTAGATATGATATTTTAAATATATATTATTATTATTTTGTAAAGAAAAAAACATATTTTTGCTTCTTTTAAAAAAGATCAATATAGTTTAGAATTGTTCAATCATTCAGCCCTCTTAATACATGTTCATGAATTGGAGGATGCAAGTATTATCATTTACAGTCTTAGGACGAGAGTTCCAGAGGATCCGACATACACACCAAAACAAGATTAGGAAAAGCCAGAACAATTTAACAATTGTAATGTAAAATGACAAAATAAGTAAACATGTTTCATAACAAATATTATATAAATGAATGATGCCTAAAAGAAATAAGCAATGTAAAATAGGGGTTATAATTGTTATTGTGAGTTCATGACTCAACGGTCAATTTTGGCATGTTGGTCAGTTGACCGAGTTTCTGTAAGATAAAAAAAGAAAAGCAGCACAAAATCTTCACACTTGTACACAGTTGTTTTACTAAAAAGACTTTACTTTTCCTTAGTATACATTAGTTATATAAAAATCGACATGGTTCATGCATTAATATATCGAAGTAGAAATAGTATCGTTTGTTTTATCGATATTTCTGTAACAAAATAATGTGGGTTACGATTTTTAAAGTACTTTAGAAGCTCAAGTAAGTAATTCCTACAGCTGTAAAATTGATACTGATTATGCACGAATAGTTGATTTTAATTATACTTTAATTGTCTGAATATATACTTTCGTGAAAGTAGTGTTGAAGCAGTTGGAGACAAACACCTTATCGGTTTATTGTTTGTAATTTCTAATTTGTAATTTTCCTTTGGACATTTGAATTTGAACACTGTTCTTTATCACCACATATCATTTTCAGCCAAAAGTGCAAAATGCCATAAATATAAATTTGTTAATATATATATAAAGCTGTTACTGTTCACCTGACGACATGCTTTATTCTTTTAAATGATCAGCATTTATTATAAGTAAAATAACTTGTGTAAAAAACTAGTTGTGTTATCACTAAATGATGCCGTACTCCGTTGTAGAAAGTGAGTACACTCTTTTTATATCCATCGGAATGTACCACTTGGTCGTTAGTTTGTTACCAACTACGAAAGCATTGGCGTGGTCATTGTCTACAGGCTGAGTAAAGTTCAGAATCTGCCCGGTTGGAATATGTGAGGCGAGTCTACAGAACAGAGCTTTAGCAATCTTTGGATCATCAGCGTAGAGCGGATACATCTTGTATCCTTCATCGGACTGACGTACCACCCCGTACCCAACAACACGTCCACTCTTCAAAGCCCATAAGCGTTGGCAAGCTGATGCTCTGCACAGTTACTAATGTAAACTGGTCTCGGCACCGTATGGATTTCAGAATCGTAAGCAATGACGTCATCAAACTTAAATTCACGTGCGCTGACGACCTCGAAATCTCCTTCTAGAACGTCTGCTATGAATTCTGGGTCTATAGGTCCTGGGTTGAAATAGAAGATGTAGGACCCGATTTTCTAACCGAATTGGACGTAGAACGTGATCCGGTTTGATAATGGATTTCCGATGCCATTTCGGTCTTCCACCACTTTCATCACTTCCCGGAACATATGTTTTCCGATCCCTAAATGTCGATATTCCTCTTTTATGATATTCATTCCGGCACACGCTATGGTGTCGCTGTGAGCAAGGAATCCGCAATGACCTGGTTAATTGAAATAGGCACTAAACATCTAATATTTATGTCCAAATATAGTTTTATTGGCCTTAGTTGAAGACATCTACTACAAGTATCAAAAGTGTTGAGAATTTTAAAAGACCTTAAACGTTTGTATAATATGATACGTTTCTCATACGATACGATACGTTTTTCGCACGGTACAATTCGTTTTTTATACGATATGGTACAGTTTTTGCACGATATGATACGTTTCTTATACGATGCATTTGAAAGAATTTGTTTTTACGAAGATTTAGTTCTATGCCGGAGCGCTGACAGTTTTTCTTCCCATAAACTCATTTTGTTTAATTTTTAATTGGATTTCGTAAATTAACTTACTTTGTCTTCGGTCATTTACAGAACTATTTAAATAGGAACTTTTCGGATTGCGTACACAAATCTCTGAAGATGTTTAACAGCATCTATGTAGTTATTGTCAATCAGGTCTTCCAATAATCTGTTTGAATTCCTATGGTTACTAATTGCGCGCCATTGTTAGCAGACCATTGCCAATTTTTATAGTCATATGAAACAGATTTTATTCGAAGACTTGTACATGAAAAAAAGAAATATGGCTATGGCTATGGCCTTCAACTCAACATTTAGGTATATCGACGACGTATTGTCAATAAACAAGTGTTACTTTCATTCCACGTCGACTCGATATATCGCAGTAAACTTGAAATAAAAGATACCACAGTGTCTAAGTCATATGTTTCATATTTAGATATTTTACTAAAAAAAGACATTAATGGTAACTTAACAACCAAACAATATGATATACGTGGTGACTTCAATTATTCCATCTTCTTTCTTTCCTTACTTATGTAGTATAATACCTTCATCATCTGGATATGGTGTTCTAATCTCTCAGTTGATTCAATTTGCAATGACATGCCCTACGTATAAAAATTTTCTAAAACGAATCAAGCTATTGAAAAACAAGATGATGAAACAGAACTATCAACAGTCCTGATTAAAGTCATCATTTCGGAAGTTCTATGGTCGATACAACGACCTTGTCAGCAAATACATTCTTCCGCTAGGTCGTATGCTGGTTGACGTTTTTCATACGTATCGTTAGGCTATTTTTAATCACCGAATTGTCTACTGACGTTCCCGTTTTCCCAATTACGACAAAAAGCACATGGACCAGTAAGCAGCGGATGCTTACTCCTCCATGGCACCTGATTCTACCTCTAATTTTTGAAGAGGTCAGTGTTTGCTCTGCTGTTGTTTTGTTTTTTTCCTTTAGACTTTTGATTAAGAACGCTGTCGTAGCTCGATAATTCCATTCACTGAATATCTGCATGTCATGCCCATGTAAATACATTTATTGGGTAAATTGGATAAATTTTCACTGACAAGCTGCAAGTTTTGCACCGATCCATCTTCAACCAACGGAAGTGATGTTTTATAGCAAGAGAGATAACTCCACTTATAAACAGAGAAGTTCCGCATGTACACGAAACAATGCAAAGGTAAGAGATTTACGAATTTGCATGGAAAAGTCGAAAAAATATAATTCATTAGAAGTATGGATTATAAACATGCCGCGAAGAACTGAAAACTTTTTTATCATCTCGGGTACTAAAAAATCTGAAAGAAGGCTCTCATACTGAGTAAATTACAATAAAAGACATAAAAGGAAAATATAAAATTAATGTTACGAGTTATCTCTCTTGCGATAAAACATCACTTCCGTTGGTTGAAGATGGATCGGTTCAAAACTTGAAGCTTGTCGGTGAATATTGATCCAATTTACCCAATAAATGTATTTACATGGGCATGACATGCAGATATTTAGTGAAGGGAATTATCGGGCTACGACATGAGGTCACCGTTTTTACCGATAGATGTAGTTTGAGAGCACTTTTCAACAAATATTCATCGGCAGTACCCCTCGGCTGGCAGACGAAGTTAGCAACCTTGTTGAATTATATACATAGTGGATATGATTTTTTTTTTCAAAATGTTTGCTTTAAGTAATTTTGTGGAATGATTGTATACATTAGATTATAAATATATCATATAAAGATAATTTAAAGGAAAAAATGAGTCAAGTCCCGGGGGTATAGATACTTGGGGGTGGGGGGATGGAGGGGGGGGGGGGTCGGTCCTGTCCTTAAGCACCTGTGAAAATATCATGGTATATTGAAGAAATCACATCTTGCATGAAATTAAATGCAGTATTTAGATGTAATATCCCTTGCGAATATATACATTATTTTGGATTTAATTCCGCAAGTGGAAATACAACTTATACTAATAACTCTCTTTCCAAGGAAGAAATGCTTTAAAATCATATGTCAGTTTTGAATATTTTTAATAGTCCCAACAACCAAAATCAATTTGAATTACTTTACCTTTATTGGATACCTAAACTTCATAAAAATCCTTACAAACAAAGATATATTGCGCGTTCCAGAAAATGTTCTACCAAGCCTCTTTCTTTAATCCTTACCAAAATATTAACAGCAGTAAAGTAGAATCTTCATATAGTACTGTGCAACAGTTTATATACAAGAAGATGTGTTAATCAGATGTGGATACTTAAGAATTCGAAGTAACTTTTAGAACTTTAAATCACAAAAATTTATCTAAATCAATAGCATCAAAACTTACGACTTTTCTACACTTTATACAACCATTCCCCACGATACTTAAATCCCGTCTTTTTAACATCATTGAAAGCTGCTTTATTTTAATAAAAATGAGGCACGTAAATGTACTTCCCTTGTCAACGGTCATATGCAAAACTATTTTGTTAAAAGCCATTCTGACTGTGCACACAAAGACTCTGAAGTTGACATTAAAAGGATGCTTGACTTTCTGATAGACAACATCTATGTAGTTTTTGGAAATCAAGTCCTATAACAATCTGTTGGAATTTCCATGGGTACAATTGTGACCCATTGTTGGACCATAATTAATCACCTAGTTTTATGCGGACTTTTTCCCCGATTACGACAAAGAGCACATTGCGGGTGTGACCGATCAGCAGAGGATGCTCACTTCTCCATGGCACCTGATCCTGCCTCTGAGGTTTTCCAGAGGTCCGCGATTGCTCTGCTTTGGACTATTGATTGAATACTAGTAACAAATTGTATACGGATTTTTCTCCGTTTTTCCCGGTCATGATATTTTTTCGATATTCCGACAATTTCCCCGATATTGACATTTTTACCGATATGACATTGGGCGCACGGCTGATATGACCGATCGGCAGAGAATGCTTACTCCTCTATGGCATCTCATCCTACTTCAATATTTTTTAAGAGGACCGTGTTCGCTTTGCTCCTGTTTTGTAATTTTCCTTTGATTTGAATTTGAACACTGTTCGTTATCTCATCATGTCATTTACAACTCGTTAAAGAAAGCAAAAATTACATAATGTAGAGATCCTCTATATTTATCAAAGTTGATCTTCATTTTTGCATCCGTCTTCAAGCCGACTGAATAGGTAAAACCCTGTTCCTATCTCAATGTTAAATGACAGTCGTGCTATAGACGAGACAAAGGCGTTCCAAATCCCAGAGAAAATTCAGCAAGTGATTGAGAACCCGTTATTTTAAATGGTTTGAAATTGTTGGGGGAGTAAGTTGCTTTCCGACTTAAAAGTCATGTTTGGGCATGCTGGTCTTTTGACAGTAGTCAAAGTCTTTTTGAGTTTCTGCAGAATAAGATATAGAAAAGCAGCACAAAACTTTCACACATTTACAGAGTTTTCAACTAAATAATGACAATGATGTCTACACTTCACCTCGAAAACCATTGTCAACCTTCGCTTCGAGTCGGTTGACGATGGTTTTCATAGGGTGTCAATTCCAACTGTTACCCTCCCAAACAGGCACTTTTTATATCTATACTTATGAATTAAGGCATTTTGCAAATAAACTACAAAATGCCTGCACCAGAGTACTTGCTTACACCTTTGGTATTTCAACACATGTTAGATGATGTCCGTAAGGTATAATTGAAATTTAACTGATAAATTATTATTGTGAAATTAATTAAAAAAACTACTTTCATTTTCGATAAACAAGTCCGAAATAGCAAAAATGAGAGTAAGGTGGTGGACACGCTTTGGCGGATCCAAGTCAGGGATAGTCTCGATCAAAATATATAATTGCAATGAAATAATATTGAATGATTAATTAAAGAGTGAATATATTTACTGCGCGGGTATGATAAGGCAACAAATCGAGTTAAAATTCATCTGATCGATATGACGTCACAATAAGCAGCATGATGTCATATTTTACTCAAGAAATTTGTCAATTTTAACTTTATCTCTGGTCAAAATTATGAAAACTACAGGCGTAATATGTCAGTAGAAGCTCTTTTAACAGAATATATCTTCAATTTCTCTGTATTACGTATCATTAACATTGATGACGTCACAAGCATGTTTAATAGGTAAAATCAATGTCGGGAGACAAATTATCGGAATGCAGTGTAAACAATGCCGAAATAAGACTTATTTAATACAGATACCCAAGATCTAGATGAGTGTCAGTTAGGATATAACTAGGATAATACAGGCATGGATATTTTGTTTTATCAGCGAGTGTTATAAGGTAAGCAGATATACATTTATGTGACTTGACCGGCCTTTCCTCTGTCAGTGTGTACAAAAAAGACAAAAGTGTAATAATATTATGAAAGATGAATTTGGCAAATATCAAAAGCACATGACCTTAAATACTTGAAAAATGCTGCTAGAATCCTTTGGTTTGTTGTTGTGAATGAAAAATACGTAGTATTTTCAATAAAATTGAAAAAGTTGAGGAGGTTTCCGGTAAATAATGACAATATTTATTTATGCGATTAACTCTAGGATGGATTCTAGCAGCAATATTAATAAACATGAACTTATTGCCGATCGAATTATTGTATCATACATACAAATAAACTTCGGGGTAGTGTTACACTTTTTGATTTTTTGTTAAGGTACAAAAATGATCTATTTTTAACTGTCACGTGATACCATGGCAAGGCAGCTTTAAGGATCGACTTGATTCCGAAGTAAAAATATAATATCTTGTTGAATACATTCACTTGATATTATAGTCTGTCCCAAGTTATTGCTTCCATCACTTTTTGATGATTTTTAATAAAAATACACATACCTGTGAAAGAAATGCAGTTGAAATCGATAAAAGGGAAATATCCAAGATATCTCCATTGACACATTATCACTTTTCACTCATAAAGGTTCACAGGAACGAAAACAAATTTCTTACGGAGATTTATAATGGGAAATGTTTACATCTTTTCTCCATTCGGAAGTTCTCGGGACACCTTGCGCAATTTTTCAACGTTATCATCCGGGCTTAATAATGGCTGATGCAATGCTAAATCTCCGTAGACTTTCTATTTTGGGATGTGTATTGAAACCAGAAGCGGTAGAGGGGGCGTTTCAAAACAGATAATCTGGACATTTTTCATATTAGTGGATGAACATAGTTTGAGCACAAAGGTATTTATGATTATCGAAATATGAAGCAAAAAGCGGTGGAAGCAAAAACTCGGGACAGAGTATAATATTCAGCACTGATTTCATAAAAATAAACAATTTTTAAAATGACCATAATATCGGCGATCATTAAAGCGACAGTACAGCTGAAAACACATGTGTGAATAACTTCAGATTTATCCATTGTATCGTTAAGAAATACGAAATAACGTTGATTGTGACAGTTGAAGTACATAAAAATCTCTTTTACATACCTAATTAATGTAATTATTAGCTTCCGGAAATTTAAGGGTCGTACAAACCTGAATAATCTTATATCGTTTATTTGTACCACGTGGATTTTGATTGACAGTAATTGACACGTGCTGAAAACTACAGTATCTTCGCCCGACTACGATCATCGTGCTATACGGAACACATCATCACTTTCTCGATAATTTATTAATGGCTTACCAATTTCAATTCATTTTAAAATTAACAGACATAAATATGTCAAATTATCCCTCAAGGAGCCTCACTTACAAAAATGAATTTAGGTTGTAGCAACTCCTATGATAAACACGCAAAATACATGCTTACAAAATAATAACTGTGGTTATTTCAAAAACTTTGAAGAATTATTACCTTATTTTCTTTGCCAATTCAGTCAAGTAAGCAGGCCTACCCGATCTCTTACTCGCCATGCTGGTTTGTTTATAGTAAATACGCATGCGTAATGGTATAGAAAGTGGAACCCCGTTACACGTGGCGATGTATGTATGTATAGGTTATACCTAATTATTAATTTTAATGAAACAATTAGATTTATTTCACGGAGAAATTTGTAATTTTCTGAAAGTTTATACATTTATGAGTAGTACAAAATACGAACCCGATCGGAACATTTTTTCAAGTCGTTTTTTTAATAAGATGCGCCGTACTGTCTCTTTAAACTCTGAGTTGCCTTAACCTACCCGCGTCTGAGCCTATTTAGAGAATACATAGAAGTTAAGATTTGACAAATGTTGAATAAATAAAATGAGTCAATTCGTTTCTTAAGTGGGCGATTTTAGTTTTGATACTCATTCGCTTGCGAAGCACGACCTCTGGTGAGAGAATGAGATAGAACTTTCCAGAACGGGGTAACCAAGAACGCGAATTGACTAATGAACGAAGAGTGAAGGACGAGTTCATCATGCATCACGGGCAAATACCTTGGTTCGGACTTCGATTGATACAAAAAGTTGATAAATAAAATGGAAAAATTAATGCGATGTTTTAGTATTAACGGAAAGAACTTTCCAGAACAGTGTGCCTAGAAATGGGTCGACTAATTTACATTATGGTGGAAAGTGTAAGGCGAGTTAACCATCGGCCAGATACTTTGAATCTGACAACCTTGGTGAAAAATGTGCATGCAAATGGATAATAATGCATAACCTAGCGTGTTTTAATTTCATACATATACATACCACGACAGATTGGTTGTAAACGCTATTCATTAATTTGTAAACATAAATGAACAGATTGTACTCTACGTCTATAAGGATAAATGTTGTATGCATAAAACGGAGAAGTTTTAAATACCTATTCACTGATTTGAAATAAATTCAGCAAAAAAAGTTTATTTTTTCAGTCAGCTGCAACAAACAGGATTAAGGCCACGTACATGTATACATTATCCATTTCAGTTAAGATTTTTCATCCCTGTCCGCTCCTCTAAATATCTAACAATGCAGTTTGTTTTTTATTTCAATTTTTAAGAATAAGAAGATAAGGAAAATTCGGACAACGTATATACAACAATGCACAAAAATATGGTTCAACATATTAAGCATTATATCATAATAATGTGTAAAGTGTTAATTCCCGCGCTTGCGCGGTAATCATCTAGTATTATTATACTTTAATGTTAAATACTGAAATCTGATTGTTTTAAAGCAGTTGATAATCCGTTCTATTACCCTCAGCGTTAGCAACACATTTGGCAACGGGTAACACAACGAATTGTTACATACGCGTAATTTATGCGCGTACGGTTCGCCGTAGAATTCACGTCATTTCTATATAAACGAAGTTAAATTTTCTCTAAAAATAAGACATTCAGTATAATAAATTAAATAATGCCTCTTTGGAAGGGTAACAGTTGAATTTGACACCCCTTGAAAACCATTGCCTGTAAAGTAAGATTGCTGGTAAAGGAAGTCCTTTTAATTAATGTATCACAGGTTTTACAGTTTTTAACAGAACATTTGGAAATTGAACACATGGGATCGCAAAAGGAATCATCAAATATGTTTGTAATAGAAACTTTACCTTTCTTCAATATAGAGAAAAGTTGTTCAGAACTAAAAATGAACTCAAGGGCACCGGTTGAATTTAATCTAAAAGAAGTCTCTAGAAATTTTAATGCAAAATCTATAGATGATGATCAAACTGAACTGAACTTTTAAATACAGTACCGTACATAAAGTATTGTGTATCTTAATGTTGTTTATACATGTTTTTGTTCTCCAGATTTTAAAGAATAAAATTAAAGTAATTGAAAAGTTCTTGATTACATTTTTATTATATTTCGTCTTCTGAGTAAAAACGTTGCGGAAGGTAGTGTCCGAGCAGTTATAAACAACAAAAAACCCCTCTTATCGGTTTAACTTTTGTTATTTCTAATTTCAGGCAAAGGCGTAGAAAAACATGGATAAATAACTGTTAATCGCTGTTACTGAACACTTAACTAAAGACTTTATTCATTATAACGATAAGTATTTATTATGAAACAATACTAGTTTTGTTATAACTAAATTATGCAAAACTCCGTTGTGGATAGTGAGTACACCCTTTTTATATCCACTGGAATGTTCCACTTGGTGTACATTCTTGTCATGGAGATGTACGACGTCAGTTTGTTGCCGACTACGAATGCATTGGCATGGTCATTGTCTACAGGCTGAGTAAAGTTCATAACCTCTCCGTTTGGAATATGTGAGGCTAGTCTGCAGAATAGAGCTTTAGCAATCTTGGGATCATCAGCATAGAGCGGATGCACCTTGTATCCTACATCGGACGGACGTACAACCCCGTATCCAACAACACGTCCACTCTTTAAAGCCACGTAAGTGTTGGCTAGCTGGTGCTCAGCCCAATTACTTATGTAAATTGGTCTCGGTACAATATGGATTTCAGAATCGTAAGCAATGATGTCATCAAACTTAATGTCACGTGCGCTGACAACCTCGAAGTCTCCTTTTGGAACGTTTGTTATGAATTCTGGGTCGACAGGTCCTTGGTTGAAATGGAAGATGTGTGACTTGATGGTTAAGCCGAATGGGGCGTAGAACGTGATCCGGTTGGATAAAATATTCCCGCAGCAATTCCGGTCTCCTACAACATTCATCACTTCCTGAATCATCTGTTTTCCAATCCCTAAATGACGATATCCCTCCTTTATAATAGTTAATCCGCCACACGCAATGGTGTCGCTGTGAGCAAGGAATCCGCAATGACCTGGTTAATTGAAATAGGCACTAAACAACTAATTTTTATGTTCAAATGTTTGGCTTTAGTTGAAGACATCTACAAGTATCAAAAGTGTTAAGACTTTTAAACGAAACTAGTCATATCATTTTGATATTTTTTTTTTAAAGCAATTGTAGAAATATAATAATCATCCAGTTATTTTGGATTTACTTGATATCTGTTACCTACCTGGGAGCAGATTTTTTGTACAAAATGTTTATGTTTATCGCACGCTTTCTATACATACGGATCTTATACGTTTGTAAAATACGATACGTTTCTTATACGATACGATATGTTTTTCGCATGATACGGTGAGTTTCTTATACGAAACGGTACGTTTCTTGCACGATATGATACGCTTCTTATACGTTACGAAAGTTGCATGCTTTTAATACGCTTACTGGGTGTATTAGTGCGTTTTATGGTACAGGAATAAAACGTTTAAAAAATTTGAAAACACACAATTACCCAACCTATATACACCCTAACATATATTTTGCTTACATTTTCAAAGAATTTGTTTTTACACAATTTAGTCCTATGGCGAAGCGCTGACAGGTTGCCTGCCTAAAACTCATTTTGTTTAATTTTTATGTGGATCTCGTATACTTACTTTCTCATTGATCATTTACAAAGTTATTTGATAAAACCATTTCGGATTGCGTACACAAACTCTCTGAAGATGATTGACAGCATCTATGTAGTTACTATATAGTATTTACAATCAGGTCTTCCAATTATCTGTTGGAATTCCTATGGTAACCAATTGCGCGCCAATTTTAGCAGACCATGGACAATTTTCTATATCCATATGAAACAGAATTTATTCGAAGACTTATACATGAAAAAAGAAATCACTCGCTATGGCCTTCAACTCAACACTTAGGTATATCGACGGCGTATTGTCAATAAACAATTTTTACTTCCATTCTTACTTCGACACGATATACCGCAGTAAACTTGAAATAAAAGATACCACAGAGTGTTAGTCATATATTTCATATTTAGCTATTTTACTGGGAAAAGACATTAATGGTAACTTAACAACAAAACAATATGATATACTTGGTGACTTCAATTTTTCCAGCGTCTACTTTCCTTACTTATGAAGCATTATACCTTCATCATATGGATATGTGTTCTAATCTCTCAGTTGATTCAATTTGCTTGGGCACGCCGTACGTATGAACATTTTCTAAAACGAAGCAAGCTAGATAACAAACAAGATTATAAAACAGGACTATCAACAGTTTCGTTTGAAGTCATATTTTCGTAAGTTCTATGGTCGATACAACGACCTTGTCAGCAAATACAATCTTCCGTTAGGTTGTATTCTTACTGACGTTTTTCAAATTTATTGTTAGGCCAATTTTAATCACCGAATTGTCTACTGACGTTCCCGTTTTTCCGATTACGAAAAAGAGCACATGGACCAGTAAGCAGAGGATGCTTACTCCTCCATGGCAACTGATCCTACCTCTTTTTTTGAAGAGGTCAGTTTTTGCTCTGCTACTGTTTTGCATTTTTCCGTTAGACTTTTGATTTAGAACACTGTTCGTTATAGCCACGTTTTATTTTTTTAGAAAGTGAAGCTCAAGAATATTAAAGGGTATGAACATACACACCATGTAAAAAATACTTGATATTTACCATACTCCAAAACATTTACACCTGCATAAATTTTGTATGTTAACCATTTGGAAAGCAAAACATAGTAGTGATACATTTTATTAAAATTGTTCAAGGATTTAAAAGAAATATATATATTATACTGGTTTGTGGTTTGTCCTGTAGATTATTATGCATATAAAACGCAGTTTTATAATTTAAAATCATCTATCTTTAATAAATAAACAAAATTATACAACAAAGCTTTATACGTGTAGTTGATAGGGATTTAAAAACAGTACGTAATTATATTTCCGAAAGGCTTTTTGGGCTAAAAAAATTCACGTAGCAAACCCGCTTTATATTTCAATAAATATTTGAATATATATCATTTATTAATTTAAAATACCAGACAGTACGTTATCAATATTTTATATATTTCAGACCTATGACCTCTCCATTGTCCTTGACGACGACCGTTAGTCCTATGGGGTCGGTATTGAAGACACACTCCAGGTACGACATCTCCATGTTCCACTTGTTCTCGGCCAGGAGGGCGTACAGACTGGGCAGGTCGGAACGCTTCATGGACCGGATCTCGTACCGGATGTCATTTGTACTCTTGCTCAGACTGGAGCCAGCCAAAAAATAAAAGTTGATATAAATTACAGAAAAAACCTCATGATACCGATCCTTCATTAGATATTATTTTACAAGTTTTAGGGAATTCCTTTATTACAGACTTCTAGATTTTTATCATAAATACTATAATGGTTTGAGAAACATAATAGGCAGTTACTGGTCCGGCGAAACCGTAAAGTAAAACGATTACTTGGAATTCATGTAAGAATAACATACACTACCTTCGAACAGATTTATTTATCCATTGTTGATAAAAAAGAAGACAGTTTTGGAAAGGCAAAACCCATGGTCGAAGAGCCATTATTTTCACAACTTATTTTCAATACGACGCTATCTTTATATAGGAACAATATACATAGGCATGTTAGAGATAAGTGATACAAAATGCGCACGACGGATTTAAAATTGATACGATTTTATGTTGTGAAAGAGCTAGAGCCACGAAGCATCAACATGTGCCTTAAAATTTTCACAAAACTTAAGTTTGAAACAATAAAATTGCAATTGCTTATAATGTAGGGCACAATATTCTGCTTCTATGCATATGTAATTTTTTCACCTCGGTCCCACCGTTTAGCACATGCGCATCTTCAAACATACCATGGTCGTTAAAAATAGCTGAAAATTGTAGATTTTACTGTAGTATTTCCCGAATTTGAATGTGGCCACACTTGAGTACCTCTTTGAAACTTTTAAAACTGAAAGATATTGCAGAAATGCATCTGCCTGCAAAATTTCCTAGAGGTACCCAAGTGTGGCCAATATGTATTTTACAAAATTTGAAAATTTCAGTAACAGAATATAAAGCAGACCACTCTATTTGAGGGTAATTATTAGCTTATTTTTTATTGAAACTGCATAAATTAATTAATAATGATAAAAAATTATTTGTGATTATTTACAAAATCATCATTTTATTTAATATTTGAGGAAGAAATGCATATAAACTGAACTTTAACATGTTTTATTTAGTAACTTTACACTGTGTATTCATGCTTACATCGTGCATCATCAATGACGTCATAGTTTGATGTTTGCGACGTCAGTTTAATCTGTACATGGAATCTTGAGTGATTTCAGTATTTTGCCAAAAGAACTTACCAGTAAAGTCTGCATTTATAAAAATATTATTTTTATGTACCACGTATTATTCAATTGCAGTAGATAATGAAATACATTAACATTGTTAACAAACAGAAAAAAAATTAATGGCAAAGTTAACATTGTACGTACGTTGATGGCAACAAATAAGTAAATATTCCTTTACCTTTGTGTAGAATAAACGATAGCATCTATAAGTAGCTAGATGTTGGGTTTTTTTTTTGTCAAACACCTATATGCATTAAACGAAGGGAAAGATGCAAGCGATTTTTAAAACTTGTGACACAAGTGTTTCTGAATACCACGGGAGAGAGACAGTAGATATCACGTGTGAACATGCACATGTACAAATATGATAAACTCCATCAAAATAACTTTATTATTTAATTCCCAAGTACAGCTGTAATTGAATATTAAGCTATCGTCCCTTGCATAAAAAAATCTTGCAAATGCATTCGCCATTACGTTATCAGCCACCTGTTGATTCGTCGCGTGGTCAATGTATTTCCGGTGAACCGTTACATGCAGTAAGAGTTATTGTAAGATCGATCGTGTCCGTTTCGATGAAGACGACTTTTGGTATACACACCTTAGAATATATTATCAACATGTGCACTATATAACAGTCTAATCTTAATCGTGATGTCTTTGTTGATAATTCGTCCAATAGAATAAAAAATCACCCCAAATGTGTGTACATCGGTGACTTTTGCCTATAAAATTCTCGACTGAAATTTTCTTCGATTATTTTATGCGTGCTAAATCTTATTAAAATTTGCCTTTTATGGCATATAAAAAGGACTCAGATTGCCAGGCCCTTTCCTTAAAAAACACAACGATGAGTGCAGAGAGATTTGAAATGGTATGTGTTTCTATTTACCCCCCCCCCCTTTTAAAAAATCAATCGATTTCCGGACAAGTTTATTACAAATCTATTATATTATAACACATATTATACATGGTTGCTGGTTGCTTTGAATTCGGATTTTCAAAACAATTTTACGACATTATTCATGTGCTACTGCTTGGCTTTGAAAAGTCAAATTCTTTATAAAAATGTTCATTGTAAGCTACCTTCGCTTCCAAATAGTGAACCCACATTCTCTCTCTCTCTCTCTCTCTCTCTCTCTCTCTCTCTCTCTCTCTGATATATGATCTTAATTCTCAAGACATTAACGGATGGTTTATCACTTATAACAATTCTCAAAAGGCATGCATATCACTAGAAAAAATGAAATGAAAATAAATAGACGTTATGTTACGACATTTATAAGGAATAATTAATTCATAAAACTATTTTTTAAGAAATTGGTGGGGTTTTTTTCATTTAATTAATGAACATTAAAACACTGCTGTGATGTCATTCCTTTGTTCCAGCAGTCCAAAATTTTACTTGTGACAGTCCGATATTAGTGAGCTTCTTAAATTAAATATCAGACCGTTACCAGTGGTTACAATACTGGTATCCTTTAAGATCGGGCTGTCTCCGGTAATTCAACAATGAAATTCAATGGCAGTGTTTTAAGTACGATATATGCCTCAAACACTTCTGTATGAAAAAATATCAGACAGTTCTCGGCCCTAACGGGCCTCGAAACTGTTTTAAAATATTTCATACATAACTGTTTTCGGCATATATATCCATTACATATGTACACAGTCGCTGAACGGTTCTATTTTCCCACTTGAACAGTGAGTGAACGGTGAGCGCACGGTGATTGCACTCTAAACGAATGGTAAGCGCACGCTGAGCGGAATTTGGTGAGCGCTTTTAAACGTGAGCGAGCGCAGAGCGCAAACCGAAGGGCAAGCGGAAAGTGAACGGTAAACGCACGGTGAACGATATGTTAACTCTATGTGAACGCAAGATGAACGATTTATTCGAAGTGCCCAGGGAGTTGTTGTTAATATAACAATAAACTACATGTACGTATATTGTTATCAGCCTAAATATAATATTATCTGACTGAAAATAAGTGAACACTGAACGAACGCTGAGCGCAAGGCGAACGCTTTGTGAACGCACGGTGGGCGCTTTGTGAACAATGAGCGCGAGCGGAGCGGAGAGCGCAAGTGAACGCACGGTTAATACACTGTGTGTGCACGGTGAACGCACGGAATATGGGAAAACAGAATGTTTCAATGACTGAACACCGGCATCTAACTGCTATAAAACGCCAAATTTGGGTGAAAATATCTAAGCCTTGAAACAAGTAAAATAATTATGTAGAATAATATACACATACTGTTACAGTAATGCATCAAAATTCGAGATTACATATATCTCTATTAAATTCAATTACCGTATTTCTGTCATATTTATATATTCATTTTTAATAATTTGTTATTATATCGGTAGAATTCAATAATTAATTCTCAGTTATACACTGCACATTATCAGCATTCCTTCATGCAGTATCAAATTGCAGAAAAAAGAACTGTGAAGACACCGACATATTTAAATGTACCGCCGTTATATGGACCTTTAGCACTGGTCCCTGTATTTTTTAAAAACTTTATTGTAAATAAGCTTTTCATGGTATTTTCATCAATATTTTTTTTCATAAATAAATAATAATTTCTACAAGATAATTTTATTCTGTTTTTGTTTATTTTATTAAATTCAAGTCATGCGTAATTTTATCATTTCATGACGTTACTTACAAGATTGACGTCTGTTTAACATTTTTTCATCAAAACAGTGCCATATTGTCAACTCCGTTTACAAAAAAGTATTATAGGGATCGAAAAAACAAAAACAGTTATGAAAAGCTAAGATTCCACACTATATTTTATCAAAATGTGGTGATTTTTTATGATACGGCAATTTTTGATGCTTCGTGGCTCTAGCTCTTTTGCGATACAGCCTCCGATGATTGTGCTTGTATATTCGCTTAGCAACCATGCCTTCAGCGTCGGATATTGTCATATATATCATATAACCGACGACGACTGCATTGGTCTGCTCATTTCCTACAGGCTGACAAAAGATCAGAACCTGACCGGTTAGAATATGTGATTATAGTTTACACTGTATCCGTGTATCATATGTCCAAAGAAGACGCCCTCTCCCCCCGCATCCAACATCACGTTTACTCTTCAAGGCCCCGTAAATGTTGGCTAGCTGGTGCTCGGCCAATTAATGATGTAAACTGGTCTCGGCACCGTATGTATTTCAGAATCGTTAGAATGACAATATCAAACTTAATGGCACGTGCGATCACAGAGTCTCCTTCTGGAACGTTCGAATTCTGGGTCAACAGGTCCTAACATAACGACATGTAAGCTTTATCAATACAAAATTGCATTGTATTGAATTTCTGAGGGGAGTTAATTTTAATCACAATTATTTATATTAAAATCAACGATATGTAATATCACACAGTAAGTAGCTTCTTAGGTGTATTTGAAAATACATTCCTTTCAACATAAATTATTGGACTTTTCCAACAAGAATTCCGAGCTATTGTCGAAAACTACCAGATCAATCATTTTCTGTAATATTAAAACATAGAAACTCTACGATGCATCATGTTTCAGCAATTGAAAAATTTCTGCAAAACTTTATTTTTAACAAAGAAATAATAATAATGTCAAGTCTTCGCTAAAATCAAACTTCTAAAAATTAACATTAATAATAGTAAACTTTTTAAATATATATTTTAACAGAACTGGTTTTAGTTTCTAACCTCCAACAATGTCCATCTACCCCATGCAAAACGTAGTGAAACTGGCTGTCCGTTCATCTTATTGGATTCTGGCATCTTGGGGGACGTCCAGTCGGTTCACCAGTGTTCCAGAGATAAGCATTAACCAACCAGGATTACAATTATTATTTTCTTTCAAATGTACATGTAAAAAATTAAATTAGATTTTTATTTTTAAGAAATTGGGGCGTTCAGGATTTGAGTAAAAAGAATATCAGGAATATTATATTGTATAAACATTAAACCATGTTTAAAATACAAGATATAAAAGATATTTACCATACGCTAACACTAGCATTTATTTCTCTATCAATCTCCTTGAAAGCAAAGTACTGATACAAATAAATTAAAAAAGATCAGGGGTTTACAGGCGTACTGATTTGTGGTTGCCTCATGTTTTTCAATGCATATAAAATACAGATTCACAATTAAAAATAATCAAAAATGATTATAAAATTAAACAACAAAAATCTTATAGTGATATGAAAAGGTTCAGTGCTACCATCATGAAAGTGTACAATGATAAAGATAGAACACAGGATACTCGATACATGATAGAATTGGATAAGCTAAATTCAATCAAATCTTATCCTGCATCCTGTAGCCAATCAGATTCGTGTAAATTCAGATTTACAAAACATAAAAACGCGATACATTTTTATTGATGCAGGGATAATGTAAGTATGCAGTTACAGCTACAGTTCACCGAATACAGTGTATTTTTATACAAAAATATTTTTTTGCTGTTTCACTTCAAGTCTTCAATAGTTAAAAACCAGATAAATGTAATCGACGAACAATATAAATACTAGTATATGAACAAAAACAGTTAAGCGTTGTGTGTACTGTTTACGTTTGATCTAACTCTGGGCTGCGTTCAAGATCGTAGCTGCTACGTAGGGATACGTAGTTGAACTGTAAGGTAGCCTAGCCGCTACGTAGATATTCGTAGCCTAAATGTTTTATGCTAAGCATCAAATTCAAGATGGCCACCTTAGATACCACTCTGTAACAAACATGAAATCTATTTATTTAGTTATATTTTGTTCATCCTATAAGTTAAAATGAATTTTAACTTGTATATTTCTGCTTGAAATTAACAAATTATGTCGATGTAATAAGTCCTTAGTTTAATATTTCAAAATTTAAATCTGAGACTTAGCGGCTAACCTAGCGGTCCGTTCAATAGACTTAGACTAGAGTAGCAGCTACGATTATGAACGCAGCCCAGGTGTCCCATAAAGAGAAAGTATATCCCTGTCCGATCACAAAATGAACTGTTCAATTGAAGAAATAAATGCGTACGATTTTTAAATTTTAACAATAACTTCTAATGGCTGACATTTCTACGTTTAATGATTCATAAAGAAATTATAATTTCCCGAATATCTTGCCTCCATGTGCTTTTTGTCGTAATCGGAAAAAAACGGAAATATTCGTACACCAAAAAAATGGCCTTACTATAAGTATAAAAACGTCAGTCAGCATTCGACTTAGCGGAATATTGTATTGGCTGGCAAGGTCGTTGTATCGACCATAGAACTTAATAAATGGTGGCTTCAATAGAGATTGTTGATAATCTTGTTTTATCAACATCTTTGTCAATAGCTTGCCTTGTTTTAGAAATTGATCATACGTAGAGCATGCCTTTGCCTATCAAATCAAATCAGAAGTAGTATCAAATATTGTTTGTTGCCTGTTAATACAATATACATATATAAACAGAGAGAGAGAGAGAGAGAGAGAGAGAGAGAGAGAAATAGCATCACTTGCATCTAATTAGTTACCTTAGTCATTAACTGTTGCAAGTGATTTTTTGTGTTTAAAGGTACATTTGTAGGTAATGAAGATATATAAAATCCATGTACATTTACTTAAGACTCTCCAAAATAAGTCAAGTAATGTGTACATTAATGATTACTAATACTGGCCTCGCTTTATAGACCTAATTGTATTTTAATAGCCAATGACGAGCAACTTACATCAACACAGTAATTTCTAGCATACCGAGCATAAAACTAGTTTCCAATGTTAACATTTTTATACGGTACCTCAAAAATAGATTTTTTGAGCACTATTAATAGTTTAAAATGTATTTGTTTCCATATATATTTATACAATGCGTTCCAAAATTGTCAGATTGTTTAAGATCATCTCTCAAAATGATTTGCAGCCATCTTTACACTTATATTCACATGTAATTCAAATGTAAGAAGAAGGGAAAATTTTAATTAAATGAATTTCTTAAAAGTGTTTTTACTTTCCGTCTTGGTGTGTTTAAATTTTATAGCTTTCATGCATTTATGTTTTGCCTAAACTAAGGTGTGCTTCAAAAAACGTTAGTAAATATCAACAGATTGATGTCATTATAACTATATCTAAATCATTTTCTTAGATTTGTTTTTTGAAGCTTTGTATTGAAAAAGACTTCCCATGGTCATATGTAACCATTCACTCAACCTTACGCAGTTCTCTACTTTTGATAATGGACATTTTCTGTGACTAGGGTACAGATGGTAGTAATATATTAAGTGCTGCTGATATAAAAGCTGCCATACCCATGGAGCAGGTAAGTAATTAAGTATCTTTTATTGCATACACAGGAGTATTTAAATTAGTTAAATTGCATTTACCAAATAAAATTGTGTAAAGATAGTAAATAAAATGCATAATATTAAGGGGGAAATATGTAGCATTTAAAATGTTAAAAAATGGTGAAGTCCTAATCATTATAAATGTATTTACAAAAATACATTTGCTAAATTAATAAAGTATAACTTGATTCACCCAGGTAATATATTGCAATTGGTCCAAGTACGTAATAAAAATTCATAAATTTTGAAAATCCCAATATGTAAATTGGTTGGTGAAAAGTACTGGCCCATAAAAGTTAAAAATTTTATTTATTCATAAAACAAAATGTAATGGTATATTTGTGAAGTAGCACTTCTCATTGTTCTATATATAAACTTCGCGAATATATGCACTATTTCAACATGTCGGATAAAGCAAACATATAATCACACACAATATATTGATCTCCTATACATCTTTCTTGGATTAAACTCTAACTTTTTTTTTAGAAACGATGCCTAGGTTTTACAACTGTAAATTTGACTCAAAGATCTATGTGCAATGTCAATATTTGGGTGAACTATTTTGGAGACATTGCCAAGAAAATGAATTTCACCACTGCAAGTTACGTCTTATCTTATTGTACACATTGACACTACTTTGCGGGAAGGGTTATCGCGTAAGGTAATCAAAAGAAGGGTTCAGAAGTCACACAATGCACCGCGTTGCTCGTGGTCACTGTATTATATAGATTGTGACATCTAAATTTGCCATATCAACAGTCTAAATAAAAAAAATTGATTTAATTGCGTCTAATGATTAAAATGTTTGGATTTTTAAAAAAAAAATGATATATACGTTGCATCGAAGCGTCATAAAGTTACGTCCTTTTGAAGGTTTCCTTTCCTGAGTAAATAACATGGTTCAAAAGTTCTTAACATATATAAATATTTAAAGAAATAAGATAATTATAACAAACTTTTTTTACCTGTTTTAAAAAATTAAGAAACGGAAACGTCAATTTCGTTTAATATGCGATGCTTATTTGTGTCTGGGTCTAGGAATAAAAAGTTCGGATATGCAAGTAGTGTAACGGTGCATTATTTGCTTCGATAGAAAGAAATAACTGGAAAATGAATCGGAATTGATAAATCAGATGAAAATGGTACAGAATAATTTGGAAAAATTCTGCTTTAAATTTTCTAATTTCAAATATGATACTTATATGATAATATTAAAAGGATATCGTTATAAAAATGACAATATCATCACTTCGCTTAAATGGGTAGGGGGACATGCTAAAGTGTGGTGTCTGTATTTTCTTTAATTTTTCATTAAAATTGCAACGCACACTCTAATAAAATGAATTTATACACATTCCGAGTTTGTTTATGAAAGAAAACATCTATGAGAGTGTTCTAACCAATTTGTATGATACAATACTTTAAAATTTAAGGACAGGGCCGGTTTCACTTTATTTTCAATAGAAGTATTGAATCGGGTTGTAATGATTTGTTCACTGCCTTTAACTCTGTTAACTAGTCTTTGTGTAGTATTGTTGATTTTGGGTGTGATTGTATAAATATGTGTTCATGTTGTTTTCATCCAATCATCATTTCATTCTCTATTCATCTTCTTATACTGCATGTTACTTTTAATATACGACCTGACTGACGAAACAGTTTAATAATATCAACGCATTAGATTGGCCTATCCACTTTGGCGGGCCGTGAATTTTATAAAAACCAGATAACAGGTTCAGACAATGACCAGACCAGTTATTACTCAGGGCGTAGGCAAGTGCATGATTCTAGCTACATATATATTTATATACAGCACGCACAGTATGTAGTTTTTATCCCATACTAATATTTCCTCCATTGAATGAATGAGTGAATGAATGAATATTTTTATAGTCTGTCATACTTATATAATAATTTAGTATTTTGATAATTTTTCTTTATAAATAATGAAAACGTAATGTTAAAAATTACTTGTAAGGCTGTATTCTATCCTTAAATATTTCATGTACCTTTTGATTGAAATGCGGCATTGTTACGTAATATATAGGTATTTGTGACAGCTACATTGCCCAGAGATATTTGAGTAAACTCAACTCTATTCCATAATTATTCCATGAATATCCTGAGATATGCACATTATTACATTTATACCATAAAACAAATTGACAATAACAAACCTTTAACCATCTCAAAAATCCAAAAAAACGACATACAAATTCAAAGCAGAGCAACACGGACCTCCAAAAAGATAGAGGTAGGATCAGTTGCCATGGAGGAGTGAGCATCCTCTGCTGACCGATCACACCCGCCGTGTGCTCTTTGTCGTAATCGGAAAAGTCCGTAGACAATTAGGTAATTATGGTCTAACAATTAGTATGAAAAACGTTAGTCAGCATGCGACCCAGTGGAAGATTGTATTTGCTGACAAGGTTGTTGTATCAACCATATGTAATTATAGATTACTATTTTATAACTAATTATAACGAGTAACTGAAAATATAAAGATGCTGATACCATTTTAAATTATTCAATAACATAAACGTAATTATTTAAATACAAGTGTTAAAGGATGTGGGACTGTGTGTTTTACATGTATTCATATATCAAATACATGTGAGCTTGCAAATACAATTGTTATTTGTTATATTGTATATTGTTGTATATTAATATGTTTATTGATTATTGTAGGGCTGATCCCTTAAATATTATAGTCCTGGGGTCAGGCAAATAAATGAAAAAACCCACAAGCGGACTCGTTTTCATCAATAAAAAACACCGGCTATAATTGTTATGGGGCATGTTTATAAATAACTTAAAACTCATTACAGTACCCTGACATCCCTTAAGTAAATTAATGCATGTTATATAATGTTGAAAAGCGTATTTTAGCATTTAAAATTACAGCAATATCAGCCACTATTAAAAAAGCAGACAAAGGATCCACAGTGGTTATCTTAGACAGACAAGCGTATTTAGCTGAAGCCAACAGACAACTGACAGACGAACGTTTCTACAAGAAACTGGATGCTGTTCCCACTGAAGAGTTTTCAGCTCTCATCACAGACACCACCCTGGACGAAATGTATGAAAATGATGAAATTGGTGTCAATGTTTACGAAACGCTTCGCCCAACCAACTGTAAAACCGGGTCAATTTTATCTGCTCCCAAAATCCACAAGGAAGGAATGCCTGGACGCCCTATAGTTAGTATCATTGGTCATCCCACGGAGAAAATTTCTGAATTTATAGACCTACACTTCCGTCTACATGTAGAACATTTGCCATCATACCTCAAAGACACGACAGATTACCTCAATAAAACACCTTCCTCTGGCCATCTAGACCATACTCTTCTCGTTACTATGGATGTTAGGTCCTTGTACATGGATATCCCACACAATGAAGGTATCGAGGCCTGCAGGGAGGTCTGGGACAGTAGAACGATTCAGCATCCATCAACCGAATCTCTACTCAAACTCCTTGAACATGTTCTTAAACTTAACAATTTTATGTTTAATGGCGAACATTACATTCAAATAAGTGGAACAGCTATGGGCACCAAAATGGCTTCCTCTTACGCCAAGATCTTTATGGAAAGATTGGAACGCAACCTGCTTCTTAGAGCTCCCTTCAAAGCTTTGAGCTGGTTGCGGTTCATAGACGAAATTAAGTTGAAAACGGAGACTCCTTAAATGATTTCATAACCGTCGCCAACTCCTTCCATAATTCAGTTGATATTTCTAGTTTCAAAAACATATTTTTGGACACTTCTTCAACTCTGGAAGATGGTAAAATAAAATTAAGTCTCCATACGAAACCCACTGATTCTCATCTCTATCTCAAGCCGTCTGGCTGCCACCCTCCCATACTTTTAGAGGAATTCCTAAAGGATTAATTACCCGAATCAGACGAATCTGTTCTTTTAATTAAATCTTTGAAGAACAGAGCAAGATATTAAAATCCCATATGTATAATCGAGGCTATTAAGCCCACACAGTGCAATCTGCAATTTATGAGATTGTTACAAAAGACAGGAAAACGCTTCTGCAATACAAAGAGAAATCAGACAAAAGCAGGGTTGCACTTGTCACTACCTACCATCCCACCCTTAAGAACCTTAACAGCATCCTTAGAAAAAATCTGCCTAGTGTATATATATATATATATATATATATATAAAGCACCAAATAAAATCAACAACACTAGGCAGATTTTTTCTAAGGATGCTGTTAAGGTTCTTTATGAAATGGGTTCCAGAGGTCGTGAGTTCAAGCCCTGGCCGGGGCGGAGGTGGAGCTCCAAAAAGGTGAATTTCTCTGTGCTTTATGTATATCTATATCATTCACCATTGGCAGGTATATGTCAGTTTGAGAGTTATTGCAATGTTTGTGCTTATTATATGTGTATATATCTATGCAATGTGTATCGTGCCGATCCTCTCAAATTGTCGTTTAACTGTATTCCACCTGTATCTCAAACGACCGTGTAGTGAGCGACCAGCGCGCTAGGTTCCCTTCGTCATCGAAAGCAAGATTTTTGTCTTGCCTAGATGGTGTAGTGGTTAGCGCGGTGGCCGCTCACTGCTAGGAGAATGGGTTCCAGAGGTCGTGAGTTCAAGCCCTGGCCGGGGCGGAGGTGGAGCTCCAAAAAGGTGAATTTCTCTGTGCTTTATATATATATATATATATATATATATATATATATTTCTTTATTCATATTGACAATTTTTCTTCCAGGATGTTCCAGTCAAGCCACCGAAAGTTCTGTCATTGTACAACCTTTTGTCAGTAAGAAGTGTTGTATACAGTAAACTAAGTATTTATTAAGGTATTTCCCGGTATAGTTGTTGATGAAAAATCGATATTTTAACAATGCTTTTCATAATGTTATTTACAATAGTTACGTATACAGAAGTTGAATTGCCAGAATTTGAAACGGAGACAGCAGAAGAGCCACCGGAAGAGACAGAGATAACTAACAATGATAGAAGAGTCGTGAAACCATCGTCCCCTAATTACTTTTTTTTAAATTGCAGTAGTATCGTGTAAAGTAACACGTAAAAAACCTTATGAGTTCTAGTGGTGGGAAAATATATTACAGTAATTTATTTTAAATAACAAATGATTTCAAACTTTTAAATGATAATAAAAATCGGTTTATTATAACGCACCTAAACGTAGCCTTCAAAACGCCAAATGCCCTTTCAACCACAACTCTTGTTTTTCCATGACTTTCGTTGAATTTCTCCTCCTGTCTGTTGCTTGGGGACTGATTGGGGGTCAATAACCAGGTACTTAGTAGGTATCCTGAGTCCCCGAGCAACCAGCCACCTTCTGAAAGAGACTGGAGTCGATCAGGAAGGTCGGAGTTTGCGAGCACGTATGCATCGTGTGTGGATCAAGGGAAGCGGGCATTGATTTGTAGGAATCTTCATTAGAAATAAAAGCAATATAAATCATATGTAGAAATAGCATTAATGTGTCAGTATCTTACAGTATCTAACAATTAATGTATGTGACTGCATACATGTACCTACGTTAAAGCGGTTACAAATTTTAAAAAAACCATATTTCTTTTAAAGGTTAAATGAATTAACCTCATGTTGGCTTCAGCTACCGCCTGGATATTCAACACATGGAAGTTTTTCCTACAGACGTACGCAGGTTCCTCGGGGCCAGTCTTTCCTTTTATGGGTATAAGCGTCCCATCAACAGCACCAATGCAGTTTTTGGTGAAAATCAGTTTTTATGGAACGCATTTCACACACACTTTCCGGAAAGTCTATATAATCTATGGTTGCATTGATAGCATAGCAAACTGAAGTGAAAAAAAATATACCAATTAAAATGAAATTAAACGCCCTCTGTATAATTAATGATACAGTATCTGCCATGCTATTACAAAATAAATTCCCGAGAGCTCTTTATATCTGAATTGAATAACGATTGTTGAAAATTATTAAAATGAGTAAAATTCCAAGTTTTCAAATGAACGAAATACTCTTGTACATTTACTTGATCTAATCAACAAATATTATCTTTACATTATTTTATCTATTATACTGCAAAATGTACTATTAAGAGATATGCCATTATGAATTATACGGCACACAGATGACCTCGAAATGTCGTGCAAATCCCCAACTTCGGGAAAGAGTCAGCTTTAGCCACATATCCAAGTGTGACAAGTACCTACATGTAAATTAGATACATTTATACAACAATTGTTAAATAATCAGTCACTTGCGACATTCAATTTATTTCAAATATAATATTTTGCATAATTATTATCAAAAAAATTATCGTTTTCATCGCTGCTCCCATGTCTACTATTTGATAACACACACATATACATGTAGTAAATCAAAATACAAAACTATTCAGTCATTTAAATCTTATTAATTTTAAAATTGTAGGAAAAAGTGAAATATGAAATTCTACTGAACGTACGTTGGTATAGCATGAACCCTACACGTGGGCCTTGCCACGTATTCATCTATTTTGGACACAATATCAAGAATGACATGTCTTGGAAAACGATATCTGCTAATTAGGTCGATGTCGTGCATACTTTCTAAGACATTATTTCTGTCTAGAAACACCCTTTCACTCCTTAAACGTCTTCGCTCTCTCCTTTGTGTAATTAGCAAGGTCGCCATTATAATAAACAGACTAAATATTTACGCCCAAACAATAGAAGACGTAGACTTATGACCAAAATATAGTCCGTCGTAAATTTACGCCTCTTTATGAAACGCATTTTAGTCCCATTTCCGAACGTAGTCCAAAGATAACACACAGACTAGACGCCTAGACGTAGGCCTCTTTATGAAACGAGCCCCAGAACAACATAATTGAGCAAGCAAAATGCCCAGAACTAAGATAATACTCTTTTCCCGATGTTTGTTACATATTGTATATATTTATAAGACTTTTAAATTGTGATGAAAAATAAAAGAAACTAGAGACGAGCTCGTTGCAAAGCAACGAAGAGGTCTTCCGTTGCAGCTTCCTGTCGGAAAAGGATAGTCAATCTGTCTGATTAAAAGCACCCTCTTCTCCTTACAGGGTCTGACAGGTATTGATAGGGGGTCATCTTCACCCGACCTAAAATTCTGACCAATCAGGGCTTTAGAAAATGTATTGGAATTTTTTAAATGGAGACAGGCAAATTATTGTAATCCTGCTTTCTATGTAACCCCCAGACTGAGTATTGAAGAGTTGCGCCTCTCATTAACAGATAAAGTCATGTATTTGGTAAATGATATATATATATTTAGGTTGTGTGCAAATATAGAGGTCATGTGAAGATGAATTGTTATCGATACCTATCAGACCCTGATGAGTGTAAGCAGAAGGGTGGTAATTTTAATCAGACAGGATTGTCAACATGATAAAGTAAGTTCAGAAAATCAAAAATAAACGATGACGGCTTCTCCAACCTGAGGGTGCGCTGTACGAGAGGTGCTCAGTGGGAGGGACAACTCTCCGTATAACGTTTGGCCATGCAAGCACTCAGCATCGGGGAACAAATTTATCCGAAATGTATTAAAAAGCCAATAAAAGAAAAAAATAATCTTCAAAATATAATCCATGGTAGTGGTAGGGGAGGGGGGGGGGGGGGGAGTTGTGAGGCAGCTATAACTTATTTTGTTTAATATAATTTGTTTTCAATTTGCCATAAAAATTTATATTGCCTTCTACTAAAATGTGTGTTGGGGGAGGGGGGAACAATGCCCCAAAATTCAATTTCCTTTATTAAGTTAATTTAAGGTGAATTTTGGTTGCGAGAAAGGGGGACAGTGCTCTCAGTATACTAACTGGCGGTTCTGTGAGCAACCTCACAAATAATTCCTCCCCTCCCCACTAAGAAAAAACAAAATCATAACTAAAGTATTTATCTATTAGAAAGTAATGGATGCTTCTTTTTCTTATAGTGACACTGAACTTGCACAGATGATCAAAGTTCAAGTCGGGACATATTTAAGTACATGTCAGAAGCAATCTTTGTGTCAAATTTTAGCTTCTAATCATTTCCATGTATATTACATGTAGATATGACAGACAAGAAAGAAGCATTTATTTTTTAAACGACATTGAACTTGCACAACTGACCCTGGGTCAAGTTCATGACACATCCTCAAGTCATCAGCAATCTTTAAATGAAAAAGAAATATCCAATGTTTCTCCTTAAAAAACAGTATAAAGCAGACACAACTTATGAAATTTCTTCCAATGTCCTTGAACTTCACAAAATAACCTTGAAACAAAATCATAACACACACTTAGGTCATAGGCAATCTTTGTGTAAAGTAAGATCTTTCAATGTTTGGAGGGCGCCTTGTTTAGAACGCTACATTACAGAAATAATTTGTTCACTTAAGGTCTACTCCGAGCCCTGCCGCCGGAAATCGGTGTCACTAGTGCTTAATTTGGCGCCGGAATCCTCAAGGGATTACCCGTCCCCCGAGGAATCCGGGCTCACCTTATGAGCACAAGTCAACACTTAGGTCATAAGCAATCTTTGTGTGAAGTAAGCAGCCATAAACATAACCCGGCTGGGGCTATATATGTTCTCAGCTGTGTGCGCTGAAGCGACACAAGATTTTCGGTCGCACGCTGCGATTGAATTAACACAGACTGACCGAATAAACAAACGGGTGGGAAAGTGAAAATGTTACACATAAGAAGAAGTCGCCAAAAAATGATTTTCGTCAAATCTGATTATCTTTTTGCCAATTAAAAAAAATCCGAATGCCTCAATTCAGGACAATCTTTTATCGTGCCAGCACCTACCGCAAACATGAAACATGTAACTTTGATTATAATAAACTACCTTGTGCGCAATCGCATTAATCATCGCTAAATCAACTGTACATGTAAAATAAATTTATCTTTTCATCTTAAACGAATATCATAGTTGAAATCATAATAAAAGAAAATAGTGGTGTTTGTACAAAAGTCTGAAACATGCACGCGTGATAAGGTACATGTAGAAGAATACAAACCTGTCCACTCGTGCGGGATCTCCTCGGCCATGTGCGAGAGATGATCATCATTTAAAAGTTTTAATATGTGTGGGTTGTTTGTTGATTGAAAACAATATTTGTACAGATATAAAAACATTTTAGACCTACAAACCAACCATTAATTTAAGTCTGACGAAGTTTCCGATTTGTAGTAATATCGCCTTTATAAATTTTCAGAACGTCTTCTTAATTTACACTCTGTTTAATTAAATAAAAACAAGATGGACAAACTCTTATAACATGAAGAAATTAAAACAGATCTTGTATTTTATTTACGGGTATATAAACTAAAACAATTCTAGAGTTCGCGGCTAAATAAACTCATATATGAGAGACGCAACTCTCGTGTATTAGATAACCGCTGACCGCTAGTTAACCCCGTCGGGACCATGGTGACCGATTTTCTAGGCAGCGGGTGAGGGATAGCTTACGTAACGGTACACACACAGCTCTGATTCAAGGTAGATTTTAAATGCATGCAGTATGAAAACTCAAATGTAATACATAGATTTATTTTAAATCCGTACTTTGTGTTTTACTACAAAGGAAGAAGAATGTTTTGTTTTCCGATTCTCGTTTTAGGGATTGTGCACTATAACAACTTAACAAAACTGACATAAACTCATAAAAAAAAATCTATTCTAAAAAAAAAATTCCTGCATAAACCAGCATACTTTCTGTGGTAACTTTATGCCAGTTGCACGCACATAGACTTTCGTTAACTTGCCAAATTAAACGAGGTACATGTTAACATGTACAGCTTTTTACACTCATACAACACAAATCACCAACAAAATAACATTGTAACGACCTTTATGAGATCCCAACAAACAACTTTTCCAGCGACAGCCATATCGAAATCCTAACCATTTTTGAGTTATTAAGCAAAAACTTTCAAGCGCTATTGGCCCTTAATTTTAAGGGCCAGCCCTTTTTTATTGGTATCAAATGAAAGCCCTTAACATTCTGCACAACTTTTATTCTACATGTCTTAACAAAATATTTTTTGTTTAAAAGATACAAAGAAAAATATGTCTAAATTTTCGCACTTTTTGGAATCCAATTTTTTGACCCCCTACCTTTTTCTAAATAAAAAACGTAATCCAAAAACAAAAACCGATGTGCACAACTTCAATGTCTCTGTTATTCAAATTCGCTGGATTCCCATTCCCTGCTATTATAGTCTCGGAGCCTTTGTCTGGAAACCAAAGGCCCTAACATTTTTTAAAAGGGGAATAACTCGTTAACGGAAGAGGAATTTTAAAGTTTATGAAATGTTTTAGATAGTGTTTTGTAATGTCTATAAGCCCTGAAAATTTGATCAAAAACCGTTCAGAAATGAGTAAGATATGAAGCCTCAAAGTTCGCGTCTAGGAAGAAAAAAAAAAAAAAAGAATAATCTTACAAGCACAATAATAGTTAGGTCTTCCGTAGGAAACGGAAGACCTTAATAAGTAAACATTCCTCATGATTTATACTAGTATGAAGTATTGGATGATACATAAAGGAAATGAGTATCGTAAAAAAAGGTTTTAATTGTGTGAGATAGTTCGTTTGCGACTCAACGGTCAATTATGGAGCTGTTGGTCATTTTACAATGTTTAAAGTATTTCGAGTTTCTGTAGAATAACAAATAGAAAAGCAGTACAAAACTTTAACACTTGTACACATTTTTTTGACTAAAAATTATCTGATTAATATACTTATCCTCAGTTTATATCAGGCGAGGATCAACGTGGTTCGTGCTTTAATATATTGAAGTAGAAAAAGTTTTTTTAATTGTTAATTGATGGTAACCTAACAACAAATCTTTATGATAAACGCGATGACTATAGTCAACTTTCCTTACTTATGTAGCAATATACCTTCACCACCTGCATATGGTGTTTTTGTCTCTTAGTTAAGTCGATACGCAAGGGCATGCTCTTCGTATGAACAGTTTCTAAGACGAGGCAAGCTACTGACAAACAAGTTGATAAAACAGGACTATCAACAGTCTCGTTTAAAGTCATCTTTTCGTAAGTTCTATGGTCGATACAACGACCTTGTCAGCAAATACAATATTCCACTGAGTCGCATGCTGACTGACGTTTTTCATACTAATTGTTAGACCATTATTAATTACCTAATTGTCTACGGACTTTTGCGGTTTTTATTTTCCCGATTACGACAAAGAGCACACGGCGGGTGTGACCGGTCAGCAGAGGATGCTCACTCCTCCATGGCACCTGATCCTACCTCTATCTTAGAGGTCCGTGTTGCTCTGCTTTGAATTTGTATTTCGTTTTATGGATTTTTTAGATGGTTGAAGGTTTGTTATTGTCATTTTTTTCATTTCTCTAGAATGGTTCGAAAATTCAATGTTAAGTTTTATTTTAATACCCAAACAAGATGCAATATTTCCACAAGAGTACTGCTTTGAATAATTTAGCTTGTACAGAATCTGTAAGGAATAGATCCGACTTAGGGCATTTTATTTTTAGCCGCTAGCAGTGTGTACGTGTATAAAAAGAGGTTGGTAACATTTTAAAAGTACTATTTAAGATCAACTCGATATTCCTTATAACCATGAACATTTATTATGCATAAGTAAGTACATCTTAATTATATTTTATCTTTGATCGGTCAGCAGAGGATGCTCACTCATCCATGGCACCTGATACTACCTCTATCTTTTTAAGAGGTCCGTGTTCGCTGTGCTCCTGTTTTGTTATTTTTCTTTTGACTTTTGAATTTGAACACTGTTCGTTATCACAACATGTCATCTCTCTGGTTGAATACTTTGGGAAAGTATTGTCCAAGCAGAGCAGTTTGAAACAAGAATGTCCAAGCAGAGCAGTTGGAACAAGAATCTCCAATCCGTTTAATTTTCGTAGACATGAGTTTATACCTTTATGCTTTACAATGATAAGTTCATGAATGTATAACAAGTTATACAATCGAAAAAGAATAAACTAGTTGTGTTGTCACTAAATGATGCCGTACTCCGTTGTGGAAATTGAGTACACCCTCTGTATATCCAACGGTATGTTCCACTTGTTGTAAAGTCTAGTCATAGAGAAGCGCGACGTCAATTTGTTGCCAACTACGAATGCATTGGCGTTGTCATTTTCTACAGGCTGAGTAAAGTTCAGAATCTGCCCGGTTGGAATATGTGAGGCGAGTCTACAGAACAGAGCTTTAGCAATCTTGGGATCATCAGCGTAGAGCGGATACATCTTGTATCCTTCATCGGACTGACGTACCACCCCGTACCCAACAACACGTCCACTCTTCAAAGCCACATGAGTTTTGGCTAGCTGGTGCTTGGCCCAATTACTGATATAAATTGGTCTCGACACCGTATGTATTTCAGAGTCGTAAGCAATGACGTCATCGAAATTAATGTCGCTTGCGCTGACGACTTCGAAGTCTCCTTCTGGAACTTCTGCTATGAATTCTGGGTTGACAGGTCCTTGGTTATAATGTAAGGTGTAGGACTTGATGGTCCAGCCGAACTGGGCATAGAACGTGATGCGGTTGGATAAGGAATTCATGCCGACATTTCGGTCTCCCATCACTTTCATCACTTCCCGGAACATCTGCTTTCCGATACCCTTATGTTGGTATTTCTCTTTTATGATATTCAATCCGAAAAACGCTATGGTGTCGCTGTGAGCAAGGATTCCGCAATGACCTGGCAAATTGAAATAAGGACGATAAGCTAACTTTATGTCTAAACATAGTATTATAGGTCTTAGTTCAAGACATCCAATACAAGAACCAAAAATTTGAAGATTTTTGAGAAGAAAAACTCACCAGCATAAATTATGTTGTTACCTTTTTCCTAAGAATTCAATTTTTCCAAAATTTAGTCGAAAAGCAAATCTATGACAGTTTGTCTATTTGAAAAGTCAATGTGTTTATTGTTGAGAAACCGAAGCTTTCAGGATATGAGTGAAGAAGAATTTCAGGAATATTGTAAGTGAATGAGCATGCAAACCATGTTAGAAATATTTCAGATATACAACATATGCCAACATATTTACACTTGCATATTTCTTTCTGGAGAGCAAACACGTAGTACTTCTATATTTCTGCAATACATTTTAGGGGTTAAAAGGTAATATATGACTTTATCATAGCACTAGCTTGTGGTCAAATTGAATATAGGTACCGGGATTACTTTTTCCATGATTCAATATAGAATGTCAAGAAACTTTTTCTAAATAATTCCTTTAAACCATTAAGTACGGGGAAAAAGATTTAACAAATCAATTATGATGTCATAATGGTTCTATCACAAAAAGACCTTCTGAAATTATTTTTAGATCTTGACCAAGGTATAACATTGTTTCTCATTTCTAATATACCAGACATTGCTTTACCGCCAGATTTTATATTTCTGACCTATGAGCTCTCCGTCGTCCTTGACGACAACCACCAATCCTGTAGGGTCGGTGTTGAAGACAAACTCTAGGTACGATAAATCTATGTTCCACTTCACCTCGTTCACGAGGGCGTACAAACTGGGAAGATCGGACCGCCTCATGGGCCGGATTTCATACCGGATGTCCTTCGTATTCTTGCTCTGACTAATAAAATTGAAGTTGAATTGCAAAAAAAAAATTAAAGAAAATATTGAATTTTTACCTATCAAAAATTATTTTTTTTTTATTGAACTTTCGCATACTCACATACTAGAGTATAAGTATTGCGCATAGACATAGATATATGTTGTAATGTATACATATACATTGATAGTATTTGTTTGATAGATACATCCAATATTTTGATATAAAGTTATATATGTACATATACATATTACTCCTCAGAAGAGTTACAATATAATTTGAACAAGTAGTGGTATATAATATATGTGAAAATGGTTTTCTTTTTAGAAAAAAAAAAGAAAAGGAAAAAAATCAAAGATACAGAACAAAAAAAATTAATAATAATAAGAGACAGGGACATTAAGGAGAGAATATAGATGGTGATGAATGCTCCAAACGTTGAAATATCTCTTTCCAATAAGTATCAAACAAATGATTATTACAGTTTTTCAGAAGCAAAAGTTTTCCAATAAACAGTCTTCTGGTTATAGATTTCTTAATGATATTTACATTTAGCCTTGATGTTTTCATTTTACTTTGCCATGTTTGCAGAATATATTGTTTTGTGTAAAGAATGATTAAATTTTCTAACCTATGAATACCGGTATATCTATTATCATATTTTCCAAAAAGGATTGAATATTTATCAAAATTTGTTTGTAAACCAAAGAAATTTGTCATCCATTTCTCCAATTCAATCCAAATTTCTTTCACTAAATAACAGTCGACAAAAATATGTTCTATTGTCTCAGGGGTCTGTTGACAAAAGTAACACAATGAAGAAAATACTATCCCTACTCTATGTAAATAATAATTGATTTGCAAGATCCTATGTAATAGTTGGTATTGAAGCCACAGTAATTTTGAATCCTTTGTGCACTTAAAGGGCAGAGTATAAATTTTTCTCCATTGTTTTTGAGTTAATTCGATTTATGACATCCATTTTGTTTCATATTTTGGATAAGTTCTTTTCTTTGATATTAAGAGGTTGTACATGTCACTAAAACCCTTCTTAGATCTACAAAATATTTCTACTGTATTTGGGTAACCAATATTACAATTCTTCGTTAACTGTTTAATACTTTCACATAATTTTGTAATGCTTTTGTTACACCGAGATATTAAACAAAATTTGTTTTTAAGTTGAATCTGTTTTTCACCTCATTATCACTAAACATCTGATTGTCCTTTTCATACATACATAATAATTGTTCTTCAACATTGTAATAGATCTTTCCAAAATCTATTGTTTGAATTTTCGATAATCATATTAGTAAAATCAATACCAAATTTCATCAATGTTTGCATATTATATCCAAAATTAGCTTTAAACAAGTTTGTCCTTTTTGAATTTGAAAATATAAGCCTTCTAATCCAACTTGATTTAAGTGCTATCATAAAATTTTCAAAATCTATCATTTTTAATCCGGCATTCTCATATCCTTGAATAAGAGTACTTCTCTTAATTTTGTCTGTTTTTTTTGTTCCAAATAAATTTAAAAAGTTTTCTTTCAAAACTTCTAATAAATTCAGATGTTGGGTGTGGTAGAGTTAAGATTAAATGATTAATTTTTGGGACTATAAGTGTTTTCATAACTTATTTTTCCTATCGGTGTAAGATTTCTAGAATTCAATCTGGATAAGAGTTTATTAATGTTTTCTATAACTGGTATATAATTTATACCTATCATCTCTTCCATATTTACTGAAAAACTTATACCCAAAAGATTAAACCATGTGTGAAATTCAGTAAATTTCCATCTAGAGTGGTGATAAACTTCTTTTGAAATTTTTTTACATCATCTCCATATTATTTTTGATTTACTAAAGTTTATCTTTAATCCAGACACATTAGCATATAAGTCTAGTGTTTGGAGAATTCCATCAAGAGATTTTGGAGAGCCGTCTGTGATTAATGAAGTGTCATCTGCATACTGCAATATTTTATATTCTTCCCCATCTATATTTATGCCCTTTATATCTTTATTATTTCGAATTAGGATACCAAGAATTTCAGCACAGAGTATAAATAAATATGGAGAAATGGGATCCACTTGTCTACATCCTCTCTCTCTGGTTGGAAATATTCAGATATTATGCCATTTTGTATAATCCATGAAGTTATATTGTTGTAGAAAACTTCTATCCATTTTTTAATTGATTTACCAAAATTAAAATGCTCTAAAGTTTCGAAAATAAATTTCCAAGACACTGAATCAAATGCTTTTTCAAAATCAATAAGCATAATTAGACCTGGTATTTGTTTACTTTCAGTGTAGTTCATAATATCATACACAAGTCTGATATTTTCCCCAATAAACCTACCCTTAACAAAGCCTGTTTGATCATTACTAATTAATTTATCTAAGAATTTTTTAATTCGTTCTGCTATACAGCCTGTCGCTATTTTGTATACAACTGTTAATAGAGTAATTTTTTAAAAACTGTTTAGGTTTATCTTGTTTCGGAATACAAGTGATTATTCCTAATTTATCAGTGGAAGACAATTCACCTATTTCATACGATTTATTAATTGCTCTAATAACAAAGAATTTCAAATCAGGCCAGAAAAAATTAAAAAAACTCAGGCACAAGGGTTTTTATCATTGGTTATATTTTTCAAAAAATTGAAGGCTTCATGTTCCATTATAGGACCTTCTATACTTTCTTTTTCTTCCTCCGTAAGTTTTCATAGGTCCTATTAGTTAATTTCAAACATATATTTTCATTTTCCAATTGTGTTTTCTTCTTATACAAGTTCTCATAAAACATTATCTCCTTGATTGTATAGAATTTGGACATTTTCTCTTTCTAGTTTAGTTATTTGTTTACTGATAAAGTTTTGTGATTCTAAATTACAAAAATATTTTGATGGTTTTTCTCCGTCTTCTATCCATATAACTCTTGACCTTATGTAATTTCCTCTAAGTTTGTGGTTTCTAATACTTTTGAGTTCAGTTTGTTTTTCTTCAATTAGTTTTACTGATTCATTGTCAGCATTTTGTTCTAATAATTAAATTTCATTCTCTAACTTTTTTCAGTTTCATTTTGGAGTTTGTTTTTAAATGTTGCATATTATAGTGTTTTCCCTCTTATTTCCATAAGTAAAGTGTTTATAAATATGTGGTCTTTAATTCTGAAAAAGATGTCTGCATTACTTATACTTTCAATATTTTCAATATCATAAACTAAAGCTGCGTATTGCTTTTTAATGGCGGTTATTTTCTGTTTAATTAATTGTACATAATCAAAATCTGTTAACAAGGAGTTATTAAATTTTTAAAAACCTCTTCCCTTTTTAAGTTCAGTAAGTCTGCAATAAAGAACAACTGGGGAATGATCTGATCTATAACTATTTTCAAACTTAATGTTATGGATAAAGGGTGATAAGGAATTGGAAGTCAAGAAGTAATCTAGCCTTGCCTGTTTTACAGGATTTTTGTACGCCAAGTATACCTTTTTAAAAGCTCTGAATGAGAAATACGAAAACTATCTTCCAAATCTAAGATATCAATTATCTTATTAAGTTCGCATTGGTTTTTGGGGTTGTTAAGTTTTTTGTAATTCATGTTATCTATTGTTCTTGGTTCAAAACAACATTAAAGTCTCCTGCTAGTATTATATGCTGATTAATATTCAACTTTTCAATTTCATTTCTTCAGTTACTATGAAAATAAGTTTGATCTGTTTGGCCCATATACATTAACTAGAAGGAAATCTTGGTTTTCAATCTCAACTTCAACAATTAAAAAATTACCATTTGCATCACAGGTGGTATTTTTATTTTACCTTAAAATCAAAATTATTTTTAAATAATATTGCTACTCCACGGGAATTTGATCTGAAAGAACTGAAATATGTTTTACCACCACCAAAAAATTGTATGTTTTGTTCCTCATCACAAGTATCCTGAAGAAAGTAGATATTATAATTCTTATCCTTAAGGTAATTTAGCACATTACTTCTTTTTTTATAATCGCCAAGGCCTTGACAATTGACAGTCAGTATTTTAAGGAAATCGTAACTTGTCTTATCCATTATCAAACTGGAAAATCGGGGTATTCATCACCAAAGAAAAAGAAAGATTGAGGTATAAGAAAAGTAAAAAATAGTCAATAACTGCTCTAGCGAATGCCATTGACATTTGAACAGTAACATATGGAAAAAACATTGTAAGTAAAATGCGGTTGGATCAAGTATGTAATTTGATTAATAAGCTTTAGAAAATGGTTTCCATAATATAAGAATAACATACATAAACTAAGGGAGATAGAGACCTACAGTATGAGCTCTATCCATAAATAATTTTCTATATAAATATATAAGGGAGTTTGGGTTTAATAATAAGAAAATTGGTACGAAGAGATTATCAAGTTCAAGACCCTCGCTACTCCCATCCCTGAAAAAACAACCATGGTACATAACCTAAAGGCCTACCTTATCTCCGCAGATACGCTCATACTGCAGCCCTCCAAACTCGTTGAATATTATATCCAGTATGTTCTAAATACAATCATGCAAGGTGATTTTACTAATTGTCAAATAAGCTTACTTTCTAAGCATGTTAACTCAAGTCAAGCTACCTGCTAAAAAGCTACCTCCCAATAACGAATTTTCATGTATTTTTATCGAGTATAATTTGAAGCTTTTCGAACCCGATTCAGTATATACAAAAATTTAAAAGGCGCATAGCGCCCCAACTAGGAGGTGTGCCATCTAGCTGAGACCGGATTCACGGGGGTACGGATGTTCTCTGACGGAATCCGGTATCAAAAGGGGCGATATTGGCACCCATTTTTGGCGCCAGGGCGCTGAGTTGACCATATCATACATTAATATAGGGTCTCTAAACAGGGCGCCTAGTGCCTAAACTAGGAGGTGTGCCATAAAGCTGACACCGGAATCTCGGGGGTACGGGTGTCCCTAGACGGAATCCGTTCTCAAAAAAGGCGATTTTGGCACCGATTTTCGGCGCCAGGGCGCTGAGTTGACCCTATTATATATTAGAATAGGGTCTCTAAACAGGGCGCCAAGTGCCCAGACTAGGAGGTGTGCCATCAAGCTGAGACCGGATTATCGGGGGTACGTGTGTCCCCTGACGGAATCCGGTCTCAAAAGGGGCGATATTGACACCGATTTCCGGCGCCATGGCGCTGAGTTGACCCTATCATTCATTTAAGTAGGGTCTCCAAACAGGGCGCCAAGCGCCCAAACTAGGAGGTGTGCCATCAAGCTGAGACCGGATTCTCGTGGGTACAGGTGTCCCCTGACGGAATCCGGTCTCAAAAGGGGCTATATTGACACCCATTTTTTGGCGCCAGGGCGCTGAGTTGACCCTATTATTCATTTAAGTAGGGTCTCCAAACAGGGCGTCTAGCGCCCAAACTAGGAGATGTGCAATCAAGCTGAGACCGGATTCTGGTGGGTACGGGTGTCCCTAGACGGAATCCGGTCTCAAAAGGGGCGATATTGACACCGATTTCCGGCGCCAGGGCGCTGAGTTGACCCTATCATTCATTAAGTAGGGTTTCCAAACAGGGCGCCTAGTGCCCAAACTAGGAGGTGTGTCATCAAGCTGAGACCGGATTCTGGTGGGTACGGGTGTCCCCTGACGGAATCCGGTCTCAAAAGGGCCGATATTGGCATCGATTTACGGCGCCAGGGCGCTGAGTTGACCCTATTATACATTAAGATAGGGGCTCTAAACAGAGCACCTAGCACCCAAACTAGGTGGTGTGCCATCAAGCTGAGACCGGATTATCGGGGGTACGGGTGTCATCTGACGGAATCCGGTCTGAAAAGGGGAGATATTGGCACACATTTTTGGTGCCAGGGCGCTAAGTTGACCCTATCATACATTAAGATAGGGTCACTAAACAGGGCGCCTAGCTAGGAGGTGTACCATCAAGCTGAGACCGCATTCTCGGGGATACGGATGTCCGTTGACGGAATCCGGTATCAAAAGGGGCGATATTGACACCAATTTCCGGTGCCAGGGCGCTGAGTTGACCTTATCATACATTAAGATATGGTCTCTAAACAAAGAAGTCAAAGAAGAACGAGTCTTTGGGGGTTGTAAATAATTATGTGTGATTACTTCACCAGGCGATTCACGGCACTTAGTCCGGCATTCCCATAATGTGCTAATCTTTTGCTGCCTATTTTACATGCATACTGGCACTGTACCAGTTATCGGCTAAAATTTAACGTTTTCTTTTCGTATTTCCTTATTTCTTGATATTTTTAAATAAAACGACATACTTTAAATGCTACACTCCTTGTTTATGCACCTGTTGGGTTAAATCATTATTTAGAACCCAAAACATCTTTTTGTGTGCTTTTTAGCACGCCCAGAATTTGCCGAGTTTTTACGATTTACTGTACCAGTTATCGGCTCCGCGATAATAACATTAGTAAAGTCCCTGTACATGTTGATTTGATACTCTGCAATATGTAATTTGAATTATGCCTCTTTTGGAGTCAGAATAAAGTTCGTAAGGGTTATGATACATAACGCAGTACAGTTAAGGCGGCCAATAAAAATATCGGCGAATTTTTGTGATGAAAACACGTATACTTTAGTTCAACTGGCATGTCCTTTTTAAAATCAATAACAGTCGCTCAAATGCAATATATTTCAGAAATATATATATATAAGTACAATATTTTATGTTCATAGTGGTCACGTGATATGGCAGTCGCATGATACAAGCGGATGTATTTGTGGTTTTGAGGTCATTTAAAAAATTCAATATTGCAAGGGCATAATCATGTCAAAATTCACAACTGAATTATAAAATAACTTGATGTTCTATCGTAGATTTTGAAAAATGATGCGAACTTTAAGATAAGATTATTTGTTAGTAGAAAAAGTAATTTATAATGCATATGTTGAATAATTTTGAAGGTCACGGTGTTAAGTTCATTAAAAAAATCATTAATTTGTAAGATTTTACAAGGATCGTAGAAGTACATAGCATATTTCAAATTCACATGTAAAAGTTTGTCATGATCAGGTAAGCGTATGCTCTTGCAATTAAATGATTTATTTAGGTACCAATCTTTAAGATATACGATATTTTATACAAAACCGAGGTTGCCTCTTTATACTGTGCATAATTATAACAAAATGAAAATAAGACTTGAAAGGTATCATTCTACTAATAATACTGTTAAACAAAATATTCTTTTATAATTTTCCGTTAATCCGTGACATTTATTTTTCTTCGCTAAAAAACTGCATGATAGCCTTTAATGACTTAACTTAATGCGTCATTTTGAAGCATATGACATCATATTTTGTAGTACAGAGAGAACGACATCTCGCTTATTTTTCAGTGTGTACGATATAACGGACATCGAAATTGTAAGAAATAGCATTTGTTGTTTTCAATTAAAAGATCGGTATAAATTAATTTTGCTAATAAATAAATTAATAAGTACTTTCGAGGTTTGTAATATACTGTGATGTCATAATGCACATTTCCCGTACTTTTTGTCTGAACGGAATTTATTGACAGCCTTAACTATGCTGCGAAACAAAACTCATAAAATTATTCGTTTGTTATCATACGGTAATACACAAAATCATAGACTATTCAATGCATAAGATTGTGCAATCAGGCGTTCAACTGCGTTATGAATCTACATGTTATATGTAGTGATATTATATGTCAAATCAAAGAAGGGAAATGATAATGTATCACAAAGGGGTTATATTCTATTTTTAACATATTACGTCACTTCCCTCACTGCTGAAAGTGCAAAGATGTAAATCAGCGGTTAACAATGATCGTTTAAGCTCATGTTTAAAACATATTCAAGAAAGTTTTCAAGCAAACTTACTTTTCTTTATTCAAAACAGAGGACTGAAATAAAAAATCTCAGATAGTCGCGTGCTATAAACCCTTACTCTCAATTTAGCCGATAACTGGCATCTGGACGCGAGTACCATAGCGTTCTGTACGTTATTTTCCCTCAGCGTCCGTAGGAGCGTACGTCCCGCGCCGTGTTCGTCATCGTCCTCTGACCCCTCTTGGATGACCTCTCCTGATTCACTAAATGGTAGGCATACACATTATGTGTTGCGCTAGACACATTGGGTAGGCGTAGCAAATTTACCAGTTCTTTCCTTACCTCTCGGTGCGTCTTTACCTGTACGGCTCTAGTTTCGAAACGGTTACCGTTATCTTCGATGATATCACCGCAAGCGTAATCCTTTGTGTCCTCGTCTGCCAACAGTATCTCGTCTGCCTGTGGTCGTCCGCCCGTTTTGTATCGGTATGTTGTACCGTTATAAAAGACCAGTCTATTCCGCTTGACCTCTGTTGTAATGTTTTTCTTTGCGTACTGTGACTGGATTTCGTATAGGCGGATCCTGTGTTCTCGTTTCGCTTCGGGAAGTTGCTGGCTGGTCCGTACTAGGGATATCTTCTCCTTCAGCTTGTACACGGCCTTCAGTATCGCTTCTTTGTGTATGGGGTCCGACACTTCGACAAATATTGGTCTGGGTGACTTCTGTTTATCTTGGAATTGGCCCATTCGATAGTACTTCGATATTCTTATATCGTTCATCTGTGTTTCTGTTAATTCTAGCTCTTTTTTGAACACAAAGTTTAGTGTCAATGCTAAATTTGCACCTCTCTTATCTTCAACACCGGATACAATAATATTGCAATCCATTGATTTCATTAAGTGTTCACTGATCTTTTTATTTTGTGAATTTATTTTCTGATCTAATCTGAAAATGTAGTCGCGCATTCGTTCCATCTCACGGTGCATTTTACGTTGATTGTCCGATAACTCAGTTACGTCGTACGTAACGTCGTTTGCCTGCTCTTGCACCAACTGTAAACGATTTTCGATTCCATGTTGACCATGTACATTTCGTTTCAAAGAATCTAGCACATTACCTTGGTGATCGGGACGGATCATAAAATATGTGCTAAAGACTGTTGAATACTAATAATACCGACTAATAATTCCTTCATTTCATATCTTTCGACAAATTGATCTCCCGGCCAGCTTTGATTGTCTTTATTTTGAACGTGATTATCTGCGTGAATGCCCATTTCCTCTGTCATACGTTTATTCCCGACAACAACACCGTCCAGTTTTTGGTAGCCGTAGCCATTGTTAACACTACACAATAAGAAGTTAGTGAACAGGTACTCACGGGTAACACAAGGGTAACTAAGAATTGATGTAAATACAACAACTGAAATAATTTGATTTCTGATTTCAACAAATTCCCTTTCCTGAATATACGTCTCACAAATTTTTCTGAATTAAATCATAGAATCAGCTGTAATAACTCCTAGTACAAAACTTTGTTCACGCCGCTGTTTAAGGCCCACGTCGGCCATCTTGAAATTTTTTCAAAAATTTTAACAAATGTCTACGTTTTCTACATAAATGCTAGAATACTTTAAGAAACGTTGTACGCAGCTACTGCTCTGCCGAAACCGTACAGTTACCGATTACTGGGGATACATGTACATGTAACCATAACATATCCCATCTTCGAGTAGATCTAGAAAAGTTCCATTTTTAAGAGAAAAGAATACATTACTAGAAGCGCGATGCATACTGTCAAAGCGCCATTATTTTCACAACATATTTTTAACAAGACGCTATCTTTTATATAGGTACAATAGTTTTGCAATTTAGAGATAAATTATTTACCATCGGCATCACATTATCATTTCGGGCTGTTAATTTCCACAGGAAGGATTATAAAGAATTACGATTTAAAACAAGATGATGGAAAACGCGTTAAACAAAAATGGAACGACAAAATATTGCAATTGAAATGAAATGAAACTTTGTATACTTATTTATTATTCAGACCGGAATTGAGCAATATTCATATTTAGTAAGACAGACTGTTGTTTCCTACAAATGCCATCAATTACATGTACATGTATAAATATAGGGACTTGTTGCACCGAAACAATAGCACTTTTCCATTTTACTTTGTATACTTATTTATTATTCAGACCGGAATTGAGCAATATTCATATTTAGTAAGACAGAGTGTTGTTTCCTACAAATGCCATCAATTACATGTACATGTATAAATAAAGGGACTTGTTGCACCGAAACAATAGCACTTTTCCATTTTACTTTGTATACTTATACTTATACTTATACCCAGCTTATTTTATCGTCTTTAAGGCCCCCAATGAAGTAAGTTTTGTGCCTTTTCATTTATTACGATGTGTAACCAATGCATAACACTCGTTTTCTAGTCTTGTTTATATAGGTACAATATTTTTGCAAGTTAGAGATAAATTATTTACCATCGGCATCACATTATCATTACGGGCTGTTAATTTCCACAGGAAAGATTATAAAGAATTACGATTTAAAACAAGATGATGGAAAACGCGTTAAACAAAAATGGAACGACAAAATATTGCAATTGAAATGAAATGAAACTTTGTATACTTATTTATTATTCAGACCGGAATTGAGCAATATTCATTTTTAGTAAGACAGAGTGTTGTTTCCTACAAATACCATCAGTTACATGTATAAATATAGGGACTTGTTGCACCGAAACAATAGCACTTTTCCATTTTACACGGACATCTACTCCCCGTCGACAAATGTCGTTTTTCATGCATGCAACACTGTTACTATTTTTCAAGTGACTTTTTCACTTTCACAGCATATGTACACACATGCCATGATATAAGATAGAAATATCTGTAAAGAAATATAATAGAATCTTTAAATCATTACTAATTAGTTATATAATTTTGTACAATTCTTGTGTAGTGAAAGCTGATTTTGAGAGAGAGAGAGAGAGAGAGAGAGAGAGAGAGAGTGTGTGTGTGTGTGTGTGTGTGTGTGTGTGTGTGTGTGTGTGTGTGTGTGTGTGTATAAACCATACTATACTCAATTGAAGACAATTCAAGTGATAGGAAAAATGATTCTCAGAAATGTAAAAACACCCCCCCAAAAAAACCCCCAAAAAACCGTAACAATATCTACATAACTACAATTTTTCACATATATTCTGTCAGTGCCTTTCATATTCCTTATATCTACATTTTTCGACAGCAAATATTTCTTAGTTAAAAGTCTTTCTGTTATAACATTTTCAATGCATGTATACAAGGTATTGAATTACTTTTATATTTACATGAAGAAAGATATTGTTTCACAATAAGAGCTATCAAGTTAATCAATTTCTAAATTTCTCCATTTTTATATTTTCCAAAAAGAACTGATTGTATATCAAATGTAGTTGAAATTTCAAACTGTATCAAAATCCACTCTTCAACATCATACCAACCATAATGCTGTCATAAAATAAGTGATCAATACTCTCTTCATCTATTTTACCATACATGTTTACTTCCAGTGGTGAAAAAGAGGTAGATTTAGAACCCAAAATAGGTAGCACTGCGCGCGGCCTATTTCGCGTATATTTTACGTTAAGTTGCCGAAATTTAACAAATAAGAGAAGTACGAACGAGTAATAAATCGTATATTCTTTTTTATTCAATATCAAAAACGATGTTTATATGCTTATCACAGATTATGTTGGGGTGCTTGTCGACTTGTTATTTGTACAAGTTAACTATGGAGTGTCGTCACCTCAGACGGTGCGATTATCTCGCGGGCTTCCTGGTCGAGGACGGACGAGTCCCGGTGCATGGCTGTAGTGAATCCATGTTTTATGCATATTTCTATATAGTCTGTTTGGTATAAATACCATATTAGCGCCTATCTCCAGGGCACGAGATTCACGGTTAGGTTGGTAGTTGTGAAATTTGCTCGTATTTGACTTGAATTATTTCGCTAGTTTCGACGCCATTTTTGTTGACCAGGGTAGTGTAGTTTGTCAGCTATTTTTATGAGTGATAGATTACAATGACGGAAGATATTGCTCGGTCAGTTGTGTCAATAAGTACCAACACAGTCACCCTGGGTGCGGGTGGTACGTCTATCGGCCATGGCCCGTACCTTATTGATTCCAGCGTGCACGTGTTTAGGGACGTGCCGCTTGTAGGGTCTTCTAACCCCGTTAGGTCAAACCATACCCAAAGTGTGCTCTGTCTTCTCGTTATGGACTGTGAATATTTTTGTGAGGAGATTGCTTCGTGCAGTTGTAGTTCAAGAAATGAGGATAGGATCAATCAGAATATTGGCTTAGGAACATTTAAGTTTTTGTTTCCCCTAGCAGCTATACAGGGGCCCGTGTAACTTGTATTTCATTCATGCCCTTTTTCCCAGGGCAGGTTCAAGCTTGTAATAGAAGCTCTATTACACATAACGGGCATTCAGTACACATTGGAGGTTTAGTAGGTTCCTAAGTTCATACATCCAATCCCCAGTGTGAAACTAGACTACATGTATCCCCTCCCCCAAACCTCTATGCCCGGTGGGCCTGCCTGACCATCATGAACCCCTGAAAATTGTCGTATGGTTGTTTCGAGTAGCATACCCGAGGGTCTACACACTCTATGGACGTTCGATTCGAGAGACTGTCATTACCTGTTAATAACAACTTGATGCCATGCCCCCAAGATCCTTGCCTGTCAAAAGCCAGTACTCGGACAACGGTGCAAACAGCAATCTACATAAATAGACCAGAAGTATCAACGACCTGCAATCTTCCTAACGCCTACATACCTGTCTGCCAGTTTGGAAGAGACGGAAGGGAAGATGGAGCAGGGGCAGCTAACATACTGGACAGGTGTTTTCTATGTGACTAACCCTGATGGCCCGCCAATCTGTGCTCGCGAGACCGAGGGTATGCAGAGTGAACATTCTTGGAGCGACTCTAGGTGCAAGGACCTGAAGTATGACGGAACATCGAACTGGAAGTCATTCCTGTATAAGTTTAAGCGACTGTCATGTAGTCAGCAATGGTCTGAGGTAGAGCAGCATGACCAGATTTGTTTCTCCCTTGAAGGAGCAGTGAGTGATTACCACACACAAACGAACCGGGACATCAGTCTGAGGGACATTCTGTGCAAGTTCGGATAGCGGTTTAAATTATCCGAATCTGTTCTGATGCACCGGCTGAACATTCAATCTGCGATGCAGCGCAGCAGAGAGTCCCTGCACCAGTTCCTACCCTTGCCACTTATACCTTTCCAGGTGTGCTAGATGTACATGTCTTAGCTGAGGACGAAAACGATGACTTAAGAACATTAACAGCATCCTTAGAAATAATCTGCCCATTCTTTACACTAACGAATTAATGGCTGATCTTTTCAAGGATCCACCAATGGCTGCATTTAAACGTCCAGGGAACTTAAAGGACATGGTAGTGAGACAAGATTAGACAACCCGTTGTCCAATGGCGGCTTTAAAATGTGTTCAGACACCAGATGCCTGTTGTGCAAGCACAGCATCAACACGGACAGTTTCAAAAGCCCCATTACGGGTCGTACCTACAAAATATTGGGCAACACGTCTTGCCGAACAGACAACTGCATCTATCTCAACAGTTTCAAGGTTTGCTCTAAGCAATACATTGGGGAAACAGGTGACCTCCGCAGAAGAATCAACAACCACCGCTCGACCATAAAGACCAAGAAATCAAGGAGCCCGTCGGGGAACATTTTAATATAATTGGTCACAAATGGGAAGACATGACAGTAGTGGTTATTGACTATAATCCTCAGTGGACAGACGCGGAGAGGAAAAGCAAAGAAAAATTCTGGATGCACATACCTAAATCATTCAGACCTGATGGCATGAACAAGCAAATTGACTTCATTAAAATGATCGTGTCATAGCGCAACATCACCTGATACCTATATAGTAATCTTACCAAATCTGTCAACTGCGACCTATCAGTTATTACTTATTATACCATTTTTCATTTATTAATAATTATTAGTAATATTTTATATATATATATGTCACGTGACAGGCTAGACGCGCTACTTTTCGCTCTGTGTTTTTTGACATTTTTGTTCCAATTTGGGACATTTCCAGATAAAAGAAGTGTTTCTATTGGATTTCTTATTGGATTTCTTATGTGTTTCCAAAATAGTGAGTGTAAAAAATCTGATGATTTGTTGGTTTTGTAAATAGAACTTTGTAAATAGTGTATATATATAGTTTATCTGTTTACCTGGTGATTAATTCTCACCCGTTTACCTGTGCTGGCTGTACTAACGGTACTAATCAAACCATGACGGAAAGCGACGTCGAGGGTTTAAACTCACTCACGGTTGACAGGACATGTAAACCGTTATACCTCAAGAACAATGACTTACGGTCAATTGGAGGGAAACAGTTTACGGATTATGATTTGATCGAACCTATCAAACGGGTCATTGGAGATGACCTGCTCTGTGTACAATTGGACAGAAATCTTTGGCGTGTTTATTTGAAAAACACCGAAAACAGAAATAAACTCCTAGTGCAGGGAATAGAAATTAGTAATATTTCGTATCAGTTTTATGATACTAATCCATATACTTCCGGTGCCAAAACTGCTGACCAGAAAACACTGAAAATACGTGTATGCGGTCTTCCATTGTCAGTAGCAGATACAGCAGTCCTTGAAATGCTTGAAAAACAAGGTGTTAAATTAGTGAGTAAGATCTTATATGAAAAAATACGACATCCTGAGACTGGAAGAATGACCAGCATTCTAAATGGCACTCGCTTTATGTTTGTTGAACCCTTGACTGACGGTAAATATTTACCTAGAATTAACCATTGTGCAGGTGTTCAATGCAAAGTTTTTCATTATGGTCAACCTAAAAAAACAGAAAACTTGATCTGCACCAACTGCTGGAAAACAAACCACACCAGATCAAGATGCACATCCGAGACTTGTTGCAAAGTCTGTAAACAACCAGGACATACCCCTGGTGATAAAACTTGTCCTCAATATGAACCGCAGAAACTGTTAACCCCTTTCTGTGGAGAAGAGGACGTGTTGTCCAATTTTTTCCCATGTGAGCTGGATTTCTGTGGTATTAAACACAAGTCTGCTGAACACGGTTTTCAGTACACAAAAGCAGTGTGATGTGGGGATCTTTAATACGCAAACGTCATTAAAGACTCAACTGATGCGCTCTCAGCCCTTCGTCATGGAAAAAAAAATCAAAACGAATGAACAATGGGAGTCGACAAAAATTGCGGATATGGAAGAAATTCTTGAAAATAAGTGCGTCCAAGTACCAGTCTTCCAGGAAAAACTGCGGACCGCCAAACAATCCACAACCTTTGTTGAGGCCACATATAACAACGAATGGGGGTCAGGCCTGGACCGCAAAGGGACTCAGAATACGAAACCAGAACACTGGCCTGGATCAAATGCTCTTGGGGTTCTTTTGAATAAAATCCCCCAAAAAGTTAGAAAACGAAAACTAAGCGACAGCGCTAATCGAAAGCAGAAACAAAACAACCGTGAACAATCAAGGCAGCGTAATATTGTGCAGATGTTGAAGGAACTCAGAACTGCATCCGACAGCGACGTCTCGGGATGCAACCCTGATTCCGAGAGCTCTGAGGAAGAGAAATAAACTGTTGCAGTCTTCCTTAAGTAGCTTCAACATAATAAAACTACCTAGACTATAGAATAGGTACGTTATCATATATGTCATTATTATATAAACAACTGAATTTTGAATAATTGAACTTTCCTATGCATAACTTAAATATTATATCTGTAAATGTCAGAGGCTTGAACTCAAATGAAAAAAAGAAATAAGTTTTATGTATGGTTAGAACAGAATAGATTTGATGTAGTATTGTTGCAGGAAACTCATTTTATAGACAAATATAAAGAAAATTATGATTCCAGATGGAATAGTAACTGTATACATGCATTTTCTGACTCTCCATATAGTAGAGGAGTCTCTATTCTATTTCGTAAAGAACTTAATGTAGATATTCTCAATGAACATCAATCTGATGATGCTAGAAAACTCTTAGTTAATGTAAAATTAGACGATACCTTAATCACGTTTATTAATGTCTATGCACCGAATACGGAAAATGCGAGAATAGGATTTTTTAATAGACTAAGGTCTTTTACTTCTACGCATTCAATTCAGGGGAGTAAAGTGTTTTTGTGTGGTGATTTTAATTGTACTTTTGAAAAGAAAAACGATAAATCACAAAAACGTTTATATGAAATCTTACATAAATTAGATCTTGTTGATCTTTGGAAACATAAATATCCTGATAAAAATGGTTTTACGTGGTGCGATTCAGATAACTGCCCTAAGAGCAGAATAGATTACATATTTGTCAGTAGCGAAATTTTAGATTTGACGAAAAATATGATTATCAGACGTATTCCAGGTACACATAACAAAAACACGAGAATGAGCGATCATAGATATCTAAAAGCATGTGTTGACTTTAACAAATTAGAACGGGGTTCCGGGTCTTGGAAATTAAACATTTCTCACCTTGAAAACGATGAATTTAAAAAAGGAATCATTAATATATTCAATGAATTAGATAAATCATTAGATTCAATCTCAAGATGGGAACTTTTTAAAGTAAAAATCCGAGACTGTTCTATAAATTACGCAAAACAATCCAAAAATAATTCAAAAATAAGAATAAAGCTCACTGAAGATAAAATTGAAAAAATTGAAAATCTTCCAAGTACTCTTATTGATATGAATGAAAAAAGAACTCTTGAAAAAGAATTAGATGATATGTACAATCAAATAGCAAAAGGTGCACAAATTAGGTCGAAAGCTCAGTGGGTAGGACAAGGTGAAAGAAATACCAATTTTTTCCTCAGTATGGAAAAGAAAAATCAGATAAACAATATAATATATGAAATAAATAATGATAATGGCAAGTTTTCTTTAAACTCTGAAATCTTGAACGAAATGTGTAATTTTTATGAAAATCTTTATAAAAGTACATTAATAGAAGATACTAACATATCAAACTATTTACATGATATTAATTGCCCAACATTAGATGAAAATGAAAAACAAAACTTTGATACATTACCATCAATAGACGAATGTAAAGAAGCAGTTTTTAACATGAAAAATAACAAGTCTCCGGGTTTAGACGGAATACCATGCGAGTTCTATAAATGTTTTTGGAGTCATATTGGCTCTTTATTCTATGAAGTATTATTATCCGTATTTGATAATCAGGAAATGTCTTTTTCACAACGCTTATCTCTTATTACCCTCTTATTCAAGAAAGGGGATAAAACCGATTTAAAAAACTATAGACCGTTAAGTTTAACAAATACAGGTTACAAAATTATTGCCTTCATATTTGCAAGACGATTACAAAAAGTTATTTATAAATTAATAAGCAAAGAGCAATCTGCATACATCAAAGGGCGATTTATTGGAATAAATGCTAGAGTTGTTTTAGATATTTATGAATATTGCATGGAATATGCAAATGATGGTATTCTTCTATTTATAGATTTTGAAAAAGCGTTCGATTCGGTGAAATGGAATTTTTTATTTCACGTTCTTAAAAAAATTAATTTTGGGGATAAATTTATTACCTGGGTAAACATTTTGTATACAAATCCAATCTTTAGAATTAAAAATAATGGTTGGGTTTCAAAAACTTGCTCTATGTCTAGAGGAATAAGACAGGGTTATCCTATTTCAGCTTTGTTGTATTTATTCGTAGCAGAAATATTATCTTTGAAACTAAAAAATAATAATCAAATTAAAGGCATTCAACTTAATAACACCTCTACAGAAATAAACTAGATGCTGTCATTAGACAGTAATACCCGCACCAAATGTTTGTCCCTAAATAACACTGTTTTGTACCAGTTTTAGTAAAAACGAAGGATATAAAGGATGCAATTTCCGGTAATTTTTAAAAATTACAATTTCATAAATTGAGATTCCATCCCATAATACACATAGCGGCCCTTTTATTTATGTACAATTTGGGGTTGAACTTTTTGCACGTAAATTTTAAGTTAATCAAAAATCTTAGCATTTCATGTCATAGAAAGTATGGTCTATATAATTATTACAAACAAAATTAAATTATGCCCCTCCCCTCGACGGTTGCCGGCTTTAGATTTGCTTCTGTGTGACAACATCATCGTGTGCACGGATTTAGAGAAGGGGTGGGAGTGAGGGGTCTAGACCCCCCCCCCCCTTGAAAATTCATTTATATTACCGTAATAGTAAATTTACCAAAAATACACCTCCGATCCATATTCCCCCAACCCCCTCCCCCTGCAAACACAATTACATGTATTACTCTGACCCCCCCCCCCCCCACACACACACACACTCCTCAGGGATAAATAAACATCAGAATATTTTGATAACAACGAAAGTCTGCCTGTACATGTAGTTGCAACAAAGAAGATTTTAAACAGTGCAATATAAATGACATACCGTAATTTAATTGCACAATGATTTTCAATGGAAAAATGCCAGGACAGAAGATAATTACTGATTTAAGGTGGTATAAGACACATGTTGATCTTTATGTGGATAAAAGTGCCTTATTATCAAAATGGTGATCGCGATGTTTTAGAATTTTAAAATTTTACAGTACATGTATTTGGCAAAAATAAAAAAAATAAGATTTCAAAATTTTTGAAACTTAAGTAAAAAATAGAAAAGCCCCAGCAGGATTTGAATTCTCTACTTACAGACACATAGTTAATGCTCTAATCAATTGCGCTTCACTGTTAGGTAACATTATTTTGGGGGGAAATATTATATTTATACTTTATTGTTTATTTCAATAGGGAGTACATCACAATATGCAGGTGCCCTGTACCACCTTAAGACTGAAATGTGTGCTTTACATAGTTATATACCTAATAAATAGTGCAGCGGGTTTTGAAGAATAAATTATAAAAATACATGCATGTTTTACAAATAACCGATCTTTGTCTGAAGTTAACGTACTTAACACAGGTCTGCAGGTCGCATTAGCGGGTACTAGTTTTACCCAGCTCTTTGGTTAGATGGGTTTCACGTGGTGTACATACCGTTATGTGTTAAAAGGATTAATTAACATGCATAAACGTTTCTTTTGTGATGATCAGCAAAAGGGATTCATATTGTGCTCTTATAGGATAATCATTATGATGTTGACCAATATAGGTAAGCATAATACATGTAGTAGAACAATATTATAAGCCACCGGTATAGGTATAAGTTTTACTTTCACTTTCTAAATAAGTGATCTCTCTTTGCCAGCATACTGTATCATCATCTTTTTAAATTTAAATAAGCTTATCATCATTACCTATCCTATTGCATTTGTACAGTTTCTGTCATTTTAATTGCAAAAGTTATTTTTTCATTTGTCAGACTTAGATTTTGTATTAAATTTGTGTATTACATGTTTATCATGTTTATATGAAATATGATAGGAAGGAAGTGGTCTTTTTTTTCTTAATGAATTATGATGCATGAAATATAATATAGACCATGACCATATGGGATTGTTCTGACCCCATGGAACAGGAAAATACCAAATATTTTGAAAACTGTTGAGATCCACACCACTAAACCATATATATATTCTCAATTGTTTCTAATGTCATTATAATGCATCAAAAGGTATAAAGTACATGACCCCCAGGCGTTGTCTTTAAACCCCCACCCCACCCCACCCACCCCCCTTGATATAGGAAATGATGATATTTTGATAACTTTTGAGATTCCCATCCCTAAACCACATTTATTCTTGCTCTTTGTGTCATAATTGCGCATCAAATGGTATATAGGTTATACCCCCTTGGAGACACCCTGACTTTCTAGAACTGGAAATAATAAAGTATTTTATCATATTCATATGTAGTACGTGTTTGACCCATGTAATTCCTAGCCTAATAATGAACCTGCTTTGTTTAGGAGACTTTACAATTGCCCCGAATACATATATAACATTTTGTTTATCTTAAAAATTAAAAAGCAATTTCCAAAATTTTAATGAGCATCTAGAGAAAAATACCAATCAAAAAATTATTAATAATTCGCTACTGTACACATGTAAGAATGTAAGAAGACTCTGAATCTTTAGAACCTGAGGTTTGATTTTGGGGGGGGGGGGTTGGATGTGGAGGATAAACTTTTCATTTTAATCATTTATTGTTATTAATTTTAACTTTGATATTAGTTATGGATCCCCAGGTAGAAAATAAGAAATATCAATAGATCATTTGACAATTATGCAAGGTGTAATGTGATTTTTTTAAAAACATTTTTTAACAGTTTATAATATCTTATAAGACCCCAAACTATATTTTGAATTTAATAGATCATTCGACAATTAAATCAAATAAATGCAAGGTTTTTATCTGATCACCCGTTGTCCGTACGTCGGTCTGTCGGTCTAGCTGTACGTCTGTAAACTTTTCACATTATTGACTTCTTCTCAAAAACCACTGGGCCAATTTCATCCAAACTTGGTACAAAGCATTCTTATAGGAAGGGGATTCTTAATTGTGAAAATAAAGGCTAAACCATTTTTAAAAGGGAGATAATTGCGAAACAGTGAGTATAGGTGTGTGTCTTTAAAAATCTTCTTCTCACCACTGCACCAGAAATGCCAATATTTACACAAAAGCTGGTATATATAGTGAAGTTTATAAATTATAAAAACCATGACCCCCGGACCAAAACTGGGACCCCAGGCGGGGTTTAAAATTTACCATAGAAATGCGTGGGAAAAATGTTTAAAAATCTTCTCAAGAACCACTGCACCAGAAATGCCAATATTTAAAAAAAGCTTGTATATATAGTGAATAATCTAAATTGTAAAAATCATGACCCCCAGACCAAAACTGGGGCCCCAGGCAGGGCTCAAAGTTTAACATATATAGAAAATTGTTTAAAAATCTTCTTCTCAAGAACTACAATGCAACGGTATGGGATATTACTATGAATACATCATTGGGTATTGTAGATTCTAAATTGTTAAAATCGTTACCACCGATTTTATACTGGGGCACCAAGAGAGGTTCAAAGTTTAACATAGAAATGTATAGGAAACTTGTTTAAAAATCTTCTTTTCGAGAACTACAATGTGACAGTTTGTGAGATTACTATGCAAGGATCCTCAAATAGTGAAAATTCGAGATTGTAAGGCCGTGACCCCGGACCAACACTGGGGTCCTAGAAGGGGTTCAAAGTTTAACATAGAAGTATATTGGGAAAATGTTTAAAAATCTTCTTCTCAAGAACTACATTGTTACAGTTTGTAAGATAACTACGCAAACATCCTCAACTAGTGTAGATTCTAAAGTCAGAGAGATTCAAAGTTTAAAATAGAAATAGCATATGCTATGAGATAGAATTTACAACGAACTGTTGTTCAGGTGAGCGATGTGGCCCATTGGCCTCTTGTTTTATTTTAAGAAAAAAAAGTCATTTTATTTACAGTGTAAGGAGGAATACATGCGCAAATCCAGCGTTTTTCGGGGGGGGGGGTGACAGTTATTCGAGTTTGCAGGGAGGGTGGTACTGGTTTAAATTTTAAAGAAATTTGATTTTTGGAGGGGGGATCTGGACCCCCTCCCCCCTTTGACCCCATCTCTAGATCCGCACATGGGATAATGTTAATTTTCTGCTACTATTTGACTACCAGGATTAAATTTAATATTTCAAAACTTATTGCAGATTTATAGGACAGTCCCTATTATATCCCAAGATGTGACATGTCTATTCATTAAATTAATAGAGGAGTTCTGGGATCTAGGTTTTTTTTAGTGATAAACGTCAATTTTCTGCTATTATTTGACTCCCTGGATGAAATTTAAATTTTTAAAACCTTACTGCACATCTAAAGGACAGCCCCTATCATATCACAAGATATGATGTGTCTATTCATTAAATCATAAGAGGAGTTCTGGGATGTATTTTTTTTTTTTTTTAGTGATAAACGTAAATTTTTTGCTATTATTTGACTTCCTGGATGAAATTTAAATTTTTAAAACCTTATTGCACATCTATAGGACAGCCCCAATCATATCCCAAGATATGATGTGTCTATTGATTAAATCATAAGAGGAGTTCTGGGATCTAGGTTTTTTTAGGAGTATTAAACGTCAATTTTCTGCTACTATTTGACTCCCTGGATGAAATTTAAATTTTTAAAACCTTATTGCACATATATAGGACAGCCCCAATCATATCACAAGGGATGATGTAGCTACTCCAAAAGTTGTAAGAGGAGTTACGGGAACCATACTTTTTTTGCAAAAAAAACGTCATTTTTTGTTGCCCACCGATCCCTGTGATGAAAAAAAATTCTGAAACCTGATCACACTTCAAAATGACACCCCCAATCATATTCTAGAAGATCAATTGGCTACTGCAAAAAAAAAAAAATGACGTTTTTTAAACCAGATTTTTTGTTTAAAAAAAAGTCATTTTTCAGCCACCAAATGACCCCCAGGGCAAAATTGAAATTTCCGAAACCTTATTGCGCATCTATAGGATACCCCAAAACATATTCCAAAAGATGATTTGTCTATTGTTGAAAATGTAGGAGGAGTTCGAGGAAGAAGGTTTTTTGTGAAAAAACGTCATTTTTTACCAATTATCTGACCCCCAGGACTACCAGAGAATTTTTGAAACCATTTTACAAAACAACATGACACCCCCAATCAAACTCCAAGAGTTCAGATTGCTAGTTTATACGATGTAAGAGCAGTTTGAGAAAGTAAAACGTGACGGACGGAACAGGACAACAACAATATACCTGAACTTTCTTTAGAAAGTGCGGGTATAAAAATTTACAACATGCAGATGATGTAACCCTAGCTTTGAAAAATGTAAAGTCACTAGAAAAGGCAATCGAAACTGTTGAAATTTTTTGCAAGCATGCTGGATCAAAAATTAATAAGAAAAAAACACAGTGCATACTCTTAGGAAATCTTAAAGACAAGTACACAGAAATTTGTAATATTAATGTTACCAACAATGCTGTTCGTTGTTTAGGTATCTTCATTGGACATAACAAGGTACGATGTTATGATTTTAATTGGTTAAAAATATATGAAGATATGGAGAAATTATTCGAATCATGGAAGAAAAGAAAGTTAACGATTTTTGGAAAAACATGTGTTGTTAACTCCTTAGCCGTATCAAAATTAATATATGTTGGTTCAATTTTACCTATTCCAGAAAACGATTTAATGAAAAAAATGAAAAAATAGTATCTTTAACTTCATATGGAATAAACGTGATAGAATTAGGAGAGATACAATAATAGGAAAACAAGAAAATGGTGGTATAGGTTTAGTAGATATAGAGCTAAAACTAAAGGCCCTTAAGGCATCATGGGTTAAACGATTGACTGATGAATCGAATGTCATTAACAACATTGTAAACAGCTACTTGAATCTAATGAAAATAGATTTGAATTATTTACTCAGACTGTCTGAAATAAAAACCGAAAATTTTACACTAATATCTAAATTGCCAATTTTTTATAAAGAAATATTTAGTTACTTTAATGAATGTAAAAAGACAATAGATGTATCTAATTTATCAGACGTCAAGTTTGCACAACAGCCATTGTGGAATAACAATTTGTTTCAATACAAGGGCCAAACATTATGTTTTAAGAATTGGATAGCGAGTAATATTTTGTATGTAAAAGATGTATTTAATGAAAATGGCGTATTTAAATCATTACAGGAATTTTCAGATATTCAGATATTAGATCAAATTGGTTGTGTGAGTATAATATAATTCGAAATGTAATTAAGAAAAAGAGTATATTGTTTGATATGAAATATCAAACAATGAGCTGTGTTTTTACTAGAACAGATTTTGTAAATACATTCAATTTTCATAACGGTGTTCACTGTATCTTAGAGAAAAAGTGTAATTTTTACTACGAAAATATGTTGTCAAGAAAATTTAAACCTCCTTGCCATCAATCTTATTTAGGCAGAAATTATTGTGTAAATAAAGAATATTGGCCAAGCATATATTCAAATAAGATGAAGAACATGTATGACAAGCGTTTAAGTGAATTCAACTACAAACTGCTTAACAATATTTAATGTACCAATTCATTTTTGCAAAAATGTAAATTAAGACAAAATGCAGAATGTGACTATTGTGACATCTCAAATGAAGATATTAAACATCTTATTTTTGATTGTGATAATGTCAAACAGGTATGGCATAAATTGAATAATGCTTTAAAATTTATTGTTAAATGGAAACTTGTTGTAATTGGTTTCTATGTTGAAACCAACCCCAAAGTATTGTTTTATAATACAATTATATCTTATATAAAGATATACAAATTCAAAATGGGGTGTAGAATAAAAAACGAATGTCAAGATGGTTTAAAATTAAAACAATTTGTTAAAAATTCTTTATACTTGGATATGGATATCATGCTAGATTTTTCAAAGATGACTATGTTCAAAAATACGGTAAAGCGTTTGACAAACCTGTTATTTTCATAATTATTATAATGATGCCAAATTTCCTAATACCCGGGATATCCGGCTTTGTAAATGGGCATTGTTGTTAAAGTGAAATAAAGCATAATCATAAAAAAAATATATATATATATATATATATATATATATATATATATATATATATATATATATATATATATATATATATATATATATATATTAAGCACTAAGTAAAATCAACAACAATAGGCATCTCTAAAGTGTCGGATCTAATGTAGAGATACTAAGCCAGTAAAATGAATATATAAAGCACTGAAAATGGCTAACGACACGAACAAATGAAATTGTCAAATTTTCGGGACAACCAGGACAACCAGGACATAAGAAAAAAAAAAAGAAAAAAAAAAAAAAAAAAAAATATATATATATATATATATATATATATATATATATATATATATATATATATATATATATTGTAAAATGAGAAAAAAGCAATGACGTTTACTAGGTCAAAAAGAGCGTGCATTTGCTGCCACCTAAGCACTAGTGGTTAAATTATTTAAGGCATAATGAACAAATAGAAATGAATATTAAAGGGAAGTTATCATACCTCATTATTACAACTAGCTAGTCCACCTAAAATTTAAAAATAAAATTTTCTTCAGTGAACTTGCAAAACCTTGTTTGTTTGTCCATATCTTGACAAGAACTTAATAGCTTTTGATTGGTTGTTGGGTAATGAATATACAAATCATCTATAGAATGGCCTTGTGATCAAATATCATATTTACATCTACCGAGTATGATTCCCTCTATTTCTTACGGAACTTATAGTTAATTCATAGCTCTATAGAAACAGCCAGACTGAAATATACACGCCCCGTTTATCGATTGGCTGAAATCTACAGCGGCTGAAACTGACAGGAAACTGACAGGATTGAATTCGACACGCCCTGTTTATCGAATGGTCGAAACCTACAGCGACCTTAGTAAAATCACGGACTGCATGAAATAATCATGATGATGTCAGACTCAAAGTCTCACAGGAGACGATTTGGCTGTTTCTTTTAGCTAACGTACTAATGTACATATACAGTAATTTATTTAATTTTACCTACTTTTATAATTAATTTATTAATTAGTTAAAAGAAAGATGTAAATATAAACAATAAAATGCTTTTTTAATGATTCATGCGGGTTATGAAGGTAGTGTTCATTGCAGAAAAAAAAATTTCTGCAATGTCGCCACCTTTATATCCCGCATGAATCACCAAAGAAAGCATTTTATTATTTAAATAACTCCTACTTTTATAATAGTGAAATTACCTATGAAAGACAACTCCTCCTTTTATATCCTTTTTTAAATGTAGGAATGATAAAATCTAGTTGATGCGTCTAAAATAAAGGAAATACCGGTTAGGAGCTTTTTATTAACAAAATGTAATAATATACCATCATAGCCTTTTGATGAGGTCAATACAGGGTTTTATAGACCTGATGATATTATATAAACCAAGGACGAAGTCCGAAGTTGATATACTCTCATCAGGTCTATAAAACCATGTATTGACCGATATCAAAAGGCAATAACTGTTTTATTGTAATAAATCAAAAATAAAGTATCTTCATTCTCTTCAAGCGTATAATAGAAAAATATTTTGTACATAATGTGTAGGTGTTGATTTAGATATTATGACGTCATAATGTTTCACGTGCCAAAACCAGTATTTTGTCTTAAAAATCTATTTTTAGTATAGTGCGGTTTATAAATTTTCTATTTTTAGTATAGTTAAGGTCTATAACAGAATTTATAGCACGATCATGTGACTAATCGACCAATCATATGCTTGGGAAAAATATGATATTATAATAATATTAAATATAATCCAATAGAATCATTTAACATTATAAAACTTTTAAAGACTAATTTTCCGTCTTCAATGTCTTTATTTTAGTTGTTTTTCTGTCAAGTCATACATACTGCTGTCTGTCTTTTCTTTATCGTTCCAATACTAAACCTGAAATATTTAAAATAATGGTAATATCTGTTCTTATAAAAAAATATATTATAAATATTAAAATCAAAAATTAAATAGAAAAAATTAATTCTTTTTTGTTTTGAATATGATTTATGAACACATACACAAACATTTACACTAACACACACACTGACATAGACAAACATAAAACTTTGAAAAGTTTGCTAATTTTTAAGGATCTTTTGGATTCAGTATTCATTATATTTACTCTTTCATTAAGTTTTTAAAATATTAAGTATCATTTCAGATTATAAATCAAAACACATAAGTAAGTAAAATGCTCACCAATGTATTATTCATGATTAATGAATTATATAACAGAGTAAATATGTTATAAATTTTTAATAACGTTTTACTTAAAATAAAAGTAATTGTTTTGGTTAGGGGTAAGAATATCATTTACACCATTTTGTAGAATCTTGCAGTGCAATTTTGTGATTTAATTATTTTTTAAAAATCCATTAGCATGGCTTAATATTCGTGCAGGTCTTTAGGAATAAAGGAATTTTCACATACAGTGGTATTTGTATCACTATTTTCTTTTCTCTAATTCTTTAGCATCACCAGATTTTTCCGTAATGTTCCTTTATCGAAGACGTTTCCTTTTTTGTTGAAGTTTAATTAATGTTTATGTTGCTTACTTATCTGAAACACTTTTTGAGTATGTTGATTCGCTCTTTCAGGACTAACAATCTGTCTTTCCTCGTTTACACTTTCTGAAGTTCACTATCAATTCTATTTTCACTGTCCCACAGTCCTTATTATCTGATCTGATCAATGACTTTGTCCAGTTCATCTTTTTCTATTTTCTTCGTTCTCTTTATTTTCTCTTCTTTCTCTTTTAAGTTGGTTAGAGTTTCTTTCTATATTTATCTAAGCTCACGTTTGTAGTTGGGTTTTTTTTTCATGGTTTGTACAGTCATGTTTTTTCTCTTCCTCACTTTTGTTATTTAACCACTCTGATGTTTTGTTATTCACATATAATAATTTAATTTCCACATTATTGTTCAATGACATCGAAGATGATTGCACATGATTCAACCTGCCCCATCAACTGTTCACACAAATATTGCTCGTGGGGCAGGATGAACACCTCAAATCTATTTTTTTTTCTCTACATTATAATATTAACTATCCATTTCAACTTTGGTCTTCAAAACAATAGACAAACGTTTCATAAAACCACATGTTAAACCACCATTTATATAGGTAAACAAAACATAAGACACAGTATCTTCTAATAACGGTCCTTCAAATAGTCTAATTTTCTGTCGTAAAGCTAATATTGGTTCTTTTGCACATAAATCTAAAACATGTTAAAATCTTTCAAATCTGACCCCATTGTTAAAATATTGTTCACTCTCATTGTTTTTAACCAATATGGTCCTGTTAATAATTTACATAAAATACCAAATGCTCTTAAAATTGTTAAAATACATTTGATAAAACAATAACATTCTGGACAAAATTTAAAGAACTCTTTGACGATAAAATGTATTGAAGTAAAACTTTGTGTATAAAAAAAAGTACCAGCAGCATTATAAAACAAACATTAAAACGACTGCCTCTGATATTCATTAAATGAATTTTATCAATGCCCTTGCTTTTAAAAAAACAAATGTTAAATGTTTGGATTTCCAGTGCCATCTTTAACAAAAATTGGGTACACACTTTAAAATAAACATCGTAAATGGCTCTTTAGTAGAACTGGTGTGTCCATCGAAATGAATATTAAGCAATTTTGCAATATGATATATCTCTTCTAAACAAACCTCAGAAAATTAAGCATTTAAAAGATTGTACATCACGAGATATATACTGCGATAAAATCTGTTCTATCATTTGTTTCTTCCTCTCGTTATCCACAATATCATTTAAAATCTCCTTTGTAGCACTCACATACGTCTCTCCCTTACTATCACTTACTTCTCTCGGCTATTGGTACTTTGCGGAACGGAACGGAACGGAACCAGTTAAGAGGCCCCCAACGGAGAAACAACTTTTTTTTTAAACGCCATTTTTTCAATTACACCTATTGTAAATGGGAGATTATTTTTCAAATTTTGATGTTTAAATGCATTGTGTATTATATGAAATATGCTACTCATTGCTTTATAAGTCATTACACGCTTCTTTCCCGAGATGTTTTAAGATGTTAGATTGACACTGTACATATAAAGTTGAGATTTAAACCAAACGCAATAAACCTGTATGTGTAACATCGATGAAATTTACTTAAGTATTCTTTATTCTGAATATTTTTCTTCTGATTCCGTTCCGTTCCGCAAAATACTATTACCCGTGTGGATATTGGTATTTAACAGAACGGAACGGAATCTTCATACTTTTTAAATAATGGAAAATATCATAACAACTACTCGGCGTTCCTTGAATTTTTTATCAGATTATTTAGAGATGAATGAAGCAAGCTATCAAATCAATTCAGTCATCTTGTGTATGTGCTGATTATCAATTTCAGCGATTGTGTGCTTGTGTTGTATACAACGACAACTCTTATTTCATTTTTTAATCCATTTTATATTATTGTCACGGCAGAACTAACTAGTTGGTTAATTAAGCTAGCAAAAACACAATGCTTATATCAAGTAGAAATCATATTATACCAAGCTCATTCGCAGCGCAGGGATAACATCGATAAAAATACTTGATAGTCTTATTTGAAATAAATTAGAATGAATGTCAGATGAAATAACAAATGTTGTTACCATCCTTTAAATAATTTTCTTCTGATTCCGTTCCGTTCCGCAAAATACCAATACCCGTGTGGATAATGGTTTTTAACGGAACGGAACGGAATCTTTCAAACTGTTTTAAAATATGAAAAATATCATTTCAAAGACAGCATTTAATCAATTTATAACAAATAATTTGTAATGGAATAATTTGCTAATTAGTTAATCAAGGTAGAAAACGACAATGTAAATTTAAATACAGTAGAATTTTGAACTATACAAAATGCATTCGCAGGGATACTAGCTGTAACATTTTTTTTTAAAAAAATACTTGATAGCCTTAATTTGTAATACATTGAAATGAATTATGAGATAACAGATGCTTTTACCATACTTATAAACAATTTTCTTCTGATTCCGTTCCGTTCCGCAAAATACCAATACCCGTGTGGATAATGGTATTTAACGGAACGGAACGGAATCTTTCAAACTTTAAAATATGAAAAATATCATAACAACTACTCGCCGTTTCTTTACTTCTATATTCTTTTGGGATATAAGAAGCAAGCTAACAAACCATTTCATCAATTTATAAATATAAATAACGTGTGTGCTTATGTTGTGTACAACGTAAACTTTTATTCCTGTTATGTCTTGTGCATATCTCATTATTTTGTACGAAAAATTTTGTGTACGACTTGTCAGTTTATGGTTGGAGTTCCCTATTCGATTACTACAGTTTTTTGTAAGCCTTGAATTCCACAGTGTAAGTGTTTTGACTCTTGAAATTATGTACTATTACTCTTCAAGTGATGTAATTTACCCCTGTCTTTATTGTCAACTATGCTTTGTTTTGCATATTCTTATTATCGATGGATTTTAGTTTACCATGTGCTTCAAGTATGGTGCGCCATTTTGTCGACAAACATTACATTTTGAACTTGATAATTACGTACTGTCAGTTTGATAAAGTCAATTGATTACTGTTTTAACTCATTATTTTCTAATCAATTATTGAATTTCTATCCAGTTTCTATTAAAAATTTGTTGCATTACTCAAATCTATGTGTAAAGTTGATGAATTGTTTTTTCTATGGAAACCAATACCTGTCATTTATATTTTGTTTGTTACAGCTTTTTATCGCATCGCAGTTATCTGTCAATTCAAATTTATAATGCTTACGTAATGTCACATTATGCACGAGAATACTTTATGATCTGAAATCTCTGTTTTAAAGTTTGCACATGTATATGTTTGGCGTGCCATAAGTGTAATCAGTTGTCGATTGTTATTCAAGACTGTATGTTGATCTAGCGTTGGTGTGTGATTTGTGCTTTGAATTAATTTGTTTTTAAATGTATATTTTAGTTTCCATCGTCGATGAGAGAGATCTGTGAGCAGTCTTATTGACCAATAAATACATTTCCGAATATTTTGTTTTATTATACTTTCATGTTAAATACTGCGATAAGACTGCACTGATAAGTATAAAATTCACAAACGGAATGATGAGACACATGATTAAAACGCATTTAATTACATATTAATGATAACCTGTCTCTCGCTGTATCATAGACACGAACATTCAGTGACATGCAATCCATAAAATGTGCACATTAAATTTTTAATATATAAAGCATGTAAATGTATCTTTAGGCATGATCAATGGCAGTTAGTCTCTATTATAAAACTGATTGCACGAACAAAGCCCTGATATTGGATCAACAAGATGACTTAAAAAAAAAGAATGTAAAAGATTCCGTTCCGTTAAATACCAATATCCACACGGGTATTGGTATTCTGCGAAACGGAACAGAACCATGAGAAAATTATTAATAAGTTTGGTAACAAAATTTCTTATATCATTATCTATTTAAATGTATTACAAATAAAGCTATCAAATATTTTTTAAAATAATATTATCCATGCGAATATGTTTGGTATAATATAAAATTCTACTTGATGTAAACATTAGGCGTTGTTAGCTTGATAATCAAACTCGTTAATTCCCGTAAACTCCCGTAAAAATAGTTTGTTATAAATTGAGTAAATGCTGTCCTTATCATGATATTTTTCATATTATAAAAATTTTGAAAGATTCCGTTCCGTTCCGTTAAATACCAATATCCACACGGGTAATGGTATTTTGCGGAACGGAACGGAATCATGAAAAAAATTAATAATAAGTGTGTTGACAACATTTCTTATATCATTATCTATTTCAATGTATTACAAAAAAAGATATCATTCATTTTTTAAAATACTGTTATTCCTGCGAATATGTTTGGTATAATAAAATAGTCTTCTTGATGTAATCATTTGGCGTTGTTAGCTTGATAAACAAACTCGTTAATTCTCCCGTAAACTCCCGTAAAAATAGTTTGTTATAAATTGAATAAATGCTGTCCTCGTTATGATATTTTTCATATTATAAACTTTTGAAAGATTCCGTTCCGTTCCGTTAAATACCAATATCTACACGGGTAATGGTATTTCGCGGAACGAAACGGAATCATGAAAAAAATTAATAACAAGTGTGTTGACAACATTTCTTATATCATTATCTATTTCAATGTATTACAAAAAAAGATATCGTTCATTTTTTTAAATACTGTTATTCCTGCGAATATGTTTGGTATAATAAAAAAGTCTTCTTGATGTAAACATTGGGTGTTGTTAGCTTGATAAACAAACTCGTTAATTCCCGTAAACTCCCGTAAAAATAGTTTGTTATAAATTGAGTAAATGCTGTTCTTGTTATGATATTTTTCATATAAAAATTTTGAAAGATTCCGTTCCGTTCCGTTAAATACCAATATCCACACGGGTAATGGTATTTTGCGGAACGGAACGGAATCATGAGAAAATTATTTATAAGTGTGTTAACAAAATTTCTTATATCATTATCTATTTCAATGTATTACAAATAAAGCTATCAATTATTTTTTTTTAAATAAAATCCCTGCGAATATGTTTGGTATAGTATAAAATTCTACTTGATGTATACATTGTGTATTCTTAGCTTGATAAACTGTTATTAAACAAACTCGTTAATTCTCCCATAAACTCTCGTAAAAATAGTTTGTTATAAATTGAGTAAATGTTGTCCTCGTTATGATATTTTTTCATATTATAAAAATTTTGAAAGATTCCGTTCCGTTAAATACCATTATCCACACGGGTAATGGTATTTTGCGGAACGGAATCAGAAGAAAATTATTCAGAAGTAAGGTAAGAATTGAATATTTAACTTTTTTCTTGCGAATGTGCTTTGTATATTTTAGAATTCTTCTTAAATGGGATATACATTGTGTTTCTGCTGGCTTAATTAACTAACTTGTAAGATCAACAGTGTAAATAACATATAATGGATTATAAATGAAATTAAAGTTGACCTTGTACACTACAACAAGCACACAAACACCGGAATGATATGCACATACGCAAGATGTTTGAATGGATGAAATGGTTTGTTAGTTTGCTTCATTTATCCCAAAAGAACATAGAAATAAACAAACGGCGAGTAGTTGTTACTATATATTTCATATCTTAAAAAGTGTGAAAGATTCCGTTCCGTTCCGTTAAATACCATTATCCACACGGGTAATGGTATTTTGCGGAACGGAACGGAATCACAAGAAAATTATTTATAAGTATGGTAACATCATTTGTTACATCATCATTCATTCTAATTCATTTCAAATAAGCTATCAAAAATTTGTATCGATGTTATCCCTGCGCTGCATATGCGCTTTGTATAATATGAATTCTACTTGATAAATGCATTGTGTTTTTGCAAGCTTGATTAACAAACTAGTTAGTTCTGCCCTGGAAATAATATGAAATGGATCAAAAAGTGAAATAAGAGTTGTCGTTGTACACAACACACGCACACAAACGCTGAAATTAATAATCAGCACATACACAAGATGACTGAATTAATCTGATAGTTTGCTTCGTTTATCTCTTAAGAATCTGGGGGGAAAAATAAGGAACGGCGAGTAGTTAATTGTTATGATATTTTGCCATCATTTAAAAAGTTTGAAAGATTCCGTTCCGTTCCGTTAAATACCAATTTCCACACGGGTATTGGTATTTTGCGGAACGGAACGGAACCAGAAGAAAATTATTCAGAAGTAAGGTAAGTAATGAATATTTAACTTTTTCCTTGCGAATACGCTCAGTATTTTTTAGAAGTCTAAGTAATATGGGATATACATTGTGTTTTTGCTAGCTTGATGAACAAACTAGTAATATCACCCGTGTAAATAATATAGTATCGATTATAAATGAAATAAAAGTTATCGTTGTACACATCACAGGGATGATATACACATAAGCAATATGTTTGAATGGATGAAATGGTTTGTTAGTTTGCTTCATTTGTCCCATAAGAACATAGAAATAAACAAACGGCGAGTAGTTGTTACTATATATTTCATATTTTAAAAAGTGTGCAAGATTCCGTTCCGTTCCGTTAAATACCAATATCCACACGGGTAATGGTATTTTGCGGAACGGAACGGAATCAGAAGAAATCTATTCAGAAGAAAGAATACTTTAAAGTAAATTCCATCGACGTTAGACATACAGATTTATTGCGTTTGGTTTAAATCTCAACTTTATATGTACATTGTCAATCTAACATCTTAAAACAACTAGTGACTTTAGGTTTTCTCGGTAAAGAAGCGTGTAATGACTTTTAGAGCAACGAGTAGCATATTTCATGTAATGCACAGTCCATTCAAACATCAAAATTTGAAAAATAATCTTCCATTTACGATAGGTTAAATTGAAATAATGGCGTTTTTATTTTTAAATCTGTTTCCCTGTTGGGGGCCTCTTAACTGGTTCCGTTCCGTTCCGCAAAGTACCAATAGCCCTTCTCTCACACCTGCTGTCAAAACTTTCTCCCCTGAACTAATTTGAAGAGCATAAAAATGATGTCCTTTTCTGTAGGTGCATCTCTATGCATTGTAATATCACTACTGTTTAAAAATTCCTCATTTAAATGAAATCTACTCAAAACACCCATTTCACTAGTTAAAACAGAAGCAGTGCTCTTACTTGGTATTTTTTAGACTTATATTGAAAATACAGCTTCTAAAAAAGGACCAATATGGTAAACACCAATATTTCTACTTCAAAAAATATAATACAGATTCCATAATTTATAATTATAAGGACAACCTTTAGCATTTTCTTTAAAATCTAAAATCTTCTTCAAATACACATAGTCATCTTAATCTTCTACCATATCATCTTTTTCAGCAATTAAATTGTCAATTTCACATTTGAGTTCTTGAATATAGGTATTCAAAGTATTAAACTGAACTACTTTATCCAGTTTCTTATCTGTTTTTTGTTGTTTCTCTGAAAGAAGTTCCCTTCTTTTTTTTTGCAGTTTCTTTACCTTTTCTTTACTTCTTTTCATTTTTTGTTCATTTCTTTAATTTTGTAACTTCTAATTTTTTTTTAAGTTTAATGTTTTCCATTTTTAATTTGGATATAACAATTTCTTGTTCAGTTCTTGTTGTTACTTTCTCAGTGTCAGTTTCTGATGATACACATGTGCTTGATGGTTCTTTCTGGGATTTTGATTGAATTTTAATTCTTTCTTCTTATATTGGTCGTATATTGATTTGTTAATGATAGACTTATTTAGTCTTTGAAATTCTTTAATATTTTTTTATTTTCCAATTTTAGCTGCTTTTATAAATTTTATATGTATCAATCTGGAGAGTTTCGCAGATTGGACGCCCTTGATAAATCTATTATGTTTTTTTTTTATATATTTCAACAACATTTTCATTTGTTAAATACATTGTGAAAATACATTGTGATGCTTTAGATGAAGTATTTTACCACATATACGCTGTTTGAAGGTAATAAAAGCATAATTATTTTGTGATGTGACACAGATACACATAGAAATAGGCATGTACAAATACGTAGACACACAACATAACATAAATATTCATGCATGTAAAATTATATGTAGTAGGAATTTTTAATAATCCATCAAAATTTGTTTAATATTTCTGTAATATATAGTGTACTTGCATGGTACATAGGCGTTTAGATTCAATATACATTTATATGAATGTAAAGTTGTACATGTAGATTCATGGAAATACTTCATACTACATGTAAGATACAAATATTACACGTTATTATATAAACTTGCTTACATTATATGGAAAATTATTTTATATCAATGGAAACTCTCCTTGACAAACTTTTAAAAAAACACAAATATTGAAAACAGACTTTAACTAGGGCGAGGTAATAAAATGCACTTAAAATGCACTTAAAAAACATACAAATATTGAAAACAGACTTTAACTAGGGCGAGGTAATAAAATGCACTTATTCATAAAGAGAAACCTTTAAACTGCTATCGCAGAAGAGCCCAGCATTTTAAAAAACTATTTCGCACGGTCACGTAGGTAAATATTAGTAGAAGTTCATATAATATCCAACTCATTCCAATCTTTGAGCAATCAAATATAGTTTTAAATAATATATCACTGGTAACAACAAAAATAATTAAATTTTAACTGTTATCAAACTTCATTTCAGATTAAATGTATACATAGTAAACATCAGTTTTTATCTATTCATCACATTAAATCCAGTTATCATTGTTCTAATCTATACTTACAGATATATTTTTCGATGTCGTCTATCGTGGTCGTCTCTGACCATCAAATATGGCCGTCAGGTCGCAAGTTAGAGTTATCGTTCTTACAATAAAATGGAATTAGCTGGACTGGCTACTACAACGCTTTAGTCAAGCTACGTGTCAATAAGCTGCCAGACAATAACAATTTTGGGTGCATTTTTATCGACTATTTTAAGAATTCCGAACCCGATTGCATTGCATAGAAAGTTAAAACAGCTTCTACCGCCCAAAGTAGGAGTTGTTGTGCCATTTAACGAACAACGATTCCTAGGTGGTACGGGCGACCCCTGACGGAATCCGGTGTCAAAAGGGGCGATATAGGCACAGAATTTGGCGCCAGGACGCTAAGTAATCCCATCATACAGGTTCCATACATAAAGATGGAAAATTGCGTTTTAATCTTTAAGATTAAAAAAGATGTAATACTAGTATGTAATAGGGACAATTAAACGAGTCATCATTGAGGAAAGAATTAGCCACTAAGGTCAAACTTTACGCATGAATGATATACATTATGATTATTTCCAGTTCTGAAGAGTCAGTGTCTCTCAAATGGGGCATAACCTACATGTACATATCATTTGATGATTTGATGCACAGTGACACAAGGAGTAAATTTAAAATGTTTTTTGTTTAAGGTCGATGATATCAAATGTTTTCAAGATATCGTATCCTTTCTTTTTTCGGGGGGGGGGGGAGGGTTCCTTTGGGTCATGTACTTTACACAATTCCATGCACCATAATACAAGAAACGAGAATATATATGTGTTACATTGTATTGGATCTCAAAAGTTTTCAAGATATTTGGTAATTTCCTCTTTCATGGAACCAGCCCATAGGGTCATGACCCACATGTACAGAACACATGATGCGCGATAACACAAGGAACGCAATGGGATTTAAGATACTTGGACATTTTTTTTCCAGAGGAGTGGTTTAGACCCCTTGTTTCAATTCAATCATTCCAATCAGGGTTGTAGTCAATTACTTTTAAAATGTAATTAAATACTTTCGAATACATTGATAATTTTATCGATTACTTGCAATTACAATTACATGGATTTTTTCTAATGTAATTAATGTAATTAATAACTCTCAATTACTTTGACAAATGTAATTAAATACATTTTAATTACTTTAGTTTTATTTTTTTTAATCTTGAGAACAAATACATATATAAACAACACCAAAATATACACTAAGTGTTATGTACGGTATTTGTTAATAAAGATTAGGGTTCAGTTAAATCACCATTTATATATTTTGCTTTAATATTTATAGAAAAAAAATTCATTGGCATTAAATTCATCTAGTATCATTCATTGAGTTCATGTTTGGTTCTGAACAAGATTTTCTTTATATTAAATTTTTATTTGCATAAATAGGTTTATTCACTAAGTACAACTTTTGGGCAGTTCAGCCTATCAGTATATAAAACAAAAAATGTCTATAATTCACAATAATATGATTAATTTAGACTCCTTAGATTCTAAAATAGGGGAGTTTTTGGTATGAGAGGTGTTCATACCTGAACAAACTAAGACCTTTACCTATTGTCCTGGGCAGTGTGTCATGCTGTTTAAACATATTAAACACTATGAGACTAATTATTGTATAAACAAAAGCCCATGCCAAACAGGTATACAAACCAAACATCATTATAAGACATCATTTTAAATTTTAAACTTGGGGGGGGGGGGGAGTAATTGAAGTGAAATTGAAAAGTTATTGAAAATACATGATAATTTTGAAATGCATTTTAAATACATTCAATTACTTGTAACTGAATGCAGACTTAATTAAATTACAAATTACTTCAAATTACTTTGAAAAATGTAATTAATTACGCTCAATTACAAATTATTTTTTTCAATTGCCCCATCGCTGTTCCCTATTATAACTCATAAAACATGATAAGTCTCTAGACGTATAAAAAGTTACAGGGTCAATATGGGGTCAACACAATAGTGAAAGCCTGACAAATGAAATAAATAAACTTTTGCAATTAAAATGACGTAAACTTTGCAAATGCATTAAGAAGGTAAACGAAAATAAACTTATTTAAATAAAACAAGCGATACGGTACCCCGCCAAAGTAAAAACTATTTTAGAATGTGATTGTGAAATGAAAAAATGACAATAACAAACCATCAACCATCTCAAAAAGTAATATTTACGTAAACCGGTGTATCATAATATCGCGTTACTAGTGCTTGTATTATACACACCTATATTTTCAACATCAAAATGATAATCCACAATATGATTTTCTTTCGCTTATCACCAAATACAAAACGTTTATACATGTAAATCAATGCTATTCTGCTTATCGAAAACCAAATTTACACCACGTGAAACCCATCAAACCAAAGAGTTGAGTAAAAAATAATACCCGGTCATGCAGCTGTAGGTGCCATGGATGTAACTTCTAGCTTCTTGTAACATGCATGTAATTCACAATTTTATTTTTTTTAAAACCCATCGCACTATTTAATTAAGTTAATTAACCATGTAAAGCACAAGTTTCAGCTTTAAGGTGGTACGGGACACATCCATATTGTGACTTACTCCCTATCAAAAATTAAACAATAAAAATTAACCATTATTTTTTATAATACTTCCCCCAAAATAATGCAACCTCACAGCGTTACGCAATGGGTTGAAGCTGGGATTGCTATTTTTACCTTTCCAAAAATTTAAAAAACTTATATATCTGCTAAATACTGTAAATTTAAAAATTTTAAAACGGTAACAATATTTTTATTTTAATGCACTTTTATCCACATAAATATTTGACATATGACCCATACCACCTTAATTAAATAATTTATTAAACTAAAATGGCATTTATGTTACACTGTTTACAATCTTCTTTGTTGGAACTACATGTATAGGCTTTCATTGTTATCAAAATATTCTGATGCTTATTTATCTCCTGAGCAGTAGCGGTAAATGCGAGGAGGTAAGATTGGGGGAGGGGGTTAGAGACTTATTTTTAGTATTTTTATTACGAAAAAAATGACAATAACAAACCTTCAACTATCTCAAAAAATCCATAAAATGAAATACAATTTCAAAGCAGAGCAACACGGACCTCCAAAATGATAGAGGAAGGATCAGGTGTCTAGGAGGAGTGAGCATCCTCTACTGACCGGTCGCACCAGCCGTGTGCCACTTGTCACAATTGGGCATGTCATAATCGAGGTAAATGTCAAAATCGGTAAAATGTCATAATAGGAAAAAAAACAACGAAACGTTGATGATTTGGTTTGTTTGTGATGGTCAAAATACAAACCTTGAGCAAACACGGCCCTTCCTTGCATTGGAGGTGGGATCAGGTGCCTAGGAGGAGGGAGCATTCTCTGCTGACCGGTCATACCCGCCGTGTGCTCTTTGTCGTAATCGTGAAAAAACGGAAAAGTCCGTCGAGAATTAAGTGATTAGTTATGGTCTAACAATTAGTATAAAAAACGTCAGTCAGCATTCGACCCAGTGGAAGATTGTATTTGCTGATAATATCGTTGTACCGACCATAGAACTTACGAAAAGATGACTTCAAACGAGGCTGTTGATAGTCCTGTTTTATCAACTTGTTTGTCAGTAGCTTTCCTCGGCTTAGAAACTGTTCATACGAAGAGCATGCCCTTGCGTATCGAAATAACTGAGAGACAAAAACACCATATGCAGCTGATGAAGTTATATTGCTACATAAGTAAGGAAAGTTAACTATAGAAAAATTGAAGTCATCGTTTATTATAAAGTTTTGTTGTTAGGTTACCATCAATGTCCATTTCCAGTAAAAAAAAATCAATTACGCAAAAAAGTGACACAGACTCTGTGGTATCTTTTATTTCAGGTTCACTGGGATATATCGAGTCAATGTAGGTTAGAAGTAACAATTGTTTATTGATAATACGTCGTCGATAAACCTGAATGTTGAGTTGAAGGCCACAGCGAGTGAATTTTTTTTCCCCCATACAAGTATTTCAATAAATCCTGCTTCATATGAATTAAAAAATAGAATAAAAATACAATTAGAGAAACTCAAGCGTCTTTTTAAGCGTCTGACTGAAAACTTTCCGGAAAGTAGTGTCCAAGCAGTTAAAAACAAAAAAAACCATCTTATCAGTTTAACTTTTGTATTTTTAAATTTCAGACAAAGGTGAAGAAAAATATGGATGTAAAACTGTTAATTGCTGTTACTGAACACCTAATAACAGACTTTATTCATTATAACGATAACTATTTATTATAAAAACAATACTAGTTTTGTACACTGTTTTGTACACTGTACATAGCTTCAATCATGCATTATTTTGATCCGTGCGATAGTTTAAAACAATTCTTAAAGCATTTATCATTTTTGGAAAAAAAAATTCTGGATCCCCGCCTGATACGTCCGCCTCCTTGAAATTTAGAATTACATGTACGCTGACCATAATTACACATTAATTAAATAAACTATGTTATGTGACGATAACATTTTTTTATCAATGTATTTGCAGGATAGGTAAGAATTAACAGCCTATTTTTTTTGGTTTTTGCACTGATTATTTGTATCTTCTATGCATTCCGCACATCACACATGATTTCTTTATTTAGTGTTCTGTGTGTTTGGCGAACAATTGGTAATTTTTGCACCACTCGCCCCATGTAGCTTCACCCTGATTAAATTTTGTCAGGCTAAATGTAATGTAGTAGTATATTAAGTACACACATACAGTGCTTATTTACATCTTTAGAGAGTGACTTACATACAAAGTAAAGATTTGTATGATTTATATTTAATTGTCAATTTTGGTGGGGGGGGGGGGGGTAGAATACTACAGAAAAATTCAACTTGAATGTGATACATATGCATGTCTATACCTCCTTTCCTTTTTGTTGATGTATCAATGAATGAATTATAACAAACTACAACAATAAATTTTGAAATTTTCATGCACAATCAAATTTTTAAAGTTTTACTGTTCTCTACACATGAAATCGGCAATGTAAACAAATTGACACCCTATTATTCCTACCTTTGATCGTATAGAATATGTATCCTTCTATATTGAAAACAATGTCAAAAGTTTGATTCATAATAGCTGTTTACTTAAAAAAAGGATAAACACATTTTGAAAATTTTTGTATAAATTAATGATTCCGTATGATTTGATAATATCTCAATGATTACTTTATAAACATATTGTATGCCTGTATACATAAAAACGATAAGTATTGCTTATATTTATTGGTGAAACCGGACTGATTATTTATATTTAGATTTAAGCATATTTTAGATACTATAGTCATGCGCGGATCTAGAAAGGAGGGGGTCAGGGGATCTGGACCCCCCTCCCCCGCTCGGGAAAATTAATTTACCTAGTAAAATTATTGAAAATTGGCCTAGGACCCCCTCCCCCCTACCGAAAAAAATGGATCCGCTTATGAAGCTCTTTATCATAACCGTATTTTTACACAACAGGGGTGAATAAACCCCGGGTTTTAACTACTGATGGTGAAATACCCCAGGGTTCAAACGCACCAGTGGGAATGCACACAGGTCACAGGGCGAACAAAATCACTTAGATCCGCGAAGCACACTGCATTATTAATAGTCTACTTATATATTCTGTGTAAAAATAAATACAAATAATTATTTAGTTAGCTAGGGAGAAGTGAACATAGCATTTATTTGTATATATAAGAGCATGTACGGATGGATGGTCTTTATTTAGAACAGTTTGATATCGCTAGGATACAGGTTTTCAGATCCTTGATTTGATTGGTAAATTTAGATATTGAATCTCGAATTTCGAATCTTAAATCTCGCATTTCATATCTCATAATTTGAATCTCGAATCTCAAATGAGCCTTCTGGGCTTTCGTAGTTGTGGATTGTTAGTACACCCTTTTTATATCCACCGCTATGTTCCACTTGGTGTACATTCTTGTCATGGAGATGTACGACGTCAGTTTGTTGCCGACTACGAATGCATTGGCGTGGTCATTTTCTACAGGCTGAGTAAAATTCATAACCTCTCCGTTTGGAATATGTGAGGCTAGTCTGCAGAATAGAGCTTTAGCAATCTTGGGATCATCAGCATAGAGCGGACGTACCACCCCGTACCCAACAACACGTCCACTCTTTAAAGCCACGTAAGTGTTGGCTAGCTGGTGATCGGCCAAATTACTTTGGTCTCGCTACCATATGGATTTCAGAATCGATAGCTATGACGTCATCAAACGTAATGTCACGTGTGCTGACAACCTCGACGTAACCTTTTTGAACGTTTGCTATGAATTCTGGGTCGACGGGCCTTTGTTTGAAATGAAAGATGTGTGACTTGATGGTTATGCCGAACGGGGCGTAGAACTTGATCCGGTCGGATAAAATATTCCCGAAGCCATTCCGGTCTGCTATCACTTTCATTCCTTCCCGAAACATATGTGTTCCTATCCGTAAATGACTATATTCCTACTTTATAATAGTTAATCCGCCACACGCAATGGTGTCACTGTAAGCAAAGAATCCGCAATGACCTGGTTAATTGAAAAAGGCATTATAAAGCCATATAAATTTTTATGTCCAAATATAGTATTATTAGCCTTAGTTGAAGACATCTACTACAAATACATATATCAAGTATGTTAAGAATTTTAAACGACACTAGTCTTATCATTTTGATAATTTATTTGTTCAAAGCAATTGAAGAAATAAAATAATCATCCAGTAAGTTTTGGTTTACTTGTTATCTGTTACCCACCTGGGAGCAAATTTCTCGTACAAAATTTGTAGGTTTATCGCACGTTTTTTAAACATAAGGGTCTTATACGTTTGTAAAAGACGATACGTTTTCATCATTTAATTCCGACAGCTATCGATTTGGAGCGAATCTCTAACTTATCTTTTTTTTTTATAAGAAACAAAGTCGGTTGGTTACCATTCTTTTGATTGATAGTATAGAATGTACTAAGAAGTCCTGTTGCCATGCAGTACTAGGTTCTGTCTTTGTTGACGATACCATGAAATTTAATAGCTAATTACCTCAGAATAGACGTCCGTATTCTAGAGAAGGTTACCGTCGTACATGAAGCCTCTGAGTGCGATCACTTTACCGCATAAGTGCATTTTGACAGCTGAAAGTCTTGAAGAATATTCACTATCTACTGGATAAGTAAAAATGATCGATTTTCTTGCAATACTGGTCCATTAACGGTTCAAATCCTTTGGTACTGACATCGATAGCTAAACTTTAAAAAATATCAATTAGCCCATTGCCATCCATATCAACTTAATATGTTTATGCGAAAAAAATCCTAAATATTTGTGAAATTTAAAATATAATATTGATTTAATAATATCCATATGTTTCATCGTATATCAAAAGACATTTTTCAGCTCCATTATATTTTGTCAAATTTGGCAATCTGGCAATCTTTATTCTCAATGGCAATGTGCTCATGACAGAAATTGCGCGTGAGTCACTTTTCTAGAGTTTATTGGTAAAGTAGAAAAAAAAGAAGAACTCGGCAGAGTATCCAGCACCAAAAGCAAACAGCAACTTGGCAAGATTAGTGCAACGTGTGTCAGTGCGCAACATATATAACTTACTGTCGCTTTAGATATTTTGGAGATATAATATACTGTGTATTTGCTTTTGGTTGCAATTATCGAAATTTTGTTCTGTGTAGCAGCTGACGGATTGGCCAGATTGTTTGCTTTATTAGATTCGTCAATTTTACATCTCCATTAAAGAAACAGAAGATATTTGTGATATTTCTTTAATTGCATTTCGGCTAATGAAAATATGACATTGAATTATTATTGTTGGAAATGTGGTTACGTCAGTTAAACCAAAAATCATGGAAACATAGTTATGCTTTTTGTTTTGTTTAAGAAAGAAAACGATAGATGCTATAGAAACCTTTTGCTGTTTTTTTCTTCGACATCTGAATTCAAAATTGTATACCAAAACAATGTAATACATTAAAAGGTATATGAATTCGATTTCAAAATTGCTTTGATCTGATTGCATCATATAAAAAGAAACGAAATACATCACCTGGCATTGTTTTGGTCATCGACTGCAACTTATGATCATTGTTAATATCTAATTATCTACTTCGCGTTCTCATTATTAACATCCAAGTAGAGAACTCTTTGATGCGCAATTAACTAGGGTATATTCTTATACCACTTCAGTTATCTACATCTAATATGACCTGACCAATTAAAGGTAATGTTACATTATTATTAGGTAATATTTAAACCCGTGTAATTCCCAGTGTGTAGATAGAATATGATTATTTTGAAGACTTTACAACAGCACGTAACTTTACCAACTGAAACTCTGACCCAGGATTTTTGCTAATTTTAACTCCGAATTGCAAAAAACCTTTCCTACGGCTTCCATTTGTATTGTGAAGGATTTTGCAAGTAAAGTAGCATGTAATTTCATGCTTGTTGCTGAATGTTATGTTCTAAATATATAATGGCATTACACCTTTAGTATATAATTTCCAATAAATATATTTTTCTCATAGTTTAACACTCCAAAGGTAACTTTATTGTTTGTTCATAATTGTCTTTCAACCTATTTCGAAACGTTTAATATCTAGCAGGCCACGACAGTTCATTGTGTTTGGAATTTCAGGCCTTGTTGCTGAATGTAATGTTCTAAATATATAACGGCATTACACCTAGACAAAATTTGATCAAGGTCGTGTCAATGTGCACCATAAGATAAGGAATCACTTGCGATAATGAATTTTATTTTCTTGACAATGTCTTCAAACTTCTTCACCTAAATACTATTATTTTAGCTTTGCAAATTGGTTGATTTAAAATTGTAAACTCCAGGTATCGTTTCTCCAAACGATAGATAGTAAGACATTACAGATATATTCTTATCATGTGAACCTAGGAACTCTAGCTGGGTTCATCGTGAGTGGTTGAATATCGTCCTTAATTCTTTTTCAAAGAGCCGTAAAAAGTCAAAATCAATGAAACTCGTCTAGTTTTTACGTGCTTTCTTTAATTTTAATTAAGGTTAAGGTTTAAGATTAAAGATCGGTAGAGTTAATCATGTTTATCTTTACAACTACGAATGATTTTTGCGTTGTATCGGTTGATGAGTTCAGTGAGTATATGTCTTGTTTTTGAGTCAGGGAGCGAAGCTGAAAGGTGCCGCACGTTATTCAGTTAAATCTGTTAATTTTTACATCAGTGGTGTGTATATTGTTGTCAAAACATCAAATCCGTCATTTCTTTTATGTACATGTGTCCGTGATCATGATTTCTTTCACAAGTAATATGTTCTTAAGGTATCCGATCCATATTAGGACCAAATTTTTATAACCTTGAATATCCATCATGTATTAAATATTCTGATATTGATTTAAATCATTTTAGAGTAAAAAAAGATTTACCGAGAGAAATTTTCAAAAATATTATCAACTAAGCAGTAATTAATTAATGAAGATTGCATAATTGTCTATGGGGACAAGCACATTTTTTTAAATAAAAAATTAGATATTAAGAATATCAATAAATGCTTAGGTGGAAAGATGTATTTCATCATTAGAAATACAAAAACTATTGAAAATAAGTTTTATACCGTATATATTTTTTTTAAAAGCAAAGGGGAGCAACTCATCAAGAAAAGAAAAAGATGAATTATTATGACACATTCTACTCTTAAATATCGACACTTAAACATGAAAATTATGCCCAAGTATACTAAGTATGAAGCCCATACATATCTGTTATAAACCCAGATTCATTGAATCTGGGGCTATTATGGATCGGATACCTTAAAACTGTTAAGGGCATATATATTGCAGGAGAAAAGATTTCAATCGTTTTAAGTTAAACATGTAAGATACTAAGTAGTGATATTTTTCTGCCACCAAGACACGCTATTCGAGGTAAAATAGATCATATAGATACTGAACTCATATCTTATAGCCGAACCAAGTTGTTAATTTTCACATACCGGATTATACAGAATTACGGTAGATGAATGATGGTGAATATGAACCTAAAAATGAATTGAGCAACCAGTGGTTTCAAATGCACAACTTGCAGGAAAATGATTGTTATAAATGTCTGTAATTACTGCAGTTTAAGCCATTTGTGGAATTTTGAATCCAGTTTGAAGAAATCATGTCTTGCAAGAAATCGTCAATTGCAAAAGTTAGGCGTAATATCCCTTGCAAATATATACACTATTTCAACTCGTTAAATAAAGCAAAAATCACATAATATAGATATCCACTATATATACACTTCGCGTCAGTGTATATCATCTATATCTGTTGTAAATCAACGTGGTTTGTGCATAAGTATATTGAAGTAGAATTAGTATTGTTTGTTTTCTCCAGAACTCCGGAATTCTTCTTAAATTCTATGTTGTCTTGAGTCATAATTTGATACCCAAATACAATGCTATATTTCCGCACTCAGAGCATTTTTAATCCGGTAGCAGTGTGTACAAAAAAGGTTAGCGACATTTTAAAACTACTTTTGAAGATCAAGTAGATATTCCCAAAATATATTGATTATGCATGAATAAGTTCATTTGTCGGAGTAATATTTTCCGGAACGTAGTGTTCAAGCAATAAAACACAAAAACCTTATATCGGTTTAATATTCGTAATATTTTTTTATTTCAGCCAATGGTGCAGAAAAATATCTGTTAAAAGCCGTTATTGGACACCTTAAGACATACTTTATTTTTTATAATGATAAGTATATATTATAAGTTATACAATCGAAAAAGAATACTAGTTGTGTTGTCACTAAATGATGCCGTACTCCGTTGTGGAAAGTGAATACACCCTTTTTATATTCACTGGGATATTCCATTTGTTGTAAAGTCTGGTCATAGAGAGATACGACGTCAGTCTGTTGCCGGCCACGAATGCATTTGCGTGGTCATTTCCTAGAGGCTGAGTAAAGATCAAATCCTGACCGGCAGGAATGTGTAAGGCGAGTCTACAGAACAGAGCTTTAGCAATCTTGGGATCATCAGCGTAGAGTGGATACATCTTGTACCCTACGTAGGACGGACGTACAACCCCGTACCCAACAACACGTCCACTCTTTAAAGCCACGTAAGTGTTGGCTAGCTGGTGCTCGGCCCAATTACTGATGTAAATTGGTCTCGGAACCGTATGTATTTTAGAATCGTAAGCAATGACGTGATCAAACTTAACGTCACGTGCGCTGACGACCTCGAAGTCTCCTTTCGGGACGTTTGCTATGAATTCTGGGTTGACAGGTCCTTGGTTTAAGTGGAAGGTGTAGGACCTTATGGTACAACCGTACATGTCGTAGAACATGATCAGGTTGGATAAAGAATTTCCGCAGCTATTCCGGTCTCCTATTAATTTCATTACCTCCGAAAACATATGCTTTCCGATCCCTAAATGTCGGTATTCCTCCTTTATAATATTCATTCCAACACACGCGATGGTATCACTGTGAGCAAGGAATCCGCAATGACCTGGTAAATGGAAATAGCACTGTACATCTAACCTTTATGTATAAATATAGTATTATTGACCTTTGTTCACGACATCTGCTAAAAATCAAACGTTTTAAGAGTTTTAAAGTCTACATTGACATATAATTACATATATTTTTCTCGCATTTTCTTAGAATTTGATTTCCCACAATTTAGTCCGAAAGCGAAGCGCTGTCAGTTTGTCGGCCTAAAATTCAGTTTGTTTAATTTTTATCTTATAGAGAGTGAGGCGTTCAGTATTTGAGTAAAAAAAATATCAGGAATGTTATAGTGTATGAACATTTTAAAACATGTTATAAATACTTCAGAAATTTAACATACGCTAAAACTACCATTTATTTCTCTATTAATTTCTTTCAGGGCAAAGTTCTGATACAATTAAATCAAAAAAAGATCAGGGGTTTAGAGGCAATATTGGTTGCCTGATGTTTTTAATGCATATAAAACACAGATTAACAATTAAATAAATAATCAATCTTTTCAAAAAAGAATATAATATTAAACAACAAAATATTACAGTTGACATTGATATGAATAGGTTCAGTGCTACCATCATGATAGTGTACAATGAACAGAATAGAACACAAGATACACGATACATGATAGAAATGGATAGGCTAAAGTCTATAAATCTTATCCTGCATCCTGTAGCCAATCGGATTCGCGTATAAAGTTCACAGCTATTTTGCAAAACGACCAGTAATAAAACAAGACATTTACAGCATCAATTTTATTTGGGATACAAAATAAAACATCTAGGAATGATTAATAATGTGATATAGTAACAAAACGTAAAAATGCGCTACATTTTTATTGATGCGGAAATAGCGTAAGAAAGCAGTTATTGTAAAAATACAGTTCACCGAATACAGTGTATAAAATACATTTTTATTGTTTCATTTCAAGTCTTCGAAAGTTAAAAAAAAACAGATGAATGAACAGTTAGGCGTTGTTTGTGTGTAATGTTCACGTTTCATCTCACTCTGGTGTCCCCAAAAAAGGAAGTATATCCCTGCCTGATCACAAAATGAACTGTTCAATTAAAGAAATAAATGCGTACGAATTTATATTTTAGCAATAACTTCTAACGGTTTACATTTAGATTTCTACGTTTTAATGATGCGTAAAGAAATTATAATGTTCCGAATATCGTGCCGCCATGTGCTCTTTGTCGTAATCGGAAAAAACGGAAATATCCGTACACCATTCGGTGGATAATAATAGCCAAACTATAAGTATAAAAAACGACAGTCAGCATTCGACCTAGCGGAATATTGTATTTGCTGACAAGGTCGTTGTATCGACCGCATCTTCACTAGCCAAGGGTTTTCGGTTCACTCTGCTCCCCATGAACCCTTGGCAGATTTCATTACGAAAACTCGGTGACAAGCTTCGTTTAATGATTGGCTGCAGCTGCGAGTATCTGATCTAATCGCAGCGTTGTAAACAAGCGCTTATAAATAAACTTTTAAAAACACACGTGTGATCTTTAGTAAAACATTAATTCGGTGTTTTTCACAAGTTGGGGCACAAGTGCTTGATTACAGTACCTCCACAAGGATGGTCTAACCAGATCACTTTAAAAAACGATATATATTACTGGATTGAACAGATATTTACAAACTTGTCAAGGCTCGTGTGATCGTAGTGTGGGAAGTAAACATGGCGAATGAAGAAGTTGCATATCCCGTTAGTATATACGTCCCTGCTTATGGTTAGAGGTTCAAATGTTCAATGAGCTGTATTTTACTAAATTTCTTTTGTCCACAATAATTACGACAACGATACCTGGTTTTATGGCTTGAACGCATTTATATAGCTACTTTTCACTCCCGGTACAGGTTCCTACAATAACTAGGTCTATAAATAAAACATTCCTTGTTTTTTTTCTAGGTTATATCGTCATTCCCATTGAATAGCATCGTTAATTATGTTCCTATTCTCGCTAGTCAACATGTTTTCAAGTTGTATTTATGCCATAGCGTGTATATTACTCGTTGTTTCAATCGATAAAAATGTTAATATACAAGGGGCGCAACTCAAGTTGATCGCTAGATAGCGCCACCGCATCACTGAGTTTTCGTAATGAAATCTGCCAAGGGTTTATGGGGAGCAAAGTGGACCGAAAACCTTGGCTAACGAAGATGTATCGACCGTAGAACTTACGAAATGACGATTTCAATCGAGACTGTTGATAATCTTGTTTTATTAACATTTTTGTTAATATCTTGCCTCGTTTTAGAAATTGATCATACACAGAGCATGAATTAAACATGCCCTTGCGTATGGAATCAACTGACTGACAAAAGCTCAATATGCAGGTGATGCAGGTAATTTCTCTATTCTAATTCGTTGTAAGCACAAATAAATAGTACCTAGCGTTTTTCACATTCATTTTAGGTTTAAAACTGGAATTTTCACTTCAACATTCGAAACGTTAACAAAGCTTTGTTTACATGACAAAGAATTGTGAGCTCTGTATCTCGCGTTTAACACGAAACTGAAAATTTTGGTTGACCATTACAACAATCTAATTAAAATTAGATGTTAGATCCGCTCGCTTACTCGCTACACAAACATCTAACAACATCCCATGCAGGGTCACGTCAGTGTGACCTTTCAAATATGAATAAACATTTCTGAATTATCCAATCAGATTCGTGTTTCTAAAATCAACTCGGTTGAAGTTTCAAATTGGCGTCCGAAGAAGTGCTTCAGTTATTCAACGTTAAAAAGCTTAAAAAAGAACAAGAAGAGATATTGGGGTGCATTTTGGACGACATTTCTGAAGAATTTCCTTCAAACGCCCGCGTTACACCCTTCGAGATCCGATCTTTCGGTTACTTTCCGTATACAATCTATCCTTTCTGTGTTCAGTTTTAGTTTATTTTGATAGAACTTGTGAATAATATCAGTCCCATCAGCTGTCTTTTCGTATTGGACAAACGAAAATCCACATATAATGCAGGCATCTCCTAAAACACAAGTTTTCCTTGCTGTCATGGGCTGTGCCATTTTTGTTTTTCTTTCGCTTTGAACACCTCGGTCATCTACGTATGTCGATAAAAAAAGCAGAGGAGTTCTGTGCCCTCAGCCAAAGATTTGGAGTCGTGATTTCATTGGCTAACTGAAAGGTCACACTGACGTGACCCTGCATGGGATGTTGTTAGATGTTTGTGTAGCGAGTAAGCGAGCGGATCTAACATCTAATTTTAATTAGATTGCCATTACAAATGCCTTATTGAAGAACTGTAATCATTTATAACGGAAAACATAATTTTTGATCAAAATCCTGACCATGCCCCTTTAAAATACCAGACAGTACGTTATCACTATTGTTATGGTTCTGACCTATGACCTCTCCGTTGTCCTTGACGACGACCGTTAGTCCCGAGGGGTCGGTGTTGAAGACGCACTCCAAGTACGACATATCCATGTTCCAGTTATTCTCGTTTACGAGGGCGTGCAGACAGGGCAGGTCGGACCGTTTCATGGGCCGGATAACGTATCGGAAGTCCTTCGTACTCTTGGTTAGACTGGAGCAGCCAAAAATATAAAATGAAATTAAATTGAATAAAAAAAATCCCCTCATGATCATGAAATCCCTTTGTGAGATAGAGTTTCCGCGACGTTTTTTTTTCTACAAGATAAATGATAAGATAGGGTTCACACACGATAGGGCAGGATACATGCACGGCACGATAGAACAGATACACGATGGGAAAGGATAAAAGATGTAATATTATGTAATGTTAAAAGATTATGATAAACGTATAATCACATTAAACTGATCTTTTAGATTAACAGGATAATGGCACAAATTAATAAATAAAACGTACAAAACATTATAAAAGAAATATTATTATTTTATGAACAAATTAAATGCAGTAATCACTAATGTTAAACATGTTGTATCATTTAAAATGAATTATCTGAAAATATTAGTTCAAGAGATCTATGAATTATCTGTCTTATACGTTTACTGAACAGTCCAGCCGATAACCGAACAGCTGAGCCTGATGCCAAATCACACACATTTAAAATACTGTCTTGTTCTGAATAAATATAAACTCTGTCATAAAAATAATTATTATGCTAACGGACCACGTTGCTCACCTGAGCAATAATAGCCATAATAAATTCAACTTTGGAATCATATACAAAATATCTATGTTAAACATTGAGCCCTTTTTGTAACAAGATGAGTACATATTTCTATCAAATATTTACCATTGCTGTTCTCAAGAATATCGGGACCACAATCAAAACAATTGTTAACTGAAGATAATCGCATATAAATAATACTATGTATAACATTATGGGCTTTCAAAAGATCTTTAAAATTGTTTTCGATGTAAAATTGGACCCCAAAATGTCATCACCCTACACCCAGCAATCATGATTTCAACAAACTTGGATCCTCATTATCTGAAAATGATTCCACAAATGTTACAAATGTCACAGCTTTTCTGGCCACTTGGTTTCTAAGAAAAAAAATTTATTTTTCTCAATATATTTCTATTTTTTAAAAAATGCCCCCCCCCCCCCCAGTTTGGCCAACTCTACCCCGAAGGATCACGATTTTCACAAACTTGAATCTTCATTACCTTTATCATGTTTTGGAAAAAATTATTAATACCAATAACAATACTTTAAAAATGTTCAATGATTGTTTTAATAAATGTAAAACGTCTGATAACGGAAGGTCGGACGAACGAATGAACGGACGGACAGACAGACGAACGTTGGAGAAAAAATGATCAGAAATGCTCACTTGAATTTTCAGTGTGGGTGAGCTTTTATGAACGAATTAAATTACATACAAATTAATGTTTACACAGTAAGACACTATCTGCTTAAGATTTGATATATCTGACATAAAGGCACATATGTTACTTTGTTCATAAGAATTTTAAAAGTACCCATTTCTCTTTCATTCCAATTACTTTCAGATATTTTTAAATTTTGCTATTAAAGATCCAATTTTAAGTCACTCCCCCTAAAATATATTTGGATTAAGATCAATAGCATACCATAAGCATAAGAAACAATAGCATTAGCCCTGATTGCGTGTAAGCTGGACATCGAAACTGACTCAGAAAATAAAAAACGTTTCTGTAGAAGTGATACATTTCTTTACTGCATAAAACTGTCCCAAATATCCTCGCGATCGAAAAATGTCGATCATGCGTTCTCGTTAAATTTAACATAGTAGACATTTATATTAGCTGGATTATTTATACAGCACGAGCAATCACTGTAAGAAATCAGTACAAAGCCGTCTTTTCAAATAGTTTAGAATTTTCAAGTTTACAAATGTAAGAAAACCTAGAAAACTAAGTTAATAAAAGGCAATTTAACTACTAATATTTTGTTTTAAATAGTTAAATATATATAATGCGGTCATCAAAAATATAATTTTTAGCTTCAAACATTATCATAAGCACTACTGATCTTATATCTACATATTTAGCATAAACTTGTTCCTTTTTTAATTTTTTTTTCGTGATTTTTATTAAATAAAAAAATTGGTCACAAGATATTTTAGATCATGTAAAATAAAGAAAGACAACTCTTTAACAGGATTTTTCATACCAACATTTTTGCAATGATTCAGTATTTTCTTTATTTTTTTAATTTCATTCAATTTCTTTCTTCGTCCCATTAACCAACGAATATTGTTTATATTTTCATATCTTTTTTGGCATTTTGTCCTGCAGTTTGCTCTAAAAGAATTTTTTTATATATTTTAGTTTCATATTTAAGTGGATTCCAATAAAAATCATACAAACTTCATTCATGATTATTTTGTCTTTTATTTCTTAACATAATAACATTTAACTTTCATAAGAATTTTAAAACGAAAATTCTTAAAAATGTGATAAATAAGGGGTTATCTGAAACCAGACTGATATTTTAAAAAATCTCTAAAAAATAGAGCATTGCATTTTAAGGACTATTATTGTTGAATACTGTGCCTAGTATTAGTAACAAATGCATGCAACAAAAATCTTCTACACTTATTTGACGTAGAGATCCACCTTAAGTGATGGAATGATTGATAGAGTTTTACATTATTATTAGAGAAATTATCGTTTACGGAGCGCTAAAGGACTTGCAACTTCAAAATTGAATAACTTACGAAAAGACAGAGTAGGATTAGCACGATAGGATACACGGAAAACTTTACACGGAAAGCATTAACGCACAATAGAACAGTTATGCTCCTGTCAATTGATACATGATATAATAGAACAGGATTGTAAAAAAAAAAAATAACGTTGTAATTACTGTAATTTTAAGCACACTACATTAATTTTTCAAAGAGAAATATCTAATTTTGACTTATCCAAATTTTAAACGGATTTCTTGATTTGCTACATACATACTTAAAAAGTATAGTTACGTATTACGCAGCTATTAACCTCGAAATACTGTAAAGTTTAACAATTTCTTTAAATACAGGTTGCCTTAACATATTTTACCTCCGAACGGTGCGTTTTATCCCTTTTTGAGAAAAAGAAATACTCTTGTGGAAACGCGACGCACATTGTAGTATTTTCATTTTTAGCAACTTCTTTATCAACAAAACGTTATCTTCAATCTCTTGCTCTTGGTGACGAACGGATCCTAGCGCACAGGTCGTGCTTTAGACGATCGTTTGAGATACAGGTATGAATACAGTAAAACGACAATATGAGAGGGTCGAAACGATACGCGTTGCATATATATATATATATATATATATATATATATATATATATATATATATATATATATATATATATATACAGTTGAACTTCGATATCTCGAACACTGATATCTCGAATACAATGGATATATCGAAGTGATTTGTAAGTCCCAACCACTTTTTTTTAAAAATATTTTACCCTCGATATCTCGAATACTCGGATATCTCGAAGATTTCAAACAGTCCCATCTAGTTCGAGATAACGAAGTTTGACTGTATATATATATATATATATATATATATATATATATATATATATATATATATATATATATATATATCCAAAACACAAAACTATTTTCACGGTGTCCAGTAATAAATATGAAAAAAGAAAAAAAAAGCAACACTAATTTTAAAACGTTTGCGCTTTCATTTCGTATCTTCAGACGTTTTACAGTCGTAAAACGACTGTAAAACGTCTGAAGATACGAAATGAAAGCGCTAACATTTTAAAAAGTGTTGCTTTTTTTTTCTTTATATATATATATATATATATATATATATATATATATATATATATATATATATATATATATATATATATAAGTACTCTTACTACTTACAAGTACTCTGAAGTTGACACTAAAAAGATGCTTGAGTTTTTGGAAATCAAGTCTTCCAACAATCTGTTGGAATTCCCATGGGAATCAATTGTGCCCCATTGTTAGCAGACCTATTTTTGTATTCTTATGAAGCAGAATTTATTCAAAAACTTGTACGTGAAAAAAATAAATCACTCGCTGTGGCCTTCAACTCAACATTCAGGTATATCGACGACATACTATCAATTAACAATTGTTCCTTTCATAGTAACGTCGACTCGATATATCCCAGTGAACTACGTCATCTGTTTCATATTAGAATATTTTACTGAAAATGGACATTGATGGTAACCTAACAACAAAACTTTAAGATAAACGCGATGACTTCAATTTTTCTATAGTCAACTTTCCTTACTTATGTAGCAATATACCTTCATCACCTGCTTATGGTGTTTTTGTCTCTCAGTTAATTCGATACGCAAGGGCATGCTCTTCGTATGAACATTTTCTAAGGCGAGGCAAGCTACTTACAAACAAGTTGATCAAACAGGACTATCAACAGTCTCGTTTGAAGTCATCTTTTCATAAGTTCTATGGCCGATACAACGACCTTGTCAGCAAAACAATCTTCCACTGGGTCGCATGCTGACTGAAGTTTTTCATACTAATTGTTAGACCATAATTAATCACCTAATTGTCTACGGACTTTTCCGGGGTTTTATTCCGATTACGACAAAGAACACACGGCGGGTGTGACCGGTTAGCAGAGGATGCTCACGCCTCCATGGCATTTGATCCTTCCTCTATCTTTTTAGAGGTCCGTGTTGCTCTGCTTTGAATTTGTATTCGTTTTATGTATTTTTGAGATGGTTGACGGTTTGTTATTGTCATTTTTTCATAAGCACAGGCATCGCAATAACTCTCTCATGTATATGTGCCTGCCCATAGCCGGTCCTTTCACGACACAAAAATTATTTACATAGAATAAAAACAAGAATACAAATTTTTGACTACAACTAACTCTGCCGGTTAAAGATATTATAAAAGAAAAAGCAACTACAGTTTTTTTCTGGGTTCGGGAAAGATTAGACCCTGTGGCCTATCGCTCTGGAATAACAATCGATAATAAAATTATTTAGATTACTACTATTGTCGATCAAATCTTTACACAAAAGGAACACATAATTTACTATATATGTAAGAAAAAATTCTAAAACGAGCCAGGCTACTGACAAACAAGTTGATAAAACATGATTATCAACAGTCTCGAGTGAAGTCATCATATCGTAAGTTTTATGGTTGATACACCGACCTTGTCAGCAAATAAAATCTTCCGCTAGTTCAAATGCTGACTGGCGTTTTTATACTTCATATTGTTAAGCATTTATGAATCACTGAATTGTTAGCGTTTGTTATCACCACATTTGATGTTAAAGTTAACATGGTAATTACATTTAATTGGGAGTCAGAAATAAGTTAATATTATATTAGCTTACGAAACATTGGCAATTACATATGTGGTTATAAAAGTGAGAGTAATGCGTATGATCATACAACGGCATCTTTTTACTTGAGCGTGTAGATTTAGATGTAGTCATTTTAGAGACGTGTTGGTTACAATAGGTAGGCATTGTCACGATTTTGGTCAAAGTTTATTTTTCTATTTCTATAGTTTATAATAAAAAAAGCTTTAGAAATGCATTTCTGATTATCAACAAAAATTATGAGTTTCAGTCGTAGAGTTATAAGCAAGCAACAGGCCTAACAATTCATTTTTATGTAAACAAGGCTCGAAACTGTTTTTGTATACATTGGTTCAATAATCTGGTAAAAGTTCTTTATCAAGCTCATTTCCCACTTATTTAATTCGATTTAAGCATAAAACATAGTACCTAGCGTTTATCGAATTCACTTTCTAAAACTGGAATTTTTACTTCAACTTTCAAAACGTAAACAAAAGTTTTGTTTACATGACGGAGAACTGTAAGCTCTGTATTTACCTTATAACACGACGATTGATACTCAAATGTTGGTTTATAATTAGAAATGCCCTACTGAAGCATTGTAAACATTAAAACTGGAAATTTAATTTTTGACCAATATTGTGACCCTGCCCATATAAATAAAGGTGCTAGGAATTACAGCTTGGATCTAAATGTGCCCACATCAAGTCTTCTTACCTTTTTGCATACAAACTCACTAATGAAATTACTAGACTTCCATAATACTGTTTTGCACTCTTTTAAAAAATAATGAAGGAAAAAAGAAAACAATCATTTTAATAATGACTTGTGGTGATAACAAACAGTGTTCAAATTCAAAAGTCCAAAGGAAAATATTACAAAACAGGAGCAGAGCGAACAAGGAACTCGGGAAAAACGGAAAAGTCCGTACACAATTAGGTGATTAATTATTATGCGACCCAGTGGAAGATTGATTTTTAATCTGATTTTTAATGACGTCATCAAGATTAATTTTATAAATATTTGTATTAAACTTCAATATCACAAAGTTTAGTAGAGGTACATGTAAATGGTAACTGAAACACTAACGTCATCGTGAACTCAGCATCTGTTGAATCATATGTAAACTTCGTAAAACTGGAGTTCAATATAATGCATAATCTATCGCAATCTATTGATCTCTTGCCACGGATGCAAGAAAATTTCCACTCTAGTAAAGTTGTTGGTAGCTTCATTATTTTTATGTACATTCCGCATTAATATTCTGTCGATGCTACTCAATTGGCAGTTGTTTGCATTTATTGGGTATATAGATAATTTGAACACTGAAACACAACTTTATTTATGGTTGAAAAAGTACAATGAAAATCTCTATCCATCATTTTTCATTATTTTATGTCAAGAAGCAATTGTCTTTCTTCTGTGTGCTTAATTTTCTGTACTTACTTGAAAGAGTAATCTGCGATGAATTTGACTATAAAGAATATGTGTGACCTTATATTCTTTCATTTGTACAATATTCAAATGTTTACCATCACCTACCATATTGTAAGTCAATAAAAATTGGAACAATTTCAAACTTTTTCACCATTATCCCAACTGCTACCGTTGACACTTCGTTACCTGTAAGTCTGTTTGCCAAGAAATTCTTTCCATTTGATGACCCGCGTCTTCCAACAAAACAGAATCATGGTTCCCATATACAACGCGGGCATAAGTATATATCTGACGCCATTTTTGTATCTGTCAGGCAAAGACATCATTAGAAACAAACCTGGGAAAGGGAAGTCCAAGAACATTACAAATATCAAAGTATATCATGACTGCAAAATAAGCTTTCCGGTCAAAGTAAAACAACACTAAGCACAAATTAATGTAATAAATTGAAACATTTCTTACATACATTCAAGTGAATTGCTTACGATGCCTCTACTTCGAAACAAGATGCATATGGGTACGTTTTTGTTCATGCATTACTTAGTAAATGTAAATATTTTTGGATTCCAGCATTTTTAGAGGACGTTCAATATCCATTAGTCCTTCCGGCATCAATTATCCAATATTCTGATTATGATTCTGTTTCAAATGCTCATGTGAAAAATGACATTATAATTGAAGATTTTTTTAAAAAATAATGGTAGATGTACTACGTTTTCAGCTGGTAAACATAATAATGTTTAAAAGACAAGCTGTTAAAAATAAAGGCTTAAGTGTATTATTTGGTTGTTTATTTGTTTGGGTTTTTTTTTTAAATTTTATATTATGTGTAGATAAAATATATGTTATGTTATTTCGAAAACCTTATTACTGCTATTGAAACTGACCCAGCATTCTCGCGTATTCAAAATCCGAATTGCAGAAAACATTCTCTGCTGTTTACTTTTTTATAAGGATTGCGCAAACAAAGGATATATTTTTGGCATAATTTTTATTTGATAATTTTTACAAAAAAATTGTTCTAGACAGTTTCTAAATGTCTCTAAATAACCTATTTCAAAACGTTTTATCGTTATTAGCAGGCCACGACAGTTCATTGTGTTTATGACTCTCAGGGCTTGTTGCTGACCGCAGTGTTCTAATTTTATAACGGCACAACACTACTAACTTCATAACCTTACGCGCAAGGCAGTGTCAATGTGCACCATAAGATAAGAAATTTCTCGCGAGCAAAAAATCCATTTTCTTAACTATGTCTTCAAAATACTTCACCTAAATATTATAAACTTTCAAGGATACTTTTGGTTGATTTTGTAATTGTGAAACCTTAGTTTTGTTTCTCCAAACAATAGATGGAATGTGCTTAAACAGATATTACATGTATTTTATATATGTATTTACATGCATAGTGTCACGGATCAGTATCTATTGTTATATTTTTAGCTCAAGTGAGCTTTTCTGATCACTTTTTGTCCGGCGTCCATCCGTCTGTCTGTCTGTCCGTGACCTTTTCACATTTTCAACATCTTCTCAAAAACCACTGGGCCAATTTCAACCAAACTTGCAAAGTATTACAAAGTATCCTTAGGCTAAGTGGATTCAAAGTTGTGAAAATTAAGGACCACGCATTTTAACAAGGGAAGATAATTAGGAATTATTGAAAATTTTCGAGAATTTTTCAAAAATCTTCTCAAGAACCAAAAGGCCAGGAAAGCTGAAACTTGTGTGGAATAATCCTCAGGTAATGCAGAAAGCAATCAGGAAAATGAAAGACAACAAGGCTGCAGGAGTAGATGACATCCCATCAGAATTACTAAAAGCAGACATTGAAGCAACATCAATTGTTATGCATAACCTTTTCCAAGATATTTGGAGAACCAACATGATACCATCAGAATGGAAAAGTAAGACTATTGTAAAACTTCCGAAAAAGGGAGATAAAACGGAATGCAACAACTGGCGGGGAATCACTTTTACCAACAATAAGTAAAGTTTTTACCAGAGTTCTCTTGGACAGCGTAAAACATCAAGTTGATGCACAACTGAGAAAGGACCAGGCAGGATTCAGACTAGGTAGATCATGCTGTGACCAAATTTTTGTAATACGAAACATCATTGAGCAGTCAATAGAATGGCAGTCCTCTCTATACCTCACCTTTGTTGACTTTGAGAAGGCCTTCGACAGTGTACATCGAGAAAGTTTATGGAAACTCTTAAGACTGTACGGCCTACCACTAAAGATTATTAACATCATCAGAGTACTACATGAGGGATTTCAGTGATAATTAGGTGATTACTTATGGTCTAACAATTAGTATGAAAAACGTCAGTCAGCATGCGACCCAGTGGAAGATTGTATTTTCTGACAAGGTCGTTGTATCGACCATAGAACTTACGAAAAGATGACTTCAATCGAGACTGTTGATAATCCTGTTTTATCAATTTGTTTGTAAGTATCTTGCCTCGCCTTAGAAACTGTTCATACGAAGAGCATGCCCTTGTGTATCGAATTAACTGAGAGACAAAAACACCATAAGCAGGTGATGAAGGTATATTGCTACATAAGTAAGGAAAGTTGACTATAGAAAAATTGAAGTCATCGCGTTTATCATAAAGTTTTGTTGATAGGTTATCATCAATGTCCATTTCAAGTAAAATATCCAAATATAAAACAGATGACACAGACTCTGTGGTATCTTTTATTTCAAGTCCACTGGGATATATAGAGTCGACGTAAGTATGGGAATAACAATTGTTAATTGATAATACGTCGTCGATATACCTGAATGTTGAGTTGAAGGCCACAGCGATTGATTTATTTTTTTCACGTACAAGTTTTTAAATAAATTCTGCTTCATAAGAATACAAAAATAGGTCTGCTAACAATGCATAGTCTTTTATTTTTAACAAAGATTACAATCGATGTTTATTATATGGTGGGTTTTTTTTAAGTTTTCAATTTCATTAATTACGTGTATATTTGAATTTAATACACATGCACCTGGCGTTATATATATACATGTATTTCTCATAATAAAAAATATATACTCTATATTATGTTAGGGGGAATGAATTTAAGAACAAAAATGTGATTGCTGTTTTTTCTGTTCTTGAGCAAACTTCTTTGAAGAGAATGCTATTAGCGTATTGTCATCTTGTAAAATTGTTATTTACTGGGTGGTATAATTACTGGTATAATTACAGTTTTAATAAATTGATATATCGAGTGGTTTCAAGAACAAAAATCATATTATGTCATATTTGAAATTTTGTATTAACGCTCATCCAGAAAACTTACAATTAACAATATCACAATTTCAATTTACAGGATAAGTGTAAAGCCAAAATTAAACAACATGGCGTATTGTAATTTTTTTACTTTATATTTGTACAACTACTCTGTATCAAGCAAACATACTAGTATACAAATGTTTCACTGAATTAAATAGTTTATCGTGTTACCATGTATACCATTATTTTTATTAAAAACATATTTGTACTTAAAATATAGATACCACACAAAACAGCATTATGAGGTTACATTTTAAAGTACTATTGAAGATCAAGAGAATATTTCCTACAACTTTAAATATATATTATGCATGAATAGGGCATTTTAATTATAATTCATTTGCTGGCGTAAATACTTTAGGCAAAGTGTCCAAGCGGTTGAAAACAAAAACCTATCGATTTAATATTCGTCAATTCAAATTTCAGTCAAAGGTGTAAAAAAAAAAGCATGGATATCCATGTATATTTGTTAAAAGCTGTAACTGTACACCTAACGACAGCATGTATTCATTATAATGATAAAGTATTCATCATAAGTAAACTACAAGTTGTGTTATCCCTAAATGATGCCGTACTCCGTTGTAGAAACTGAATACACTCTCTTTATGTCCACTGGAATATTCCACTTGTTGTAAAGTCTGGTCATAGAGAGAGACGACGTCAGTTTGTTGCCGACTACAAATGCATTGGCGTGGTCATTGTCTATAAGCTGAGTAAAGATCAGATCCTGTCCGGCAGGAATATGTGAGGCGAGTCTACAGAACAGAGCTTTAGCAATCTTTGGATCATCAGCGTAGAGCGGATACATCTTGTATCCTTCATCGGACTGACGTACCACCCCGTACCCAACAACACGTCCACTCTTCAAAGCCACATGAGTGTTGGCAAGCTGGTGCTTGGCCCAATTACTGATATAAATTGGTCTCGACACCGTATGTATTTCAGAATCGTAAGCAATGACGTCATCGAACCGAATTTCACGTGCACTGACGACCTCGAAGTCTCCTTCTGGAACGTCTGCTATAAAGTCCGGGTTGACATGTCCTTGGTTGAAATGTAAGGTGTAGGACCTGATGGTCCAGCCGAACGGGGCGTAAAACGTGATCCGGTTTGATAAAGAATTTCCGCCGACATTCCGGTCTCCCATCACTTTCATCACTTCCCGGAACATCTGCTTTCCGATCCCTAAATATCGGTATTCCTCCTTTACGATATTCATACCGGCACACGCTATGGTGTCGCTGTGAACAAGGATTCCGTTATGACCTGATGAATGCAAATAAGGACTATACAGCTAACCTTTAGAGCTTGTTTTAAAATCTCGTCGATTTTTCCACCCTAGACTCAGTCGGCCGGTCGCTTTGCCAGCAACAAAGACATGCCGCCGCCACAACAACGCATGCGGTTAAAACAGTGCAGTTGCATTAAAAATAGTGTACTGCATATCGAAAAACAACCATTTGTCTTATACATACTAGTATTTGAAATTATTCCTAAGTTTGGAATGACTTTATTCAAATATATTAAAGAGAGAGAGAGAGAGAGAGAGAGAGAGAGAGAGAGAGAGAGAGAGAGAGAGAGAACTTAGATGGCTAAGCGAAATTGGGCTTCATCAGGCCCCGCCGTCACCAACATTTCTGAAGTCAATACTCAGTCTCAAGTCTGAGTATTGACCTCAAATTTATTCACTTTTCTTTAAAGGCATTGAGTTGGGGAATAAGTTGAGGGATTTTGAGATTTTAGTGACGGTTGAGCCAGATTTTCAAAAGAAGTTTCTCTTGGGGTTTTTTTTGTTTTGTTTTTTAATAGACGTTGAATATTTTATGGTGTTAATTATAATTGCATCCGATTTTGCTATTTAGATTGCACTTTTTAGTATCGATATCTTTTTGGGTTTCTGAACACCATACAGGTCAGTGAACTACGGTCTTGTGTGTAAGCTATGCTGCATCATCTTAGGTGATGAAAAAATGTAGACTGACCATTGTCCATTCAGATCGTAGTAGGCGGAGTTAAGACATTTGAATGAGAGATAAGAGAGATAGAGAGTAAGGAAGTAAATGTATCGATGCGATTCAAACATGTCAATACTCTGTGACCTACGGTGTTCGGAAAATCAGTATATAAACAGCATGTGTCAGTAAACGCACGTATATATGCTTGCATGCATGCAGTAGCAATATATATACATGAAATCTAAATACGAAACAATCTATCTTTTAAAAGTCATGTAGAATTATCGTTAAGATGGCGGCATTTCTTTGATGCCGGCAAAGCGACCCAGTCAGCTCTAATGCGGTCGTACTACGTGGGAGTTTTTCCGGCATGTCTCGGGCGTCTGGATTTAGCGAGCTGCTGACAAAAACAAGACTGTCACCAAGTTGGATAATCGACAGTATTTTGAAACGAGCTCTATATACAAATATAGTAATATAGGTCCTAGTTCAAGAGATCTTGATTTTGAATATTTTGAATTTTTTGAATTCTGCATAAATTATATCATTATTTTCCCCAGCATTTTCTAACAAATATGATTTTCCAAAATTTAGACTTCTCGCGATGCGCTGACAGTCTTTTCTACCTGAAAACTAAGTTTGTTTGAATTTCATTTAAAGAAAGGATTCATGGGATTTACGAAAAAAGAATATCAGGAATATGATAGTGTATGAACATGCAAACCAGGTTAGAAATATTTTTGGTATTTAACATACGCCGAAACATTAACAATTGCAATTTTTTTTTCTTTTTGAACCTCCTAGAGAGCAAATCGTAGTTCTTATTCATTTTATTAAAATTTGGTAGGGATTAAAAGGTAAAATTTATGACGTTACTATCGTACTGACCTGTGATTTGCCTGATGCTTTATTATTTATATAAATCACAAATAATTAGCAAATTGAAAGTGGGGGGCTTTACTTATCAAAAATCTTGACAAGCAAAATAAAAAAAAAAATTTAAAAATGTATAAATTTGCAAAAAAAAGTGGGGGTTCAGCCCCCCCCCCCCCAGCCCCCTCCCCCTTCCCGGTTCCGACGGCTATGCATCTTTTCAAAAATAGATATGAGATTATAAACAACAAAATTTTATCGTTTATTAGAGTATGAGAGCGGTACGTGATAAAACCTTCTAAAAGGCCTTTCGGGCTTATAAAATTTTGATCACGTGAGGCACAGTTTTTTAGATATTGTTTAATAATGATTTTATTATTTTCTTATTTAAAATACCAGACAGAATACGTTATCACTATTTTTTATGGTTCTGACCTATGACCTCTCCGTTGTCCTTGACGACGACCACCAGTCCCGTGGGGTCGGTGTTGAAGACACACTCCAGGTACGACATATCCATGTTCCAGTTATTCTCGTTCACGAGGGCGTGCAGACTGGGCAGGTCGGAGCGCCTCATGGACCGGATCTCGTACCGGATGTCCTTTGTACTCTTGCGCAGACTGGAGGTAAAAAATAAGAATTGAAAATGAATTGCAGAAAAAATCCCATCATTATACCGATTTTTATGAGATGATATTTGCACGCAATTTACATTTTTAAAGGGAATATGTAATTTGGATCTATCGAAATTAACCACAATGCAAATTTCTTGGTATAGGGTAAAAGTACGCAAATACTGGTCTAGCGAAAACGTAGTAGAAAACATTTTTTTTAAGATTCATGTAACCATAACATATTCTACCTTTGAAAAGATCTATTTATCCATTGTTGGGAAAAAAGAATAAATTTCTGAAAACGCGACGCGCACGTTCGAAGCGCCATTATTTTGACAACTGATTTTCAACAATGCAAATTCTTCTATATAGGTACAATATTTATGCAAGTTAGAGCTAAGATAATACTATCCGTCCGACAGGTATCACACTATCGGTACGAACTGTTTTCACCGGACAGACTATACAGCGTTACGAATAAACATAAGATAACGGAAATGGAAACGTTTTAAACAAAAACTGGAACGATGAAATATTGCACTTCAAGCGAAATTTTTTTTTTATATACTTGTTAATTTTTTTTTCCGATTGGGATTGAACAATATTCCATGTTAGTAAAACAGACAGTTGTTTCTGATAAATGCCATCAATTATAAAAATAAGCTTTTCTTCTTGTTTCGAAACACGTTTCTTTTTTTAGTCAGCCCGCGGGCTGACTAATTAAGTTAGGATGAAACTTCAATTGCGCTTGCGTAAATTGGAATTCTGGGAAAGAATTAGACAGCTCGTGGTAGAGAAATTCGAAGAAGTTATGAAACTGGTCAGTTTCTAGGTTAAACTGCGCATCGGAAGACTGTCAATGGGAATCGTCTGCAGCCACAGTCCGGAGTCCGCGTATATCTTCCCGACTCTTTAAGTGAGATTGGAAAGTAAATTTATCTTGTATTTTAATAGATTATGTATTCACTTTTGACCTAAGAATTATATTCCGCTGGCTGACTTTCTTAGCTTTTTAAAAAGCTAACCTTGTCTATACACATCCACACATACACATCCGGCATCTTATCATACAAAATCATCATGTTCATCACGTGTGATTTCAATTGATACTTAGTTCATGATGACGTCAATGTTTCCGTCATTATCTGCACCACCAATGGCCCCTAAAGTAGATAGAACCAATTTAACAAAAGCTTGGACTTTAGGTAGTTGTGTCAAACAGCAATGTGACGTAGGCCTGTCTATTTCATTGCTGGCCACTCAGCCATGGTTCTTTGAAATCATCAAGATTTGTCTGGCTTTTGAGCTAAGACTACGCAATCTATGCATATTTCACTCAAGACCAGCGCCATTTTTAACTTGTTTTGATATTATAAGTGAATGATCCGATATTCTTAATCATGATATCATTTTGAAGGTGTTAACAAATAAAAATAATCCACCAAAGGAATTTTTAAAATTATTATTATTGTCCACTTAATTGCACTTTGAATTTTACATTGAAGTCTATGGACAACGGATGTTTTATTCTGACATTGTTAAAAGTAACATGAAATTCATACAAATCGAGTATATGCATAAACTTTAGTATATATATTAAAATTTGAAATAAAATGAATCATTTACCGTAGATACATGTATTTTGACAAAATTAAAATTTTCTTCTTTCCATCAAAGGAAGAAAACTCTTCAAAAAAGTTTAAAATGCAAAATGACCGACATCTTGTATGTTGTCAATCATGTGAGAATTTGGTTCATCTCACTTTCATTTTTATCTAGCAATACATATTGAACTTATCTAAAAATAATTCAAATGATACAATGAGCACACGACGGGTGCGACCGGTCGGCAGGGGATGCTTACTCCTCCTGGGCACCTGATCCCACCTCCAATGAAATGGAGGTCCGTGATTGCTCAAGCTTTAAGGTTTGTATTTTGACCATCACAAACAAACCAAATCATCCCTTTTTCGTTTTATCCCTATTATGACATTATCCCGATTTTGACATTTACCTCGATCATGACATGCCCAATTGTGACAAGGAGAACACGGCGGGTGCGACCGGTCAACAGGGGATGCTTACTCCTCCTAGGCACCTGATCCCATCTCTATCTTTTTAGGGGTCCGTGTTGCTCTGCTTTAAATTCGTATTTCGCTTTATGGAATTTTGAGATGGTTGACAGTTTATTATGTTCATTTTTCATCAAAACTGTTCAATATTTCTTCATTATACGTTGAATAAATTAATGGCATGCCGTCGCTGCTTAACCCTTAATACAAAATAAAAATTAAATAGAAATTATTTTGATCTACAAAGTCATTTGGCCGGCTGCAGAACATTTGGTGTATATCTAGAAAGTTTGAACACATGTTAAGTGATTAATTAATAAAATAGAACACTTGCAACCTTTAACATCATCATCACAAATAATATGAGAATCACGAATCGAGAAACGCATTAACGAAATGAACGTTTAATAACATGTAAACGACGCTTTCATAACAAATCACAAACCACTCTCCTTATTTCGATGGCACCATCTATAGTTCCTTAATTGTGGCCCAGTGTCTTCTCCTTTTCTTCCTTTCATGCGGAAAACAAACATGGCACGGTGTCTGGCAGTAGTCTTGATTGTTTGGTTGTCATAATTATCGACTTGGCGTTGTGTTCCATATAACTGCATCGTATGTGGAAATAATTTGGACTGAATACTTTATGTTCGACCCCAGAGAATGCTACGTGTACTACTGTGAGATTAATTGTAGTATGGCCAGGCTCTAACACACCACTGAATTATATAGTACTAAACATCATCATCGTTAAAATAACCGGTTGCTGGGTTGCTGAAAAGTAAGTTTTGCAATTGTAGTTTATCAGCTTGAGTGGAAAGATGTAGCTATTATGTAAATCGGTTTACATGTATATTTCTGTAGAATATATTCTACCGTTGAAAGTTATCCGTTAGTTTCTTTGCCCGGGAATTCTACTTTCCATTTCGTGGCCAGCGTCTCTATTTGATAACCTTTTGCGCTTGCAATTATACATGTCAATGTCAATGTGCACTATTATATAAATAGTGCCTGTTTGGGAGGGTAACAGTTGAAATTGACACCCCGAGAAAACCATTGTCAACCGACGCGAAGCGGAGGTTGGGAATGGTTTTCGAGGGGTGTCAATTTCAACTGTTACCTTCCCAACCAGGCACTATTTATTTTATTATACTGAGTATTTTAATTTAAGAGGAAATTTTACTGCTTTTATTTAGAAATGACGTGAATTCTACGGCGAACCGTACGCGCATAATTTACGCGCATGTAACAATTCGTTGTGTTACCCGTTGCCAGGTGTGTTGCTAACGCTGAGGGTAATAGAACGGATTATCAACTGCGTTTAAACCAATCATATTTCCGTATTTAACATGAAAGTCTAATAAAAGATAAGAAATCACTTGCGGTGATAAAATTCATTTTCTTATATGTAACAATTTCTTCAAACTGCTTCATTCAAATGTTGTCATTTTACAAGGAAGCTTTGAGTAGATTTTAGAATTGTAAACCCTATTGGCACTGTTTCTTCAAACAATAGAGGAAGTTGGTACAAAATGACATGTGGTGATGACAAGAAAGATATAACAGTTATTCTATTATTGTGTCAACCTAAGAACTCTAGCTGAATTTACCATGTTGTGTAGGTGAATATCGTCCTCATTTCTTTCGTACTCGGTGCGACGTTTAAAGTCAAGATCTGTAAAACAAATCTTGTTTTGGTGTGCTTTATTTATTTTTGATACTACTCAATTATTTGCTATAATATTTTGTTTTGTTTAATAGAAATTACATTTAAATATAATCGAGCTTACACAACACAGTATAAACAAGTTAAATGAATGATTAAAAACATGGATACGTTTTAATATTCATGTCCATATAATTATGTTCAATTTTTTCATGTGGACAAATATAACTTTTTATATATATAAATATATCTAATAAATATATATAAACAAAATTATTATTCAAACATAAGATCCCACATTCTACATACGTTAATACCAAGAATAACAACCGATGTATTTACATAGATAAAAATATGTATACTTTACGTTAACACTTCATAATTAGAATCGTTTTTGTTACCGAGAATAAATTATAGCATTGATTTTAAAGTGAAAAGCGTTAAATCGTTGCTTTTTTGAAAGAACTTAAGAAAATGTAAAGATGCACATACATGTACTAGTATTCATAGTTCCATACAATAATGGCGTTGTGTGTTCATTAATTCTCTCTGAATAAAAATAAAACGAATTATCATCAGGTGATGAAGGCTTTTACAGACACTATATTGCTCAAGAAACCAAACATTTGTGCCCTACTGTTTACAATTAATGTCTAATTTTGTGAAGGCAATGCGTGTACTTCGGTATAATGATAAATATTCAATATTTAAATTCTGTTGCAGCAGGCAAATTATTAATTACCCCCGCTGCTGGGTATATCGTGGTTTCATTAATATCTGCCGACATTATTGCCGTAGAGCACTCCTTTCTTCAATGAAGATTTTTATTTTTTTGGATCTGCTTATAACAGAACGAAATTCATGATTAATGTTTCTCAGTAATGAGACAATCTCAGTATCCAATTTTTAAGCCCTTTACAGACACCTTTGATGGTCTTGGTCATTTAAAAACAATAATAATCCTCTTGAAAAGAGGAGTTCTATATAAAGATATAGGGAAATTTTCAAATTTGAAAGATTAAATATTTGGAATTTTTGTATTACCAAATGTACTTTATAGCTGCATAAAAACTTATCTGATCGGCAATTTGTTGACCAACCATCCTCCTTAAAAAAGAGCCGTAACATACTTGAATACGGAATTTTTTTCACAACCCTTACATTTGAATCATATTACATGTATTTAACAAAGCCGAGTCTAATATTTTTCTACCCTATATATTTTAAAAAATTTCTTGCATGAAGTTCTACTCTTATATCAATTATTTTTACATTAAAAATAATTATTTATAAGCCCGTTTTCATAGGGGTTCGTCTTGAAAGTTATCAATTATTACCTTTGAATATTATAGTAATTTATTACATGTACATGCGCCAAATTTTCACATTTTTCATATTTTTAATATTTCTACCCTAGAAATTTCTTTTTCCTTAGAAAAAAATGAAAACTATTGTAAAAAGACATCAAAAATGTTTTGCCTCCTGCTTTAGTCCAGTATATTGGCCGTATATTGGCACATACTTTTGTACTTGTAAAAAAAGTATTCCTTTTAAAGGAATTATCGGCATGTGATATCAATTGTCATCTGACATGAACTGTTTTATATAATACCAAAAGTACAGCATGAATTAAATGGCGCTGTTTTGCTGCTTTCCGAAATAGCAAGAAATTAATTAGCTCTACGTTTAATAGTCAAAGAATACTTCCGAATAAAATTCTTCTGCATGTGAAAAACGTGATTTGATTCATTACGTAACTATAAATATGTTTAAATCTCAAGACAAATGCATCAAAATTATGTTTTAAGTAATCTACAAATAATTATTAAAGATTTTCCTGAAGCTGTCACTGTATAGTTAACAAAGTAGTGCGAGGCGTATATGGCACGCCAAATTCACAAAATTGAGCTAGTTTATTGTTAACTATAGTTTACGAACCGTAAACTGTAGTTAACATTTCATTAACTATAATTAACGATCCGTTAACTATAGTTTTCATCTGCAATACTATATTTAACGGTTGTAAACTATTATAGTTTACGAATGATAATCTAAGTTTATCTCTCTGCAAATAACGTTAACGATAGATTTTGCTGATAAATATAGATTCACATCTGTAAACTATAATTTACATTCGTTAACTATAGTTTAGAGTTGTTAATCATAGTTTCACAATCGTCACAATTTCTCAGATAAACTATGTTTCGCAATCGTAAATGGTTGTTTTCAGTGTTAATTATAGTTTTTCACTTCTGAAACATAGTTTATCGCGTTAACTATGGTTTACAGATGTAAAATATAAATTATCGTCGTTAACTATAGTTTTCTGTCCGTAAACTATAGTTTACAACCGTTAAACATAGTTTATCGACTGTGAAACTATGATTAGCTCATTTTTGTGAATTTGGCGTGCCATAGGCGTAATGTGTGCACAAATAGTGAAGTTTGCCGGATGCCTCATATTGATAAAACTGTGAGCGGCCGAAGCCGATCACAATAAATTAAACTGCTAAAAATAATCTTTTGATGCCATGTCAATAAATTCTGAATCAAAAAAGCCGTGGCCGCCTCAAATTAATATGCGAGTCATTTTTTTTTCTAAGGCTTTATGCCTAGTTTACATTACCGGATAACGATGCTGTCGTCGGCGCCAATTTAACATTGTAACCGATTAAAGTAAAATCAATCAGAATTTCTTAACTCATAAACGTTACGTGTAATGTTAATTTTGAATAAAACACAATACAAAAGAAAGTTACAACTTTGCACCTACGACCTATATACTTACAAAATTTTTGCAAATACTTCTTAATTGTCGTACTGACAACAGTATATACCTCATCAATTGTAAATTTTGTCAGAAACAATACGTAAGGGAAACATGAGACCTCCGCAGGCGCATCAATAACCATCGTTCCACCATCAAAACTAAGAAAATTAAAGAACCCGTAGGGAAACATTTTAACTTAGATGGTCACAAATGGGAGGACATGATGGTTTTGGTTATTGATCACAACCCGGACTGAAAAATGCGGATAGAAAAAACAAAAAAAACTTTTGGATGCATAGACTGAAGTCATTCCGCCCTGATGGCATAAACAAATTAAGTGACTTCACCAAAATGAACATCAACTAAAGCATCCTGATTTTTTCTTAGCAATATCACCATCATCATCTTTTTGGTTCCATGTACAAACTATCATTCACGTTAATTAGTCAACTTATTAGCTCGTTCCTTAATCGGTTTAATCTATACGGGTTCTTTTGGGGTTTTTTTTTATTTCGATATTTTAATTTTTTTTTATCCATTTTATTTTCTTTATTATACTCCAATTAGTTTTTACACTTTTGTGAATATTTATGTTGTCTTTTACAGAATATGTCTCCCCTACAGACCTTCATTACGGATTATCTTACTAGTACAACTTAATTAACAGCAACCCCTAATCAGCAAATTAATTCGTTCGCATTATCTTTCAGCACTCCTACACAGACCGTCCGCTGCGTCGGACGCGAGTTTTTTTTCTTGGGCTTATGGTCTTTGATACAAAAGTGTAGTTGCCACGTTCATATTCGGTGTTTGATATATTATTTATATTTTAGTTTAGTGCTAGTTTTGTAGATGTTTTTCTCCTTTCATATGTAGTTTTTACTTTGTTGTCCTGAAGAAGGGATGGGTTGTCCCGAAAATTTGACAATATATTACTTTATTGGTCGTGTCGTTGGTTATTTTTAGTCCTTATATATATATATATATATATATATATATATATATATATATATATATATATATATATATATATATATATATATATGGAATAAGGAATCATTCTTTTAGTATTATCAGGCGTTTTGGAAAGGGGGTGCAGACTCATCAAAAAAAAAAAAAGGTTACTTTACTAAATCCTGAAAATCCTTATCCGCGGGGGGGGGGGGGGACAAGTATCCCTTTAACTTTAATTTCACTGTTTATTTCCTTATTTTCAATTCAATTTTTTACATGGTCCCATAAAAGTGTGTGGGTGGGGGGGGGGGGGGGCCAACTCCATGGTTATTCATTTTTTTATGTAAAGGATGACTGCACTTAGCGCCTGGTTTTGGGCCTTTTTCGGTCGCTTCTGTTGCGTTTATTTCTTAACCTAATATCACTTTTGTTAATTTTTTAAAGAGTCTAGTCTATTTCCAACATGAATTAAGATTTTAGACTGTGATACAATAAGCTCATTCTATGTTTTTCTCCTTACAACTTTCGAAAAAAGGAGAATTTTTGCTTGTCTGCCCTTGACCAAACATTAGATCGATATTAATATGCATGAGAGGTGGAGCTGACATTATCAGAACGGGTCGAGACCACTAGATTTTGTGACGTCGGCATAAATTTGCATACGAAATTAGCCATCTGTTTACTTTTATCGACAAACCAATCAGGTGAATGAGTTGCAAGGCATTGTGGGCTTCTACAAGTTTCAGTGTATACAAAGCGTACATGTGTATTGAAAATATATACCATTTTGAATTGTCCTTTGGAAACTCATTTTGAATGATTTTTCAGAATTTATGAAATAAATATGGACAATTATGTCTGAACTTTCATTTCTATGCTCACATTTAAAAAATATTGCATATGAGGCATTATAAATACCCCATTGTCAATGTTCAAATGAGAGGTACGTCCTATTGAATTAGGGCTATAGATTTATAGATTATAGATTTGGGACAACATTAGTAGAATGCGCATTGATATTTTCTTCAGGGACATTCTACAGAATGCTTAACGTACAAAATACTATATGCTGCATAGTTTGCGCTTCTGCATTTATATAGTTGTGCATTTCTACTACCGTGAATATTTACGTATGTTAAAAATGTACAGTTACCTGTATTTTTTTCTTGTGCACAACGAGAAAGTCACCAATAAAAAAATATGCAGTTTTTTCTTATCAAAATCTGTTTGTACTTGTTTGCGTATGTTTGCCAGCCTTTTGATACTGATCGGTCTTTGAAGCAATAATTGATCAACTAAAACAACAGTATTTTTCAATGTGAGCATGGAACAAGATTATTGGTACGTAATCTTTCCTTTTTTACCTCCTAAAGTAAAAATCAAGATATACAAATATTCCGGCAAGCAATTAAATATTGTGTATAAAACAGACAAAAACCACGTGCGTTTGTTGAATCGTAAACACGTTGTAGACCGTCATGCTTTGCAACTCATTCACTGGATTGGAGAATCTGTTTGACGTAAATATTGTCACATGTTAAATAATGCTATCCATATAAGGTAGTGTACGCGACCTGCAGAATAGTACTTAAATTAGACTGGCATGAATAACAATGCTATGTATAAAAGTTTATGTGATCACTCTTTCATCATAACCCTATCTATTCCATATGGTACAAGTATATTATTTACTATGGTTTTAACAATTTGACCACGCCCAGGAAAGTACAGAAGTCTTTAAATCAATGCTTGACAACGTGTTCGAAAACATTGTCCTAGTTAGCACATAAAATGCTACCTTACACGTCACGTGATTGAATTTTGTATTCACAAAGTTACCTGAGGTGAGAAATCACGTGGTGAATTATAATATTCAACATGCATCAACCCTTGGTTACAACTAAGAAGAAACAGTTATTTCTCATTTTAACCATGAGCGCATGTTTGTCTATTAATCTCCTTTTGACATAACTTTGAAAATGCAAATATACAACTACTGTTAAACGGAGAACAATAGACAAACATGCGCTGACTATGTACGAAGTCAGTATAAAAGTGGGCGTCCTCATTATCGTATGGAGATTCAAGAAATCGTGATGACCCCCGCCTATGAAAACAAATTCGTACTAGGTAACATCATACTTTTATGTAACGCAATTACGTAAAGTTGCAGTTTAGATGTGGACCATTTCTGCAATTGAAAGAAAAATTCGTTTTCTAAAAGTTTATTTTCTCGCAAATATCGCATGTCCTTAAGTGCAGTCATCCTTTCAGAAAAATCTTTGCTGTGCAAATGCTTGATTATGAGGTGATAATTTTGGTCGGGGAGTGATCAAATCCAATAAAGCCCTTCGGGCTTAGATTAGATCACGCCCCGACCGAAATTATCACCTCATTATATTCAAAGAATGATTCCTTATTACTTATATTTACTTAATTTTCAGCAATTGTACAATTAAATATCTTAATATAAGATAGCAACCCCAGCTTTGAATTTATTGGACTGTATAGTACAAAATCGATACGTAGTGTTATCACAGGCAAAGACACTGAATATATATATATATATATATATATATATATATATATATATATATATATATATATATATATATATCCCTCTGAGGTAGTCATTATAATAAAGATAGCTATATACATTCTATAAAACAAAGGTAAAACTGTTGTTTGCACAGAGCAACGATCAAATGATTCCCAATGTCAAATCAATCATAAAGATGTAATACTGATAGGGTCCTTGTTCAGACAGCACAGTCTCCATAGGTTCCCATATAACCACCCCAGAGCTGCTCCTCCGAAGGTAGGAAATTCAATGTGTGTATTTGGTTCTCATTGTCAATGTGTTGCATTCTTGGATGGAGCGTGGCATTGATTGGTACATACATCTGATTTTTAATTACGTCATCAAGATTTATTTTATAAATATCTGTATCGAACTTCATTTTTACGAAATTTGCATGTTCATCACGAATGACCCCCACTGAAACCAAGTTCACGATGACATCAAGTTTACCGTCACCATCTACGTCACCAAAAGCACCTAAGTTAATAAAAACAAGCAACTTATTGCAAATAAAACGTTCAAAAGTGAATAAAAATCTCGAAAAAATATTTTGCATTTGATGAAAAAATAGTAATATCATACCTGTTGTTCTTTCGTCTGGCTGAATCATCACACACATAGTGCCTTCTGCTGATCTCTTGCCACGGGTCCAAGGAATCTCCAACTCGGTAAGATTGTTGGTTACTCCATATTGTTTCTGAGCTTGCTGCATCATTTGTCTGTCTTTACTGCTTAACCCTTAAAAGTTAGATTGAATTTTAAAACTGAAGTTTTTTGTTTGACAATGAATAGGTCTAATTATTGTTAAAACCGCATACTATATCTGAGCTTGCTTGAGCCTTTTTCCCACAGTTTCACCGGGTTTGTCATGACCGTTCTGTCCAGGGCAAACAATTCGGCCAAGAACACTGTCTGGTCACTTTCACATTCTACGTAGTTGTCGGCTCTTTTGTGACGGACATTTTCTTCCGGAAGGAAAATCCCATCGTCTTCAAAGTCATCATCTGTCACGTGTTTGTCTACGAAAAGCATCTCGCCGTCTGCGGATCGTTTGTTGTTTATCTAAAAATTTCAAACGCCTCAGTTAAAGTAAAACTTGAACAACGGTTACCCGTTTGCTTAATATTCTGATCAAAAGAGAGTTCGTCACGTCTAGGATTATTCATTTTTGCTAAGGTTTTAATAATTCCTGTCAGGACAAATAAAAATTGGCATGAATAACAAGATAGGAATCTAGCTATGTCTAACATCCTACATGGGCTATTATATAGATATTGCCTGTTTGGGAGGGTACCAGTTGAAATTGACACCCCGAGAAAACCATTGTCAACCGACGCGAAGCGGAGGTTGACAATGGTTTTCGAGGGGTGTCAATTTCAACTGGTACCCTCCCAAACAGGCACTATTTATTTTATTATACTGAATGTCTTAATTTTATAGAAAATTTTACTGCGTTAATGTAGAAATGACGTGAATTTAAAGGCGGGCGGTACGCGCATAATTTACGGGCATGTAACAATTCGTTCTATCGGCTCGTTGCCAAGTGTGTTGCTAACGCTGAGGGTAAGAGAACGGATTGTCAACTGCGTCTAAACCAATCAGATTTCAGTATTTAACATGAAAGTACAATAAAATGAGTTGGTCATTCTTGCCTTAGACGTTAACATATTTAACTCACTGACTACCAAAGATGACAAATAAATGTGAAGACCTTCGTGGGCATAGTTGACGTCTAATGTGACGTGAATCAACATGTAAGTAACAAATACCACTCTCTGAATTCCAGTGGCTCCGTGTATAGCTCCTTGGGGCCTCGGATCCTTTCCTTTTCTCCCTTGCATGCGGAACAAGAATAGATCACGGTGTCTGGCAGTTGTCTTGACTGTTAGATCAGAAGTGACATCGTATCGACCTGACGTCGTGTTCCACAAGATCGCACCGTCTTTGCCATCAATAACCAGTGTCTTGAAAAAATATATTGATTGAATAACAATAAATTACTAAATTACACGGATAATTCATCTTGATCTTGAATTTCTTTTGTCCCCAAGAATGTGATTGGCAATTGGCAATTTTGCCTATATAGAATGCTACCTCTGTGAAATTGTAGTACGGCCAGGCGCCTCCGCTCCAGTGAACCATGAAATCTAAAGTATCATCATCGTTAAAATAGCCGGGTGCTGGGTTGCTGGAAAATTAAGTTCAGTTATAGGTTTATAGGTCTATCATCTAACGAAAGGTGCAGGAATAACCATTAAAGAGGCATGGTCACGATTTTGGTCAAAAATTATTTTTCTGATTTTAATGTTTAAATGCTTCAGTAAGGCGTTTTTAATAGGCAGCCAAAATTTAAGTGTCATTCGTTGAGTTATAAGCGAGTTACGAAGCTTACAATTCTTTGCTATGTAAACAAAGCTTTTTGAATGTTGAAGTAAAAATTCCAATTTTAGACCTAAAATTAGTGTGTTTAACGTTAGAAAATGTTCATTTTTGCTTAAAATAAAGAAGACGATTGACAATTCAGCTAGAAAAAGAGTTGTTACTGGCATATTGAACCTATGTAAACAAAAACACGGCACGAGCCTTGTTTACATGTTTACATGACAAGGAATTGTATTTCTTAAACATCGTAAATATTAAAAACAGAATTATAAAATTTGACCAAAATCGTGACCATGCCCCTTTAAAGAGGCAGTGCTAGTAAACGTTACCTGTAGGACTCCCTGTCCTCAAACTTCACTTTCCATTTGATGGCCAGTGTCTCCCCACAAAACAGAATCATGGTTCCATCGAAAGCTGACATCACTATATCCTTGACGCCATCTTTATTTACATCTGTTAAAACAGGCGGAACCATTACTCCCTTTGTATCGCTCCTGTAAAAGAACCCAGATATTTATAAATAAGTGATGAAGACATAAAGTGTGTGTGTGTGTGTGTGTGTGTGTGTGTGTGTGTGTGTGTGTGTGTGTGTGTGTGTGTAAAGAGCTTTGTAATTGTGATAGTCGTGATGTCGTAATGATATAATGATATAGTCGTAGTGATATTTCGTTTTATGGTTTTTTGAGATGGTTGACGTTTGTTATTGTCATTTTTTTCATCCATACAGAAATACCTGTAGAGTTCTATCATGCCGTGATCCATAGGCTCCTTGAAACCAAACTTTTCATATTTTCCTCGAACGTTTGGAACTATGTGATCCTTGTCATAACTATGCACGTATCTGTAGAAGTCGGGCAGAGACATCGCCAGAAACAAACCTTTAAAAAAGATAATATACATATAGAATATAGCAATTATGTTGTCTTTTAGTTCCAAATGGTAAAAAAAAATATCAAAGGCGTTGATTAAATAGAACTTTTCCTACTATTTTTATTTATAACATTTTCAATGATGGTTTACCTCCGACCGTTTCTCCTCCACTCCCAAACAAGATGTACTGGGACCCATCCCTACGTTCGTGTATAACAGGGGAAATGTAAATCTCCTTGGATTCGGGCATTTTGAGAGGACGTCCAATCGGTTCACCAGTCCCTCCAGATATCAGCATCATCCAGCCGGGATTCCTATCATGCTTCTATTAAAAATATAGTAAGTGCATGTACAAAGTATGCTTCTAATGGATAAGTGTAGTGTTATTTAATGAACTCATCATGGACGCTTACGATTATTGTGTTATTGCAATGCATGTACATACTTCAGCAGGAATGACCGGATCACCACCGTGAGCGATGACGATTTCTCCGACTCCGTCATAATCCAGATCCTGCACGGTGGCCGGACTGTAGATGTTCCATCCATCGTGGAGCTTCATTTTATCCGTCGTCCACAACAGTTCACCTAATAACAACGGTTGCAACCAATATAACGACAAAAAAATCGAACAGAAAAGATAATGTACAAAACAAGGAAATATCGAATGAAAATGAAATTATGGTGTTGGAAAGTTACCATTCTTTGGATTGATGGCTACAAGGGTACCAAGACGCCCTGATGCCAAGCAGTCGTAGGTACCGTCCTTGTTGACATCGATACCATGGCAGTTGATGGAGAATACTTCAGAATAAACGTCCACCTTCCACAGCAGTTTACCGTCGTAGCCCCTCAAGGCGACAACTTTACCAGCACAAGGAGTCTTTGCGTCTTATAGAAAGGTCATAAATGAAATTAATAGCTAAAATATTTTTTTTAATCGCAACAAATACCTAATTGATTGGAAGCTTGGGCTTATATCAATTTTTATCATGTTGATGACATGTGGTGATAATGAACAGTGATAAATGACAGTTACCAATGCTTCTGCAGAACTTGTCCATGTCTGGTTCCGTTATCATGGTACTTATATCTTTACCGATAGCTAAACCAGTGATTATGTCTTTCAGCCCATCTCCGTCCACGTCAACCAATCGTATACTAGACTCAGAACCTGACAAGAAAAAGATTGATAGGGATTTCATGATGTTAACAGAATACGCGGTGGTATTTTTTTACCATACCCGTTGATTTCTCTGTGTAAAAAAAGTTAATTTAGTAGAATGAAGATGCCATTTGTTATTTTCATTTATCGTTATAATTATATACAATAAATAAAAGATTTTTCCTACCATGGTCTGCAATCTTTGTTCTCCATGGTGACGTGCTTCTAGCAATCCTTGTGTGAGATTTGTCATCTGGTCTTTTTATGTTCATTGGCGTAAAGAATCCTGCCATATACCCAGCGCCAAAAACAAGCAGCAGCATGGCAAATATCAGCGCAACATTTGTTGCTGTGCAACATTTATTGCTTTCCAAGCGTTTGGAAGATCTTGAAAAATTATATCCGGTCCCATTTGGTTTGGATCCGAGTAACGAGCTCTTGTCGTGTATGGTAACTTCTGGCTGAGATGTTCTTTGTATGTCGTAATCTTCATCTTCACTACCGCTTCCAAGTGGAAGAAGGTTTTTGTAATCTTTTCCTGATTTTGAAATGAGGAATAAATATACAGTGAATTAATATAGATTTGAAATTTGGTGATAAACGTTCCAATCCTGTCCCTTAGATAATAAGTTTATGTCGGTTTATCAGAACCTTTACTTAAATGCATTCATAGATACATTGTATCGAGTTTTGTATTTTACAGTCACTTAGTTGTATCGTTGTATATATACAGAGTAACTGATTGCAACATCTTACCTGGCATTATTTTGTTCAACACTGTGGAGCCACCTATTCCCGGGGTAAATATTAAATTAACAACTTCTTTAACTTCTTTTCTCTTTATCAGCAGTTGTGATAATGGCTCGAGATAAGGGTTGTGCTGGTGACTTGGATGTCCAGTTCCTGTCTGCTATATCTTTGTCCACATTGAGATATTTATACATTACTTTAAGGTTGAGATAACACTGCTCTCTCATTTACCGGACGTGCCTTTTGACCATCGATGTGCATTAAATACTATGTTTTACTTGTTTTCTTTTTCCTTCTTTTGTTTCTTTTTTAGAGATGTTTGGGGGCGCTGCCGGTGGTTAAAACACATCACATCTCCCACCTTCCCAGTTTTTTCTGATTTGGTTGACCACTGGCATTAATAGTCTTCACGTTATGTAAGGGTCGACCAATGCTATACATGTGTATGTATTTGTTTAAAAAAATATATAATCATTAGGTAGATGTTAAATCTGAAGTTATTTTATCAGTGCACGTATATTATAAATGGTTATTTTTTATTTTCAATAAATCAGTAAATTCATTACATAGAAAACACTTTCAAATTATTCTATATTGCGTTGGTCTTTTTGGGATGGATGTTATTGCAATGTTTATATTGATTTAAATATTGTTTTGCATAACTTGCTTTGATCGACTATTTTAAAATCTTTATCATTTCTATTTATTTTTAATTGTCTAACAAAAGTGGCGTTCGTGTGGTTGAAATTGAAACAGAGTTGATACGATATAACGTGTTAGATAAAGTAAATTAATCAAATCAATATCACATCGATGTAGTTATCGTATTTTTTTTTATTTATTTTTTTTATTGACATTTATTTTCAACAATAACAAATATCCTCACTACATGATTATTCACATAACTGTATAGGATGTTTATACACGGACATTTTCATACAGAGTATTTGACGAAATATATACAGGCAAAAGTTGCTCGCATGAATCTCATATGAAATTCGCATGAAGTTCATGCGAATTATTCGCATGAGAAAGAGACGAAAAGTAACACGCATGAATTTCATGCGAAAACTTCATGCGATTTTGACATAATTTTCATGCGAATATCATACGATTAAAATTTCGCATGATATTCATGCGAAAATGTATATCTTATGTTTCATTGTCGTTTCATGCGAATGCCATGCGAATATCATGCGAATATCATGCTATTTTCATACAAAATACATGTACTATGCAGCTTCATTTAATAATCTTGAAATCTTTTATAATCTGTTTTTAAAAAGGAAACTGAAGTCCTAATCGATTTGCTTCATACAGAGATAACAGAAAACAATGACAATAATCTTCTTAGAATAATCCTCTTTATTCAGATGAGAACACATTTCAAATTTCTTCTTCTTCCTCTTCTCAAAAAGGCTTGTTGCTTCATCAATCTACAAGAAAATTTACATAATGCAGTGTACATAAAATTTTCCTATTCCTGAATGGCATATCTATTTTGAATGTGCATTATTAATATTGGAAGATATGAACAAAGTTCATCGATATATGACATGCAGTTGGTAACATGATCAATGCTCGTTGAAGCAGATTTGATCATGTTGATCAGATACAGTAAATTTCTGTATGTCATCAGCGAATACTATCGTTCTCTCTTTATCACTCTGATAAATGTCCTTATTGTTATTTTATGCTTTCAGTTTGTGAAATTATTACATAAGCAAAATCGCTCACCTGAGCATCAATAGCCATAACTTATCAAATCTACTTTATGCTACAAATACAAAACATTTGGACAACTTTGAAGAGAACTGTACATCTTGTTTAAAAGGATTTTCAAATTTTTCCTCACATGAACATCAAACCCCTTTTGTTGTTTCAATTTTTTAGAAAAACATTTCTAAATGTCAAATACAACTTCTATTGTGGCCCAATCCCAATCCTAGGGACCATTATATGAACAAATTTGAATCTACACACCTCAAAATGCTTCCATACAAGTTTCAGCTTTTCTGACCAAAGGGTTTTAAAGATATTTTATTAAAAATGACAACAACTTTTCTATAATTCTAAACTCTCTAAAAGAAGGTGTGGCTTTTCATTTTTAAATTAACAAAGTGGAATTCCTTTTCACCCAATAATGTTTTGTGCCAAGTTTGGTTAAAATTGGCTCAGTTGTCCTGGAGAAGGAGAAAATGTCAAAAGTATGCATAGGGACAGAGACTGTCCAGGGACAGAATTAAGACAGACAATAGTGATCAACACTTGAGCTTTTAGCTGAAGCCTGTTGTCTGAATCACTTCAATGAGCTTCAATGTTAAACATTGATCCAAATTATCATACAACTCTTAAATCATAGAAGTATTACTAACCACTCTATCCATGCCCTTGCGTATCAAATTAACTGAGAGACAAAAAGTGATGAAGGTATATTGCTACATAAGTAAGGAAAGTTGACTATAGAAAAATTGAAGTCATCGCGTTTATCATAAAGTTTTATTGTTAGGTTACCATCATTGTCCATTGTCCATTTCCAGTAAAATATCCAAATATGAAACAGATGACGCAGACTCTGTGGTATCTTTTATTTCAAGTTCACTGGGATATATCGAGTCGACGTAAGTATGGAAATAACAATTGTTAACTGATAATACGTCGTCGATATACCTGAATGTTGAGCTGAAGGCCACAGCGAGTGATTTATTTTTTGTACAAGTTTTTGAATAAATTCTGCCCCATAAAAATACAAAAATAGGTCTGCTAACAATTGGTACCCATGGGAATTCCAACAGACTGTTGGAAGACTTGATTTCCAAAAACTACACAGATGTTGTCTAACATTCCTCTAATGCCCCATGTTGGTAAACAGGGACCACACCTGGTATGTGGACCTGTTGGCACTTTATTTATATGACAAAACAGATATACAGAAAATATATAAATATATATAAAATAAGTTATGTATTAATTTACCTATTATATGAATTATAAATTGTTTCTAATACGTTTTAAAATGTTTGTAAAATTCCTTTGTGACAATTCATGATTTGTAAACCTCAGAGAAAAAAGTTAGTATATATTTATATGATTACATATTTCTTGCGGTTTTTCTTCTTTGTTTCAATTCTACAATACATTTTGTACTTACATGTATATATTTTACAGACAATCAAAGAAATCAAACTGTTGAGAAATAATGGTTTCTCATTTTTTTTAAAATAAAAGCCTATAACAACTGTTTCCACGATATATCAAAATTCAAACATTTTTGAACAGTGTCCCATATTTGATTTACATTTCTACATCGTGGTGAATGTGATCTTCATTGTTTTCCTTTACTTCTTTAAATGTTTCTTGTAAAACATTTTTCCAGGGACCTGTTAAAAGATATCCTGTTTTAGACTCATATAATTTCATACCTGATACTTTACTAAAGCTTTGTATTATCTCTAGGGAAGATTTTAACGAAGCTTCATCTTTTAAAGGAAGAGTACTGTCATCTGCATGTTGTATTATCTTAATACTCTGAGTCATTCCAGGTTTTTGAAAGCCTATTATATTTGGATTAGACCTTATGTCGATTGCTAGAATTTCAACAACAAAAAGAAATAATATTGCTGATACCGGACACCCCTGTCTGATGCCTCCATTCATATAACATGTTTAAAATATCCACCCATTGTTTTTTACTCTGAATATAGGTTTGTTATATAATATATGTTAATCCATTTTATAAAGTTTTCTCCGAAATTAAATTTTTTGAGAACTTTCCACATAAAATTCCACGCTACAGAATCAAAAGCTTTTTGAAAGTCAAGGAACAACAAAATTGATTCCAAGTTATTTTCCTCATAATAATAAAAATTGTCAACAATTAATCTTGCGTTTAACGCTATATTTCATCCTTTTATGTAAGCTGATCGGTTGATATGTATTATTTTATCAGGTATGTTTTGTAGTCTGATGGCAAATATAAATGCAATAATTTTATAATCAGTGTTTGTAAGGCTAATAGGCCTATAATTGTTTAAATTTTGGGGATCTCCTTTTTTAAATAATTGAGTGATTAGAGAAAGTCTCTGCGAATATGCCATAGTTTGGATATTAGAATTCAAAGCATTCCAGGGTCTCAATCAAATGACACGAGAATGTCTGATCACTATGATATCAAAATTACTATCATTTATACAGGTATAGAATTTTAGACGTTTTTCTGCAGTATTTAGCCCTCTGCAGTTAACAGATAAACAGTTGAGCTTGTCCATTACGTTAGTAAAGCATACTGTTAAAGCTTACTATACTTTAGTTCTTTTTTATTCCTCGTCGATGTCCTGGAGTTGCTGTTGGATCCTGACTTGGGGTCTGACATGGGTTCCGTGCGCTGCAACTGGGATGCAATGCCAGCAAGTATTTTTTTTTAAATTTGATATTATACTGGGTGAGTGCATAACAAATTAAGGAATTTTTAAAGGTGGGTGTGGGGCATGTGAACTGAGGACCGAACTTAAAGAGGCGTTCTGTGGGTCCAAGTGAAGCTCTGTTTAAGTTTTAAGGGGAGGGCCGAGTACACGGAAGCTACTGAAATTTCAAAAAAATATTGTCATAAAACGTTCACAACGTAACACATATAAGATTTATTTGAAATAAACATTTCCTGAGACATTCCCTTACTGGTGCCCTCTGCTTCCTTGCCTAACCGTCGAATTTTTACCATAAAGAAATCAACGATGCATTGTGTAATATTATATAAATAGTTCCTGCTTGGGAGGGTACCAGTTGAAATTGACACCCTGAGAAAACCATTGTCAACCGACGCGAAGCGGAGGTTGACAATGGTTTTCTCAGGGTGTCAATTTCAACTGGTACCCTCCCAAACAGGCACTATTTATTCTATTATACTGAATGTCTTAATTCTAGAGAAAATTTTACTGCTTTTATATAGAAAAGACTTGAGTTCTACGGCGAACCGTACGCGCATAATTTACGCGCATGTAACAATTCGTTCTATCGGCCCGTTGCCAAGTGTGTTGCTAACGCTGAGGGTAAGAGAACGGATTGTCAACTGCGTCTAAACCAATCAGATTTCAGTATTTAACATGAAAGTATAATAATTAATTATAACAGCTTCTTATTAACTTCATAAACTTATGTCAAACAAAAAATATAGATATTGAAATGAATCAAGACACTTTCATGTTTGGAGAATACAAAACCAGAGAAAATACTAGACAGAGCAATGTTATATTTATGTTAATTAACCAATATATATACAGAAGTAGATGCTTTAAAAGTAACATATCAGTCCTTGGAGTATTATACGAGATAGAATCGTATATTAAGGCAATATAATATACTGCAAGTGTGGAAAACAAATTGAACGAATTTATAAACACATGGGGAAATGGCAGCATTTGTTTACATAATTACATATCTCTCTCTCTCTCTCTCTCTCTCTCTCTCTCTCTCTCTCTCTCTCTCTCTCTCTCTCTCCTTCTTCTTCTTCTTCTTCTTCTTCTTCTTCTTCTTCAGACAAGTTTTTCGATTAATGTCATTTATTTAAAAATTTTATATTTTTTGTCATTATAAATGTTGTACTTGTATGAAACAAATAAATGTCTAACTTTGAAAAAAAAAAATATAACCATTACATATTTGTCTTAACCTGCATTACTAGTCATTCATAAAAAAGGGAACATGTACTTAATAAAAACGCCCGGGAGGGGTCGCTTTTTGGTGTAAAAGTTTCGATAAGACACAGACAAGAAGTTTGAAAATAAAATTATAACAGTATATTCGTAAAGCCGGTAGTCGTAAGGGTCAAAACAATATCATTAGTTTTTCTGATCTCACGAATAGCCATGATAAATATGTTTTTATCGGATTAAGTAAATACTGTAAAATTACTATGTCAGTTTTTAAACAATGAATACAGCAATACTTCTTCCTGTAAACTCATGCATATATGCAAAGTGTTTGTTCTTACATTCCTACTATGTAAACCAGTTTTATATATTTAGAATTTATTTATGTTTGTGCTCTTATCCTTCATGTGATGCCTTGAGTAAAATAAAAGTTTCATAAAAGTTTCAAAAAGTTACAAGAAGTTTCAAGATTTCGATATCCCTATAATTTTCTTGATTTTCAAGTGGTGAAGCTGTCTTTTTTCTGTAAAAAAAAAATACAGTAGATAATTGATTTTAAAAGCACGGTGACACAGTTAACACAGAAAAAAACCGCATGATTAGTTACACCGGAAAAAAATACACGTGGTTGGAATTGGGGGGGGGGGCGAAATTCATATCGGGCTCGTAATTCAGAAAATACTACCAATGTTCTTGACCTGATCTAACTGCTGAGACAGTGGAAATTATGGCTATGAGAAGACGAAACAGTTTTTACAGAAGTTTTAAAGATGCATGTCCAGAATTTGAAGAGATGCTTATGGACAGAGGGGCCACTGCAGCTGCACAAAACAAATGGGTGTTTGAAATCGCCTGGGAAGTAGCAAATAAAGGTAAAACATGTAGGCTACATGTTAATATCACGCATTTAGGTCACGTTTAAAAAACACTGACCTACAAACGACTGCATGAACGGACCATGTAGAACGTACAAGTTTTAGGAGGTCAAATATACCTGTTCAAATATATGAGATGTTCCGGGATTGACAGTTCGGGAGATTTGCCTTAAAAGGAAATAATTATAGATCTACGTATTACGTAGAAGAAATTGTACAATAGTTGCAAGTTTAATGAGTGACATGTTCTTAGAATTGTAGTGTGTAGATATTTACGAATACATCATTTTCTCTTGCACTACATCTGACGACTAGTGAAAGGTCAAACGCTTCCTGATACTGGGACAAATTGTATAGTGGCCTTGACAGTAATGTTTTGGATGTTGGTGAAAATTATTCATGTTTCTTAAAATAAAATACTGTTCGTGCGATAAATTATCCATCATGTTAACATGAAAGAAAGTTAAAGTTTGAAAGTGTCATCTTTATGGTTTTTGTCTTTTTTTTTGCACCCCTTTAAAAACAGGTGTTTTCTACATCTTACCATGCTTACCTTGTAGTTTGATGATTAATGTTTTCATTTGTTTTTCAATGTCATTTATGTATTATATAGTAAAATGCCCAGGTAGTATTTAATATTTACTGACTCAACACTTGGGAAGTTAACAGGTCCAGCACAATCTCCTGATTTAGCTATATAGCTTGAAAAAGCTATATAGCTTAATAAAGCTATTCAGAATAGCTTGATAAAGCTATTTATATGCAGTTTTTCACAAAAATGTTAATTATCAGAAATAAACAAAAAATCGCAAGTTAATTACCGCTCAAAACTTTTAGAACTTTAAATGCAAAGTCTCTGAAAGAGACACAAATTAATGAGTAATCTTTACAAGCATTGTTTACAGAACAGTTCAAAGTTGAAAACTATCACTGCACTCAAGTGCGATTTTGTTTACATGCAGAAAAAAATACACATTTATGAAAATTGTATGACAAAATAGCTAAATCAAGCTATTCTGAATAGCTTTATTAAGCTATATAGCTTTTTCAAGCTATATAGCTAAATCAGGAGATTGTGCTGGACCTGGTTAATAGGCCGTGCTAATGGGAAATGAGGTTCATAATTACCAAATTATCATGTCATGGTTTTTCTGAAGCATGAAATGAAAAGATTACAGTGCATTCCAGTTTTTGCATGTAATGACTCCTTTATGTAGTGTAACACTCAGAATTGTGCTGAGGTTCTTTATTTCCAGGTTCTTTATTTTCAGCATATATACACAAATGTTGACAGTTCCAAAAAACTGAAAGAAAACTGTTTATCACACTTGTCATATACAATGTAAATATCATAATTCTACATGTACTCCCAATACTCTATAATATGTTTTACGGTGCGACCGTTGGGGCGAGCGCAGCATGTGATCAAACAATGAATAAATCAATAAAAATGAAATTAACAACGTAAATAAATTTGATTGAAAAATAAAATAAAACATACCTATTTTTAAGGAAATTTCCATTATCTATAGTTTATAAGATTTCATATGTTATAAGATTTGTTATTTATTTGTAAGTAGAGCAATAGTTTAATCTCAGATACAATGTTGTTGAATAATAAAGATTTTAATATAAATGTTCATTGCACTGTATCTCCTCTTTTAAAGTGATTGTAACGTCAGTTCATCCCCTTTTTTGCAGTCGACATTTTTCTTATTAATTATTAATTTTTTTTAATTTACGCTTAAAAATATTTGCTTATCATATTAAAGGAAAATGGAGTTGCTCCCCCCCCCCCACTTGGGATTGGGAGCATGTAATAAATGGAAGTGAAAATAAAGAAACCATTGAACTGCTAAAGAGCTGAAGTATTAGAATTTTCAGAATTTTGAGAATTATCTTTTTTTTTTCTTTTTGCTTGTAAAAATTTTTTGGATGAGGCTGTCATCCACCCCCACCCCCTTTTAAAAAAACCGATGCTACGTGTACGTTCCTGGAAATTACCGTAATTATAGTGAATACAATAAATGTGAGCATTCATCCAAATGAGTGCAAGTTACAACTGTTTCCTATATCTGAAGAAATGTCCTCATTCTTAAGCTTTGCAAGCTTTTGAGAGGATTTTGGTAATTTCAGCTGATTTACAATAACTTCAGTTAGAGTAATTTCCCCTTATTGTGACGTCAAAGTTCACGTTTAAGTGTCGTCTGACTCTTAAAACTCCCCTGAGAAATAAAAGTAAGCGAAGTATACTGTTTTATTTACTTAAAAATCATGATGTTCTTAAAATTACACATCTTATATGCTTCTCAAAAGTTTTACTTTGATTCTCGCGAGAACGTGAGGACTTGGAAACCATTGGTACTATGAATTGTGGGTCAAAAATTACTGACGCCGAAAAAATCTATCGGATCAATGTGCAAACCTTTGTGACGTCACTCGATTATTTTTGATTGAGAGTGTACTGAGGTGAACTTTCGAGGTAACATTGACTGTATGTCATAATACATCGTTATTGTTTGATTGTCTTGCTGATTCTGGTGAGAGTGTGAAGTGATAAAAATTGCCATGATTACAGGGAACTACTGGGACGATTAAAACAATGCATTACTGGTCCGATTTACTGACGCCAAAAAAATCCGTTGAATGAATGTGCAACTGGTCCGAATTTTCTATTCACACACGCCTTGCCGGTAGAGCTCACTTCGCTATTACTCATTTATCTATAGTATTTCTGTTTATCGTTTGTCTAATACATGTAAATACAGGTTTATCTTTTCTCATTCAAAAACTTTATAAAATTACATATCTCAATATTAATAGATAATAAAATTTGTTTACACACACTACTATCATTGCAATAAGCAAAGAAATCAACAAATACACACACCTAAGTAAGGACACACTGTGATTATTAATTTTTCTTTACACTGAAGTTAACACATCTTCTCTCTTTGCCTTTCTCTTGAACAATGAAAGTGAGCTAGGCAAGAATTACCCAGAATGCTATAATAATTTTTTTATGACATCCCAAAAAATTAACCAAAACCTAAATGTATTTTCTATAATAAAGATAAAATGTTACTAACAAAATTAATCCAACTTAGCCTAGTGGTATGAGTCACATGTTTTCACATCAAAGGCAGCCGGTTCAATACCCCAAAACCACAGACAATTTTCTTTTTATGTAAACATTCAATAAATATCACATTACACATCCCTTTCCATCAATCATGGGTTATTATGATGTAGAGTTCAGAATGCGTTGTTCAATTCCGATGTCTGGGTATGACATAAAATGATTACGTCAACGCCAACATGGTACTGGTATACAAACAGGCTGAAACAGGTGGTGCAAATTGACAGGAAAGTTTATAACAAGTAGACATCAAGCGATTTGTTGACAATAATCATTCATCACATGGTTTTTTTTATTCATTTGTTTCTTTTACAAAAATCATGATTAACATTTTTTATATCGCATCCCTTATTAGCCCTTGGTCACTGTATATCAGCCCTTGGGCCTAACCACTCTTGGACTGATATGCAGTGATCTCGGGCCAATATAGGAAGCGATATAAAAAATGCCATGTAATAATCTATATTTACTAGGCTTGAGTATCGCTAGCTACCTAACAATGTGATACGTATCGCAGTATGTTAATTCAATACATCATGTATCACGATATAGTTAACAACTATAAAATAAACTGATAATAGTGATATCTACATGTACAGTCTGATTAAAATCAAACCTTCCACCAGCTTCTTTATTTTGATCATCCACGCAACCATCAAAATAAAGGAGCTAGTGGAAGGTTTGATTTTAATCAGATTGTATATATATGTAATAAGATGGCATAATTTATGCAAATGTGTCAACTATTTTCAAAATCAATCAACAAACTGTAGAGAAATAAAATTCAGTTGATTAGAAAAAAAACTATTAATTATTACCAACTTAAATTGAAATTTCTTTATGTCTTCTTATTATGTATACCATGTAATTATTCTAGAAAGTCAATGAAAATAAACTCATACTGTGTATCATGATAAACAAGTGACGATATGATATGTGTATTGTGGGGCCTCAAGATCAATATGATTGATGCATCGCTGTATCGTTACAACTCTAGTATACACACTGTGATGTGACTTTTTGTATTTCATTGGTCTACACTGTTATATTGTATTTTATGATGTTAATGTTGATTTGTTTTGTAGTTGATGATATCTATACTGTTTAATATGTCTGTCTGTCTGTTTGTAGTTGGTGGTATCTACACTGTCATCAAATCCAAGGCGCCGGTCAGTGTAGCTGAGCTAGGAGAACAGTACTGTCTGCTGGGTCCCTATAACGAGGCATGTGTCAGAACAGAGGTGGAGATCCTAGAGCCGTCACACTATGTATACAGACAGACACTTCAGGCAATGAGGGACGCCGGTATCAAGGTGGGTCAAATATAGACAGGTAGAACTGTTAGAGCCCTCCCACTGTGTCTACAAACAGACACTTCAGGCCATGAGGGACGCCGGTATCAAGGTGGGTCAAATATAGACAGGTAGAACTGCTAGAGTCCTCCCACTGTGTATACAGACAGACTCTACAGGCCATGAGGGACGCCGGTATCAAGGTGGGTCAAAAAACAACAGGTAAAGTCTTTACCATGAGAGATGCAAATATCAGGGTAAGTGCCAGAAATATTAGGTACGGAAGTAATGTAAAACCACCTAGTATTACATATATTTTTTTAAAAACCAACAAAATGAGGAATGTTTGATAGATAGAGCTACCAAAAGGAACATGCACAGATTTAGAAGGTGAGAGGGGGGGGGGGCAGAAGGGGCCCTCTAAAAATTCAAATGTTTAGAATTTACATACTCTGACAACCAACCCCCTCCCCAGCAAATATAAAAACCACTCAAACCCCCTTTTTTTTAAATTCTGGATCTGCACATGTAGAATATTTCTGTTGTTTACTGTTTTATACTTCTGAATGAACAACTTCAAATTTGAAATGAGCAAAATAAAAACCTTTTATTTTTTTAAGCTCATGCTCTACTTTATTTATTCTTGATCAACTTTAACTAAGCTTGCTCCAACTATAACATGTTTAATTTACTATCTCCGAGTTCTTAACATATTCTCTTCCAAAATTCCATATTTTATAATCCAGTTTTCTCTGGTCTGTGCAGAATTCATCTTTAATCAATACTATTTGTATCAAATTGGTCGGCATCAAGATTTTCACACGATGTTAACGAAATTACTTTAAAAATTCTTGTGACAGTATTTCAGTTAATCTGATGCATCTTGCTGCAGAAGCTCATGTTATTCTATTGATTGTTTTCTGTTGTGACAGAGATAACTTATTTTATTTGTTAGGTTTATTTCGGTCGCTGGCTGATAGACGGATATCCTAAAGTCATTTTGTTTGACATTGGATCTGCTGCTTGGAAGCTGGATGAATTCAAACACGAGCTGTGGGAGAAAGCCAGCATAGGAATCCCCTGGCACGACCGCGAGTCGAACGACGCCGTCATATTCGGGGCTCTAGTAGCCTGGTTTATTGGGGAGGTGAGTCAAGACAATAAGTAATAATAAGTACTTTTACCTTCAAATTATTAAATTTGTAATGGTTAAAGTTTCAGGCCCATTTATTCTATGTGTTCTTCTGTAGAGAATTTTTGCTTTAATTTTTTTTTATTTTTTATTTTGTTGCACTTTTGAAAATTCACATCTAAATTGTCTTACTATGCAACCCTTGTCTGTGAAATATGAAAGCAATCTTCAAGATATAAATACTAGTATGTATATTTCCTAAAGCATTTTCTTATAATGATATATTTAAAAGAGATTTTAAGAAAACTTTTTTTTTTATTCAGTTTCGCAAGAATCTGACTGACCAGCCGATTGTTGTGACCCACTTTCACGAGTGGTTAGCGGGGGCAGGTCTGATTTACCTGCGGACAAGGAAGGTGGATTGTACAACCATCTTCACAACACATGCCACACTGCTAGGGAGATACCTGTGTGCTGGCAGCTCAGACTTCTACAATAATATAGACAAGGTAACATGCCATTGTATAAAATCTAGAACCCTTCTGTAAAAAGTTAATCATGTAAAACTCTACTCTTGAGATTTTAAACATCAGTTGTCAATCTTAAAAATTGTATTTTATAATACAATAGCTTTAGGCTTTAAAGATTTATAAAATCATCATACTCTTCTTGTGGTTCAGTTTGGAATGAAATATGGCAAAGAACTTAAATATGTTCATTAAACCTTGATTCACTAATACCAGTTTTGTTTTTGAAGTACATTGATGTGAACAGATTAATTTTACTTAATATCTGTTTTAAAAAAGGCAGATCACAAACATTTAAACAAGCAACTATAAATTGGCCTGTTAACTTCTTAACTTGTATAATACGGTAGCTTATGGCCTCTCAGTACATTCAGTACTTTGATCATCTTTCAGTTTAACTTAGACAAGGAGGCAGGCGACCGTCAGATCTATCACCGTTACTGCATGGAGAGGGCCGCTGTCCACTGCTCTCACGTGTTTACCACTGTGTCCGAGATCACTGGGGTGGAGGCAGAGCACCTGCTGAAAAGGAAGCCAGGTAAATGTCAGAGTTATGTCACCCAGGTGAGTGGCTCAATTACTCTCAGAGAAAAGCTAGTTAAAAACATCACCCATGGCCACAGTAATAGGTGGATGGCTTACTTAATAAGACATGCTGATTAACTAGGGGTCAATTGACACTTAATTCTTTCAACATCTATTCATGGATTTGATACAGCTATCATCAATCTCTGACTTTTCTAGATGTGATTGTCCCCAATGGATTGAATGTGATCAAATTCAGTGCCATCCACGAGTTCCAGAACCTACATGCCATCTACAAAGAGAAGATCCACGACTTTGTCAGGGGACATTTTTATGGGTAAATTTATTTAGATTTGTTTTGTTCTCTCTCCTTGCATACACCTTATTTATTTCTTTCATTATAATGCTTCATAAAAATATATCTCTTTTCAACACATTTTGTGCTTACTTTTCAAGAAATGTAAAGCATCAATTTTCTGTCGGTATTCAATGTGGAATTGTTAATTGTACATCATAATCAGATAGCAAGTATCAAGGCCATACTCACAGATTTATTAATTAACCTTCCATTGATTTTATCAATGGGGATTCTAAAAATGACATTTGTTTGTTTATTCTGCAGACACTATGATTTTGATCTGGATAAGACGCTGTACTTTTTCTCGGCTGGGAGATATGAGTTTTCCAACAAAGGAGCCGACATGTTCATAGAGTCCCTGGCCAGACTGAACTTTTTCCTCAAAGTCAGTACTTTATTTGTTCTGTAGAGGATGGTGTTGAAAATCACATTTTGATTTAAGACAACATATGACAGCCAGAATTATGTTGTCTAAATGATTAAAAGAAAACTTAGCTAATTAATACAAGGGCCAAAAATATCGATCCAAGTTTCTTGGGGCCAAAAAAACAAAAAATGTGATGCAACAGGAATGTTTATTACAATAACAAGAATTATCTCTCTTTCCATTGTCAACAAATTTTTGTTTGAGAAGTGGAATTATTTTTTTCTCATTGTTTTAAGTAAACATGATAATAACTAGGTGTAAATCTGCAGTTGATGTGTTTATAGGCTTATATACTTACATTTTAAAAAACGATGCGGAAGAAATACCAATCATTCTTTCCTGATGTTTAAGATGTTGTTGTTGTCCCTGTGTCTAGCAAGCTGGTATTTTCTTGGTCTGTGTCTAATAAATTGATATTTTCTCTCCGTGTGCAGCAAGTAAGTATTGATAGGTTTTAAGATGTTGCTGTTTTCTGTGTCTTCAGCAAGCTAACAGTGAGGCGACAGTGGTGGCTTTTCTGATCTTCCCCACCAAGACCAACAACTTCAACGTGGAGTCCCTGCGGGGTCAGGCCATCTCTAAACAGCTGAAGGAGACTGTGCACCACGTACAGAACCAGATCGGCAAGAGGATCTTTGAACAGTGCCTCAGGTATGGTCTAAATATAGAGATGAGACATTGTTTCAGGTTAAGTGTTATTACTGAAGTAGAGGAGATAGAACAATGCCTCAGGTACAGAGCTGTTGCAGTGGTAGAACAGCTCATGCTGAATATATTTCTGTTTACAGGGGCAAAATTCCAACAGGAGATGAAATTCTGCAACAAGAAGACATAGTGAAACTTAAGAGGTGTATTTACTCTGCTCAGGTAAATCTTTGTACTAAAACAAGATCAAACAATAGTACAATCAGCTTGTTTACCAATACATTCGTTGTTTGTTATGTCTTTTGCATCTTACAGAGAAACAGCTTACCTCCAATATGTACACACAATGTATGTGAAGATGAGAGCGACCAAATCTTAAATGCCCTTCGACGATGTCAACTTTTCAACAGAAAAGAGGATAGAGTGAAGGTAGAGCCATCTCAATTTTAGATTATTGTCTAACATTGTTAACCCTTAAAGAGTACAGAACGTGTAAATGGATCTAGAAACATTGTACAATGTTCTTTGTAATAAGGACAGATGAGACGAAAAAGGGTTTTAATTGCTGTTTTAGATTGCGAATACATGTATTTATACCCATATAATGTGTTTTATGTATTTTATGGATTGCCGTGATATGTAATATTTCAAGGTTTACACATAGCAGCTTTAGTATATATCATGTTCTAGATCAATTTCAAGTTCTTGGATCATTTATGGGTTTGTTTCATACCCTCTGACTGGGATCATTTATGGGTTTGTTTCTTACCCTCTGACTGTGACCTTCAGTGATGTAGCTTCGTTGACACTGTTTTTCCAGGTTGTGTTTCACCCCGAGTTCCTGAACTCCACCAATCCTTTGTTTGGCCTGGACTATGAGGACTTTGTCCGGGGCTGTCACCTGGGGGTGTTCGCTTCGTACTACGAGCCCTGGGGCTACACACCAGGTCAGTCACATTCTCCTTGTTGTCCTAACACATGGCAGCAACAATAATTCGATCTTAATACATCTGTCCAAATTCAGTATTTACCATAAAAGAATCAAGAAGTTGAATAGTAAATAGATGATATAATATACACATTCTGATAGAAGGATGCTGACTACCCAATAATACATGTTTATAACATTATTGTCATTGTGTATAATTTTCTTTAACAAAATCAGTTAATATTAATATTTTATTTTAAAAATGATTCCATTTTCTCATTTCTCAATCTGGTGTGTGGGTTTTTTTTAGAATATAAAATTTAAATCTCAACTCACAGATGTTTTATAATAACTTGATAATGTGTTTAGATAAGATTTCATTCCAGAGGATGAGAATTTTTCACAGGACGATGGTACATGTTTAGAACGACCTGATTGTTGAGACCTCTGTATCTGTTTTAACTGTTCTCTCTGACCCGCTTTCAGCTGAATGCACCGTGATGGGTATCCCCAGTATCTCCACAAACCTCTCAGGCTTCGGCTGTTTCATGCAAGAACACATCAATGATCCCAAGTCCTACGGGCTCTATATCGTAGATCGCCGATATAAAAGTCCTGACGAATCAGTCCAACAACTGACTCAGGTAACCATGGAAACCAAAGCATGGAATGACCCTTTTATTTGTAGGCTCCTCGTCATTTTCTTTTTTTACAGCATGCCAGCCTTTTTCTTCTATGTTAGACAGGATAGAGTTGTCTTTCCTTGGATTGCATGCATTCTTTTTAGTTGGCTTTACTAACAACTAAAGGCATGTGGATGTTGTTGATAGTAGTGAGGACTGTATTTTTATGTGTATTTAGGGTTTACTTTCAGATTCTTCCTCTCATCTCAGATTCTCCAAGAGTTTATTAGATTGACAAGATCAAAATTCTTAATTGTAACTCATGAATTTTCACAATCTATTGAACAATACAAATGATTCAGAATGAAATATTCAAACATAAAGTTTAACTAAGTGTACAATAAATTTTTTGGCTACTTTTTTTTTCATTTAACAATTATCTACCCAGATACCCATAATTTCAATCAGATTTGACACACTCCCACCTCCCCCAGTTGTATGGAGACTGTCACTAGAGAGGAGTCTGTCAATGCGTGTCTGTCTTAGTTAGGCCTGATGGCCTGGGTTAGTGATGGGACTGGTATTAAATTGATTGATCATGTCGTGTTTAACTCTAGCGGAGTGTACGGTGATGGGAATTCCCAGCATCACAACCAACCTGTCGGGATTTGGCTGTTTTATGGAGAATCATGTGACAGACACGAAGTCATATGGAATTTATGTGGTTGATCGGCGCAACTCTAATCCAGATGAATCCATCCATAAACTGACCAAGGTAGACGACTCTGTCTCCAGCAGGGGAATGTGGGGGTCCGTCTGTCTGTCCGTAGTGTCTAATTGTTTTTTTTTTAGTAATGCCTGTATCTGTTCATCTTTCTCTCTGTAATGTCTTATGCTGTTTAGTGTCTATTGCTGTTTTGTTTTGTTTTGTTGCAGTGTCTTATTATGTCTTGTTGTAGTTGCTACATCAATCTATCTTTTTTAAGCTGGCTTGTAGTGTCTAGATCTGTTTATTTGTTTATGTGCTTGTGGTGAATAATTCCACTGTTGCATTAATAGATTTTGCATGCTTTTTACTAAATCTTTCTATATACATGTAACTGGTGCCTCTTGCTTAACAATCATTTGGCATTCTGGAGTTGAGCTAGCTTCGTTGTCAATTGCCACACAGTACATGGACAAAATCTTGTTCATTCTGACATGTTCTGAGGGAATCCGAGTTGAACAATTAATGAAACTTTAAGTTGTATAATCATCACAACTCGGGGTTTAATATTGATCATGGTAAAATGTAATCAAACCCTGACATGTAACAATGCAAAAAAATGTAATTGTTATCAAGTTAAACAAGTTTTGAAAAATCAGAGAATTTTTAACCTTGTGAATGTTGTTTGATGCAATAAAGCATATGAATTGAAATTTTGAAATGGATTATATTACAATATTAAAAGATCATCCTTTCTTCAAGATTTACTTTTCTGCTAATAATTCTAATTATTAAAAAATGGTGTTTTTAAGCTAAATACTGTAAATGTATTATATTTGGCGTGTACGATATTTGGCGGAAAGTAGTTTTTGAGCAAGTTGGCGTGGATTTGAATTAGCGTATTCCTGAATGTGACTATTCTTGTACATATATGCATAGCATTAGACAATGTACTTGATTTAGCGGAAGCCGCATTCCGCCAAAAGCGCTAAATAGAATACACCGCCAAATGTAATACGTTTACAGTATTTTGACCATCTTATAAGTAATATTTTACAAAATTTCTTGGAAAATTACATGTATGACCCTGTTTCATCTCATGATACATGTATTTACGGTAATTATGTAATTAATTAAGTTAATAAACTGTGTATGACAGATTTCTTCTTCCTTTGCAGTATATGTTTGATTTTACCTGTTTATCCCGACGACAGCGTATCATTCAGAGAAATCGTACAGAGCGCCTCAGTGACCTCTTGGACTGGAGGAACCTGGGAGTGGTGAGTCATATACTAATTTCACAATCATTTAGAGGAATTGAGTTTGATATAAATTTATTCAAGAAAAGATAACAAGAAATTCTTAACAAATGCACTAAATGTAAGATATTACTTTTCTCATACATTGATGTGAACATTTCTATCTTGAAAATTTCCTTTTTTTTTGTGAAGATAAACAGATGTGGATGTATTCCTTTTCTTGGATACATTTTTAGCATTCTGAATCTTTACAGTACTACAGAAAAGCCCGCCAGATCGCAGTGGCCCGGGGATACCCCGACCTGGCCGCTAAGGAGGAGGAGATTCTACAGCAGGGCAAGAGATTCATGTACCCCCGGCCGGCCTCCGAACCTTCCTCACCCTCAGCCTCTCGTAGCTCGACCCCTGCCCCCTCGGAGCACGGAGATGACGAAGATGATGATATCGACGAGGACGAAGAGAATGCGGAAATGAGTTCTAACCCAGAGTCAGACATGCCAATGTTTAAGTGATGAGTCAGGAGGAAATCCCAGGTTTATTGTTACATGTTCTGCAGGGATTTCTGTCAGTTTGTAGGTCATTGACCTATTTTATTGATTAGTAAGGTGTTTTGCTTTATACCACAGAAAAGCTTTATATAATACTGGAGTGTTGGCAAGTGCGCTCAAATGAGTTGAACTCATTTTTAACATTTTATTTGCTTTCTTTCTTTTCCTCACAGTTTGTTAGCAATCAAAATGTTTCACAACATACATGTAGTATGTCATTGTGAGGTAAAAATCTAACAAAAAAGTCCATATTGTTATATTGGGTGCTTTACAATTGTTACATTACTAGACAGTCTTTAAAAGAAAAGTTTGAATGATGGAATAAAATCCTTATATTTTAGTATTCATACACTGATTTAAAGAAAGTCATCATCTGCAACATACAAGGTAGTTTTAAGTAACTCTTGTTGAAAGACTGCTGTGTATTCAAAATCATGTCGAATAGAGACAGATATTCATGAACAGTGTCAAGTGCTGGTAGTTTCAATTTTGATTTGATTCTGGAAAAGTAGTAACCTGCTAGATCTGTGAATCTAAGGGTTAGCTCTAGGATTAAAGAAGTATTTCTGAATGACAAGCTTATGTAGGTTTATGAACGGTTAGAGTAGCCGACAGTAGCTAGTCAAACAATGTACTGCCTGAACCCCCCCCCCCCCCCCCCCCCCAATGAAATTCAACTAGGTATGCAGATTTTAGGTATATATTTTTCAATTACAGTTTTATTTCAGCTGAATGATGTTATTATAATTATATCGGATTTGCCCATGTATTGACCAGTTATCTTAGTTATCTATAATTTTGTATCCCAGCTACCTCTAGCATTCAGCTGCCCAAATGAATCTTAAAATAATCCCATCTGGCTGCAACTCTTTATTATATTTTATGATTTTATTTAATGAAAGTCAAACAGTTAATGATATGCATATAATACAATCATACAAAATGTTTCATAATGTTGGATAGATGTTGTATGTTTTTGTTTAGCTCTAAAACTCTTAAAACAGTTTTCTGTTTTGAATGAAGTTTTTTTTTCTTCTCAAATTCAGCATAAATTATCCAAGTTAATAAATGCTAATTGTTATCATTGATTGTTATATTATAGAGTTACCTTTGTACAGATTTTGTGCCATCCACAGTGAGACATAGGTTTTATCATAATCTCACATGTATATAAATGATGCATTCCCCTCTCTCCTTCTAGCTGAGCTTTTGTTGTACAGAATATACAGCAGTACTATTTATTCACAAATCTTACCTACATGTAGATATACACACCTGTTGTTTCCTCAGTTTTAGACTTACCTTATGGTTTCCTCCGGTGGAACGACTCTGTGAACCTTTGATCTCTGACTCTGGTTTCAGTATGAGGCCAGTCTGTAAATAATGTGTGTGAGAGAAACTAAGATGGGCTGGTCTTTTATTACTCCATCACAAATCAAGGGGTGTCTTGCTTTTTGAGTTACTTTTTACTTTTTTGGTTACCTCTGTTAATTGGATGTGCTTGAATGATCCTGATTAGATGAGTATAATGTATTGTTTTTATGCAGTAAAAAATTGTTGTAGATTGTTACTTTTTTTAAAGATTATTTTTTAATACATGCATTATTTTATCAAGTGCTGTTTACAAATGTTACAACTTAAATATCAATTGAAAATGATTAACAAAAGGTGAATTTTTTAGACTTTCATGAATAACTGGGTGAATATAGTTTTTTCATTAGTCTGACAAGTGTACACTGTACTCAATTCTTGTGCATTCTAGTATGTGTTTTTGGTTGGTTCTGTAGATACGTAGTGATTAGAGCTTACATATGTACATCTTATTTTATAGATATATTGTGCATTATATCCAGTCCATATTCTTGGAATAAGGTGTATACAGCAGTTATATTAGTGCTAAATCTCTGTGATTTCCTCCCTTCTTTATACTTAATCCTGTGTCTAGAGATTTGTCTCAGTCACAGTGTTTCTGTAATGGTTGATGCCTGTGTAAGGTTCTGATGCCTGTGTAAGGTTCTGATGCCTGTGTTTTTATCTTATTGTTTTGTTTTGTATAGACAAGTGCAGCTATATATCCTGTACATACAATCATCAATGGAAACAAAGAGTGCTAAAGGTTTTTGAAAATTTTACTTGGTTTGTTAGCTGAAAATAAGTTTCTTATTTTATCATAAGATTGAATTTAAATAAGTAGAAGTCACAGAGAGCTTGCATGATGTCATTTTTGCGGCACTATGTGTTTAGATAAGTGCTTCCATAGATTTCTGTGATAATTGTTGCATACAGAGTTATCCCCCTTATATGATTTAAGAAAATAACAATATGATCAGGTTTAATGCTGATATAATAACATTGATTCCTATAAGTTATAGGTTATAGTATAACCAATCCTCACATACAAATGTGTTAACATGTTGCTTATTGAGTGTGTTGTAAATTCCTATATATTAAGCATTTACCGTTTTCCATGTGGTATGATTATACTATATAAAAATATTGTTAGCACATACCTGGTATCTGTTGTTATTTAGATATCAATATCAATTCTAGGTAAGAATCAAAGATTTATATAAGGGTCTGGCCATGCATAGTCACCAATTTTTTTTATATTTCATACGTGGACACAACTAGGTGTAAAATGCAAAAAGATACTAAAAGTTGGTTGCTGGGGGAAACCGTTGCCATGGTAACTGAGGCTAGAGATGGAAAAATAGCAAATCTTACATACTTTGAAGCCATTATAGAAGGTTTTCCCCACTAATATAAACTATCAAAGACATAAAACAACTTTTTTCCAATTGTCAATTTTTATTTCATATAAGAAAATGGAGAACCAATCCTTTTAAAATGATACCATGGAAACCGTAAAAAAAATTTGAAATTGTTTTTTTGCGTTTTTTTTTCAAGAAGTCAAAAAAGGAAACTTTAATTTTTAAATCCTGATCAATGTCCTTGCAATATACATCTTATTTATGAAAATTGACACCTGTTGCTATGGTAACAAGGCCAAGAAACAAATCGATCAATGGCGGATCAAAACACTGTATATCCTTGTGATATATATTATTTCCCTTTGGTGGAAATGCATTAAAATTCTACATGTAACTCTCTTAATAATAGCCTATTGTTAGTAAAGTGCTGATCCATTTCGTCATTTCAATGTCTGTTGCATGTAGCATACAGATTGTTTTGATTTTATGCTGCAATAATAAATTATTGCTTTTTAGCTCACCTGAGCTGAAAGCTCAAGTAAGCTATTCTGATCACTTTGTCTGTCTGTCCATCTATTCATCTGTGTCTGTCTGTAAACTTTTTTCGAATTCTTCCCCAGAACCACTGGGTTGATTTCAACCAAACTTGGCACAAAGCATCCTTAGGTGAAGGTTATTTAAATTTGTTAAAATGAAGGCCATGCCCTCTTTCAGAGGGAGATAATTAAGAATTTATTGATTGAACATTTGTTGGTATCTTTCAAAAATCTTCTTCTCAAAAACCAATTGTCCAGAAAAGCTGAAACTTGTGTGAAAACATTCTCAGGTAGTAGTGTAGATTCTAATTTGTTCAGAACATGATCCCAAGCCAGGGGTAGGGTGGGGCTCAATGGGGGATTAAATTTTTTACATAGGACATATAGAAAAAATCTTTTAAAATCTTTTTCAAAATAAATTGGCCAGAGAAGCTGTAACATGTGTGGAAGCATCCTCAGGTAGTGTAGATTCAAGATTGTTCAAATCATGATCCCCAGGATTAGGGTGTTGCCACATTGAATTATTTCATAGGAATATATAGAGAAAAATCTCCAAAACCAATAGGCCAGAAAAGCTGAAACTTAATTGTGAGGAAGCAAGCTCAGTTCGTGTAGATTCAAGTTTTATCAAATCATGATTTTCAGGGGTAGGATGGGGCTACAATAGGGGTCATATTTTTACATACATGTAGGAATATTTGAAAATCTTTTAAAATCGTCTTTTCCAAAACCAATTGGCCAGAGAAGCTGAAACTTGTGTGGAAGCATCCTCGGGTAGTGTAGATTCAAGGTTGTTCAAATCAAGATCCCTGAGGGTAGGGTGGGGCCACAATGGGAGTTTTAATTTTTACATTGTAATGTATAGAGAAAAAATTGCTTAAGGATTATGTTTACTCAGAATGAAAAAAAATTCCACTGATGATAATGAAAAACCATCTATTGTGTGTTATACATCTTTCATTTGTTAATTTTCACTTTCAAAAAAGTAGGTCAATGACCTACACTCACTTGAGTTAATGGCCACTGAATATTTTTTTGAAAATCTAAGAAAAATTACTAAATATTTTACACTGATTGAGATTTTCTTATCTGTAAAAATAATACAAATGGCTGAACTCTTCTGAAAATGAAATACAGTTTATGAATGGCAGTGGCACTAAATAGATACAAAGCATGAAGTTTTCATTGACAATTTTTTTTTTTAAATATTCCAGTCCGAATTTCCTCTCAGTTGTCAAATTCCTACCCATTTTTGATTCAATTTAACAAAAAATTAATAGATGATAATACTCAAACATTAATAGTAATAAACTAATTATATTGACCTTATTCTGCTGCATAAAATTTATATGAGGTCAATGATCAAAATTTTGAGATATGGTATCTTTTATTAAATTATATTTTGGCATTTTTCAATATTTTTGTAGTGTGTTCTTTACGCTTATCTAACAGTAAAGTGAGATTAAACCAACAAAAAATATGCAAAATTATGTTGAATAACAAATCAAATCTAAACTTTCAATATAATAGTACTGCCAAAAATATTTCAGTGAAAAATAAAATTTGAAAAATTTAGTCCGAAATTCCTCTGTTTTTCTAAACGTCAAATTTTGTTTGAGCCTAATTCCTTAATAGTAAAAATATCAAATGTTATGTCAATAAATATTCATTTCGATAATAATTTATGTGTTTAGAACAAATTTTACTCATGACATTCAACTTTATAACAATATATCTGAATTTGAGAACTCATTATTAACCCTGAGTAAACAACATCCTTAAGAATCCTTTTCTTAAAAACCATATCATTTTGCCAGAAAATAAACAAATTTTTTTTTGTGTTTTAGCATCCTCAGGTATTGTTGATTCGAAATTTTCTAAATCATGATCCTCGGGAGTAGGATGGGGCCACAATGGGGGATCAAATTTTTACGTATGAATTACTTATAGAGAAAAATATATAAAAAAAACTTCTTAAAAATGAATTGGCCAGAGAAGCTGTAACTTGTGTGGAAGCATCCACAGGTACTGTAGATTCAAGATTGTTCAAATCAAGATACCCGGGGAGGGGGGGGTGTTGCCATAGTTGGGAGAGGTGGGTTTAAATTTTTAAATAGGAATATATCGAGAAATATATTTAAAAATCTTCTACTCAAAAACCAGTTGGTCAGAGAAGCTTTAACTTGCGTGAAAGCAACCTCAGATAGTGTAGATTCAAGTTTGTCAAAATCATGATCTGTGGGGGTAGGGTGGAGCCACATTGGAGAGTTGAATTTTTCCTTAGGAAAATTTTTAAAACTAATTTTAAAAATAAAAATGTTTTAAATATATGGTATTACATGTACTTCTATGCAAGCATTTTGACATATTGTTAATACATGTACTTATATGTTTAGACATGGGCCTGCCTGAAGAATTCTTGGGCCCCACAAGTGGTTCAAAGTTTGATGTGGGTTTACATATATACATGTATTAACAGTTGTTTAGGATCTTCTTGAGAACTGCAATGCTCAATATGTGATATGATTCATAAAATCATCCTGTTGCAAAAGAGGCTTTTAAATGTTTTACCTAAGAATATCTTTAGAAAAATATTAAAATCTTTTTATACATGATCTATTCTACTGCACTCTGAGTCTCTCCAGATATTTTGGATATGACTCCATAAAGCTGATTTTACTATGGCTATTGTTGCTCAGGTGAGTGATGTGGCCAGTGGGTCTCTTGTTCTATTAACTTAATTTCAAAACTCTGGCTATGGTGATGTATGTTTACCTGCATCTCTGCCCAACATCCTTGACAATTAATTGACTGTTGATCTGTAAACTTTGTTTTAGGACCGTAACATTGTAGGTTTCAGTTATATATGTACACGAACTATGGTTGTGAACAACCCCCACCCCCTCCCTTCAATTGGAGAATGGAATAAAAGTAACGACACACTATGTTATATAGAACTCAGTTAGATACACATTCACTCTGTTATATACACACAGACTCTGTTATATACACAATCTGTTATATGCACATTTACATGTACTCTGTTATATAAATAGTCTGTTTTATACATACTAAACTCTGTTATTTAGACACTTACTCTGTTATTAACACACTCACTCTGTTATATACACACACACTCTGTTATATACACACACACTCTGTTATATACACACTCTGTTATATACACACTCACTCTGTTATATACACACTCACTCTGTTATATAGACTATATACACACTCACTCTGTTATATACACACACACTCTGTTATATACACACTCACTCTGTTATATACACACACACTCTGTTATATATACACTCTGTTATATACACACACACTCTGTTATATACACTCACTCTGTTATATACACTCACTCTGTTATATACACACACACTCTGTTATATATACACTCTGTTATATACACACACACTCTGTTATATACACACACACTCTGTTATATATACACTCTGTTATATATACACTCACTCTGTTATATATACACTCTGTTAAATACACACACACTCTGTTATATATACACTCTGTTATATACACACACACTCTGTAATATACACACACACTCTGTTATATACACACACACTCTGTTATATATACACTCTGTTGTATATACACAAACTTTGTTATATATACACTCACTCCGTTATATACACACTCACTCTGTTATATACACACACACTCCGTTATATACACACACACTCCGTTATATACACACTCACTCTGTTATATACACACTCACTCTGTTATATATACACTCTGTTATATACACACTCACTCTGTTATATACACACAATCTCTGTTATATACACACACACTCTGTTATATACACACACACTCTGTTATATACACACACACTCTGTTATATAGACTATACACACTCACTCTGTTATATACACACACACTCTGTTATATACACACTCACTCTGTTATATACACACACTCTCTGTTATATATACACTCTGTTATATACACACTCACTCTGTTATATACACACTCACTCTGTTATATAGACTATATACACACTCACTCTGTTATATACACACACACTCTGTTATATACACACTCACTCTGTTATATACACACACACTCTGTTATATATACACTCTGTTATATACACACGCACTCTGTTATATACACACACACTCTGTTATATATACACTCTGTTATATACACACACACTCTGTTATATATACACTCTGTTATATACACACACACTCTGTTATATACACACTCACTCTGTTATATACACACACACTCTGTTATATACACACTCACACTGTTATATACACACTCACTCTGTTATATACACACACACTCTGTTATATACACACTCACTCTGTTATATATACACTCTGTTATATACACACACACTCTGTTATATACACACACACTCTGTTATATATACACTCTGTTATATACACACACACTCTGTTATATATACACTCTGTTATATACACACACACTCTGTTATATACACACTCACTCTGTTATATACACTCACTCTGTTATATACACTCACTCTGTTATATCAGACACAGACTCTGTTATATACACATTCACTCTGTTATATACACACACACTCTGTTATATACACACACACTCTGTTATACACACTCACTCTGTTATATACACACACACTCTGTTATATACACACACACTCTGTTATATACACTCACTCTGTTATATACACATTCACTCTGTTATATACACACACACTCTGTTATATACACATTCAATCTGTTATATACACACACACTCTGTTATATACACACTCACTCTGTTATATACACACTCACTCTGTTATATACACACACACTCTGTTATATACACACACACTCTGTTATATACACACACACTCTGTTATATACACACTCACTCTGTTATATACACACTCACTCTGTTATATACACACAATCTCTGTTATATACACACAATCTCTGTTATATACACACACATACTCTGTTATTAACACACTCACTCTGTTATATACACACACACTCTGTTATATACACACTCACTCTGTTATATGCACACTTACTTCGTTATACACACTCACTCTGTTATATACACACACACTCTGTTATATACACACACACTCTGTTATATACACACACACTCTGTTATATACACACTCACTCTGTTATATACACACTCACTCTGTTATATACACACACACTCTGTTATATACACACTCACTCTGTTATATACACACACACTCTGTTATATACACACACACTCTGTTATATACACATTCACTCTGTTATATACACACACACTCTGTTATATACACACACACTCTGTTATATACACACTCACTCTGCTATATATACACACACACTCTGTTATATATACACACACACTCTGTTATATACACTCACTCTGTTATATACACATTCACTCTGTTATATACACACACACTGTTATATACACATTCACTCTGTTATATACACACACACTCTGTTATATACACACTCACTCTGTTATATACACACTCACTCTGTTATATACACTCACTCTGTTATATACACACACACTCTGTAATATACACACACTCTGTTATATACACACACACTCTGTTATATACACACTCACTCTGTTATATACACACTCACTCTGTTATATACACACACACTCTGTTATATACACATTCACTCTGTTATATACACACACACTCTGTTATATACACACTCACTCTGTTATATACACACACACTCTGTTATATACACACTCACTCTGTTATATACACACTCACTCTGTTATATACACACACACTCTGTTATATACACAATAACTGTTATAAACACACACCGTTATATACACACTTTGTTATATACACACAAACTCTGTTTTATACTCACAATATCTGTTATATACACACAAACTCTGTTATATACACACACATACTCTGTTATATACACACAAACTCTGTTATATACACACAAACTCTGTTATATACACACTCACTCTGTTATATACACACAAAATATGTTATATACACACAAACTCTGTTATATACACACACATACTCTGTTATATACACACTATGTTATATACACACAGACTCTGTTATATAGACACTTACTCTGTTACTCACCGGTTTAGAGGTTCACCATAAATATATACAAATGAACAAAAAAAACAGGCAAGGATCACAAGTACAGTAGTAGTAATTAAGATAAAATTAAATTGAATAGTACAATGCAGTAGGTTTTATAGTTTTTTTTTAGAAAGAGCAGACTTTAAAATTTTATGAATAAATTTTGACAGTGTTTTTAGTTTTTCTACATCATAACTATCCATCAGCTCGTTTGAGGTTTTAATAGTATCTCTTTTACAAAAACATATTTCTATCGTTTGTAAAATGTGTACATTCTAAAATATAATGAAATTTATCCCCCATGCTATTTCAATCGCACATTTTACATTTTCTTAAGTTTCTGTCAATATATTTCCATATACCTGTTTTTATTGGGAATCGATGGTTACAGGTTCGTAATTTTGTAAACGTGATCCGTAGATCTCTAGGTAAAAACAACATATACTTTTCTAAATTGAAGTTTGTATAAAAAAATAAATTAATACATTTTCCCATATATAAGACAACCCGCATGAGGTGAGTATATCGTGTACATATTTTTATCCATGGATGTATAAACGATCCATTTTTGTCGCATCTATAAAAATAACAATTGATTACATTTGTGAGTTAACATTCATGGGCTGTCAAAACTTTCGCCCAGTACATCATTTTGATTTTAACAAAAAGTGACGATGGATACCTTCCAGTTTCTCCCTACACCAAACAATTTGGAGTACTGGATTTAAGATTAAGAATAAATTTCAAAAATGTTAAATGTACTCTTTCGATAATATCCAAGTTTTCGTAACCCCACACTTACACGAATAAAGTAAATTAATATTGGGTTAATGACTTTGACAAACAGATCTAACGTACACTGATTCATTGCAAGGTTAAAATAACGAATTTTCTAACTCTGTTATATGTACACACTCACTCTGTTATAGTAACTTGAACTTGGCGACCTTAATGCCCTACATTGTAGCGAAGCCAACAATATTTTGAAAATATATTATGGAAATAGTTGCTTATTTCTAAAAACAAAAAAAAATGTATTTTTAATTAATGAAATGTTTCAACATGTAGTTGTATTTATGTATTTTGGTCCTATATAAATCAAACCAAAATGATATCAGTCACCGCCGGCCTTTCACCGTTTACATACTAAGACCCTAATAAGGTAAACTATTGGCTCATAGATCACTATTTAAATGTGGTATGTAGCAGGTGCGATCAATTAAAGAATATGTTAGTGCGTTCCTGTGCGACCGAATTAGCTGTTATGCAGGTGACCTATTTTTACGGGGAATATCCAATTTGACGATACTGATACAAAATTAGCCAGGACTGAGTTCCGTGTTTTCTCCAGTAGTTCGGGATTACTAGTGTACAGATATAGTGTCAAAAGAATAACATGTTACTGTAACCACGCCTATTTTATCCTCACAGCGTCGAATAGCTAGCTAGCTAGTGTGCTTATTTACCATCCAGAGGGAAACAAAACGTGAAATCATATTAATTCATAAAAAATATCACCAGTCTAAAACATACGACCCAAAACATTCGCGGGTTAGCACAGCGTTGGCTAACAATTGTATACTTGAGACAAACGACACATCGAATGGATCCGATCTCATTTTCTGTGCAGACATCTAAAACGATAAGCTAATGATGAACATTTGATAAGGTCTGTTTAACTCGATGATAAATTCATTCTTTAAATCGCACCTGTCAACAGGGGTCACCCCCTCCCCCTAGAGAGAGTCGACATATTAAACGGGCAAGTGACAACTTTGACAACAGAAGTGTTCTGTATTTTGTATTATTTATTATGTATATTGACATAAACCAATATTTTTTAGTTAAATGCAGAGTACAGATATATAACACTAATACACGTCAACATATCTGCGATTAAAATTAAAATTCAATACAATGTTATGATTTCACACATTATTTAGTCCATGTACCCTTAATACTTGCTCAGATGCTCTGCATGTCTACGGTAGGTTTTGTGTATTCTAAAGTGGGAGGGGGGGTATATGACCCAAACATATTCTAAAGAGAAAAAATCTTTATATACAAATTTCCCTTAACCCTCAACTCCTGGTCAGAATTAAAAAAAAAAAACAACAAACAGTATGACAAAAACAGCAACAAAACGCTTGGCAAAAACAACAACAAATAGTATGACAAAAACAACATACAGCATGGCAAAAACAACAACAAACAGCATGACAAAAACAACAACAAACAACATGACAAAAACAACAAACAAATACCAGTAGTAAGACAAAACGAAAACAATAGCAAAGCAAAATCAGCAACAAATAACAAGACAAAAAAAAAACAAACAACAAACAGCATAACAAAAACAACAACAAACAACGTGACAAAAAACAACATCAAAAAGCATGACAAAAACAACACTAAATACCAGAAGTAAGAAAAAAAGAAAACAAAAAACATGACAAAAACAGCTACAAATAGTATGACAAAAACAACAGCAGATAGCATGACATAAAAACAACAAACAGCAATCATTTGCAAAAACAACAACAAACAGTATGACAAAAACAACAACAAACAGTATTACAAAAGTAACAACAAATACAATTAGTAAGGCAAAAACGAAACAAATAGCATGACCACAACAACTACAAACAACGTGGCAAAAAACATCAACAAACCATATGGCAAAAACAACAAAAACAGCCTGACAAAAAGAAACAACAAACAGCAGGACAAAAACATCAACAAACAGCATGACAAAACAACAACAACTAGCATGGCAGAAACAACAACAAACAGTATGACTAAAAACAACAACAAACAGTATGACAAAACCAACAACAAACAGTATGACAAAAACAACAAACAGCATGAAAAAAACAACAGCAAACAGCATGACAAAAACGAAAACAAATAGCATGACAAAAACAACAACAAACAGCAATCATTTGCAAAAACAACAACAAACAGTATGGCAAAAACAGCAACAAATATCAGTTGTAAGACTAAATAGAAAACAACTAGTAGAGCAAAAACAACAACATTTATAGCATGGCAAAACAACAAACATCATGGCAAAAACAACAACAAATCCAGCATGGCAAAAACAATACAAAATCAACAACAATCAGTATGTAAACAACAACAATAAATACTAGTAATAAGACAAAACTGAAAACAAATAGTAGGTCAACAACAACAAAAAGCTCATTGAAAAAAAAAAACAAGGGATAGCGGAAAAATGCAACAAACCGCAGGGTTAAAACATTCACAGACAGCATTGCAAATTAATGCATCATTACAAATTAATGCATCATTACAAATGAATGCAGCATTACAAATTAATGCAGCATTACAAATTAATGCAGCATTACAAATTAACGCAGCATTACTTTAATTACAAATCGTCATTTTACAAATTAGAGGTAAATAACGTTTCCAAGTACGATAACATGACACATAGCAAAAAGATGGAACCACAAATGCTTCCATTAGAATGTTAAGATTTATTTTATGTATATTATCAATATAAGATGACCACGCATAGTCATCAGATTTCTTCATATTCTAAAATTTGATACACTAAAGTTAATAAATGTGCAAGAAAACTTTAAATAGTAATTATGCTGACCGGTTGCCAAAAAAAAAATGAATTAAAGAAAATTTTCATATATTTTAAAGAAAAATTAAAGTGATTGCAGCAATTTCAAAAACTAAAGTTAAAAAAAATTACCACGATAACTGAAAAACACTTCGAAAATTTTAATATGTTGTGACTTTGCAACACAATTTTAAAAATTGAAAATCGTTGCTTGGTAACATGGCTGAAAACAACGAAAATTTGTATATCTCAAGGTCCTCTTAAATAACTTATGTCATGCATGCATCAAGATACAGCGAAATAAGTTTAAAATCGGTAAAACATGTCTTAAGATTTTATCCATTATGAATTGGTGCTACATTTTAGCAAAAAGAATGGTCGTTTTCTATGACGTTTTCAACAATTGAGACATTAAAAAAAAAGATTTTCTAAAAATTTAAAATGAAACAAATATAAAGTCAGAATAACGTTTTTAAATGATAATGGCATTACATACTGAATTTAAATATTAAATTTGAATTTTGTTATGCGAGCTGAGCAATGACAGCTGATATAGCTGTATATATACAGTAGCTGTAAACAGTTGTTACGTTGTTCACTTTTAATTTACTGTTTGAAACAAGCAGAAATGTGTATTATGTTTGTAGAAGTTATGAAAATTAAGGTCTTTATTCCGCAGAAATTTTCGGCTAAACGTAAAAATCATTGATGATTGATAGGTCTCGCAACCGTCTTGTCATCTTGATAAAGGGCAATAACAATAAATCGAAGAGACTCCAATTTTTCGTGACTCGAAATGCTGTGAGTACTGGGGACCTGAAGGCCAAGGCAGCAGACAGACGAGGGCACGTTTCTCGGTCAAAACATCAAAGCATGGTGTGGCGTTCTCGTTTACTGATTCAATGCTTTTTCAAAAAACCTAATAGACGATCACGATCCAATACATCACACAAAATGTCAATTGAACTGGACAGGTGTTCAAACTTACAAATACAAACTGCAGTAAATTAATTCTGTATTTTCTATGAATAATCGAATTACAACTTGTGTATACAAAATGTATATTCTTTCATCAGATGTCAACACAAAATCAAAATAGTACATTTTCCTTATTTCTCTCTAAGAAGCTAAATTATTTTCATTTTAAGAGAACATTTGATTCTTTGTTGTTTTCATTTTGTTTCAGAGTCCTGTACACAGAGCTTTTACATTCTTACAAAGCCGAAGTCAAGGTTACTTTAAAAACTATTGAACAGATTTTCATAGGTTTGCTTGTATTGCTCGACAAAGAATTGGTTTTCATACATTGCTTTTTATTCTACACAGTTTGACAGTTTTTCCCTTTGAAGGAGTCTAATCACCAACTGTGGTATAAACGGACTAATTCACAGCAGAGCATAACATTGTTAGAATAACTATGAGGTCTGGAATGTGTTTAATACATTTAATTTTTTTAAAATTTTACACGAAGAGTTCACGCGTCCGGCAAAGGTTTTTTGATTAAATATATAGAACACATAAACTTCTTGCATGATAAGCTAGGGTGCCTCCTTTGATAGTGCATGCAGGTAAGAAGACAGTGAGTATTGAAGCTGCAAAGACCGCTACCTTCATAGCCAAAATGGACCCCAAAGCTGGGGGGGGGGGGGGGGGGTTCGTTTAAATATCTGTAACCTTCCTAAATATTATTATAAGCTAATATAAAGTATAAGTGAAAATACGTAAAATACGGTTATTGCCAATAAGTAAATAAAAGAGAAAGAAGAGACTTTTTTTAATCTGACATCATTATGGACAGCCCGGGAATTACTTCAATCAAGCACAAAATGAACCAACTAAACTTCCTAAGTACAAACATCGTAACAGGTTACCAGTTAACTGTGTAAACATTATTCGGTTTAGGTATTTGAATAAAAAATTAATGTTGTAAAAATAAGTGCAGATATAAGGCATATACATATCAATGCATAAAAACAGCATCAAGTGATGGAGAAAATAATACAAAACAAAAACTATTTATTACGAATTCTTCATCTTGGAAAATATTTTGTAGATAACATTCAGAGGGAAGTTTTAGGGGAAAGGAAATTGGTGACTTTTACAGAACTAATTTATACGCCATCCAAATGTTAAAAGTAGTGATGACGTCACATCAGACCTACATATAAATCTGTGTAGACCTAAAAATCTAGATAAATTTCTTTCACAGGTAAGCCCTTTCTTATCAATTATTTTCATTACATTTTATATTTCATATTAACCGTTTCCATTTTTTATGTGATACAAATCCATCATTTGCCTCGTTCCCTCTTCAGAGATAATTCTACGTTTTCACTTCCCGATCATTGATTGCACGCAAAAAAAAATGTCATCATTATGGTTCTGTTAAATAACATTTCCATCTTTCAACAAACCTTGACAATACTCTTTAATTTATAATTAATTTTATAGGAAAAGCAATTGTGCTTAAGTTCAGAGCAAATGCATTCAGTGAAATTAGTCCCAGTTTTGTAATAAACTTATTAAGCGTTTTTGAACATATTCTTTTCAAAGAAACACGGCAAAACGGTTTTAAAAATGTACCCGAACTTATTGGTACTTTTTTATGTATAAATGTTCATCGTAGTTTTACATCTTTGATCCTTAATTAACGCCGGGTATCAAATTTAGAATTTAATATTTGGAAAAACTGTTCAAAGTGAGAATGTTTAATGCAACAATATCTTTCTCTATGACAACTTTTGATTGCTTACATTGAATGATTTTGACGATACATTTTGTTATGGAAAAATACGACAGTTATACCGGTAAAACGTCACTTTGAACTCTTATTAAGATATCTAGAACATTTATGCAGTCATGAATTGTATGATCAAAGTGTAAAGGTTTTCTAAAACGTTTAAATTATATAAGGGACTAATAAAAGATATGAGATATATCTTCTGAGATAAAAATATTTATAAAATAACGATTAAATGCAAAAGAATTTCTTTTATTTCATAAACTTTTTTTTTTAATTTTCTGACTGAAATGCTATCTAAAATCAGTCAAGTGGTACAAATTTTGCTAATTGACCATAATCAATTTTCTGAATAATGTTAAAGATAACACAATTAATCATTCAAGCAAACATTTTTACCTTAATATCGAGTACGTTTAAATGTTAATCAGTATAACTCATAATGACTTTAAAATGTCATCCAGACAGTTCTATGTGCATGACATCGCATTAATATGTCAGCAAATCCACTGTTTATTAATTTAGGAGATATGTTTCCTTGATTCGTAAATATTGATGTTAGGGCTAAATTACAACAATGCAAATTTGTGTAAATTGGATGTAAATTAAAAATTTGTAACATGGACTATTAGGAAGTAATTGACTTGATTGTGTTAACTCTTATTCATCCGCAAGATGAAAGTTTACAATTAGCCTTGGACAAGGTTCATGTGACTCGTTGATTTTACCATACATACATGAACATTATATTTGTGCAAGTGAATGAAGATCTGATGAAGAATATTCAGGACTGAGATTGTGAATTGAAATTAATATTAATATGTTGTATATATCTTTCTAGTGGCCACGTATAGTTACTTTTCTCCTCATTATATGGGCGGCAGAAAGGGTAAAAAAAAGACGTTTATGCAAACGAACAACTAATTTTTAAAAACATACTAAAATACGAAACAGACCAGCTTAAAACAAAACCAACAGCCTCTTTTGCAAAATCAACAGACACCGATGCAAAAAAAAAGAAAAAAGAGAGAAAACGTAACCCGTAAAATTAGAACTTGCATTTTCTCCGAGAGAAAACGGAGAAATCGTTACAAGATTTCAAATACTTATAAAAATGTTCTAATGCAATAAATAATTTATTCAATGAACAATTATATAAATTTTGCTTGTATCATTGTTTACATAATCACGTACATTAAATAATTACACAATACAGGCATGTAGAAAAGTTGGGGCCAACTCCTAAAAATACGGTTTTTATATGTCAATTTAAGAAAAAAACGTTTGCTGCGAGAAAAAGTGAGAGGGGGCAGACCAAACCCCGCCCTGCCCCCCCCCCCCCACTCCCACGTGCATGTATACACACGAACAAGCGCCGCCTGAGCTGGTATACTAGACTTAAGTCTGCAATTAATCAATCGATACAGTAAATGTGAAATCGTTAAAAATATAATATTTTTGATTGGATTATCTTTGGAGAATTAAAAGATTAATATACTGCTAAGAATAATATGATGGTTTTGTGTATAATTGATCGTGCGTATTCATTTATTTATCCACATACATCTACAGTATATATATGTTACGTGTATCTTTATATCTATTATGTCTATATGTATCCATATATGTTACATGTAGGTGCGCCGGGATTTACATGTAGTATTATCATATAATAGGTACATTTTCTTAATCATCAGTCAATGATATTATTAATTATCTATTAGACGTATTACGGGGATTTGGGTCTAAATTTCTATCTACAATAATGGGAATTATCGAATTCTTAGATTTTGTTTGATATCTTTTACGTCTGTTTTGCATGATCGTTACTTACACAGAATATAGAATCTAACTCTTTAAACTCTGAAATTCTCGGGTTTTTTATCCTTCCGAACTCGGATTATGTACGGGATTATCCCCTTGCTAGACAGTCCCAGTACAATAAGGAGACGAAAGCGCGTTTTTTATGGTTTTTTATTATACCAGTATTCTAATATCTCGAGATGTATCATAAATATTTGAAAACCGTTGTATATGACAGCATATAGGAAAATACATTCTTTGAAAATCAATCTGATTAAAATCAGATCCTCGATCCGCTCCTTGTTTTTCTATTGTCGCTACACGAGGATCTGAAGAAATCCCACTTGAGGTCACCTCGCAACCCCCCCCCCCCCAACTCTCCACCACTCCAATCCTGTGAAACCCAAATATCCCTCGGAACCCAACCTCTCCCTCTCTACCTGAAAAAACATTCTGGATCCGCGCATGAAGAATTTGAATTCTTGTAACGATATCTCCGTTTTCTCTCAGAGAAAATGCACTCTAATTTGTGGTTACATTTTTTACGGGTTACGTTTTCTTCGGGGTACGATTTCTCCTGATACCTCTTTGCACGCCATCTAGCGTTTATTCATTGCATGACTGTTGGTTTTGCATCCGTGAGCATTTGTTTTGCATCGATGTCTGTTGACTTTGCAAAAGAGGCTGTTGGTTTTGTTTTAAGCCGGTCTGTTTAATATTTTAGTGTTTTTAAAAATTAGTTGTTCGTTTTGCATAAACATCTTTTTTTCCTTTTCCACCGCCCATATCATTACATAATAATTTGCTAGATAATGTTGAAAATCATACAAAAACAAAGGTCGCCTTCACATAACATCCATTTCAACTAATTTTGGCTAAAAAATGTGTTACCTCATTGTTGTTGGGTTTTTTTGTAAAGACTAACAGGAATCGATGCATTTTCTCTTATACACATTTCCATAACAACATCACTGATGTTATTACGTTGCGAACCAGTGTTTCAAAAATATAGGTACAAAAGTTATGACCGATTTGCACAAAAGCAAGCGTCAATAATATCTTAAATAAGATGATAAAAGATTCATCATCTTTGTCTATTTTTAAGTCTAAACTCAAAAACCAAAATATACCCAAATCTTACAAACATTACAGCTTTGGCAATAGGAAAGAAAATATTATTTTATGCCAATTACGGAATAAAGCTAGCAATTTAAATGCTCATTTATTTAAGGATTTTTTAATTAATGATAGTCGATGTACAAACTGTGGTTCTGAATCTGAAGGAAATATGCATTTTTTTTCGAGTGTCCAAGATACACTCAACAAAGAGTTCAACTTTTTAATCAATTTAATGACATTAGTGTACCTTTTCATATTAACTATATTCTTTATGGTAGCTCTGACTTTTCCTACAACTTAAATTGTAAAATCTTTTCTTATGTTCATAGTTATATCATAGCTTCTAAGCGTTTTTGACTTTTTTTTTTTTTTTTTAATTAGTACTCTTTTAATTACTGTTTCCTTCAAATGGGCTGGATCATGAAAACTCTATACTTATGTTTGTCTGTCGGTATGAATGAATGAGGTGATGGGTTTATAAATGTAGGTATGAATGTGTTCTTATATATGTTAAACAACAAATTACGTACAATTTATACATGACAAATGTAAAGTTTATTTAATATCCAATTATCCCTTGTCTTGTATACTAAAAGATCAATAATGTATCACTCTGTAAACTGGCAATACTATATTCTATAGATTATTTTATAACACCATTACTTGACTTTGCATTTTGGAGAGGGTTTATATAGGCTTTGCCTGTTGCCTAATCCATTTGATTACTCAATAAAATATGTTTAAATTAAATTAATATCTTAAATAAAAAAAAATCAAAGTGAATCTTTTAAAGTCGCCATTCAATAGAATTTTCATAAAAGTAATTTTCTACAAAGTAATTTTTGTTTGTTTGGAGCTGTTTGTTTTAACCTTCAGTTTGTGTACTATAGTCACGATGAGGACACCACTGCTGGTTTGTCTGTTAGTACCGCTGGTCTCCATGGTCTATGGCCAGTCTCTGGATGCCGTAGTGAGAGAAGCCGTGGAGTCCAGCTTCAATATGCCCAGGAACATGCGCAAAGCACTTATACCAGCAGGTTAGTCAAAGACACGCCCCTCTGTGTTCAATAAACTCAAGTGAATCCTATTTTAAACATATTCATTTTTTTCAGTCTCAGTTAAGTGTTCATCAATGTATCTGCAGATAGGTATATTCTCAAAGATGACTAATTTGCTGGTTGGAAGGCATATTTTTTGTGTATAAAATATATATCTGTGTAGTTTCTTTGCAGAATTGTTTTCAAGCGTAGACTTCCGAATAAAAAAACCTCTGGTTTTGTAATTCGTACTTTTGTTTGTTATATTAAATAAGACCATGTTCTGCGTTGTAGTGGTAAGGGAAAAGAAACAGTACCATTATATCAACCGAGGATCAGTGGCAATCAACGCTCTCAACAGGTTCTCGCAGAACAACGCACCGGAAATGAACATGATGTTGGATGCAAGATCCCGGATGGCCTCAGAAGCTGCGCAGAAAATCGCTAGAAGGTTTGTTTCGCTGTCGCATTATTTATTAAAAGGATATGGTTATCTCTTCCCGCAAGGGCAAAAACGAGAGTTTTCTTATGATATAGAAAGGAATAAAGGTATTTTTCTGTAAAGCAATTTCTTTAAAAATGTTCATATTCACACACATAATTTGACCAAAGTGCTTTCTCTCTCTCTCTCTCTCTCTCTCTCTCTCTCTCTCTCTCTCTCTCTCTCTCTCTCTCTGGTGTAATCATATCACTTTAATTCTTGACAAAATCTTATTCCAGTCGGCCAGTGCTCGCCAAGGTTCGAAACGGCGACGCAGCTCACATGGTGGTCTCGGACCCAGTGATCTCACAAAGCTTTCAGCGGGCCATGTCACCCGTGTGTTATGAGATTCCGGACTGTGATTCCCAGGATCCCTACAGAACGGCGGACGGTTCCTGCAACAACTTGTTTAATCCTATCCTCGGCAAATCTTTCACTCCTCAGTCCCGTATTCTCCCCAATGCTTACGATAACTGTAAGTCTGACCACAGCCAAGCAAAAGCGGCTTTTTAATGGACCTCCAATTCAGATATAAAGACTTTTTAAAAAAGACCAAGGATATTCACGCCAATAAATAGTTTTCATAATATGAGTTTTTCTTCCGCGTTATCTCCCTTACCCGCCATCTTGTAAGTTAAGCCGGGATTCAAATGAGCGTTGACAAAAGTTGATTCGTCAGAGCAAATTGTGTTATGTACATCAAAATTGTAAGACAAGTTTAAATCAGTTGAATAATCATCTTGGTCTCGAACATGTCCGCCCGAAGGAAAACAATTCCTAGACTTACTAGTTAAAATTGCGTTAATCGAAAGCTATTTATGAAAGTCTTACCCATTGTTGTTTCCAGCAATCGACCTCCCCAGGACAAGGGGCAGTAATGGGGACTCCCTCCCCAGCGCACGCCTGGTCAGTAACCTCATTCTGTCCGGGTCCAACCCGGTCAGCTCCACCTTCACTACATTCCTCACCCACTTCGGACAGTTCATCGATCATGACGTCATCTCCACTCCATCCATGACAGGTCAGCCATATCCTCCCTCAGTAGCCTTATTTACCTTGAGATATTTCATTGTTTTCTATATATTCTCCAACACCCCCATCATACGGCTCTTCCGAATGCGGAGGACTCTGCAGAACGCGGAGCAGTGTTTAGTTCACACGGAAAAGCTAAGGTCTTTATTTTCCTTCTAACTCGCTTATAAAATGTTTAATTGAAATTTCTTTTAGGTCTAAATCATACAGGAATAATTAAGCTTTCAAATGGTACAAAATTCTAACAAATCGAGAAAGAAATCTTTCCGCTATTGGTGTTTGAACATCAAAATCGTCGATAATTTTTGTAAACAAAACCTTTAAGCCACGATTGTGACCGTTCAACACCATTTCAACGCAATTTTAAAGAATAGAAATCTGTCAGAATCATAAATTAAATCTACATTCTATCCAATTTTCAAGTCATTATCTTTACTTTGTAATGAATATATATATATATATATATATATATATATATATATATATATATATATATATATATATATATATATATATATATATATACCGGTATATATATACACACACAATAATCATATTATTAAACAGACATATACCAATGAAAATATCAAAGAAATGGCACAAAAGCAATTACTAGTATTAGTCTAAGTTTGAAACAATGAAATTCAAATATTGAAAAAACCCATCATATAATTGTTTGTACATCCAACTTGGAGATAGTTATATCATTACATTAATCGTATTGTTGATTTGATGTTTTAATCATTCTGAAGCATATTGGCATGGTCGACGGTCCTAATATCAACAGGGTCCAAATTTCGAAACTATGATAGACTAGCAATCAACTGGCCCAATATATATTGAATTGCACTTTAAACAAGTAAGAAATTAATGTCTGAATTAATTTCTTACAAAAAAAAAACCCAGCAAATTTTGTTAATCCACCTTTACTCTGAATTTAAATCATCGTAAAACGAAAATAAAAACCTTATGACGAACCATATGATGTATCGTTTGCAAGGACTGAAGATTCAATAATGAAAAACAAGAAATGTTGTGAAGATAAATTTGATTGACAAGACAATTAAGTGCAATCGTCGAACTTAGGACCCAGTAATGGCTGCACCCGTAATTTAATAGATGAATTTTCATTTTGTATATTGAAGTAACGAAATGTAAAAAGTTCAATCAGATTATGATAAAAATAAGCTATGATTGATATTCATGATAAATGTCTTAGATTTGAAAAGTATTGCTTATTTTATTTGTAAAGAAGACCTATAGATTAAGATATAAATATATAAATATGGCCATTCAAGGATATACGTATCTACGCTTTTATTATGTCAATTTCTACTTTTACCGTTCTATAATCTATTTACAGTTTTACTCAATATCTATAAACAAATGTATATAAAAAAAATTAAAGAAGCACACATCCCTTTGATAAATTTTCTTTTAATTGTGATTAAACATTCAAATGCACTTTAGCACATCTACACTCTGTCCCGAGTTTTTGCGTCCACCACTTTTCGCTTGATATTTCAATATTTTAGCATTTTATACAAATTGTCACATATGAGAACTGTTTGAAAGAAATGAAAGGCAAAACACTTAAATTTAAATGTTATAAAACAAAACTTTCCTCCGCGTTCAGTCAGTTCCATTTCAATATACTCCTCAAGTTCAGCAGAACCAACATCCGCGTTCGTACGATCCAATTTTTATCGACCTTGTTCCCTTTAAACTCTTATAATTCATTACAAAGTTAAGATAATGATATGAAAATTGGAAAGAATGTAGATTTATGAATTTTACAGATTTGTATTCTTTAAAATTGCGTTGAAATGGTGTTAAACGGTCACAATTGTGACAAAGGTTTTGTTTACAAAAATTATCGACGATTTGATGTTCAAACACCAATAGCGGAAAGATTTCTTTCTCGATTTGTTAGAATTTTGTACCATTTGAAAGCTTAATTATTCCTGTATGATTTAGACCTAAAAGAAATTTCAATTAAACATTTTATAAGCGAGTTAGAAGGAAAATAAAGACCTTAGCTTTTCCGTGTGAACTAAACACTGCTCCGCGTTCTGCAGAGTCCTCCGCTTTCGGAAGAGCCGTATGATGGGGGTGTCCAAGTGATTGAAATTTGAGATTGTCATTGTTATGAACCTATCTTGTAAGCTAACTGCACTTGTTTCATTCAGAGGGTGATCCGCCTAATGCCGTGTTCGATTGCTGCGCTCCGAACGTGTAAGTATTTGCGTCAGTAGTTTTCAAGTAACATTCTTGGTCATAAACAATGAAAAGAAAGGACTTTTTTGTTACACTAAAACCTCATAGTAATAATGCCCACATGATTGATGTCTTAAAACAAAATCAGTCCTTCATTTGTACTATGAGCGTCCAGTGATAGTTATGTTTTGTAATACACTACTTATTTTATAAGGAACGTGACATATCTCGAGATAAATCTGAAAATTTTATATGTAAATTCATAACTCTAATATATTCTACATCATTTAGAAGTTTCCTATATTTGCAGCAGAATTAAGTACGCATGTTTTCCAATACAAGTAAGGAGGCATGGTCATGATTTTTTTACCATGTCCATTTAAATCAATAATTGTATTCAATAATTGTATTCTAAATACGTACCCCACATAGCTTACAAATCTTGTATTCTCAAAAAAATTTTTTTTTTGCACCAGGAACAAGTATGCCTGTTTTCCAATCAAGGTCCCTGACGGTGACCCAGAATATCCCGGAAAGTCCTGTATGAATATGGTCCGTCACGCCGCCGCCGTGCCACTGGACTGTGACACCGGTAAGCTCTTGTTTCTTAAGGAGGCTGGATGGCCATCAAATTACCTATCTACCTTAAAATGTTATGATATTAGAACCGTTTTAACAAGAGCTTGGACTTTGGGTAGTACGTGACAAACTCCGATTTGATGAAGGCGGGGTCTACTCGTGGTTAACGGTCCAGTCATTGGCTAATAGATATGAATACATTGAACGCAATGACACTCGTCCGACCTTATCCAGGGATGTATATTTCGCTGAAACAGCGTCAATTTCACACAGCAGAGCAGATCTTGGCAAACAGCTTTCCGGTTTTGACAGTCTATGAATATTAATGAGCTTCTCTTAGCGAATTAGAAGAAAGGAGGTCAATATTTGAAAGCTTGTTTTGATGAGCAAACTAGATAGTAACATCCCACCGAAAGTCCAAGCTCTTGTTAAAACGGTTCTATATGAACCATTAACTATTAATCAGTAAAAAATGATTCCGAAATTTAAGATAATTTCTTAGTATTTCAGAGTCGTTAATGGGATTGATTTGTATGGGTGTTTTGTTTGACAGGTGTCCGAGAGCAGCAGAATCAGAGGTCTTCCTTCATTGACGGCACGGCGCTGTACGGATTCAACAGGGAGAGGGAACGGCTGCTTCGTGAACTAAGTATGGCTGCTTATTTGCTTATAGTCCTATAGAAAAGGGGTTCATTTCCCATATAAAATAGTACTATACTGCATTCTACTGTTCTATTGGCAATGGATATATAAGACATTAGTGAACATGTGTTTTATGTTTAGACGGCGGTCGGCTGAAAGAGAGCGACAGGATCCAAGGTCTCCTCCCCCGCTCCACGTGTCCGGCAGGAATTTCCACGCCCTTCCATTGCTTTGTCGCCGGTAAGAATAGTCTGCATACTCATTATGCCTAACAAATACAATAAACAATTTTAACAATTTTAAATTTTTAACTTTTTTTTATAAAGGTGACCACAGACAAAGCGAAACCCCAACCCTCACAGTTGTACATATCACGTGGTTACGACGTCACAATCTGATAGCTGACGCCTTGCGTACCGCCACTAATATAACAGATGACGAGACTCTATTCCAGGAAGCCAAGAGGATTGTGGTCGCAGAACTGCAACACGTGACCTATAGAGAATTTTTACCAGCAGTCTTAAATTACAGATTCATGCGTGTATTCAATTTGCGGTCACGTTTCTCTGGTCATAGCAATGATTACAACCCTAGTGTGGACCCCCGGACATTCAACGCGTTCGGAGCCGCCGTGTTACGTATGGGACACACGATGGTCAGAAATGAAGTCGGACACGATGACGGCCGAGGGCGTGTCCAACAATTCAATCTGAAGGATCATTTCGAGGATCCCAACCTCATGTTCTCACCGCCGCACGGATTTGAGCACATGGCTCGTTGGATGGCAAAGAATGGGAAATCTCGGAGTGACCACGCCTTCGTGGACGGACTCAGAAATAAACTGTTCGAGGGACCAGCTGGTCCATTCCCCGCGGAAACCGTGGCCTTTGACCTTGGGGCTCTGAACATCCAGCGGGGGCGGGAGCACGGACTTCCGCCTTACAACGCCTACAGAGAGTTCTGTGGGCTAAGACCGGCCGCACACTTCAGTAACAGACACGGTGGACTGGTGGACCACTCTGTAACCAACGCAGCCAAACTAGCCCGTGTGTACAGGTATCTGAAACCCTTTCTATCAACATTTCACCAGGAGCGATTTCGCTTGAGTTTTATGTACATTTTTGTAATGTGTTTTATATCAGCAGATGTTCACGTCGGTCTACACAGTAATGGTTATTTCTTTGCTTTAATAGAACCACAGACGACATCGACCTTTTTGCCGGCGGAATGTCGGAGACCCCCGTCCGGGGAGGAATCCTGGGTCCCACCTTCTCCTGTCTGTTGGCCTACCAGTTCTCTCTATACAAACATGGAGACAGGTTCTGGTACGAAAGCAACGACCACGAAAATCCACTCACTGCTTTCACCGAACGTAAGAATATGAAGTTTATTTTTTTACCGGTTGATTATAAATACATTAATATGAATGCTATCGAAGTTAATTATATAAGATTATTAAATAAAGTATTTTAAATTATTACATGTTCTTATGTATTTTTCCAGCACAACTCGCTCAACTCAAAAAAATAACTCAGTCCAAAATTCTGTGTTCTGTGCTTAAAGACGACAGAGGCTCGTTGAATTATCAACCTCGGTTGCTGGAACATCCAGATAATTACAGGTAATTGTAAGATTGAGATTATCTGTGACAAGCTGGAAATGTTTACATAAAAGTGTAAGAGTGAGATTATCTGTGACAAGCTGGAAATGTTTACAGGTAAGTAGATGAGTGAAGACAATAATACTCGTTATAACATAGAGACATCAACAGGTGCATTTGTAAATGGCAAACTAACAGGTAGGACGATGCTCTGATGATGAGATGTTTACAGGAAAATGGCAAACTTACAGGTAGGAAGACGCTCTAATGATGAGATGTTTACAGGTAAGTGGCCGACTTTCAGGTGGGACGACGCTCTAATGATGAGATGTTTACAGGTAAGTGGCTGACTTACAGGTAGGACGATGCCCTGATGATAAGATGTTTACAGTTAAGTGGCTGACTTACATATAGGACGATGCTCTGATGATGATATGTTTACAGGTAAGTGGCTGACTTGCATGTAGGACGATGCCTTGATGATGAGATGTTTACAGGTAAATGGGATATAGTTTAACAAAATTAGGTCATGCATACAATTCCCTGTAACTGGTCTGAGATAATGTCATCATTTGAGACAATCGTAAAGGTTGAAATTATTGTAATGATATGTATATATTTTTCATGTTATTTTGAATTGTTAAAAAGACGTAATCTTCAAGTTGGTTTGATTATAGGTTTATGTATAGACCCAATAAAAAACTATTTTGCACACATTTTATATCTTTTGAAGAAATGAGCCACGGCCTTGCGCTCAGATCCTGAACGGGAGCCCTTTAGGATACGACTTCAAACCTTTTGTTGACCAGCTTGTGTCATTAAGAGGATCCCGACGAGGAGGCAGAATCAGCAGGTTAGCAGCAATCTCGTTCCGACGAGTTTCAGGATCCCAAACTTCTCAAACAGGAAGGGCACCTAACGTTGGGTTCAAAATCCCAAATCCGAAAGACGTGGTAGAAAACATCCTTAAACTGTCAGAAAATGACAACAATAATAACCCAACACCAAGGACGAGCAGACTCCAGCCTCAATCATTTCGTCGAGCCTCCTGGCAAAGGAACTGAAGTGTAATAATTGTACTTGAAGTATTCCGTGAATTCTTTGTGACTGTGTACTACATTGACTGTGTACTACATTGTATTTCATGATAAATATTGGTTTTGTGTACTATAAACGTGTTTCTTTGACTGAGTTTCATGCTAGTAATTGCATATCGGATTTTTTGCTTTTTTTCTTGAACAAAATGAATTGTGATAGATTCACGTACCGTACCGGTATGGTGCTGTTGTCGTATAAAGTGCAGCAAGGCGCTGTAAACTAGTACGGTAATCATTCCTGTCGGTTAATTATCCACTAGTGCCTAAGATAAATATAAACTGAACAATAACCCTCGATTTCAACGTGATAAATTGGCAGCTACAGTTTAATCTGATGAGGCGGCGTTTTGCATGAGAACCATCTTTGAAAGAGTTCATTTTAAGTTATCCAGTGACTCGCTTCACCCAATAGAAGTAATTCAGAGAAAACGAACATGAAAGTTTTCGCAGATGTGAGCAGGATATTTGATATAAATGTAAAATATGACAAAAACATGCAGATACTGTAAAGTTGTAATTATAAGAATAGCATAACATACGATATTTCCATATTACGTCACATCTTTTTGTATAAATACATGAAAATTTATTAAAATATCGTGACTTACCAAGGCAATTAATACTTCCGATTAAAAGTTTCTTGATTTCAATTTATTCCTTGTCCATATCTTCGGCTGATAAGCATCTAAAGCTACTGTTTTATTGTAGAAAAAAAAGGAATCAGGGGACATCGCATTTTGTTTTTGAATGCTGGTGCAGGAAGAGGCCATAATTTTGAGAGACTTCCAAATGCATGAACAAGCGACGCACAAAAAAGTGCATGCGTGGAGCACGTAAACAAATAACATATTTGTACATTCTGTCAAATTACAAACGCGTATAAATCTGCGGAAACTTTAATAAAAAGATATGTAAAATCAAAAGTCACACTAAAACTACACAAGATAATTTACGGAGCAACACTATGAGGTAAAGTTCTATCCTGTTTGTGAAGGAGGAAAAATCAAATTCAAATAAGCGGCACCAGTTTTATTCCTTATTCTCTCTATACAATTTCAATTGAAATTTCTAAGTGATAATTTGCTTAATATCAATTGTTTTTGCTGATAAATTTAGACGTTTTCAGCTAATTATCTCCCTGTAATCTCCCCGCTATTTCATTCATTAATTGAGATGATACATAATGAGCACACTTTTTAAAAATTTACATATCATATATTAACCGTATTAGTTAATCTATCTTTTGACATATCATGTGTATGCTTTAATTTCGTTCGACTTTCTTTTTGGAAAATAGTTAAATAAAAGTCCTTCGAGTGAAACAGAACTTTCATTGGTCCCTTGATGAATACCTTTTTTTAGTGATTGATTGTTTAAACCGTTGTGAAAACAATTCGTACTTCATATTGCATTAACTAATTTGCCATATATGAAAATGTGAAAATTGGAAAAAAGTAATAATAAATGGAATTTAAAAACGTATATTTACATTTTCCAGTGTCTTTGCCTGATATAAAACTACGTATCGATTTTGTGACGCCAAATTGAGGCGCCAGCGGGGTTTGCTTATTTATATTTGAATATTTAATCGTACGATGGCTTAAAATTATATAAATATAAGTAATAAGGAATCATTCTTTGAATATTATGAGGTGATAATTTCGGTCGGGGCGTGATCAAATCTATCATAACGCACAAGCTTTTGTGAGACCCATGAGATATTTTACATACTTCCATTCCTTCGTTATTGAGTCGAGATACGTAAACAAATGAATATAGCTTTAAACGTGTGACGTCACAGTGATCTAGCGCTTGTTTTCCCGCGATAAATTTAGAGGTGGATCAAACATCTATAATGCGTGTACTATAGCTATTAAATTTCAGTATCAACTTCGATACCTGCCTTAGATGATTTGTGGGGGTTTTAGTGGTTTTTTTTTTTTTAATTTTGATAGAGAGATAATATAATTATATATACAAGCAAGAGTTAAACTAATTTTGCGTGCATGAACAGTAAGTACAAGTAGGAAAGAAATAAAAAAAAATTAACTGAAAAGTCATTTTAAACTAAATAATAAAAAATACAGAGAAAAATATATGCAGATATTGCATATTGTCTAACTATAAATTGGAAAATGGGAATTACACAGCTTCAAACAGAGATCGGGGGCACGGATGCAACGTATGCCAAAATAAACTTTCAGTAAAAAAAAAATAATATGAATCAGGAAAACAAATAATAAAAGTCAGATAACAACAAGGTCAAAAGAAAAATAATACTGTATTTATACTTTTGACCAAATAAAACACAAGTTACATATTACAGACTGATCAATTTTCTCCAAAAGTAAAAAACGGTTTTAGGGGAAGCAAGTCTAAGTCTATGATATAATTCTCTCTCTCCAGAGAAAAAAAAATCTTTGATGTTAAATGATAACTGTCAAAATATCACTAAGTTGACAATGATGCAAAGTACATGTATGTATTATTCTTGCTGCGCTCGCCACAACGGTAGCACCGTAAAACATATTAATATAGGCATTGTGCCTGCTGTTCAATCCGATTCATGTGTTCTTATATACTTGAACAAAATACTTATTAAATTAAAAATATCTCTTTTGCGCAACTGTACAAGTCATATTGCTTTTATAAAACCCCTATTTCAGAAATGTGAACAATTTTTTACATTTTACTGAAGTTAATTGAAATATCGTACATCAAGCAGCTTATTCAAAGGGCATGATCGATTTTGGTCAAATTTTGTTTTTCTACTTTTATTGTTTACAATTGCTTTATCAATATGATCAACCAAAATTTGTCGCTAAGTTATGAGCAAGATATAGGGCTCACATTTCTTTATTATGTGCCCTGGTTTTTATTTTACTGGTACATTTTACCAGTAAAAGTTCTTTTTCAAACTGATTTTCCTATCTGCTAATTTTTTATCAACTTTAAAAAAGATCCCAACGTTCGTTACATTCATTTTAGGTCTAAACCTGAAGTTTTCAAAATATAAACAAAAACATTATCTGAGTTCTGTTTAAGGATCCTCCACACACCCGGGGAAAGTTTTGCATACAAGCCCATTCTTCTAAAATACTTGAAGATATGGATTTTTAGTATGTGTTCGACTTGAAAATGAACACAAAAACTTTCAATTTTGGAGGAAAATCAACTTTTTAAATTTTACCGCTCTTCATAAAAAATAAAAATCCCTGCAGTATTCGAACTCGGGACCTGCGGGTTGGTAGACCGACGCTACACCCGTTACGCCACAGAGATAGTCACAAAGCTTAGGCGATATAAACTGTTTCTGAATGCGTTGAAATCGCCATTTTGTGACGTACTGTCATAAAAAGTAGAAGTCACGGGGTGTCGAGGATCCTTAAATAACAAAGTCTGTGAGCTTTGTATCCCGTTTATAAATCAACAACTGACACTCAAATTTTGGTTGACTATTAGAAATGCCCTACTTATGCATTGTAAATATTAACAAGAAGCCCAGGGGCCACATCGCTCACCTGAGGAACAATAGCCTTAACTCTGATCAAATTAGCATTACAGCATCAAAATCAAAATCTCTTGACAACTAGGTACAGTAGATATTGCTCTAAAAATTTAAAATATCTGCCGATTTTTATCCATTTTTTTATAGTAAATACCAAGCCCCTTATGTTGTTGTACCTGTAAGAAGATTTTTCTCTATTCCTATATAACCCCCCCCCCCCACTTTGTGGCCCCACTTTTCTCTAGGGAATCATGGTTTGATCAAATTTTAATCTGCACAACCCATGCTTTCACACAAGTTACTGCTTTTTGGACTTTAAAACTTTCTGAGAATATTTTTTAAGATTTTCTCTATATCTTCCTATGTAAAAATTCACCCCCATTGTGGGCCAGCCCTACCCCCGGGGACCATGATTTAAACAAACTTGAATCTAAACTATCTGAGGATGCCTCCACACAAGTTCGAGCTTTTCTGGCCTAATAGTTTTCTAGAAGAAGATTTTTAAAGATTTTCTCTATATATTCCTTTGTAAAAATTCATCAATCGATTGTGGCCCCACCCTACCCCTGGGGACCATGATTTGAACAAACTTGAATCTCCACTATCTGTGGATGCTTCCACTCCAATTTTATCTTTTTTGGCCTAATAGTTTTTGAGAAGAACATTTTTTAAGATTTTCTCTACATATCCCTATGTCAAAATTCATCCCCTATTGTGGCCCCACCCTACCCCTGGGGACCATGATTTAACCAAAATTGAATCTACACTATCTGAGGATGCTTTCACTCCAATTTGAGCTTTCCTGGCCTAAAAGTTTTTAAGAAGAAGATTTTAAAAGATTTTCTCTATATATCCCTATGTAAAAATTCATCCCCCATTGTGACCCCACCCTACCCCTGGGGAACATGATTTAACCAAAATTGAATCTACACTACCTGAGGATGCTTTCACTCCATTTTCAGCTTTTCTGGCCTAATAGTTTCTGAGAAGAAGATTTTTAAAGGATTTCTCTATATATTCCTATGTAAAAATTCATCCCCCTATTGTGGCCCCACCCTACCCCCGGGGACCATGATTTAAACAAACTTGAATCTACACTATCTGAGGATGCTTCCACTCCAATTGAGCTTTCCTGGCCTATTAGTTTTTAAGAAGAAGATTTGTAATATTTTGACCTCCCCAATGTGGCCCCACCCTACCACAAGGGGTCATCATTTGAACAAACTTGAATCTACAATACCTGAGGATGCTTCCACGCAAGTTTCAGCTTTCCTGGCTGATCAGTTTCAGAGAAGAAAATTTTTAAAGATTTTCTCTATATATTCCTATGTAAAAATTCGACCCCCCATTGTGGCCCCACCCTACCCTCGGGGTCATGATTTAAACAAACTTGAATCTACACTACCTGAGGATGCTTCCACACCAATTTCTGCTTTTCCGGCTGATCAGTTTCAGAGAAGAAGATTTTTAAAGATTTACTCTATATATTCCTATGTAAAAATTCGACCCCACATTGTGGCCCCACCCTACCCCTGGGGATCATGATTTGAACAAACTTGAATCCACACTACCTGAGGATGCTTCCACACAAGTTTCAGCTTACCTAGCTGATCAGTTTCAGAGAAGAAGATTTTTAAAGATTTACTCTATATATTCCTTTGTAAAAATTCATCCCCATTGTGGCCCCACCCTACCCCCGGGGACCATGATTTGAACAAACTTTAATCTACACTACCTGAGGATGCTTCCATACAAATTACAGCTTTTCTGGCCTAATAGTTTTTGAGAAGATTTAAATTATCTCCCCTTTAAAGAGGGTGTGGCCCTTCATTTGAACAAACTTGAATCCCCTTCACCCAGTGATGCTTTGTGCCAAGTTTGGTTGAAATCTGCCCAGTGGTTCTGGAGAAAAAGATGAAAATGTGAAAAGTTTACAACGCCAACGCCAACGACGACAGACAACGGACAAATTTTTATCAGAAAAGCTCACTTGAGCTTTCAGCTCAGGTGAGCTAAAAACGGGAAAATAGTTTTTGACCAAAATGACCATGCATACAAATGTTTTGATCTCTGTCGGAGGGGGTGGGGGGGGGGGTGTTAAAACCTCTAACTGGGATTTCAACTTGTCTCTAGATGCAAGACAATAGCTGTAATCCTATCAGTAAGTAATAAATGTCAAAATTATATCAAATATTGTCCTCATGTGGAGGGTATGCTACATTTTAGATGCTACTTATTTATGTTGATACTTTGATTGTCATTTTCTGCAAAAGAAAAATCACTTGCACACAAGCGGCAGCTTTATGCGTCCACAGATTATGATTTATTCGATGATGTGGTAAACAATATTCAAATTTGGTTGGGAACGATTCCTCACCATATATCATACAAACGCATTAAAAGTAAATTTATAACAGTGGCGTAGAATTTCAATCAAATGTGTTTTCTACTATTCGATTAAATTTATAAAGGAATTTTTAATGGATCTGGAATCCCCTCCCCTGTTCCAAATGGTATTTCCATATTTGAGAGCTTTCGAGATACTGTTATTTGGTATTTCATCGATCACGTTCTTGAAGTATCGTCACAAACTAAACGAATATATTTAGTATCTTTTGACGTGATTTTAATGACATTGGGTCATACATAGCATATATATTTTTTAATTTCTTATGCGAATGTTAATATTTAATTTACAATATGACAACCCTTTAAACGTTATTATTGGTTACTTCGATTCATTGTAAAAACATATTCATATATATATTAGATTAAAATCTATCAAAACCATGTACAACTTATGCAACTTATTGTGACAAATTAGATTACTTTCCTTTACAAAATTTAGATTATTGAGAATCATAATCTGTACATGTCAGTGTAGAGTCTCAAAAATCTTAATGTGTGAGGGACATTACCAAAGACGTAGAGACATTTATATCCTATCCATGCTCTGGAATTTATACAATGTTGATCAAACTTCAATAAATCAATACCTTTATAAATAAAAATTAAATAAATAAATAAATAAAGAATTTAGTGCAATGTGACCATTTACACGTATACTATTAATAACTGTTAACGTAATAAATGAAAATAAGAAAAAATTTACATTGATTTGAAACCATTTCAGAAAATTTTTTATACACAAATACATGCATGCTCGACTAGCTCTTGATACGCCCACGTGGATCTGCGCGATACCAATAAAACAAAGTACATTTAAAATCAAACAAAACCATACACAAATCAATCACAACTGAATAGCATCTGTAATATCGAAGTTAATCAAGATGATCTAAAATTCGAATTCCTCTGCAATTAAAAGGAAATTTGCCAAGAATACTAGTGCATTCATTAAAAGGCTTGGAAAATCCCATAAAAAATGTTTAAATAAAATTTTCAAAACTTCAGTAAGATGACGCGTTGTAGATGGAGTATATATATATCAGAGAAGATCACCAAATATTTAAAAACATTTTTATTCAGGTAAGCGAATTATTGAATTATTTATTTGAAGTCATTTTTTGAATCTTCATTTACTTTGTATAGTTGGTGGAAATTTTATTTCTGTTAGCTGAAACGACCCATCTCAACCTTTCAAATATCTCAACATCTCAAATATAAGTCATGCTGATAGCATGAAGTAAGTTCTTTTATGATAATCATAGTGACAATATCATTAGTGAGAGATGTTTTAAAGAAAATATAATTATATGATTTTTTTAGTACAAGAGTACGTGTAACTTACTGTCAACTAATAATAAAAATGAAATGACATTTTTTTGTCAAATTTTGAAGGAACCAATTATTGTGGTCTCAATTTTGTTGTACATAAAAATGAATTCTCATTTAATCATGAGTAATATAGATAAGTTGTGTTTAGCATTTATCTCAATATCTTATGCATTTTAGTGTGTTAATTTTGCAAGCTTTTATTTTACATGATTAACCAAACAGCAAAATTATTGATTCTTAAATAAGAGACAGAAACTCTCTCTTTTCCCCCTAAAATCTGTAAGGCTAGGACATGCTAGGAATGTTTTAATTTGTTAAAAGAATACATAAATCAAAACACTTCTGAAAATCCGTTATTTGATTTTTATATCCGGTAAGATTTATTCAGTTTAAACTGAGAACTGAATTCATTCTGTAAAAAAAAAATAACTGAATTCATTATTTTGTAATAAAAAAAAATAATTCATTAAAATCTATATCTTAAACTCAGGTTATATTTTTAAATGCTTTAAACACTAACACTGACTTGGAGAAATAAAAAATATCTTTTGAATTCCCAACACCTCAGTGCAATATTTCACTGGACTGTAACCAAAGTCATTTATTATTCACATTTGGTTCTTGTCTACTTTCCGCATGATCAAAACATCAAAAACATTTTCGTTTTGGATTTTCATTATAGTTATAATTTTTTTTTATGTATAGCTGGAACTATAATTTTGACGGAGCAGAGACAAAGATTTTTTTTAAATTTAGAGTTTTTGTGACTCAAAATTGTTTGCCGTCACCTATATGCAAGATAAATTATGTTAACAATGTCAACAAGTTTCATTATCAATTTCAATTACGTAGCATTTTCTGATAGACCAATTATGGCGATGATTTTTTTCTTTAACAAAAATAAAAGAAAATACCAAAAAGCAGAAAAAAAACCAACAAAAACTTTAAAAAAGAGGAAAAGACAATACTTTAAAATAAATATCCAACCTCAATTGTTAAGGTAGTCCTTGTTAACTTAATTATTATATTTCACATCTAATACCAGGTTATTATTCTTTATTTGCACAAGACATACATCTTATGGCATAGGTTATTACATATAATTAATAGCAATATTGAATAATGGTATGGTACATGTACATGTAAAGTACATTGACAATGTGTATAAAATAAAATTTTACTAACAGGCGAAAAATAAACCAGAGAATTTTTCTTAATTATCATAAATATTGAAAGCTAGATGGAGATACTTCCCCAAATTGCACAGTTCTTTAAAATTTTGAACACTTAATAATTGTATAAATTTGTATACAGAAGGTTTTTTCCAATAATATTTCTTAATATATTTTACTCGGATTTCTCTATACTGCTGACATTTCAAAACAAAGTGGAATTCATCTTCAATATCTGAACAAAATTTACATAAGCGTCTTTCTTTTGGTACATTAGTGTGTCGTCCACTTTCAATTGCAAGTCTATGAGATGACAATCTAATTCTTGTAATTTGTTTCTTATATGTAGAAGGTATTGATTTTGTTAAATAATATTGTAATGAAAACTGGTCAATAATATGCTTGTAAAAATAACATCGAGATGAGGAATTAATCTGTTCTACAAGTTGTTGAGTAAAGTGATCAATGATTCTTTGCTTAATTAAAGGAAAATAGGTTGCACAATGTATATACTCCTGTTCATACCATATATGTCCTAGACCTATTTCAAAAAGTTTATTTTTAATTACACTAACCCAATTTTCAGCAGGTGCCAAAGACGATTCACATTCATTATACAGCATTTTGTAACAGGACTGCAAAATACAATTCTGACTTTGTAACAATTTGAACCAAAATTTGAATATTCTAAACATTCGTATAGTTTTCATAGGTAGCCTCCCAGTTTCAAAATATACAATTGCAGTGTTTGTATTCTTCTTCACACTTAACACAAATTTAATATATTCTAAATGCACCTTTTCTATATCATTTGCAGCATGCATGCCCCATATCTCACAGCCATAATTTAATATACTAGCAATATAAGTATCAAAAATTGACAGCATTGTTTCTGTGTTCAGATACAATTGACTTGTTTTTGACTTTAAAGAAAACATGGCTTTTCTCCCTTGGCTCGCCAACTGTTTCTGTGTATTGTTAAACTTTCCATTATATTGTAACAAAAGGCCCAGGTATGTAAAGCTATCAACAACCTCAATTGGCTCGCCATTTAAATGCCACCTTTCATTATTGTGAATTTTACCACCATTTCTAAAAATGACAATTTTGGTTTTTTGTACATTTACAGTAAGATCCCATACAGATGTATAAGAATACAATGTATTTAACATTTCTTGAAGCTCATGTGCAGTTTCGGAGAAAATTACCATGTCATCTGCGTACATTAAAACAAAAAGATTTAACTCTTGAATTTGTATTGGTATGTTACCTTTACACAAAAATTCCATTTCAAAATCATTCACATATAATGAAAACAATATTGGAGATAGCACTTCTCCCTGCAAAAGTCCTGTGTTATTTTTAAAAAACTCAGATAACTTTCCCGCTGAATTAACACATGATTTCATATTATTATACATACTACGAATAAAATTCAACAATTTTCCTCTAATACCAACGTTAGACAATTTTTTCCATAATTTCAATCTTTCAACAGTGTCAAATGCTTTCTTAAAGTCAACAAAACAACAATACAGCCTTTTTTTCTTTCTTATTGACATATTAATAACATTTGAGAGGCTAAATATAGCCTCAGCTGTACCTCGTTTGGGTTGAAATCCAAACTGTGCATCAGTGATTACATCATTTGCGTCAGACCATGTTAACAATCTTTGATTCAAAATAGATGTGAATAATTTACAAAAGCAACTGACAAGACTAATGCCTCTATAATTATTGGGGTCTAATGCATCACCCTTTTTAAAAACTGGTATTATAATACACTGTGACCACATATTAGGGAAAAAACCAGAAGACAATATTCTATTGAATAATCTTAGTATAATTGGAACAAGATAATCTTTAAACTCAATGAAATATTCATTAATTAACAAATCAGTGCCATGCGATTTTTCTTTTTTTAAACGTTTGATAGCATCAACAATTTCTTTTTCTGTGATTGGACAGTCAAGTTCCTCAAAAATAGGATCAGCGTCTATACATTCTGTACTTTTTTTGGACGCGTTCATGGCGTGCGCGATGTTTTTAAAATGTTCATAAAATACACTTGGTTTGATATTTGTCTGCTGCCTTTTTTTCCCTCGGAAATTTCTATAGAAGGCTTTCGGGTTACTTTTACGTAGGAAGTCCAGCATGTTTCCCTCCGCTTGTTGATACTGACGTTTGAGCCTTGCTGTCAGGACTTTGTATTCTTTTTTCGATCGTAATAAACATTCATGGGTTGATTCTGTTTTGTTGCGATTGAAAAGAAACAGGTCACGCCTGTACGTATTGTACTTTCTCTGAGCTTCGGCGGTCCACCAAGGCTTATCAATGGACGTCACGGTTGAGTAAGTAGTTTTACGATGCTTGTTTACAGGTTTGATTTTTATTTCGAAAAATGGTTCAAAAGCTTTGGAGAGCTGTGAGGTAAATTGGTCGACGGCTGTATCGATAGTATTCTGACATTCCACGTCCACACTTTCCGAAGTAATATTCAAATTTTCCAAGCAAGAAAGAAGTACACCTTTGGCTTCGTCATAATAATCCGGATTCCATCTACATTTGCGGGATGTATGTAGATCAGACTCTACTGTTGGTTTCTCGAATTCCAACATGGAGCACTGGAGCTCAACATGTAATGGTGCGTGATCTGAGAAAGTAGTAAAGCTAGACACAATAAATTTTTCTGTTATATCAAATATATCAGGCGTAGATATAAAATAATCAACATACTTTTACTTTTCTGCCTAGGAAAATAATAGCTGTCAAAGTCTTCCATATATTCATTGTAATTTTTTTCTAACCAACATTCGGTAAGTAGTATAATGTCGTAAGTTAAGATAAAATTTCGAAAACACTTATCTGTAATCTTGGATGAGAAACCACCATTAATGTTCCATGATATAAGCTTCAAGGAATCAATCTGGGGGTTCTCCGGTTTGTCCTACATTCTTGTGTCCTCTGTTTCTGCTGTGCCTGGGATGTATTCAACTCCATCAATGTATAGTTTGTCCTTCACAAGTGTGGCTATTTTCCTATTTCGTCGGGCCTCTTTCATAATAGGAATTAATTGTTTCCTCTTTTCCTGTACTTTTTTGGGGAACTGTTCTTGTATTTTAAAGTGTGTTCCTGCTAAACGCCTTGTCTGTTCACGCACTTTTTCTCTCATTCTGTATGTACTGAACTTCACCACAATTGGACGGGGGTTTTCACTTTGAATATTTCTTTTACCTAATCTGTGAGCCCGTTCAATATGTTGTCCTACTTCTTTTATTCCCAGTTCTGCCTCGCAGAAATCATCTATTAAGTTAGAGCAGTTCTCCCTGTTTTCGCCTCTATATTCTGCTAAACCAAAGAAAAGTAGGTTATCCCTCATGCTTCTACATTGTAGGTCAGTTATTGTGTTGTCCATATAGGATTGGGCTCTTTGTATGTCGTGGATTTGCCCTTTGACCTCTTCGGTTGTTTTTCTTAAGGCTCCGATACTGTTACCAATATTCCCCGAAGTTTTCTTCAGATTGTCTAGGTCCCCCTCTACAGAACTCACCCTCTGTGTTAGTGCTGCTACTGTAGCGCTAATTTGATTAAATTTTTCAATTTTTTGCTCAATATGTAGAAGTCTTGTAAATATTTCGTTGACCCAGTCTGGCCGATTAAGGGTGTTCGAATGGGCCGGAGGTGGCCTTAAAAAGGATTCCGTTTCTTTCACCTCGTCGTTTAATGTTAATAGATGTCGAGACTCACCATCATTGGTCACGCTACGCTCACTACCCTCTCTATTAACTTCGCTCACTAGCTCTCCGCCTCCGGTAGCCATCTTGGGTGGGTCTTTGTTTGGACTTTCGTATGCTTTGTATCTGACGTTTTTTGTCGGGTTGCTGTTTTTCCTCTTTCGTTTAGTCCTATTACCATGGGACGAATGAGGCATAATCTACACATCAAACTACCCATACACGACACTAATAACTAGCTTTTACCCTAAAGTTGATTCTCCGGTAGAATTGTGCGTCCGCCATGCGCCCATACCACGTGATTGTGATCTTTATTACTAAAAACTTAAAATGATATTAAATGGTTTATCGTATAAAATTATTATACCTCTACTTATTTTTCACTATATAAGTGTAATTCGATATATTTCGCTGATTCCCTGAAAATCGCTGTAAACAGACTGATTCCCTGCAAAAAGGTGCGTCAGATCGATGAACTGATACACCCCTATTCGGAACTATGTAACTTCTGTTAACCAAAGGAAAAGTTTCGAAATATTCCGAATAAAATAATGAACGCAACGTTGTTTTTGATTGGCTGTACTTATTCATCTTTATCTTATAAAATAAATTGCCTACGTCACAAATAAATAATATATATACAGCACCGTTTTGTTTATTTCCGAAAAAAGAAAAACGTGATTTGAATCATTATGCATACAAGTAATAGCTTTCCAAAAAGCTTGCCTGACTAAACATATTTATTTCATTGCAAGATTTTGGTTCTATGAATTTTAATCTGTCTTTGATTTGTAGTTCGTTCTTCTCGCGCGTCTCTAAAGTTGGACTGTTTCAAATTATCTTTACTAAGGGGGGGTACTTTAAATGAATTTTACATATTATTTATTTTGAACCTAAAATATTTTGCGTACATGTAATTTTCTCTTAAAACTTTATTTGCCGCCAACAAAATAAAAATATAACAATTAAAACTTAATTACGAACACAATACAATTGTTAGAATAATGCTTAGTTTCCCATCATGGATTATTCCACTGCAGTGGCGCGTAAAATTATGGACTGCTCCTAAGATTTTGACAATATGGCGCGGAGTAGAATTAATCCTGTGCCTCCTTTTATGCAGATTGGAATTACCCACCGAGTTGGGTGCATTCCATAATACCCGTATCTGTGGAGTCAATAAAACTCTTTTTTTGGCATTTGTTTAGTAACAACTTTTATTTTGTTATATATTAATTTTACTTTAGTTTAGCAAGAATCAATCGATAACTATGCACTAATTATTTACTTTGAGTAAAACACGGAAGTTACACCCCTTTTTCAATGAGTGAAATCCCTCAAAGCACAGTAAACGACCATGTCCGCTTCGTTTCTCTAATGAATATTAAGCTAACGTAACAATACTTAGTAAATACTTAATACAAACTGTTAATACAAACTGGCAATTTTGTTTAGAAATGATAACCGAACACAATTATAGTTTACATTCTACCGTGTAATATTATAATCATTAGGTACAACTTGTAAAAAATTGCGATCCCCCCCCCCCCCATTCACCGTTCAAATGTAGGGGCCTTTCTATTGGATTGCACACGTGTACAGTGAACTTGCTCAATGCTGCTTTTTACATCCAATACAACAATTTTGTTTTTCTTTTAAACAAAAAAAAAATAATAATAATATCAACCGATGCATGTTTAATGTGCCGGCCTTTAATTGCCTCGTTAGGTAATAACTTGTTGTGATGACACCCCTTCCCCTTCAACCGTTCAAACAGTGCTATCTATTTTTAAGCATGACAAGGTTAGCTTTTTTAAAAAGCTAAGAAAGTCAGCCAGCGGAATTTTACTTTTAGGGCAAAAGTGAATACACAATTTTTTAAAATACTAGGTAAATAGTTTCCAGAACAATATAATAATATGCGGGTGCACATTTAGTTTGCAGCCTTATTTTTATGGCTCTACATGTAGGTGACGAGATAAGCGTGTAGCGGTGTACATGCAATGTATGACTGCACATCTACTTTATCTTATAGTTGTGATTTTGTTGACATAGCTCTCTGATTATTATGGTTTTGTGGCAAACTACTTCCAATATATTTACTTTTCAATCTCACTAAGAGAGTTGGGAAGATATACGCGGACTCCGGACTGTGGCTGCAGACGATTCCCAATGACATTGATGCGCAGTTTGACCTAGAAACTGACCGGTTTCGGAACGTCTTCGAATATTTTTAACACAAACTGTCTAATTTCTTCCCAGAATTCCAATTTACACAAGCGCAATTAAAGTTTCATCCTAACTTCGCGGGCTGACTAAATAGTCAGCCCGAATTACACACGTGCACAGTGAACCTCTTTTTTGCTTTAAACGCTTGCTCACTATTGCTTAATTGTTACATCCATTACAACGTTTTCGTTAATAGCGAATTTGAAGGTCGTCACATTATTAATATGCATTGATAAATCTTTTTTCAATGAAAAATGATATTGCTAGCTTCCATTGTAGACTGCACTGTTTCGGATGTTGTAACTTTTAAACCTTAGATATGCCTGACGTCATGACGTCAGGCATTAACTGTAAGGTATCACACCGGTAATTGTTTTCACTATATAACACTATAGAGGGAAAAAAATTCTTAAAAATCAGTTTGTATTTCTCATGACAAAATATTCGGAGGAAATGTTATTTGTTACCTATCTCATCAGCTAACACCATAAAAAGGGCACACGATACGGCATTTTCTCAAAATATCTAGCTTCAAACAGGTCTACCCTCAAAACCACGTGTTTTCTGTTTGTATGTAAACAGACTGCACACTCCCAAGGAAGCTGCTGCATGTGCCCTGAAAGAAGTAGCCCCTGTGAAAAAAGATCATCATCTAACAAAATACATGAAATATCCTTCTCAGTGGTACAAAAATTTTTTAAACTGAGTAAAGGAAAATGTAAAAATGCAGTCATGGAAAAAAATAATTCTGAAGTATATATGGAACTACAGTTGACTAATTGATATCATGGAGGAAAGTGTAGGGCGAGTTAACCATCGGCCAGATACTTTGAATCTGACAACTTCCATTTGAAATATGCATGCAAATGGATAATAATGCATAACCTAGCGTGTTTTAATTTCTTACTTTTTTATACCACGACAGATTGGTTGTATCTTAGACATTAATTTGTAAACATTAATGAACAGATTATTGTATTGTACGTCTATAAGTTTAATGGGGATCCCCCCATCCAGATTGTTTATCAAAACAGTCTTTTTTCTGAAATTATTATTTGGGAGAGTAATACAAATTATGTTGAAAATTGACCAAATGAACAAAATTTAGAGAGATATACACTAAATACCCATTCACTGATTTGAAATATATACAATAAAAAAGTTCATTTTTTCAGTCAGGTGCAACAATTAAGGATTAAGGCCACGTACATGTATATATTATCCATTTTAGTATAGATTTTTCATCCCTGCCCGCTCCTCTTAATATCCAACAATGCAGTTTATTTTTTATTTCAATTTTAAAGAATAAGATAAGAAATGTGGTTCTACATATTAAGCATTACCGCTATATGATAACAATGTGTAAAGTGTTAATTCCCGCGCTTGCGCGGGGTATCATCTAATATTTAAAAAGATGTTTATAATGCGAAGGTAAAATCACTGGGCGCGCTTGGTTTTCCCAAAAGGTGAACACCGTGTTCACTTTTGTAAATCAAGTGCAGTGGTGTGGGGTTTATGTGAACACCGGGTGTACACTTTTCTACGAGTCAGGGGCATGTGTTGTTGGGTGTAGCACTGAAACCGATATGGCGGACGAATGTTATGATTGGAATCTTGATAAATGATTTTAAGTAATATAACGGATTAGAGGTCGCATATAAGTTGTCTTTTGCATGAAAGCCATTAAATGAAATGTGGGTTTATTTTATTGCATTTATATAACAAAAAAGCCTAGAAATGTCGCGGAACATCAGATTCTTTAATTGTCAATACTGCACCCTTTTCCGCCATATTTATTTTTAACTTCCATACACCATGATGTACACTACACCATTTAAGTGCACTTGATATATAATACAAAATGTTTACACCGGTGTGCAATGGTGTACACCAATTTAAGCTTAATCAAGCGCGCCCACTATTTTGATTTACAGAAGGTTTGTATTGTATATACGCCTTAAAAATTGTGAACATATAATTGCACCATAGTTCAATGAGACAGGACTTTCGGAACCCTCTTTTTTATATTAAGAATCTATTAGATTTGATCATTAATGAAAAGTTCATTTGATCATTTATGAAAAGTTTTAATTTGGGCAAAAGGGAAAAAAAAAACACTTTAAATCCCCCTCTTCTAAGAAAAGCACTTGGAAACGGGAGTAGAGAAATCATTATTTTTTCAATAATAAGGAAATGTTAAAGCTGTTATTGCTAATTGTTTTTATGAGTTTTGTCAAACACCCTTGCATAAAAATATCCGTATAGCAGAAGACGGCTGTTTTATAAATGCACGCACAATCTTTATTCCTATCAGTTCTCCGACGGTCTCCCAAAGTAACTGAATTATTTTCTACAAGACATTCTTGAATTTAAACAACAAGTAAAAACTATGCTGGTACAATTATTCATTTACAATATGTGTAATAATGAAGGTACATGTACATAGTAAACCGAATTAAGTCAAAGTCTTTTGCAGAGATGTATGAGAGACCGATAATTTCCGTGGTGATTTTCGCTGCCTCCATTTTGGGACTGCAAGGCCAATCCTTAGAATCCTTGGTCCGGGATGCTGTTACTTCTGCGTTTAGCAGGCGCGGGGAAAATGAAAGCCCAGATAACTTTCGTAACTTTGTTCCTTTACCATTTGGTGAGTAAAAAACAAATGTCTTTACACACAATTTCTAATAGCTGAACTCAAATTTCGTACATGCAAATCAAAATTTTCAGTCAACTTCATTAATTATAAATAACATTAAATATAATACTTCATTTGACATTTATTGATTGTAAGGAAATGGTACCGTTCATTCCTTTTATTGAATTTAGATGGTGGAATAGCCGACCTACCCTCTGAAATACCGAGGGGATCAAATGCTGTTAACGCCTTGAACCGGTTTTCTCAGAGTAATGACCCAGAAATGAACCAACTTTTAGAAGATAATGCAAGGTCGGGGGCAAGAGCCACTGAGATAATAGTGTCCGGGTAAGTTTTACATGTACAACATCATATACGTCAGCTTTATATATATATATATATATATATATATATATATATATATATATATATATATATATATATATATATATATATATAGCTTTATATATATATATATATATATATATATATATATATATATATATATATATATATATAGAACAACAATTCATTCATAGGATTGAACATACTAACAAAAATAGCAAATTTTTATTCATAAGTTTACACTTAACAAACTCTATAAGTATTCACCCTGATAAATAGAATAATTTGAAAATTACGAAATAAAATAATGTAAAATTTTCAACATTTCGTAACCGACACACATACACCCACACCAATTCCATCCTCATCCTCCAAGTATAGACCCCCGGAACTTAACTCCTTTTTCAATAAATGATCCTTTTATGACATATTTTTGATCTAATTTAAAATTCAAAAATATGTCATAAAAGGATAACTTAATAAAAAAAGTAGTATAGACCCGGGGGGTCTATACTTGGGGTGGGGGATGGAAGGGAGGAGGGTCGGTCCTGTGTGTTAATAATTACTCGCTATTTCAGTGTAAACTGTGACCCCTCGGCTTTTTAGTTTTTGTGTTCATTTTTTTATGGATTTAAGAAGCGGTTGATATGCATGCAAGTTCCATCCTTTACTGTCACATCGATCCAATAATTGGGAGGAATTAAAATAATCCTTTTTTTTAAATTACAGCCATATCATTTTGTAATAGACAAAAGGAAAAAAAAAAAGAAAAAAATTAAACAGTTAATAAAAATTTAGGTATAGTCTGTCCCAAGTTGTTGTTTCCATCACATTTTGACGATTGTTTGAATGTTAGTAAAAATACACATACCTGTAAAAGAAGTACAGTTGAAATTGGCGAAGGGAAGAAATCCAATATTCTTCATTGACACATTATTATTTTTCATTCGGAAATTTCACACATTTCTATGGAGAATTAGAAAAGGGAAATCTGACATCTTTAACTTTTTTATCCGGGTATGCACTTTCATGTCTGTTTCAATGCAAATATACTTTTTATTTGTTCACCTGAGTCGAAGGCTCAAGTGAGCTTTTCTGATCAAAATTTGTCCGTTGTCTGTCGTTGTCGTAAACTTTTCACGGTTTCATCTTCTCAAGAACCACTGGGCCAATTTTAACCAAACTTGCACAAAGCATCCTTGGGGGAAAGGCTTTTAAGTTTATTTAAATAAAGGCCATTGCCCCTTTAGGGTAGATAATTAAGAATAATTAAAAAATTGTTTGTATTTTTCAAAAATCTTCTTAAAATCATATGGCCAGAGAAGCTGTAACTTGTGTGAAAGCATCCTTGGGTATTGTAGATTCCAGTTTCTTTAAATCATGATCCCAGATGTTAGGGTGAGCACCACAATAGGCGTAAATCTTTTACAGTAGAATATCTAAAGAAAAATCAATAAACATCTTCTTCTTGAAAACCAATTGGTCGGAAAGGAAGTAACTTGTTTGGAAGTATGTTTGGAAGCATCCTCAGGTAGAGTAGATTCAACTTTTGTACAAATTATGATCCTCTAGGGTAGGGTTTTGTCACAATGGGGGGGGGGGTCAAAGTTTTTCATAAGAATACATAGGATTCAGGTTTGTTCAAATCATGATCCACGGGGGTAGAATGAGGCCACATTTGGGGGAGGGGCTGAAATTTTAAATAGGAAATAAATATTAATGTTATACCGAGCGCAGCGAGAGGTGGGCGAAGCCCACTTCGCGAAGCGAGGCTTAATGGTAACATGTATGTTTAAGAAAAATCGGTGAAAAAAAAAGAAGTTGAATCAGGGGTACTAAGGGCTGATAAATTTTCTTCCAGGTCATGGGCGCCGCCATATTGGTCGCCAATTTGTTCGACAAAGTTACCTCATTCATTAAATGAGTGGCGCTTTTCTACGTTTATTGTCCATAAACCATTTTAAAAAATTTCAATAGAAAGTAATTTAAATAAAATTGATTGACTTTGCAAACCAGATACGTTTCAACAGTGCCATAATCAGGAAAGACTATTTTTACGTAAATTTTCTATTTTTACTTTATTCACTGACGAACATTTTGAAACTCTTTTTATACAGGGTCTATTTTACTAAATTGTTGAGATATTTTATACATGATTCCATTATTCTAAAAGATGATTTTATCATAGCTTTCGTTGCTCAGGTGAGCGATGTGGCCCATGGGCCTCTTGTTTTGCTACAGGGAGCGTTTTTTTTAAAAATCTTGGAATTTGTAAACACTTTTGAATAAACACAGTTTGAACCCTGTGTCATATATAAATATCGAGCAATTTATCAAAATGTTAATTGATGATATATTAATAGGACAGAGTATGGAAGGTGCATATGATCAAACCTTTAAATAGGTAGGGGGGGGGGGGCGGGGTACTACTTTAACAAGTATTCCTTTTAAAGGAATGATCGGCAATAATGATATATTGATAGCTAGAAGCAATCAACATGATCAGTTTGATGTAAAATAATAAAAAAAAGTACTTGTATTTTTACAAAATATAGAATATTTTGAATCTGTACACCATAATTTCATTATTATAAACCGTCAACAAATTTAATTTTAAAATAAATTTGGGAAAAGCCGTTCGTAAACTCCTTGTCTAATTTTATATTTTTAACGTAATTATTAAATGTTAATTAATGTATCTTCTTCTTCAGAATACTGAGTAGCTAGGGCTCTTCAAAGAGCATTAACACGTATACAAAGAAAGAGTTGTATTAAAATAATTTAATGCGACTGAAAAACATTGAATGCCATCATAACTTGCTATTGACGTCGCATTATAACGTAACCTTGTTTATAAATCAAGCCGTCTTCCTATCTACTATTATGCAACATCAATAGATCGAGGTCAGTTCATGGAGCATCTTCTTATGATTGAGGTCAGTTCATCGAGGTCAACTGCATTAATGAATGAATCTTTCGATCGAAATTCTTACGCGTGAGACAAAACGTGCATTCTTGAATTAACAGGTCGAACTGTATTTTATGTAAGTTTGCATCTCTTAAGTTAAATGAATTGAAATAAAACCTAGTAAAATGTTATATAAATACTAAACCAAACTTCAAGTTTTTATAAGAACTACTAATACAAGCGGAATGTGTGCGCACGTGGAAGCATTTGCCGGATGCCTCATATGGACACAACAGTGATCGGCCGAAGCCGATCACAAAAATCAACATCTGCGCTTACTATGACGTAAGATTTAGGTCGTTGCTTTGCGTATATTTACGGAGGCCATTTTGAAATTCTTGATAAAAAAACATACGATATTCTAAATGACGTTTAAATACTTAAACAATAAAATGCTTTCTTATGTGCTTCATGTGTGTATGAAGGTAGCTAATAATGCAGAAAAAATAGATAACCCGCGTTAGAAACAAAAGAGAAATACGGTACGGTAATACTCACAATCAATTTTTAAGATGGGGCAAGTCCATGACAATGGTACGAGATGTGTAGTTTCTATTGCGCTCGCACCGTAAAATTAAGAAATTAGTAGGCCTATTGAAAAAAAATCTGGGAAATACCTTTAACAATACTTGGTTTACGTATGAAACATGAAGTCATAATTTCGCTCGGCTTAATGGTCATACAGTTTATATATCATTTTGCATCAATATCTTGAAAATCCCTCTATTGTAGACTAAGAAATAATTCCATGTTCGCCATGACGGACGACATTGCACGGGCTCGGTTTGTAACAACAAATCCAGGAATCAAAGGTTTCTTCCAAGGGTTCGCGGCTGATTATTGTTTGGAACCTCCGATATGTGACCCTTGGGACCCTTACAGAACGGCGGATGGTTCCTGCAACAATCTATACAATCCTCTTCTAGGCAAATCGTTCACTCCACAGGCCAGGATCGTCCCGAATGCCTATAACGACTGTAAGTTTTGAGGCTCTTCGAAAAGCGTGGTACAAAGTGGTACTTGCTGTAGAGTCAAGTCTTATTCCAGTGCGCATTAAATTGCACATGTATTTATTTTTAAGCAACGCCTATGCCGGTTGTAATCTTCTGATATTCTGTTCCAAGTTATTGTGTTACGACACATTTAGGCGCATCTTAATAAAAATACACATATCTGTAAAAGAAGTGTATTTGAAATCGATGAAAGGGAAAATATCTATGATACCTTAATGGAAACATTATCATTTTTCACTCGGAAAAATTAACAGGAACGAAAACAAATATCTCACGGAGATTTGTAGTCGGAAATGTTGACATCTTTTCTCCATTTGGAAGTCACACGGAATACCTTTCACAATTTGTTCAACGTTATCCTCCGGGTACTTTCGTGTCTTTTGCAATGCAAAATCCCCGTAGACTCCTTTATTTTTAGCCTCGCAGTGAAACCTGATAGGCAAGAGGGAGCGTTTCAGATGATATATCTTGGAATAGTTTGGACAGAGTGTAGTATTTTATTTGAACGAGGTACTATATCAAGATTGATTTTAGCATTTTTCGGAAATGGTGGTTGCATTTTTCCAACGATATTTTAATATCGGAGCAATCCAGTAACAAAAGATTAAAAAAAACTTGAATAAGATTTTATTTTCAACTACATGAGTGGCTAGGTCATATATAGCTGGTTAATGATGTTAAATTAAAAACAAAACTCGCCATTTTATATATGAAATAGCATCAAGCATCTGTGTTAATCATCCACACTACTTTTGGATTATTTTCAGATGCAGCACTGGAAAAATAACAGTACAGATGTAGTTCTGCATCTATTTAAACAACACTACCAAAGAAATACTTTACAGGAGAAATCAATTTTTTACCGAATAAAATTATTAATACCCATAGGAATTTAGATTTCATATGATTTGACTCAAAATACTGTAGGATTTGCTAATACTGTAGGATTCGCTAAATCTCGTCAAAAAATTAAACTATTTGAAAACTACCTGTTTTCATTAAATTATGTAGGAAATACCATTATCTAATAGGAAAAATAATTATAAGACAGTTAAGGCACATCTTTTATAACAGTGCATCAAACTTTAAACTGTTAAAAAATTGGTGACTATGCCTGGCCATCAAATTGTTCTAGTAACAGTATTGTGGTATTCAAAGCCATTCAGATGGAGATGCCCTTTCATTTTGTTAATTGATGGACACTGTAGGATGTTATTTAGAAAATCTAAATAAATGTAAAAAGACTGCCCCACCCCCTCCCAAAACAAAATTATCATCTAACCTTCTGATTTTGAGGTTATAATGCTAAATTTATGTCCTGTCTGGCTATGTCCTGTCTATATATATATATACACTTACAGCCTATCAAATGCCTCGTATACTGACCAGCAACAAACGAGAATTTCTTCCTAGTGCCCGTGTGGTCAGTAATGCCGTTTTGTCAGGACCCACACCAAACAGTGTCGAGCATTCTACCTTCCTGACCCACTTTGGACAGTTTATCGACCACGACGTTATTTCAACCCCCTCTATGAAAGGTAATAGAGATAAATATTTTTTTAATAATTTCAACTTAATCTTTGCTAGGTAATAGGTCTGAATATAATTTCAACTCCAGTTCCAATAATGACAAATATTCTACCTTAAGAAATACTAGTAGTTTCTGTACAATTCTGGTCAAAGACGCTTGTGAAACAGTTACAGTTATATACTCAAAACAAATATTTGCAACAAGAATAATGTTGCACCATTTATAATTTGTTCATGGACTTATTGTCCAAAGAGATATTGTTACAGAAACAATTCATACTTATCCAAAATCATCAGGAGTTGCAAGTATTCTCTATTTCTTTCCTTCAAGCGAAAATTGGTAACAGATCTGTGGACATCGTCGACTGCTGCTCCAGAAGGTGAGTACCCATAATAAGTGAAACGCAAAATGGTCTACAAATACATCTAAACACACTTCATACATATTATGAAAGATGGGGCCTTACAGTCAATATCGGTAAAACTAAGGTGATGACTTTTCAAAAGGGTTAGAAAGGGATATAAATTCTGTTACAACAACAAAAACCTGGAAATTGTGGACATTTTTGCGTACCTTGGAACGGTAGTTCTATCCACAAATGGCCTTTTCAATAAACATGAGAAAATAACTACGGAAAAAAACCACTACTATTGTATAATACTTTTATGCACAAAACTCAGAAACTGTCTCTTGATTGCAAGACAGTGATCGAAATATTTGACGTGGCCTGTTCCTCGAAAATGTTCTACGGAGCGGAAGTGTGCGGATATACAAACGCGAAAGACCTTGAACGTGTTCAAAAGACTGCTCGGGGTAAAATCTTCTACATGTACACCCCTGCAGTGCATTGTAAGCTAGGAAGAAAACCATTGTTATTAAATAGAACATTACGCATAAAAGCATTAGTTTAAAGTTATACGCTCCCAAAATTGTCTTATAAAATCAATTTATGAATATGGTCTGAAAAACATGTTATCAAGCTGGATTATATTTGTCAAAATCAGACTTTTGTCAAATGGTATTGGTGATGTGTGGCATTACCCTGAGTCGGTAAATGAAAATATGTTTTATTTATATTTTGAGCTAAGACTGCCAGATTGATTTCACCAAAAGACAGTGTTGCAAAACACTTGCGGGAACACTCCCCAACGTGAAAAGGACCTTAAATATCCGTATCGCTTGAAGAGTCATTTCTAAATATAGACACATTACGTTGACGACTTTATTTACATAGCGGGTATGTTCCCAATCGCAACTTCTCGGGCCTTTCCGGCAGGCTCGGAAAAACACCTCGAATGTATTACATAGGCGTCCATGACAACCCCCCTTTTTTATAAAACTTGATATAATACAACACATTTTACTATCTGTCGAGATGTGAGCTAGACTTCATTAAAGTCAATGATATACCCTAAAATATACCACAAAAGCGACACACGAGGCTGTCTAGCCGATACTTATTTTAATGGGAAGCGACTCTATTTTGTTTAAAATTCTAACATCCGGTGAAGTTAATATACATTCGAGGTGTATTTCCGAGACTGCCGGAAAGGCCCGAGAAGTTGCGATTGGGTATGTTCCGTATGTAGGCAAAATACAGTGATACACAAACATTTTACGCGCATTTCTATCGGACACGGCAACCACCAAATACAGTTAGGAAGATGACCATATATTCTGTGTTTTGATGTTAACATATGTCAATTGATTTCAACTGTCCAGCGTGTTTAACGTGTCATTCTTTGGAGCTACATGAATAAACTTGATTATGGCTCTTCAAAACCGTCAGCGTTGTAATTATAAGCATCGCATGTTTCCATAGTATCTAGATAAACGCATAGTCCAGATAAAAAGGTGGAACAAATTTATCCGTACATATTTTCATTAACCTTCATCGATTCATACTTTATTAATGGGTTTTTTTTTTTTATTTTTTTTTTTTTTTTTATTTTTTTTTTTTTTAGCTTTTAACAACCTGTACATGTATTTTTGAAATCGGCATACCCGGTTATTTTTAAAAAAAAAAAAAAGGAAAAGAATCAACTTTCTACATTTTTAAAATCCTTTGTTAAGAAGAAAATGTTTATAATTCAAGTTTATAAGGGGACTTTACACAGTAAGTGATTTTAAATTAAGCACGCATGCAAAGTATTACATTAACGAGCGTTTAAATAACTTTATTCAGCCATTTTTAATTTTTCTAAATACATTAACTTTTCATGCGATTAAAAGAAAAATGTTTTTAAAAAATCCAACTGTTTCGGGGTTCGAACACAATCAAAAAAGTCGGACACGGTTACTCTCTATTCTAACTGCGTTACCCTACGACTAATCTAGACATGACTTTCAGCGGGGGAATTTAACACAGCGTTCTTAGATTTCAAAGGTATTAAGGATTTTACCCAAAAGTTAGATTTTATTAAAAAATATATGCATCTATGAAACAAAAATCGGAAATGGCAGTTTTCAAGAAATTTTCTTATTCTAAACGTTAAGATTATATTAATTTTATTTCAAGGAGGCAGTTTTTCACAACAATGAGGATTCTCCTTTTATAAATCTGACACATTTGTCTGTGTAATCATTTTCAATTTTGTATTATGTTCTTATAAAAGTTAATTTAAACTTTCTAGATAAAATTCTACACTGCTTTATATACAAAGTTGCAAGCAAAAAAGAATTACATCAAATTCTGTATCTTTAAATTTTCTCTTTTATCTGCAACTGCTTTAGGGAAAATTAGCATTGGAACTGCAACACCTTCTTTACGGGTAGAAATTGAAAGTCCTCATCCTTTACGTTTTTTTATTAATCTAAAATTGCCTATGCACCAGGCAGACTATCTAAATTACATATTATATGATAAACGTAGGAAAGCCTTAAGTAGACTTAGATTATCTTCACATCGTCTACGAATCGAATCTGGTCGATATGATAAAAAATGTCCTATTAATGAAAGGAAATGTATATATTGTAATTCAAACGATGTCTGCCTCCCACCTGTACGCACAATTATTATAAATTAAAAAAAACGACAAATCATTAGATGAGATGTAGAGATTCGCCTTGTTAAACTGGATGATATCAAGGCCACTTATCAATATTACAGTACACCCTTATCACAACCATCATATTCAGACTGTATAAAAGAAATGCTTTTTTATAAACAATTGTAATTAAAAACAATGCTCGCACAAGTGACCATCAGCCTGGTGATTTGTTTCCTCGGATGTTGGGCCCTCAAACCAGTAAGTTTAACTGTGTTCTTACATCTAGAAACTATGACAGTTTATGCTTTGGTTTGCGTTGAACCCTAGAACTAATATATATGAAATCAATTAAGAGCTGTCAGTTTATTAATGTTCTGACAAGTACGTTTTAACTAGCCATTAGAATTGGACAGTCTCTATAAATTCGGAATAAGAGCGATACATCCCGGACGCATATCTTTCTTTTCTTTTATTTTACATGCAATTAAAAAAAACTGATAAGGGATAAAGAGTAACCAAAACTTGATACATTTCAAAATAAAATTCGTCATCATTAGTCAAAACAGCAATATGGGGCTTAAAATAAGTTTTGACTATTATATGTTAACAATTAATTACAGGTTTTACTGTCTTAAAAACGAAAACTTTTTTTTTCTTTGAATACCTTAACATCACATATATTAACAGAACTGGTGACGCGTTACTTAATATCATATATATACTATTACTTATTAGGTTAGTTACTGACTCACTACTGAAATATATTGGGTTGATCAATCTCATAGATGGCGAGGCAAAGCCATCAACCCAATATATTTCCGTAGTGAGTCAGTAACTTACCTAATAAATGTTTTGATTTCCCGAGGACTATCAAGCGACATATTCACATATAGCGATGATCTACGCAAAGTTATGTACAATATCATGCCTAACATCTCGTTCAATTTAACTCGTTTAAACTCTTTAAAATTATCAATCTCACCTTTCAAATACTGTTTAAAAATCTTTACTTCACCCATGTTTACTTCCAATGTTTTGTTGCTATTCAATTTCAAACGTTCTCCCTTTCCTCTGCAGAGCTTTGAGCAAATTTCGACGCTGCCATTTTGTTCTGCTCCAGACCACAGGGGCTGGTGTAGAAAAAAATCGTTAAAAATGTGGGTACCTCGGAGGAAAAATAACAAGGGAGGACGCCATCTTGGATACCGCCTCGCTTCATTAGCTAATTTCTCATTTATATTGTTAAACTAGACATACGGGCCGATTTGTATTCCTTCATTAATATCTCACCTCCAATTTAATTCTATTTACGTCTACCTCAACAAATTTCATCTTTTTCTCGCGTAAAAATCCAAAATCGACAACTCTCTGGCTTTTTCCATAACCAATCGTATGACAGAGATCTCACGTGACGTACCGAGGTACCCACATTTTTAACGATTTTTTTTTTTTATACACAAGCCCCTGTGCTCCAGACACAACAATGTGACGTCAATATTCAAAGGGCAACTACTCTAATTTTAAAGAATTTCAAAGGGCAACTATGTCTTGACTTTTTCTCAGGCCCATGATGAGATCCGCTTGTTTTACGATTACTGTGCCGAGGAACGATCCCCATTTTCGAGGTCGAACATGTATGAATATGGTGCGGCATGCCGCTTCACTAGACTTGGAATGCACCAATGGTAAGTCGATCATGTACTATGTATTTTTAACTCAAGGATCATGGTTTTTAAAGATCAAACTCTTTGCTTACAATTTATCACACCAAAGTTATGCCTCTACACTTTACAATGCTTAATTTACATCGAGTACCCGCTTCATTAAAATGCCAATTGTTTGCCCCAGGTTACTGTTTCCATCACTTTTTGACGAATTTTAACTATATAGAATACACATACGATTAATTGAAATTGTTACAAAGGGAAAGTTCTAAGAGCTTCATCTCTTTTTACCCGGAAAAATTAACATAACGAAAACCGAAGATTTATAATGGGAAAGGTTGACATTGTTTGAATGACTTGGGACACCTAGGGCAATTTTTCAATGTTATCACCCGGGTACTCTTCATGTCGTTTTGATATAAAAGCCCCGTAGACTTTAAATTTTTGGTTATGTGTTGAATCTGAAGTGGTAGAGGGAGCGTTTCAAAACAAGAAATCTGGACTTTTTTTTATTCTAGTGGACAGGCGTAGTTTGGGCACAAAGGTTTTTATCAAAGAAAAAGTGGTAGAAGTAGAAACTTGGAACAGAGCATAATAAGTCGTGTTTTCTTGTCATTACCTATTACCCAGGGTCTTCGTATGTCATTCGTAGTCCGATGCTGATTGTCTTTTAACAGTTATATATAGTTTAACCTTCTTCTGGAACACAACATCACACTTTTTTATTCTAATCGAGTATACTATTAGTAAAAAATTAATATAATAAGGGAACGGAATACCATGATGACATAATTGGAAAATTCTTCCCATGATATAGCGGCGCTTAACAATTCTGTTTTGGATGCAGTTTCATCGTTCTGTTATCGTGATCATATTCATTTTAAGACAGCTCTAACACATTAAAAATAAAGGAAATGTTTCTTTGTTTTATAATATTGTGTCCGTTCTAACGGTCGCACCGTAAAACATTGTAGCAATACAACAATTTTTTATACTCAAAACTTACATGTATTGTTTGATATTCTTTGCTTTCTTGACTATTTAGCAGCCAAACTATACAAAGTTAAGGAAAGCAGGGATGCACCTTTCAAAATTGTAAAAACCATTACCCCAAGATATAGGTTTTGGGTGTGGCTTACAAACATCTTACATGAAAGTAGTGAATAGATCTATTTACATTCTTTAAGACAAAACATATTGTAATGCGTATTATAAAATCGGAATATCATGATATGTATATTCTCATCTTATGGGTACTTGAATTATTGAATTATAGAAGTGCACCATTGATAATGTAAGCACAAATTCTCCTAAACTTTTGCACAAAAGTTTGTCCTATTTTTGTAATATTGAATATAGTAATGAACAGTTTGTCAGCGCAACTCTTCTTTAACCGCTGCACAGAATTTAAAAAAAAACTTAAAAAGTATTAAGGCCAGTGTTGTAAATGTAAATGTGCATATTACCAGAAAATTCCGAATCCAATTTTTTTAGGAGAGTTGGCCCCTTTGAACTTATAGTTAAGGCGTTTGTTGTATATAGAGTAATGGACAATTTGTCAGCACAACCTCTTCGTAACCACTTCTCAGAAATTTGAGAACCTGTGTAGGTATTTAGGACAGAATGTGTGAGTGTGCATATTACTAGGACGAACATCCTTATTTTCCTGGGAGTATCGGCCCTTTTGAACTTAGAATTAAGGCTTTTTATTGAATATAGTAATGCACAGTTCGTGAACTTTCTAGATATTAAGGACACAGTGTGTAGATGTGCATATTACAAGAACATTCCGATTTCATTATTTCTCTGGGAATTTTTGCCCATTTGAATACTCCAATCCACACTTCGCAAAAGTTCTTTCCCTTTGCAGGGTCAATACAAAGGTCAAAAGGGAAAACCGAATTTTCCTTTTCTTTATGCAACCAAATATTTTTGCGCCTCGTGATGATATCTCTTTCAATTTAGTTTATTCCTTCGATGTGTGGGTTGTCCCATCCTAAGTTTTTCCCTTAAGATGGCGACCAAAGGACATAACTTATGTAAAGTGTGAATTTATGCCTTTATGCTTTCTCTTTGTTTTAATTTAATGCATACCCTGCCAATCATTATGTTTAGTACTGTCAGATAATGGGGATCGTGGTGTATGTGAGCTTGCTACTTTTTCTTCCATTATTTAAGGTCAAACGCGACCTATCTGCCATTATTGTCAATTTATTCCTACCTCCACAATGTGAAGATTTCCGCTACGTAATTCCAAAACTATTTTTTCATGTTAAATGATATTGTTCTATTTGGATATTATAATTTAAATTGAAAGTATATATTATGACTATATCAATAACCATTGAATTGCATTTTGTATGTTGTTAAAAGAAAAATTCAAAGTATTTTCACTCCAAAAATAGCCCGGTAATACACCCTGAATTTTTGGGCATGAACATGTTTAAATGCAAATAAAGAAGAAATAATTATCCTTAAGAGTTACGATTTACTCAAATGATCGTTAAAGCCATTGGGCCTATTGCTTCAATATTGAGTATTTTATTTAAACTTTAACTGGATGACTTCCAGGTATCCGTGAGCAACAAAACCAGAGATCCTCCTTTATTGATGGCACGGCAATCTACGGATTTCACAAGGGAAAAGAGTCACAGCTTCGAAAGCATGGTAAGGAGTTATACATTGTATAAAAGGCAGTAGTCTATTATTATTGTTAAGATAAGCAAGGATTACTACAGGGATGATTTATTTTATTAAATCTTAAAATAGTAGATTGCTGGTTTGGTCTGAAGTTCTATATGATGTGAACTACATTTTTTTTTTTTTTGGAAACAAAATCAAGGAGACCTTTCTACGCCATTTTCAACGAAAAATGTCAAGTTAATCTACCTTCTAATGATATTTTCATAATCCCGACATTTGATTCTAAAAATTATCTTTATAAGGAATTTAAACTTTTTAGGGTCTTATTTAGAACCAAAACTTCTCTTCACTCTCCTTATAAATACTAGTATTAGAATTCAAATAATTTTTATTTACTCTACCACCTTTAGAATAGATGATTAAAACCAAAGTTTAATGAGGTATATTTTTAAGTATATGTTAGAATACATGTATACATCTATAATTGAATTCAGGAAATAAGTAAAGAACTATCTATTAGCTTCATGCTTTGCTTCATAACTTTCATTTTCAGAATATGGTAGGCTACGTGAAAGTGATCTTGTTGACGGACTTCTGCCACGGTATAGGTGTCCTATGGACACAGGTGTAACCACACCGTATCACTGCTTCGAAGGCGGTAGGACTTTAATTATCATTGAATACTTATTTTTGTCGTCGGTCCTAAACCACACCAGGCTGTGTAGACAAATGGAATACCACGCATTAGCGCGGTATGATTCAAGTTCAAGTTCTTTATTCCAAGAGACAAATATCTCATAGGTTATACATGTAAACATACATATTAAATACAATAGGATAGCAATATACAAATTGTACATAATCAATTTTGATTTTTCACATTAAGATTTCGATGCTTGTTTGCATAATATATATATTTCCCTAAATAACACAGTTCTTTAGTATTTGAGGTAGATAGTAACTGACTTTGTATAACTTTATAGACACCTGGCCCCAGGATCACGAAGCAATCTTAGACTTAAAGGTCATATGAAACGATTTTTAACACCATGATTTTCTTTAATAAATATGAAGCTTGGTATAAACGAATGTTAAAATACGTGTAGCAAGATTTTTTTGTCATTGTATTACTGAGAAATAACCGTGGAAACTCGGCATCTGAAAAAATTCTTCCCCGCTTATCGTTCTTGAATTTGTGGATTTATGACGTCACACAGACCCACCGATGTAAACAATGCAATGAAACTAGTGTAATTTTACAGAAGCTTATCGATTTGATTTTAGTAATTTTTGCATATATGAACGTGTCTTTCTTTTCATATGAGATGATCCGATTTCGTAGTACAGATGACTTAGTTTTAATTGGTCGTTAATGAATAAAACTATCAGCTTTTCACCACGCAGCACAGTTAAGGCTGTCAATAAATTCCGTTCAGACAAAAAGTACGGGAAATGTGCATTATGACATCACAGTATATTACAAACCTCGAAAGTACTAATTAATTCATTTATTAGCAAAATTAATTTATACTATTCTTTTAATTAAGAACAACGAATGTTATTACTTACAATTTCGATGTCTGTTATATCGTACACACTGAAAAATAAGCGAGAGGTCGTTCTCGCTGTACTACAAAATATGACGTCATATGCTTCAAAATGACGCATTAAGTAAAGTCAATGATGGCTATCATGCGGTTTTTTAGCGATGAAAAATAAATTCCATAGATTAACGGAAAATTATAAATGAATATTTTGTTTAACATTATCATTAGTAGAATGCTACCTATATAGTCTTATTTTCAATTTGTTATAATTATGCATCGTATTAAGAGGCAACCTCGGTTTTGTATAAAATATCGTATATTTTAAAGCTGGGTGCCTAAATAAATCACTTTATTGCAAGGGCATACACTTATCTGATCATGACAAACTTTTACATGTGAATTTGAAATATGCTATGTTATTTAAAAACTTCTAAGATCCTTGTGAAATCTCACAAATTAATTATTTTTTAATGAAATTAACACTGTGACCTTCAAAATTATTCAACATGTGCATTATAAATTATGGCTTTTTCTAACAAATAATATTATCTTACAAAGTTCACAGCATTTTTTAAAATCTACTATATAACATCAAGTTATTTTATAATTCAGTTGTGAATTTTGACATGATTATGCCCTTGCAATATTGAATTTTTTAAATGACCTCAAAACCACAAATACATCCGCTTGTACCATGCGACTGCCATATCACGTGACCACTATGAACATAAAATATTGTACTATTATATATATATTTCAGAAATATATTGCATTTGAGCGACTGTTATTGATTTTAAAAAGGACATGTCCGATGAACTAAAGTATACGTGTTTTCATTACAAAAATTCGCCGATATTTTTATTGGCCGCCTTAACTGTACTGCGCAGAGTAATATCACGATGAAGATCCCGTACTGCAGTGAAAATTTAACAACATTAACAGCTGATTAACGAACTATCCTAATCCTTTTTAAACAGAAACAACATTTTCTTTTTCGATACGTATCATGACTGAGCTACATTTACATAGAATTAAATAATTTTAATTCATTTGATTTATTTTGTGACATAAAAACGTATAAGGCAGACCAATGAAAATGTTTGAGGCATTGTGTATAGTCTGTATTTAAAAGCTGCTGTAAAATACCGCAAAAATAATCTTAAATTTTATTTTAAAAATAGGTCTATTGATATAAACTCTAATTAATTTGGCCTATAAATTTCTGACTTATTGATATATACAAGTAGCAATATCTTTAGAAAATTCTTTGTGTACACGTATAAGTATTAGCGTTTTATCAAACTAGATCGCGGAAATGTGGCATTTAAGGATTTAGAAATGTACCGGTTAAATAAATTGGTTGTTTGATAAAAATATGTGTGAACGAACGGGAATCAACATATTTCATTATAAGAACAAGCATCAATAAAACGAAAGAAAAAATTGCGGAAGAAAGGGAGATAGAAGGAATCTGTGAGTAAACACCGCACATAAAAGTACACGTTTCAAAATCAAAACATTTGAAGAAACTTCTCTTAGACTAAAAATTATTAAATGGTAACATATTTTTGAATTTGAAAACGAAACAAACAATTTAATCGTGAAGCGAATGAGTCAGCATGTTGCCTGTTAAGAAAAAAAAACCCCAGTACTGTTGAATTGCATGAACGTGCAAATTGGAAAAAACGATCAGTTATTTTTGAATTTGACAATTTCATTTAAACTAATTGAAACAAAACATATACATGCATACATAAAACTTATATTATACTTGCATGTAGATCTATAAAGAAAATCATTCATTCTCGAGTCTCTACTCTCATGTACACGCTATCAAATATAGACGCATGCGATTGAATTTCTTGAGAGAAAATATACTGTCGTGGTTGATTATTGTATAATTATATAAGTTTTTATATAAAATAGAATTTTTTTCTTTTAAAATACTGCAAAATGACATGGATATTTGTATTCACTACAGAGCGTTATAAGGCCATTGGGTCTTACTGACGTCATAAGCAAGGGAGGTAAGCCGCGTAAGTCAATGTTCCTTTTCCCGATTAAGTGATTTTGATCGACTGTGGCGCTGACATTTTGCATAAAATATCCAAAAAACAATGCCAGTCTTATTAAATAGGCACTTATGAACTCATTCCCGTATATAACTCAATATGGTCAGGATATCGTTTCATATGACCTTTAAGTCAAAAATTTTACACTGTCTTAATGCCTCTTGAATGAAAACAGTGACAAAATTAAAATGCTATTAAAAGTGTCTTAATATAAACATGTTATTTACAAATTTCAATCGCCATATTGTAATCAACAATGAGATTATGACTGACTGAAATTTTGACTTAAGTCTAAAATTGCTTCATGATCCTGAAGGCAGGTTTTCGGGAGTAGTATTTTTAGGTCACCTGAGTAAACTCAGGTGACCTATTGCTATCTGTTTTCGTCCGTCGTCGTGCGTCGTGCGACGTGCGTCGTGCGTCTTGCGTTAACAATTTACATTTTTAACTTCTTCTTAAAAACTACAAGGCCAATTGTTCCCATTTTTGGTGTGAAGCATCTCTATGGTAAGAGGAATGTAAATTGTGAAATTGGTGGCTCTACCACCCCCAGGGTGCCACAGGTGGGGCCAAATATGCAAAAAACAGCCAAATTTTCAAAAATCTTCTTCTCTACTCCCACACATGTGAGGAAAAAACTGATTGCATGGTTATGATGTCCATGAAGCCCTCTACCAAAATTGTGAAATTCATGGCCCCTGGGTCAGGGGTTCAGGCTCTAGGGTGGGGCCAATATGGTCATATAGTAAAAATGTATTAAATCTTAGAAAATCTTCTTCTCTACTCCCATAGATATTTGTTAAAAACTAAATGCATGGATATGATGTCCATGAAGCCCTCTACCAAAATTGTGAAATTCATGGCCCCTGGGTCAGGGGTTCAGGCTCTAGGGTGGGGCCAATATGGCCATATAGTAAAAATGTATTATATTTTTAGAAAATCGTCTTCTCTACTCCCATATATATTTGTGAAAAACTAAAGGCCTGGATATGATGTACATGAAGTCTTCTACCTAAATTGTGAAATTTATGACCCCTGGGACAGGTGTTTAGGCACTTGGGTGGGGCCAATATGGCCATATAGTAAAAATGTATTAAATCTTAGAAAATTTTCTTCTCTACTCCTGTATATATTTGTGAAAAACTCAAGGCATGGATATGATGTCCTTGTGTTAAGTGGCATCAAAAAGTATGTAGGTCATGAGCCCCGGGGATGGTCCTGTCCCACCTCAAACAGGAAGTGCCAGAATATCTTGAAAACAGTTAATATCCCCACCCCTAAACCATATATCTTCTTGTTCCTTGTGTTAAGGGCCATCAAATGGTATGTAGGTCATGGGCCTCAAGGGTGGTCCTGACCCCCCTCAAACAGGAAGGGCCCAAATATCTTGAAAACAGTTAAGAACCCCACCCCTAAACCATATATATTCTTGTTCCTTGTGTCAAGGGGCATCAAATGGTATGTAGGTCATGGGCCCTGGGGATGGTCCTGACCCCGTCTCAAACAGGAAGTGCACAAATATCTTGAAAACGGTTAATATCCCCACCTCTAAACCATATATATTCTTGTTCCTTGTGTCAAGGGGCATCAAATGGTATGTAGGTCATGGGCCCTGGGGATGGTCCTGACCCCGTCTCAAACAGGAAGTGCACAAATATCTTGAAAACGGTTAATATCCCCACCTCTAAACCATATATATTCTTGTTCCTTGTGTTAAGGGCCATCAAATGGTATGTAGGTCATGGGCATCAAGGGTGGTCCTGACCCCCCTCAAACAGGAAGGGCCCAAATATCTTGAAAACGATTAAGAACCCCACCCCTAAACCATATATATTCTTGTGCCTTGTGTCAAGGGGCATCAAATGGTATGTAGGTCATTGGCCCTGGGGAAGGTCCTGACCCCCCTCAAACAGGAAGTGCACAAATAACTTGAAAACGGTTGAGATCCCCACCCCTAAACCATATATATTCTTGTTCCTTGTGTCAAGGGGCATCATATGGTATGTAGGTCATGGGCCCTGGGGGTGGTCCTGACCCCCCCCCCCCCTCAAACAGGTAGTGCTCGAATATCTTGAAAACGGTTTAATAGTCCTTTTTGAAAGATTTCAGGCAGGGAGGTGGTCGTCATTACAAATTAAAAATTTTTCTATTCCAGAATAAAACTTAATTAAATGCATATACGAGACTCCTTGACAAGTTTGTGTATGGGTTATGCTACTCAGGTGGCCGTCAAGGCCTATTGGCCTCTTGTTTGATAAACATTTCTCTTAAACTTCCTAGTGATGGACATATAAGTATAAAATGGAATTCATCTTCAATCTCATTTAAGTAACAGAAGTCACATTTTCGACAATCACGTGTTAAATTATCATACCTCCCTGTTAATGATAAGGATCTATTGCAAATAACAATAGAATTTACCTATAGGGGAGATGGATTTCCCGGAAAAATCACTTTTGAAAACCAAAGTTTTTTTGTTATTTTCTATCGTACATGCATTTGTATTTCTAAATTTTTCGAATTTGCATTTTAAATCTATCATATTGCTCTTGCAATTTTATTATTAATCTTCGAAGTTGGCTAAAACAGCATTTTCTCAGTAAAAGGGTATATCTCTGCAAGATTTTTGGTCTGTATATCCTTCAGGACCGGCTTTCCCCTAAAAAAAATCTTATATATTTTGGTGGGTTTTGTTCAAAGGAATTAATTAAGACTTTTCTTAGGGCCATCCCGGCCCTGGGGTCGAATTTTGCAAAAAAACGACAAAAATTTCGGAAACTGATTTCTATCATAGTGGTTTATGTTTACACCTAAAAGTGTGAGTTCTAGATATCTCAGGACGTTAAAGCGCTGGCTATGTCACACATGGTGTTTTTTGTGCCCTGGTGTTCGATTCCATCTGAGGGCATACTTTTTCTTTTTTTTAAATTGACGGCATTTATAAACACCGTTTAATTTTTTATGCAAAATTGTGCATTTTGTATATTAAACTGATCTTCTTCCTTAAATGCTCTTGACTTAAAGATATCGATAGAAAAAGTATACTTCTCTACATGTAAATGCAATCAACCGGAACTATACCCTAGTGTAAGCACGCTTTGTTTGAAGACAAGAATCATTCACTCGGTGTTACTCGAGACAGGTGCCACGTAAAAAAAAAATCATGCCGAGCAAAAACTGCTGCGTTTTGCCTTTCCAGAACATCTGTAGGAAATGGTACAATTGTGGGAGAAGTACTGCAAAGTAGATGTAGATGCAGTTCGTTCTTTGCAAAGAACGTGTACATTGATGACATTTTAAGCCAAAAATGCAGGAGGAAGTTTTATAGATTAGAAAAAAATTGTGGTGGGTCAGTTAGCGTTTTCCGTCCCCTTGTCATTCCGCCATCAGGTACGTCCCCTCATACAAAGGCTTCAGCGGTTAATACGGAAAGGAGTTCGGTCAGTTGAATGTACAGTGAATGATGATAGTGTTCGAACGCCTCGTAAAAATCCTTCTACATCTACAAACATCACTCTTCCTTTTATTTATGTTGGTTAAACTAAGGCGACGTGCATTATTTGTCGCAAAGAGCCATAGGTTTGCGACCTTTGAAATCGCGTACCGCGAAACTTTCGATAGTTGCTAATATGTCCTTGGTTGTTAATAAACGCATATAAAGAACGTGTATCGTATTATAGAATGTTAACTGAAAACAAAATTAAAAAAACCGTTCATAACTCATACTGCTCGGACAACGACTGTGAAACTTTTTTTTTCAATCACTAGACATTATGAGAACTAGAACCTAAGAGTTTACTGTGTATGACCTAAAATCAAGAAGTGGAACGGAAATCGATATGCTATTTGTGAAGACAGAAACCAATACCGGCCGTATAGGTCAAGTCTTTTATTATATACAAGTACTCCTTTGTCTGCACTGCTTGGTGTGTTGTAGGACCGATGACATCCAAAATTACATGTAAGCATTCAGTGCTTATATTTTTATTCATATTGATGTTTATTTGTATGAAATATTTGTGTATCGTCGCTAAGTCAAGGATATGAAACATACAAGGAACAGTCATATTAACATGTTATTTAGTTCGCTTACGCGACTAAACATATGTTGCCAGAAACTTTGTCGAAAAATTTATTTTTTATTAACGAATATCAAATTGGTTATGTAAGTGTGAACGTTTCATTTAATCTTACTATTAGAAATATTTAAAACACATGATGATTTATACTTGTGCTCATGCGCCGTGATAAGGCTAAATGTGTTTACAGAAAATTTCCAATAAATATACACTTACATGTAATGTAATTATAACACCGTAGCACAGGGGGTACTGAAAGGGTAATTAATGATGAGTTTTATTATGACGTCACAAACGTTGAACACTGTTAAAGTGCAACATCACAAGCGAAAAATCAAAGTTCACGCTTGTGACTGTTAATATGGCTCTTCCATTAATTTCAACTTAACCTTTAGATAATACAGTAATGAGGTATTAATCACACTTGCAGACAAGGCAAGAATTTAAAATAAAATTATAAATAAATGAACGCGCAGTATTCAATTTGTCTGCACGACCTGGTGTGCTATAGGACCGACTATATCCAAAAATAAGCATTCATTGCTTAAATAAAATATTTTTTTTAAATACAGATTATGGAGCGTTATTTTGAATAGCAACATATATTTGTTAAAAATTGAATGTATCGTCAAAGTGATTATTACATAGAAGCGCGTCTTCTAGTGATGTATATGTACATACTTGTTCAGCCACATAAAAACCGGCGTAACAGCAATTTAAGAAATAAACAGCAAGTTAAAAGGTACACTGGGATATGAAATGTAAATTCATTCAAATAATTTATTTCTGGTTGTAACCCCCATTTGATTGGCTAAACAAGTTCATATACACATGTATATCGTATAATATATTTTACCTACGTTGTACCGGTAATACGACGCGCTTGCAAACCGCAGTAATCTTGACGTTACGTTTGAATATTAAGACATGTACTAGTACAAATATTTTTTTTTAAATGAGCCACAGCCATTAATTTTAGTCGTAGATAATTGATTTATAAGAAATGATTTTGATTTCTACCTATGTACATGTCATACTAGTATAACATTATATAAATAGTGCCTGTTTGGAAGGGTAACAGTTGAAATTGACAACCCGAGAAAACCATTGTCAACCGACGCGAAGCGGAGGTTGACAATGGTTTTCGAGGGGTGTTACACTCAACTGTTACCCTCCCAAACTGGCACTATTTATTATTATACTGAATGTCTTAATTTTAAAGAGAAAAATTTACTGCTTTTATATAGAAATGACATGAATTGTACGACGAAGTTTGACAACATTAATATTTTAATTGTTTGCAGATTAGGTTGCATTATTCGTATGATAGTCAAATGCCCAGAAAAATTTCTGTAAATAAGATTTTAATTTGAGCTACGCTGTTGTGTTATTTAAACGTCGATCCTTTTAACAAATTTATAACTATCTCTTTACATAAAAAAGTGAAACATTGCATTTTTCCTGATGGTATAATTCTACAGGCGACCACAGACAAAGCGAGACGCCAACCCTCACAGTCATGCATACCACGTGGTTACGACGTCACAATCTGATAGCTGACGCACTACGAGCTGCAACAGGAATTACAGACGACGAGACTCTCTTCCAGGAAGCCAAGAGGATAGTGGTCGCGGAACTCCAGCACATCACTTACAACGAATTTTTACCAGCGGTTCTAGACAACCGACACCTTACTGCCTTTAACCTGCGTTCTAGACGATATGGTCATGATAACATATATAACCCTAGCGTGGACCCCCGAACCTTCAACTCCTTTGGGGCGGCGGTCTTACGTATGGGTCACTCCCTGGTTAGAAATGTTGTCGGGCATGACAATGGGCGTGGGCGTGTAAAAACATATCCTTTACAAAATCATTTCGATAAACCCGATCTCATTTTTTATCCTCTTTGCGAGCCTGGTGATTATCCCCCTTGTCAGACTAGATATCCTCCTCCTCCTCATGGGTTCGAGTATATGGCGCGCTGGATGTCTAAAGCCCCCAAGTCTCGTAGTGATAGTACTTTAGTTGACGGAATCAGAAACCATTTGTTTGAAGGTCGAAGCAGTAATTCCAAATCTGAAACCATGTCCTTTGACCTCGGGGCTCTGAACATTCAGCGAGGCCGTGAGCATGGACTTCCGCCGTACAACGCCTTCCGCGCATTCTGTGGACGGTATCCGGCATACCACTTCACTGCGGGTGTACGCAGAGGGCTAGAGGACCATACCCCGCAGAATGCAGCTAACCTGGCCAGAGTATACAGGTATACTATCTCAATGCAGATTTTTGTATTGCTTTTTCTCACAAAATATATTAACTGAATTAGCTTATAGACGGAAGAGAAATCAGTTGTATATGATAGAACATTTTAATCAACACATACTTGAAGATTGTGTAATAGGTGTCTAATAAAGGACTATATAACTTTTCTTATGTAGAAGTCCCCATGATATAGACCTGTATGCTGGCGGTATTTCGGAGACCCCCATTCCAGGAGGTATCCTGGGTCCCACCTTCTCCTGTCTGTTGGCCTACCAGTTCTCTCTGTACAAACATGGAGACAGGTTCTGGTACGAAAACAACGACCATGAGCATCCATACACCGCTTTTACAGAAGGTAGATAAATACGATGGCATTGCCAAGAACGTAGAACAAGTACAGCGACTCATGGAAGGCATTTTTCGCCAAGTTTTTCATTTGTGATCCCTTTTCTGACAACCCCTGTTTAAGCCGCTGACTTCTTATACTCAGATCGAATTCATTTGTTGTACAATCAACTGTTCTTTGTGGACATACATTTTACAAAACCATTGATACTCAATTGATTAATTGTTAAATTGTGTTCATTTTAATCAATTTAGGAGATTTAATAGGTCAATGTGTATTCCAACAAGTAAAATAACCTATAAATAATCCAACAAATGCTGAATCTAAGACAACGTAATGAATACCTCATGTCGACTATCATTGAATGTGTGCAGTCGGGTTAAACAAGAGCAAAATAGCATACATGCCCGCGTGCTAATATCATAGATAGGAAAACTAAAGTGGCGTTTGTCAGATATAAATTTTGAGTTGTACATGTATTAATCTTTATTATTATACTTTCATGTTAAATACTGAAATCTGATTGGTTTAGACGCAGTTGACAATCCGTTCTAATACCCTCAGCGTTAGCAACACACTTGGCAACGGGCCGATAGAACGAATTGTTACATGCGCGTAAATTATGCGCGTACGGTTCGTCGTATAACTCACGTATTTTCTATATAAAAGCAGTAAAATTTGCTATAAAATTAAGACATTCAGTATAATAAAATAAATAGTGCCTGTTTGGGAGGGTACCAGTTGAAATTGACACCCCTCGAAAACCATTGTCAACCTCCGCTTCGCGTCGGTTGACAATGGTTTCTCGGGGTGTCAATTTCAACTGGTACCCTCCCAAACAGGCACTATTTATATAATGTCTATGCCAAAAAAAACCCAACAAACAAAAACCCGCACACTTTATTTAGATAAATCTGATTACAACACAAACCACGGCTTTATTTTGAAAAATCTGATTGCAACACAAACCATTCTCATTCAGTTTCATTTTTGTAAAAATTTGCTTTAAAGATTATATCTGATCACAAATGATATTTTCTATATGCTATATGTTCTGTACTTCAACAGATCAACTTGCCCAAATTAAGCAAATTACCCACGCCAAAGTTTTGTGTTCAGTCTTAAAGGACGATTATGGAGATATCAGTTACCAAGCACGTCTTTTTAAACGTCAACATAGCCGCAGGTTGGTCGTAATGAAAATATGAGAGTAAAAAAAAATTTTTTAAAAATGATCTCTAGCTTTCTTTTTAAATCTTTGCATATTGAAAAAAAGCTATTGAATATATTACCATCGTTTTGAAATATTTAACTTCATTTAATAAATACTGTTCTTGGTAAATTTAAATGTTTTCTTCTATAGATAAAAAATACTGAGATATTTCAAGAGTTTAAAATAGTTTCCATATCATTTTGAAATCTTGTAGAAATCCGCGGATCCCTTGCAGAGAAATCCTTAACGGACATCCCTTAGGTTTTGATATTACTCCGTTTGCTAACCAACTTCGTCTACTGCGTGGCAACAGAAGAGGTCGCTCCTGGAATCCCTTTGATCGGTTTACCGGAGGTTTATCTCCACTAAACGGGAGGTCAATTCCTTTAGGACCCAGACCTAGAATCCGAAACGCTCCGGTTGATGTTGGGTTTAGGGTTCCCTCACCTCGTACTGTCTTTTGATACAACATTATGACGCCGGTCAAGTTTGATAGAAGATTAGTGGCTGTGTATGCATGATAAAAATGTATTGTATAATAGATTTGATTTGTTGAATTGTAACTGTGAATATTTAGAATAATAATACGTTTTGTATTTAACAATTACTTTTCAAAATTCACAATGATTTGAAAACACCTGCGTCAATTATAATAAACAGGACGTTTTAGAACTTGCTTATATTTGTTTATAAAATATTTACATTTTCCAGTCTTTGTCTTTGATAAAACTAGAAATCGAATTTGTAATGTAAAGACCAATACCAATCATAAATGATTGTTTTTTTATTATTTAATCGTGCAATATCTGGAAAATGTATAAATATATCAAATTTATAAATATAAGCATAATTATCAAATCTATAGTAAAGCCCTGTGATAATCTCCGACCGTATTTGATCAACTCATAATTCTCAAAGAGTGATTCATTAATCCTTAAATAATTTCTTCTGAAAGTTAGAAGCTACGGGCAGTATCGTCTTGCAAATTAAATGTATTTGTCATTAAAGATCGAATATGAATACAATAAAAAAAATGTTTGCCCTGGCACAATAATGCTTTAAAACATCATTTGGAAAATCAAATATTTACGTTAACCGTTTATTTTAAATCTACTTTTGTGACCATCAACAAGACTTGAAAGTTCTTTTACTTAACAATTCATTTACCAAGACATATCTCTTCTATGTTTCAAAGAAAACACATTATTCTTCAAAATAAAATATATAAACGACAATTTGAAAGTCAAATAGATTGATTGATATAGAGTTACGTTCTATGTATTAGTTGTAGAAAGAAAAAAGCATGTTGAGTGTGTGTGTATATATATATATATATATATATATATATATATATATATATATATATATATATATATATATATATATATATAAACACAAAGAATAAGTCCAATGCTCAAACAACTTTTATATATATATATATATATATATATATATATATATATATATATATATATATATATATATATATATAAATATATATATATATATAAAAACACAAAGAATAAGTCCAATGCTCAAACAACTTTTATCTATAGCGCTTACGCCCTACCGGGCTCTTCAGTAGATTTAAACAAGTAAACAAGAACACTATGACGTCAATCTCGTGAATTATACAGTGTATAATAAGAGTCAACACAATTATAATGATAAAAGTCCAGTGTCTCTTGTACATAATTATATACATTTATGTACAGTTGAAGAGATATTATACGTAGATGTTAAAAATACACAATAATATGTTTTACGGTGCGACCGTTGGGGCGAGCGCAGCATGTGATCAAACAATGAATCATGATAAATCAATAAAAATAAAATTAACAACGTAAATAAATTTGATTGCAAAATAAATAAAACATACCTATTTTTTCAGTAAATTTCCATTATCCATGCATAGTTTATAAGATTTCATATGTTATAAGATTTGTTATTTATTTATTTATAAGTAGAACAATAGTTTAATCTCAGATGAGATAAAATGTTGTTGAATAATAAAGATTTTAATATAAATATTCATTGCACTGTATCTCCTCTTTTAAAGTGATTGTAACGTCAGTTCATCCCCTTTTTTGCAGTCGACATTTATTCTTATTAATTATTATTATTTTTTAATTTACGCTTAAAAATATTTGCTTATCATATTAAAGGGACATGGAGTTCCCCCCCCCCCCCCCCCCCCCCCCCACTTGGGATTGGGAGCATGTAATAAATGGAAGTGAAAATAAAGAAACCATTGAACTGCTAAAGAGCTGAAGGATTAGAATTTTCTGAATTTTGAGAATTATCTTTTTTTTTCTTTTTGCTTGTAAAGATTTTTTGGATGAGGCTGCCATCCACCCCCCCCCCCCTTTTAAAAAAAACCGATGTTACGTGCACGTTCCTAGAAATTCCCGTAATTACAGTGAATAAAATAAATGTGAGCATTCATCCAAATGAGTGCAAGTTACAACTGTTTCCTATATCTGAAGAAATGTCCTCATTCTTTAGCTTTGCAAGATTTTGAGAGGATTTTGGTAATTTCAGCAATTTCAGTAATGTTAGAGTAATTTCCCCTTATTGTGACGTCAAAGTTCACGTTGGTTAAGTGTCGTCTGACTCTTTAAAACTCCCCTGAGAAATAAAAGTAAGCGAAGTATACTGTTTTATTTACTTAAAAAACATGATGTTCTTAAAATTACACATCTTATATGCTTCTCAAAAGTTTTACTTTGATTCTCGCGAGAACGTGAGGACTTGGAAACCATTGGTACTATGAATTGTGGGTCCAAATTTACTGACGCCGAAAAAATCTATCGGATCAATGTGCAAACCTTTGTGACGTCACTCGATTATTTTTTTTTTGATTGAGAGTGTACTGAGGTGAACTTTAGACTGTACTATGTCGTATACATCGTTATTGTTTTGATTGTCTTGGTGATTCTCGTGAGAGTGTGAAGTGATAAAAATTGCCATGATTACAGGGAACTACTGGGACGATTAAAACAATGCATTACTGGTCCGATTTACTGACGCCAAAAAAAATCCGTTGAATGAATGTGCAACTGGTCCGAATTTTCTATTCACACACGCCTTGCCGTTAGAGCTCGCTTCGCGCCGGCTCTGCGCGCCGGCGAGCTGCGCTCGCTAATATGTAAACGGTGTGACCGTTGGACCGAGCGCAGATTTAACACAGTGCAGTTTGATTTTTGTACAACAATTTATCTGAATCGCACACAGCATTCTCTCACCTCACACAGTAGGATCCGCCTGGTTGCCTACTCAAATCATTAGCCAAAGTTAAACTAAACGTCGCGTGCTCAGCTCAGTCTACATTATGACGTCATGTTTCGTACGTAAAACGTACTATAGTTTTGTCTTCGGAAATAGCCGAAGAGAGTTACGTGATTCCGACAAAAATTTATTTCTTCTTACATTGTTTATCAATTTAATTCATATGTCGACTAACGGTATTAAAATTGAATACTTTATTCAGTATCTAAAAGATCAGTTCCTTGATGTTAATGTTTTTATTCTCCATCTGATAATTTGATAAGATATACGTAGAACCAGTCGTGTGTCTTGATTGAAGCACTATTGAAACTTATTTGGGCTTCACTTTAATTTTTTAAAATTTAAATTATCTTCAATTGAAACATTAGAAAGTTTTTAATCGAGTTTAGGGGCAATAAACATCGATAAGTGCCAGTCAATCAAAGATCGAACTAACTTTTTAAACACAAAATGGCGGCGCCCAGGGTTGGAAGAAAATTGTTTAGCCCATAGTACCCCTGATTCAACTCTCATTTTTCACTGATTTTCTTATATATACGTGTTACCATTAATCCTCGCTTCGCGAGGCGGGCTTCGCCCGCCTCTCGCTGCGCTCGGTATTAAGAATTTAACTTTGGTTTAAACAGTTTAACAAAATGATTTTCTGTAGCTTTACGCAATTGTTCATTGTTTTCTTTAACTTTATAAAAAGGGAAAATATAAAACATTCCCTTTCCGCATATATCGAAAAGACCGCTGCATGGTGTGTTCCTTACAGATGGGTCTCTAATCTGCTGTTTGTGGACGCGCACTTTATCTGCGAGTTTGGTTCCAGTTTGTCCTATACAGTTGTCACCACAAGTAGGGCACGTCATGCAGTAAATAAGGTTCTTTGTAGGGCTGTCACGGTTCCAAAAATTTTCGGGTCGGGTCGGGTCATAAAATTTTCGGCTCGGTTTCGGGTTTTTCGGTTCGGGTCAACTTTCAAATTAAATTCATTTTTTGTAACTTCAAAATTTTTTTTGTATTTCTTCACTCTTTAATATTTACAATCTAGTTTCCTGATTAGAAATTCAAATGACATTTGATGATTTTAAATTAAATTTAAAAAAAAAACTATATTAATTCATAGAATAATTTCATCACAGATAACTTACTGAACATTTTTAAAGCCTTATGTACTACAAAGGGTTATTTTATAAAAAAAAATCATTGTAAACTTCTGTTTTCATTATGAAGTTCCTTTCTTGATAGTTATAAATAAGTTAACCTGTGGCCGATTTTTCAATACATGTCTTTCGTTTTAAGATATATCTTGATGCTTATTTTAATAAATGGTTACAGGATATTTGATAAATCAAATATGTTAACAAAGTAAGTATTAGTTATGATTTGACACGAGTAAAGACTAATGATATGTTCGTATATTTTAAGTTGCAGGTAATGCACACCGTGTGTTCTGTTTTCTGTAACCACGCACATTTCCCCACATTATTTTGCATGGATTTGACTTCTGGCTTTCCTAATTCAATCTCACTATTATTAAATCCAGAAAATTCTTACCCTTAACATTTCTATTAACAAATATTGACAACATGCTCGATGTCTGAATCGTAAGCCGCCAACTTTGTTTATTGAACTAATATTCCTCCTTCCTACACAGGTAAATGGCGTGATACTTTTATTTAGGATGAGTGAATAATCATCAGTATACATGGCCAGTTGTATACATGTGATAGGGTGATATTTTATAGCGAGCGCAGCTCGCCGGCGCGCAGCGCCGGCGCGAAGCGAGCTCTAACGGCAAGGCGTGTGTGAATAGAAAATTCGGACCAGTTGCACATTCATTCAACGGATTTTTTTGGCGTCAGTAAATCGGACCAGTAATGCATTGTTTTAATCGTCCCAGTAGTTCCCTGTAATCATGGCAATTTTTATCACTTCACACTCTCACGAGAATCAGCAAGACAATCAAACAATAACGATGTATACGACATACAGTCAGTTACCTCTAAAGTTCACCTTAGTACACTCTCAATCAAAAAAAAAATAATCGAGTGACGTCACAAAGGTTTGCACATTGATCCGATAGATTTTTTCGGCGTCAGTAAATTTGGACCCACAATTCATAGTACCAATGGTTTCCAAGTCCTCACGTTCTCGCGAGAATCAAAGTAAAACTTTTGAGAAGCATAGAAGATGTGTAATTTTAAGAACATCATGCTTTTTAAGTAAATAAAACAGTATACTTCGCTTACTTTTATTTCTCAGGGGAGTTTTAAAGAGTCAGACGACACTTAAACGTGAACTTTGACGTCACAATAAGGGGAAATTACTCTAACTGAAGTTATTGTAAATCTGCTGAAATTACCAAAATCCTCTCAAAATCTTGCAAAGCTAAAGAATGAGGACATTTCTTCAGATATAGGAAACAGTTGTAACTTGGACTCATTTGGATGAATGCTCACATTTATTTTATTCACTATAATTACGGTAATTTTCAGGAACGTACACGTAGCATCGTTGTTTTAAATGGGGGGATGGTGGGGGGGGGGGATGGCAGCCTCATCCAAAAAACCTTTACAAGAAAAAGAGAAAAAAAAGATATTCTCAAAATCGTGAAAATTCTCATCCTTTAGCTCTTTAGCAATTCAATGCATGGTTTTTTTATTTCCATTTATTACATGCCCCCAATCCCAAGTGGGGGGGGGGGCAACTCCATGTTCCTTTAATATGATTAGCAAATATTTTTAAGCGTAAATTAAAAAAAAATAAAAATTAATAAGAAAAATGTCCACTGCAAAAAAAGGGGATGAAGTGACGGTACAATCACTTTAAAAGAGGAGATACAGTGCAATGTGAATGAACATTTATATTAAAATCTTTATTATTCAACAACATTGTATCTGAGATTAAACTATTGTTCTACTTATAAATAAATAAATAACAAATCTTATAACATGAAATCTTATAAACTATGGATAATGGCAATTTACTGAAAAATAGGTATGTTTTATTTTATTTTGCAATCAAATTTATTTACGTTGTTAATTTTATTATCCCCTCGCGCAACTTGTTGCGAAGGGGATATAGCATCGCTACTGTGCGTTTTGTGTTCGTATGTGTGTATGTATGTATGTATGTATGTATGTATGTATGTATGTATGTATGTATGTATGTATGTGTGTGTGTACTCCATTTCAATTTTCTAAATTCCAAGAAAACCCTCTAATGAATATCCATCAAACTTTGTACACTTCTTTGGCATGGTAAAAGGACAAACCCTGTTGATTTCAAAATCAATTGATTAAGTATTTTTTTTAATTATCGTAAAAAATGAAGTTAAAAACATGAATTTTATGTACGACTTGACAATCGACATTTCCGGTAATTTTATGTACGACTTGAAGTTAATCGCTACCGTATACCCTTGACATTTTTTGGGATTTAAATCTAGTAAAGGTAAAAAAAAAAAGTTTTGTAGCATTTGAGTGTTAGACTAGTGCCCATAGTTAAAAGTTGAAGCGGGCAAGAGATTTAAGTCTGCCGATTTACATCGAAACAAGCAGTCGACTTTCGGACAAATTTTCCCGTATTACTTACAATAGAACTAGTCCAAAATTCAGTAGAGACTTTGACAGATATTGCACATTTATCACGCAAAAATTGTTTTATATTAATAATAACTGCATATATATCTACTATACTATGGGTTAATTTTAACTTTTAACTAGCAACTAGAATTTCCATCAGAGCAGACTCCAGAGCGCTTGATTTTCAGAGACGTTTCATAATGTATACGGATCGTTTATGTATGCTTATATAAAAATGAATGTCACTAAATGAATCTAAATTATTAAACTTTAAAGTATATGTGTTGAGTTTCTGCTAGGAATAGGAAAACTGTTATGTAAACCCCCTCCCCCAATTTATACACCACAAAGCTTGGGGATTGGGATGAAATAGATATTACATGTATGTATTCAAAGTGGTTTAAAGAAATACTTTATTTATTTTGATCTGATAAATTTACATGTATTTTCCTAAATAACGTATTCCCCCGTACAATAAGTCATGTCGCGAGGGGATGCTCCGCTTAGCGGTGCCCTTGTTTTTATTGATTTATCATAGTTCATTGTTTGATCACATGCTGCGCTCGCCCCAACGGTCGCACCGTAAAACATATTCATTTCATTATCATGAAATAATTAATTAATAATCCTATATAATTATAAGTCTATGGTATTTACTATAAAAGTTGTCAATATAAAAAATTTTAGGTACAACCTAACAGTATGTAAATAGCTACATAGTTATTTATATAATATGACATCACAATGGTCATTATGGTCAGTGTTAAACCTGTTTTAGTTAATTATATATCACATGGTCAATTCTATTTTTGAATTCTCAATTTCATTGGTTCTTTAAATTCCCTCTCTTTGCTTTGTCCTTTTTGATCTGATCACCTTACTAACCAGATGTGTTTATAAGACTCAGAAGAAATCTATAGACTGTAAGTAATTGTTTTATATTTTATGCTGTCTATATTACTGCTTATTAATGAAGCATATTATATTTACTAAATAAGTAAATCATACAGTGAAATGTATATCTATTTAAATGTAAATTATCAAGAGTGAAAACTTAGTGTTTGAGTAATACTCATAAGAGTTATTTTACCTGCTTTAAGCCATATCAACTAAATGTAGTTTTTAAGAGTATTATTGTATACATATAGTAACATCCCTGGTGAATATATAAGGAACATAAAGATTCAGATCAAAGCTTTGTGCCACACATAGGTATGCATATATATGTATAATTATATAAATATCAGATTTTATACTTTGTGCCTAAATTAAGTTTAATATGTTTTATTTATTAAAACATTGATAACTATTTAAATTATTAATTACCCAGGATAGTTAGCACTGTGTTAAGGGGAATAACTCTTGATTGCAAACTGTGCTTGGCAAAATCATGAAATGGATGTTTTGAATATTATACAATGCAAGGATATATTATGTGTGATCTATTTTATTTTTATGATGATGTGATATTGATCAATTACTTATTGTGATATATGTATTGTTAACTATTTCAGAGCTTTAAATATATAAAGTAATAGATTCAAGAACCCTACGTTATAGTTGTTGTATTTATCTCACTACAATAACACCACCATTACATACATGTCAATGTTTATTAGAAACAAAAAGTCCACACTACTGAGCCGTTCAATTTCGACGCCATTTTTCATAGAATACGGATTCTAATACACAAATCGGAACAGAACCGAAATCCGGAAAAACAGAACCGAAACCGAACCGAACTAATTGTTCCGCGGTTCTCGGTTATTTCGGGTACCCGTGACAGCCCTAGTTCTTTGATTTGTAATTCATTGTTGAATTAACGTTGAAATGCATGCCATTTTTGAAATTTATGGATGGGCTGGTTTGAAGAAAAGGACATGTCCCGCATCGTGGATCATGCGATTTAAACAATTGAAACATATTGTTGTATGTATATATATATATATATATATATATATATATATATATATATATATATATATATATATATATATATATATATATATATATATGCGTGTGTGTGTGTGTGTGTGTGTGTGTGACTGTGTGTGTGTGTTTCTAACATCATAACCGTTTGAAAAATTAATTGTTTCTTTTGACGATGCTACATTAAACAATCTTGACAGACAAAAAAAACAACAAAGGAGCAATACTTAACACATAACTAAAATATAAAGTGAAACGTTTATAGTTTACCAATGTTAATAAATTCAACCTATCATTTATACTACATAATATCACATCATAAAAAATAAATTTTGCAAAAAGAAAACAAACAGTGCGCAATTAAGATTCGGTAAATGTATTAACATGTTTTTCGGACTTCCACTTGTATCCCCCCCAAAATAATTAAAAACTGTTTTAAAACCATATCATATCAAAACATTCTTAACACTCTTTTGACGAAACAATATTTGTTCAAAGAAACCACAATAGATTTCAAAAGACCAGTAAGATGTTAATATGTACTGGACATACTATACGTTCTAAAAATACTTTTAACAGGTTTGTTTGTATATAAAACTTTATCAGTTTGGATTAAGCAATCTAATCGCTAACGATAAATTTGAAAATTATGTCAAAATCACAGGCACCTGACGTTATATATTTTTCTGATAATAAAAATAAATACCCTATATATAATAATACACAAGGTACCCATCCCCGCCATCTTGGATTTATTTCAAACTGTCACATCAGCTGGAAGTTTTGCTTGAAACTCATCGGTAAAATTATTTTGCGAATCTCTCCATCTCCCGATCGGTCATTCAACATCTAAGCTTACAACCAATTCAACCAAAACGGTGCATTACACCTGTCATTAATAAAAATCACCCCTCGACCTTAGATATGCGACAAAAGGCTAAATGGAGGACGGAAGTTGACATAAATTGCGTCATACTTTGGGTAATCCCTTCCAAATATAGCACTGATACGAATATTCAAAAGGCGTCAATTTTGAATTCGATCAACATACAAGTTAAAACTAAGAAAAGGGATACTATAAACAGTCAATTATAAATTCTGTTACACAAAGTTTATATAAACATGTTTATAAATGCATATATTTTGAAATATTGAAACAAACACACGGTGCAGGAAATCTCATTTACATATACATGTAGATGACAACTTCCGTCCACCCTTTATTGCATATCCAATGCAGAGTAGATGCAGATCGAGGGGTGATTTTTATTAATGACAGGTGTAATGCACCGTTTTGGTTGAATTGGTTGTAAGCTTAGGTGTTGAATGACCGATCGGGAGACGGTGAGGATCGCAAAATAATTTTACCAATGAGTTTCAAGCAATACCTTCCAGCTGATGTGACAGTTTGAAATAAATCCAAGATGGCGGGGATGGGTACCTTGTGTATTATTAGATATTGGGTATTTATTTTTATTATCAGAAAAATATATAACGTCAGGTGCCTGTGGTCATAATCTATAAAAAGTTTCACTTGAAAATCAAGAGACGCAGAAATTGTTTATGATAATTTTATTTATCAGATTAAAAATGTCCAGTTTGAAGGTAATTATAAAAATAACCCCGCAAGATGTTTTTAATTTTGATGATTTTTTGTGGAAATGGCGAAACTCAAAAAACCAATCCATAGTAGAATAAATTTATTGATAAATATTTAGAATTAATTAGTAATCCACCATGAAAAAAAACAAGCCTGCTGCTTTAGTATTGGCGAACAATTTATGAATGCCTGAACTGGTGAGAATAAAAATTATATATATTGCCACTGTTGTGGATTCCTCATTCTTGTCAGGAAATACCGTAATGGTGTGTCTCCAATCTTATCTTTTTTAAATCAATAAATAAGCAACACTTGAAATGATACCGTGTACATTAAAGATTTCCGGATTTAATTCTTGTTCATTCATAAAATGTTGACGTTACGATTTTGCTTCAAGTGAAATACATGTGCAAAAAGGGGAACAAAGACCTGCATTGTAAACGCTACAGAGTATCGGAATGGTCCTGTTTAAATTTGTACTAGGTGTTCCATGAACCTCAGAATCCTTTAAAACGGGGTCATTCAGTAACACCATATCCATGTGAAAATACTTTATACTAAAACAAAATGTGGACAGCATCATGCCTCTGATTAATTGTCTGTTTCCTTTGATTTTTCCCATATTTCTATTCCATTTCTTCCATATCACGACTGAAGAAGAACGCCCAACGTTAAACTGAACCTTTGAGCACTTAAGGTTTCATTCGATTTGTCGCTTAATAAAAGCTGGAACTCTGCTCTAAATTAATGTCACATGTTTTTTGCATATTAGTAATAGTCAAACTGTACTTGATATTAAAAAAAACTGGAAAGAGATTAAATCCTTTGAAGAAACGTGTTTCCGACAGGCTTGGCTGAGAAAACCGGTGATGGGAATTACCACTGGTAAATAGCGGTAATTTCCGTCCCGAAAAATACAACTCGTTTTCTCTAAACTGGGAACTAATTGGAAACACAAATTTAAATTCTCTATCTGTTTGATTTATAGAAAACAAAAATTGTTAAGGAAATACGATATAGGCAGAAAGCATAAAAACACAATTAAACATGATGATCTATTATAAAATTATTCTTATGCAAATTACCATGTCCTCTTTCTCCATAGCATTATATAGCAGGATACAAGTTTCAGTCCAGCTTTATTTACCTTTGGTTTTGAATACTGATGTATACGTAAGTGACACAATCACACTTCACGTTTCACAATATTTTCCGCCCTTATCAAAGAAACCCGAGACTGTAAATTTTACTTCCATGTTTATGATAACTGTATAAATTGCACCTACACCTAACTCAACTCTAAAAACAAATAACTCTGGTGAACGAATAAACTGCAAGTGTGTTGATTATTCATCAGTAGATGCCTAATGCGTTACTGGTTAGGCACAACTTGTTAAAATAAAACACCCAATGATTAAATGTCATAAACAACAAGGTGTACTATTGTCTACATCCCACAGATATGATTAAACGTAGGATGTATGTAGTTGTAATTCATCGCCCAGTATTTATCGGGAATCGCAAGTAATTCACACTGTCCTGAGAAGTATGAGTATTTCCCGCTTTGTTTTGGGGTTTTTTTTTTTTGGCCAACTCTAGTTTTTATGTATAATATACATCGGAAACATTACAAACATTTTGTTTTAGTTTTACTTTGTGAATTATTTAAATCTGTATCTGCAGGTCTGTATCTCCTGTTCTGAAAAACAAATTAGATGGACGACATGGTAGCGACTGTGTCCTACGTCCTAAAGGTTACAATTTACGGCTCTAGAAAATTGCGCTAGTTTTTGACTGGATTTAACTTTTTTCGAACACATTCTGTACAAATACTTTTAAATTCAAAAATTCCCTTGAAGTGCTACAAAAGATTTTGTCCCTTAACATGCCTCTGAAGTGAAGTATTACAGTTTACTATACTTTTATGTTAAATACTGAAATTTGATTGGTTTAGACGCGGTTTATAATCAGTTCTATTACCCTCAGTATTAGCAACACACTTGGCAACGGGTAAGGCAAAAAATCGTTACATGCGCATAAATTATGCGCGTACGGTTCGCCGTAGAATTCACGTCATTCCGAAAGAAATTTCTTTAAAATTAGGACATTCAGTATAATAACATAAATAGTGCTTGTTTGGGAGGGTAACAATTTACATTATTATACTTTTATGTTAAATACTGAAATCTGATTGGTTTAGGCGCAGTTGACAATCCGTTCTCATACTCTCAGCGTTAGCAACACACATGGCAACGGGCCGATAGAACGAATTGTTTCATGCGCGTAAATTATGCGCGTACGGTTCGCCGTAGAACTCACGTCTTTTCTATATAAAAGCAGTACATTCAGTATAATAAAATAAATAGTGCCTGCTTGGGAGGGTACCCGTTGAAATTGACACCCCTCGAAAACTATTGTCAACCTCCGCTTCGCGTCGGTTGACAATGCTTTTCTCGGGGTGTCAATTTCAACGGGTACCCTCCCAAGCAGGCACTATTTATATATTAACACCCCTCGAAAACCATTGTCAACCTCCGCTTGGCGTCGGTTGACGATGGTTTTCTCGGGGGTGTATTATTTATAGACATTATTTATAATATTGTTTGCATGTAAAAATGGTGGATTTGATCGGCACATGAATTTATCATATTCCCTTTTTCCGTGGTCAGTTACCGTGTGTATGAGAAAGTCTGAAGAGCGTCGACATTAATATTAACTTGCCGGCAGAATTTAATTTTAATAATTATTTCCACACGCTATATTTCGAAATAAGATAAAATGAGTCTAAAACTTGCCAGTTTTTGTGCGCCTTTTTAACATACAGGGAACTAGCTTCCTGGTCGTCCATCCGATTCCGTTTCCAGAGCGGGAGCTACAGACCTGCAGCTATAGAACGTGATACCATTTATTTGGCTGCAAATTAAATGCAAGCAATAATAAACGATAAAATATTGTTTGGGTTGAAATTGAAATAATTATATAAATATAATCATTATGAAAAGTTATCTAAAATTCATTAATACATTTAAAATAATACCAAAGTTTACAAGAATACACCATGCTTGAACTGTAGAGAACTGAAAAAAAACCCAATTGAAATACTAGAAGCAGTAGAACGGATAAGCTAACTATTACTTAATATGAATTTATTTGTAATGATATATTCATAAACTTTCGTAAAATAAATACGGTACAAGCTGTTAACATGATACAGGGGTGTCACAAGCACCTGACGTTATACCGGTAAATTGTTCTTATAATAAAAATAAATACCCTATACACTGTACCTAATAACTTGTGTATTATTAGGTATAGGGTATTTATTTTTATCATAAGAAAAAGTTAAAACGCCAGGTGCCTGTGAGGTGTGTAACTGGATAACAGACGAGTTGTTAGGACTGGAGAAAAGGTGTGTAGGTCTTGAATTCATTTCCTGACAGATGTGAAAGTTTGGCACCAATTTTGGGAATTCCTATAGCTATAAAATGAATAGAGACTTTCCCTCATAACAATGACAATAAGAGCATTATGTCAATCAACTACCAATTAACTGAATCTTTAAAAATAATATTTAAAGAGGAATCAAAATTTATTTCACATATAACATCAATCATCGCCAATATCATAGAAGAAAACTGAAAGGTAAACACACAAGTCCAAGATTTACGATAAAGATTCGCCCAGTCTTCAATAAATTTGTCTGCATATTAAAATGGTTAATTGCTAATGATTAATTATAAGTGCATTCATTCATAAATTTCCTCATAAAATTTTATCGATCAAGTAATGGCGTATATGTTTGTGACAAGTTTGATGACGCGATGCAGACAAAGTATATAAATCAGATAAGATTGTAAACTCTTCTAAAACAAACACTTAGGTAAGTAAACATCTTTTTATGTTTTTTATTTTAACTTTGTTAAAGTAATTATCTGCTTTTAAAAATTTACTAAGTTGAAGGGATTAACCTGGCTCCCTTTTGCTATTTCATTTGATTATCATAATCATAAAAAACTTTTTTATACATATAACCGCTTAATATATTTATTACATAATGATTGTATATATTTTTTTTCTGAATTAACAAGTGTACAATTATTTCTGGCTAAATGTTGTGACGCAAACAGTTATTTTTTATTTCAAGATTTAGTTAACTCTGTAAGAGAAAGAAAGTCAAAGTAAACCAAGAGTAATGAGATAGTTAGACATGTTTCTATAAAATCCTTATATCCATTTTTATTTATTTATAATTATAAAAGCAACGTTATCGTACTGTATCTGTCTTAATGTATCTTAATGAAGGAGGGGGGGGGGTTGTTTATTTGTTTAATTTGCTGGTATTGATCATCAATGATTTCGTCTTCTTGAATATTCACTTAACTGTACTTTGCTATCGTATATTAGAATTATTCAGTCATATGTAGCTGAATTTCACTTAAATTTTTATGTATTGTACTTACCTTGTACTTAATTGAGAAGGATTATATAGAAAGTTTTAGTTGTCTTATCCAATCATGTTTATAGGAAAATTAAATTGGGTTCACATCAAATCAAAACTCTGAAGGGACTGCGTGTGTAAGATTTAATATTAATCTAAATATATATTTCATCAACCATTTAAGAAGGTTGGGTACTAAGTTGCTTAAGTATTAGGACTTTTTAAAGTTTATTAAAATTAGTTGAAGACATACAATATTACAATACAATCTCATATGTTCAGGTAGATGTGATAGATAATTTGCTGATTATTCAGCCTCCATAAAAAGATTCTTGGATATACTATAATTGTAATAATTATATTATAATAATTGTTTATATATATAAAAAAGACAAAGAAAAAATTATCTCCGAGACAAAAACATTTGGTATGGAGAAATATACAAAACGTATGCACTATATGATTTTCAAAAAACCAACTTGAATAATAAAGACTTTTTTTATTGTTTACTCGATCATAAACGTCCACGTATGCGTCTTCACTAAATGATTAACCCAAAAGTCAATGCGACTGCTCCTTTTTTATGTTGGAATAAACTTACTCTTTCTATCTGTTAATTGTATTGCAAAAGGATTTTTTCCATTTAACAAACATGCATAATAGCAATGCATAAATTACATTTATTTACAGAAAATAAGAATTAATAATGGATAAGATTATAAATGACAAACATCTTAAAGCAAGTGCAAAATACAACAGAAGCGCACATTTTTTTTTTTTTTTTTTTTTTTTTTTTGCATTTGCTTGCCATGTGGTTAGATAATAAATCATTCTATAACGGGTGAAAAAACAGAGAATTTTTCTTTATTATCATAAATTTTAAAAGCTAGGTGGGGATACTTCCCAAAATTACACAGTTTGTTAAAAAAAATTATGTTTGCACCATTTTTCAAATTAAATTCTACAACAAGTTTGCTTTCCACAATTCCTGACTTTTCCCTGATTTAAATTATTATTTTTTATTGAAAACGTCATGATGTGGTTTCACCATAAGGTACCGATGAATCATTTTGGTGTCGCCTAATGACCAGTGTTTTAATTATATGAAATTAATGTACTTATGATAGTTGAAATAAAACAGAAAACCAAAAATAATAATGTTCAATATTCTAATTTTTAACCCTTATCAAAATAACGTTCTGATAAACATTAAATATTATGCAAACGAATTAAGCTTATAGATATATTAAGAATTAAATCGATGCCACCAGTTAAAATTTTTGGAGGTTTTCAACGACATTTTATTTTTCAAAATATAATATAAAGTTTTGAAATAAATAAAGTTGTAAAAGTTCATTGCGTAATAATGACTGTATTCTTGTACATGTATTAGGTATGTACAAGATCTTTTTTCAAAAATATTTGATTATTGGGTAGAATTTATGCTTTGAACGCTTGGAAAAGTTCTTTTAGAATATTTCAAAATATTAAAAAGCGCTTGTAGTTTTACTTCTGTTACGATTGCAAACAAATATGCTTTGTATTAGTGATAATGGTCATATGAAACAACCAATGAAACAGTCAGGTGACAAAGGCACAAATAAAATACATAAGATTTAACTTTTCGTAGATGACTGGTTGTACTTTGCGTTTTGATTAATTACGCATTGTTTACTGTTGCACCCTTTTGCCAACAATCCAAATTAAAGAAAATGTAAAATGGTGAAACCACATCATGTCGTTTTCAATAAAAAAAAAAATTAAATCAGGGAAAAGTTAGGAATTGTGGGAAGGCAAACTTGTAGAATTTAATTTCAAAAATGGTGCAAACATAATTTTATTTATAAAAACAAACTCACCTAATAGTATATAGAGCTAAAATACAAGAGGAATGTAAGGACACCTAGTAACCGTGAAATCATTTTTAAGATGTTCGTTAAAATACACTCGATTTGCCAATTTTTTGTTTTCTCGTACTGTGAAATCATTAAAATTCGTGGGGGTCAATTTTCGTGTATTTTTTAAATTTTACATGTTCGTGTTTTTATAAAAGGAAATACGACTTTATAGCTCTGATTATGAATTCGTGGAGAAGTTAATTTCTGGATGAGAGGTACCCACGAATTCCACGAACATTAAGCCACCATGAAATCTAATGATCCCCCAGTATATTGAGCATCAATATCATCCGGTTCTATACCAAGGATCAAACATGCCACAAGTCCTGCTTACTTACCAATCGTAACTGTTCATATCTGTTGGTAATTATCTTTATAGATGATTTTCAAAAGAGGGATAAGAGTCAACATTAATTTCATCTTTTATCAAAACTAAGTGTCATTACTTCCATTGTACCATTCATAACCTAATTACAGTAGTATTTTAACTCTTAGTTAGATATTCTTATAAATGAAATCTCAATCACTTTCATCATTAATAATAAATCAATAACATTAAGCATATAGTTGCAATATGGTGTATCACGAATGCCATTTTCGGCGAGTCTGCTGACAGCTGATCGAACTCTATATGCATAATAATCATAGAAGATACAACGAGGAAATAAGACTAAGATTGACATTGATCAGCAACCAATGACAAATTACCCGCTAATACAAACTATTTAATCAGTTTACAGAAACTCAAAATTTATCAAAAGTAATCATTACCTAACAATTTTTCAGAGATGTTTGAGAGACCAAAAATTTACGTGTTGCTATACGCTGCCTCCATTTTGGAACTTCAAGGCCAGTCTATAGATTCCGTGGTCCAGGATGCTGTGACATCGGCGTTTAGCAGGGGCAGTGGGACTACGCGACAAATAGCGGGAGGACAATCCTTAATTCCAACAAGTGAGCAACAGAATCTTAAGTTTATCCATGACGTCATAATCGGGAACTATCAGAACCGCTTCTTGTATTCACTGTTAAGATTCCTCCAATTCAATTATTTTGAAAAAGAATTGATTAATTGGATATTACAATATCACTTTTAGCTATCACTGGTATAACTGCTGATCCACCTCCTGGGAGCTCTAGGGGATCAAGTGCAGTAAACTCCTTAAACCGGTTTTCACAGAATAATGAACCGGAAATGAACCAGCTTTTAGATGACAGAGCCAGGTTTGCGGCTGAGGCCACCAGGAGCATCGCGTCCAGGTGAGGCTCAAAACCCACACCCTTAAATTCAAAATCATCAATCATTTTAATTTGTAGCCCGCATTGATATATTCTTTCTATAGTTTGTGCGATCGGGTTATCCAAAAAGTTATCTCAGAGTCCGCTTTGAACAGTTGACGTATTACGTCATTCACCTATTTTGTCAATTTAATACTTTGCCAGAATTAATGCATGTTTCTTAGATCGGTGTTCCAATAAGGTTTGAACCAGGCAAGGTCATACGGTTTTTATATGAGATCAGTTCATTTCGAACGAGAATTCTGTAGTACCAAAACACTATTTTTAAGCTAAACGATGTTAGTTTGTATATCATGACTATTGATGAAAAGTTCCTTAATCAATATTTGGAAAGCTGTTAGAATCATTAAGCAGGATTGGTCATTACATTTCAATGACAGAATGTAAAATGTTCTTTGATTGGTCACGATGAAGATACACTTACTTTACACAACTTCAATAGAGCTGATCAAGGGCTACTTATCGTGATACATGTACTTCCTTTTGGGTACGACATATTAAAATGTGCACTGTTTCTTTAATAACTTTGCGACTGAATAATTTGGTTTCTAGTACTTTGACTTCATTATACTAATAGTTATTGATATCTTACTAAAACCAAAGTGTATAAGCTCTGATTCAAATTGACATAAAAGCATATTTATGACTTTTACGAAATCAATATTATAAACTCTTCTTATAAATTACCTTAACGTAATTTACGCTAGAAAAATGTTATCCCCAGTTCAGTTTTACCCGTCTTAATTAAGTAGAGTTTTTTTTCACTATACAAAAGGTTGTACGGTAATTGTGTCAAAAACACATTTCAACAAATTGTGTTATTTTGTGTAGCCCAGCCCTGGCCGCTCAGTTCTCTGGAAGTAACGCCAATGAGCGGGCTCAGATTGTGACCTCTGATGCAGGGGTCACGGCCAGTTTCCGAAGGGCCGTCTCTCCATTCTGTTATGAAATTCCATTCTGCAACTCCCGGGACCCTTACAGAACTGCGGACGGTTCCTGCAACAACCTGTACAATCCTTTGCTCGGCAAATCTTTCACTCCTCAGTCCCGTATCCTCCAAAATGCTTATGATGACTGTAAGGTTTTTTTTTTTAAACTTGAAATAAAGCATGCTTTTCTCCTTCATATATATTAAGGAAAATAATGGAAGCACGTTTCCGTTTAAAGTCTGATCTCCCTCCTTTTAGATTCAAAGATGTTTAGCTATTTCGCTTGCCCTTTATGACTTCTGAAAGTTCTGTTGCCTATATCTCAACATTTTTTTCACAGTTATTGAATTGCCTCGTACCCTGACCAGCAACAGACAGGGGTCCCTCCCTAGTGCCCGTGTGGTCAGTAATGCCGTCCTATCTGGATCTACTCCAACAAGTGCAACTCATTCTACCTTCCTGACCCACTTTGGACAGTTTATCGATCACGACGTTATTTCAACCCCCTCTATGAGAGGTAACTTGGGACAAATCCGTTAATATGAAAACACTGTAAGAATTATCGTACCGGTATGTTGTCGATAAAGTTTCATAGAAACTTCACCAACACATGAAATTCAGTTTTCAAATTCCGTCTATTTCTTTTTCCTCGAAATCCTACAAACACATCATGACTGACATGGTTTGGTTACTTTATACTTATTTATTGCAAGGCAGCTGTAAAATTCTTCATTGTTAAACAGTTTACACGTTATTTTAACGTAGATTCAAATTTACATTCTTTCCAGAGGGAAACCCACCAGGGAATATCAATGACTGCTGCTCTGGGGTGTAAGTTGCATAGTCTAAATATTGGGTACCAATAACTCCTTTTAAATACATTCAGGGTCTAATTTACATTTTTTATCCATTTTATCGATTAAACTGTATGAAATTTTGTCAATTTCAGGAATAAATTTTCTTGTTTCACAATCCCCGTCCCGAGCAACGATCCACATTTCCAAGGTCGAACGTGCATGAATATGGTGCGACATGCAGCTGCACTACCATTAGACTGCACCAATGGTGAGTCGGCGTTTTCCTTATATGAAAGGATGATTTTTCAATTCGAAAATTCGGGATTGAATTCACTCTTTGGATTATAGCCAACACTAAAATCCAGAAAGGCATTTCAACTATTCTGATGTGCGCTATTAAATACCGCTCCAACATTTATAACGCATAATGGGTAGTGTAATTTTTAAACCTTAAAAGGGACTTGGACACAATTCGAGTTCAAAATTTTAAATTTTATTTTTTCCATTTTTAATGTTTATATAATTAGAATGGTAGGTATGTTTTTTTTAATGCTTTGTCAAAATTTGTAAGTCAAATACTGAGTTATAAGCAAGATACAGAGTTTTAAATTCTTTGTTTTGTAAACAAAGCTCGAGCCTTATTATTGTTTATATATGTATTTTATTGGTTTACGTTTCAATCAAATATTACTCTCTTCTGTTGATAATATTATTTATGAACACATTGAGTAAGTTTATCTTGTTTGCCACGAGGCATGTTTTTAAAGAAATGGTAATTCCATTATTTACATTATTTGTAAACGAATATAAGACTAGAGTTTTTGTAATCCATTTTATATATAAAATATTAAAAAATAAAATTTTGATCTAAAATCGTGTCTAAGTCCCTTTAACTGGTTGACGTTCAGGTGTCCGTGAGCAGCAGAACCAGCGGTCCTCCTACATTGACGGCACGGCGATCTATGGATTCCATAAAACCAGGGAGTTAGCGCTCAGAGAACAACGTAAGGACAGATCTTTTTTTCGTCAACTTGCTCTATTTTTAAAATGCAAAATATCCGTAATAAATTACGGATTCATTTTGTTTTGAATGCTATTTGATACTTTTCTTTTGTCATTTTAACGTTTTAAAAACAATTAAAGACACTAGTAGTCAAGGTATTTTTCAAGATGTTTATCTTTAAAATAGCATGCATTATTTATTCAACAATTCATAATACAATAGCAATGTTTTTAATCCGTATGATTAATATTGTCAGGAGGGGGACGACTGCGGGAGAGTGACCTAAACTCCGGACTTCTGCCTCGAAGCAGGTGCCCTTTAGGAATATCTACAGAATACCACTGCTTCATGGCCGGTAAGACCTTCAATGAAAAATTTCATGGTTAGATTCTTTTGAATAATACAAAAAGGATTTTTTTTCTGGTTCAATATATGTTTAAGGTGTCTTCTTATTATATAGGCGACCACAGACAAAGCGAAACGCCTACCCTCACTATCATGCACACTACTTGGTTACGACGTCACAATCTAATAGCAGATGCCCTACGTACAGCCACTGGTATCACAGATGACGAGACTCTTTTCCAGGAAGCCAAGAGGATAGTGGTCGCGGAACTCCAGCACATCACTTACAACGAATTTCTACCAGCGGTTCTAGACAACCGCCACCTCACTTTCTTCAACCTGCTTTCCAAACAATCTGGTCATGATAACATATATAACCCTAGCGTGGACCCCCGAACCTTCAACTCCTTTGGAGCGGCAGTGTTACGTATGGGTCACTCCTTGGTTAGAAATGTTGTCGGTCAAGACAATGGACGAGGACAGGTGCAGACATTCCCGCTAAAGGATCATTTCGAAAATCCGGACCTAATGTTTTCTCCCCCTTATGGATACGAACATATGGCTCGCTGGATGTCCAAAACCCCTAAATCCCAGAGTGATAGGACTCTTGTCGACGGAATTAGAAATAGACTGTTTGAAGGTCCACCCGGTCCGTTCCCTTCAGAAACTGCCTCTTTTGACCTCGGGGCTCTAAATATTCAGCGAGGCCGTGAGCATGGACTTCCGCCGTACAACGCCTTCCGTCGGTTCTGCGGACGGTATCCGGCATACCACTTCAGCACCACCATTAGTGGGGGGTTGTTGGACCATTCCCCACAGAATGCAGCCAGATTGGCTAGTGTGTATAGGTACGCTATGTTATACAGCAGTTGCAATCAATGTTGTTTACATATTGAATGTATAGTATTTGCAATTTTGAAATTCACGGACTGACATAGGACCATATCACCTTTCTTCTACAGAAGTACTCATGATATAGACCTGTATGCTGGCGGTATTTCGGAGACCCCCATTCCAGGAGGTATTTTGGGTCCCACCTTCTCCTGTCTGTTGGCCTACCAGTTCTCTCTGTACAAACATGGAGACAGGTTCTGGTACGAAAACAACGACCACGAAAATCCACTCACTGCTTTCACGGCTGGTATGAGGAACATATACACTGTACTGCTCCATTTGTTCACCCAAAGTTACGATATCAGTATTATTGTCTATCTACCTATTACCACTGAATTTAAACAAAAAAGGGATTCCAAACAGATCAAATTTCTGTATTCATTTAAGCAATTCGTGTAAGATCAAGAAAATAAAAGCAATAATTCTCATTTAATAATAACCCGATAAAAGCAATTGTCTCGCCCATCAGTACAATCCTCTTGATAAACAACCCCAAATATTTTCTTTAAAAAGTGGAAAAATTTTATTTATATTTTAGTGATTCATGTTATATAAATTGTAATATTGGACAAAACATGTACCTTGTTGCTTTTGGAAAATTACAGATCAGCTAGCCGAAATCAAACAAATGACCCATTCCAAAGTTCTCTGTTCTGTGGTGAAGGATGATCTGGGGGCAATACGGTATCAGCCAAACCTATTTCAACGACCAGAGATATTTGGGTAATTACATTTTATTATTAAATGAAAAAATTAATAAAATCGTCTTATTGAGATTTAAATGCTAAAACTATAATGGCTGTGTTATTGATAATGTTTTATTTCATTTAATTTAACCCTTTACAAAATATTTTTTATGAAATTGAATCAAAATAATTTCAAGCGTAAATTAAAAATCTTATTTATGTATTTTTATTGCTTTGTATGAAACAGATAACAATTTCAATGGTTGGCTTTATTTAGAAATTACCAGAGACCTTGCATACAAATCCTAAACGGAAACTACCTTGGGTTTGATATAACTCCATTTGCGAACCAACTGATTCAACTGCGGGGAAGTCGAAGTAGTAATGCCAATTCTTTTAATGGAATGACTGGGGCTTTCGCGCGACGACTTGGAAGTAGTTCTAATTCAGTAGGCGCCAACAATCAAACTCGCGCCGCTCCTACAAATGTCGGATTCAGAGTTCCTATCCCCAGTGATGTTTTAAACGCAACTTCCGGTGATTTAGGAGGAAATCAAGATAGAGCGGGAAGCAATGTTCCAACACGAGGCAATAATAACCAAAACTCTCCCAACAGTCGAGGGCAACCGGGGGGTCAACCGGGGGGTCAGGCAACAAGAGAACGGAGGAAGTTTGGTGGACGATTTACATAGAACATAGTAGTTGTCAAATGTTAAAAGGAGACATTTATTACATATTTAATTTATTTTTGTAATTAAATCATATTAAAAAAACTGTTTGTATGCCTTATAATTTTTGTCTGCAGTCGACGAAAACAAAGTGAGAATGTACCGGCATGCAACAGCTAACTCAGGTTTTTATCATTGTCTGTGTATTTGTCGTACAATTTGATTCTGGTCGGTTGCTTTGAGGACGAATAGTGTTAGATTGGATAAAAGAAAAAAAATTAAATATTTAACAAAACAGTGCTACATCTGACAGTTTCACAAAGATACAGACTATTATTATATTTCTTTAATTTTGGGGTGTTTTCTAGTTATGAAGAAAATTATGTTAAAAGTAATTTTTCTATCTTCAGGTTTTTTTTTAAATATTTCAATCACTATCTTTAATTCGAAAACATCTAGTGATATCCACACCTACATATTTAGAATTGTAGTTCTGCTGGTGGAAAATTCACGCACAAGACATCGTTCAATATAACAACCAACGCCACAGGTGCATCGCACTAAATTAGACAGTGGGTATCAAAAGAATAGAAGCGGGGAATAGGGACAAAATTACAGCAATTGAAGCATGACAGTGTTACAGTGTCCGGAGTAGAAACAATACACAGGTAACAATCAGCAACAGACGCAGAAACAACGGTAGAAATTATAATATACGAACAAACAGAACAATGGACGTACACATGTAGTATGAACAACAGAGACGGGAAATAGAGACCGCCCACAGAACCACTGGTAAATCGGCAAAGTTCATTGTTAAACTTGTGACGTGATTTTTGTCTTTATGTCTTCATTCTCCTCATCTACAGTGTGTCTCTCGGTAACTCTAATGTGTACCAAACCTTGTTTTTACCGTAGTTCGTACTGTTGTTTCTTGTTCAATAGTATTACATATGTTTTCCATTGCATGAGGTAGTACTTAAATATATAGGTGAATAATTCATAACAAAAAATTAAAAAAAAATCTGAAAAGAGCTGATGGTTTTGGTATACTTGTATGTTTGTCATGATTTACAAACCAAGGTGAAAACTATTTGCAATTTGGTTTGCTTGTTGCATCATATATTCTTCTTTGGTTTCATAAAGAACAACCAAATATTGTTTTAATTAAAAGGAGTGGATTTGTTAGCTTGTGTTAGGACGTATTTTGTTCCAATGGTAGCACTATTCTGTGATGTATTTTTGTTAGCTTGTGTTAGGACGTATTTTGTTCCAATGGTAGCACTATTCAGTGATGTATTTTTGCCAATTTTGATGACCGATATTTAGTCAGGAGAAAACAAATCTACAGAAACAAAAAAAAAGTTTAGGTTTTCTGCATCACATCAGAACAGTCTCATGACTTACGTACAATTGATTTGTTGTCTTCTTTTGTTGTTGCTTTCTTATGCATACAAGTTTTATTTTTCCTTTGTTTCTTTTCATATGTTTTAAGAAGACGTTTTAAAGTTATTTTTAGATTGTGGTTGATCTGTTTGTTTGGTGTTTTGTTGTTGTTTGTTTGTTTGGTGTTGAGAGCGTAAAGGATGTTGTTGTTTTTATTATGAGAGTACATTTTGTTATTGTTCCTCCTGACCAATAATCATTCGATTATTAAATTTAAAACATTCATTCTTAAATTCATTAAAATTATCACAAAAGGTGTTACGCTGTGATTAGTTGAGAGCACAGGTCTATAAATGGGACACATTTGTTAAAATACCAAAGGAAAGACCAGAGTGTCTATCAGCATGATTAATTGTCAAGATTATCCTTTAATGTTGCTCATCACTATCTCACAACTATTCATAACTGTGATGCTTACAATCTAAAGCTTATTGTCCATGTCTAGAATACTTCCATCAGGGCTGGTTGCTTTTGATGATTGAAAAACGTATGAAGTCAGAACTTAATTATAAAGAATTACTCGTGATAAGATATTTGGATAAATCATACTTTTCATTGAGGAAAGATTGATTTTATACAGAATAACCTTAGAAAGGCATCCTATCATTACAAAGCCATATATTTCTAACATAGCGTTAAGGAAGCTTAAATTGATCGCAAGTATATATGCAATTTTAAGACCTTAAAAGTAAAGTTAAGGATTTGTATGTAAATTTAAAACGGCTCTCATTCTAAAAATAAATGATGATTCATTAAACTTTTTTTTTACAACAACCACCATAGATTTCTACGGGACCATATAATCTATAATCGGATTAACTTAATGGTGAATACTTTATATGGTATCAAATAAAGAATGTTTTATTTTTACAGATCATACAGAAATTTCAAATCAAGGCTTGAAATGAAAGAAACATTACTTAGTACATTGTGTCCACATTATTGTCTCAGGCATCGGTTTTTTAAAGTGGGGGGGGGGGGGGGCAAACTCATCCAAGAAATCTTGACAAGCAAAAACACCCACCATCTTTCCAAATTCCAAACTCATCTAAGAAATCTTAACAAGCAAAAACACCCACCATCTTTCCAAATTCCACAATTATGAAAACCCTAATCCGTGCGTATACCCATATCTTCAATTTCACCGTTAATTTCCCTATTTTCACTCTCATTTCTATTTCTTACATGGTCCCCAAAAAAGTGTGTTGGGGAGGGGGCAATTCCAACACTTTTTTATATGTAAGTTTAAGAAAAATGTTTGCCCCCCCCTTCCCGCCGCCATTATCCCCCCACCCCGATGCTACGTTTCTGTTATACGTCATAGGTAAAAACTGGTAAATACGCAGTTCTTCTCGCAATCTGTCAGCACTGGGCGTTGCATGGTAACTTTCCAAAACCTTTTGTCAAAAACTAATTTATTTATGGCATCGCATTCTATTTAACGGCAAAAACAAAACAAAACTAGAGGTACTGTGAGCAAGCTCACAAATGATACCCCCCACTAAGAAAAAATCATAACTCAAGTTTTTTCTCTATTATAGAAAATGATGGATGCTATCTATTTAACCGTCCATGTTCTATTACAGGGGCTTGTGTAGAAAAAAAAACATCGTTAAAAAAGTGGGTACCTCGGAGGAAAAATAACAAGGGAGGGCGCCATCTTGGATACCGCCTCGCTTCATCAGCTAATTTCTCATTTAAATTGTTAAACTAGACATATTCGCCGATTAGAATTCCTTTATAAATGATTCTTCTTTAAGATCTCACCTCCAGTTTAATTCTATTTACGCGCCTACATCAAAATTTTTTATCTTTTTTCGCGTAAACATCCGAAATCGACAACTCAGTTGTTTCCATTACCAATCGTATGACAGAGATCTCACGTGCCGTACTTTCGCTTTATGCAGAAGCCAGGGAGTTGTCGATTTTGAATGTTTGCGCGAAAAAATCAGCAAGTTTGATATTACTTGCGTAAAAAGAACTAAACCGAAGGTGATAACTCAAAGAAGAATCATTTATAAAGGAATACAAATCGGCGTATATGTCTAGCTGATGTAGCGAGGCGGTTTCCTCCGACGTACCCACTTTTTTAACGATGTTTTTTCTTTCTACACAAGCCCCTGTGGTTCTATCAATAACAATTGCTCTATTTTTTAATTGCTCTATTTTTTTATTGCTCTAATTTGTTAATGCTTATATTAGTACACAAACCAATTTCTATTCTTTAAATTCCATGAAGACATTTGCATCCTTATGATAACAAACATGACTGGAATCAAACGAAAAACCACATGTCAAGCAACCATTAAATGGTTTGAATTTTTGGTATACCGAGCCCGATTTTTTTTCTCAAAATTTTTTTTCTACACAATTTAAAAAAAAAAAAAAGATAAAATACATCGGGGCGGGCCATTTTCAGAGGGGCGGACGGGGATGAGATTTTATGTGTACTGAAACAAGCAAGCTTTGTGTCAAATTTTACCTACTAATCATTTCCATTAATACAAGACATGACACAGGTCTACAGGAATAAAGCATTTTTTAAACAATGACCTTGACCTTGGCCAAATGACCTTGGGTCAAGGTAATGACACACCCCCAGGTCATAAGCAATATTTGTGTAAAGTAAGAACTTCCAATATTTCTCCATAAGAAAGATATGAACTGGACACGAATTTTGCACTTTTCCTACCAGTGACTTTGACATCGCACAAATAACCTTTGGTCAAGGTCATGGCACACCCTCAGGTCATAAGCAATCTTTGTGTGAAGTATGAACTTCCAATGTTTCACCATAAGAAAGATATGGACCGGACACAAACTTTGCACGGACAGACGGATGGACGGACTGACAAGGTGAAGTTGGGGGATAATAAAATTTAAAAAAAAACATCTTATTTCCCGACGCCACGGTTAATATATAATTTAATTTTACTAATGCTTCGACAAATCAAAACATTGGATGCTTCTTCTGTTTCGCTTCAGATAAAGAGAGCATAAAACCATAGCATGCCCTTCGTTTATCCTGAAACAACCTTATAATATTTATGAGGATTGAAATATTTCGATTTTACTTTTTCTTTCTTTTGAAACGTTACTAAATATACTATAGAGCGTACTTAATTGAATTTATATTAATGATATAATTATTTATATAAAATAAACTCTCTAAAGATTTTCTACATGCTACATGCTTATAAAATAAAAATGGGTAACTTAATTCCAGTGTTTGCTTAAGGTCAGACGAAACGTTCCTCGGGCATCTTTTTCGTATCTTCTCGTAATCTCGTTTCAAAAATTAAATTTAAGATTAAAATTTATATATATATATATATATATATATATATATATATATATATATATATATATATATATATATATATATATATATATATATATATATATATATATATATAACATTTCTATATCAGCAATTCAAGTGTATTATCGATAAGATTATATAAGAAACTGCATACTCTAGTATCTTGCACAAATGCCTGGTAAGGTACCATAAAAAAGCTTAATTGTCAAAGTACATGTAGTAGTAAATGAATAAAAAAATTCCTGGAAAAAGTTATATAAAATTGAGGTCTGACCTTAAAACGTTATTTTTATATTCTTCTCAAAAGAGAAATTTGAATAATTTCAACAGAACCACGCCAGTTATAAAACCTTACGTTTTTATTATAAATATGTTCTATACTCACTTAAACGTTGATAGAGTTTTGTTTCTGCTCAAATGAACTTCGATAAAGTATATTGAGTGCAGTGCGAATTTCAAAAGTACATCTACTGCAATTCCGATATATAACTGATCTTTACAAGTTTCGTGATCAAATGATCTAAAATCCTGATTTTCTGTTGTTTTATGTATTTTGCAGCAATCTAAAAATATTGCAAAAGATCTTATCTAGTGCAGGCTAGTGGTGTTCTTAATTGTATCTATTAATGAAGCAACACCACACAATTAAAAAATCAATAATGAATAGCAGGCATGTACTTTTAAAAGCTTTGGATTGCGTCATAATTTTTAATGCAATCCAGGGTTTTTTATCGTATACAAAGAATTTATTCAACAGCGTCAAATCTATTGGTACATGCAAGCAAAATATCAAATATCTTGAGATGTAATTTGAGATTATTTTCCTTGATGCATTTTTGTTGTGTTTTCAAATATATGTCTCTTACATATCCATTCATTAATTTGGATTATATTGGGAAATGAAACATTTTAAAACAGAAAATAAAACTACAGGTCTATTTAATAAGTATTACATAAGTATTACGCACTGCTTTATCAAAGTATAACTCTATGTGATATTTAATAAGTATTATTATACTTTCATGTTAAATACTGAAATCTGATTGGTTTAGACGCAGTTGATAATCCGTTCTATTACCCTCAGCGTTAGCAACACACTTGGCAACGGGTAACACAACGAATTGTTACATGCGCGTAAATTATGCGCGTACGGTTCGCCGTAGAATTCACGTCATTTCTATATAAAAGCAGAAAAAAATTTCTGAAAAATTAAGACATTCAGTATAATAAAATAAATAGTGCCCGTTTGGGAGGGTAACAGTTGAACTTGAACTTGTCAATTTCAACAGGTACCCTCCCAAACAGGCACTATTTATATATTACGCACTGCTTTATCAAAGCTATACCTTTATGTGATGAAATCCTTTCCTAGCACCTCTAATTAACAGTGCAATCCAAAACAATAGCTAAACTTTTCATCATCCTAACAAAAACAACATTTATTAACTACTTTTCAAATCGATTTACCATTATTCATATGGATGATTTACTACAAGATGTTTGTGTTACAAACTAGGTTTATGACATGAATGTGACACGTACTCAGGAAGAAGAAAGGGTGTTTTCTGTGTGAATCGCAATATCTCAGTTCCAATAAAGCAAGCTATATTCACTAATGACTATATTCACTAATGATGTCCCATACTGGACGAAACGTGCAAACATCACGTTAATTCTACAGATAATGCTTAACTAAGTGCCCTTTGTGTTTACTGGAAAATCAAATGAATTATTTCAAGGTCATTTACAGAAATGATGCCATCGACTTTTCCTGGCAAAAATCAAGTGTAAATAAATAAGCCATTTCCATTGCAAAGGCTTATGAAAAAAAGGCCAATTTTTTTTCGATCTCAAAGTTATAAACACTTCTGTTTCACGACATTTTGTTCTCATTTATGGCCGAGCAGACGCATTAAGCGCACTCGATAATACATTAATTTTTACCCGTTTGCGTTCCATGAATGATGCTGCGCTTAGAATACAAATAGGAATGATTACCCGTCATAAAACAGCAAAAATAACGCATTTAATCCCTAGCTAAAAACAATATTGCATATCGGGGTAGTAAACAATTGACGATTGGTAATCAAAGCTGACGATTGGCTTACAGAGTTTTCCAAACGATCCCACTTCTCCCTTTTTCAATCCTTTGACTGTTGTCTATTGCACTAAAAATTATTTGTAAATTGTTTATCGTAGTCTTCTATAGAATGTTTATTCAAAAAAAAATAACGGTACAAATTACAAAGTCATTTAATGAAGTTATGACATGTACACGGAAGTACTTAACGCAAGGATCAATGATTGCCACAAAGTCCTTATATATTTGTACGCGATTGTAGAACTTTAAAAAGCGACCAAGGAATTGGATTGGAACAGCTTCCCGTGCTAGTTACAAAGTTCCCTGAAATAAAAAAAATAATTTCATGGAGCAAAACTGTCTGAAATGAAGAAATGTGAAATATAAACCTTGTAGAAACGGCACGACAAACTTCCATGGATTAGACGACATGTGGACAGTATTTAGCTCTTAATCCACTACGAGATCAGTATTTCTAGAACAAAATTCGACATAAATCTTGCTGCTTAACCTGCCTTTATTCGAGATCTTCATCGCGTTTGACTATAATGCAGCGCCAAGCGATCAATTACGATACATTGAGGCTGTGAATGATCGCGTCATCAAATCAATGAGTGCCATATAAAAGCCGGAGAAGTCTGTAACTCAAGTGTTACTATTCTGCAGAGCGATATATAAATATAGTAATTTTTAGTAAATGTTTATAAACAGGTAGCAATGTTGGATTACTAGCTAGACACCTCTAAGAGTAATAATGAATGTAACTTGACGGAGATGCGGTAACAATTTTGAAAAAAAAAGCGCAATCATACTACCCACTTTGGAAGGAAATTTTTCTTTATCCTAAACGTGTTCAAAATATTACAATCTTTGTCATGTGGAATAGTTCTTTGAACATTTCTTCGGAAAATTTAGCCGAACAGCGGCTAGAGCAATGGAACGAATCACTGACTCTTCGTCTGATTCCAAATGACGTCATTTTGGCGCTATATTTTGTTGTTGGCGTGGTCGGGAACACCATTGTTCTGTGTGTGTACACCCTCAGATTTCAGGGTCAGCACCGTGAGCGATACTTTGTCCCCTTTCTAGCGCTAGCTGACCTCCTGGCATGCATCACGTGTGTTACTTTCACTTTCTATTTGAACTTCCATCAGGCGGATTTTAGGAACGAGACTTTTTGTAAGGTGATGTGGCCTCTATCGACTGGAACAACTTTTGTGTCGGTTTTCACACTGCTAGTGATAACCATTGAGAGATATTTTAAAGTTTGTCGGCCTTTCCATGAGTTGAGACACAGGAGAATAGTTTTACTCGCTATTCTTACAATGTCTGTTCTAATAGCAGCACCAAGCCCTCTTTTCTTCGGTACCCGCGCAACTTTCGTCCCCGAGAGAAATCTCACCCGGTTCAGATGTACCGTGATAAAGGACATCAACAGCCCTGGGCCCAATATCTATGGGTTCGTTTTGGGGTTGTTCAGCATTCTTACGCCGATAACAATTGCTGCCGTCTACATTAGGATCGGTTGGAAACTTAGGGGTCAAATGAGATTTAGACAACAGTTTACTTATTCCCAAAGGTCTCATGAGGTATCGGAAAAAGACTTTGCCAAGGGAGCTCACTCCAGTGACGTCTTGTTTCTGGAAGATCAACATCCGGGAACCTACATTAAACTAACTAAGGAGAGGATCAATTGTGATCACGAGAATTCAAACTCAACGGAATACTCGGACCATGATGACGGGAAACTTCACGACAACTTACAAAGCAATGATGCTCATCAAAATGTCATAAACCATGTGTCATTAAGCCCACAAATTAATGAGGCATCGTCAAAGAATAAAAAGAAACATCGTGCTGATGAAGATGTTGCATGTAGCAATTCAAGGATCGATAATGGACTTCAATTCAAAAATAGAAAATTTCCTCTTTCTTATTTCAAACAACGTATTTTTTCCAAAACAAATGATAGTCAAGTAAAAACCACGGTAGTCGGGGTAGATAACCAGACAACTGGGTTCTTCAACGGTACTAGTTCTCTGACCAAAGCTACAACAATGGAATCAAAGGGATCTGGACTATATTTACATCGAAACAGATACGAACTGGATAGACATGCCTCTCCATCAGTACCCATTAAAACGAAGAATATCTGTAAGGAATGTGGTGTTCAAATTGCTGGAGGTACTCAGGCGTCATGCTGCCGAGGCACATTCTCCAGATCGGGACGAAAACTCCCAGAAGTCCCTGTGCGTAGACACGTGACCACACACAACGGGCACCTGTACCCGTCCCTCGGAATGCACCGCTTTACCGTTATGTTTATGCTGATTACCGGGATCTGCTGTCTCTGCTACCTCCCAAAGATCACACTACTGATTCTGGAAACCGTGATGACGTCATTCTGGGCCTCCATTCCTGACCAGTACCTGGGGGTGCTTCTTTTTCTGTATCGGTTCTATATCTTCAATAACGTGTGTAACCCCATCATTTACTGTCTGTTTGATTACCGCTTTAGAAGGGAAATCAAGGTTCTATGCTGTCGCCGCCGCACGCTTTTCAAGTGAGATATTAAATCTAAGATTATAACTTTACGATGATCTACCTCCTCTTGCAGTCTCAGAACACGATTTTTAATTAGTCGCTGTCATACACCAAACAAAGAATATGGTTTCTTTGAAAAGCGGGACTCTGTATCCGGAAATGAACATCGCTGTTTTGTCCGGTCTGTTTCGTGTAGGCGCTCCTTCGTCCTTATGCTAGAAATGCTTTATATCAATTTATAGCGACCACATTTTGTACCGAATGAATAAATGGTCCGATATTCTTAACCATGATATCATTTTTAAGTTGCTATCAAATAAAAACACTCCGCCGAATGAATTTTCAAAATTTTGATTATTTAAGGAATGAATTCAATATTTATTAGTTTCATACGATATAAAATGGTTTAGGGCGAAGCGGTTTATAAAAAAGCGTAAACTGTTCCAAACCATTTTATATCGTATAAAACTACATGTAATAAAAATTGAATTCGTTGCTTATAATTTAATTTTTTGGTAATAATTGTAGATAAAAACGGTCATTTGACTTTTAAAATGACATAAACATGTACAAAATTTAAACGTAACGTTCGGTGGATCAATACTTTTTTGACGTTAGTCTTACTATGACGTAGGCAACATTCTTTTTACGATATAGAATGATTTTTTTAGCCAATCAATCAGAAAGCGCGTTACAACCAGAATCAAATTATTGTCAATTAATTTTACATTGAAGGCAGCGCATATTTTAAATTTATTAAAAAATTGTAAAAGTAACTTGAAATTCAAACTTTCGGAGTGAGTACATGTATATCAATAAACTTTCTTTTATTAAAATGTGAAATAAAATGAGTCATTTACAGTCGTTTGTCTTAAAAAAAGTTGCAGGTGCGAAATCCCCGGCTCGTTAAATGTTGTCAGTCAATGTAAGTTTGATTTATTTTACTTCCATTGTTATCTGGCAATGCATATTTAACTAATTGAAAATGGTTCAACGTTGTTCAAAATCCCTTCAATATACATTGAATACCTTAACTATAATATAATAATAATCATTTTTGTCACTGTCGCAATCTTAAATTTCGTAAACTCGTATTTTGTTCGTGCATGTAATTCTTGCAAAGGAATGGTTAGTAGTATCTTCGCCATTCTCTACTACCCTGTATGTGTATACTTGTGTATTTATGTGCATCATTAATTTGAATTGATGAAACCACCGGTTTTTTTTTTATTAAAAACATGCTCAAACTACAGTCTCCTAGTTGCTTCTTATATCAATAAATCCTGAAAGAGAAGCCGGAAAAATTAAACTTATTTTGCGTTATTTGGTTATTTTTATTACTTCGCGAAAAATTCTCACAAATCTTTCGATTTAATCACTAACATCTTGGTTAAACCCGAAATGCTTGGAGGAGAGGAAGAACTGTATCTCCTAATGCTTCGCATTGCTTTGTATTTATGAACTATGAAATTGAGTGAACGTGTGTAAATGTTTTATATATATAACAAAATTAAACTGTTTCCTAAAAATAGACTCAGTAAACGCAATCGGTCATGGTAATTACCTCCAGACATCCTTGTATTTTTTGTTAATTTGAACGAAACATGACTTTTTAAACATCCCTGTGCATATGCGCGGGAAGAAACTGTATGTACATTTAAAAATCTGATAAAAATCTTATTTAAATTGTGATTTTTCTGTCTTTCCTGCTCTTATGGTACTTTTATGTAATTCAATAGATTTCTTCTTGCCTTGTCTTTTCGAATCTTTCAATGTGTCATCTTCAATGTTGTTGATAATCCAAAAATAAGATCATAAATGATAAAAACGTGTTCTTTGTTGAAAAGAAATATTTTATATTTATATTATTATATAAAGAGCCTATTCAAAATTTCGATCATTTGAAATGACATTAAATATAAATTCAACAAATTAACAAGTATTCAAAACTACATGTACATGTATACTATCATATTTTTGTCGTCGTATTAAATCAGGCTTTCTTTTGCTCATTCTTATAACATTACGGAGGCTCGGTGGTCAACAAATTAACCATCAGATCTACCGTAAATTTTCAGATATGATTTGTAAAGCTATAAACTATTATTTAGTATAGAAAAATTCTATAAATTTTGGCTTTTAAATTTTATTATTTTCTCTATGTTTATACAGAGCTCTTCTTATGAAGGAGGTTTGTACAGTCTAAAAATGGCCTCGACCATCCAGCCCTCTTAGAGTTTTAGTGCGTTTGGACGTTTTTGCGAGTGTAGTTACAATCGTAACATTAATATTGTGTTTATCCGGGCCAGTTGATGAACGTAAACAATTTTTACTTTACCATATTTAATTAATCAAATCAAGAAGTCGGAATCTGGTTGTGCCGTTGTATAATTTCTTTCTTTTGTCAAGCCGGTGTAATGAAGAATAATGACTCGGGTTGAAAATTGACCCGGGGTCATTTTTTTCAAAGTTGAAGATTGACCTGGGGGTACTTTTCAACGTTAAAAATTGATACCAACAGTCGTGAAATGAGCCTTCTGGGCCTCCGTACCGGAGTCATTTTTCAACAGCTTTAATTTTTTTTCTTACATCGGATAACCTGCACTCGTTGAAAAATGACCTTGTTGAAAATTCACCCCGACTACAAAGTTTTTAACGCTCTTTGAACTGGAACTTGCTCTCCTTTGGTCTCTATTGTATTTTGTTGCTAACTGCTGCTAACTAACTCTAAAATTGTTTTCTAAAATAATTGTCAATTTCTATCTCATCTGAAATCATTCTTTATTCATTGTTTGAAACACCTCAAAACATCAGTGATGATTATAGATACAGGTTGAACATGTTCCATTAATTATCCTATCCAGGTTTTGAAAATTTTGAGAAGAATATTGATTATTCACTGTTCGATTTTATAGACTAGTTTAAGTTCTTTTCAAAATACATGTATACATTAATTATTAACATGTCCAGTCATGTATATACTGCTTCTTCCTGCAATGCGTATGAACCATACCTGCTAGTTTTTGAAATAACGTCTAAAAATAAACAAAACAATCTCTTTCCCTTCATTTTTACTTTACTGGGAGCCGATTTCAATCAAAAATAAAAATGTAAAACCTTCTAAAACCACACATTTTCTCTGTGGTATTTCAGTAGCATAGTTACCGGTATGTTTATATCGTCCGTATTTATATATTCTTAAACAATCTTTATCGAGAAACATCTCAATGAATTTTTTGCATTTGCCGTACTTTGTAAATGGGGAGGGGAGTGGTCAAAATAAATTTAAAAAACGCACGTCTTTTGAGAAACCAGCTGTTTTAAGGGAGCTGAATAAATTATCATTTACCATCGGTTACGTTAAAATATTTAACTTCATTCGCCGCCATCAGAACTTTTGTCGCACGAAGTTTGCGTACTATTCAGGCAATAAGAGCATTTCAAAAATTGAAAAAAATTTGCAAGATATTTCAAAATCTAATGACATAACTTAATTACATTAATCTTTTATTATGATACTATCAATATATTTTGATAAATAAAACAATAAATTACGTGTACTTGGAGCCGGAACAGTCAACGACGAAAAGTGCGTTAAAGTGCGTGATTGCGGGGAAAAGGTATATGCGTCAAAATGCGAGATTGTGGGGTAACGGTATATGCGTTAAAGTGCGTTACTGCGGGGAAGGGGGTTAAACATTAAAAAAATGACCCCTGGATCAATTTTCGACCCGGGACAAAGTTCTTAGTTACACATGACGGACAGTCAAAATTCTTCGTTACACCGGCGGCGAAGACAGTCCTGGGGTTTTTGCTGGCTTGTTGGGCTAGTCCTACTGAGTTGTAAACAGACTTCAATAAATCCCGACAGCGAGACTTTAATCCAGATGTAATAATTCCATGAGCCAAATGGCCGTGCTCGTTACTAAGGGCTCCAATCAATGGAACAGTGGACTAACGTTCAACAACAACTTGATGAAACGCATCAGTATGTTATGTAATATTGATATTGACTGCTAGATTAAAGGTTTCATGCAACACCATCGTAAAAGATATGAGTTTACTTTTGGATTTGGAACTGCATTCGAATAAATCGACAGTCACTATGAGGATCTCTATGGGGATCTCCAGCATCGCGCGATAGATCGGCGTCTCCTATATAATAGCGTCTGTGTAAATGAAATCCCGACGATAATATCGAACTGTGAATCCATCTAATACGAACAGAATGTTCAAATATTACTCTAAACCATGTATGCGTGTGTGCAACACGTTGTTGTCGTTGAAACGTTGACTTTTAAGGAACAGATTCAACCATATCGAACATTCTGAATTTGTATGAAAAAAATCTGCTAAAAGAAATATCTAAGTACTTATTTTTATGTAAATAAAGAAAATAACCGTAAAAGTATTGAATTAACAGTTTAGATAGAAAACACTAAATAATTAAATATATTAATACTTTTAAAATATATCACAGTTCTATAGTTAATAACATTTTGTCCTCTAAAACTGTCTTTTATAACTATTCACTAAGCATCTGTTGCACCTTGAAGTTTTAAAATAATGTTTCTTATGTTGCTGCCTTTCACATTTTTGGCGAGGGACTCCGAGTTATCGTCCGTTGGAATGACTTTAGAATCACCGGGCGCTGCTAAAGGCGGAGTATCACGTGATGATGCTGAGGAAGTACACAGTTTATCATCATAAGTCCCATTTACAATACTAATATTAATTTTCTTCTGCTTTGATTGAACGCCTTTCTGTTCTTCTGTCATTAACCTCCCTATAACGGGCGAGTTTAAGTACTCATGTTTTCTAGTTATAGCTCCAGCAGCACCGGCTGCTTTTGGCTTGGAGTCTTTGTCCACCTCCGGTTTATCACGTTTCGCCGTTATCACTTCCCTCCTACTCATGTCCTCATACACTGGGTTTCCACAGTCCATCCCGGCCTGGGGGTGCGCGGAGCCCTCCTCCGTGTCCCCGCCCGTCGTATCGATGTACGTGTACTCATTGAATTCACCCCCTTGTGACACGAGGTAACCTAACTCATCCTGTTGTACACTTCCGGTATAGGGCGCTGTTGGTTCTGCGTACACCATTTCCACCGGAAGCATTGGCACGTTGAGCTGATCGTACTCTCTTTCTGGTCTGTTCACGTTTGGCATTTCGTAGTCTCTCGATGGAGAGCTTCTCTGGAATTTTTGTCTACACTTTTGAACGGCAGATCCTATTCTACTCGTTATTGTTTCACTTCGCTCAACTACGTGTCTGCTCTTAGAATTAACAGCACCATTTTCATTCGTTGTAGACCGTTTTCTTCTTGAAAAATAAAAAAAGGTATTTATATCTTACAAACTATATTGTGAGTTCTGGTGACCAAGGAACAAAGAAAAAGCCAGTACTGTTTGTTTAATTATGATGGCTTGTTACTAGTTATTAGTAATGCTACGATATTCATTTCCTGACCCACTTACCTTTTGACGAAGAAGAATACAGCACAGCCAATGAGTACCAGGACTACGATGATACCCAATACAACGCCAGCCAACCAACCTACAACGAAACACGAAATCATCAGGGACGACCTAGTCATACAGAAGAGTATCGTATGAGTTATCAATTTCACTCCTTTTATTAAGTACGTAATTTCACTCCTTTTATTAATTACTACTTTAAAACAATATCAAATGTAAATACATGTAGTGAAAGTAGACTTTCAATTTTGATTAGAAATAATTTAAAGTTAAATGGTAAGAATTGAAAACAAAAGAAGGATTTATAACTCGATATTACAGATAGGTTCCTATCTTGGTAAAAGAGAGTAGCTTCACAAGCACATATTGGTGTGGAAACAAGATAAACTTTTGTCTGTTGTCAAACAAAATCTCAGCTGTTCGTAATTATATGTCCAAATGGACGATATAACATGAAGAATAGCTGATTTGAATCCGAATGGCCTTTCTTTACTTACCGTGATCTGCGTCATTAGAACTTCTATGTGTGGTGGAGCTGGACACTAGAGAAGGGTTCCTCGGGGTGGGGGTACTGGGCTCTGTGGTTGTGTCTGGGTAAGGCGTGGGGCTGAGACAGAGTGATATGTTATTTCCCTGATAATCAAGGTCATCATAGTCCATGTCCGACTCTACAATACAAACAATACGTCTAAGTATTGGACAAGAAGTGTACAAGATATTCGACTAACCATTACGGTACCATAATAAGATCCCGCAGTATCTGGTGTATAAGTTAATACAGTAGTGAGTAGACGAACCTGTTCTACAGATGAAGGCGCGTTTACCAATCCCAAGATGATTGAGGAAGCTCATATTCTTACATGTAGGTTTATTGAATTTATTTAATTTACAGTCTGAAAAGGAAACAAAACTGACATATCAGAAAATATCCCAGAATACAATACATAATGTGTGTGCTGTTACAGTATTGAAATACGCATAAACATTCAAATTAATCTGTGTTGGATCTCTGTTTCTATAAGAACAAGATACGGTATTGGCATTATTTGGCCGCAAAATTTACGATATTTTAACGTCCTTGTCCGCGTTATTGATGTTGTACACTGTACTAAGTATGATATTAGCTAAATCCTACAGGCACTAACATTTTTCATTATGACGTCACTAATGTGCGCTAAACATGGAATGCTTGTTCAAATCCGTTACTGTATGACGTTTTATGAGTATTTTTCATTAAAATTAGACACTTTCACATGCGACAACCACTTTTATATCTTCTTCTTTGAAACTGATCAGCCGGAAAAGCAGTAACTTGTGTGGAAGTATCCTTAGGTAGTGTAGATTGAAGTTTGTTCAAATCATGATCCCCAGGGGTAGGGTGGGGTCACAATAGGGGGTCAAACTTCTACATAGGAATATATAGAGTAAATCTTTAAAAATCTTCTTCTCTGAAACTGATCAGCCAGAAAAGCTGTAACTTGTGTGGAAGTATCCTTAGGTAGTGTAGATTGAAGTTTGTTCAAATCATGATCCCCAGGGGTAGGGTGGGGTCACAATAGGGGGTCAAACTTCTACATAGGAATATATAGAGTAAATCTTTAAAAATCTTCTTCTCTGAAACTGATCAGCCAGAAAAGCTGTAACTTGTGTGGAAGCATCCTCAGGTAGTGTAGATTGAAGTTTGTTCAAATCATGATCCCTGAGGGTAGGATGGGGCCAAAATTGGGGATCAAATTTATACATAGAATTATCTAGAGAAAAATCTTTTAAAATCTTCTCAGAAACCGATTGGCCAGAAAAGCTTAAACTTGTGTGAAGGCATTCTCGGTTAGGGTAGATTCAATTTGGATAAAATCATGATCCCTAGGGGTAGGGTGGGGCCACAATGGGGGGAGGGGGGGTCAAATTATTAATTTAAATATATAGAGAAAAATCTTTTAAAAATCTTCTTCTCAGAAATCGATTGGGCAGAAAAGCTGCAACTTGTGTGGAAGCATCCTCAGGTAGGGAAGATTCAAATTGTTCAAATCGTGATCCCTGGGGGTAGGGTGGGGCCACATTTAGAGGGGGGATGTCAAATTTTTTACATAGGAATATCTAGGAAAATCTTCTAAACACACATTGTCTAGAAAAGCTCTAACTTTAGTCAGTTCAGACTTCAAATAGTCTAGATTCAAATTTGTCAAAATCATATTCTTCAGGAGTAGGGTTGGGCCACATGGGGGGGGGTCCAACTTTGCAAAGGAAAATATTTAAATTGTTCACAAAAACTCAAATGTTTTTATATATGGTTTTACTTATATGCAAGCATTTTGACAAATTGTTGATTCTTTAAAATTATTTACTAGACTCTGGTCCCTGGACAATTCCTGGACCTCACAAAGGGTTCAAAGTTTGATGTAGGTTTATAGTCCATATATATATTGTTTAAGTATGATCATCTTCTCTAGAACTGCAATGCTCAATATGTGATATGACTGTAAAATCATCTTGTTACAACGGCTCAATGATAAACATAAGAATATGCAGGGGAATTTTCTTTTATATACAGCATCTATTATACGATATTGTTATTTTGTATATGACGCCATAATGCTGATTTTATTATGTCTGTTGTTGCTCAGATGAGCGATGTGGCCCATGAGCCTCTTGTTGTTCTTATTGAGTTATTTAAAACAAACTTTAATATTTATTTATTTACTTAAGAGAAACTAAACAATTGTACTTTCTCAAAAAGAATAATATTTGGTTTTATATTTTGTGTAATTTTAAATTTAATTTTTTCTATAATACATGTTTGTGATGTACATGTACATGTCGCAGTATAGGAACGGAATCGTACGGTTTTGACACAGGCCCCTGACGTTATATATTTTTCTCATAATAAAAACAAATACCCTATATCTAATCACGTATTATTAGATATAGGGTATTTATTTTTATTATGAGAAAAATATATAACGTCAGGGGCCTGTGGGTTTTGAGTATATAGCGCGGTTTGTCGAAGCGAGAGAACAAGTAGCGCTGCCTACAGTATTTTCATCGTAGATGGAAAATACGTAAATAACTAATATCTGGAGGGACAGTATCTCGATTTTTATACGGTAGTAAACTAGAATTAGTTTATACTCGTCATATCAATCTTAAAATCTTAAACTTTCTCTTTGGAAAATATCTTAATTGGATCAAAATAGTGCAAATATTCAATAAGAATTTGAATCAAAATTCCTAGAGAAGTGTTTCTCATTTCGTTGACAAAAAAATATTGTTTCTTGTTGTGAAAATATTTTCCCAATATAATATCTTTTAGACAAAAAAACTACATATATGAAGAAAGCAATGCATGTCATCTAGTTGGTTTTATATTAAGGTGGAATAACACACCTGGAAAAAGTCACTCAAATTAACAGTGAATTATTTGATAAAAAATGAATATCTAAAAATTCAATTCAGTAAGCAACATCAAAAGCCCCTGTGGGATCCGAATCCTTTTTATAAAACGAAATGTCGTTTCGATCAGAGCGTCACAAAATGGCTGACCTGTCAGCCATTTTGTGACGATGTGTTATTCCACCTTAAGGGTTTTGATATCAATTGCGAATACTGCAAGTATATCTAAAGAGAAATCTTTTAATTTAGGAGTAGATATAATTTAATGATTATTTTAAAAAAAAAACCATATCATATTGGTTATGTAAAATTGAACTAACAAAAATAAATATACTCAAAACACGTGAATACGTTTATATTTGTGCACATGGCGCATGAATTATTAAAACTGAACAGTTTTCAGCATAAATTTCATGATGTATATGTTTAAGTCACACATATAAGTTATATACCATTGGATTTGATAAATTCAAAGCTCTTTAAAATGTTTTGTGCTGTGCATATTTGAAACACGGCATATTTCGTCCAATAACGTCCCTTGTTCTTTATTTATATGCTGGGGTGGGTGCTATCTTTATATATTTCATTTACATGTGGTTCCTAGCAACTGCATGGTAAACCTACACTTGTCTTGGTTGGTCCAGAACCAGACGTCCTGTGGAACACAGCCCCAGTCAAAGTCGGCGGACAGGCCAGACATGGATCCGCCCCCGAACTGGCGGGAACAGAAGAGATCCGCCGCGTCGTGTATCGCCGCATCGTGGACGAAGTAGTAAGTAGCGCATGATGCTGAAACAGACACAGAATGTTAGCAGATCTGTGGAGTAGTATTGTACATGATGCTGAAACAGACACAGAATGTTAGCAGATCTGTGGAGTAGTATTGTACATGTGAGATATGAAATGAAGATGAATGTAGTTGATATTCATAATTAGAATTTAGCATCCTGGTACAAAATCGTCACCTCATCATCTCGATTTTTTAGTTGCATACATATAAACTTTCATGAAAATCATTCTTATCAAGAGGTTTTGATTAACTCTGTTATCTTAATGGGAAACGGAGTGTATCGAAAACTCTCGATGCTACATGTACAACTAATAAAGACTGTTTCAAAATACGTATTGGATACTGCCCCCCACCACCCCCCCAAAAAAAGATATTTAAGGGATTAACAAAATAGAACTAAGAAATCTATTATCAAAAGATTGTTTAGTGTTTCGTAGCATTTTAGCGGCATGTACAATGGTTGTTCGGAAATTATTGAGACAACACAAATATTTTCCTTTCTAAGTGACAAATATTGGTGAACATGTACATCAAATAAACTGTTAGTGACAAGTAAGAAGCCCTTTATATTATGTGTCAACGAAAATTAATAGAAGGTAATTAAGGTATTAACAGCGCCTCGGGTTGGATTATCATGGATTATAAAGAATGCGGAATTAAGAGTTTAATATAACACATTACTGGAAATACGCGGGAAAAAAAATCCCATTGTGTTTATAAGGGTTTTGTTGAGGATACAAGCGGTGACAAAAATTCAGTTGTCACAAGACTGAGTTATTCCCAAATTCTTGGTTTAATAGCATGCAAAAGTGGTCATTTTGCGTTGTAGTGTTCTACAATTATATTATCTGTAGCTAAAACAAAGACAATGGCATAAAATGAATTCAGGTTTGATTCATCAAAGGATCCAGTGCCGTGACAATAAACAGAATGAATTTAAACTATGTTGATATATTTTACTTTCCAATTTATTTCTATTGAATTATATGTAATGTAAAAGCGTCGATATTCGATACCAGGCACGATCGAAGAACCAAGGTTTTTAGCATTTCTTGATGTGTGTGACCCAATTAACATTTTCAAACAGACGTCATATTGTTACAAGAAATCAGTAGTTAGTTGGGTTCGTTTGTTTAGCATTATAACTTTATATGGCTGTACATGTACCTAGAATTTTAAAAAAAGCGTCAGTCGCTAATTATTAATAAAGAATAATTGTAATCAGTTATAAAATATTCATAAATTTAAGAACATCATACATGTAAGTTGTTAGAATTTCACTTAATTGGGATCTTTTTATACATACCAGTTTATACATGCAATATGCAATATAATGTGTTTAATAAAAAACCCAGTTACACGTACGTTAAAAACGTAAATTCTTCCAACATATTCGTTTGAAGTATGAGGAACACACACACATATATATATATATATATATATATATATATATATATATATATATATATATATATATATATATATATATATATATATATATATATATATCATTACCGGGTCTGTAAACCACGGGGGTCAAGTACAGTGGCCCCTCGCCCTCATTCCCGCCTGACTCAGCGAGATACATGTAGTTCACTCACTAAGTACTTTGATGGACAGTTAGTTCAGTATTTCCGCCTCGCTCATGGCTCGGAGAGTACGATTCGAGTACCCTATGAAAATCACATTACTGTTTTGATCATATGTCCATGTAACTTATAGACCATTAACCTTGATCATTTCGAATGTGTCAGCAAATATATAGAGCCCGGGGTCTTATTAAATGACATTGTTCAAAATTTAGTATAGTGGGGGGGGGGGGGGCTGTTAAAGTTTGAGACACTCGCTGTGGCATTTTTATTTTTAGCATTCATGAAATGTATTTACTGTAAAAAAAAAATTGTATCGTAAAACTGTGAAAAAAAATATTGAATATGGTGCACTTTCGTCCACATTAATATATCTTAAGGCTCCCATTCTATCTTAAGCAAACATACATTGTATTAGTGTTTACCAAACCTTTGTCCACTTGAATAAACAAGGCTGACCAGATCATTTAACAAGTCAAGAAATAGAAGCAACAACTGACAGTCACATATGAGTACAATAAATTAGAATTTCACAAAATAATTCGAGATCCGCCCCACCCTCACCCTCCGTATATAGGTAAACTTTGTCTATAATACATACGAGGCAGAGACCCGTGGGTGACATCATGCGTCATCCACTCTCTAATGTGTAATGTCTGTGACACTTTTTGTCCTATGTGGTCTTATCTAGGTTAAATGCAACCGAAAAAGGTACATCAAGGTAGCAAAAACTTACCTGTCGATAGGTAGACGGAGAAATAAAGCACGGTCCAAGGAGAAAGACGCACACTCCCCGCCATTGGTGTTTACATACGGAAAATGACAGCCGATAAACAGGGTCACCAAGCACGTACTATTTAAATCCAGATTTGAAAATTGAACCATGACGCATCGTCCGGCGATTATCCCCGGGAAACAAGCGTCTGTGGGAAAAGATGTTAAAAATACTGGCATTGCTCATTGAGACCCGCTGTTTTATTACTCATAATTGCTACCTATGAATCGTAAAATAGGATGATAAAAGAAGTAAGTTGTGCAATTAAATCAGGTGTATCTCTAATGACTCTAGACGTGTTTGGCTTTTTCAGAAATATCTTTCTTTCTTTATTTCTTTAAGTTTTGCAGCTCATCAGATTATATACACATTGATATTAAAGAACACAGTAAAGTACAGAAGTGGGTGTTTTACTGGAGACCCTAGTACATACATAAATATGAAATATGACATAAGTAAAGGGGAAAAGAATCAAAAGAACAACATTTTAAGTTAATTACAGATATCGGCTCTTAACTAAAGTAAATATATTTGCCGAGGTTACACATATCTTTAAAATTTTCGTTATTAAACAATTGTAGCAGTTTGAACATCGATGGTTTCTCATAAAAATACTTTTTAATATATTTTTTACGGTATTCAATATATACTAGACACACTAAAATAAAATGGAATTCATCTTCAATACAGTTTTTACTAGAAATAGAACTAAATGAAAAAAATTATTTGCTCAAATTAAAACTATCACAATTGCCAAAAATTTCAATATCTGGCTTGATATTTTAGCTAAATAAATTTATAAGAATTTGCAAAGAGTGAAACACGCCTCCGCGCATGTTTTGTACATTGTGCTGTATATGATCTGAAGATCCTAATCCGGGGGGGGGGGGTGGCAGAACGAGAAATCCTACGATAACTTCGATTTCACTGTTAATTTCATGCTTTTCACTTTAATTTTTTACATGCTTCCAAAAACAAATTGGGGGGAGGGGGCGGCAACTCCATGATAATTCAATTTTTTATTTGTAAATTTAAGACAAAATTTAATGTTTCCTGCGAAAAAAAAGGGGTAGCAGGCCTGATTCTGAAATTTGACTAAAATAAGCAAAAAAAAAAAAAAAAAAAAATGAAAGAAACAATTGTATTCATATTCAAGGTTCAAGAATAATTCGGGACAAGTACTGTTTTATTTATTCTGTATAGTTGAACCCAGACAAAATTTACCTCAAACATACCAACAGGCGTTTTATATATAGTTAACAATTAACCTCAAACATACCAACAGGCGTTATATATAGTTCCTGAACTTTGATCTAGAATTTGGATATCTAGAATCTACTTTTACATGAGCAATGGGTTGGTATGATTTAAACCCACGAAAATTTTCAGTGATACATAATTAAAAATTATATTACAAAATTAAACGAACCTTACAAACGAATATTAAAGAAATCAATTATCAAAAAGGTATTAATGAGTGATTTGACATGGCATTTTTGGCATGTTCACAAGAGTTAATCAGGATGAGACGTAAAGTGTCAACAAAGAACTATCAATCTTATCAAAGATGTGAGGGATTTAGAAAGTTTATCACATTTGTAAAACATAAGAAAAATTTAGTAACAATTCACATTACGTGCAAATAAATGTATACTATCAGTGTGTCAAGAACATTTTTAGACATTGCACAACCTCAGTTTATGATCCGAACACTCGGTTGGCTTTATGAACTTTTGAGCTTTTACGCGAATAAAGAAAATGACATAATTAACATGTAACAGTTGTTTTAAAATCTCTCTCTCTCTCTCTCTCTCTCTCTCTCTCTCTCTCTCTCTCTCTCTCTCTCTCTCTCCTCCTCCTCCTCCTCCTCCTCCTCATCCAACACATACGTTCAGCGAGTCTTCTATATGCACAGCAAAGTGAATCACCTTAATTGCGCATCTCGATCCTAAATAAATCAAACTATATCTGTTTCCTAGTAAAGTTCCGTTACGTTTGTCCTCATGTGAACGTGAGTAAAATGCTATTCTATCGTTTATAAATACATCTGTCCAACCCATTCTAACACATCCCGGATTCGAACACTTTAACAAACCACAATAAAGACCACTGAGCCACCACAACAAAAGCCAAACAAGAGTGTGCGGGGAAAAAAAGCTGTGATGACAAAATCAGTGAATGAATGTTCCTAACCCAAACAATAAACAATCGGATTTGTTAGATTTTGTTTCATAGAATACCCCCCCCCCCTTCTTGCCTAGCATTGGTACCTGTACTCTACTGTAAAAAAGTGGATGGGTAGAGGTAGAGGTATAGAGGGGGTGGGGTGGAGAGGAGGGCTAATAACAGTCTGTGACAAACCTCATCACTAAAGCAAAAGTATAAAAGTATAATAACCAGAGTGTATATGACTGTATTTCTAAGGTTTCTATGATCATGATGAAGCAGATAGAAAATAAGTCATGACAAACTCTTATTCAGATACATGTAGCTATTGAAATTTCGTGTAAGTCTTACGTACAAACAACACTGGCAAGAAATGTCAACTAATAACCAACGATTGGCTTACGTAGGAAAATCAAGTTTCCGCCTTTATTATCCATAACAAACTCCTTAGGAGAAAAATAAATCAAATTATTAAAGTTGATGAAAAACAACAAAATGTTCATATCTATACCTCCACTTTGTTCGTAACAAATTCTGAATTATTAGGGTTCGAATCCTTCGGAGGTGCAATTTTTGAATTAGGCGTGTTATAATAATCATGTGATGTTAAAGTCTTTGATGTGTTTTGTGATTGGTTGCACTTTTCATAACCGCTGTTCGGAATAGCTCTGGCAAGGTCGTACGGAGGCGGCGGTTGTCCGCAGTCAGCGTCGTCTATGTGAATGTAGTCATAGTCATTTTCCTGCGCGGCCTGACAAGTATCTGCACGATCAACCCCGGAAATTATGTTGTCGTCTGCTTCTACCAAATAATCTATGTTGTCAATGTTTCGCGACCGTATGGCGGAAGGGTTCGGTTGTAAGTAGTCCCCAGGAGGGTCGGAACTCCTCATGTATCCGTAAGAATGTTCCGGTCCCTGTCGAGGCCTAACAGTGTCGTACTCGTTTTGGACTGGTTCTGGTGTCTTCCAAAACGAGGCTTTTCTCAAAAGTTCCGGTTTCCTTTGGAAAAAAAGCAAAAGATGCTAAACATAACATCATACAACGGCACGTTGGTATTTATTTTAAGGCAAAAGGCAAGCTACTTACTTTCGTTTGACATAAACGTAAAAGATTCCAAGAATAGTCAATATTAAAACTGCAGAAAATATTGCAATGGCTGCACTGGCATCTGAAAAAGAAAAAGAAGAGTGTAGGCAATAAACTTAGTTTTCAGAATCATACCTTGAAGATCTTAGTTTAATTTGTTCCTATATAAAGGAATCAGTGTCAATATCAAAGCATTGATAAAGTATTTCGTTATGAACTGTAACTGCTTTGCCTGAACATTCATTGATGCGTGTATTGGTTTGAAACATTCATTGATGCGTGTATTGGTTTGAAGCATTTGGATCTACATTGTACCATTTCATCTTTTGAAAAGATCTCAGATCAACTATATAACAATTGTGGACCCTGTGCTATTATAGTCAGTTCTTGTGCACCTACCGATGTTGGCCACGCCGCCGGACCCTTTATCCCCGGTCCGTCCCCCACTTATCTCTGTACTATTCCGCACCACCTCTCTCTGTGTGCTGCTGATGACGACAGTCAGTGGTGTGGTTTTGTCGGCGTCTGGTGGTCGTGTTCCTATCGTCTGCAGTGTTCTGATTGGTGAGATGGTCAGCTCTGGCCCCGGGGTCCACGTCGTACTGACGGGGGTCGTGTCTGTAGTGGTGTTCCCGCTCGGGGACAAAGTAGAGTGGTGAATATCATGACTACTGCATACATCTCCTCTCCTAAGGTAATATGAATACCGGATCGAATCCCGCTCTAAAACCAAATACGTGATATATAAATATACACAGTCCCATTGTTAAAAACACAAGGGCAATCTCGCCTTTTCTTATGAACTGTTGGCCACTTGATTTTTTTTTTCATTCTCATAAGAATGCATATGTCCATTTTGACTGTCTTCATTGAAGGAATTCTCAAAAACCCCATTGATGCGTACGCAGCATCTGTTCTCATTCGCATTTTTTCATAACTCTATAACCAAAAGATTTTTGTTTCTTGTTGTTAATTGATAAATATTAAGATTTAGGAAAGTTCAATGAGTTTGTCTGTCGGGGAAATGTACTAGTGGTTCATTCAGCTATACATACCTGCCTCACACAGGAAGTCGTGTTGGTAGAACCTCTTCTCGTAGAAACATTTGATGTCCAGCAGGAAGGTAACTAAACAAGCTAAAAATAAACAATCAACAGATTGGATCATATCCGCGAAGAAGTGGTACAATATGTAACGAAAATGAAATTACTGTTATATAGATCAAAAAGGTAATTGAAATAACAAACTTTGAATGATTTTAGTCATATTTGTACTATAAAAAAGTTCAATGTGTTTGCAAATTTTGAAACAGTTTCATTGTGCACCGCTCTTGTTCAAGAAACATTGTAATTATTTCTACGACTTTTGCAATTGCAACTGAACGGAAGCAAAGCGCCTTCCATTAGTTAACAATGATACAGACCGTCCTTTGCTCCTCTCTGATTGGTCCAGAAGACAACGTTTGGGGGGATACACTGCATGACGTCAAGTCTCTCCTCCTCGTTGAACGACCCCGGGACGGCGAGGCGACCCCCGAAACTCTCACACGCCGTCTTGGCGTCCGTGTAGTTCATGTCGTCATGACGGACGAACAGCAGGAACCGGCTAGCTACAGGGGAAAAGAACAATTCACTGTATTATTTTTTTTTATTCAATTTTATTGTTTACAATGTTTTACAGGTGGCAAGATCTCATCAAAGATCATCAAGAGCTCATATTTCTTTGTTTTGTTAACATGAATTTTGCTGTTTTTGGTTACGTCGTTTAAAAAATTCGTTTAAATTTTGTTTTTTGTCACATTTTTTTCTATCATCTAAATAAGGTATTTTTCTGCAATCTGCATACCAACTGCACGTGTATCTATGTTAACAAAAGCATGGCTGACATTCAAATTTAGGTTGACCAATAGTATTACCCTTTTAAAGCAACTTATCTGTTCAAATTGTGAAAATAATATTTGAAAACATTGCGCTCAAATCGTGACCATGTCCACTTAACCATATTAGCCATCAGCTCAACCTAATCTAGCCATAAACTTCTATTAAGTTTAGAAAATAACTTTAAAATTCCAGATAATATTTAACATGTTTTATACAGAGCTTTTCTTTTCAAGGAGATTATAAATGTGTAAAATTGTCTTGATTATATAGCCTTCGTTTAGCTGACAAATTCAGGAACCAGACTGCCCTTACTTTCAGTACTTTGAACAAATAACCCCCCCCCCAAACAACAACAACAAACAAAAACCAAACAAACAATGTCCGTGAAAGTTAGGACAATGCCAAAGCGAATAAAAGATCTCAGGGATTAGTGTTTTTAAGAATACTAGTATATGTAAAGATTATTTTGACAACTTTGGGATTTTTATGCCATACTGTTTGAAACATAATTCCCAAATAATTACTGCGTCGATGAGACTTCAATTTGTCATTTTTACAATTTTAGGATCTTTGTCACTTTTTATCGCAAAAAAAGTATATGTGTTACATTAAAAGTTTAAAATCAAAGATTTCTAAACTTACCTATAACAATCTAGATTGTTATAGGTAAGTTTAGAAATCTTTGATTTTAAACTTTTAATGTAACATATGTACTCTATAACTGCAATAAAACAGTACAATTGGATCGATTGAAGGATGAAAGCGTGGGTTCTATGAAACCTATCACGTGGTAATTTGCCTTGTGTCCAATAGACAGCGAGTAGTTATTGTTCTTAAAACAGCCGACTGATCCAAACGCTCTCTTTGTCTTTGAACAACTCATTGGATTAACAACAATATATGTAATGTATAGAAAATACGTAATATGACAGAGCTGTTGTCATCGACATTTTGAGGGGGTGGGTTGATAAAACTGTTGTAATAACAATCTTAAAAAAAACAATAAAAGCACACTTACAGCTTTATCATTTATATTTGTTTATGTAAAACACGGTGGGACTCTCGGGAAAACAACATATATATATATATACAGCTAGTTGTCTGGTTAAACTCTAAAATGGAACGGATAGTGTTAAAAATTGTCATTCCATTTCAAAAGGACTGGATAGTCGGACCACGTTTAGACTATAATTTATGTATATGTGAATACTAGTATTAATTTTCTTCAAGATCCCTGTATAAAGATACATGTATACGAAATATTCAAAATTTAAACCAATATTTATTTGGATTTCTTCTTTAATAAATTTATAAATTCATATTAAAAAATCTAAGGAAAACATCTGATAGGTACATGTACATGCAATTTGTTGAGTACAGAACCCAGCCTCCTTTATCGCATAAATGGATAATTTTTTTCCGATGTTACCATTTTCATGTTATCAGGATTATATTAACCATGTACATAACATCGATGACCCTCTAGTGTAGGCTTGCAGCTTTGCACCTCATATGTGCGTGTGTGTCGGACTGAAAGATTACAGTCAGAGAGAGAGAGAGAGAGAGAGAGAGAGAGAGAGATCCTTATCATATGTGGTTATAAAAATTACCATTAATTTAATATCCCCGAGTATTCTAATTATACGAAGGGTTTGAAATTTTCGTTCTTTTAGGCAGTATTAGGGATAAGCACCTTGATCTTAAACCCAGACTAGACAATTTACGGTCAGTCCATTTTATTGTGTGGACACAGTCATGATCATGCGTCGTTTCCGCATATAGTTCGGATAATTGGCACTGCGTGATCAAAGGGTCCCCACACACCTGTAGGCATTTACTTACAGGCTATAACTTCATCCCTAGGAATCGTTGATTGTCATTATCATCACTTCAATCAATATATAATAATTAGTTAAGTTAAACAATTCTTACCGGAGGTTTGGTTCGGTAGAAGAAGTAATATGAGTCCGCTGGTGATGACTGCGTTATACGCCATATTGCCAGTACTGCCGCTGAGTGACGGCGAGAGATGTTTTTGTGGACACGGGCCGATTGACCCAAACAAAATCATTGGACAGCGTCACGGTTGATTAGAGCGAGGAATGTCACGCATGGAATGTCCTATTTAGCGCACTGATGAATCCATTAAGTACTGTAACTCTAACGAGTGATAGAGACATTAATTGCTGCCTACAGGCCTGCGGACAAAATAGCTCACATCGGAGGTATCAACAATGTCTCCTGAATATGTATTGTACGGAGGTATCAACAATGTCTCCATAATGTATTGTAGGGAGGTATCGACAACGTCTCCTGAATGTATATCATTGTATGGAGGTATCAACAACGTCTCCTGAATATGTATTGTATGGAGGTATCAACAACGTCTCCTGAATATGTTTTGAATGGAGGTATCAACAACGTCTCCTGAATATGTATTGTATGAAGGTATCAACAACGTCTCCTGAATATGTTTTGAATGGAGATATCAACAACGTTTTCTGAATATGTATTGTACAGTGTACATGTATGTACTAATCGACAATCCAAGAATAATATCAATACAAATACACATGAACATAATAATGCAGTTCTTTGGGCATGTTCCAGTGCAGTACTACTGTTGTTATTCTCTTTCTCAACATTTTGCAAATGGTCAACAAATTAACCATCAGATCTGTCTTAAACATTAAAATATAATACTTTTGGCCATAAATTAACATTCAGTAAAGAAAAAAATCCAAATTCTTTAAAATTTGATAATTTTCCTATATATCTATAAAGAGCTAATTTTCTTAAGGCGATTATGATAGTCTAAATATGGCCAGGGTCATCAAGCTCTCTTTATTATGGAAGGGAATTACCGCCAAAATTCTATGTATCTTGCTTTTATTCTTATTATGCTTACTTCTTTATTCTTCATTACATTTACACTTGCATGTCACTTTATTGTTTTCACATTCATGCTTATCCAATTTCACTTTGATTCTCTTTGATCCTTTATTGTTTGCTTAATTCTATGTTGCAACATTCTCTTCTTATTCGTGTAAATTCTTTCTTCTATCTCTGTTACAAACGTGAATTCAAACACGCAAACCATATAGCACTTTCAATAAAGACGAATACAAGTTGCATGAATTTAATGCTGCATTATGACGCCAGGCGGCAGTGTGCGCGCTACAATTGCTGCTCCCGAAGATTATTAAAACGAAACTAACAAATGGCATAATTAATAAATTTGTGAAAACATCTCAAATTAAGGGCTTAGTATAGGAATATGAAATACATGTTAATATAGTCAACTTTTAACAAGCCACGATATACGCAGACTTAAAAAGATACGGATTTTTTTTTTGTATACATGTAAAATGCCTCCGTGCGGTTCTAAAAAAATCAGAGAGTGGGGGGGGGGGGGTCTGAGAGATAATTTTGTATTAATTTTTTTATTGGTTGATTAAATAAGTGTGAATTTTCCATTGGGGGATGGATCTGATCTCATTCTAGATCCGCAATGCAATGATGTACCGTATATATAAGCAGTAACAAATTATTTGCAAATTATTTGCAGGAACGGTTAATTTTTAGAAGAGGAACATGTCATAAGTACTTGTCGACAGGACTTTATTTTCATTTGAGGTGAAAAGAGGTGGGGTGATGCACGGTTCTGTCCACAGGTACCCGTGGAACATGTAGATGAAATAGAAATAAATTTAAACCAAATTTAAAGATGTTTTTGAAAAACAATAAAAGGACTGGGGTACGAAATACTTAGAAGTAGCTTTTCTTGTACATGTACTCTAGTACGTGTGAAAATTATCACTTGCATGAATCACTATGTACCTCTCGTTAGGCTACAGTACTGTGTATCCCTGATTAAATGCGATGAATTAATATTCGCGTGATATTCCGGGTTAAAAAACTTAAAACTGCAGGTTTTAAAATCTCACTTATTTTTCTAAAAGTTTTGAACTTGTGATATGAAAACTAAGTTTGGTGCACGTGATTTTATATTCTTGCGATTCGGCACAGAACGGTGGAGTCGCAGAAGTAAATATACGTATACGCGGTAAAATTAACGAATCTAAATTATCAGTGAATACACAACGAGTAAACGAAAACAAACCAGGCAAAGAGATTAAAATACGGTATGTGATATGACTGTTTATACGTTTTGGTTTAAAATCTAAATCAAATCTTAATAAAAATTCTTATATAAAGTTCTAAATAAAATATTTTTTTCTTCCAAAATACAAAACATAAATAATGTATGCTTCTTATTTACACAGATTTTCGAAGTGATAAAAATGTGTATGTATCATTTACAGCCATGCTTATTGTAGATTAACTTTGTTTATTTTAATATAAATCATGTACACGTATAACTGAATGTCCATGTTTAGATTTGAAGGTGTTTAAGCTATGATACATGTAACTTAGAGACATGAACCTCATACATGTCGTCTTGATTAAATTTAGAGTTGAATTGACCGACTTCCATATCAAGCTTGCGATGATGATAATTATGATACGGGTGCTAATTATGAGAACTGTAAGATTATATCGTCTCATATAAATAACTGATGCGCAGACTTAGAATTTTATTTTATTTTAGGAGGGGGGTCCAGTCACCCCACCACCCTTAAAAATTCAAACTTTTTTAAATTCACATAGTAAACCTACTGAAAATAGAACTCGACCTACCCCCCCCCTCCCCAGCAAACAAAATTATAAATTATCCCTTAGTACATTAACCTTCCCTCCATTTCTTGATCTGAACATATAAACATTGGAGCGAAATGTCATGGTGCGAAACATCCCACATTTAGCTAGCTACGTTGGGTTTTTTTTTCGGGGAGCAGCAATTGTAGCGCGCACACTGCCGCCTGGCGTCATAATGCAGCATTAAATTCATGCAACTTGTATTCGTCTTTATTGAAAGTGCTATATGGTTTGCGTGTTTGAATTCACGTTTGTAACAGAGATAGAAGAAAGAATTTACACGAATAAGAAGAGAATGTTGCAACATAGAATTAAGCAAACAATGAAGGATCAAAGAGAATCAAAGTGAAATTGGATAAGCATGAATATGAAAACAATAAAGTGACATGCAAGTGTAAATGTAATGAAGAATAAAGAAGTAAGCATAATAAGAATAAAAGCAAGATACATAGAATTTTGGCGGTAATTCCCTTCCATACTTTATATCTTTAAATTTTGTTGCTGAAATTATATAAAAAGAAATCACTAAATAAGAAAACTTGGTGATAATAAACATTTTATTATCGACAGACATAAATTGCACATATACATAATATTAATTCAATCGTAATATTACAATATCACAGCTGTTGTGGTAACCATTTGTTACCATGACAACGATACATCGTATCCTAGGCGGCCAATACTTTGCTTAAATGATGATGTTGAATGAAAACTAATTATCTAAAAAGTAAACTCGAGCAACAAGCAATTTATAATACCTATATAAAATCAAATCCAGTCAACATGATATAGATAAGACCTAAGTTTTTGTTGTGGGTTACAATGTATATGAAGCAACTCTCCCTGTCCAATATCATAGAAGCCTCTTTACTTTTATAAAGAATTAACTACCAAGAGCTACTCCTTGTAATATATGAAAATTTAACAGACCAATTTTTACATTCCCAAAAATGCTTGATAAAAGCTTGGAAAATAAATACTGAGATTCTACTACTAACAGAAAAAAACCAGGCAGAGATATCACTGATTGCTCAGTGTCCTACAAAGCATGGAATATTTGAACAGGCTGATCCAGGCTTATGGGTGACATGTTACTGAAGCTGAAATATTGCAGTCATGCCTCAGTGACTGAAGATGGAGCTGACTTAATGATATCTATGTCCCAGGCGATTGATCCCATAGACCTTACATTGTGTTCAGTGGAGTCATGTTTAACTGTGATCAAAGCAGACATGTTAAGATTGCAGACACTGGGAAAACACTGAAGCATGTAAAACTTGTGATGACCTACTACAGATGTAGGTCAACTGACATCCAATGTTATAGGCTACATGAGGGTTTATAGAAATTTATTCTGACTTGTGACATTATAAGATTTGTTATCAATGCTAGTGGTCAATAAAGGGAGGCGATTCTTCACTTGTGTTACACACCAAGAGAATGGAGTAGCAAGCATCGAGTCACATTGTTTCATGACAGATTTCAGGAGACGGGTCAATCCTGACCCATAAAGCTCATTTTAAAGAGTTTTCTTCAAAACAATTGCCTAAGTGATCAGCATTATTACAAGTATTGGAAATGGTTGTGAGATAAGTAGAACATGATTATAAACAAATTATCTAGGCCACTCCTTGGTAGCAAATACGAACATTTTGTTTCTGGCATGATCTTTTTCCACAGCATGAGCAACATGCTAACACACACTAAAACACTGATCCAAATGACCATGTTAACACACTGTAATTCAAGGCGGTGCTTTATAAACACCAAACTGTTCTGAATACAAAAATACTATAGCACACACAGAGTGGTTATAAATATCCTAGCCATGCCAAGTCTTCTGATATTACAAAAACAATTGTACAACAAACACTCTCTAGTGACTGGCTTTCAGTTATACTTGAAAAAAAAACCCTTAAATAAATAATCAGTCAAAAACAAAAGAAGTATTCAACAAATGAGTCTGTGCAAATCACTTTTACCACTGTCATACATGATGTTAACTAGGATGTTGCTCAATGCCACCACAGGTATAGGGTAACTTAAAGTGGGCCGTATAATGGCACCACACTTAAGTCAATAGTATCAAACAACTCTATACATCACAAAGCTACATAATACACATCTTATAAATATCAGTTACCTTTATCAAGAGAGAACGATAGAAAGGGAGGAGAAAGAAAGTAGTGAGAAACATAGATATTTTTGTTTGCAATTGGATAAGATCTGCCCTTGTTTGTAGAGGTAATTCAAGGGAGTGTTTGTAATATTTATGAAAATCAAGTGTTTTTTTAGTTGGTTAGAGACAAACACATTTGCTGATCTGCTAAATAAGGCCAAATTTATCCTCATGTAAGAAAGTTTCCATGGCAACCATTCAGTGGATGTGATTGGTCAGAGCGGCTGGTCCTGACCTCTAGTGGTTGCTGTGTGGGTTCCGGTCAGTGGAGAGATTCACACAACACAGGGAATGACAATACACTCATATCACACAAACTGGGTGCTTGCTCCCCCATCAATGGATAAAATGACAGTTTGTTCCCATGGCTACAATCAAAGGATGACACAGCACTTACAGTACCGCTGTCTACCACTACCCACTGCAGGGGGCGGAGTCACAGGTGCAAAGTAGGCGTGAACTTTGATATTGGGAAGCCTGGTCTGAAAAATAAATAGAAAAGTACATCAGTTCATCAGTCAGTGTACGACAAACAGATATAAAGACTTGACGAGCCACTTCTGGTTATCTGGAATCTTGTCTCATAAATGGTCTGATCTATTATCATGAGTATACATGTTGACAATAAATCCTGTACACTGATTTTAATCTAAATAGAAACCTGTCTAACTACCATACTTTGCGGAGGAGTTTTCAGTCAAATTAATGCAGAATAGACAGGTTAATATTTAAAATGCTGAGGTTTTATGTTTACATATATCTTGATTCTGGAAGTCAACTTGCACCAAATCATGTTGGAGTGCTCAGGTGTCAATTTCGCAGTTCCCTCTGTACATATTAAATCCAGTCAGTTTTCAACAGAATGATAAAGGAAAATCATACAGAAGATTTACCCAAATACATGTGCATTTGTAGTTATTGTAAATTAAGTTTACTTTGTGTGTGACACTGTATTATATTTGGGACAAATTTAGTTAATATTCATCCAAAGTATCGAAGAATGTACTTCACACCAGAAGCTGCTTTTGGCAAAAATACACTACATGTAGGTATGAAGGCTTTTTTTATTAGTTATTCTTGAAGACTGACCGACCCCAATTTTAATAATTTGTGGAATAAGGTGATTGAATTTGGCCAAACCATTACAACTTTTTTGGAAAAGTCTTGTCAAAGAACTTGTAAAAAAATATGTCTTAAATATAATACACTGCTAAATATGACATATTACAGTAGCTTCCCTTGTTGTTGACTGATGTGGTGAGTTTATAAGATAGGGATTAAAATTTTCTTACATTGGATAATGTTTATTGGGGTTATTCTTATGGCATTCAGATTGATTTGGGTCATCTGTTCAACATGATGAAATCAAAGGCTGGAGGATAATGTGAAAGGCTCTACCAACAAACAATGAAGTAGAAAAACATATAGATCTACAGAGAGAGGGCCATTCCTAGAGTCTGGCCTTCCATTAACTCATTTACTTTAAAAATTTAATTTAAAGAAAACTTCCATACCGGTATCATTTTTGTTTCGATAAATTAAATTCTATAATATGTGAAAATGGAATTGAACTTTACCTTGAAGTTTCCTTGCAAACTCAAGAAATTACACAAAATCAACTCTTTAAAATGTTGATGCAGGTAAAACAATTGCCCCCTTTTTTAGTTCTTTAGTGCAGCAACTTTTCTATGAGTTGATATAGATAATAATAGCAAAGAATCTAGGAACCATAGCTCTCATAATGAATTGATGTAAATATACTTTGAAATGATGATGAGAAATGTAGCTTTGGGGATGAATTAATGATTCATACAAAACGTACTCGTAATCTACGAATCGCGGCTTTAGTGATGAGTTGACAGTCGTAGAGTTCAATCCTCTCAAGGTTCTGACATCCGGTTAAGTGTTCCAAAGAAGCGTCCGTAATTAACGGACAATTGTCCAGTTCGAGAATACGTAATTGTTCGGTAGCACACGCACCAGATCCTATGTGACGAATTCCTTCATCCGTTATCAACTCACAGTGTGAGAGAGTCTGTCAAAGACAAATGGAAAAATTAGAGCAAGTTAAATGTCAACATCTACGATGGACTTTTTAAGAGCAGGTTCCAAATCATAAAGATATTTAACATTATTGAGTGGACCAGTTACGAGAATTTCAATGAGATGGAAGAATTGTCGACTGGTTATGGGGACTTTCTAAGTTCAGAATAGAGGATGAAATACATATACAAGGAAATATTTGCCCCGTTTTATTTTTTACCCTTTCGCCCGAGTTGTCATCGGACAAATTTAATACTGGGCAAATTCCAATTTATCCAATTATCTCTCTTCAAACACAACTCTGTCTGGGCGAATTCAAGACGGGGCAAAACTGTTGGAAAGTGTAGAAAGGTGAAAATTACACGGGACGAAAATAACCCTGTATACAGTACTAAAGGCTCATCCACCACAGCTGTACCTACCAGTGCACTAATGTTGGGACAGAAGTTGGCCAAATAATTTAAGGTAGCGTCTGTTATCTACAACAACTCATACAGTGTTAACATCATCAGTACATATTACAATTTAAACTTAATACATATACAATATTCATCTATTTTTCAAATTTCTTTTAGGTTTGGTACACAATTCTGGTATAGGAATAGTAAATGAAAAATAACACGATTCACAAAACGATCATAAAAGAAATTTTCATCTTTAAGTTTAACTTAACACTTATTATTTCCCCCATAGGTCAATAGATGCAATAAACACATCAATTTTGTTCCAATAATATTTGTTGAAGTCTATTTAACCTATCACTTAACCATTCACTGGAAATAACTTACTTGTATACATTCTTCAAGGTCCATCTTTTCCAGTTTATTACAATTCTAGAATATCACATAACACATTAAATTTTACCATTTTCATACAGTCATGTATAAATCACAATTATATAATAATACTGGTAAGTAATCTCTCCACACTCTAATATTTTATAAATTAGTTTTATTTAACAGTGATTATCCAATTGTTTAATCATAAAATTATTTTCTTAAACAATAACCATGATTAAAATATCTAGAATTAAAGCAAGAATTTAAATTAAATGTAACTGCTGATTTGACAGTTGCTCAATACTCATGCCATGACTTATACTTTATCTTTAACATGATGAGCATCAAGTTTTCTATAAAATTGTGTATTACTGAATAATAATTATGTCAGATAGTAAATGACTGATATATATAAGAAATTCTTTTATCATGATTTGTGTTTGAGTGAAAGCAGTTTTCTGAGAAATACAGTACCCTTGCTAAAGCTTGGAATCCATTGTCTGTGAAATGAGAACAGCAAGCCGCCTCCAATGTTCTAAAAGTATAAAACCGTCAATCTCAACAATGTTTGATTGGACAAAAATTCAATAGCAGTTTTATTTTTCAGATGTATGGACAAGCTTTATTAAAGTCTTAGTATTTACCTGATGTTTGGGCACCCCTGCCCCAGGGACACTAGAGAGGCGTCGGTGAGGCGGGCACAGTTTGATATACAGATAAACAGCAACTGGTTACAATGCTGACCCACCCTGTGGAGGGCCTCATCTGTAATACTCTGTAAACACAAACAAAAATGTATATAAACAGCAACTGGTTCAATACTACATGTACTTCCATGATTTGACTGTGTTGTGTACATGTACTTATCACAACTTACATTGCAGCCTTGCAGGTCCAACTTCTTTAGTTTCTGACAATGCTTGGCAAGGTGACCAATTCCTGCATCTGTTACCTGAAAGTCAAAGTCAAAACGGGTTACAAAATAAGTGTTTAAGAAACATATATGCCACATTCCCCTACCATGTAGCAATAATAAAAAGGAAAACAATTTTACCATTGGTACTGAGTGGCCATGGATAATTTGTGACCTCACATTCAACACGGGTCTATTACTCTTTTAAGGGTAACAATGTATAAAGTTATTATTATGTTTGTTTGTAGAAGGATTTTCAAGATATTAAGTTAATGATCTTTCTTTATTTAAAGTAGTTAAACTAGGAATTATTATTTACTGTTTCCAGGGTAACTGTGCAAGGGGGGGAGGGGGATAGAAATAATGCCAGTATATCTATTTTCTCCCTTAATGTTTCACTCCTCCCAAAATAAATTTTTTCTTGACTAATTTATGAAAATAAGATAAAAACAGATTATAAGATTGGTGTTTTCTTTACAAATCGCATTAAATATCATTAATTCAACATACATGTGATAAACATAAAAAATCCTATTCCATATTAATTCATTTAAAAAAAAAATGGGACTGGGAGGCAGGGCAAGCCTAAGACACGCTACAACCTGTGATGCTTTGTAACAAACAGTGCATTAATTGAATTACGCGCTACAACCTGTGATGCTTTGTAGCAAACAGTGCATTAATTGAATTACGCGCTACAACCTGTGATGCTTTGTAGCAAACAGTGCATTAATTGAATTACGCGCTACAACCTTTGATGCTTTGTAACAAACAGTGCATTAATTGAATTACGCGCTACAACCTGTGATGCTTTGTAACAAACAGTGCATTAATTGAATTACGCGCTACAACCTGTGATGCTTTGTAACAAACAGTGCATTAATTGAATTACGCGCTACAACCTGTGATGCTTTGTAGCAAACAGTGCATTAATTGAATTACGTGCAACAACCTGTAATGCTGTGTAACAAACATCGCATTAATGGAAAATGGTAAATCTATTTATATCTAGCCTGAATGCACCAGTGCATGAAATAACAAGTCTTGAGGAAACCAGATTTAATGGAAACTAGCAAAGTAAAAAAAAAAAAAATTTAGAAATTACTCAGTGTATCTTTTCATGTACAACAATTACTGAGTATACACTCCTCAGCTATGCACGTTTCATTCCTAAAATAGGTCTGCAAAGGTCAGAGTTTGTGGGCCTTCTTACCTGTAAGAGTCCCTTCCCTATGAATGTGTGGAGATTGTGACAGCCCTTGGACAGGGCTTCCAGTCCATCATTGGTGATCTTAGTACACCAGGATATATTCAACACGTGTAGACTGTGACAACCATCGCTAAAAACAGAGAGCAGGCAGCTTTCTAAGATTGTATCAGAGAAATTGCACAACAGTCAGATTTGTGTTGCGCTAGTACATGTATTCAATAGAAATTTTTTGATAAAAACTGAATACCTTCAATAAAAGAAAAGTCTGCTTTGTAGATTTAAGTGAATCTGTTGAGGGAATTTGATTTCAACAATCACAATAACTGTATGAAAATTGTTATAACCATTTATATTTAATGAAGCAGGTCGCTGTTATCATTCATTACTAATTAAAATTAATTTGATAGCCACCCATATCCTATGGATACAGGCTGGTGATTTCCTAATGAAATGAAACCGTTGTCCTTACCCAAGGGCTTTGAGAGACTGGTTGGTGACCTGGGGACAGGAACGGATGTCCAGAGAGACCAACTTGTGTCCATGGTGACCCAAACTCTCGCAGGTCCTAAAATGGAGACAGAACCAACAAAGTTAGCGTATGATAAATCTCAAGGAAACCAAACCAACAAACTAATCTATGGAGGCAGAATCAAAAACTTTAAGTACAATAAGTTTATTGAGGCAGAATCAACAAACACAGTGCATGACAGAACCGTCACTTGGTTTGAAGTCAATAGTTTTCATTGACTTAAACAAAAATTATTTTCAGATTTGTGTACAGATTATCAAAATTATAATGAGAGTTATATATATTCCACATAGAGTAATAAATAAAGACATCTGGTTACAAGTCGAAAAATCTGCAAAATGAACTATTAAAATTGAATATGAAGTCTGAGAGAAAACCTCTTTCTACCAGAGCCATGTTCAATGAAGTTCATACGTTGCATTTACCAAAATGATCTCAAATTGAAATTTTTGCAAAGTAAATATATGTACAATTTTTATCATGTGTTCCAGAAGGTTTATACATACAAAATAAATTAATGCAAAACTGCAACAGTCTTACTAAAATCTTACAAGTCTGTAATCTCTTTGCAGTTGTTCAAATTCAGCTCTTCAATGTTACGACAGGATTGTGCAAATGTTCTGTTAAAAACAAACATAAATCAAAATTCAAAGTGCAATAATGTTTATAGATTGATCTAGATATCATAAGCCCACTAGGGACATTTGGTTTCCTGGATAACCACTTACTTTAGAGCCGCATCTGTTATACTCTGACAGCCTAGTAAACTTAAAGATTTCAGAAACCCTCCACATCGTTTGGATATGTTCTCAACCACTGGGCCCTAAAATCATAATAGAACTTCTAAAACTCAGTCATTTATTTTTTAAGGTAATATTCTATCTCGAGTTGAACTTGCTTTGTTGTAAAATTCTTTTTGCAAAGCAGATTTTGTAATATTTAAATACAATGTAATAAATGACTTGGTAATAAGTCCTTTATGTGAAAAACATGCTAGTGTACAGTCCTTGCTATGTATAGTCCATGCAGTGTACATTGTATACATTGTATGCATTGTACAGTCCTTGCAATTTACAGTTCATGAAGTGTACAATTAATGCAGTGTAAATTTCATGCAGTATAAAACTCATGCAATGTACAGTCCATGCAGTGTACAGTCCTTGCTAAGTACATTCCTGGCTATGTACTGTCCATGCAGTGTAAAGTCCTGGCTATACACAGACCATGCAGTGTACAGTCCATGCAGTGTACAGTCCATGCAGTGTACAGACCTGGATATGTACAGTCCATGCAGTGTACAGACCTGGATATGTACAGTCCTTGCAGTGTACAGACCTGGCTATGACTAGTCCATACTGAGTACAGTCCAGGCTATGTACAGTCCATGCAGTGAACAGTCTGGCTATGTATAGTCCATGCAGTGTAATGTCCTGGCTACACACAGACCATGCAGTGTACAGTCCATGCTGTGTACAGTCCAAGCAATGTACAGTCCATGCAGTGTACAGTCCTGGGTATGTACAGTCCATGCAGATAACAGTACTTGCTATGTACAGTCCATACAGTGTACAGTCCTGGCTACATACAGTCCTGGATATGTACAGTCTATGCAGTTTACAGTCCTGGGTATGTACAGTCCATGCAGTGTACAGTCTGGCTAGTGCAGTCCATGCAGTGCCCAAACCTGGCTATGTACTGTCCATGCAGTGTACAGTCCATGCTGTGTACAGTCCATATGCTATAACTTACCACCACATCTCGCTGGAATTCAAACAGATCCACTCTCTGCCAATTACTGCCATCTAGCGCCAGCACATTCCAGTACTGAAAGAGAACAAAAAATTCAGCCATTCAGAATTCAATACTGAAAGAGAACAAAAACAATCAACCAAATTGAAATACCGAAAGAACAAAATCATACATCCAACCACAGTCAAATATGGAGAGACCAATTAGTGACATCTCTTAGCTTCTGGGTCAATATTGAGGGTCAATGTCATGTATGGTGTAACTATGCCACACCACACAACTCAGCAGTTAATTGTTTTTCATAGATTTCCTTTAAAACTAATATTTAAACTCATAAACTCATAAACTATTCAAATATACCCCTTAATAAAGTGTACTTTGCATTAAAAATAGAATTTTTTCAGGGTTTTTTTTCCACCTTGACTCTATATAACTATATGGCATGGTGTTAGATATGAAAGATGTATAAAAGACACAACTTTCTTATAACACAACAAAAATTCCATATATGTCTGCTGAGTCTAAATTATCATAGAAAAAGTGTGAAAGTATCAAAATTTGAAAACACATATATTCATGGGCATCAATGGATTAAGTAAAAATCACAGTTTAAAAGATACATAAATGTGTGGCCAACAATCTTATAAAGTAAATAGATATTGCACTTCAATTAATTTCGTGGATCAAGTCAGCAACAAAATCCACAAAAATAAGTATTCAATAAAAAAGTGAGGAAACCACAATACAATATTTAACAAGTAAATATAACCATGTATTGGGAACCCTAATATAGGATCAATTAGTAGACCTACTATTGAGGTGATGAACAGGTTAATTAGATTAGATCTTGGTAAAAGTTGTTACCTTGGATACCTGTGCACAGCGACATAGAGAAACTACATCCAGGAAGGAGAAGATCCTACAAAAATTATGATAATAAAATAAATCTGGGAAATACAACATACAAAAATACCATTATCAAACACAAACCTCCTGTGCTTGACTTTTTAATCAATCATTAAATATCTGATATAAATGCTTATGGCTCGACTAAGATGTCCAAATGCATTGAATAAACCATCAGATGTCATTGATAAAACATTTCACTTTCCAATAGCCCAAATAATAATTTCTATGCCTTTACAAGCCCCACCTTAGCAGTAACTCTTTGGGTAGTTTTTTATTGATAACACTGTCATCTTCACTAACTGAGACCTATAATGGAAACAAAATGTCATATCAGTAAATGAACAATTAATTTAGTGGATGAACAATTGGTTAAAAGGATGAACAAGGGATTCAGTGGATGAACAATGGATAAAGTTGATTAACAATGAATGTATAGGATGATCAATGAATTCAGTGTATGAACACTTTAACGGATTCAGTGAATGAATGAAGGATTCAGCGGATGAACAATGGATTGGTAGATACATTGGATGGACAATGAATTAACTTGATGAACAATAGATTCGGCAGAGGAACAGTTGATTGGGAGAATGAACAATGCATTCTGTATAAAAACAATGGATTCAGTGGATGAAGATTGGTGGAACAATGGATTCAGCAGATGAACAATGGTTTCAGCAGATAAAACAATGGATTCAGTGGATGAACCATTCACATTGAGCAGCAAGTGTTAGAATTATGTTCTCCATGCATAAATGGATGAAGACATTAAAATCCACCTCTCTTAGTCTTCCCAGCTCAATCAAAGTTCCATCTCTGTGAATGCCATGATGAGAGATTCAAGAATCATCGACTTTCAGAAACTTAATACTGACTGGGGCCAATATTTCTCTCTATCTTGCAACTCCAGTGAATTAAATAAATACCAAATGTGGTTTAAATTTCGATGTGTTCATGATTTTTTTTGTTTTACAGCAATATTAATATATATTGAATACTGTTATTAGATGTCACACTGTACGATATTTATAGATCTCTAGCAGGACTTGCTTTGTGAGGAGCATTTCCATATTTGTAATTCAATTATATTACAGCTTATAACATGGTTTGACTTAAGCCAGAGAAAGATCAACCCTCTGCATGCCAATAGGATCACACTGAATTAAACATCTAGAAGTAACAATTTGTCTGCTGTTCCACAAGTTCAGACATATTACAACAATAGGGTATGCATAAACCCTGTGTTGTTATTAATTTGATGACAGTTCAATATATAGAAATATTAATTATAAATATTTTAAATAAAAATTAATCAATTGTCACATAGAACCATGCAGTACTTTCTGGTGTAATAATTTATTGGTTAATACATTAAAAAAGGTTATTAAAGAGTCAATTTAGGGTCAACAGAAGGAAAGTATTTAAAGAACAAGAAACCTGCATTTTGTGATGTACATATACCAGTACTTAAAATAATAATTAAATAATAAAAATTACAATAATAAATAAATGTTATTAAAAATATGTGAAATAAAGAGCTGAGTTTTACTGGTACATGTATACAAAAACACTGGGACTTGGAAGTGATGCAATAAAAAACTTGACACATAAAATATTAATTAAAAATTCACAGGGCGTTTAAAAACTGGTCATTGCTCAGATCTTGACTTTTTGAAACAGTTAAAACCCATGCCATTTATATCAAAAATTAAATCAAAATACACTTTGGTTTCTGAGTTTGATCCATGTTACTCCTGAAACCATATTCTTGGGATTCTCTGTATAAATCAATATCTGCCTATCATGTAGGTATAGCTGTGATGTCTGATGTGTAACAAAAGGCTGACCTTAACAACAACAAATGATAATACTCTAAGCTCCATGACAACTATGAATTTCATCAGCATTGGACGTGGACTAAAGATGACTAAATGATGAAATCTTCAAGGAACCCTTGACATTTCGACTTCCATTGCTGATCGTAATGAAGCTCATTGATAAACAGGGCATTTTCTGCCGCGATCTTTTTCTGGCTTTCTTGATCAATCGTGTGGTGTTATTTAACTATTATCTGTTTCCTACAGTTGGTAAAATATGCAGTGTTTCAGCCCCTGCAGATCTTTGCCATGATTGGTATTGATAGTTTCATTAGTCATATGATGAATCAGATAATGTGGTTATTTTATATAAAGACCAATACTAGTTTTTCTGTTTATTTAACAACAAGTTAGCAAACCGTGTTGCATAACATTCATGAATGTCCATTATGTGTAATATACTTTGCAGCACAATTTAAGTTCCATCTTTTAATGATTCATTAAAAAAAAATTATTAAATATTTAAAGTCTAAATATTCTAGTATTTATTACCTCAGATTTGATTATAAAAAAAATCAAGACAATTTTTAGTGCAAATGTGAAATTAAACATGGAATTCCTTGAAGCATAATGTTTAGAAGAAATGATTAATTCATTACATCCTTTAGTCTGGCCAGCATTTAGAGCTGAGATGTCATTCACCTGTAACTGACTCTGTACAAAGGACAAAGACTCTGACTGCTCCAGTCTCATGGTCACCAAGATCAAACAACTATCACTGAAGATATCCATGTCTGTCTAATATTTAAAGTTCACTGATTGGACAACTGCTGACTGCAGTGAAAGTATTTCCAGTTCACTGATTGGACAACTGAATAAATGAAAGTATTTCAAGTTCACTGATTAGGCAATTGACTGCAGTGAAAGTATTTCCAACCACTTTTTTTTACCATATAGTGTCAGAAAATTAATATCTTTCACCTGAAAAGTCTTTGACAAAATTGTTGGGGGCCATATGTCTCCTTTATTTTTGAGTTAAACAGATAAAAAAGAGATGTTATTGGGCAAAAATGTCTTTGGGCCAAGGTGTGTTTAGGCTGAAGTGGGTGCATGACACTCACCACAACATAAGTGATCCTTACTACATGTACTATGATACAATACTGTCTGCAGTGAGTCATCATTCCATTCTACATCATAGTGTTGTCACTTGTTTTCAATAGACAAGTCTACACAGTCTAAAAGATCCCAGAACAAGACAGCACAATTATATAATTGGCAAAAGTAGACACTGCAGAATGGATAGTTTTATCATGGAAAATGGATTAAATAGATAACAAAGCAGCTGACAGAAGTAGAACTAATTCGACAATCCTAATGCTGTCAGTGGCTTCTCTGATCCCTTTTATAATGGTTACTTGTTACTGGCAATGTTAGAGTAAGCAACTCTGATGATGGGCCAAGTCATACCCTGAGAATTTTTACCCTATAACAGAGAACTTCAAAACAACTTTGATAGTGTAATAATTAGGGTTATAAATCATAGTCTTGCATTTCATAAAATCAATACTTATACAGAACTTGGGTCTCTTCCAGTCTTTCTGGAATGTAGGCCTATTCCTGAAATCTCTATTTAAAAAAAGGAAAGTCCAGTCCATCAATAGATATGAGCAACACTGTCATGCATGGCTGTGATATTAATGCTCTTAAGACCCGATCTTAATTATTGGATTTACTTGAACTGCAAAAGTTCTGTGTCAAGATTGATTTGTGACATCACTCATTGATGAGCTCATTGGATCACATAATTATACTGTTAGATTACTCTGACCAAGAATTAACTGCCAGACTAAGCTAACATTCACTACAAGATTTAGTACAGAACTGTCAAACCTATATGGAGTGCAATTAATTAGCTGTCATATGTTTTACTTAAAGTCAATGTTTGTTTATTATCAGTATCACAGCTAGCTACATGTATAGACCATACACTTCTGGTTTTCTAAACATAGCCCGAGGCCATCAGTTGGCAGAGTTAAAAAAGTTTACTTCCATATTGCTCATGCTGGTACTGTATTTTGCTAGTGACTCTTTGTCTATGATAAAATGATTTCTTAAAATAAATTTTTACTTTCTTAAATCTTTAGTTTCCTTGTTTTGCATGTGCCATGACGTGTGTATTGGACATCAGCATTAATGCTATGTTAACATCTTGCTTTAATGCTACAAGCAAACTCATCCAGGATCTAATATTCTTATGCCATTTTGTAAATGTCGATTTGTTAAGACAATTTAAAAGGTTTTTTTGAAAATGAAAAATTAAAAATCAAGAGGCTAAGGTTATAGAAAAAAAAATCAAGGTCAGAAAATTATGACAGCTATAAAATGCTCTCAGCTATTATAATATGTACTTTTCAATGTATGATCGAAGTTTGATTCAATGTGATGAAGGATGGAAAGAGAGGCATGACAAACACTAATTGTCCTTACCATATACATTTCAGGACATTCTATTTAAAAGTCAACATATTGGGAAGAACATGATCCTGAGAGCTGTATAAAGTGCAATGTACAAGTATTTCAGAATATACAAGAGAACTACTGCGATCAGAATTGTTTTTGCTCATATCGACTTGATCTTTTTTATCTTTACAAAGCACTAAAACTGTTAAGGCAAACACAGCAAAAATTAGATAAAAGCATGTGCTGTAATAGCCATTCTGGGGCTGATGCACCGGGGACCCAGGGGACCGAGCCGGACTGTGCATCCCATAAACCATCACACTGCAGACAGTCAGGGGGCTCTGTCCAATTTGTCACTTTATAATTTGACATACTTTATTCAAATAATATATATTGAATTTCATTTATATAATATCAATATTCATCTTGCATAAAAAATGAATGTACATATTTGCACTTTCTGCTCTCATGAATTCTGTATGTTAGTAGCAGTACTAGAAATCTTCATAATTATCAAAAGTAAATTGTTGTATTTTAATTTCTCCCATTCCATACAATCGATCTGCTATACACTGCACTGCAGTCCGATATATATGATGTGTCAATTATTTTGTTGCGGAGTGATATTATAGATAAAGCACTCAATCTGTCTTATCATCATTTTAAACTAACTATAAGATTCAGCGCAATGTCTCAAACATAGGTACACCCGACACCAAAGGTTTATAAATACATTCTATTTGAGAGTTTAATTATCCATTCTTTATAGATGAGCTTGCAGACTAATCTGTTGCATTGACTCAGTTATACTTTTGGTCACTTTTCCCATTGCAGGCATCGTTTTCACTGGATGACATTTAACATGTCCAAAAGCTAGTATCTAAAGTGGTATATATCATAACGATGATGTAATGCATTATATAATGTCATAACGTTGGATATTTATAACTCGAACAGGAATACACACTACCCCACCCTATCAAATAGGTGTAAATGTATGTGTGTGTGTTTGTGATGCAGTTATATGTAACATGCCTTCTGAAATAACCACTTTCATCCGAAAAAATGTATTGGAGAAGAAAAGAGAAAAGTTTTTAAAATATACTTTCATTTGTAAAGGGGTTATGTTACAATAATTCTTTTAGGGTTCTACTTGTGTATTTTTTTTTTACTGATAAAAATCCATCATGCCTGATATTGTGAGATTTAGAAAGGCTGATCTATTGTCTATTCTTGTTAATTTAAAAAAAAATCAAATTTTTAATAGAATGCATTGCATTTAAGGCAAACACAGTCAGAATAATCAAGTATATATTTATAGATGAGGATGAGCATTGAGTTCAACAGATATCCCAAATCTTTTCTTATCTTCCTTTGTTCTGAAGGTAATTCTTTTAAAAGCACGTGTTTTTTCCTTTGTCAACAAAAATCAATCCCTATAATCACGTTATTTTTTAATGCCTTGTTGCAAAATAAATCAGTTCTTTATACGAGAAATTATTGCCTTAACACGTATTCTGAATTAGAATGTTTCAAGGCTAAGAAAAATCGCTTCCCCTAAAAAATGACCCGTGTAGTTTTATCCCTTCCTTATTTTGACAGATCAGCTGTCAGCGACATGCACATTTCATTATTGAATTTTAACCCCATCGAAATTATTTCAACCGACAGGACGACTAACCTCTGACTTGGTTTTGTGGTGGTGGACGAATCCGTTCTGATTACTCATGACGGCAGCATATCAGTCTCTCCAAATCCCTCGAATTCTTTCAGTAAATATAGCTACCCTTCCATCGAACAAAAGAAAAATAATAACAAGAGAATTAGCCCGAAGAGTATTTGTGTCGAGATATTTGATTGGTTCTCAATTCTTGTGGCGTAATAATAAACATAATACCTTCCGGTATTTTTTGCCCCTGTTGTGGCCGTTTCTTAGTATTTTTCCAAAATTTGATATTTCAAAAGTTATTTAGCCCAGGCAATGACAAAATAAGTTAAACAACATTATTATCTTACACATCTTCGTGCATTCCATTACCTACATGAGTGCAGCTGACTGACCAATTACTAACTCGGTTACAAAATACAGTTTGGAATTGATCAAAGGGAAAGCACTTGCATTGTTTTGGTTGGAGAATGACGTCATAATATATGACATTTTATGGTCAGAAAATATAACAAAATAGACAACAATTTTAATTTGAACACATCCAATTTGAAGATGTCTATAAGCTTGATAAGACATATACATGGTTATAACCTGATAACTATAACAGTAGGCTTTCCTGATAATATCTTTAATTATTAACGTTAAGGCACCTATTTTCCTTATCGTTATAGTTTATCCCACCATATTTTTTTTTACAATTCTATTTATTCAGTAGACTGTGAATACCAATTTTCATAAAGATCAATTATTTTGAGCGCTGACTGCTGCAATATTTAACCCTGATTAAACATTCCGGAGAAATTATGTCTGCATTCGCGTAATTTCGATTCATACTCTACACAGTTTCTATTTCCGCCAAAAAAAATCTTTGGAGGTTTGCTCATCATCATAATATTGATTATATTTTTATGAAATTTGCCTGAAAATGGCTGACAGAAAGGCTGAGCTTGAGAGGAAGAAGCTCAAGCTGGAGCAAATGAGAAAAGAAAGAGAAGAGAAAAATCGACAGCGAAAAGTGAAAGAGGTAAAAATCTGCAGTCAGTGAAGCTATAAAGTGATATTTGTACCCTGAATCTCCTTTCCTGGGGATGTGTTTTGATAGTTGCTTTCATTATGCTGATAAGTATATTCCAGTACTTTAAAATTGAGTTCCGTCAATTTTACAATACATAATGCAACTACTTTATTTACTCTATTCTTTAATTATGTACTTAATCATGTTAATTCATATGGAAGTCCTATTGCATATGTACATATGTATCTAAAGTTGATACTAATTTTTACAGTAGACATGTGACCAGAAATGCAGGAAAAAGATTTAAATTTTGTTTGAACAGGAATACATTCATTGTAAAAATTATACTTACCTAGTGAGGGCCCTGGATGGGTATCTGTCGTTTTGCCTTTAAACCACATTGGCTCAGGCAGCAGCAAACCATATAATGTTTTTGAGCATCCCAAATATATTTGATGAGTGTCCAAAATACATTTCATTAGTGCCCTCAGGTGATCTTACAATATTGATCAATTGATTTATTCTGAATCGGTGTATTTATCAACATCTTAAAATTCTTTTCTGAGATTTGGCTAAGCTAGCCAAATAGTAATTAATTTAAATTTCATTTATTTATTATAACATTTCTCATGTTAATTTATTGATACTCTCATGATTTGGTCATGCATCTAGAGCATCTGTGTACATTTTCGCTCAGTATCTTTAGGAAGCATGATGCTGATGAAACTATCAAATGACACAATCAGAACACAAGGTGGACATATTGTACCGGTGTCATTGTACCCCAGGTCCTGATGGAAAAGGAATGAAGTGTTAACAATCAATTGTTCCTGACAATAAAGCAAGCACTGCATGTACAAAGTGTACTTTCAAAAACCCTGCATTAAGCATAATTGTTTAACCATCAGGGTGGGGAAGAAAAGAAGGTTGCCCCCAGTAGCGGGCAGTCCCAAGATCTGCGGGCCCAGACTGATGAGCTGTTATCCAGTTTAGGAATCCCCCCTGCATCAGGTAAACATTACACTTTTGTCTTATTTCTATTATTGCCCCCTGATTCAATATTTAATTAGGATTCAACTGCTTCAGGTAACAGTTGATGAAGCTGCTAAAGAGCTTTCTGGGCTGATTTCACCAGCAGCTTATGAATGCTAATTAATGCTAAAGAAAAGAAAAATTAACAAAACTCCTAACAAACTAAAAAGAGAGATATTGTACAACCAAGATTTGAAAATGTCCAACATGAATTTCTTGGATATGGCAAATTATAGAAGAAATCCCCCCCCCCCCCCCACAAAAAAATTATTAAAAAATTTACTATCTAACTTCATAGGGATAATAGATAATTGAGAAAAATACTATTCAAACAATAAAGATAGTCCATTTTTGAATAGTTTTAACACCTTACACAGTGATATTCTAAAACCACAAATTTCTTGATTGCCTTTTGATGTTTTTGATAATATGTAACTTATTATGGTGGATTAAAAAAGAACAGTATGTAAGGTGACTTGTGTTCCTTTACAGGAAATGATTCTCAGAATGTGGTACAACCAGTCAAGGAGACAGTGGGCCCCAAGGAAGGGGCACCTGCTACTGCTGCAGCTACCACTCAACAGTAAGGCACCAACTTATAAGATAAAACAATGAGAAAATAACAGCATCTTTTGCAAATAACTTAACAAAATATTAGAAATCATAGTTTGCTTTGCCTTTTATAAAGGTGAAAGGTTTTGAAATTGTGTGAAATCCTAATCCTGCAAAAGCAAAACTTTTGTTGAAAACACTCCTTTCTGTTATAAATTTCAAAATTAGACTTGTAAAACAGCTCCTCTATGATATGCTATACAAGATCTATAGCGAATCATATAGAAGTGGTTTTACAAGTTTAATTTTAAGTAGATTGAAATTTCTTCATCTTTTTTTTATTTATGGTACTCCCTTTATTTAACAGAGCAAGTCGTCGGAAAGCCAAATTAACGGTGACAAAGGTTGGAGAAACAAACATTCCACCTCGTGAAAATGTGACCTACAGCAAAGAGACACAGACTATTATAGTAGATACCGCTGAGAAGGAAGGCAAGTACCCACAGATTATTACAGTTAATTGCTAGTGCTCTTTATTTTATCATTACATCAGCCAATGTAACATTGTAATAGTGTGATCCTTATAATGATGATTGTTATATGGTTGTTTATCTGTGTGAGCCAACATCTTAACTTGGTGAAAGATTTTTTTTGGTCAGTGATTGATTGTAATAATGTGATCATATTATATGATTAATCAAAAAGTGTAAGAATTCTAAATATCATGTAAGGCACTGCCAGACAATCTCAGATTGTTTATTCTAAAAAAATCTTAATTATAGCTCACAGAGATAATCTTTCCAGAAGACACCACATACCGGTACTTTTATTATTCTTTTGATTATATATCTCAACAGCTGATTATATGTCTCAACAACTGAGTTTGATAATGAGATTTAATAATTTTGGTTGTATAGGCCATAGAATTGGAGGTAGGCATTTTTCTTAAGCAACTTTTTCCTCAGAAGTGAGTCAATATATTTTGTTGCATTAGAAACATGATATAAGGCTTTGCATCTCAACAAATATTTGTGTATCATTTCTAAGAAGCTGTGTCATGATATAGCATCAATGCCTGTTGATATCTGGATGAGATTACAACTACATGTACCTTAGTTTTAAAATAAGATAAAAATTGTCTATCTACTACACAAGCAAAAGTTTTCAATTTGTTTTAAGATAAATTTTGAACAAAATTGTTTTTCTTTAATTGCCTTATAGTTACATGTAGATCTAGTCGTACTACACATTATAGGACTTTTTTATTATCATTTGTCATTTGTGAGCAATCTCAGCATGTAGTAGAAAATTAAGTTTTATCTGTATTATTGCACATGTGCTATGGCAACATTTGAAGAATTTGTTCTTGGATGGATTCAAAAGCAGAAACTTGCATGTTTCAGTAACACTAGATTCTTTATATTATATACATTAAGCTTTAATCAAGAATGGTAATATCATTATGTCAGAGACTATGAGAACTGCTGGGTGTATCTATGCTATAGTCGGAATGAGTCGTACTGATTATTTTACTTAGCCTAAGTCAGTAGCATTTGATTTCAAGTACTTACATTGACTGATTGTTTTCATGCTTGCATTAGCCCGAGGGCCCTGGGATTATTACGGTGAGTGGAGTTTTGACCTTAACTGGTCGTGATCATTTATATGAATATCTATTGCCATGGTTATATAAAATAATTTGTAGTTGTGTGCAAAAGTTATTTTCTATTTACTTAAGAGTCGGTGTAATTTTTAATTTTCTTTTGTTTTACACAACTTACAATAGATTTATTTTAAAGCTGCTTCGTATTGATACAGTTTTTAAGGTTCGACTATGTTTTAAGCATTATTATTTTGTGTGTAAAAATCAAAGCATTCTAGAAATGACTATCTTGGGTTTTAGCTACAGATGTAATACAATATTAGTATTTTAAACTTAATGAAGTATTTTCCATGTACCAGTACATGTATTGTATAGAGAAAATTCAGTGACTCTTAAAATGCACCTTCCATCTGAGGTAGATCACTAGGATATCCCTCTGTTGCTTGATCTTATGTTGTTTGCTTTTCATGCCTGTCTGTCTGTTTGTTTTTAATCTTAATAATTGTCTGCTTAGCTTCTCAGTAATTTTGTATTAATACAGAAAATCTCTTTCAATATTTCAAAAATTAACCAAATTTTGTGGTCATGTTTATGTATACAGATATTTCATAAATAGAGAATTGTGTAGTTGTAAATTCTAAGAATAATTGCTTTTGTTTATTAATTTAAACACAGAAAAAACTAACCCTTTTAATATACATGCCATTGTTTTTATTTTGGAGAGGATGCACAAGATGAGTACCAATAAATAATAAATATATTCATAAAGATCTGATCAATTTGATTGGTTGAGATGACGTGGAGCTTTTCTATTTCTAGATGATCAATCTGAGGATACATGTAGTTTATCCAGTCTTGTCAGGGGTACGTTTTGTTTGTGTTAGATCAGCCAGCAGACATTTTTTTTCTGTTGTAGAATTATCTCCCTTTGTTGTGATTATTTATTGATTCATCTGACTGACATATAAACAGGAAGATTTCTCATTCTATTCAAATCATCTTTTCTATGAAAGTGGAAGGTGTATTTTACCAGTAAGGAAACATCATATATATAACACATTAGAAAAAAAAAAAAAGCCTGAATAATCATTTGTCTGAATTGTTTTTTTTGGCCCAGGAAGAACACAAAACACATTCTTTTGACAGCATGTTTAGTAATGTCAGTATTTTGTTAACCTAAGATTTCCTGGTGACTGTTGAGTTAATAGGGTGTGGTTTTCTTTCATTGCGGCCGGGACTCCATCTATAGGTGCGTCCTCTCGCCTGAGTTCACCTCGTCATAGCCACTCCTCCCCCCTTCATGGATCCCCCCGATTCACCCACCATGATATGGAATGGGAGGATGAATTTGAGTTTTATGACGAAGGTGCACCTAGTCGTGGTTGTTGTTGTTGTTTTATTTTGTTGTCACTAGCTTTAAGTTGTGTTGCTTCTTGACCAGTTGTTGTTGTTTTTCTTTTGTTGTCACTCTATCTTTCTATCATTCATTGTGTCGCAATGTTGTTTGCACCAGAAGTTACTTTCAGTTTAGCGGAGAAGTTTATATTTGGTTTTTGATGTTACACTGAAATGCATTGTTTAAATAATTATATAATTAGTGCATAACATGTACAAACTGCTTTTTCATGTGTAAAACTTCATCTAGTATACTGCACATTATATAAAATTATCTGTATCACTCATCTGATACCTGTAGTAGTCAATCATATGGAAGGTTTGCTGATGCAGCATCTTGAATGATTGGCACCTGTCATTTACATCACCTGTAACACAAATTGTGTGATGCCTTGTAGCACCATTTGATTCTTTGTCTGCTTTGTTGGCTAATGTTTCTGTCTTCAGACGATGATAGCCATTGTCTTGCCTCGACAATGTTTCTATCTTTAGACGATGATAGCCATTGTCTTGCCTCGACAAGAACACTGATGAGTTTTTTTTTATGAAACAATACATATCCATCCCAAATTGTCCACTGCATGTTCTGTTTCTCGACACATGTGGATGTATTTTCCATGTATCTGCCAGCATGTCCATTGTCAATGTATCATAATTTGTTATAACATTTATATATCTATGAAATGGAAGGTGCATTTTTGCTATCACTTACAGAAAATATGCAAACAAAAAATGCTATTGAAATCGCTTTTAAGCATCTATTGCTGAGTATTGACAAGTTAGGTTAGAATAGAACAGTTGTTTCTGTTAGCATGAGGATGCTGTAGATATCTTTACAGGGTTTGTAGAATTGTTCAGCACTGCGAGGACAGAGCAGGGCTTTGGCTTTTGTATTGAATGCTTTGGGACCAGAAATTGTCACTAAATGAACAATTTTATTTTCAGCATTTTATATTTAAAAAGAAAAGGATCTTTACATTTTTTCCCCTCTTTCAATGTGATGTGATATGTTGGTGGTGATTATTTCTTATTTTGCCATTCTGTAATATTTAATTTGACAATGTTATGCTTCTTGTGTACATGCAGATGTAAAGTCATGACTTGTTTGCTGTTTTGCATTGATGAAATTCTTCGAAGATTTTAAAATTAGGATAAAATTGTTGCCTTTCAATTTATAACTTCATTTTTCATGTAGGCTATAATATTTTCTTGATAATAAAATATAATATTTCATATGCATTGAACATTGATCACTGACCTAGTTACTGGACAGCCGCGTTGAATTACTAACACTTAGTTCTTACTTATGACGACCCTCGTGGTCACTCAGATGAGGACACAGACTCCATTGATGTCCACCCCGCCCCCACTCACCACAAGATGCCTCATGTGGAGAATGTACACCCCACCCTGACCCAAGAGGACATCCAGAAACAGGAAGAAAAACCAAGTAAGTACTCCACTAGTTACCATAGCAATGGTTGACATTGTTCATATTCAAGTGTCATGGATTCTACGTAAAACCTTCATATATTGTTTTTTTTTCATGAAAGTCATTAGTTCTACAACAAAATTTCACATTCAATTCTTTAGAGAACTTTCTTAATAGATATAAGATCTCAACATTCTTATTAATCAAAAAACCTTGACAGAACATGTAACTATGGGTATTGTTGCTGGAACTGATTGAAGCATCGTTCAAGAATTCAATTTCTGTTAATCAGGTGCACCAGTCACAAAAGGTATATACTTGGATACTTCTGTTGCTGTACACTAAGCTCTCTCTATTTATTATAACCCGTTGTTGACCAGAAGCATGAGTGTCAGTACGGCAGCCTTTCCGTAGTAATCGTAGTGGCCGTCATTGATTTGCTGATTTCTGTTTGGAAGATACGGGATTATGAATTGTCACATCAAATATATATTGATGTATATTGTCAAATCTCTATCTTCTATTTTATTTTGAAAATGGATAACAGACAGTTTTAATTTAAAATAACAAACAATTTAAAATGATAATTTAGTTTCGTGTTAATCAGATTCTCCAGTCATCATGGTCAAGAAAGGTATAGCATGAAAATAAAAACTTCCAATCTCTAAGACTGAATTTATCTCTCTTGTTAAAAAAAAGCATGAGTGTTAGTACAGCAGATTTTGTACGAACACATCTAGTGGGACACAGTGATTTGCTTCTCAAAGTAACCAGTAGCCAGCAGTTTGAGTTTTAAGAGGCAAGGTCTAAAGTGTCACTGATTTCATTTCTGGCTTGCTTCTTATGCTACTGATCATTTCATTGCTGTTTCAGGAAGTTAAAGCAAAAGGAATCAGTTGCTACTTCATGTTATAACTCATGCTTCCAAATTTTCTCCCCTCAAATATAAGACCAGTATGTTTATACAAATATTGAAAAAAAAATATGTTGGAAAATTTAAACTTGGGTTTTTCTTTGCTTCAAAACAATCTTCTGTTTATTAATTAGTCCAACAGCTGCTATTCCAGCTTCTTTATGCCCTTAATATTATAATCATAATTTATCTATACCGGTACGTGTTATCTCTTTATGTAGTCTGGTGATGTTTCCTCTCATCAATATTATATATGTACTTTCAATTGTTAAAATGGATTGTAAGGGTAAGTTTACAATGATATAAAGATTTGAGATTCTGAAATAGAAAATATGGCAGAATATATTGTTGCGAATGTAGTTGTCAATAAGGACATGAATCTTGTATGTTTAACTGTACTTTATAGACTTAAAAACTTGGTGGTTTACAATATAATCATGATATCCAATATATATGTCGCGTAACAAAGATTGTCTTCTGTTATAGTTATTGAGCTGAGCGAGGAGGAGAAGAAGCAGATTTTGATGACAGAAGAGTTCCAAACCTTCTTCAACAAGACAACACGGATCGTGGAGCGAGCTCTCGATGAGGAGATTGATATATTTGTGGATTATGCCGGCGGAGAGTCAGAGGATATGGAGAGGTATGTAGAAAGAATTGTAGAGTTCTTGTCAGATAACTGGAGGACAAAATGAAAAATATATTTATGCTATTGCAAATTAGCAACGGCATAACAACGTCTAATAATTGGTGAAATATCTTTACACCACTATTCTTAACCATTCAATTATTTATCTTACATTATTTTGATAACATTTTCATACGATTTTAGAGAAGTTGGCTTACTTTTACATCAGAAGAAAATGATGCAAATTTGATCTCTGAAATTATATTGAAAAATAAGGACTTTATTTTTGACATTTTTGTTTACCGGTATTCTCCAACAAAGCCAACATTTCTATCAAATCAAACGCTCTGAAGTTCTTTATCCCACAGAACTGATATTGTTTAAGATTGTGTATTCATTTGTTGTTTCAGTGATCTGCGGGCTGGAGAGAGACTGAAGCTCCAGAGGAACTTCTTTGACGAGCGATGGTCGAAGCACAGGACTGTGACCAGTCTCGACTGGTCCAAACAGGTAATGTAAACATAATACATGTATATCCATCGTATACAATAAATATACTGTACTGATCCAAACAGGTATTTCTCACCAACCCATACTTGCTGCCTCTTTTCTCCATTAAAGTTAAATATTGCTGTTTATTTTAATAAATTTTCAACTTTCTGGATGGGCACAATTGAATAACATTGATTTCAAGAAATGAAATGACATAGCTCATATACTGTAGGTTGCTTAATTTGTTATTTGTAATGTCTTCATCTAACTGACAAAGTAACACTCCTTGAGTAAAAATTAAACTCTCTCAGTCAGTGTATTAAATAGATAAAATTAATCAAACAGCATAATAGTTATGAGCATATTGACTGTGTCTTCAGCATCCTGAGTTGTTGGTGGCATCCTACAATGCTAACGAGGATTCTCCTAACGACCCGGATGGAGTAACCCTCATCTGGAACTCCAAATTCAAAAAGACCACACCCGAATATGTCTTCCATTGCCAGGTAAAACAGTTGACGAGAACATTTGTACTTACTAATTATATAGCATTGAATGATTTATTTTTGACGTCGTCGTGTCAATAACTGCCGTCAGGTGAGCAGACAAATTGAATAACGCGCGTTAGCGCGTTATGATAATTTGTCTGCTCAACTGACGGCAGTTATTGACACGACGACATCAAAAATAAATCATTTAATGCTTATATTTACATTCCCTTACTGATGAAATCAATTATTTACTTACATAAATCGATAAAAATTGCAGATCCCGGAGGGAGTAAGTTAGTAACAGCAAGAACAGCTGTTTTACAAAAACCGGTTTAAACTGGTTATCACATAGACTGTTGAGTTGAGATCGATGAGTATGAAAATATAATCCATGAAAAATAACTCTTGAAATTTTGCTTTTAACAATAGAATCAACTCTTTCGTTGAATAATTGTAAAACATGTTGCTTTGACAACATTTATGAAATATATTTTTTAACTGATAACATAGAAATCACTGTTTGGGAACTACTTAATATGTAAATTACATGTAAATTCATACGCAGTGATTAGTTGTTGCATTTAGAGGCATTTAAAGATCACAAAATTTAATGGAAAAACACAGTAGAATGTAAATATTATATTTTGAACCAAAAAAACCCTGACATTGACGGTGATAAAATTGTGATGCTTGATAAAATAGCTGACTGATATGTTTTGTTTTACTCTTTTTGTACAAATATTAAAATATTATGATATTGACAGTGATAGAATTGTGATAAAAAGCAGACACTAACAGTAGTTATACCAAATATTTGTTTGCTTCAGTCGCCTGTGATGTCAAGCTGTTTTGCCGAGTTCCACCCTAACCTTGTGGTTGGAGGAACCTACTCTGGTCAGATTGTGCTGTGGGACAACCGGGTCAACAAGAGAACCCCCATCCAGCGGACCCCCCTCTCTGCTGCTGCCCACACTGTAAGTGATCATGTTTAGGGGTGTGTACCTTAATGACTGTATGAGGTTGTGTAGTGTTATCAGTAAGTGGTGGTATTGAGGTTTGTACCATAAGTGACCATATGGGGGTGCGGCTCTCCTACTCGCTCTGGCCAGACGGTTATTTCATTAATTCAGAGGTATAGTGCTGGATTTAATTTTTGGGAGTTGATGTTAATCAACTCTCCTATGCAGTTAATCAGGCAAACCAAAATGAAACAGTGTTTGGACCTAAGCACAGATCAAAACCGCTGACAGAACTTAGTTCTTGAAAATAATCCATAAATTTGATGTAATGTATTATGAAGCATTGTTTTTCAAAGAAACTTGGTTATAAATACCTTGAAAATAGTAAGGTCTTAAATGGTACGACAAATTTAGATAGTTTTTGTAGTCGTATGTATTCCTACGCTAGACTTCATTACAGTCTCGTTCAACCAGACGCTCGGCTGTCTCTGTAAATCTCCGACAAGCAGAGAGTCTCTTTTGTTTGTCGGAAATTAACGGAGACAGCCGAGCATCTGGTTGCACGAGACTAGAGTTCAATATTACTTCATGTGCTTGGATCCATACATTTTATCAGAAATATTTCGATTACTATTACATAATTTGATGGAATTAATTCTATCTTAAAATGTTACACAACATGATTCATATATGGGGTGTTCTCTAAATTCTTGTCGGAAAAGTCCGAGAATTCATATTATAAAAAAATAATAAATATATCTATGCACAATCTTCAATAACATATAAGAAACTACTTGCCATGCACAATAACATATCGCTGATTTTAAGATACCGGTAAATAACAATAGATAAAATCAACTCCTGTCAGTACTCTAGTACTTTGATTGTATTTCTAGTTCAAATCCTTGCAGATGCATTTTTAATATTTTCTACAACTGCATCAGCTACTTGTATGTTTGTTTGTAGAAATCTTCCATTTTGACTGTACTTTGCAATGATATTCACACTATAAGTTTATAAATGTTTATCAAATGAATACAGTGGTTTATTTGTGGGTGGAATGTTGGGTAGCTGACATGTCAGTTTTATGTGTAATGATGATTTTTGTTTTCACCTGCTTCTGGTAACTCTATGACAGGATGTCTTTGTAATTATGCAGTGATGTGTTTCTTTAGGATGCATGTAGTAATATGCCAAGTTTGCAGCTTTAATTTTAAAAACTTGACTCTGTCTTTTGTAGCACCCTGTATACTGCATCAATGTGGTGGGCACACAGAATGCCCACAACTTGATCAGTGTGTCCACAGACGGAAAGATGTGTTCATGGAGCCTGGACATGCTCTCACAGCCACAGGTAAATTCTCACAGCCCCAGTTCTGTCTGATTGATCTAACAGAGCTGAAGATTCTCGATACCAAAGAAGATTGCAAACACCTCTCTTATTTTTAGTCTTGGAAATTATATTAATCTTCAGTCTTAAATTATTCATTCATAAAACAACAGTGATAGTGTTCATACTCAAAACATCATAATGCATAATGTACCTTAAGCATGATAATACCTCAACAAAAGAAGAGTATGTGTAAATTTTTTGTAAAAGAGTAGAATTGGTTTATGAGACAATGTTTTCAATTGTCACAATGTGTTGATTGATGTTTGATGATTGTGTTGGTAACAGTTGTCACAATGTGTTGATTAATGTTTGATGATTGTGTTGGTTACAGTTGTCACAATGTGTTGATTGATGTTTGCTGATTGTGTTGGTTACAGTTGTCACAATGTGTTGATTGATGTTGATGATTGTGTTGGTTACAGTTGTCACAATGTGTTGATTGAAGTTTGATGATTGTGTTGGTTACAGTTGTCACAATGTGTTGATTTATGTTTGATGATTGTGTTGGTTACAGTTGTCACAATGTGTTGATTGATGTTTGATGATTGTGTTGGTTACAGTTGTCACAATGTGTTGATTGATGTTGATGATTGTGTTGGTTACAGTTGTCACAATGTGTTGATTGAAGTTTGATGATTGTGTTGGTTACAGTTGTCACAATGTGTTGATTGATGTTTGATGATTGTGTTGGTTACAGTTGTCACAATGTGTTGATTGATGTTTGATAATTGTGTTGGTTACAGGACAGCATGGAGCTCCAGCACAAGCAGAGTAAGGCAGTGGCTGTCACCTGTTTCTCCTTCCTGTCCGGCGATGTCAATAACTTTGTGGTGGGCAGTGAGGATTGTACTGTGTACACGGCCTGTAGACACGGCGGGTGAGTAGAAGAAAGTCCTTAGTGGGTTAGTCCATCTAGTGCTCCATCTATACATGGGGGAAGAGTAGGTTGTCTTTTAGTATTACAGTGTACTTCAGACCTTACCAGTGCTCCATTTATACATAGGGGGCAGGGGGAGAGTAGGTTACTCCTTAGTACAGTAGTTTTTACAAGTACTCCATCTATACAGAGGGGGAGGGTAAGTTGCCTTTTAGTACTAACAATACTTCTTAGTACATGTACTCCATCAAATGTACATGTATGGAACTGTGTGTTACAGGAAAACAGGTATCAGTGAGGCCTTTGAGGGACACATGGGGCCCATCACGGGGATAGACTGCCACAATGTTCCCGGACAAATTGACTTCTCCCCGTACTTTCTAACCTCCAGTTTTGATTGGACACTCAAACTCTGGAGCATTAAGGTAAGAACCTTAACATTACATGACATGAGTTATTTTAACATATAATTGATGACTTTTTCAATTGACATGACCTATTTCTTGACAGGACCAGAAGTTCCTGCACTCCTTTGAGGACAATAGTGACTATGTGTATGACGTCCAGTGGTCACCGATACACCCTGCCCTGTTTGCCAGCGTGGATGGAGATGGTCGTCTGGATCTGTGGAACCTGAACAATGAGACTGAGGTAAAACTAACATTATAGTCATAGCGCATTTACTTAGTGATTCCATAAAAATCAAAGATGCATGTTGGATTTCAGTGCTAACTTTTTGGCATTAATTAACTCACTCGGAGTTACAGTGATTATTCTACAACTGTATCCAATCCTTGAAAATTGAATACTGGTGATATAACAATTAACGTAAGTTATATATAACTATTTGATTAAGTGATGTACAGATATGTTCTATGTGACATGATTTGTTTGTCCCTTGCTTTGATGTCACATAATGTTTGTTCTCTGTGTTACAGGTGCCCACTGCGTCAGTTGTAGCGGAGGGGGGCGTGGCACTCAATCACTGTCGCTGGCACGGAAGTGGATCCAGCATTGCTGTTGGTGACGATGTCGGACGAATTCATATCTATGATGTAGCGGAGGTACGGCAGATGTTATTTTTGTGTTATATAAGTGAATAAAACTTATACAGAATGATTTCCTTTATAAATTATTACATTACAAATTCATATCGATGATAAATCAGAGGTACGTCATATGTTAATCTTGTATTACATTATATTTAAGTGTTATTTAATTATGTATTTTATCATAAGTTCTTTCCATATATGGTCATTCCTTTATATTACTTTCAGAACACTGCAAACCCCAAGATGGACGAGTGGTCGCGCTTCGTTAGAACTCTGCAGGAACTGAAGCAGCAGGCAGTGGAGCGTGAAGAGGAGTCTTCTCTGGGATCCGTGTCCATGACCTCCCCACTCCGGTGAACCACCTTAATGTTCCTTATTGTGTGTGGAGCATCACCTTAATGACCAAACAAACGTTATGCTTAACTAAGATGGAGTAAGTGCTAAATGTGAAAAGGTTGCTAACTGTGAAGCTTAATTCAATGTATATATACAAACAAGACTGTGCAATATTAAGCTAGGTTCAATTTGATTTTTTTATTTATTACATAATATGTAACCAATTAATGATGTTTACATGTGTACTGTTTCCTTGGGAACACAGATGCTATATAAATAAATCAGAGAGACATTACCAGTGATGTTGTTTGTTCTTTGTTGTTAGGCAGAGATGAATTAAAATTAGTGTGACTGTTTTTAATTAAGATGAATTAAAATTAGTGTGTTTTTAATTCAGATGAATTAAAATTAGTGCGTTTTAATTAAGATGAATTAAAATTAGTGTGTTTTTTAATTCTTCATTCTACGTTTTACTTTTTATCAAAAAAAATTTCCAGGAAAGATCCATTTTGCGTTTCATGTCTGAAACTGACAAAACTGCTTCCTGCATTTTTTTATTATCATCAATGAAGTCAAATAATTTTGTAAATATTCTTTTGTAGCTCTTTTATATGTTATATTTCTGTAAAAACTTTGATAACAGTCATTTTTTGAAGTGCAGCCATGAAATAAATCACATGAAGTAAATCACAGTGCTGAAGAATAAAATGATTTTAACTGTCTTGTGATTATTTCAAGCAAGGTCTGTTTGAATTGATCAACCATCAAACACTGGGAAAATAAATGGTTCCATTATAGAAGAATATGACAAAGGTTATACAGGCAAAGCTATTAACCATGAATTTGTGTTTCCTTAAAAAACTAATGCCTGTATGATTACGTTACACCTACATGTACATGTATATATATTATTACATGTATTGCCATTGATGAATTTCACTGTCATCTTTAAATAAACATTCAACACCCAAATGATCACTATTAAACATCTTTATTATTTACAAAAGTATTTACATGAAACAGGACTACTGATTCAATATACATATTGATAATCATTACCATAAAAATTATATCACAAACTGTCTATATATACTGTAACTAATGAAATGTAAATATGCCCATTAAAAAGTAATGAATGACAAATTAGTGCACCAACATTTTTTAAAGAAATTGACATAGTTTATGAGCATGTCAACAAAGAATGGATAAAACTGTCACAGCTTTATGAACTGCTTACAAATGTACACTCTGAATCACAGTATGAAAAATCAGTTCCACAGAAAAACTCATGGGATGAACTTCAGTGTTTTTGTCATGAAATAAGGATTTCAACATGAATAAACACTGAAAATTATCATGTCTCTATGGACATTTTCCACTTTCCCTCAATATTGTCTCTGATTCCCTTAGGTCATCAGGCATCATCTTCGTTCGTCCCACCATAACCCCCATTCACGTTCCCGCTGTTTTTAATGTTAACAGCGCCCTCTGCCGACGAGTACATAGCGTTCTCAAATCCTCCAGCCCCAGAACTCGCCGGGGGAGCCTGTCGTTGTTTCAGAAATATGACCCCAAAACTAAACAGTCCCAGAATAACAATGACAGCTATCAGTATTCCAACCAGACCTCCAGTGGACAGTCCATTACCTGTCAAAACAGAACATAGATTTCAAATAGTGTACCGGTACATATAAAAGAGGTGCTCTTCCACTCTAAAATGTCTCTAAGTCTGCCATTTGAGATCACATAAGATACAGTACCGATCAGACCCAACCTAACAGAAAGTAAACCCCAACTAAACCCTGGGTTTACTTTTTGGGTTTACTCTGGGTTTACTCCAGGTTTACTAGCGTGGACCCAGAGTAAACCCAAAGTACGCCCAGAGTGGACACAGAGAGTAAACCCGGTCAGAAGTATAACCCTGAAAGCAGATGCTAACTGTGTATTCGGAATATACAAGGGGCAGGAATTACAGGCAGTAGGATGGTAAGATAAAAGACGGGTCTGCTTCACACTTCAGTTCGTACAGTTGACATCAAAAGCAATTTCCAAGTAAACCCAAAGTAAACCCCTAGTAAACCCAAAGTAAACCCCGAGTGGACCCAAATTTTCAAGTCTGATTGGTACTGTATGGTATTGATCATTTTGTGGATCTAAACACATTGTAATCATTACAATTTGGCCAAAAAATATTCGTGGATTAATACCATGACAACATTCCTGGAGCTACTGGGGTGTGTACTTACTTGAGGGTGGGGCTTGCCGTTGAGCTACTGGGTTGCCAATCCCCTTGCCTTGGGGCTGGGTGATGACAGGTAGTGTCTGTTTACTGGGGGTGATGCGACCAGTGGGGACAGGGGTGGTTCCAAATATGGGAGGGATAATAGGTAATGTAGGGTTAGATGATCCTGGATTGGGCAGTCCTGATGTGATGACGAATGGAGTGGTACTCTTCTCTGAAATAGATGAGTTCAGAGTCAGTCTTTGTTACTGTCTCTAATGGGTTCTTTTACTAATCAACGAAGAAAGACAATTTAATAAGCTTCATCACGTGAGAATGATACTGAATATTTACCATCTAAATATATAACATTGTACAAAATACACTGTATTGGAATAAATATGTAATGTGTTTTAACCGGATCCCTAATTACTAATTCCTTACTCTAGACTAAGTAATCCATGCTTTAAAATTTACTACAAAAATTTACTACAAAAATTTACTACAAAAATTTATTTAAGGTGGCTGACTACACCATGAAACAGTTTATCATATAAGCAGAAAATTACTTGATAATGATAGATAACTTGATGAATAAGAAATAAGTAAGTCAAATAGGTGAAAAAATGTGCAATTTTGAATAAAAAATTATGTTTTCAGTAAATATGAACAAACCTAATACTTTAACCACTTTAAAACTACGACGATATTCAACCAAATTGATTAATACGAACAATTTAACAAAACATTTAAATCTCCATCTTGTGACTTAGCGTCTAAAAAGTATAAGTCTACAAGTAGTGGGCTACCTTAAATACAAATTAATGCTTATTTATTAACTTAATTATTGATCTGAATCTGTTACAGTCAGGAATTGAAAGATTCGATCTCAACCAATCTACTGACTCAGAGTTTAAATATGACAGACACATATTAAATGCATTTATTTTTAAGTTATTTACTTATTCCATGGTTTTTTCCTTCTTTCTTAATTCTCTTAATTAGCATCAATGAAGTAGATTTCATATGTACTGTAAACAAAACATGTTTCTACACTTTTGTGTGATACATACGAGGAGTTTTCTTGCAGACATATCGGCGTTTAGTGAAGCATGTGACGTCGTTCCACTTGCCGCTGTCCGTGTACATTTCCACACACTCCTCCTGGGAGGAGCTCATCGGGTCCGACGGTTCTCCTTTGTTCCAGTTCAGGAAGTTCACAGGAGAGTTATCACGCCAAGAAAATCCATCTGATAAAACGAAACAAAATTTTTTTTTTTCTTCTCTAAATATTTCATTTAAATTAGCTATTTCATTTTTTGCTTTTTTGAATTAATGAATACTGGTATGACCTATATTAAACACATTTCTTTACTACTCAGTTTTTTGCACTTCACAAGATACAGTGTACTGAAAAATTTAGCAGAAAAACTCAATTCTCAAACCAGTTTGTATGTCTGCTTAAACAAATCGAGACTGTCTATTAGTATTTTAGCTGCTTCTTTAACAGAAGTTTGCTTTGATAATCAACTACTCAACAACTCTGTAGGACAGTCTCATTACCTGAGAACCCCTTGGTCATTCCAATCCAGATGTTTTCAGGGAACCTTGGTGCCTGCTCTCCTGGCTGTGGTTGATAATTTTGGAATTTTTGGACAATAACGTTCATTTCTGCCAGTGAGTGGAAACTGGCCAGTTCCATTCCCATCTTTTCACACACATAGCTGGCTTCTGGCCACGTCTTTGTGTCCAGGCCAGATATATAGTAACAGCTAAGTCCAATACCTATAGGGGCAGACCCATCACAGCTCACCAAGGACGGGGGTGGGGTCGGAGGGGGTGTGTCTGAAATGAAGATTGTTTTTTTTTTGTACATGTACCTATCACACTTTCATTGTTGCTTTCACATAAATGTTTGGATCTATCGGTACCTTTATGTTGTATATACTGTATATACACTGTTATAATGCAATAAACCATTAGTCCTCTTACAGTATCTTCTTATATCATGGCTGTATAGGTGTGACTTAAACAAGTACATATATATTATATGAAATTTCTCTGGATAATTTGAATATTGGCGACAACTCTTATTGAATTAGATCTAACATGGGAGACAACTCTTGCTGTGATTGATCTGACAGGGGGAGACAACTCTTGCTGTGATTGATCTGACAGGGGAGACAATTCTTACTGCGATTGATCTGATAGGGGAGACAATTCCAACTGTGATTAATCTTACAGGGGGAGACAACTTTTGCTCTGATTAATCTGAAAAGGGGAGACAACTCTTACTGTGATTGATCTGACAGGGGGAGACAACTCTTACTGTGATTGATCTGACAGACGAATCCCAGCTGTTGATTACACAGTGTGTCATTCCATTGGTTGTTGGTGATGGCCACACATCCTTCTCCTGTTCCTTTGGTGGGCTCCCCTGCCCCCCAATTAGTGAAGGTCACAGGCCAACCAGCTTGGATCCAGGTATATGTTCCAGAGGACTAAATATAATAAATTGTCTGCATAAATAGCATGAAAAGTATTGTAGAAAGTTATAATCATACAAATTTTATAGAAAACATTATCCGGTATTACTTATACTTTTCCATTCAAAAAATGTATGAAAGTTATACTCAAAGAATAATGAAATACTGTATGCAGGGTTATTTAGACCTTGACTTGTTTTAGTTTAGGTCTGTCCTTTCACGTTAATACCAATCAACTTTGAAGGGTATTGAGCCAATTTCACTTTAATAAGCATGAATTAAAATTTCCAAATTTCATGAATTAAGAGATTTTCTAAATTAATTGCATCCCTTTATATGAGTAAAAAGTCCCGAATGTGAAAGGGTTAAGGACTTGACAGCTGATAGACTACTACATACAGTGGTATCTGCAAGTCCGATCCAGTAGCCATTAGGCGCCGAGTCCGCCACCAAGGCCTGGACGAATCCATCCTCATACACACTGCTGATCTCCACCAGCTGGGCACTGTTATCCTGACACACTTGCTGAGCAGTCGACCACGATGGTGCCGCCGCATTTGGTGGGAAATAGCGGTAACAACTCGGCCCATATGCTGTAAATCCATCTGGACATGCACCTTGATTGGAGGTGAGAGCTGCACCAACCTCTGTAATAATTCAGTGGGGACAGAATTGTTAAAACTTGGTTACAATATTTACTGTTCATATTTCGAAATACACATGTTATACTATTATTTAATGGTTTAAATAATCAAGATCATGCACGTTCATCAATTTTAATGTTTTTTATCTTGGTAAAAACAAGTATAAATATCATGGCATTCATACCTATATTTTTTTCTTAATGAGAAACAATTAAGATAAGAGGTAAATTTACGAATATGAAGTTGGTTCACTTCTCCTAAAAACTCAAATGAATATAAATATATATATACTACATATGTGTTAGGGAAGAACAGGTGAGTGCGAGTGTGACTAGGAAAGATAATTAACCAGTGGTTCCTGTAATCAAATTTTTTTTTTTTTAAATTAAAGAAAATAACTCTTCATTTTTAAATTAAACTGTTTTATTGAGAAGTGTCCCAATGATAGTGCTTTTGAGATTCTTGCAGAGTGTGTTAATGATTGCTTCAATGACAAAATGAAATGACAAATCTTGAAAAACTTTCAATAACTGAATTTCCTTAGTTTCCAATTTAGTTTAAAACAATATTCAAAAGAAAACCATAACATATTAAGATTTATTTTATCATGAAATATCCAAGAAACAGTTACACAGTAGCAAAGTTCTCTGGTATATGAGCTTGAAAGGTTACTTGATCAAATCCTGTGATATTCAGATTCTAAATAGATTTAACCATGTGCCAATCATTTTCATATCCCTATGAACTTTTAACATAATGATTGTTATATAATTTATTTTTTTTCCTTTGGATTAGTTGAAAATTTAATACTTAAAGAATTAAATAAGTAATACAGAATAAGGTATTCTGATGATACACAAGAAAAATATACATATTTTGCATAATGCTAATATCATATGATATTCTTTTACTTTTTTATTGAAACTTTTTCACATGCACGCTTACAAATCAAGAACATCGTTTATGTTGATCATCATAGATTGTTTGAAGTCATTATTCTTTGTAAAAGAGTTGTCAGTTATATGGAAGAGAAGAAAGAAAGAAAGACAGACAGACAAACAGTCAATGACACCATTTACTTACTGTACTGGAATCACCATTTTTCGTGAAGGGCCAATGTTCGTGGCTTTCGTGTGTAACCCTTTCCCATGAATTTACACAAACGTATATACAAGCATTTGTTTAATATTCAATATTTACATTTTTCAGCGGCTTTGCCTGTGATAACACTATGTATCGATTTTGTACTATACAGTCCAATTAATTCAAATGACATATCATTGGGGCCCAAACGGGGTTTGCTTATTTACATTCAATTATTTAATCATACAATTGCTAAAAATTATATGAATATAAGTAATAAGGAATCATTCCTTGAATATTATGAGGTGATAATTTCGGTTGGAGTGTTCAAATCTATCATAAAGCCCTTCGTGCTTTATTGGATTTGATCACGCCCCGACAAAAATTATCACCTCATAATACTCAAAGAATGATTCCTTATTCCTTAATTAAAATTGTCCCAATTACACTACCAACGAAATAACATCCCCACGAGCCAGGAACATTTTGGTTAGCCACGAACATTGACCCCCACAAATAAAAATGATTCCACAGTACATAAAACAGCCTCATAAATACATAATATTATAGGTATAAATTGTCATGTATTTAATATTCCCTTAATTTACATTTGAGATAGATGGATTGATTAAATTAATGAACCTTAAAATCCATTCATATATTAAGAAAATTATTTTCAACTGTAAATATACACATGTATTTACATGTGTTATTTTTTTTTCAATGAGATGAAGGAAGGCACTACATATATAAAGCAGGAGGTAGGCAGCAGAGTGCCGGCCAAGAAAGAATAATCTTACTGTGACCAGGCTACGCTCAGGTCACAGTAATCTATCGTTAAACCGGGTCCATAGGACATCTGTCATTTTAACGATAGAACATTCTATCTAAGTGCCGGCCATGTCTCGGTGCGGCTTACTTCGATGCTGTTGACAAACAAAGTTACGTAGCGCACTACACTGCTTGTCGTTCCATTGGCCCGCTCCAATGGTGGAGGCGTACATCTCAACACAACGCTCCTGTGTAAACAGAATGGAGTACAGACAGACAGACAGAGGGACAGACTAACATTGGCTACTGGAATACAATGTATAGAGAACCCCACACCAAGGAACGCTAGAGTATATTATTGAGTTATGCTATGTTAGCCACATATATATCGATCAGTAAATATATTGCTTTTGTACTGCATCACCAGTTTCAAAATTTTGATTACCAGGGTATATATTTCAAACAAGAGGCCCATGGGCCACATCACTCACCTGAGCAACAACAGGCATGATAAGATCAGCTTAATGGAGTCATAATACAAAATATCTGGAAAATGTGGAATAATACATGTTGATCCTGTATAAATAAAAATCTATTTTCCCCCTGGATATTCGTATGTTTATAATCAAGTCCCTTTTCTAACAGGATGATTTTATATTCATAGCACATGATAAGCATTGCAGTTCTCAAAAAGATCCTAAACAATTGTTTATATATATGATATAAACCTACATCAAACTCTGAACCCCTTGTGAGGCCCAAGAATCATCCAGGGGCCAGAGTCTAAACAATTTTAAAGAATCAGCAATATGTCAAAATGCTTGCAAATAAGCAAACCATATGTGATAACATTACAGTTTTTGTGAATAATTAAAATGTTTTCCTTTGTAAAATTGAATCCCCAATGTGGCCCCACCCTACTCCTCAAGATTTTGATTTAAACGAATTTGAATCTTTCTGAAGTTGCTTCCACTAAAGTTAAAGCTTTTCTAAGCAAATGATTTTTTAGAAGAAGATTTTTAAAGATTTACTCTATATATTCCTATGTAAAAATTCGAACCCCCATTGTGGCCCCACCCTACCCCCAGGGGTCATGATTTTCACAACTTTGAATCTACACTACCTGAGGATGCTTCCACATAGGTTTCAGCTTGCCTGGCTGATTGGTTTCTGAGAAGAAGATTTTAAAGACTTACTCTATATATTCCTATGTAAAAATTCGAACCCCCATTGTGGCCCTACCCTACCCCCAGGGGTCATGATTTTCACAACTTTGAATCTACACTACCTGAGGATGCTTCCACATAAGTTTCAGCTTTCCTGGCTGATTGGTTTCTGAGAAGAAGATTTTTAAAGATTTACTCTATATATTCCTATGTAAAAAATTGACCCCCCATTGTGGCCCCACCCTACCCCCGGGGGTCATGATTTTTACAACTTTTAATTTTCACTACCTGAGGATGCTTTCACCAAAGTTTCAGCTTTCCTGGCTGTTTGGTTTCTGAGAAGAAGATTTTTTCAAGATTTACTCTGTATATTCCTATGTAAAACATTGACCCCCATTGTGGCCCCATCCTACCCCCTGGGGTCATGATTTTCACAACTTTAAATCTACACTACCTGAGGATGCTTCCACATAAGTTTCAGCTTTCCTGGCTGTTTGGTTTCTGAGAAGAAGATTTTTAAAGATTTACTCTATATATTCCTATGTAAAAATTCAAACCCCCATTGTGGCCCCACTCTACCCCCTGGGAGTCATGATTTTCACAACTTTGAATCTACACTACCTGAGGATGCTTCCACATAAGTTTCAGCTTTCCTGGCTGATTGGTTTCTGAGAAGAAGATTTTTAAAGATTTACTCTATATATTCCTATGTAAAAATGTGACCCCCCATTTTGGCCCCCACCCTACCCCCAGGGGTCATGATTTTCACAACTTTGAATCTACACTACCTGAGAATGCTTCCACACAAGTTTCAGCTTTCCTGGCTGATTGGTTTCTGAGAAGAAGATTTTTGAAAATTTCACGAAATTTTTCAATAATTTCTAATTATCTCCCCTTGTAAAAGGGCGTGGTCCTTAATTTTCAAAACTTTGAATCCCCTTTACCTAAGGATGCTTTGTGCCAAGTTTAGTTAAAATTGGCCCAGTGGTTCTTGAGAAGATGTTGAAAATGTGAAAAGTTTACGGACAGACGGACAGACAGACGGACGACAGACAAAATGTGATGAGAAAAGCTCACTTGAGCTTTCAGCTCAGGTGAGCTAAAAAGCCTGAGAGATGATTCTTGGTATTTTTTTTATATTTTATTGTTGTTTTTGCACAGATTAAAGGCGCATTTACAGACAATACGTGGCAAACTTGCAAAGATAAAAAGATTTAACAAAAGGGAGAGCAACTGTGACATGGATAATCTTAACTCTGAAAAAGAAAGAAATAATATCCAGGGTGTCCGGTCATGGAGATTCGGGGTTTCCTTTAATATACAGCATCTAAAAGTAAAGAACACAGACAGGTTTGGGAATTCTTTGTTTTTATCCTCTGAATACGCTCAAGAGTGTTGGTGCATTATGGGAAGGGACAGTCTTGACTTACGCCGGTGTTGTTGACACACAAAGCCTCTCTGCTTGCCACAAACGGCATCATTCCATCGTCCTGCCCTGTCAGAATCTAGATAAAGCTCGACGCAATTTTCCTATCAACAGAGCACAACACAGAAATGACATTTGATGTGTTTGTTTATGTGCACTGATTGTTTACCAGGTGATCTGATTGTGAATACTCTCCATCCAATGTACTGATTACCCATAATGCACACAAAGAAAACAGAAAGAGACAGACCAGAGAGAGAGAGAGAGAGAGAGAGAGAGAGAGAGAGAATGAGAGCTTCTCAAAGATATACTGTCAATGAATGTATTGTTTAGTAATCAATAAACATTATTTAGCAGAAATTTGTTTTTCAACAAATTTGCATAGATTTGAATAATGGTAATAAATTATTTAGCACTTTTCTGTATGTATCCATTACATATTATGTCTATGCGGGACATTTAGCTAGGTATTTGATTTAGCAGAAGCTGCTTTCAGCCAAAACCTTTAACAGAATATGCAGCCAAAATGTTATAAGTTTACTGTAAGTATACATCTAAAGGCTTGCCAAATCAATGTTAGGCATCATTTAAAGGAGGATGTCACAGTCTCCAAATAAGCATAGGAACAATATTAACAAGCGATTCTTAAATCCATGCCGTAGATTAGTAATAGCCACATATTTAGATCTAACAAGATTAAATCAAATCATTTCGAAGAATGTTCCAAATGGAGGAGACTAAACATCCCCACTTACCGAGTTATAACGCATGTTGGAGCCATCAGGTGAGTTGTTTGGTTCTCCCTGGAACCAGTTGGTATATGTTAGAGGAGAGTTATCTGCCCATGTAAACCTCCGCGATTGTCGCAGGTCGTTGAGTCCGATCCACAGCGTCAGCTTCGGGTCTTGATCAATCAGCATGGACGTCAGGAACTCTGAAATAAGAGATGGTGACATATTTTTAGTGCTGTCAGGTCCACTGATTAAATATATTAAGCTATTCGGTTCCATCATACCTTAATTCTCCTTACAGTTAAACTGAGTCTTTGAAATTATTTGTTAAATAAGTTTCTGGTATAGGCAGAAAATTACATTGAGAATCCAAACCTCAAGACGCAGTGTCAAAAATTTTTTTTGGTAGCTATATAGGTGCATGTACATGTATAGGGATATAACCTTTTGACAATGTTAATAATAAGCAACAAAAATGAAAATGCTCAGAATGTTAGAAAAATATCCTAGACAGATGTTTCAATTATAGTTTGGTTGAGAAAGGGCAAAAATTTTAATGGGTGTTAATATTCCCCTGGAGGCAACATACCCTGCTCGTGGAGATTACTGATGGTTGCGAGGGAGGCCCCGGGGTAAGCTGTTTTACAGGCACTGTTTGCCGACGTCCAGTTGACTTGACTGTGGACTATGTAATAACACCGATTCGCTGGTATAAAAATAAAACATAATGTCAGGTAACATCAGTTTAATATTTTAGAAGCAAAGTACATTGAAATTACACCACTTTGAAAGTACATTGAAATTACATCACTTTATTATTAAACAAATTATTAGTAAGTAAAATGTAGTTACTGTAATATTAGTTTACTTATCATAAAAATAAAATGTTTCAAAGATTTTTTAAAAACACACTTCTCATATTATTCAATTTTGCAAGCATCATGCAAGTTATATAAATTCACAATTTTTGCTCCTGAACTGATCAAGTAGTACGTGACATATTGTTGATGTATGGTATGGTACCGGTTTAAAGTTCTGGTTGGGATACATACTGTATGGTACCGGTTTAAAGTTCTGGTTGGGATACATACTGTATGGTACTGGTTTAAAGTTCTGGTTGGGATACATACTGTATGGTACTGGTTTAAAGTTTTGGTTGGGATACATACTGTATGGTACTGGTTTAAAGTTTTGGTTAAGATACAAACTGTATGATACCGGTTTAAAGTTCTGGTTAAGATACAAACTGTATGATATCGGTTTAAAGTTCTGGTTGGGATACATACTGTATGGTACCGGTTTAAAGTTCTGGTTAAGATACAAACTGTATGGTACTGGTTTAAAGTTCTGGTTAAGATACATACTGTATGGTACTGGTTTAAAGTTCTGGTTGGGATACATACTGTATGGTACTGGTTTAAAGTTCTGGTTGGGATACATACTGTATGGTACCGGTTTAAAGTTCTGGTTAAGATACAAACTGTATGGTACTGGTTTAAAGTTCTGGTTGGGATACATACTGTATGGTACTGGTTTAAAGTTCTGGTTGGGATACATACTGTATGGTACCGGTTTAAAGTTCTGGTTGGGATACATACTGTATGGTACTGGTTTAAAGTTCTGGTTGGGATACATACTGTATGGTACTGGTTTAAAGTTCTGGTTAAGATACAAACTGTATGATACCGGTTTAAAGTTCTGGTTGGGATACATACTGTATGGTACTGGTTTAAAGTTCTGGTTAAGATACAAACTGTATGATATCGGTTTAAAGTTCTGGTTGGGATACATACTGTATGGTACTGGTTTAAAGTTCTGGTTAAGATACAAACTGTATGATATCGGTTTAAAGTTCTGGTTGGGATACATACTGTATGGTACTGGTTTAAAGTTCTGGTTAAGATACAAACTGTATGATATCGGTTTAAAGTTCTGGTTGGGATACATACTGTATGGTACTGGTTTAAAGTTCTGGTTAAGATACAAACTGTATGATATCGGTTTAAAGTTCTGGTTGGGATACATACTGTATGGTACTGGTTTAAAGTTCTGGTTAAGATACAAACTGTATGATATCGGTTTAAAGTTCTGGTTGGGATACATACTGTATGGTACTGGTTTAAAGTTCTGGTTTGGACAACCGGCTGGGATGAACTTCGTGGTTCCTTGGTTGATCGGCTTAGTACTTCCTGACAATGGCCGCTTACAGATGAAGTTTTTACGCATGTTGCAGTTATCATCATTCCAATCTGGGAGTAGAGGGACACAATCAAACATACAGATTTATGAACTCACATATTTTTAAAAATTCTTTTGCCCCTCTTAAATTTAAAAACCTGCTGACAAAAGATTGCAGGGACATGCCCTGACCCTGTTTTTGATAAAAAATAAAATTATTTCATAACCAAAAGCTGATCCGATTCCTTTTAAAATTATCAATACTAACTTCTCCCTGGAAATAAACATTGACAAATGAATGATATAAGCATGCAAAATATTAGACTGTTGATATTACTATATCTGGAGAGGTTAGCTAAATATAGTAACAAGATGACCTACTTCCTGCAGACCAGTAGGGCATGGTGACACAGTTTTCTCCCGCAAAAGCGTCATTCGGTTCGTTGGTTCCCCAGCTGATGAAATCCAGGACACTGCCGTCGGTCCATCTGTGGAAAATCAAGTTGTCACAAAATTAGGCCTTGCTTACAATAGCTACATTAACAAAAATATAAAATAATTTTGAAAATGTTTTACCATTGCTCTTTAATGTGAGAGGAACAACTTATTTATATTAGTATATATTTATAGTTAATTAAACCTGTTTGATGTTAACAAGACTGATTGTTTGTGGTCATTTTTAGACTTAAATATCAATCTCCGGCCTTGAGCAGAAGAGCCTTTTATGTTAAGATAGAAAAAAATATTCAAATTTTGAAGCTATTTTATATACATGCATTAGTACATGTACTAGTGTATTACTACTTAATTGAATTCACATTGACTTACACAAACTTGTTGCTGTACTCAATGTCATTGAAGATTGACTTACACAAACTTGTTGCTGTACTCAATGTCATTGAAGATTGACTTACTTACACAAACTTGTTGCTGTGCTCAATGTCATTGAAGATTGACTTACACAAACTTGTTGCTGTACTCAATGTCATTGAAGATTGACTTACACAAACTTGTTGCTGTACTCAATGTCATTGAAGATTGACTTACACAAACTTGTTGCTGTACTCAATGTCATTGAAGATTGACTTACACAAACTTGTTGCTGTGCTCAATGTCATTGAAGATTGACTTACACAAACTTGTTGCTGTACTCAATGTCATTGAAGATTGACTTACACAAACTTGTTGCTGTACTCAATGTCATTGAAGATTGACTTACACAAACCTGTTGCTGTGCTCAATGTCATTGAAGATTGACTTACACAAACTTGTTGCTGTACTCAATGTCATTGAAGATTGACTTACACAAACTTGTTGCTGTACTCAATGTCATTGAAGTTTGACTTACACAAACTTGTTGCTGTACTCAATGTCATTGAAGATTGACTTACACAAACTTGTTGCTGTACTCAATGTCATTGAAGATTGACTTAGTTAGTAATTCACAAACTTGTTATGGTACTCAATGTTGTTGATGATTGACTAACACAAACATCACAGTACTCAATGTTGTTGATGATTGACTAACACAAACATCACAGTACTCAATGTTGTTGATGATTGACTAACACAAACATCACAGTACTCAATGTTGTTGATGATTGACTAACACAAACATCACAGTACTCAATGTTGTTGACTTACACAAACTTGTTGCTGTACTCAATGTCGTTGAGTCCTATCCAGAAATCCGTCTTCCCACTCTGTCTTGTGTACTGTGTGAGTCAAAAGAAAATTAAAGTCAGTCAGGGATATAAACATGGCCGGGTATTTAGAAACAGAGAGGACTGTATAAGTTTATGATATATGTAATTTGTCACACGTTAGGTTATAAGGTAAGGACCCTGACTGACCTGTCCTACTAAGAAGTTGTCTTCGTCTCGACTGTGTACACTGGCTAGATCTGCCCCCATCTGGTTACATGTGGAGCGTGCATCAAACCAAGTCATCAGGGAGGAGCCGTTACCGAGGTAGTAACAGAACTGGTTATAGAGGACCCATCCTGTACCACAGGCATTGGCTGACCAATGAAACAAAACCAGGTAAAGGTTACAGAAGGTTTACAGAGGTTTAGTTTAGAGAACCAGTGTTACAGTGGTATCAGAAATACCGATAGTTGTAGAGGAACCAACCACAGGTGTAAGCTGATCAATTAAACAAAAATTAAAATTCTCACAAATAATTAATTTGGTTTATTTAGAGCAAATATGTTGTTTTGTACTTAAGTTCAATGACATATAACTTACAAGAGGAAGCAGTGGGAATCACGGGTGTTGTGGACAGAGGGACCCCTTTCTGGATTTTACACACAAAAGGTTTGCTGAAGAAGCAGTTGATGTCGTTCCACTTGCCGGTGTTGATCATGGAGACACAGTCTTCTATCCCGCCTGCGTCGTTCGGCTCACCACGGTTCCAGTTGGTGTAGTCGGTGGGGCTGGAGTCCGTCCAGCGGTGTCCTTGGTAAACCACAAACAGGTAAACCACAAACAGGTAAACCACAAACAGGTAAACAGCATATAATGAAAACAAATCCAAACAGGGAATCTACTGTAAAGAGTCACCATGTAAATAAAGAGGAAATGGTGGGATGAATAAATGATGATGATGACGATGATGATGATGATGACAATGACGATGATGATGATGATGACGATGATGATGATGATGAAAAGGAACTTTGATATCTGTATTAAGAGGAAAAAATAGGAAAAAGGGGTTGATAGCTAGGAGGAGGGGGAAAATGCTGATGATAATAATTAAAAATGATGCAAATGGTTGTATGTAGCAATGACAATGACAATGACAATGATGATGAAGATTATGATGATCTACCTCTCTCTACAGCTTTGTCATTTAATCCAATCCAGATACTGACAGGAGATGACCTTGTAAAAGAAAAATGTTCAGTTTAAAGCGAATCGTAAATTATGTACAGTCAAGATACACAGGTAAAAATTCATAAAAAAACAGGTGTTGGGTTTTCAACATGCTTTGCAATTTCCTTGCTATTCATAATATGGATGACTGAGATATCAAAGTTACTGTATTTAAATGTTGCTAACAGAATTAATATTATTTTCATTGTTTTTCATAATTTCATTGAAAAATAAAATGAAAGGTTTTTAAAATTAATTCTTGTTTCTTGAAAATGACTGCTGTTTTTTTTCAAAACAAAATTTGCTTTTTTGAAAAAATAGCAAGAATAAATAAGCTGAAACACAAGCTGATCCCAGGCATGATAATGTTGATACAAAATATACATTTACCCGACAAGATTCTGGACAAACGAGTTCTCTCCAGCACTGTGAATGCTGACCAAGTCACCCCCAACCCCCCGACAATAGTCCCTGGCTGCGTCAAAGGACAGCCACTTAGTGGTGTCCGTCAGAGCCACTGCCTGTAAACACAACAAAATATCTCTGCCTGTAAACACACCAAAATATTTCTGCTTATAAACACAACAGAATATCACCACCTGTAAACACAAGAAAATATCACCTCCTGTAAACACAAAAACATCGCTGCCTGTAACACAACAATATCACCTCCTGTAAATACAACGAACTATCATCACCTGTAAAATTAATGGAACAAAATATCACTGCCTGTAAACAAAACAATAAAAATGCCACTGTAAACACAACATCATTTAGATGGTTACCATCTTAAAGAATCTCTCTGTAAGTGAAGGCCATTAATATTAGAATAAAGGAACTTGTAGGAAAGGGCTGTACTGGTACATGTAGACAACCATTTTGTACTGTGTCTGAAAGTTTTGTATCATTGTTATAGTGACAAAAAATCATTATTACTGTTACAGTAATATTCTTTTTAAGCTTGAGAGTATAATTGTTTTAAAACTAATCTATAGATTTTAACATCATTTTCATTGCATTATTGAATGAAGTACTGTAAACATACTACATTTGTCTGTGTATTCTGTTTAGCGCTTTTGGCCGAATGCGGCTTTCCCTACATCAAGTACATTGCTAAATGTCGTGCATATATGTATAAGAATAGTAACATAAGGAATACGCTAATTCAAATCCACGCCAACTTGTTCAAAAACTAATTTCCGCCAAATATCGTATACATCAAATATAATACATTTACAGTATTATGTAACTGAAAAAATAACCATAAATTTTGAAAACCTTTAGAGAATTGCATTATAATATGAAGGAGAAGCAAGAAAATAAGGTCTACTTCTTATATTGACCTCTTATGATCATTGACCTCTGACCTGTTTTGTTCAAAGGCACTGCACACCCTTTATCTACAATAATTCTCATAATGGCTGAATATGCATCAGGTAGGGACAATTGGGAAGAGAAAATTTTCTCTAATAAAGGATTTTACCCAAAGATATTTTTTTACCTTGACTCATAAAATTTGTCTAAGGTTACTGCATATGTTTTTTCCCCCAAAGGGTACACTGTAAGTGAAGTTTGAGGCAGAAAAGGACATTGTCAAGAAAAGAGGAAATTTATTTCATTAATTCAAAATGACACAAAAAAATCAACTATACAGGAAACTTTCTCTATTCAGTTCTAATAAAGAACACTTTATCTAAAAGTATCGTTCAAGAAATATGATTTCTTTCGTTTGAGGGACAAATTATATACAGAAATCAATTTTTTCTTGGTGTAATAATGAATTAATTGTCCGGAAATATAAGGTTTTCATTCCAATACCTGTTTGTGTCAGTTGGTTCTTTAGAACCGGTTTATTAGCAAGGCTATATAAAGAATTGCATAGGTGTTAAATACCAGTTTAGGATGACACGTACAGCGGAAAGTTTAAATTTTGAAAAATGTTTTATTAAAGATAAATCATGTGATCCAACTTTATGTCATAGTTATGTATTTGTACATTTAATATGCCAAATATTAAATAGCTGCAGCATGTCGTTGCTAATTCCACACAGTGTGTTGTTATTTACTAGTATTATAGTATTCAGCTTTCATTTGGAAAGTAATGAATGGATTTAAAGGAGAAAGGCCAAAAAATAAACATCTGTTCACACACTTAAAATGGCTAGATAATACAATGATTCTATTCCTCAATAATAAATGCACTGATACTTGATTTTCTCATTCTGTACCTTGTAGCAGTAGGACTGGTAGCCGCTGTAGGAGGGGGGACAGGGCAGGCTGGCCGCGGCGGTGGTGATCTGGGGGGTGGTGAAGCCCTGCCGGGGGTACTGACATACAAAGTGGTGCTGCTCTGTACAGTTCAGGTTCTGCCACAGACCCTTGGGGTGGGTATGGGTCAGACTCACACAGGTTCCCACCTCATTTCCTGTAAACATGTGTCAATATTATGATTTTGGAGAATAGAATGTTTAAAAATTTCAATATCTATAAGGCACACTGTATCAAAATCTAGGTTATATTTGAAAACACAATTCATACAACTGAATCATTTTCAATTGGTCTTTTCAGAACCATTTGCAATGATTTATTTCAGTGAGCAGATTTCCCTTTATATACAGAGATTAAGACTTAGTATTTGAATGATCTTTTTTACCAGTGTGGGCGGCGACCCAGTTGCTGTAGGTGACCGGAACCCCGCTGATCCAGCGGTAGGTGCCCTGCGTCTGGGTGTCCGACAGTCCAATCCAGTAGTTATCTGTCTGGTACGACATGTATGCCGAGAGGAACGCTTCAGTGAACCTGTCACAAAGCATTCAGGAATTGTACATACTTATTTGAAATTGATAACAGTACAATACACTTATTGCGAGACACCCAAGAAGATTAAATTTGATTTGATATAATACATGTATGTCATATCAGTTAAAGTTTATAATTATTATACAATTTTTAAGACTAGCAGAATGAAACTGACTCCATCATAAGAATAGTTGAAGTAACTCTTATGAGAGCATTTGCTGTTACAGTAATTATTTTAAATTACTGTATTTGTTCATTTAATCTACCCTGATTAACCTTTGACTTTGGCAACAAAGAAAGAGGGTAAAACTGATGAATTGATTTATAATTAGAATATAAACTTTCAAGAACAAGGAACTGAAGTATTCCTTCATGTTAACTACTGTCATCAGAACTCTGACCTGTCACTTATGGCTGCCAATGATCCATGGAAAGCATTGACACAAGTTGTCTGCGCATCCTTCCATGTTTTTGATTGGTAGACAAATCTGAAGCAGAAACTACCATACCCAAAAGATGGCTGCAAAAAAGCAAAGTTCTTTATTTAAACATCAAAATGATTTCGATTCATATAATTCATTTTCAAAATTTCTTTAAAATCTGACTTTCACAGTTGTTTTACTGACTGTAACAGTGTCCCTGATTTTTGTCTTTATACCCTTAGAACACCTTTGTGACTTACATAAGTACACCCCACGACCTCAGGGGCGGGCGTGGCCGACATCCAGGTCATTGGTTTCTTACAGATGAATCCGTCCGCAGGGTTCTGACAGATAGCGTCGTTCCACTGCCCATTCTGTGATAGACAGTAAAGCACATCAAGGAGTGTACAATATCAAAACTCAAAGTCAAAAATTCATTATCACCTTCATTTAATTTATATCCCATTAAATCTATATTATAGTGACTTCATTCATGTGCGTGAATTAGAAACCAAGATAACTGATTATATGAACACCTTTACCTACACTGGTGATTTACCGCAAATCCAGTAGTTTTCGTATAATATTGCAGAAAATACAATACACAGAAAATATATCCAGTATTATTTGCTTTTAGAAATCTTTAATATCGCAAAGAATGACTGAGCCAAATAAATAAGTTTCACATATATTATATTATATACCCCATTTTCTTAAATTTTGTGACACGCAAAGAAAAGGATTACTGTAAAATGAGAAAATTTGACAAACACATATTTTAGCGGAAACGGAAGTGCAAATACATTGGCGCAATTAAATTTTAGCGCACAAACCTCTCAACAACTTAGATTTCTATCTCGCATATATGGTAAGCTGTCAGTAAGTACATGCATCTTGTATTAAAAAGGACTGAAGTTATCGTTTTGTAACTTAAAAATGTTAATACATATGGAAAATTGTTAGTGCACTATCAATTTCAGCTTATCTATGCGACTGCTTCACTGACCGTTCGGAGCACCAGTACACTCAATGACTCAGTCACTGATTAATGTATCAACCAATCAGCTTATCTATATGAATGCTTCACTGACCGCTCGGAGCACCAGTACACAGTCCTCCTGACGCCTCCCATAGTTGTTGGGTTCTCCGGCTGCCCAGTCTGTGTACACCACTGGACTGCCGTCCGACCAGAAGAACGTCATCTGGTTGGCCAAGTCGTTCAGTCCAATCCAGTAGCCATAGCCAGCTGTGTTTGAATAGTCATAATTGAAATACACAAGCATACAATATTGTCTAAAAAAGATTGGTTAATATACTGGGTAAGTTTTTATTACATACCGGTAATAATCAAATTATAAATGATCCTACTTATCTTCCAAATATGTATCTTCAATACAACAGCATTTTCAACACAAATTTTGTAATAATTATTGCACTGTACATCAAGCATGTATGCAAATAGCATATTTTCATACAGTACCCGCAAAGTTACTGGTATTTTTTACTATCCTATCGTATCATGTATTAATCCTATCGTATCATGCGTGTATACTGTTCTATCATGCATTAATCCTATCCTATCGTGCGTGAATCCTATCCTATTGTTTATCTTGTAAAAACTAACGTTGCGGGTACTGTAGATAAAAAATGTCAGTACATTAATGTTACCAAGCTAGGTAGCCAATCAGAGACATTGTGTACAAGGACGTTGCATGATGTATTTACTTTTTGGTATAAGGGTCATGACAAAGTTTTGTTCCTCCCGACTGTTGATGGTTGCTAAGGAAGCCCCCTGGTAGTGACAGCGGGTCTTGGCAGTGTCCCAGTTCAGTCGCCCGCCAAACAGGGCATAGCAGTTGCCCTGGAACGGTTTGTAGGGGGCGTTGCAGCCCATGACGTAGCCTGCCTTGGTGACCACCGGAGGGGGAGGGGTGGTCGTGGTTCGCTGATTTGCTGGGGACCCAAAGAAAAGGTGTCTTATTGTTTTGAGTGTGTGACATTTTGTCAAAATAATTTCTTAACAAAAATGTGGCTTTCAATTACAACAATTTGACAAAAAATAAAAATGTATATCGATCTGCATGCATAAATCAAATGAATCAAAGGATAGCAAATATACTGATAAACATATAACTATCATAATATTATATAAAGGTCTGAGTTACGTTGATATAGACAAAGTGATATAAACCTATGACCACACATTTATGTTCAAGTTGAATGATTTGAACATATTTTTATTGTACAAAATTACAACAGGGATTGGGCACAAGTTCAAAAACTTAGACCGCCCTCTCCCATTTATGTTCATTCTACTAATTAAAGATTCCCATACAATACATCGCTATTATATAAAGGTACGAGTTAAGTTGATACAGACAATGTGATAGAAACCTATAACCACACATTTATGTTCATTCTACTAATTAAAGATTCCCATACAATATATCACTATTATATAAAAGTACAAGTTAAGTTGAAACAGACAATGTGATAGAAACCTATAACCACACATTTATGTTCATTCTACTAATTAAAGATTCCCATACAATACATAGCTGTCACACGTCCAGCCTGCCAAACTTACACTGGGTTTACTTTAACTCACACGACACTTACATTGTTTTTTACAGATAAAGCCGTTCCTGTTTGCGCAGGGGTAGTCGTTCCAGAAGGACGTGGTCGTAAAGATGGCGCCACAGTCCTCGTTATGTCGGTAGTTGTTAGGCTCGCCTTTAACAAAAGGAAACTTCAATCAAATTTAAAAAAAGATTTCATTGTTTTATGTCTATAAATTATGAAGAGCATGAAATTAAAACACACCATCTCATTTCTTTGCTATTTATTATACATGATTGGGTTCATGAACCAAAAACCAAAATACAATCAAATTAAAACCAAAGTATTTCAAACCATCATTAATTGGCAACAATTTGATTTCTATATTGACTAATGGTAAACTCACTCACTAACTTTTTTTACTTCAAGGACAATGTAGGTTATTTTAAACACTGCATAAAAAAACTTAAACAATGGAATTGTTTCCATTACAAAGATATTTGATATTATAAAAATTTTTAGAACCTCATCAAATTTACTCGCATGCCAATTGAATTTTGTTACAATAACTAGTAAGCAGAGTGCTGATTGGGCGACTGCTACTAACACTAAAACTACCATCAGAGCACTGAGCTTCAGTCCTTGACCTTTGACCTTACCATTTCCCCAGTGTAGATACGCGACCGGTGAACCATCTGTCCATTCAAATCTGTTCTCTGTCCCTCGGTCATTTATCCCAAACCACATGGCCACGGAATTCAAGTTGCGGATTTTTGCTGAAAAGAGAGTTACAAATTAATGTACAAAAAATATGAAAGATGATAGTTGACCTTATTTTGATTTGTGGATTTCATTTCACAAAGACATCAGACTGACATGAAAATTAAGATTTATCCCCACTAGCTGTTACATGTATATTTCTTGCACTAACTCATCTGTCCCGTTACTGTTCTGATCAAAGAATTTCTCTTCAATAAAATTTGTCAAACAGTCTATTAATATTTGATGAATAACTGGTCCTTCTCTGGGATTATCCCCCCAATGTTTTAATCCCTCACCAGACACGTAGTACTGTTCCTGTTGGGACTCTATGCTGGCCAGATCTCCACCGTTACTCTGACAGATTTCCCTGGCATCGCTCCAGTCCAGCTGTTTGTCAAAGAACTGGTAGCAGTTGTTGGAGTTAGGATCTTCTTCCCAGTTCAGGCCACAGCGGGCGCTGATTGGCACTGAATGTACATAGATTACATATTGTACCGCATGCATGCATTCAATAATGACAGGGGAGATAACTCTTAGATTTATTTGATACTAGACAGCCAGGTGAGCCCAAAACAGAGCAAAACAAAGACATGTTAAATGTAAGGTAAATCATTACTTTCATAACACACTTTTCTATTCCCTGACACACAAGGGTCAGTTACAATATCCACTGACTGATTCCATCAGGAGGCGGTCAAATTAAAGTGTTAACTGAATGTTAATCTAACTTACTGGCCGGTGTTGTAGAAACAGTAACAGGTAGCTGGGCATTACCTGCAAAATAAGTATGCTGAATTAAACAGGATTCCTATTATTTCAGATCAACACAGTATAATTAAACAAGAAAAACCCTTAAATGCACAATATACACGTATAATGAAGATAAGCACTGAAACCACATTCTGTTCAGCTTTTTGTAAAATGAAACATAAGTGTATCTTATTAGCATTAACAGATTATAGAAAACCTTTTTTGAAGATTTTACATCTTGTATATAGATATAAGCTGTTGATTAAAGTCAAATAAACTGTTATAAAATGAACATCATAATTTATACAGCACTATCAGACTTCGGAGAACTTATTTTTGTAGACGTCTGTCTTTTATTTGAAGAAACCATGAATCTTTTAGGTAGTTCTTACTGGCAGTTTTCTGACAGATGAAGCGAACAAGCGTGGAACAGCGACGGTCATTCCATTTCCCGGCGTGGTTCATGAAGTTCATCTCCACACAGTTCTCAGTCCCCAGGTTGTTGGGTTCATGGGTATTCCAGTTGTAGTATTTACTGCCCTGAAGTGAAAAAACAAAGTTAACAAACCATCATCCTACTTCAAGTACAAACTGGCCTGAGGTCAACAAAACAAATACCCATTATCAATCCAGTAAAATGAACTGCCATCATGTGAAATTAAATGCAAGATTTCAAAAATGTTTATTGTAAATCTATATTCTACTCATTGGTTTTGAAAATTAAATATTTTTTGCACCTTAGAAATTACATGATTAGTTTGTGAAATGCTTGTAATAAACCTGACATTGCAAAATATTATAGAGGCAAGTTTAATCTTTGATCCTTTACTGACAATGACCTTAACCTTATCCTGAGAAGAGATTTTTAATAACTCAAAAAGATGGTCAAAGTTGCAATACGACACACTGAGTGACAGACCAAAACATCTTTTAACATGGTTGATCTCTGTGACTAAACACTTATACAAAATTGATTCATTTTCTCTGACTGAAAGCAGGAACATATATAATATTCTATAAGTTAGTCTAGAAATGATAGCTAACCATCATAAACAACATTACAAATGGTGCAGCTATTATTAGCACTTAACTCTCTTGTCTAAACAACATCAACTGAATTGCAAAGAGCTCTTATCAAAAATGATTTCATGTAACAGTTAAAATTCAAAACAAGTATAAGTATGGATTGGTAGAAGGATGAATACAGAGAGAGAGAGTGAGACTGACCGTGTTTCCATCGAGCCACTGCCAGGATCTCTCCCGCGTTCTGTCGTTTAGTCCAATCCAGTACTCATTACCGTGCGACTGACCTAAAACATGATCAGTCTGATGATCATCCCATTATGTCAACAAAAAATTTTATAAACCAGAAAAATATACAAAGACGACAAATTTCTTACGTTGGACAAAGGACTGCTCATTGGCCGAGTTGATTGTGACAAGGTCCGCTCCCATTCCTTGGCAGGTCGTGCGGGCATTCAGCCATGTTAGCTTGGTGTCGTTAAACTGATAACAGTTTCCATTGAAGAGTACCCAGTGTCCATCACATTTGAACTGAGCTGTAAAAAAAAATAATTGTCTTAGAAATATGATACAGATCTAAGTGTAACTAAACTAATAATTTTTTTTTCAAATACCTGGTAAATAACAAACTTATTTTGGTGCTTTTTAATTACTGTGGAATTATTAACATTCATGTTTGCCAATGGAAGTATAATTGCAAATTTTTCAAAGGTTCCATGGAAATGTAATTTCATATAGTGGCTTGTATAAATAACAAATATAAACTATGTTTCATGATTCATTAAGGATGCAAATTTGTAAGTGAGGTGTAGCCAAGATATCCACAAAAACTGAGCAAACACTCATTCTAATGATTTTAAATACATGTACATAAAACTACTTGAGCTTTAATACTAGATCCACTCTAAAAGTTTTTACATGGTTGGAATCAATTTAAAGCATAGTACAAGGCTAACCATCTTTATCTTTTTAATCATATATTTAAGAAGCTGGGTGGTCTACAAATTAAACATTTGTTAGATCTGCTTTAAACTGGCATATATCATTATGATAATTTTTGGCCATAAATTATCATTCAGTAAAGAAAGAAAAAAATCCAAATATTTTAACTTTAAAATTTGAGCATTTTCCGGTATCTTTACACATGTACGCAGCACTGTTAAGGCTTACTATGAAAATATCAACGGATTTAAACGTTCATAAAACGATGCATCTATTTTTACAAAATATTTATGTAATATTATTTTATCATGATATAAATTTGATACTAAAAGAAACAGCATAGTAAATGCTACTTTGTATGACACTTAGTGTGGTCCTCTGAATGGACAGTCATGTGATATGTGTTGATGATTCTCCCGAATGGAGGTCATAAACAAATTTCAATATTACAAGGGCATACCCTTATTTGAATTAAAAATTTAAATGATAACTGAATTCTACTTATCTAGTAGATTCTGAAAAGTGCTGCTGCTTTGTATAGAGTTCATCTTTTATTAGAGTAAATATCAAATAAATGAGCTCCGGTTGAAATTTATATGACCTTCACTTAATATTTTACGTATTTATTAATTCATTCTATAGATTTCATCGAAGCAGCAGCACTTTTTAATAAATTAAACATTCCCGTAATTTATATCCAAAAGATCGTAATAATCTGTTAAGTGTATGCCCTTGTAAAAAGCGGATTTAGATAGGCTTCCCGATGTCAAACACAACAAACTTGTACATTAAACACTCTAGAAAAGAAATAATGCACGCTCTAAAAATGCATTTTCCCATGTTAAAAAATTGATTGATCCGCCTCTCTCTACACATAATATGCGTCAAAATTTACAGTATGACATTACATCAAGAAGTGCATCGCGATTAGTCAGTTGTTGGACTTATTTGACTACAAAGTTGCACGCAGAGGTAATTTTTAATGTAATTTAATCTGTTCGTACCCATAACAATCGGGAATTACTTTATTTTTGAGCATTTTTGATGATTTGTTGTTTTGTGTGATGTCATAGTTAACATTTCCCGTACTTTCTGGTCGGCGCGACCACAAAGTAGACCATAACAGTGCTGCGTACTAAGCTCTTCTTCATAAGAAGGTAAATATGGCCTAAAATGTCCATGACTATCCAGCTCTCTTAATATATCTTCTGACTTCTACCAATACTTTATCCTTCATACTAGTAACTTACGTCTAGGGGTGGCCACTGGCTTAACCTGTTTTCCCATCGGAATCTGACACAAAAACGCCTTCTGGGCCACACAGTTAGTGGTAGTTCTCCAATATCCATTGCCATCAGCTGGAGGAGGACAAAATGGTTACAGATATAAAGATCTTCTATCTAAATTTTGTCTTTTTTTCACAGGATATTGATACTGTATCCTATTAAATGAAACTTTAAACCTCTCATACCTCACTGTCATAGTTCTCAGTATATAATTAAAAGTCATTGAATTACACAATATTTGTTAAATACTTACACAATATTTGTTAAATATACTGTTTATTCTTTTCATAGAACATATAATTATAATGAACTGAGAGTGAAGCTATGATTTGAATATATATTCAGATTTTTCTGCCTTCATTGATAAACATCTTAAAATGACATCACAGTGCTATTAATACTTTGATTTAGACATGCCAGTACTCTCAGTACTGTGATTTTGACCTGTGTTGATGTAGGAGCAGTCCTGGCGGTTGGGTGTGTTGGTGGCGGTGTGGTTCCCCGGCCAGTGCTGGTAGTGACCTATATTCCCACCATTGGTCCACATCCACGGACCAGTTCTGTTGTTGTCTGTTGAAAAATCAAACATCTTTTTTTTATACTCATACTGCATGATTGTCTACCGGTACATATCAGATGAGCTTTTCTTTACACAAAAAGAAGACCTATAATTTCTAATAATAATTAAAAGAATGGCAAGATCTTTTTGACTATTTACCTGTGAGACCAATCCAAAAAGAGTCAATTCCTGCCGTTTGTAACTCATCCAGGTATGAATTAACAAAGTTGGTGAATGTTTGCCTAATGAACAAAACAATACATTCAATTTGTTAGTCAAAGTATATATTTATCATTTTTTAAGATCCAGTATATCAGGATGTATTGGCCACTTGCTCTTATTAACTTGACAAGCAACTGAACACTTCCATACATGTTCAATTTGTCACCACAAAATATTATGGTAAATGCATAATATGTAATTTATAAAATGGCAGCAAGCTCTTCCATCATGTCTTAAATTACCCATAAATTACCCGTATAGTGAAACTAGGTTTCCTCCCGAGGCTCTGCAGAAGTTGTTGGCTTGGAACCAGTTATACTTGAACCGAATGTTGAACAGGAAACATAATTTCTGATGGGGTACCCAGCCCGGCATACACACTCCTATTCAGACAGAATCCGAGCATCAGTTTATGTTAGTAGTAATATGCACAGAAAAGAGAGAGAGAGAGAGAGAGAGAGAGAGAAATTACAAAGGTTTTTCCCATCAAACTGTGAGGTCCTCTAATCTTTAACACTCAATGTTACATGGGTCAACAGTGCATGACACAACTGATTTTCAGAAATTACTCCACAATTTCTACAGAAATATGACTCTATCTATTAAGTAGATATATACAGTATGACTTTCACCTTCAGGTCTCTTGCAGACGTAGCCCTTCATGACATTACAGTTGTCGGTGGACCAGGATTTGTGATAATCTGGCTGATTGTTGTTCATCCAGACACAGGTATTGTTCATCGCATTACTGAAGATAAAAATTTATTTTAATGTGATTCAGTGAAAAGTCAAGGACCTGGTCTTACGGATTTTTCTTAAATTATGATATGACTGCATAAGTAACCATTTCATATTTTGTACATGTATGTCATTGAACAAAATTCTATCAAAAAATAGAATATATTTTTGAACTTATGGCTGTTGTCTGAAATTGTCACTATACTGTTCTAAACTGTGTTCTCGACTTACTCAACACTTTTTTGCAGTTTTTAAAGATTGATACAAAGCATGCAGATGATAAAAATTGTATTACATGTATATGGATCTTGAAATAGTTAATAAAATATGTATACAGTCCAGTTATATTTGCATTTGTTTTTAATCCAGTCGTGTTTTTGAATTGACATATGATATATAAAAAAAAAATGTTTTCAATTCCATGGACCGAGATAAAAAGAAAATAAGGTGGTATGGGACATCTGTTGATATTAATGTGGATTAAAGTACATTATAATTAGAATACTTTCACTGGTTTAGAATTTTCAAATTTTACAATATTTAACCAAAAAATAGCTTTTGAAAAAATTTGGAGAGGTAAAAAATGTGAAACCTCCAGCGGGATTTGAACTCGCCACTTACAGATCCATAGTGAACCACCTAACCCACTGCGCTACGCTGTAAGGCGACAATATTAGGAAAGAATAATTACACTAACATAATTACACTTCATTTTATTGTTATTTCGATAAAGAATACTTCACAGCATGGAGGTGTCCCATACCATCTTAAGAATTTAATATGTTTATGGTGCTATCGTTGTGGCGAGCGCAGCAAGAATTACACATACCTTGCAACATTGTCAACTTAGTGATATTTTGACAGTTACCCGCATATCAACTAACGTCAAAGAATTTATTCATTTATTTATTTATTTATTTTGAGAGAGAGAGAGAGAGACAGAGAGAGAGAGAGAGAGAAAGAGAGAGAGAATAATATAATATTTCTAAGTTTAAGAAATTCTTACAAAACATCCTTCTTTACTTTTGGAGAAAATTGACCAGTCTGTAAAACGTACGATGTAATTTGAGTTTAATTTGGTCAAAAGTGTAAAGTGTAAATACAGTATTATTTTTCTTTTTTACCTTGTTGTTATCTGACTTTTTTTTCCTGATTCATAATTTCGTTTACTGGTCCTTGTTTGTAGGTGTGTAATTTCCCATTTTCCAGTTTAATGCTTTGACAATATGCAATATCTGCATATATCTATATAGATTTTTAACTGTTTATTTTTTTCTCTTTATTCTTAATTATTTTAGTTCAAAATGACTTTTTTAAATTTTAATTTCCTCCCTAAACATACTAACTGTTCATGCACGCAAAATTAGCTTAACTCTTGCTTGTATATATAATTATATAATATCTCTATCAAAATTTTAAAAAACCCACTAAAAATCCCACAAATCATCTAAGGCAGGTATCGAAGTTTATACCGAAATAGCTATAGTACACGCATTATATAGATGTTTGATCCACCTCTAAATTTATCGCGGGAAATCTAGCGCGAGATCACTGTGACGTCACACGTTCAAATCTATATTCATTTGTTTACGCATCTCGACTCAATACGAAGGAATGGAAGCATGTAAAAAATCTCTTGGGTCTCACCAATGCTTGTGTGCTACTCAAAACGTGTCTTCAAACCTCAGGCACCGTCAATTACGAGTTAAAGGTTAGCCATTTTTGGCATAGCACCACGGGAAAAACCATTAGAGAGCACTATGGGACGTAGACAAACAAATTTTCTTGATGAATCTGTAGGTTTAGCTTGTTCTTTTTCCCACACGCACTGGTTCTTAGAGCTCGCTTCGCTCGCTATGAATGAGCACCCTACCTTCTTAGCACTGGTGGCTGACCGTTTGCCCAATACTGCAGACTTGGGTTGGTGGTAAGCACGGTCCCATTCAGCCACTGCCATGAGTTGGTGTTACCCTGAAACCAAACAAAGCTTCATCAGACACTGCAACCAACTACTCTATACATAGGATGAACAGATTATCTTCAGGAACAACAATGTTCCCGTCAGGGAACTTATGCCGACCTTCTGTACGCTGTGTAGGGCTGTCCACAATGGCTTTTGAGTATTGCGAGCAAAGTCGTGAATTGCGATCTCGTCCTGATCATTGTCAATCTCCACCAAATCCCCACCATTCCTGGAACACACTTGTCTACAAAAGAAAAACTTATCTAATTATATAATACCATCAGATACAAAAGACATTGTTGATAAAAACACTGAATTATCTCTCTCTTCCTTCTGGTAAGATCTACTTATTTTTTACATGTCAGTATTAATTTTTTTTACACTCTGGTGCACATTCTATCTGTTCTTCCCATCCTCTCCATCTTTCATTTTCTGTTTCACCTTTTAAAACATGTCTCTATAAAGCCTTATATCTCTGTCTGTCTGTCCATCCTTCTGTCTGTCTGTCTCTCTCTCTCTCTCACATATACAGTAAAACACGGTCATAACGAAGCGCCAGGGACGAGCGATTTTACTTCATTATAAGCCTAATTCGTTATATCTGTCAAGTTTACAACATGTAATAAAGTCACGGGGAATGAAATTCACTTCGCTGTAAGCGTCAATTCATAATAAGCATGTTCGCTATAACCGTTATTTACTGTACAGATCTATAGCTACATACACTGCTCCTGCCCATGTTTGAGGAGTTAGGTTGACCTGATAGCAGAAGTTATTGAATTGCTGCCATCTAGAGGTTGCATCACAAGTGAGAGGGATTCCTACAAAAAGACTCAGGTATGATGACTCAATAACAGCTGAGTTGACAACTAATGAATTATTTTTATATCTCTATCAAATCAGTTATAGAGCTACATAATGTTGATGCAGGACATAAACACAATGCATTTGAGTGGGAGTTGTGGATGTCACCGCTAGAACACTGAAGAAGAAAAAGAAATACAAAGGGGGATACCTCTAGGTCTCTCACAGATGTAAGCAGCCTTCTGCCAGCACTGGAGGTTCCGTAATTCTCTCTCACTGGCGTACACACAGTGGTCCGTTGTGGACTGGTGGAGGTGGGCGGAGTTTCTAGAATTTCGAAAAATAATCAGAATCTAACATTAAACAGCTCAGTGACAATATGTAGATACAATCAGTGTACAAGTTGTCCCCCTTGACTGCTATTCTGTTAGGCATGAACTCAGGCTAGGCATTACAACATACTTACACATAGGCCACTGGTATTCAATTTTAACATTTATTAAAAGAAAAACTTACAACATCAGAAAATAATTTTTTCCCCTTTATAATCAACAATTTTCATATTACATGTAAATGAGCATGGGAATGCCTCTGATTTACTCCTTGACTACTATAGTGTTTTACATTCATGCAAATATTGATATGTTAGCAGCTAAAGAACTACATTGGACTGTTTCTCACATGATGACTTGTGCTACAGGAGAGTTATCCCCCCACACCCAGGCCTGAGAGCTGGGGTTTTTGTTGTTCATCCCTGTCCACCATTTTAGGGTGGTGCTGAGGTGGTTGTGCTGCCTTAAGCTGCTGATGGCATTTGTTATGTAAGTCTACAAAAAACGTGAAAATGATGAAAAATAAAGAAACAAAACAAGGTTTAATACATGAAATGCATGCAAATTAAACAAAAATTTGGATACATCATGGATTAAATATAATCATTTTAATAGTTAAGTTAAATTGGTCTCGGAGTCTTGAGACTCATAAGGCCGGTGCTTATCCCCAGTTTCCATGGTGCTTAAAGTGGATGAGTCATTGACTCCTTTGTCCATCTAAGGTTTACACGGTAATGTGCATTGTACATTACTAGTATTCTTTCATTTTCACACATCAGGTTTGTCACAAAACAGGTGTAGATGATATAGGAATGCTTACTTTTTCTGCTGCGTTTTCCAGCTTCAATAGGTCTCCTCCTTGTGCCGTACACCATGTTTTTGCCTCCACCCAACTTTTGAGATTCACCCAACGAAATCGGTAACATACATTACCATAGGCCGTCCAATACAGTGGACAATTCTGGTTAGTCGAAGATACTGAAGCAAAAATAGAATCTCTTCTTCTTTGTGCATGTTACATTTTTATTATGGGGATCGAGATGACCTGACATGGTTGTAAATAATAAATGCGTATTATGTATATTTTATACTGTATACAGGAAAATATTCACCCCCCGTTTTATTTTCGCACCTTTTGCCCTCGTTGTCAGAAGGCAAATTTAAGACTGGGTGAATTCTATGTTGCAAATAATACCTCTGTTAACACAACATCATCTGGGCGAATTCAAGGAGGGGCGAAACCGTTTGCAAGTGTAAAAGAGCGAAAATTACACGGGGCAAAAATAACCTTGTATACAGTATATTGTGTATCTATATATTAAATGTAAGGCCTCTTGTTGGTCTTTGGGGGCCCTTAATTGGTTATAAATAAATAAATAATTATAACTACTTGTGGTACATTCATTTACAAGATAACCAAATCATTTTTAGCAGCTTGCTATTTGCTTAATTTTGTTGTTTTGTGTCAACTGCAATTTAAAAGTTCAATGTGAAATAAATGCATCTACTTTAAATATCAAATCAAATTGCAGTATATTTTGCACCTGCAAAAAAAAAAAAACGAGTAGATTGAACCAATATAACTAGAAAAGTTTAAACACATGTATACTGGACAAATTAAATTTCATAATCAAATAAAGCATCTCAATTCAGTTGTCAGTAAATAATTATAAGGTTCAATATCAGTGATACAAGGGAAGATCAAACTTTGACATCTGAAGTCCAGCCTGCCATTGCTATCAGGTCCTGGGGTTGTACTCCAATCAAGATTTGTATGACCGAGATTAGAGATTATCAGATAACCCAGTGATCTACTATACAGTACTCCTGACCCTACGTGTACATACCAGCATACCCACAGTCAATAACAAAAACACCAACATATGAAAAGGTCACCTCACCATCTTGGGATTGGGAAGGGGGGGGGGTTACAGTTTTCAAATCCACTTCCAACTGTACAATTTAGAATCAGACTTTAAAGTATTTAATTTTAAGTCAACTTATAACTTAACTTTCAATGATTTGTCACAGAATGCAAAACAATCTATTGATACAATTTGTCTTTAACAATGGCAATATAAAGTGCAATCTTATTAAAAGGCATGAAATTTAAGTGTTAAGTTATTACATATGTTAAAATTAAGTGGGTTGACGAAGACTGTCAAAACGATATAGAGGGAATTCCTAGACTAACGTTATAGTACAAAAGATAAACTTTACATGTTTATCTCTCGGTGAAACTGCGCTTTACACAACAATGAATGACAAGCCCTATACACTCATTTTGTTATAGTCTAAAATTCGACCAAGTGCATCAGTATTCTGCTATATAACATAATCACCTTTTTTATGACAAAATCAACATAAACAAAAAAAAAACTGCACCAACCAAGCTCAAAAATTGTTAAATAATTGGATGGTTTACTTAGCTAAATTACACAATCTTGGCCTCCTTTTGACAAGTGAACGCAAAAAGGATTTGTAGACAAATCTTAAATATTTTATCATTATAGCACACTGATTTATGAAGAAAAATGAAAGGAAAGATTATTTCCGGATCGCTACACAAGAAAAATTAACGAGTTAACTCGACGAAGCATCACCTATTTAATAAAGCCACATCATATAGGCCTATCCTATTATATGCACGGATCTAGAGGGAGATCGGGGGAGTCCCATACCCCGCCCCTTGGGAAATTCTTTATTAAATTCACATGCATTCAAGATTGTACTATTCCCGAAAACAGACCTCGGACACCCCTTCTGGCATGAGAAAGCAAATTTGTCCCTCGACCACCCGCCTTTCTGGATCCGCGCAATTAAATGTATTTGTAGGATGGTATGATAAAACAATAAAATATTTGAATATGATTTAAAGTCATATGTCATATCAAAATTATGTAAAACCATATGATTCAAAACTTAAAGCTTAAAGATATGAAATTTAAATAAAAATGTATCATTTGAAATGATGAATGAAATTTAGTTTATCCAAATCAAGATCCACGTGGGATTAGAAAAGAGTCACACGTAAAGGGGTTCAAAGTGTTACATAGAATTACAGTATAACTCCATTCAAAGAAAAGTGTATGTAGAGAATTTATAGCTATTGCGAATTATACTTTGAAAATCGTCTGTAATTCATTTGTAAAATTCAAAGTAAACAATCTATCATTTCTCTTTTTGACCTACTTTGTAATTTGTGATTGCATACATATACGACGCTTAAGACCAAAAAAAAAAAAATGATGAATTCAAAATATTAGACTTACCAAAATTAAAATACTGTAGAAAAAAGACGGACAAACAAATGAGAATCTTCGATCCTGGTTTGAAATGCATGATTAAAACTAATTAAAATCAGTAATTAGTCCATCAGAAATCTCCATTAGGTATATAACACAGCATGCATCCCAAATAAAGAGGAGGGGTATGAATTACAGACATGTATTTGCACGAGTTTTGGACTTCATGCACAGAGGGGACCAGAGGGCAAACTTCCACAACAGTCTCAGTTTTCAAAGGGATCAAATATCTAATTTAGATGAAACTTCGAGGATGCAAGAATTAATTGTGTTTTATGAACACGTTTCTTTGTCTTCCAATTCTTCAAAATTTTCATAAATTCACAAAATTTAAGACTTCCCCAATTTGGCCCTCAATTTGATGCCCCGGCCCAAACTTCGATGCTGATATTTACAATACAAAGTATCACGAAGATAACGACACTAGCGCCATCTACCACGACCCGCTACAAAGTTCTAATCGACAGATAAACGCCGCACGGTAAGGTACTAGTCCTGGACGTGTGTAAGATAGGTCTACGTAGTATATTCTGTATCAGTCCGACTGGTTGACTTTTGTTCAGTGTTTGTCAACAACCCTCTGACCCGCCATCAACCAAAACAAACACACGACTCCATTTCTTGTACACATATATATAGATATGGCTCTTAACTCTCCCTAAACTATTTTTGGTTCTCGGAGAACGAACTTCACGTCACTATTCCCCGGTCTGTCAAAATTACAATGACATTTTGTGGTCCAAGTCTATGGTTTCACGCGTAATTTACATCCTGCCATATATTGGACCCTGCAACGCATTATCAAAAATTGTACACGAATTCGGTACTTGATCGATCGGTTCTTTGCAATAGGTCTTTCTCGGTATTATTTGGCCATCTACTATACTCTCTCTCTCTCTCTCTCTCTCTCTCTCTCTCTCTCTCTCAAACCTCTCTCTCTCTCTCTCTCTCTCTCTCTCTCTCTCAAACCCGCCATAGCAGGAACAATATATGCTCTTTGTGCTTTTTCGATTTTCTGAATTCACAATTTGTGTTTAAAACACCGAGAAAGCAGTGCGTAGTCGTAAACAGAAATCCTGTGAATATATGTGGGAGGGGATGGAAATATGAGGAGGAGGGGAAACATGTACAGTAGTTAATTCATGCAATACCAGTAAACAAATACAATTACATCTTAAAGGATTGAGAACGATAAGCGTGGTGGAGTAAGTACACATTAATGTTTCTGGGTGCACGTTCATGTGAATAACTGGGTCACTGCACGATTGCATGTCAGACACTTGACCATGTTGGCAAATATAAAGACCCGTATTATAAAACTAAACCTTAAAAATGGCTACATGAAAAAGTACGATTTAAATCATTTCGATCATGATGTATATATATAGAGTTGTTTTAAACATTTTAAATATATCAATCTGAAAACTTGACATCAGGTTTAAAAAAAAAAAAAACCAAACATACTGCAACCGCACATGTCTGCAACACGTCTACAAAACTAGCATTGTTTAGATAGGTAGTCAAATTATAAATATTTGTCATAATTTACCAAAGCTCCTTTAAAGTAAAATCGAATAAAATCTTGAATCTGAAAGCGTTTACAACAGTTTTAAAGAAGTCATTAATTTAAACAACACTGACGACCATTTATAAAATAATGGTTCAATGAAAATGTTTTCTTATTAGTGAGCATAACTATCTGTTTCTTGGACAGTTAAAAATTAACCCTGGTGTGCGCCAGGGATTCCTTCTAAAGCTTCAACTTTATTATCTACACATGGTGTTTATTATGTGAAATCGCTTATCTTTGCTAATAATCATATATATAATTGCTAAATATAACGGTTAGAAATTAGAGTAAAACGTATTAACCACAATAATGAGGTTGCAAAACAATTATAAATTGGTTATCTCTGGTTTCTACCTTTGGTGAAATTAAAGGTATATTAAGTTCAAACGAGGTATCGGCACGCTTTCTATACGACCATGGTCCTAATCATTCGGGTTGCCTGACTTCAGATCCTTGACTCGCGGGAAAACAATCAGGCCCCGACACATGTAACCATAAACTGAAAACAAAATTAAAGGCAAACTTTTGAGAAAAAAAACCCCATACATTTGAAATAGTGAAAATTGTAGGTGTTTGCATTTTTAAATTACATAAAACTTGCAACGTTTTACATATGTAATCATTTTTGTCAAAAATAATCAAAATATTCAAAATCGGAAATATTGCCTTTTCTCAGTTGATTGTTTTGGGGTAAATCCCCCAGTCCTCGGCTCTTTACGTAACGAGCGTGATCGGTCTGAGCGGTGCACGGAAGGCCTGACCGGGTTCCGTGATTGGCATGACCTTCAGAATGACCTTGACTGCTCTATAACAGTGATAAGACAGGAGATAAGGCACTACTCTCCGATCAGAAAAAAAACCCCGAAACCAAGATGAGAGCTTTTGTCCTTCTGTTTTTGGTTGTTGTGGGTAAGTAATTGTTTTAGGTCTATTAGTACAATTATACATTCATAGGTACTACTTATAGTTATTATCATACTTTATCGGTAGTATTAATTGAACGTCTTCCTAAACTGTATTATATATTCAATATATATGTCAATACGTCATAGCTACAGTAATACTATATGTTGAGCATAAAGATTCACTTCAAAAAATATGGGTTTACGGTACTACCCCAAAAATGTCTTTAAAAAATCGGTGGGCAACATGACTGAAGATTTGTGATAAAATAAACTTGAGTTTCAGAATTATTTATTGTTATACAAAACAATATCTCCTGTGCATGTACCAGTACTTTATAGCCAGTTCATCCTGTAGCCGGGTACCTCTGTGGGTTATCGATGTGGGTCAGTGTGGGTACCCGTGTACTAAGAACACACAGCCTCTGTTGTTAAACATTGAGTCCCAACCATCCAGAACGTGATTCAATGAAGATAAAAGTACATGTAATACAATAGTCGATTTAGTTCAACAAACCATTTAAATTGCACGTCACTTTTGTTGTTTGATAATAGTACTGAATCATTTTGTACGATATCCCATGCAGTACATTGTACAGACATAAACATTTCTCTGTTGCTCCTCGCAATTTGCTACTATACATATATACAACTGGGGATTATAAACATGTATAGATTCCTGTTCATGGATATAGTGTTCTACAATTGTTTTTTTACCTCACTATATTTTAGAACATGATCGGACATTTTAACAGTGTGTAGTTCCCCAATGTTTCACTAGTAGCTGTCCAATAAGATAAGTCCCCAGAAAGGATTTAAACATTTTATTTTTATATAAAAATGAATACTATTTAGTTTACGATAAGCTTCTTTATTACGCACTTCTTTCAGCTGTCCAGTGGGAGAATCTCACCATGGATCTGTCATTAATTAGTTTATATTAACACCCACCAAGTATGATTCCCTCTCTTATAGTTAATTCATGGCTCTATATTTACATTCAATGTATATTTCCCCTTCTGTTTGCATTGGAAATCTGCGACGTTCAATTTTCTATGAATACACTTTGATAATTCATGCCCCATGAGCACATATATATAAACGTCACCACGTGTTTTGAGTATATTTATTTTTGTAAGATTAAATGAAACGTTCAGCCTTACGTAACCAATTTGATATGTACTTTTGAAAAATAATCATTAAAGTATATCTACTCCTTAATTAAAAAGATTTTTCTCTACAAAGTTTTTGGCACTATATTTTTAGTCGTGGAAGCGTACTAAATAACATGAAAATATGGCTGTTCCATGTATGTTTCATATCCCTGACTGAGAGCGTATATAATGGCTTTACAGGGACGATACACATATATTTCATACAAAAAACATCAGAATGAATATAAATATAAGCATTGAATGCTTATTTTTGGATGTCGTCGGTCCTATGACACACCAATGCGGTGCAGACAAATTATCATACCGCGCTAACGCGCGGTATTCAATTTGTCTGCACCGCATTGGTGTGTCATAGGCCCGACGACATCCAAAAATAAGCATTCAATGCTTAAATAGAAACAGCCAGACTGAAATCTTCATGCCCCTTTATCGATTGGTTGAAATCTACAGCGGCTGAAACTGACAGGAAATTGACAGGACTGAAATCGACACGCCCTGTTTATCGATTGGTCGAAACCTACAGCGACCTAAGAAAAATCACGGACTGCACGAAATAATCATGATGATGTCAGACTCAAAGTTTTGCCTGTTTCTTTTAGCTAACGTTCTTTTATGTACATTAACAGTAATTTAGTGGATTTTAATTACTTTTTATTATCAATTTATTCATCAGTTAAAAGAAAGATGTAAATATAAACAATAAAATGCTATCTTTGATGATTCATGCAGGTTATGAAGGTAGCGATCATTGCAGAGAAAATTTACTTAACCCGCTAACGCGGGTTATGCATTTGTTTTGCAATGTCGCCACCTTCATATCCCGCATGAATCACCAAAGAAAGCATTTTATTGTTTATATATTAACACCCACCAAGTATGATTCTCTTCATTCTTACCGAAATCGATTGCAATTCATAGCTCTGTAGAAACCGACAAGACTGAAATCTACACGCCCCTTTTATCGATTGGTTGAAACCTTCATCGACCTAAGAAAAATCACGGACTGCACGAAATAATCATGATGATGTCAGACTCAAATTCCTATTGAAGACGATTTGGCTGTTTCTTTTAACTAACATACTGATGTACGTTAACATTAATTTAGTGAATTTTACTTTTAAACATCAATATAATAATTTGTTAAAAAGAAAGATGTAAACACAAAGAATAAAATGCTCTCTTTGATGATTCATGCGGTAATGAAGGTAGCGATCATTGCAGAAAAAAAATACATTTTTATTTGCAATGTTGCTACATTCATATCCCACGTGAATAACCAAAGAAATCGTTTTATTGGTTAAGTATATACATGTACATTATACATGTAGTTACATATGTAATAATAAGAGTTTTATTTGGTAAATAACGTTAGAAGCCTCTCCTGGGATCTGCCATCAGTGTAGTTTGTATATAAAGATGAATATGCATGTAGTTTATAATATTATTTTAATTTGGTACTTCTTTAGCTGTCCAGTGTGAGAAGCCTCCCCAGGGCTCCGATCTCTGTCACCATGTCCTCCAACAGGACTGCTCCACGTTCGAGACGGAAGTAGTCTGTGGTTCCGACGGAGTCACCTATCACAACAGGTATATACCATCAGTCACAGTCAACTAATTTATCTCTTGAGCGCCAATTAATGTCTTTGAATTTTAAGCGATATTTTCTCTTTGTTATTCATTCGCGACGAATAAATCATAAACCAAGTCAATAATTTACAACTCAATCAGAAAACTATTGCATATTGGCATACATCTTCAGCATATAGTTCCATCAAGTACTTAGCGTACTTTGATTATTCTACATCTCTGTTACTGCTGTGTTTGACGTATCGGAATTTCCTGTTTTATTCTACAGTTGTGAGTTCGCCAAGGCAGAGTGTAGTGGACACGGACACGCTATCCACGCCGTGCACGCCGGGCCTTGTTAGAGTGACCCTCCCACATCTGTAAATATATAGGCAATAAAAAAAAATACTACTCCGTTGTTTTCTTTTTTCGGATCCAGCAGGCCCTAAAAGTTGCGATTGGGAACATAACCTCAACAGCCTGTTCCTTATGGTTTGACCCGACAAACAGGCTAATCGAACGAAACACGGTCGGTAAAATACAACCGTATGCGTTCTCTAAGGGTCACTTAGTTTGGGAAATAGGAATTTGTTTATGAAAAAAATCATTTAATGTCAATTCTTATATGAACTGTAGACGAAATTCATGCACATATTTAAACATTTATACAAAAGCATTCGCCGTTCTCAGTTTCACTATGATATCCATGTAAAGTTAAAATACAACTCAGTCTGAATTGTTTTGTTGTTTTCCTGTTTAGGTGACTGTAGATAAGTATGTAGATACATGTCAGTGTCAATTATGGGGTTAAAGTTCAACCCTCTTTTTGATTTTCACTGGAAATTGTCCATATTTAAGTACACGTGACAGTGACGTAATTGCTTCGTCACTTAGATTTGTGATGTCATCTCTGGGTAAGTAGTCCCGACCAACATCAGAAGAGAGCATCTGGAAGACGTGAGCGGCTGCAGGTTTTGTATTGAACTACAACATGAAAATCATTAAATAAGTTTTGCAATCATTCATGATTGTGGAACGATATATCAAATTCTTGTATATAAGAATTTCAGCCTCATTATAAACGTATTACCCTTTTCATTGCGTCATCGTAGAAGTGTTCGAATTGCTCTAAGTAAAAATTGTCCTTTGTTCTCATTAAATGTAAAAGTGTAGATCTGAGTAAGGCTGGTTCCATCCTATCGAAACTCAACACCTGTAATGAGAAAAATAATACAAAATTGTATATTAATTAACAGTTAATTAAGAAAACTTTCAATGTATGCTTTCTGTATAAAGAATAGCACCAGAAATACATGTAGTTGCTCTCTATGGAAATAGTTGCTATCTATGTCACAGAAAAAACATATCTTAGTAAAAAACGATTATAAAATTAGATATTCTGAAGCGATTACCCTGTGACCGTCACCGTCTATCCACATATACTGGGCGTCAGCCAGGGTGGTCCTCTCAGCCACACTCTCTTCTTCCTTGACCTCATCGCTGGGGGACAAAATCTTCTTACAGTCAGACGAGTCAAACTCCAGGGAGGGCGAGAACAGGATGGAGAAGGACAGGCTACGACCGTAGGACCGCACTTGATGGATGTACCCTGTCATCAGAGGTCAAATGTAAATAAATGCATAAAAAATGAGTTTTGTCCTCCGGACCCCGGATGATAACGTTTAAAAGTTGTGCGAGGTGTTTCGAGAACTTCCGAATGGAGAAAAGATGTAAACATTCTGCGTACTATGTTTGTTTTTGTTAATGTAAAATTCTCCAGGTATAAACGGATGGTGTATCATTGAAAAAATCTAGGATTTCTCCCCTTTTATCGATTTTAATTATTCTTTATTGACAGGTATGTTTATTTTAATTAAAAATAATCAAATAGTGACGGAAGCAATAACTTGGGGCATACTATAATTTACGTAGCTTCTGAGTTGATTGTTATTGTGAGAAAACTTATAAGAAACAAGGCCCTTGAAAATACTAGTATACTAATTATAATCCATGTATTCTTTCATTGTTTAACGCGATTGCGGCCATTTGTATTAAAAGGGCATGGTCACGATTTTGGTCAAAATTATTTTTCCGATTTTAATGTTTTCAATGCTTCAGTAAGGCATTTTTAATATGCAACCAAAATTGAGTGTCAATCGTTGAGTTATAAGCGAATTACAGGGCTTACAATTCTTCGTTATGTTAACAAAGCTTTTGTTTAAATTTTGAATGCTGAAGTGATAATTCCAATTTAAGACCTAGAATGAATGTGTTAAACGTTAGAAACTGTTTATTTATGCTTAAAATGAATAAGAAGACATACAAATCAGCTTGAAATAGTATTTTTTACTGGTATATTGAACCTATGTAAACAAAAACAGGGCACGAGCCTTGTTTACATGACAAAGAATTGTGAGACCTGTATCTTGCTTATAACTCTACGACTGACTCTCAAATTTCATCTGATCATTTGAAATGCATTTCTAAAGCATTTTGAATAATAAAATCAGAAAAAATAGGATTTGACCAAAATCGTGACCATGCCCCTTTAAATGTATACAGCCCAAAGTAGTTTCTTCACTGAAGCAACATTTTAACTAAATATGATGCATAATTAATTAATCAAATATCTGACACAATACACGTAATTTTTATTGTGCCAGGATCTTATAATTTTGATTTATGAATTAAATTCTGTATTTTAATGGACCTAGGCCAGTTTTTGTTTTGACCACCAATAATCCGTTAACAGATTGTTTGCGCACCTGCTGGAATAAGAATACAGTCCCCGGATGTCAGCGTGGCGTGGTGCCACGGAGTGTTGGCGACTTCCGGGAATTTGTACATGTTCACCCTCTCTACGTCCATTGTGGAGTGACCCGACCCAGAATTCTTGTACTGCAAAGCGAAAGTTAAAAAAAGCTGCATTAATTAAAATTAAAAGGCAATTAAATTCGAATCAACAAACTGCTCTTAGTATGTCGATTTAAAGAATAAAGTTATAGGTTGTATCACATGTATATTGTTATATCATTTTTGTATGATAATGTTTTGCTCCTTGCAGATATAGAATGAAGAGATGAAAGAAATATTACCGATATCAACATTGCATGTTTATTAAGTAAAAAGAAAACGGATTATCTTTGAATCCCTTACGTTTTCTACAAAGTTGATGTTTCCCTTGTACTTCTCGTCGATAATGATGAAGTCCTTCCTACCAAACAGTACACAGTGAAGGTCGTGGTCCTCGTGGCTATGGAGACGGGACGCCGTACCCCCGCTACTCATCCATAGCCGCGCCTCGTACAGGCGGTCATAGAACGTCCCACATCTCAGGCAGCTGGGCAGCTAAGTTACAGCAGAAACAAAAACAACAGCAAGTTAACCATAAATCTACATAAACAAACAGTACGGTGATCATAGAACGTCCCACATCTCAGGCAGCTGGGCAGCTAGCGGGCCACGACAGAACAAAACTATAAGAACAAGCTAGCGGGCCACGACAGAACAAAACTAAAAGAACTCGGCAATATGATTAGGTCTCAACAGAAACAACAGTACAGGCGCTCAAATAAGGCCTAAAATCAATTGTGTGTTTAGTGTACACTGGGGAAAAAATTAGGTAGGTAGGGAATTTTTTTAATTTTATCATATTTTTTTTTGCATGAGGGCACAAATACAAGAATATTTGTTTGTGTCATATTTAAATATGGGTTTTTAAGCACACAATATTTTTTTTTAGGCCTAACGTCCGATACCACAAGCAGCGGGGCAGCTAACCCCACCTCAACAAAAGGAAAGTCAAAAGGTCAGTTTACCAGTAATCAACAGATATAACAATTCATCGTCATACCGGCTATCAATAGCTATGTCTTGCTTCAGTTGCAATTTATTAATAACACACCCAGATTTAACAATTGATTTATCAAATTGTATATTCAAATATTATCACTATTTATGTTGATGATTGTAATTTCTGTTATATCTATGTGTATTTCATTATTCAATCGTGTATACTTTCTTATTGGTAAAATATTGCTGCACCAGCTGTTTGTTACACTTTGACATGCCAACACAACATTTTAGGACAGGTTGACTTTTATTTAATTTCTCATCTCAAGATGTCTTTAAGCTGCTTTAAATCGTAATTTTTTAAAGGTGATGTAAGTTATTGCACACATAATTATTTAACTATTACGGAGTTTTAATTAAATACTGATTTGGTTAGACTTACAATAGTAGCATAGGCGTCGGAACCGGGGGGTGGGGGTGGGGGGTGGGGGCTAGAACGCCACTTTTTTTTTGCAAAGTTAGACTCTAACCATAATCCTTTTATTTTTTGTTTGTCAAGATTTTTGATAAGTTTAGTTCCCCCCCCCCCCTTTCAATTTGCTTCCGACGCAACTGACTATACTCTGTCCCGAGTTTTTGCTTCCACCACTTTTCGCTTGATATTTCTATAATAATAAATACCTTTATGCTCAAACTACGTTCATCCACTAATATGAAAAATGTCCAGATTATCTGTTTTGAAACGCCCCCTCTACCGCTTCAGGTTTCAATACACATCCAAAAATAGAAAGTCTATTGCATCTGCCATTTTTACGCCCGGATGATAACGTTGAAAAATTGTGCGAGGTGTCCCGAGAACTTCCGAATAGAGAAAAGATGTACACATTTCCCATTGTAAATCTCCGTAAGAAATTTGTTTTCGTTCCTGTGAACTTTTATGAGTGAAAAATGATAATTTGTCAATAAAGATATCTTGGATATTTTCCCTTTTATCGATTTCAACAGCATTTCTTTCACAGGTATGTGTATTTTAATTAAAAATCATCAAAAAGAGATGGAAGCAATAACTTGGGACAGACTATAGTACTTGTAGTATTGTTTTGAACTATAAGGCTAGGAGTAATCTCAGCGAGATTCTTCGAGACTGAAAAAAATTGACAGTCGTCTCTTCAAAATTTTTCATTCTCGACGAATCTCGCTGAGATTAGGCTAGGAGATCAATTGCAACTTCTCGGGCCTTTCCGGCAAGCTCGGAAAAACACCTCGAATGTATTAACATCACCGGATGTTAGAGTCGCTTCCCACTTAAATAAGTATCGGCTAGACAGCCTTGTATGTCGCTTCTGTGGTATATTTTAGGTTATATCATTGACTTTAATGAAGTCGAACTCACATTTCAACAGATCGTAAAATGTGTTGAAATTATACCAAGTTTTTTAAAAAGGGGGGTTGTCATGGACGCCAAAGTAATACATTCGAGGTGTTTTTACGAGCTTTCCGGAGAGGCCCGAGAAGTTGCGATTGGCTAGGAGATCTGTCAAAATAAAGCTTACCGGAAGTTCGGCCATCATTTTCTTGGGTATTGGTGTCACGAGGTACCATTCTTCGAACCTGTAGTCTATCAGAAACTTTTTGAACTTCATCACGTGACTTTCGTGCAGGGGTTCCTGCATCAGGGCCTGTTTCTTGATCGTCACAGTAACATTCAGACTCCCGAATCTGAAAGCAGAGCACGGGATGGCTTTGTTACATGTAAGGCAGTAAATATGTCTATGCTTGTAGCAACTGTATGTCTGTTTAGACGAGATTCGGATGTTATAGGTGCACCAACGATACTTTGGGACAGCGAAACCTATCCTTGGAGATAATCAACTGTTACAGCATTTGTATTGATGATTCTTCGTTCAATCATCTTCGCTAGCCAAGGGTTTTCGGTCCACTCTGCTCCCCATATGGCCTGAATGCATTTATATATAGCGACTTTTTTACTCTAAAGGTCTCTACAAATACTAGGCCTATAAAGAAAACATTCCTTGTTTTCTCTTGGTTATATCTTCATTCCCATTGAATAGTATAGTTAGTTATGTTCCTATTCTTGCTAGTCAACATGTTTTCAAGTTGTATTCATGCCGTAGCGTGTATATTACCCGTTGTTTCATTCGATTAAAATGGAAATATACAAGGGGCGCAACTCAAGTTGCTCGCTAGATAGCGCCACCGCATCACCGAGTCTGCCAAGGGTTTATGGGGAGCAGAGTGGACCGAAAACCCTTGGCTAGCGAAGATGTCGTTCAACAAGGTTAGCTTTTTAAAAAGCTAAGAAAGTCAGCCAGCGGAATTTTAATTCTTAGGTCAAAAGTGAATACACAATATATATATTATAATACAAGATAAATATTTCCAGAACAATAATAATATGCGGGTACACATTTAGTTTGCACCCTTATTTTTATGGCTGTACATGTAGGCGAGGAGATATTACATGCAATGTATGACTGCATACCTATTTATTACTTAAAGTTGTAACATTGCAAACATAGCTTTCTGAATTTCATGTTCTCGTCGCAAACCACTACCAATATATTTACTTTCCAATCTCACTAAAAGAGTCGGGAAGATATACGCGGACTCCGGACTGTGGCTGCAGACGATTCCCATTGACAGTCTTCCGATGCGCAGTTTGACCTAGAAACTGACCAGTTTCATAACTTCTTCGAATTTCTCTACCACGAACTGTCTAATTTCTTCCCAGAATTCCAATTTACGCATGCGCACTTGAAGTTTCATCCTAACTTAGTCAGCCCGCGGGCTGACTAATAAGATAATTATGTATTGGACTGATATCATACAAATTTATATTTATTTTAATGCATATGTTATTTTAAGAGAATAGAACTAAACAGTTGTCATAACTTGATTCCAAAAGTTTTTCAATTGTAAAGCTCATAAAAAGTCATTAATATTTGAATGAGTTAATTGTATTTTTCACCCCCTCCTGGTATTGCTGATTTTCCCCAGTCTATTGTGACTGCATTCCTTTGTGGCAAGAGATTAGAAGTACATATAGTACAGCAATTCAGCCCCATCCACTTCCGGTGAGATGGCGCACTGTTTGACTTACTGCTGCTTCAGATAGACGTCACTCTCCCAGTCTTCCATGGCCTGGACATCTTGAAGGGCGTCGTGTATCAGGACAGGCTTACTGTTCTTGATATACTTTACATACAGGGCATGCGCACTGGGCATTTCCGGTGTCTCCCTGATCCTGCCGCTGGACCTTTTCTGCCATCCTGCAAAACGGTGATAGATGATGCATTACAAGTACCTTTAAAATACTGAATAAGCACCACTTTGATTTTAAAGATCGTCGAGTTCTCTATACTCTGAAGATAAGAACGTGTCCGCTAAGTAGACTGTTTCTACATGTATCAGATACTCACCTAGAGGACGCAGATGACCGTCCGGAATACCGTGTCCGGCAGGAACGATGTATGGCGGAAACAGAACGTCCATCTTCTGGTCCTTCGGAAACCCCACTTTGGAGGAACATCCCGGGACAAGCGCTAAAACGATCGCACAAGTTACAGTTCCTACGTGCAACGCCATTTCTTTTGGCAGCTTTTGGAATTTACGTATTTTGTACCCGGATCTTTGATTACGGACAATGCACGTTCTTGTCCCAGCTACACGTGTGAAGAAGACGTTTTGTCCACGTCATTTCTGGGTTGTTTAGATCTCCAGGTATAGCTGGGCCTTTGTGTGTTTTATTGAACTGATTGGAACAGCGTCAGGGCGACAGCTGTTGATCTGGGCGGCGCAGCAACGCCGAGAAATCCCAGTGATAAATTGATTTAAACTGACTTGGCCCCACACACTCTGTGTAGAGAAACAACAGATATGGGAAGGATCGAAAAGGATTTAAGACATTGAAGATAACTGTATACCGAATATATTGATATTCAAACACTCGTGCCAAAGTGTGTGTGCTTCTATATGCGTGTGTGTGGGGGTTGGGGTTGTGGGTGTCAACGAGGAGTAAGATATATACTGTATTAACTGTAATGAATTAGATGGGCATGGTCCTGTTTAGATTATATTGATCCTCGTAATGAAAAGAAAAGTATAGCAAGATATTCAATTTTACAGGTAAAGTTCATGCATACATGTATCTCAGCCCACCCCCACCTCACAAAATTATTGGTTAATGCTTAAAAATCATATCTTAAAATTTAAGGTACTTGATGGTTAATACTTAAAATTTGTTGACTATCCAGCCAGCTTTCATGACTCCAGTATGTTTTATAATGGAGTTATCGCTCTTTTGAAGTTCAAGTTATTTAGAGATGCCGGTATGAAGTACCCCCCACCCACCCCTTAAAGTAAAAGAAGAGGAACCTAGTTTCCAAATCACTTTGGTAATTTAACAGTTCACACTGAGGTTAATATAATTTATTCGCCAAAGTACGAGGGGTTGGCTGGGTGAGGTGAGGATTATAATAGAGAATACAAGTCTACAGATATGTTTAGAGATCTACCGGAGTTTGTTGCTCTTCAGAAATCTAAATCTTACGAAATCAATAAAATAGTAAATAGTGAAAATATTTTGGAGAGGTTAAACAAATCTGTAAATAGATTAATATACAAAACATTGATTGTGTCTTTGTGTGCAGCAATATAACGATCGATTTGATTTTTTTTTTTATTTTGGCAGTAGCATTAAATGACTTTAATTAAGGAAATTATGCAGAAAATGTTTCTTAAATTTGACAATTGAAATCTACGAAACAGTTATCCCGATACATTTAAATTCATTCAAACTCATCGTAAATAAAATGTCAAGAATATATAAAATGCTGGTTTTTTTGTTTGTTTGATGTTTTTTTATAGAGACTGTCTGTGTACTAGTTTTTAATCCGTCAGACATGGAGCTACCGTAAATGAGTTATACATTATATATATTTCATCGAAATTATTGGATACACCTAATTAAACTTAATAATCATTAAATAAATTGATATCTCAAGTTTCATAAATCTTTTGATTTACAAGATTTTGACCTTATTTGAATTACTAAGCTAGGATGGTCAAGAGATTACCCATCAGATTTTTAGATATGATTTGTTTAGATATAAAGTGTTATTTAGAAAATAAAAATTCCATATACATGTATTTTAGATTGAAGTAATTCCTATATAAAGGAGATCAATACAGTCAAAAAATGACAATGGGAAAACACTAAACTTGTAATAAGCGTAAAATATTGAGAAAATGCTAAATAAATATTTACGAATAATGATAAATAAACAAATAATAAGAAGATAATCAAAACGTAGATACATGTATGTCCAAAACGCGAGAAGATTGATGAAGAGTGACTATAACCACTATGTATTAAGTGATTGATTGTTTTATTTTGGCGAGTCTAGGGATAATATTTCGATCAGGTATACCGTAAAACATCAGGTATACCGTAAAACACCTATTGGTGTAGGAGTACAGGTAACATTCTTGTTGCGCATTCCGTAACATCAGAGTATTTATATAACATGTTCCAGTGGCGCGCACATGCATTGCCTAACGATTGCGTAACACTTACAAACGTCGATTCAGTGATTGGAAAATATTTCATTTACATGTTTGTTGTTCGCCACACCCCGTGGATTAAAGTGCTGAGCGAGGAAATCCCAGCGAGATATTTAAAAATCGCTTGACTTGCTTTAAATCCTGATACCGTGGCGACCGCGAGAGAAATAAATAAGTATACACACACTAAGCAAAACAGCTACACAAACTATAGCAGTGTTTTTCCTAGGAAGCAGGCGGTTCTGTGTCTGCCCGTGCCTTAATTCAAGAAGCTTCCGTGGGTATGGTTAACGCTGTATACTGATCTTGGGATTTAAACATTCTGGCATATTTTTTGGCACATGGTTCCGCGCGTGTTGAGAAGAAGGACTGTTTAGATATTGAAGGGTGGCCGTCGGACTTTTCTGAGTCTGAACCATGGATCTTCAGATGAAATTATGTGACAGTGTAACAGGGTCCCTGAATAGGACACCCAGTTTTAATCTCAAGATGTTTCGGAAATCTGTTGATGAGAGTAACTCGGAGGAGAGTCGTAAAATTCGCCGCCACACGCCCGTGGGGTCGGGGGAGTACAGCGTGGGATGCTGTGATATGATGTGTGGGGGGCCCACGGAGAAGGGCTCCTTCTTCAGACTGTTCTACCCCGTGGAAAAGACGGACATTTACGTAAGTGTTAATTGTTGTGAAATTCTGTACATCACTAAAGGTATTTAATTTGTATAACAAATGTTTATTTACGCGGCTTAATTCGTTTGTTGAATTGATTTTGGGTTTGTTTTGTTTTTGATTAAGAGGGGGTTAAGAGTTTCATTTTTTTTTTTAAATTTTCTTTAAAATTTGGATTATATTAGATATAAATCATCCTTCTCATAATAAATTCGTACTTATCTGTTCTGGGCTATGCATTAGAAATAAATAAATGCTTGATCTGTTCTGTTTTATATACGCAGTGTCTCAGAAAAGGATCATCACTTAATTAAGGGCGGTTATCTATTTTCAGAAGCAAATTAAGTCAAATAAACGTCTGAATATACATGTATTGTATGGCAAAATAATACTGAAAATAGTTCTCCGATTTCCGATAGTATAGCGATAGAAAAACTCATTATTTTCTGGAAGATTCCTATAGATATAGTTTCAATACCAAATAGCTGTTAATACGCACTGCCTGAACCACCGCGGCAAAAAAAAAAACAAAACAAAAAAACCCAAAAAACGAAGAGAGGAGGAATCAAAGAACACCAATAAAGCATCACAAAGCCAATTATGTTTCTTTTTTCTATCTATTTCAGAAAAGAGACAAACAGTGGCCACTTTGGTTACCAAGGAAACAGTACGGAGAAGGATATGCAGACATTCTGACTAAAACCCCGAAAATAAAAGTTGTTGGAAAGTTATTTAATTGGATGGGAGGTAAGTACAGGAGAGTTTAAGATTGTAGGCACAGAGACTCTTGACTTTGCAATCATGTCTTTGAATCGGTACATGAAGATAGTCGAAACTCCTAATGCTTTATATCGAGAGAACAACCTACAAGTGAATGTTAGGCAGTTTTTAAGTTCTTATTTAATAATTGGGTTTTAAAAGTCATTTCAATAACATTCAAAAAGACGGCAAATCCTGTTCAAACTTCGATGGATAAACAAGTTAAGTGATAACTTTTAAATGTCTTTATTAAGAAATATTCTTCATTTCTTCTTATGTAACAGTGGCGTCAGAAGCAAATTGAAAGGGGGTGGGGTGGGGTGGGGCTAGACTTATCAAAAACCTTGACAAGCAAAAAAAAAAATGGATATTGTTAAGGTTACGTATAACTTTGCAATAAAAGTGGGGAGGGGGGGGGGCTTAGTCCCCCATCCCCCCGGTTCCGACGCATATGACTGTAACATATGATATAATATCAAAAAGGTTTTTATCTTGAAGTCGAAAAAGAGGGGACGTTCGCGTGTTATATTAATTTTGTTCATGCCTCAATTATAAATGCATACACCATTGAGGAGGTACACTTTTGAGTATATTGATACTGTGTTCTATGTTTCATTGGGTTTTACATTTAGAACCTTGAACGCTTTCCTTTGCAGGCGACGTGTACGTTCCCGCCCTTTGGCAGGGCCCACTATGTCCCTCCAACACCCAGTTTCCGGTGGTCATCTTTTCGCACGGACTAGGGGGTAACCGGACGACCAACACCACGGTGTGCTGCGAGCTGGCCTCCCAGGGATTCATCGTGGCCTCTGTAGAGCACCGGTATGAACCGCCAGTTATCTTCTATATCGAAATATTAAATATGATATTAATGCACCAGTGTGACATAGCGGTTTGTAAGTATACAGACCGTTTAATTGCCCACTGTGGTTAGGGAATCTGGTTTAAACCAGAGTTCAACTTCCTTGATAAATAACGGTTGATGAGTGCAATGTTAGATGATTTAGTTAACAAGTTGTCAACAGTTGAATATGAAATTAAGTTGTAAAATTTGGCAATAATGAATTATTCAGACAGATTGGGAGTATATACTTTCGTCGTAGTTTAATATTTTCATAATTTGCTTAAATTCAACGATAATTCTGGGTTTTTTTTAAAAGAGTGAAAAGAAAATTCATTTGATGAGAAATAATTTCGATCTGATTTGACAGAGATGGTTCGGCCTCTATGACGTATCACCTAAGGGAACAAGTCAATAAACACAGCGTCACGACGTCCGGGGAATCGAACTCCCGACCGCACCACCGGCCCGCCGTCCACCGCACCCACCTCTACTCGGAGGAGTGGAAGCCGTTTGAGTGGTTCGAACCCTGGGACGACTTCACCTACAGAAACAAACAGGTAGGAACAGCAGCTTACCTGACTTTATTTATTTTTTCTTGTTATGAAAAATAAACTCTCTCTCTCTAATCAAAGTGTAGTTCGACTCCTGGCGTGTTGGTTTTTGTACAAATTATTGCGTATTTATTTTACATGCGACTCCAAAGCATATATATACCTCAAACATTGCTGCCTAATTACGTTCTACCGATACTGATCTGTGGAGCGAATTGTTGACGATGAAACTCCAGATACATCAAAAAGATATCTCTGCGGAAAAGTGCAAAGTGGTTATTAATTCATGAAAATGGCTCGTTTATCACATTTCAAAGTTAATTATTTTCAAACAATTCACAGGTTCATCATCGCGCTGACGAGGTTATTCGGGCACTGGAAACTCTGATTCTGCTCCATAATGGCAAAGAAGTTCACAACGCCATGAGAACACACTTCAACACTAAGCAATTTATGGTAAGTAAGCCCAGCTATTCATGGGAAAGGCATTCTAACGATATAATGGTGACTAAACCCAGAAGGGCGTTAGACTCTCACTCCAACTGCTGAATGGACAGAAAATTAGAATGCCGACTGTGGGCGGCTTAGATAAACTTGTAATTCAAAAAACACAAGGCATTCATGTGAATATATTGAGACCTTGATAGAGTTTACAATTCTATACAAATTGGCCTACCTACCTTCCTATATGATTTTAAAAGCAACTTTCAATGATCGGAACGTCCCTAAAATTACATGATTAAATATTTTTTTTAAGTGGTTAGGTATGAATAAAAAGCATGACGAAGAAAAAATGTTTGATGAATTGAGTAAAATGTATCTGTATCACTTACATGTATAGGATGTATCTGTATCACTTACATGTATAGCATGTATCTGTATCACTTACATGTATAGCATGTATCTGTATCACTTACATGTATAGCAAGCATTATTGTAGTATTGTTTATTTATCATAGTGGAACATGCACTATGAATAAAGAGGGAACAGGGGAGAGAGAGAGAGAGAGAGAGAGAGAGAGAGAGAGAGAGAGAGAGAGAGAGAGGAGAGAGAGATTTGGACAAATATTAATGTTGTCTTTTTGTTTCTATAGAACCGCCTTGACCTGTCTCGTGTGGTGGTCATGGGCCACTCTTTCGGTGGTGCTACAACTTTGTGTACGTTATCCAAGGACAAAAGATTTCGGTGAGTTCCAGAATAATGAATTATACATGTACATGCTTAAAGTTCATTTTAAAAGTCGGTCATATCTTGCCTAACTTACGTCTTAACCCTCTGTAATTTAAAAATCCATCAGAATAATAAAAGTATTTTTAAAACCCCTTTCAATCCCCTTTATTTGATGTTTGCCTTATGTTTGTAAACAGTATTATTGAATAAACACAGTACGCCATTCACCAAGATTTAAACTATTCCACTTCAAGCCATTAGGTCTCGATGTTCATCAGTTTGTTGGGTCGGTCGCCACGATTCTTAGATATATACAAAGTTTATTATCGTGGTAGTCAACCATCCATTCATAACAATCAATAACTTAATTTGAATTTTATAAATCAAACTGTAAATTATCAACAACAAAAAACCAACTCATCATGCATAATGTCGCTAGTAATGAAAATAAAAATCGATATTGATTTAATTGGTTTTCCTTAAGAGATTTAGAACTGGTATTCTATAAGATTTGCATGTCATGTTCTTTTGATTGGGGGACATTATTTAACTGCTGCCAGAATGCAAGTGCAGTGTAAAAATATACATGTACTATATATAGATATATATGCATGTTACTATGAATATTCTCCGATACCAAATAAAATCAATTGCACCGCCCCCCCCTCCCTACAGTCGAAATAAAAATCGAAAAAATAGTAGAGATTTGGTAAAAAAAAAATCAGACCTTTTAAAGGTTTTCTCCTTTCAAAAATTCTTATATTAAAGACAAATTATTACGTTTCGAGAAATGTGTTGTTAAAGTAGCGAATTCTTTTATATTTTATTCACCGTTCTTATTGGGTGTGTTATAAACGAAAAAAGTTGTATATTTAATTGACTGTATACCGATCATGTTGACAGACTGGGTGTGGTACTGGACGGGTGGATGCACCCCCTGGACGAACAGGTGTACGAGGACATCCAACAACCGGTGCTGATGATCAACATGGAGTCCTTCCAGTGGAAGACAAACGTGGAGCAAATGATGAGGCTCCTGTCGCAGGACGAGGAGAACCGCAGGATGATCACCATCAAGTAAGGACGACACTAACTCAGGCACACTATGGAACCTTGATCACAGATTTTGATCGATCTCGGTTTATGGGGGTTGTGTTGAGGGTTCTATATTTGTTTTACGTAGTATGGAGAATTATATAGCTTGAAGGATAAAGAATTACGCGATTTAACTATTTCATTATTCGACAGACAGTTCGTAATCTTGTATTTTGACATTCAAGTGAACATATTTAACTACAGGGAACACCCGATTTGTCCTGAAATAGCCTTCCTTTATGTAACTATCATTACAGCAGTGTCATACACATGCGGGGCGGGGGTGGGGGATAACGGTGGTCGCTGCAATCCAATCACGGCAGGATAAGTATCAGTCGGCGGACTGTACGGTGGTAATACCTGATAATGTCCCTCATTTTCTGCCATTTGAAACAATCCGGAAACGTGAACAAACAAGTGTTTAAGTGATAATGGCAGCTTGTCCAAAATCGTAGCTATAAGACATGTTCCATGTTATTTAACAAGTTTTATTAGAATAAGTTTTAATTTTTATTTTTTAAGAATTGTTCAGTTATGGTGGCCTTTTTAATCGGTAATATTCTACCTATATTCTGCTGACAATGAAATTACTAAGATTTAAACTGGTTCTGCGACAAGTGTAGGTGTTTTGTCAGGTACGTGAACTCCAGATAATCCACGTATCTCGATCATTCACTGAAATTCTTGTGTAGATTTAATTCCAAGGTCCAAAGTCCAGCGCACCTGCCATTCATCGGCACAATAAATCGATTTAAATTAGTCCGACCTAGGAACCATTCTGTTTATACTTAGCGTACATATATGTAATATTTAAATAGTTCACTGTTCTGTGTAATATGTAATAAATTTAAATAAAATACATGTAGCTCTGTGCGGTCAAATGATATTCATGTATATTCACGTTAGAAAGGAGCCCGTTTTCTATGGGGTTCGAAACGAAGGAAACATATTTCCATAATCAACATTTCAAAGTGTGATTCAATAATGTACAATTTCTGTCAGCCGAGAGAATGTAAAATACATTTAGATGCAAAACATGCATTTGTAGATCTATGAAAAATATTTAGAACATCGTGTAATAATTAATTATCAAATCATATTTAAAAAAAAACCAAGGTATTAACGGCCATCGTTTTCCGTTTTAGGGGCACCTGTCACCAGAGCGTCACCGACTTCCAGTTCCTGGTCAACAAGGCCCTGGGTCGTGTCCTGGACGTCCGTCACCGTCTGTCACCCAAGGTCGCCATGTCCCTCACCAACAAAGCCTCCTTGGGCTTCATCCGCAAACATCTAGGTCAGTGGGTCATAGACGTTACAGGGGTTTCATATTGATACCTAGATGTACCTGTATGATGACTTATCAACATTGCAGAGTACATATTATTATACATAATAATATAATTAAACTCATTCATCTTATGTTTTCAGGATTGAAGAGCAAGGACACCCACGAGGATCTCCTTTGTGGTGACCATGACCTCATTATAGTGGGCACCAATGTCGACCTGTCGTAAACTGAGGGTCACCTAGCGATTTCCGTCTTCCCGTCCTGATGACGTCACGACTCAGTCTTTCTGGTGTTTATCTGTACTACTACACATTGTGTTCATACACAAGCTCAATCTGTGATATAAAACTGCGCTTTTTGCCGTTATGAATCTCTCCCTTTTTACGATAGTGTGTCTCAAACTGCAGGGCAGTGAACCCTTGTGTCGACATACCCCCGCAATCAGTTCCCAATGCAAACGTCAGGGTATATTCATCTTGGTCTTTGTTGCTGAGTCATCCAAACGCGGCCGCCATACGGCGGGTCATTGTAGAACCAGTCATGCGCTGTATCCCCCGCAATCTTGTCCCATTGGAGGCTGGATCCACGTAACGATTACTGCCCACCCCCCACCCCCGGGACAGGGTTACTGGGACCGGCGCCGTCTTACCCTACCTCTGATAGAAATCCCATGGTGCTTCATTCTCCCTGTGTTATAATTTATATTTTGATATCTATTGCTTTGTTTTTAACATATTGTTATTTCTACAGAATTGTGTATAGTACTTCACCGTTCTGAAAAATCGCCAAAATATTTATTGTTTACTATTACTTTGTTCTGTTATTAAATTATTTTGCACAATTGCCTGTCTTTATTTTACTTTTGAAACGCACCTTACATTTTCTTGCAAACATTAAACCAATCAAAAAGCCGACCACACACCATATCTGACCGTGCCGAGTTCAAGAGAACGTGCATGGAAGTAGAAGTAGAAGTAAAGTTTGTCCATTCTGTGATAAGTTGAAGAAAAACATACACACTGTATACGTAGAGAAAAAATATTGATATGCTGTAACCACAATATTGATATGCTGTAAACACAATATTGATATGCTGTAAACACAATATTGATATGCTGTAAACACATGTCGATGACATGTCAACTGACTTATTGCACATGTCACTGGTCAGGATGAAGATGTTGATTTGGTTATCCTGCTTCACTGTGTACCAATAAATCCCAAATGTCGGGGATACTGATAAAATTACATGAAAAAAAAGAGATTTTATCCTATATAATTGCTGAGGTAGTCAGAGATAAGATGAAACTACTTAAGAGGGCAGAATGGTGATGATCATTTATAGACGATATCAATCTCCGTGAGAAGAAGAGCTTGGTATTAAGATATAGGGAACTATTCAAATTTTTTAAGTCAATATATCTGATTTTTTTCTTTACTATATAAAGTTCTATGGCTAAAAAAATTATGCCTAAATTTAAACATTCTCAGACACGTAGCATCGGGAGCACTTTTTTGCAGCAAACATTTTTCTCAATCTAATTGGAATTAGATCTTTGATTCGCTCCAAATGGCTACAAAAAGCGATCTATTTGTGTAAAGATCTATTTAGAGCAGATCAAATTTCTAATTTAAATTATATTGCATTTTCGTAAATTTATAAAGAAAAAAAAATGATACGATGAAGAAGTTGCCACCCCATCTACTTTTTTGGGAGTACATGTATATTAAATAAACACAGAATTAAGACTAAATTGAAGTTGGATACTAACAATAAGTATTATTATACTTTCATGTTAAATACTGAAATCTGATTGGTTTAGACGCAGTTGACAATCCGTTCTCTTACCCTCAGCGTTAGCAACACGCTTGGCAACGGGCAGATAGAACGAATTGTTACCTGCGCGTAAATTATGCGCGTACGGTTCGCAGGAAAATTCACGTCATTTCTACATAAACGTAGTAAAATTTTCTCTAAAATTAAGACATTCAGTATAATAAAATAAATAGTGCCTGTTTGGAAGGGTAACAGTTGAAATTGACACCCCGAGAAAACCATTGTCAACCGACGCGAAGCGGAGTCATTGTAGTTGTAAAAGCTTAATATATAAAGAGAGAGTCTGTGAGAAAATGTAACCAGATTTTTTTTGCCATATCGATTCAGTACGGTAATTCTATTTAAACGGCAAACTGCAAGTAATGCAAGGGGGATAACTTTAAATTTACCTGTATAAAGAAACGAATTTACCGACATATTCGCAGTGTTCACATTAACAATGGCAACATAAAGAAAATGGAAAGAAGAATATGAATCCTAAATTTAAAGTATTTTAATTTTTTTTGACAGAAATTAGTATTCCAGGAGAGAGAGAGAGAGAGAGAGAGAGAGAGAGAGAGAGAGAGAGAGAGAGAGACCTTCTTATCATGCACTCGATTTACACTCTCTTTAAACGTTTTCCTTTGCACCTGAAGAGAGACATTCACTAGGATTCATATGCATCCGGCATACTACACAGATTAATTATCATTTACACAGAAAGGCAATCAAAAGATAAGTTTACAGAGGAGGATTCCGCATGTGCCGTTCGTCATACTGTCATTTATTTAATGTCCACCATTAATTTACCTGTAAAATTAAAGGCAAGGTGATAATAACCCATGAAAACCCCATTATGCTTTCTACTTAATTTAGTAAACTGACAGAATTAACCAAAAAAAAATCTAAGTCAGTAATGCTTGAACAGAATTCCTGTATATTTGCAGCGAGTACGGACTGCGATCAGATATATCTAAATGGAGAGGATGATTTTGATACATGTACTGAATATTCTGTTCGTTATACAGAGCGCAAGCGCAGACTCTATCAAAATCCAAGACGAGAAAACGGCGCTAGAATTTGTTGTAGATCATGATGAAACCTATAAGATATTATGGAACGTGTTTTATAAATCAGCTTGGGGATATTATACAAATATTACCACTGAAAATGAAGAAAAAATGGTGAGTACCCAATTATAAGCAACGTGGTATCTCAAATATGTAAATAATGTATTTCTGAGAAAAAAATATGAAACTGACACTACAGGTATTATAACGATTTTCTCTTTTAACTGACCAAACGATGAATAGGCCTATATATGAAACAATTATTAAGAGACAAAAAGAAAAAGAAAATTATTTTCATATCTTTTATTTAGTTAATTGTTATATATGTCAAAAAAATATTACAGGCAATTAACACGGTTTTGTTTAAATTGAATGATCAGACAAAAAACGGAGGGGTCAATTGGTGCATTTTTATTCAAGAAAATTTAAGAAAAAAAGTACAAATGCTATCCCCCATACTGTTTAAATGAATTAGTTGTCAATAATTTGAATATTTAATAACTTTGTATGTTATGTTACACACACATATATATATATATATATATATATATATATATATATATATATATATATATATATATATATATATATATATATATATATATTTGAGAAGTTACTGAACAGAAATACCTGATTTTCCTTGTTGTTCACAGAACAGAATCTCCAAGAGTCTGGCGGGCTTTGACAAGGAGGCGACAAGGTTCGCCCGGATGTTTGAGATTCAGAAGTTCAGAAACACCACGTTAAGACGACAGCTGACGCAGATCATGGAGAGATCCGGACCGTACGCCACGAATGACTCGGAACTGGTAGAGAAGGTATTTTTACTCTCAGTTAAACATCGTATTTAGAAAAATTATCTTAAGAGTTATTCTACGATTAGAGTCAATTTTGGCCGTCATAAAACAACATTTTATTAAAAAAATGTTTCAGGCATGTTACTGTTAATTTTTTTGGTATTTTGTAGAAGATTGTTTTAAATCCAACAATCCAATTTGCACTCAATAACTTTAAATGACGTAAAAAAGAAATGTTTATAATGTTATTTAATATTCACATGAAACCATAAAGCAAAACTTTTAAAGTACCTTATGACACCTGGCTTTTTCATTAAAGGCATTTGCACAAGAGACCATCAAAGAAAATATTTCATATAAATTTATTTTTGCATAAAGTTAACACACAGAAAGAGTAAACTTATGTTCATTTTAAGCCTTTCTCATTATCTAGCCCATTACAAAATACAAGTGCATTACAAAAAAAACAAATCATCAAACACCAGATAAATGATTTAATCAAGTCGACTTTTCCACTTGATTCATGTCGGTATATAGAGGTAATAATTTGATTTTTGTTGACAGCTAAAGAGGACCCAGTCCAACATCGAGCAGACATACAAGAAGGCATACTTCTGTCTGCCGCGGATGAACTGTCTCCACAAAGAGGGTAGGTCAGGGGTCACTGTCCAGCCCATCACTGTCAAAGTGGACACGTTTACACACAGGTCACTTATAATACTGTATACAGGTATATATTCGACCGTTTTATTTTCGCCCCTTTCGTCCTCGTTGTCAGCAGGCGAATATAAGACTGGACGAATTCCAAAGCCTTGTATTATCTCTCTTTAAACACAACTGTGACTGGGCGAATTTAAGATAGGACGAAACTGTTTGCAAGTGCAGAAGGGCGAAAATTGCACGGGGCGAAAATAACTCTGTACATACAGTAGACTAAGTATTATTTGTACTCGTCACTCCATACGTTCTTTCACACTTGCGTCGTGAGTACAATTTCATTTGGCAACAATACGCTTTTGTAGGTTATAATCTTATAATTTTTGTGTTTGGCCATGTTATTTTAAACCATTTACAATTATCAACAGGATTAGAACAGATTATGAGGAACAGTCGAGACAGTGATGAACTGTTGACGGTATGGGAGGGCTGGCGTCTTGTGACCGGAAGTGACATCAGAGAACAATTTACAAACCTCACTACGTATCTGAACAAGGCTGTCCAATATAATGGTAGGACGAGAAATCCCACTGGCCCTTACTCTTACAATTTTATGGACCAAGAGAAAACGCGTTGAAATGTCCTAAGATATTAATGATAATTCACCGAATGATGGTCAAATTTCCTTCAAGGTCACACGGATGTTGCGGACTGGTGGGGAAAGCAGTACGAGATGCCGTACTTTAAGAACGAGATCGCCCGCTTGTTCCAGGAACTGGAGCCACTCTATCAAGAAATCCACGCCTACGTACGTAAACGACTCCTGACGCTGTATGGGAGGGATCTGTTCCCCCGGTCAGGACATATACCAGCCCACCTGCTAGGTTTGTACTAACTTAACATATTTTTTTTACCTATGTTTGATTGTTTGTCTTTGTTATTATTTGAATAATTAGCAAATTATTTAAAAATATCAGAAAAAAAAATCATTATCACTCAACAAATTTAGATACTTGAGAATGCATTAAAATATACATGTAATCCACTGTTGCATTTTTAGGTTCCCTCGAAGGGGGTAATATCCATAGAATTTACAAACTTTTAGAACCGTATCCTAAGGCTCCGAAAGTCAACATAACAAAAATCATGATAGAACAGGTTAGTTCATTAGCAGTGATGAAACCATAACTTTCCTATAACTAAATGAAAAAAATATCTAAATCCTTTCAGAGTATCACCTTTTACCATTATCTTGAACTCTTTGTATTATGTCAGAACTTTAACGTCAGCCTGCTGTATCGACTGGCGGAGGACTTCTACGTGTCTCTAGGCCTGGACCCGCTGACTGAGGAATTCTGGGAGAGGTCTATGTTCATGAAGCCCACAGACAGACAGATGCTCTGTCAGCCCTCAGCCTGGGACTTCGGGGACGGAGAGGATTATAGGTGTAGTGTATCAAATGGTAGTGATAAAACATTGTTCATTACATTGGATTAAAAAACTAATGGTTTAACTCTACTTTATAACAAAAACATAATTGACTGTAAACAAGTTTACTCTATGACGGAAACATAGCTGACAGCGCTCAACTGTAGTACTAATGATTATACAAGTTTTAATCTATGACGAAGCCATATGACTGTACTAAGGTAAAGGACATAAACGTTATGATGAAACTAGATTATAGTACTAAGGTTTAAAAAGCTCTAATCTATAATAAAAACACAGTTAATAGTGCTAAACTATAATACTGTTATACTATTATTATAGTATTAGTATAGTTCTATTCTATGACGGAAACATATAGATGATTGTACTAGAACCATTTTAACAAGAACTTGGACTTTGGGTAGTCGTGTCGAACACCAGTGTGACGTAGGTCTGTCTATTTCATTATTGGCCTCTTTGAAATCATCAAGATTTGTCCGGCTTTTGAGCTAAGAATACGCAGTCTGTATATATTTCTCTCGAAACCAGCGTCATTTTTAACGTTACATTCTACCGAAAGTCCAAGGTCTTGTTAAAATGGTTCTAAATTATAACGTTTATGGTTAAACAAGTTTTAAACTACACATGTATGTCAAAATATAGTTGATAGTACTAACTATAGTGCTAATGGATAAACAAGTTCCAATCCATGACAAAACATAGTTGACAATGCTAAATTATATTTTCTTATGGTTAAACAAGTTCTACTCGACGAAAATGAAATTTACTCTAACTTAAACATAGTTGATAAAACTAAATTATAAAGCGAGTGATTCAACAGGTTCTAATGTATGACGAAAACAGTATTAAAACATTTAATAATTTTTATATATGACAAAACATAGTTGCTAATGCTAGTTTATGTATCAAAGTATCAATGGTTTACTCAACAAGTTATATTTTATGATAAAACATTGTGGACTCCATCAATGGTTAAAATTCTAACCTACGACAGCGGTAAATTAAAGCTATTGAACATGAAAACATTTGTAAACAAGTTCTACTTTATGTCGAAAACAGCTGACAGTAAAAAAGCCCTACTTCATGACAAACACATAGATGAAAGTACTAAAAGCACAAATGGTTAAACAAGCTACAAATCTATGAACACATCTCAAATGATTGCACGCGTTATAGTACAAACTGGGAAAAAAAGCTCAACTTTTTCGCACGCAAGTAGTTGAAAATAACTTGATATATACTTGCATTTAAAAAGAGACGAGAAAATTATAGAAGAGACAGCTCTCCAAGAAAAAATAACTGTATAATTACATTCTGTTATGTAGTATTGAAAATAGGTTTCAGTGATATGTACCAAACACAACATAGATCAAATTATACGACGGTTGATACAAAAGTGATAATAATGAACAAAGAAACATTTTTAAGATGTTTGACGGTTTGTTATTGTCATTTTTTCATTCATAGATAAAGATCTATTCCTGAGAAAAATAGTGAGTTTAGAATAGCAGAACTATTGAAGACGTTGCTTCATTGTTTGTGATGGCCTAGTAGATCAATTACGGACAAGGATATTTTTATACTAAAATACTAGCATTAACATTTCATCAGAAATAATATCTTATTCCATCTTTAAAATTTTCATGTGTTTAATTATACTAATTGGTGATATACCGGTATTCTCCAATGTCCAACAAAGTTGTGTTGCTGACAAATTTGATGATCTAACTTGAGCTGAATGTAATTTTGAAATATATCGTACTTTTTGGAATCGTGTTACCCACGCTAACTTGACAAAAGCCTGAAAGACAAATGCAGTGAACAGTTTATGCTATTTATAGGTATATATTTATCCACACATTAGGATCAGCATTTTATCTTACAGTGATGATGGAAGGAAAATATTAACAAACCTGTATTATAACAGTGGACTATTTTGATACATGTATATGATTTAATAAAAGCTTGTACACTGACAATAATTGACTATTGTAATAAAAATTAGAACAAAAGCTTGTACATTTAGAATAATTGATTATTCTGATATTTTAGAATAAAAGCTTGTACACATATTGACGAGAATGACTTGGAGATGACACACCGGGAAGTTGGCCATATTGTTTACTATCAGAGCTACAAACAACAGCACGCCATTTTTAGGAATGGTGCAAATCCCGGTACGTCAGATCATTGTAGGTCACCTTGACGTTATGGGTCAAGAACACAACGTCTATTTTGACCTATTTGCATGATTGTAAGATACTCCTAGACAAGAATACCAAGGCCCACATTAATTTTCTTTGATATCTGACGTTGACCGTACCTTGATCTCAATAGTGGTTCTATCGAAGAGATAAGACATATCTTTGGAAACAAATTTACTTGAGTTTATCTATAATAACATTAATACTTGCTCCACTGACTACTATATCATACAAAATATGAAATTGTTTTTTTTTACACGTTTCATTTTTAACACGAACAATAGATAATTGAATAATGGACATGGATTTGTTTTGTAAATTTCATTTTTAAGAGAGACCATTGGTATAAAATCACACTATGAACTTTTCTTAGAGTGAAATGTAATTTGGTTGGTATTGTAAACTATTGCGGACTCATATTTTAGCACATTGTATACACCTGGTAAGGTCGTTACATCAAATTAAATTTGTCTCAAATGAATATTTAAAAGCTCATGTATTTCGGTAGTGAGACTGAAGAATCACACGTGTAAAAAAATAAACTTTAAAATAATCATGCTGAAATATACCTAGGTGCCAGAAAATTTAATTTTGTTTTCAGTTTAGTATTTGTAACGTAATTTTATTTTGTTCCGACCTTAGCTTTTCATGACGCTTTTGCGAATTTGGCCTCTTTGTCAATAAATACACAAGATCATCATCGGAAAATTGGATTTATTGGACCAATACCTGAGGACCAAGGTAATTCGAATTCAAATTAATTCAATTTGTCAAAAAAGTGGATTTTTTAAGGAAACAACGTTTATTATTATAATTTCGTATTTTTCCCAAGCCCATGATTGGTCGATTGCTGTCAGGTGCCCGTGCTATAAATTCTGTTATAGACCTTACTATACTAAAAATAGAAAATTTATTGACCTCACTATACTAAAAATAAATTTTCATGACAAAATACTGGTTTTGGCACGTGCGACATTGTGACGTCATAATAGCGAAATCAACACCTATACATTATGAACAAAATATTTTACTATTATACGCTTGAAGAGTATGAAGAGAATTGGTTTTTGATTTATTATAATAAAACAGTTATAGCCTTTTGATATCGGTCAATACATGGTTTTATAGACCTGATGAGAGTATATCAACCTCGGACTTCGTCCTTGGTCGATATACTCTCATCAGGTATATAAAACCATGTATTGACCTCATCAAAAGGCTATAATTGTATATTACTGCAAATTTCAAATTAGTTTTTTGCTACTCTAAAAACGACATCAATTTTTTTTTTCAGAGCAAGATATCAATTATCTACTAAAACTGGCATTAGAAAAGGTGGCAGTCTTACCCTATGCTTTTGCAGTTGACCACTGGCGATGGAACGTATTTAGAGGTCTGATTCTACCGTTAGACTACAACAAAGAATGGCGGAATAACAGGTTAGATATTTCATTGGATGTGCTGTTGGGGTTGATGAATCATTGGATTCGCGATGGGTTAGATATTTCTTCGGATATGTCGAAGGGTTTAATATATCATTGAATGTGTCTATGTGTTTAATATTACTTTGGATGTGTTGTTGGGTTTGCTGTATCACTGGATGTGTTGTTAGGTTTGAAATTATTCATTGGTGTATGGATGGGTTTAATATTTTATTGAATATGTTGGATATTTCATTTGATGTGTTGATGGGTTGGATATTTCATTTGATATGTTGATAGGTTTGATACATTTCATTGGATGTGTCGATGGGTTAAATATTTCATTCGATGGATTTGATATTTCATTAGATATGTTGATTGGTTTGACTGTATATGATAATTTGGACACATTCCGTTCAATCTTGTTTTCTTAAAAATGAAGCACTCTTTGTAGTAAGAATAACGTTTATAATGTTTATCTGATGATGCTAGAAAGATCGAGAAGATTCGTAAGGTTTTGTCAAATATAATTTTACTTTTATCTTACTCTATTAAGATCATTTGATTATTGTATTCTACAATCGCAAGTCAGTTACCTAGTTTGAGAGTAATCAAAGGTTTCTATCAAATTCATGATGGATGTAATGAACAATAAAGACAATCAAAATTAACTTCAATGACCAAATTTTAAAAATGAATGTTAGCTTATGTTATCATTATTAGTCAGCCCGTGGGCTGACTAATTAAGTTAGGATGAAACTTCAATTGCGCTTGCGTAAATTGGAATTCTGGGAAGGAATTAGACAGTTCGTGTTAGAGAAATTCGAAGAAGTTATGAAACTGGTCAGTTTTTAGGTCAAACTGCGCATCGGTATATTGGAAGACTGTCAATGGGAATCGTCTGCAGCCACATTCTGGCTAGGAGGTTATAAACTCCAGCTCCAACTCTAGCTCGAATTCTAGCTGGAGTCCGCGTATATCTTCCCAACTCTCTTCGTCAGATTGGAAAGTAAATATAATGGTAGTAGTTTGCGATGAGACCATGAAAATCAGAGAACTATGTCTGCAAAGTAACAACTTTTAAAAGTATTAAGTAGGTGTGCAGTCATACATTGCATGTACACCGCTACACGCTTATTTCCTCACCTACATGTACAGCCATAAAAATAAGGGTGCAAACTAAATGTGTACCCGCTTATTATTATTGTTCTGGAAACTATTTATCTTGTATTTTAATAGATGGTGTATTCACTTTTGACCTAAAATTAAAATTCCGCTGGCTGACTTTCTTAGCTTTTTAAAAAGCTAACCTTGTTGTGTAGTTAATATTGGTTAATCTCTTGGTCTACCACACATTATTGCCAAGTTCATATTGGTCAATCTATTGCTGTACCACACATTTTTGCCCAGTTCATATTGGTCAATTTATTGTTCAACAACACATTATTGCCCAGTTCATATTGGTCAATCTATTGTTCAACAACACATTTTTGCCCAGTTCATATTGGTCAATCTATTGTTCATCAAGACATTATTGCCCAATTCATACATGTAATGAACAATAAAGACAATCAAAATTAACTTCAATGACCAAATTTTAAAAATGAATGTTAGTTTATGTTATCATTATTGTGTAGTTAATATTGGTTAATCTCTTGGTCTACCACACATTATTGCCAAGTTCATATTGGTCAATCTATTGCTGTACCACACATTTTTGCCCAGTTAATATTGGTCAATCTCTTGGTCTACCACACATTATTGCCAAGTTCATATTGGTCAATCTATTGCTGTACCACACATTTTTGCCCAGTTCATATTGGTCAATCTATTGTTCAACAACACATTTTTGCCCAGTTCATATTGGTCAATCTATTGTTCATCAGGACATTATTGCCCAATTCATACTGGTCAATCTCTTGTTCTACCACTTTATAAATAGTGCCTGTTTGGGAGGGTACCAGTTGAAATTGACACCCCGAGAAAACCATTGTCAACCGACGCGAAGCGGAGGTTGACAATGGTTTTCGAGGATTTATTTTATTATACTGAATGTCTTAATTTTATAGCAAATTTTTCTTCTTTTATATAGAAAATACGTGAGTTCTACGACGAACCGTACGCGCATAATTTACGCGCATGTAACAATTCGTTCTATCGGCCCGTTGCCAAGAGTGTTGCTATCGCTGAGGGTATGAGAACGGATTGTCAACAGCTTCTAAACCAATCAGATTTCAGTATTTAACATGAAAGTATAATAAATATTTTTGTCCAGTTCATATTGGTCAATCTCTTGGTCTACCACACAGTCCTTGGCTCGGATAAAATCGAGGGCCTGGTTTGACACAATAAATCAAGGGCAGACCTTATCAGTTTATATTATTAAGATATTTAGCATGAATATTATGACTTGGTTTACAAATATTACAGATCCTCGACAGATTTTAATACTTCTTAACGTTCGGTGCATCTTACAAAGTAATGGGATATATGAGTTAATATGGGATAATAAATTGTTTTTGAATATTTTTGAAAAGAATATGAAATTATTAATAGTAAAATATATATTTATATCTTTATTGGTAACTAGTTTTTATTAAATATTTCATTAACTACATTTACAAAATTAATATAACAATTAGAATTACAATCTAGAGATCAAATAATCGGTATTAATACTAAACTATATTTTGCGTCCAACTCGCAATATTTTAAAATGAAGAGACTAAGTTCAGTCACTGTGTTACTTGCTCTTTAAAGACATCAATACAAACTGTTACCCCATTTCATGTTTTGTATGAAAAATACTTCCTGTCAAATCTTGTCATCAGGTCTCTTAATTGTCGGTCATGGCATGATCGAATTTCAAGAACAATTTTCTTACCTATTTTGATAACCAGATGTCGTTATGAAGGAGTTTCTCCGCCTGTTGCACGATCTTCAGGGGACTTTGATCCTGCCGCGCACCACTACGTGACTGGCAATATCCCCTTAATTAGGTAACCCCGCATTTATTTCCAGTTCATTTCCTCATTCTCTGCATCTGCCAAATCGTTTAATGTCATTGAATAAATCGTTAAGTAAACGTATGCACAAATAAGACAGAAAACGTTTTTGTCGTTATAAATGAGACTATCGCTAACTAAAAGAGAGAATTGTTTTCATGTTGTTATTTTATCCGGCTAGTGAGTTTTGAATTATGATTGAAAACCTTTTGAAGACTTTAGGATACACTTGTTTTTATCTAGACATTTCATCAGCATAATTTTGCAATTTCAATGGCATGAGGCTTTATGCAAGTTAGCAGGCCATCAAGGAGATTTACATCGGTGTAATATCTACGGAAGCAAGGCGGCAGGAGAAGCTCTAAGGTACATACCTATATGTGTCCTTATCTAAACGAAAAGACATATATTCCAATAATTGTTATTCTTTATACTTTCTTTCTATTCTTCATACTTTTTACCATTATTTCATTTTTCATTTTATATGTATCTGAAATAAAATGAAAATATTTTATACAAATATTTATTTTACAAAATATAAAACAAGAATAGGAAATGATGTTGAAATTTAGAAAGATCACTTTCTCACCTGTCAGTACCATAAGGTTTTATTTTCCCATACTTAGGAAAGCACTGGTTTTAGGTTCCTCACAACCATGGCAGAACGTGATGAAAATTCTTACGGGACAGAGGAAGTTAAGTATGGCACCTCTCCAGAGATTCTTCAAACCTCTTCTTCTCTGGCTCAAGAATCAAAACAAAGAGGAAAACATCGGATGGGCTCGCTCGTGTCCCTCCATCTTACCCCAGCCTGATGTCCCGTCTCCACTGAACCACCCTCACAAATACTTGTATGTATCTGCTGTTCCAGCAAGCCATTTGTTTTTATGACCTGATACTTTTGATGTATTGGTTCATTGCAGAGGTTAAGCTAAAATGCCTCTTACATTTTTTTCTTTCAGACGTTACTTCTATGTAGTACCGTCTATGGAATAGTAATTTGAACAATAACAAATACAGGTAAATTTCGTTAATTCTTATAGATATAGCAAAGACAAAAAAGAAAACACCCACTGATTCTTACATTTTAGGAAAAAGCATGAAATAAGTTGCAATTTGTTTTGGAATCATGGAAAAAACATGTTAAACCTATTTCATTCATCAAATGAGACTTGTATATAACTATTACAAACACTAGTAAATAACATTTAAAGACAAAGTTTGGTAAACACATCGTATGATTCTAATGGGTAATAATAACAAAAGCAATTGGTGATTATTATGGGTATAAGAAAAACCCTATTGACAACTTTCCAAATGAAACTATCAATGAATGAACTGCTTTCATATATTTGAAACATTGATTAGTTTTAGGAATACTATTGAGGTGTTAAAGATAAGACTTGGGAAATACTATGATGAGTGAAAGACAAGGAACAGATCTCGCCAAAGGTGCAACACGTGTTGCCATATGTATGATAATGACATGTATATTTTTTAAATGTTATTTCTACTTATGTTTCACAATAAAAACTAAAATGCTTACATGTTTTCGTTTTGTTATTGCATTTAAATGCAAATTGTAGTGTTTGAAATTGAAATGGTCACAAAAAATTCAACGAATTTGCGATTTTCCACCCTATATAATGTCACATAAACGCACTAAAATTATGTAAATTATCGTGTACTGCAACAATTTAAGCGCTATCAGATAACAACAAAATGACGTTCGCTTCTTACACATTTTCAAAATTGTTTTCGCATTTGTACCACAATTTTTTTTTATTCATGCGAAAGGTAAAATAGAATTGAAATGATTGAGAAAAATAGCTTTTTGAATTGATTCATAACCAATTGATACTTCATCATAAAACTAATGAAGGATTAGTTTAAATATCCAATTACGGTGTGTCCTTGGAACAGTTAATGTATATATACGGTATAACTATAAATAGAGGTGTCAAATTCAATGCTAAAACTGACCCAAGATAACCTAAATCCTTTCTTGTAAATATGCTTGGAATATAGTACCATAGTTCAAGACGTAAATATATAAACGTCCAGCAGTACTTGGAATTTTTTTATATATGTGAACGCATTCCAATTCCAGAGAGTGAGCATTTAACTTAAAACTGTACGCAAAACAAATGATACTGAGTCGTGTTATTTCATACTATTTTAAGTATACTTTTACCCTTTAATCAATAAAACTCCTATCAAAGAAACTGTTATTGTTGTCATGTTAATGTTAAATAAAAATAAAAACCAAATTATTTTTCACTAAGTCTTGTATTATTATACGTACACAACAAAATTGTATCTTCTAATAAAACCATATTTCCCTGAATTCATACGAGATACAGTTAAACAATATAGAACTATTTGACAAGACCTTACACTTTCGGTAGGACGTATCTATCTATTTCTTGCATCAAAACAAGTTAAATATGACACTGGTCTCGAGTTAAATAATTGCGTAATCTTAGCTCAAAAGCCAGACAAATCTTGTTGATTTCAAAGAGCCATGGCTGAGTAGCCAGCAATGAAATAGACAGGTCTACGTCACATTGCTGCTCGACACAACTACCCAAAGTCCAAGCTCTTGGTAAAATGGTTCTAACTGCATTTTGGATAGCAAATCGCATGTTTAGGTATATTCATTTAGTCATGCCGGTATCTGTTCAAGTTCATAAAGGTAAAATCACCGAGATCCACGTTGAACTCAATTTAACCTGAATGACTGACGTCGTTCCTTGTTAGTCATTGGAAAGATATGCTTCGTTCGCTTATGGTTACAAGGGCTTGTAACGCTTACATTAAAGCAACATCTCTGTATTGAGTTGGTTGTTGGATTCATGGAGGCAGAAGTTGGACAAACGAAAAGAAACACAATAATCAGCAATTCCATTCTACTAGTTCGTAAAAACTTTTAAAAATTTACATTTCCATAAATACCCATCAAACAAATGAACAAATTGAGTGGGTTTTCCTCTCAGTTGTTGGATAAGATCAGACAGTCAGACTGATTAAATATAACAATAACATATTTTATTATAATAAATCTTTTAAAAAATGCTTGAAATAAAAGATATTACACAGTTTCTAAGGCGAGGCAAGCTACTGACTAACAAGTTGATAAAACAGGACTATCAACAGTCTTGTTTGAAGTCATCTTTTCCTAAGTTCTATGGTCGATACGACGACATTGTCAGCAAATACAATCTTCCACTGGGTCGCATGCTGACTGACGTTTTTCATACTGTTAGACCATAATTAATCACCATAATTAATCACCTAATTGACTTTTCCGGGGGTTTTTTCCCCGATTACGACAAAGAGCACACGGCGGGTGTGACTGGTCAGCAGAGGATGTTCATCCTACCTCTATCTTTTTAGAGGTCCGTGTTGCTCTGCTTTGAATTTGTATTTCGTTTAATGGAATTTTGAGATGGTTGACAGTTTGTTATTGTCATTTGTCATTGAAATACAATACCTTTAAAGGGGAAGACGTTTGGATATGCCATGTTTCATTCAGGCACGCTTAGGGCTATTAGATGATTATATTGGAATGTCTAGATTCAGAGATTACCTGACCTGTATTGCATTCAAATGATAAAAATGCATTGATGTTTTTGTTTTAAGTTAAAGCAATGGCATACATTATGCTGCATAGATAATCGAAGACTGGCTTAATGAATTGTTTGAACTTGTTTATTACACATCCGAGGATCAATTGTTATGAGTACTGAGGAATGAGATACTGGTGATACCTGTTTGTATTCTACATAACCTATGTGGACGGTCATTTAATTCTAAATTTATCTTTTTTCTTGAGGTAAAGCAGTATTACTGGAACCTCAAAACTGCCAAACAGTAGAAATGTTTGGTATACATAATATATCAAATATGTTCAAACACAAATATATAGTTATTGCAGACCCTTAGTCTTGGTCTGTTATGTGTCACAGGAAGTCTTTAGTCATACCACACATCTCTTATCAGGTCTTGACACCGTAATTTGAGTATTTATACCGAGCACGAAGATTAAGTCACCAGTGTGAGTTCTATACAAAAGTCATGAGGATTTATCAGCTCTTAGCAGTGATTGCCCTTGCAGGTTAGAAATAATAATTATACCTAACAAATTGTGATCTCATTTTTTAATAGAATCTTTTAACCTCAAAGAGACGTTTTTCTTTTGGAATAATTTGCCCGAATATATAAAACGTATTCTTTCCCTTTTTTAAAATTGTTTAAGGAATGAATATATTTTTTCTGATTCATACGATTTATAATAATATAATAAAGTGATATAATAATTCTACAACATCCAAATAAATCCAGCAGGTTTGTTGAAGTTGTGAGCATTAGAATGTGTATTTAGATCAAATTGAAAAATAATCACAAGTATGGCATGTCAAACGTTGCAATATTCGATCTTTTCTATTTTTATAATTTTCCATTTGTATTCTATATTTCCTATTTGTATTCTATAATTTTACATTGGCATTGTATAAATTTCATTTGTATTGTATAATTTTCTATTTGTATTCTATAAATTTCATTTGTATTTTATAATTTTCTATTTGTATTCTATAATTTTTGATTTGTATTCTATAATTCTCCATTTGTATTGTATAATTTTTCATTTATATTGTATAATTTCTTATTGGTATTCTATAATTTTTAATTTGTATTGTATAATTTTTCATTTGTATTGTATAATAATAGAAAACAAATAGGTAATTTTACAATACAAATAAAAAAATATACAATACAAATGGAAAAATTATAGAATACAAATAAGAAATTATACAATACAAATGAAAAATTATACAATACAAATGGAGAATTATAGAATACAAATAAAAAATTATAGAATACAAATAGTTCATTATAAAATACAAATGAAATTTATAGAATACAAATAGAAAATTATACAATACAAATGAAATTTATACAATGCAAATGGAAAATTATAGAATACAAATAGGAAATTATAGAATACTAATGAAAAATTGTATTGTATATTTTTTTATTTGTATTGTAAAATTACCTATTTGTATTCTATTATTATACTATACAAATGAAAAATTATAGAATACAAATGGAAAATTGTAGAATACGAATAAGAAATTATACAATACAAATGAAAGTTATACAATGCAAATGGAAAATTATAGAATACAAATGAAAAATTATAGAATACTAATGAAAAATTATACAATACAAATGTAATTTATAGAATACAAATGGATAATTATAGAATACAAATAGAAAGTTATACAATACAAAGGAAATTTATACAATGCAAATGGAAAATTATAGAATACAAATGCAAATTATAGAATACAAATGAAAAATTATAGAATACAAATGGAAAATTATACAATACAAATAGAAAATTATACAATACAAATGGAAAAGATCGAATATTGCAACGTTTGACATGCAATACACAAGTTAAGCTGTTATACAATTGCATAAAGGAATGATAAGGTTAGAATATATATGATATTATGCATAAAGGTGATGCATAAGAACAAACTGATACGTAATTAAATGTTTCTTTACAGGGTTTGCAGCAGCTAATGTGAGGTAAGAATACTAAACCACCAATTAAACAAAGACAAACACTAAGCTTGCTGAATATATATTATATTTAAGAATACTAACATTGACTGTTAATTTGATCTATGTACATGAATATCCAAACAGTATAAAACAATATGTATCCACGCCTTTGAGTTGATGTCTTTTTCCCAATTTGAATATATCATTTTTCTGAACATAGCCTGTATATCCCATCTATCACCTCAAATGCTCGCTACTAATGCTCTAAAGGTTTATCAACATAACGTTAGAGCGGAATTCTAGACTTTCGAAAAACTATGCTGGAAAAAAGCTTTATATTGTGCCTATAAAAAAAACACTACAAAATAAACATAAAAATAACCAAACCCACAAAATAGATAAAAAATAAATCAAATACAAATCAAAAACACAAAAAGTTTTTTTACAAACTATGATATTACCGAGTACATACAATTTTCTAATTTTAATCAAAAATATGAAAAAATTTCATGACTCATGATTATGCTTGCAGCAATTGTTCATAAATAAATTGTACTTAAACAAATTACACTTTGTATGCTATTTCGGTATTCAATAGCATTAATATGTAATGCAAATGTCATATAGACGCATACAGTAAACCAACATTGATTTCCGGCGACATCATTTGGCGATTTACTGAAGACAAACAGGTTAATGACGACTACTGTTCGCGGATAAATTGTATCCAGACCATTGTGGTTACATGTATCACAACAAATTTGACAAGGGCTGGTTCGCGAAATTTTCTCGCTCGCAAATAAAAGTTGGGTTTCAGTCTATAGGTAATGTTGTGATACTAAATGTTCGTAAACGTATGTCTTAATAGTAATATTTCATGAAGACTATATTTTCTAATGGTTAAAGGAGGCAGGCAGCTACATGTACCACTGCTGCTGACTGCACATGCGCAGATAATCAGGTCGCTGACTGTCACCATGGACACTGTGCTTGTCACCATGACGGTGGCCATCACCCGTAAGAAACCCACTGCTTTAATGTATAAAGAACAAGATAATGTGTTGTAAAATTAAAAGCAATCTGACACTTGTATTTTATATAGTATTTGATATATTGTTTATTTTTCGCCTTTCTCAAAAAACAGTTGAAATTACTATTTTCTTACTTTTTTAATAGTTAATCTGTTTTTGTGTTAAAGCAAACTAATCCATCAAAACAAGCGTCTTCTATATTATCTAAAGAGACAAGTAGCTCAGCTGATGATTAATAAACAAATATTCTTGGGGGATGTTTAAATCCTTTCGTACTAACCGTTATATAGATCATTTTTAGCACGGTGTCGTTGTATTTTCTTTTATGACTTTTGATTTGTAAAATAGCATGTAGTTTAAAATTTTAAAATGACAGACAACGTGACATTACTTAGTCAAGATATTGTAAAATGCAACAAGATAACAAGGATATAGAATCTATTCCAACATCATCTAAAGAACATGAATACACTACATTTACTTGCTTCCTAAGCTAAATTATTCTAACAGCTCCTGTTACTTAATTAAAATAATTCTGAATTAAGATTTTAAACTCAGAGTTTTTTCCATTGAACGGATGCAGTTAAAACTATTGATCTTCGCCTGCTTAAAGGTTCTTTCATGTAAATTGAAAAGATACTTAACATATACGAAATTATATATATTTATATATAAACATTAGCTAGGGCTGTTATTTTTATCAGTTGATAAATATATCATTGTGAATGTCCCGTTTGTTTCTGTGAGTTTTTTTCGCGGAGTACATTAAAATAAAATTATGATTTATCACTTCATCTTTGAACTTTCTAATCTTTGCCAATTCTTAATACGTGATACTTTCAGACGAGCCCTCTGCCATAACGGACACCAATGTACTTGTCCTGACGGACAGAACGGCGTGTGTAATGACCAAGGTCACTGTGAGTGTGGAAGCCATGTTGGGTAAGCCTGCTGACTTCTCTTTGATTACATCCAAGATGATGAGTTTATCAAACATAAGTTGCCTAAAAATGTTTGCAGTATTTAAATTGCTTGAACAACATAAGGTTTTGAATTACTGGTTAAATTCAAGGAAAACCTAGCAAACGAATATAAAAAGGTCGGCTGGCAAAGAGGTTTTTATAGGAACAAAGCTTAAATAAACGCCCTTGACATTGTTTTTATTTAAAAAAAAAAAGCTACCTGTACAATATAGTATTGAAATTTTTCTTATTTTTATATTCAAAACATCATTTTAATTTTTGCTGGTATCAATACATTGAAAACATCGTTGTCTTGTCATTCTTTTAAAATTGGCATATTTACAGACGTAGACAGGCAGCTACATGTACAACTGCTGCTGACTGCACATGCGCAGATAATCAGGTAGCTGACTGTCACCATGGACACTGTGCTTGTCACCATGACGGCGGTCATCACCCGTAAGATTCTTGCGTTCTTTATGTACGGAGAAGTAGTAAAATAAAGCAGTTGAAATATTGTGAACTAAGGTCTTTATTACTTGTCGTATTAGACGAAATATGTAGATTGTACATATCATATGCTTTTTAACTGTCACAGTGATTTTCAAATACTTACATGTACCAATTCTTATAACAAAATTTCAGACGTGCCCTCTGCCACAACGGACATCAGTGTACATGTCCTGACGGACAGAACGGTGTGTGTAATGACCAAGGTCACTGTGAGTGTGGAAGCCATGTTGGGTAAGCCTGCTGACTTCTCTTTAATTACATCCAAGATAATGAGTTTATTAAAAAATAGTTTGCTTAAAAATGTTTGCAGTATTTAAATTGCTTGAACAAAACAAGGTTTTGAATGACTTGTTAAATGAAAGGCAACGCAAGCACTAGAATATAAAGAGATCGGCTGTCGAAAAGTTTTTGTTTATAAGAACAAAGCTTAATAAATAAACGCCTTTGACATTGATTCTCTAAAAATACAGCGACTTGTTCAATATAATATTGAAAGTTTTCCTTTTTGATATTCAAACAACATTTCAATTTTCGCTTGTATCAATACCTTGAAAACATCGTTGTCTTGTCATTCTTTTAAAATTGGCATATTTAACAGACGAAGACAGGCAGCTACATGTACCACTGCTGCTGACTGCACATGCGCAGATAATCAGGTAGCTGACTGTCACCATGGACACTGTGCTTGTCACCATGACGGCGGTCATCACCCGTAAGATACTTGCGTTCCTTATGTACGGAGAAGTAGTAAAAATAAAGCAGTTGAAATGTTGTGAACTAAGGTTTTCATTACTTGTCGTATTAGACAAAATATGTTGATTGTACATATTATATGCTTTTTTTCTCAGTCAGAGTCATTTTTTTATATTTGTCAATTCTTGTAACATAATTTCAGACAGAAAAACAATGCAAAAAGTTTAAGTCCTAGTCTATTTTCCGAAGAATATATATATTTTTAAAGAAATTAAAGAGTAGGAGGAAAACTTAAAACCAATGTACAATCAAAATGAAAACGATTTGGACCGGCAAAGATTGAGATGGCAATTACTCGAGACTTAAAATATATCCTGAGAAAACAAAAATGTGCAACTGTCTTTTTGCAGAGTTTTGAATTGCAAACACTATGCAGCAAATAGGTTCATCTTTTTTTTTATAGACGAAGACAATTAGACCAGTGTACGACCGCTGCTGACTGCTCATGCGCCAGTAACCAGGTAGCCGAATGTCACCATGGACACTGTACTTGTCACCATGACAGCGGCCATCACCCGTAAGGATTCCTTCTATAATCTACATAGGTTTTTAGAAAATAAAATAACTAATTTACTGTTCAATATTACATTACAAAGTGATCTACATAGTAACTTCAGATTTTATAAAAGCCTTTGAAATGGTTCCAAAAACTAGGTGTTAATGTGCTTGAAGTAGAAACAATGACAGAATAATATAACGGCGGCCATCACTCGTAGGAAACCCACGTCCTATCTGCACGAAGTAGTAGTAAAGTGATGCATTTGAAATTTAGCTATTTTTTCATTATGCTTTGTCTTATTAACCGTAATATGTAAATGATACAATTTTTTTCAGTTAGAGTGATTTTCTAATATTTACCACTTCTTATAACATAATTTCAGACGAGCCCTCTGCCATAACGGACACCAGTGTACTTGTCCTGACGGACAGAATGGCGTGTGTAATGACCAAGGTCACTGTGAGTGTGGAAGCCATGTTGGGTAAGCTTGTAGACTTTCTGATAAGATTACCTTATCGTCAGGAGTCCATGCATGGGTCATTTTGCTCACCTGAGGAACTTTGACTTTTAAGTTACTACATTAAATAACATTGTAAACCGAATCCGAAATAATTTTGATTTCAGAGAATTATTATTGGAACACAAATAGTAACTTTTATAGAAATTACTTGTCTCTAAATTCAACATCTTTATAAAAATTTCCAAATTGACCATATCTAAGTCAAACAAAATATTTTTAAAAGTTTTTTTTTATACATTGGCATTTATTTCTTCTCAGTGGCGCTCGTTTTTGATCCATGAGAATAAAATATCTATTGCTTAACCTCATTACAACTGAAAGAATAAGATTTGGTCTAGTGTAGAGATTGTTATAATTTTTTTTAAATCATAGAGGTGTCACTGCTTTTTTTTTTATATAGGTTTGTTTTCTTTTTACAAAATAATACACGTATAATGTGCCAAAGTGCTCTAAAGAATAACTTAAGATTATGTCACAACTAAAATCAATGCAAATGACAATTTCTTATAAAATAATTAAACAAAATATTGCTTAATTGCTTGAAGTGAAAAAAATACAGAAAAATTACTCCATAGAAAATAAATAAAGGCAAGAAATATACACACAAAAACTGCAGATATGTAGCTCACTGGTCTGAAAAAAAAATTAGATAGACAACAAGTGAGCTTTAGTGTCACCCATTGAAAAAAGTGTATATTAAATGCAAATAAATAGTGCACTGTTTATTTATTTACTTTTTCCAATTTCCAAATTTTTCCGTCCAGTGAGCTACAGATCTGCAACAACAAAGACACCAACTATGTAGTCTGTCCCAAGTTATTGTTTCTGTCACTGTGTTCTGTTCTGTTGGACGATATAAGTATCTTGATTGACACATTATCATTTTTCATTCTGAAAAAATTACAGGAACAAAAACCGATCTCTTACAGAGATTTATAATGGGAAATGTTGGCATGTTTTCTCCATTTGAAAGTCACTCCGAATACCTCCCACAAGTTCTAAACGTTATCATCCAGTTACTTTTCAATGCAAAACCCCGTACACTCCTTTTATTAGCCTTGTATTGAAACTATTGAAATGAAACTACAGGGGAGCGTTACAAAGGAGAAATCTTGAAAATGTTAAATACTTTTGAAAACACGTCGTTTGAACCCAAATGTACATGTATTTCTGAATATCGAGTAATTAAGATGGATCGATGGTAGTGACCAATTTTAGACTGCATTGATCTCCTTTAAAAGGAGAGCTTTATATAAGAATATAGGAAAATCCCCAAAATTTAAAATGTAAATATAAGACATGTTTGCTGTTATTAATTACATTTTACATGTAACTCCTTACATTTACATCTACCGAGCATTTTCTCCTCTATTTCTTACGAATACAGATTGTGTCTCATAGCTCTATAGAAACTGACAGGGCTGAAATCAAGACGACCCAGTTCTAACCAGTTTATCAATCTGTCAAAACGTTAAGTGACACATCACGAACTGCACGAAATAATCATTATGATGTCTCAAAGTAGCATACAAGACGACTTTGTTATTTCTTTCATGTAATGTACTGATGTACATTAACTATAATTTATATATATATATTTTTTATTTTTAGCCGTAGACAGGCAGCTCAATGCACCACTGCTGCTGACTGCACATGCGCAGATAACCAGGTCGCTGACTGTCACCATGGACACTGTGCTTGTCACCATGACGGCGGCCATCACCCGTAAGAAACACACAGTATTTATGTATAAAGATAATATAGTATAAAGATAGTATAAAGATAATATACAGTATATTATAAAACATTATATTTACATTCAGTGTATATTTCCCCTTATATTTGCATTGGAAATCTGCGACGTTCAATTCCCTATTAATACGCTTCGCTAAGTCATGCGCCATGAGCACAAATATAAACGTAACCACGTGTTTTGGTTATATTTATTCTTGTAAGATTAAATGAAACGTTCAACCTTACATAAACAATTTGATATGTACCTTTGAAAAATAATCATTAAATTATATCTACTCCTTAATTAAAAAGATTTTTCTCAACAAAGTTTATTGCACTATATTTTTAGCCGTGGAAGCGTACTAAATAACATGTTAATATGGCTGTTCCATGTATGTTTCATATCCCTGACTGAAAGCGTATATAATGGCTTTACAGCGACAAAACACATATATTTTATAAATATAGACATCAGTATAGATATAAATATAAGCATTGAATGCTTATTTTTGGATATCGTCTGTCCTGTAACACACCAAGCGGTGCAGACAAATTATTATACCGCGCTAACGTGCGGTATTCAATTTGTCTGCACCGCTTGGTGCGTTACAGGACCGCCGACATCCAAAAATAAGCATTTAATGCTTAATATTTACATTCAGTGTATAGTTCCCCTTATGTTTGCATTGGAAATCTGCGACGTTCTATTTCCTATGAATACACTTTACTAATTCATGCTCCATGAGTACAAATATAACGTCATCACGTGTTTTGAGTATATTTATTTTTGTAAGATTAAATGAAACGCTTAACCTTACACAACCTATTTGATATGTGCTTTTGAAAAATAATCATTAAATTATATATGCTTATTAATTAAAAGATATTTGTCTACAAAGTTTCTGGCACTTTATTTTTAGCTGCGGAAGCGTACTAAAGAACATGTTAATATGGCTGTTCCATGTATGTTTCATATCCTTGACGGAGAGCGTATATAATGGCTTTACAGCGACAATTTACATATATTTCATACAAAAAACCCATCAGTATGAATATAAATATAAGCTTTGAATGCTTATTTTAAGATGTCGTCGGTCCTATGACACACCAATGCGGTGCAGACAAATTATCATACCGCGCTAACGCATCCAAAATTAAGCATTCAATGCTTAAAATGACACTTGTATCTTTCATATATGTCAACGTAGTTGATATATATTGTCAGCTAGTATAATATACCAAAGTACTCTACAGAATAACTGTAGATTACCCTTTGCAACAACTCAAATCAATGCAAATAAAACAATTAATCAACGCCTTGGAAACCTTTCCGTAAACTTAATGTTTAACTGCTTGAAGTGAAAAAATGACAGAAGAATAACCATTAGAAGCTGCATATCTATAGCTCTTTGATCTGAAACAAATTAGATTCACGACAAGTGAGCTAGAGTGCCACCTATTGAAAAAGTATACTTTTAATGCGTACATTCTTTTTTTTCCATTTCCATTTTTTTTCGACCAGTAAGCTACACATCTGCAACAACAAAGATAACGGCTATAGGAAAATAAATGATAATTGTTTATTTACAGACGTGTTCGTCAGACCACATCATGCACTGTTGCTGATAACTGTACCTGTGGTGCACATGAGGTTGCTTCCTGTGACAACAACATGTGTCACTGCCATCACGATGGTAACCATCACAACACCGGAAACCATAACCCACCCCATCACCCGTGAGTAGTTTTATATCCCTGTCCTTTTACCATCCTTTTGACTTTTACCTTTTTTGACTTTTTGTAGATATCTCTAAAAAGATGTGTTGGTTGCTGTTACAATATAAGTTACAATATAAATTTTACATTTTACTTCTTAAAATAACAGTAAATGCTGCACTCTTTACTTATATAAACACACTATATATATGTATTATTATAGATATCTCTCTCAGGCGAACTTTTGACTATTATTTATAAAATTTTATAATTAGCTCTTTATAATCACTGGCATATAAATATTAAAATGCAGCGTTTTTGAAAGTGGAGGGAGCAGCCTCAACTAAAACAATCTTGACAAGGAAAAAAATAAAAATGAAAAGCAATTTTTAAAAACATGATTATTCTTGTCCATGGGGGTGGGTGGGTTTCGTAGTACCTCTTTAGCTTTAATTCCACTGCTCTTATTTGCATTTCCATTTAAATACATGCTTCTGATAAATTGAGGTGGAGGTCTCTATTATAGTTCAATTTTTTATATGTAAATTTAAGAAAAATGTCATCTGCGAAAACAAATGGGGGGGGGGGGGGGCAGGCCAATCCTCCCCCCGAATGCTACGTGCCTGAAGGCATGATGTTTACTGGTACAATAAAACGTCTTTATTTTTCAACTGACATAATATGTTTATACTTATTGTTTTAATGCACCTTTCAGACGTGCCGTGTACTGTAACAATAACGCCGATTGCTCCGCCCACTGCGATCCCCATAACGGAAACTGTATCAACAACGCTTGTCACTGCAGCCAACAGTGCGTATTTTGACTTTCTTTGTTTTAGAATATCTTCCAAAAGAACTAGGGACAATTTCAGTCATATTTGGCCCTGTTTTAAAGTGATTTTTAAGAAATATCACAAGAAATTGATTTGTTGCACAAAAATACCAATAAATTAAGAATCTATAAAAAGTTGCCTGATTAGACTTTGACAAGGTTATTTGTGACATCAAAAACAGTGCATTTTTCCCGTAATTTTAATAAAACTGAGCAGAAGACACCAGTTTCCTTAGTAGTTTTTTGAATAGAAAAATATTTCCGCAGCTATCGCCCACGATGAAACTCACATGATAACTTTATCATTTGATATCACATAAAATATTTTTTTTTCTTTGTGGGCAACGTCTGCGGACACATTTTCCTCTTTAAAAAAACTATGAGAAAATGGGCCATTTTAAAAAAAAATATTTTTGATTAAATCTTAGAAAGATGCCAAAAGGTTGAAGTCATAATTATTTTTTAAAACAAGATGAAAGTGTAAAACTTGGTACTTTATATACAAACAGGTTCAAGATGATATATGTGTATTTTTAAGTGATTTAAATAACTTTTGGAATTTAGGGCGAAAATTGAAAGAAACTGTATCTTCCTCTTTGTTTGCCTTCTCCCGACCAACATATTAAAAAGATATATTATGAACACTCTGAACTAGATAGTTTTAGTATATCTCTTTTGTCTTTTTTCAAACAAATTGAAAAGCAATGATCTATATTTACCGCCCGAAACTTTGAACATCGACTATGGAGAGGGGCAAAGGGAAACTAAAAAAGGAGTTTTCAGTTGTAGAATACTAGTATTGTGATAGATAGTTTTTGTATATCTCTTTTATTTAATTTCCAAACAAATTAGAAAACCAATGATCTATACTTACCACCCCAAGGAGTGTTTTTCAAAATGAAAACTAGTAATTGTACAATTTATTGTTTTGCATAAGTACTTCTTAATTCAACTACATATTCAGCATTCGAATGGTTTTTGTGAGATGATTTTAATTAACTCTCCTATGCAGTAACTCTTGCAAAACGGAAGTGAACAGTATTTGGACCTAAGCACAAATCATCACTGCTAACAAGACTTTGTTCTTGAAGATAATCGATAAATTCGATGTAATATATTCAGAAAAGCATTGTTTTTCAAGGAAACTTAATTATTTATACCTTGAAAAAAAGTCAGATTGTAAATGGTACGAACAATTAACTAGATCCTTTTTGTAGTCGTATGTATTTCAACGTCGTAGTTCAATAAGACTGGTACTGGATTGCTGTCATTGATTACCCAAGTCTCATATATTTACAGCGGTGGCGTTTGGAATCAAGGCAGAGTATCCAATTGAAAGATAGAACCAGTACTGGCGAAGGCTATACTTATTATTTGTTTGTTAAAAAAGAATTCGATACAATTTTCCAGAAATAATTCGATTACTGATACATGATGCATCGTCGAGTTTGATGGCGTTAATTTTATCTTTAATATTACACACCATGATTCATATGGGGTTTCCGTCTATAGCTCGGAGTTATTGTAGGAGAAGCCCAAGTTTCATATTAGAAAACAATGTGCGAAATTATTCAAAGGCTAAGAAACCACTTGCCAAGCGAAATTACATATCATGTTGATTTTAAAATAAATAATAATCAATAAAATCAACTCCTCTCTGTCAGTACTTTTGTACTTTGATTTAATTTTCTTTTGAAATTAAACTTTAAAAAACTAACTATAACCCTGAAGAAAATCCAGTTATATAAGTAAGTTTTCACTGGTGAGGTATTCATGAAAGTCTCTGATATCAAACTACCGACAAGTATATCCCGCTAACTTTTGGCGTCTCTTTTTTAATAAGATAGTTTGAAAAAAAAACCCAGAAACAAGGCAGTACTAGATCAATTTTGAACATTATTAAAGATATCTAATGACTACGAGAAGGTGACTTGAAATGTTAACACTCATACAATTTACTCATGTGATTTTAAGAATCTATTTGACATTAAAATTTTAAGATACAACAATTAACAAAAGAAATCATTTCTTAACAAATTCTCCTTCCAAATCAATATAAAATACTTAGTGAGGAACCGGTGACGATTTAGACTTTTTTAGACACGTACCATAGTAAAGGCCGATTTTATAAGCCATTTGGTTAATGATACAATGTTTTTGTTAATTTGAAAATAAATATAACTGTTGTAAAACCACTTAAAGCAAGGTATACTATATATTACGTTTTGTCTTTATACCTTTTTATATTTGTAGTCGTAGACAGGCAGCTACATGTACCACTGCTGCTGATTGCACATGCGCAGATAACCAAGTCGCCGACTGTCACCATGGACACTGTGCTTGTCACCATGACGGCGGCCATCACCCTTGAAAAGGTGACAAACTTAATTTATTCTGTTCTGCTATTTAATATAAACAATGAATAAGAACAATTTTTTATGAACTATAAAAATTTCTTTTTCTTATTTATTTATTTTTTATTTTTATTTTTTTTTTGCAGAAAGCCTTTTCACACACTATTTTAATACATTGTTGTCCTGTTTTTGTTTTTAACACATGGATATATATTAAAACATTCTTCTGACATATTTAATTCGTTTAATCATTTGTGTGTATGTATTTAAGATATATAATATCAATCAATATTTACATCCGTTGAGTATTAATTCCTTTTTTTAGGTAGTGTTATGCACGTATTTTTATCATTAAAAACACAAACAGTTTTTGATATTTTTAAATAAACAAATAGACTTGTTAATAGTAAAGTAATAATTGGCTAACCCAAATAACTGATTAGCAGTACACGTAAAATGATTTTAATATAAATGCCAAATGGTGATTTAACGTTAATGAAGGTTGAATATTCAAAAGCTGGAACAGAAGAAGTGAGTAACTCTCTGTAGCTTTTAAAGGTTTTTTCTGTTTAAATGCCCACAGGGGGAGCTTCTGTCTGCCCCTGGGATGGGGGATGGGAGGTTGTTTTAAATAAAACATGTATACTAGCCACCTTGTTTTAATTTATCTATGAAAACATATACACAAAACCTCTCTTGAAAGTTAACAAAATAATATGGGAAAATTATTTTCTATCAGAGTCTTGCACCTTTTCAATATCAGGTCATGTACTCTTTTATGATCTTTTTTCGCTAAAATTATAGGTTTCATAGTCCTTTTTGAAAGATTTCAGGCATGGAGGTGGTCGTCATAACAATATTATAATTTTTTTATCTCCAGAATGAAACTTAATTACATGCATATATGAAACTCATTAATATAATTGAAGCAAAAATCATATAACCTGCTGGCGCAGAGTATGTTTTTTCTGCAATGTCGCTACCTTCATACCACCATGAATCACCAAAGGAAACAATATATACCATGTAGGATGTGTGTATCATATAGATTGCGGCGTTAAATGTATTCTAAAGTTGGTTTTGCAAATGATTTTATTAAAGTTAACAGTAATCTGATAGATGCATAGATTTATAAATGCCAAGAAAAATCATATATGCAGTAGCAATCGGGTTGCGTACATGAAAAGGAATAGAAATTTCTGAAACATTACCTATAAACAAAATTTGAAAAGAATATCTACGCATTTAATTGATCTTTATAAAAATAAAATTTGTGTTTTCATCTTTTTATTCCTCTAAACAATTTCATATATGTCGGAAAATATTGTGTTCTGCAAACAAGATTTGTCTTCTTTTGAATTGTCGTGTATAGAATACACATAAATTATTTGTGCATTTTTCTAAATATGCACAACTTGGAGAGGTGATGACACGTGGTGATAACGAACAGTGTTCAAATTCAAAAGTCCAATGGAAAATTACAATACAGGAGCAGAGGGAACACGGACCTCTTAAAAAATAGAGGTATAATCAGGTGCCATTGAGAAGTGAGCATCCTCTGCTGACCGGTCGCACCCGCCGTGTGCTCTTTGTCGTAATCGGGAAAAGTGGAAAAGTCTGTACACAATTAGGTGATTTATTATGGTCTAACAATTAGTATGAAAAACATCAGTCAGCATGCGACCCAATGGAAGATTGTATTTGCTGGCAAGGTTGATGTATCGACCATAGAACTTACGAAAAGATGACTTCAAACGAGACTGTTGATAGTCCTGTTTTATCGACTTGTTTGTCAGTAGCTTGCCTCGCCTTAGAAACTGCTCATACGAGGTGCATGCCCTTGCGTATGGAATTAACTGAGAGACAAAAACACCATATGCAGGTGATGAAGGTATATTACTACATAAGTAAGGAAAGTTGACTATAGAAAGATTGAAGTCATTACGTTTATCATAAAGTGATATTAAACTCATAACTAGTGGTGGAATAAGAGACCTATAAATATTAATGTCGATAAAAGTACATCATAATAAAAAAAAAACTTTCACAGGTTTAAAATTATCATTTACGATATTTTACCAAAAAATATATTTCAAACTGTTTTGGAAAGATAAAAATCATAAAAGCCCAAGCAGGTTTTGAACTTATGACTTAAATATTTATAGTTATCACTCTATCACATTGCGTTACGGTGATCTGTACACGGGGAAATGCACACTAAATTTAAATACAAGATTTTGAGTCCTTTCTTATTAGGGGTACGTCCTATTTTATGAGGGGTACACTGTTACTATTTTAAGATGAAAGTCCAACTTTTGAATACTGTAATTAATATTTTGCATTGGTATAAACTGGGTATTTTGCATTCACGTGTTTCAAAATATTAGAGTATCATCAAGTAAAAAAATTGTATTAACATTGGACCCACTGTAAACATAGTACAAGTAAAACAAATAAACAATAAAACAATACAAGGCTTTGTCTGTCAATTATATATATATATATATATATATATATATATATATATATATATATATATATATATATATATATACTCTCTATTTGAAATTACATACTATGTACACTGTACCACAATAATAAAAAGATAAACCTGTATCATATATCATAACATCCATGTACTTCTTTGATGAAAAAAAAAAAATGAATTGTAGATATAATTTATATCATTAATATATTGACAAATAACTTTAAGAAAGTATAAAAGAGGATTCAATTCGAATAATCAAAATAAGCATATTCATAAAATCAATATTGCTGGTGTAGATCTTGAAAAGAATGATCTGTTATCAAAATTGTTCAGTGCATTAAGGGGGATTTGCGGCCATCTTGTACATTTGAGGATGAAAATATAAACATTTCTTCAACTGGCTTGTTTCTGTCCAAAACAGACTAAAATTGTTGTCAAGAGATGAAAAAGTAATATATATGAAGTTTTACATGTTGTTTTGTATGCAAATTACGCTTACAATAGTAGAACAATGCATTTTTAAAATCCCTTAGAACTGCGCAGCTACAGATTTAATTTCTATGAAAAAATGATGTCAATGTTCCCCGGTAGACTCAAGAGTTAAAAGTATAGACTGTATTTTTCTTGTTAAAAAATAGATCCCATGCCGACTGAAAATTAGGCTACCTTTTGTAGGCATACTTACTACAATAATGTTCAATATTCAACCTTTTCCTTAACAAAGTGTTGTAGACTGGACGCCATTGAACCCCTTTCTTACTTTTTTTTAGATTTTAAAATCTTCAAAATAAGTCTGCAGCTGTGCAGTTCTAAAGCTGTTCTTGATGATTAAAAGGGATTGTTCTGTACTCGTATGCGTAATTTACATTCAAAACAAAATGTAGAACCTGATATTCATTGCTTTTTCATTTTTTGACAACAGAAAACAAGGCAATTCAAGAAATGTTTACAGATTTATTATAAAATGTACAAGATGGCCGCACATCCCTTTAATAACAAAAAATATTTCTGCAACTTATTTTAAGAACAAAGACTGGTCCTTTTTGTTGCAAACTAACAGAGAGCTATGCCTGAGAAAATTCAGTAATTTAAGGACAAGGATTTTTTAAAACAAATGCTTGATATATGAAAATATAGCACTTAAGTTGTCCACTTAAAAAAAAATTAATAAATATCGAATATTTTTTTCTTTACTGCATGTAATAAAGTTAAATATTCAAATTTTTCAGAATAAACTTCGTTTTACAGAATGGTAACTCATTTAAATGTTTAATTATATAAATTACAATTTTAAATGATAAAAAATAAGATAAGGCGAAAACTATTTATTTTACAATGCATAGCTCGCTCTCTATGGAGGAAATTCTTCCAAATCATGTGTCAGTTATAAATATTTTCAATATTCCTAACAACCGATATGAATTTGAATTTCCTTGCCTAAACTTCATAAAAATCCTTACAAAGATATATAGCGGGTTCCAGTAAATGTTTTTTCAAGCTTCTTTCTTTATTCCTTATCAAAATATTAAAAGCAGTAAAGGAGAAACTTTAAGGATACTGTGCAACAGTATATTTAAAAAATAGTGTAAATCAGATGTGCATACTTAAAAAATCCATGGAACTTTTAGAAAATTTAAAACCACCAAATGGTACGAAAATCAATAGCATCAAAATTTACGACATCTCTATACTTTATTAAACCATTTTCCAATATAAAACTAAGTCCCGGATTTTTGAAATCATTGATAGCTCCTTTTTTGTAATAATAATGAATCCTGTAAATTTACTTACCTTGTCATCGGTCATTTGCAAAACTAGTTTATTTAAAATCATTCGGATTGCGCTCACAAGTACTCTGAAGATATAAAAAGATGCTTTAGTTTCTGATTGACAACATCTATGTAGTTTTGGAAATCAGGTCTTTCAACAAGCTGTTGGATTTCCCATGGACACCAATTGAGCCCCATTGCTAGCAGACCTATTTTTATATTCGTATAAATCAAAATTTATTCAACGACTTGTACATGAGCAAATGAAATCAATCTCTGTGGCCTAAAACTCGACATTTAGGTATATCGACGACGTATTATCAATTCACAGTTGTTACTACTATTCTACCTTCGACTCGATATCTTCCAGTGAACTTCAACTAAAAGATACCACAGAGTCCAAGTCATCTGTTTCATATTTACATAGTTTACTAGAAAAAAAAATATTATTGGCAACCTAACAACAATGATAAATGATAAATGTAATGACTTCAATTTTTCTAACGTCAACTTTCCTTCCTTATTTGCAATATACTTACATCAGGTGCATATGGATTATTATTTGTTGATTTTCCTTTCCTATTCTATCATACTACGTAATGGTATATGACTTTAAACAAATGGAAATGAAAGAGGAAATGAAAGAAGAAATATATGACATCGCTACTTTACAACAAAACCAAAACAAAAAAAAAACAAACAAGAATCCAAAGCCATTTTTATTAGATGCCAGAAAACTTGATTTTGGAAACTTTGAAAATGGAATGGTATTATCTAAATGTTGAATTTGAATAAGATAATTTTTCTTAATTGTATTTTATTTTAAAACATGCAGAAAATTTTAACAAAATTGTTGTTTTCAAGCTAAAACATACCTTACTTTATTTCTAAAATGCACAATTATTATAATCACTTTTAAAAAAACAGACATTGCCTGATAGAAATACAAGTAATGTAGATGACATGTGGTGATAACGATCGGTGTTCAATTTTAAAGATCAAAGGAAAATTACAAAACAGGAGCAGAGCAAACACAGCCCTCTTAAAAAATAGAGGTAGGATCAAGTGTCATAGAAGAGTGAGCATCCTGACCGTTCACACCCGCCGTGTGCTATTTGTCGTAATCGGTAACAACGGAAAAGTCCGTACACAAATAGGGAAAATCCTTAATTAAGATATATGAAATTACCAATTAAGACGTTATTTAAATATTATGCATAACTCATCTTACATGTAGAATGTTTCTTAAGAAGTTATTATAAACATTTTTATCTGGAATATCGAATGATTTCTTCAATGAAAGAAGCATACTTTTTAGACGGTGGCTATAAATAGCCACTGTCTATTGCTATCGTCCTGGCCGGAAGGGTATTTCTCACGGGGACCCTAGCGGATTAGGAACGATAACTCTGTCAGGTATGCAGAGTTACTGCCTGCCGATGTTTTACCGATTGTCGATTTCAGTTTGAGAACTAATTTACATCTTATTAGATATTTTAAGCATTATAGCTGCTAATTATTTTGTACATACATTTAAATGATTTATGAAATTGTGTCTTATTTTTAATGAGCAGTTTCCCTGTCTGCTTACGGGGTATTGATAACTTATGCATCAACTGCCAGATGTGAAGTTTAACTCAGTATCAGGACTCCAAAAATTATATCACTGCGATAATTGACCAAGAGTTCTCACAATAATCATGTCTTTTTATGGTGTAAACAATTGTCAGAAACACACTATTTAAACGGGTTTGCCATTTCATTTTTCGGCAATTTTGCTTCATCGATAAATTCATGATCAATCATTTTCAACGCATCAATTTAAGTTGAGGCAGTATTTATTTTGTTGTAGCTTATTCCAAAGAATTCACAACATATACTGATAATGAATATTACATAAATTACATTTTATTGAACTTCAACCGATCGATGGCACACTTTCTTCTACAAGTGTGCATGTGTTTTCAAACATGCAAAAAACTTGAAATTTACTATACAAACATGTTCAATTTTGGACTGATCTGTGATCAACCTTATTTTATAACCCTCTCAGTCTGTAGAATCATTAATTTTGTTACATGCACCTCAATATTCATCAGACAATAATTACTACTGATGTTGACGCTCTACAATGACTTTCTCTCAAACACGCTCATCGACCTCGGATTGTAAAACTCACGTGCAAATCGAGTCGCCATTTCACACACAGTTTTATATGTATATAAACACACCACACTTCGTCATTTTACGGACCTGGTGGCGATGTTTCAAAAATTTTTAGTACAGATTTGTTGTAAGGAATCGAAGATATATGCTGTAAAACGTCTTATAGATGGTACATTGTGAAAGGTAATGTAAAATATATTTGTTCACTAAACAGTTTCTGACGAATTTATTCACAGTAAACTGAATAACGTAATACGATGAGCGAGGTACGATCTGTGACTTTTCTCCATATGCGCCCGTCTTTGCTTTTTTGTTTAACTGTTACATGTACGTAAACATCGCCCCGTTTGTTCTCAAATAAACTCTGTAATTTTTAACTCGCGAGTACAACTTTATTATGAGCTTTCTTCAGCATTTGTTTCCGTGTGTTAGCATCATGTTCTCAACATGCTTTTTTAAAAGGGTGGGTCTATATAAATGCGTCAATCGGAATCTTGTTGCGAATCGCAATTGAAATACACACCGGTTAGATAGTGTCATCACTCAACGCAATGCTAGAATGTGCTTCATAGATGACTGTAGTATTCTACTGAGCTACTAAACTGTAGCTTTTCGGTAATATTGCCGAGATTTGCGAACCCTAGATCTATTGTCTAGTACATGCAACGAATAAAATGAAAATATACACAGATGTACGGCTCAGAAAAACGTGCGTTCAACTTGGATTTTGTTTGTTTTGTGTTTTAAAAACTGATTTATCCTGTCAAAACATTAGATTTCATTTTACCACTACTGTTTTATTCGTGACCTGGAGAAATAGAAAAGATCCCTGAAAACATTATTTATTTCTTTGCTCATTTTGCTTAAATCTGGTGCGGAATAGTTTACCAATATTGCCATTAATTTTATGGGATGGAGAAGAGGTCAAGCATCACACGGCTTTGGAAATAAACATGTATAATTATAAACAGTTTTATTCAGGGTCCATATCTTTTGAGTCCTTTTTTGACAAAGAAGACATACCTTTGTACACAAATGATCTAGAGGTCATAGGTCAAACTTTATAATGAAAAGTCCTTTGCTTGTACGCTCTTATTATATTATGGACATGTCCCAACATGTCCCATTAACAGTATTTTTTTACTGCAAAAATCCAATCGGATGCAAATTTGAAGACCTTGTAAAAATTATACATATTAGTGTAAAACTCCTGGCATTACACAGAATTTTTAAAAATGAAAATATAAAAAAGATTCTTCAAAATCTCGCATATTAAATGCAGGATTAAACAAATATGTGATTTCCAAACAAAGGAACTGAATATGACCTTATGTAAAGCAAATGTTTTGGTGAATAATTAATAAATATTTGTTGTATTTATACTAGAAAAGTTAAATGTAGCAAGTAAATTATGCGTTTTAAAGTGTACTGAGAAGCAATAAAATAATTATACATGTGAATATCCCGAATTCATTCAAATAAATTGAATTAATCTACAGCTAAATACAATAGAACAAATGTACTTTAAAACGTTGGTTAATGAAACTGCCGCGACTGAATATTGTATGATTTTTCTTTTCAAATTTTCATTCACTTTTGTTGTGAGCTAATGGAAATAAACCACTCGAAGTCGAAGATAAAATATTGATTGACTCTGCGGTTTCATGATGACGTCATTCCAAAAGCATTTTCCAGTTTTATCAAACATGTTCTTGTAAACTCATTCCGTTTTCTATATACCTTTGTTCTCGTTACTTTGAAAAATCTACAATACCTTTAAAGCACAATAGTTCAATCCTCACTTTTCAAAAGTTGTTCCCCTTTGCGGGGTCAACCCAAAGGTCTAAAGAAAAAACCCCACAAATGTCCCTTCTTTATACAATCAAATATTTGGGCGTATTGTGATAAAATCGCTTTGAATTTTATTTATTCATTCACTATGTGGTGGCAACCCACATCTTGAATGAGGCATTCTGGGGCAAACAAAATACATACCAAAAACGGATTTTAATGTAAAACGATATAAATACAAACATATATATGCAAACTTCTTTACTACAAAGGCTACTGAAATAAATCTACGGGTTTTCCCCCAAAGACGACGGCCAAGAGACATAGCTTTTGTAAACTGTAAATTGAGATTACACAACTACGATTTCCACATAGTTATCCATGTAGGAAACTCACGACCAGCTGTGCATGTAAGCGTTAAGCATTAGTACATGTATGCGATACTGGACGCGGGTTTTCGACGACAATAATTATCATACATGTAATAAGCCACATTCAAACGACGCCACCGTCTTACAGTACTTTCAGTACTTTGATTTATAATTAGATGAAATAATCAAATCAAATAAAAACTTAAAAATTAAAACAGTAACACGAAGATTACAAATTAAAAAAAAACCCCAAAAACAAGATGCATTATTTTGTTTATAAATGGCACAGAAAGATTAAAGTCACAAATGGTTGAAGTTATTTCCTATAACATTATTCCTTGATACTAAATAATGTATGATAAAATATTGATAAAATGAATTCATCCAAGGTAATTGACTAAACACGCGGCTGAATGTTAAAAACAAACATTGAAATTGTGAAGAGAAATACTTTTCAAAATTAACATGTGTATATATTAGATTTTTATAGTTGTTCTTTTATCAACTCACTTTAATGTTTGAATATTCAAGAAGAAACAAAACGCGTTTTGCGACATGCCAAAGTGTGTACTAATATTTGTAGTAAAAAAGCGACCGCAGCGTTGTAAGTGTCCCTAGGTAACTAATAAAATGGCGTATAGGTATTGAAACAAGATTTTACGCAACTTTAATTTAAGTGATCAAAAAAATTTTTTTTAAAATATATTTTGCGATTTAGTAGTCAAGCAACGTTGAAAAATAATCAGAAATCAAGTTAAGAAACCAAAACACGATCTAATATTTAATATAAATAAGCATTTATTAAAATTGCGCGGACAAATTGAATAACGCGCGTTAGCGCGGTATGATAATTTGTCTGTCGCTAATTGGTGTGTTACAGGACCGACGACATCCAAAAATAAGCATTCAATGCTTATATTTGTATTCATACTGATGTTAATTTTTATGAAATATATGTGTATTGTCGCTGTTAATCCATTATAAACACCCTCATTAAGGGATATGAAACATTCACGGAACAGCCATATTAACATATTATTAAGTTCGATTCCGCGACTAATATTATAGTGCAAGGAACTTTGTAGAGAAAAATCTTTTTTATTTAGGAGTAGATATAATTCAATTATTATTTTTTAAAAGTACATATCAAATTGGTAATGTAAAATTGAAGGTTTCATTTAATCTTACAAAACTAAATATACTCAAAACACGTGAAGACGTTTATATTTGTGCACATGGCGCATGAATTATCAAAGTGAATTCATAGAAATTTGAACGTCGCAGATTTCCAATGCAAACATAATATACACTGAATGTAAATATAATTATATTAATAATCATACAATTAAGTTAAACAATCTGATATTTTTTGTATGTTTTACAATTTACAAATATAAAATGTAGATTTGATAATGAAATTCTGTCGGGCAGAAACCTTATACAGATCTAAATATAATCTTAGCTTACAAAATGATGTTTTGAAATGTGCAAATAATTTTAAATCTAATGATAATATGTTTACTAAGTTAGGAAATTATTTGTAAATGGAATATATTGTTTTTGAATGTATTATGTACATATTTCTTTCATATGCTGGTTATTTTTTAATAAAAGGAATAAAAAGACGCTAGACACGATATGCTTGGAGCCAGCGAATACTTTGTCCTTAGAAAATACCGGTGAATAAAAAGACCAGTGAATGGTGAATATGCATAATAGGTAAAGTAAAATATCGTTTTGTCGAGACTTTTTCGGATATGAAATGTTAATGTTATCATAAACAATGTGAAGCGTGTAACGACGACATTTTCAACCCTTGGGGTTTTCGACGCCTGGCAAAACTCATCGTTACATATTGCTCTGTTTCTCAAAGGATATATTAAGCACGCGTAAGCAGGGTACTCTTCTAACAAAACACGTCTCTGACGAATAACATGAAACATATTAGAAGTACTGCACTTAGTCTACATAATTATGGCAAAGCCGTCGTATGAATTTATATCAATTGTTGGGCCTTGAGTCTCATAAAGTTTTTATGTCATGTGATAAATGACGTGTTTCTTATCAGATCACATCATAATCTGAGTATTTATACCGAGCACACGTAAATCAAAATTTAAATAATCATACGAAGTTGTATTCAATGGTCATGAGGATTTATCAGCTCTTGGTGGTGATCGCTGTTGCAGGTTAGGAGTTATTAATCCACACGCCTTGATTTAAGTTGGATTTTAAGCTTTAAATTGCCATCATTCGATTTGAAATTTCTTTTGGATTTTTACTGTTGAAAGTTTAATGAATGTATATCCATCAATTCTCTGATATGGAAAGATATATGACTGAAAGAGAAATGAGAATTCCTCAATATAACATAACATAATCAAGGTTTGTTATACTCGTATAATATAGTCAAATCAGTCGAATGAATTTTTTTAAAAACCTCTATTTACTACACCGTAAGACGCTTTACTTGAAAACACCCCCCTCCAACCAAACTAGGCGTTCTTCTCGAAATCAAATATCTTTAATGAAATTGAAAATTTTGTCAAAGTTTGAATAGGAGAATATCAAAAAATGTGCTTATTTTATTCGGAAGAAGATTGGTGGATAAGGCGTGTAAAAAGCCAAAACAGGGAGGGATAAGATTTTGAAAAATTAAAATATCAATAAATCCGATATTTAAAAAAAAATATTCAAAACAATATATATTTAACATTTCATCGATTTTAACCTTTAAATATGTTTAATACTAGGAATATGTTAGCGTAAACAGGCGTATTAGTATCGAAACCTCCAAATAGTGTCATTTTTTTTAGAATTTCAAGGCCTTTTAGTTTATAGAGTGGGTCTGTGCTCCATATTTTCTTATAATCTAAATAATGTCTAATGGAAAACAACATGATTTCAATCAACAAAAATGTTGAGAGATGACCCAATTTATTATTACATTAGAAATATAATTTTTTATCCCAACAATTGAACGATTTGAAAAAATAATATAAGTTCGTAAAATCATGGCCATAGTCACACAAAGTATTTAAACAGTCTACTTTGTCGTGTCTGAAATGGCTCAGTAGTTTGAGCACCAGACAAAAGCTAACCTTATGTAGCTAGTTTTTTTTTGTTGTGGGTTCGATACCACCAAAATTTAAGGCAATATTATTTTTCTGATCGTTTGCTAAATATATTACAAACCGAATATAGTTAGAAATTGTGCTTTTGCAAACTTGTATCATAATATATTTAAATAGATTTATTTGGAAATAATAAAATCACCATTGTAGTTCACGACTAAACTGAATGGGCATTTGCGCCATCTTATCCCCTCATCTTTTTTGATTGATTTGAAATTAATTACGACAAAAGCAGTTATACGATTGTATATACATGTAGGTAATAAATATGTCAGATTATATTACAAATATATAGACAATACATGCATGAATACTACCTGATACCTAAATATTTGTTTTCATGCAGGGTTTGCTGTGGCTAATGAGAGGTAAGATTTATGATCAAATAATCTTTCAAAACAGATAAACACAACGCTTGCAAAATGGTACAAGCATTGAATATAGTTAGTTTTATCGACGTGCAGGTATATTCACATTGTGGAGAACAATGAGATTATAGGGTTTTTATGCAACAGATTATTATACTGAACGTAAATTTGATAACCTCTATTGAAATTAATGCCCGTCTGTAGATCCCTAAAGGGTTATCAACACTTTAAACGTTAGTTCAGAGCTACATGCATGCTGTCTAAAAGTTCTATGTTAAAATAAGACCTCATTGTTCCTAAAAAAAAATCCAGTGACAATTAGTGGTCCCTAATAACTATGCTATTACAAATAGTGATGTAACCTTAAATAGGATATATGAAAAACATCAGCAGAAAGATTAATACCAGCTGAGAAAATGCAAAGACAATATTACCTGAACTCCGAAATCGGCATCACGATATACCAATTGCATTCGTTACGCAGTATTGCCGTTTGGTTTCAAACTTTCGGGAGTGCGGCTTTTGAAAATAGATAAAATGTATCCAAGATATAACATGTAACCCAAATCTAGAAGTAGATACTAACTCTTCTACTTTAAAAAAGATGTATTCATATTTCAATACTTGCGACATAACTTTGTCATTCCCGCAGTCATCCCTAGTTGTAGTGTTAAGCATATATAGACGTTAATGTTAGTGTTGTTATATTGATTTGGTAATGTTATTCTGGTTGTATTATATTCTTTTTTTTATAACTTGTGTATTTTGTCCCGCACACAATTGATGACACTGTTATGTACAACATTTTTGTTTAAATGTTGTATCTTGTCGACTGTCACCATGGACACCATGACGATGGCCATGTCATCTCTAAAAATCAACTATTATCGTTGCTATCGATCGTACTAAAATTTTGACTGTAAACAACCATAAGGTTTCACTATGTGGTCCTATTCAACTGTCATGTATATTTTGTCTGTATATTATGTAAATAATTATATTTTCTTAATTAGGATCACGGATTCTTTCACATACATTTTTTTTTTTAAAATTATGTAGTTAAGTCATGAAAGCTCATAGCCTTTATTTAAGCAGTGTATTTGTAAAGTTTTTAACTTACCTGAACCGAAGGTTCAAGTGAGCTGTTCTGATCACCCGTTGTCCGTCGTCCGTCCGTCCGTCCGTCTGTAAACTTTTCACATTTTCGACTTCTTCACTAAAACCACTGGGCTAAATTTAAGCAAATTTAGTACAAAGCATCCTTATGGAAAGGGGGTTATAAAGTATTAAAATAAAGGGCACAATCCTTTTTAAAAGGGAGATAATTGCGAAACAGTGAGTATAGGGTGTATGTCTTTAAAAATCATCTTCTGAAAAACCACTGCACCAGAAATGCAATATTTACAAAAAAACTTGTATATATAGTGAATTGTAAAAATCGTGACCCTCGGACCAAAACTTGGGCCCCAGGCGGGGCTCAAATTTTAACATAGAAATACATAGGAAAAGTGTTTAAAAATCTTCTTCTCAAAAACCACTGCAATAGTAATGCCAATATTTACACAAAAACTTGTATATATAGTGAAAATTCTAAATTTAACAATTGTGCCCCCCGGACAGAAAGTGGGGCCCCAGGCGGGGTTCAAAGTTTAACATATATAGGAAAATGTTTGAAAATCTTCTTTTCAAGAACTACAATGCAACATTTTTTGATAATACAATGCATACATCCTTAAATAATGTAGATTCTAATTTGTAAAAATCGTGACTCCCTGACTAATACTTGGGCACCAAGAGGGGTTCAAATTATAACATTTTAAAAAATATATAGGGAACGTTAAAAAAATGTTCTTCACGAGAACTACAATGTTAGAGTTTATGGGATTACTATGCATGCATCCGTGGCTTATGCAGATCCTTAATTGCTGAAATCGTGACCCCTGGACTAATACTTGGGCCCAAAGAGGGGTCAAAGTTTAATATAGAAATATATAGGTAACATGTTAAAGAATCTTCTTCTCAAAAACTACAATGCTACAATTTGTGAGATTACTATGCAGACAACCTTGGATAATGAAGATTCTATAGTTTTAAAATAGTGACCCCTGGACTAACACTGGGGACCCAAGATGGGTTAAAAGTTTAATGAAGAAGTATATATGGAAAATGTTTTAAAATCTGCTTCCCGAGAACTAAAATGCTTCAATTTGTCAGATAATTACGTAAGCTTCCTCAAATAGTGTAAATTCTAAATCATAAAAGCCGCGACCCTCGATCTAATACTGGGCCCCAAGAGGGGTTCAAAGTTTAACAAAGATAAATAGAGGGAAAATGATTTTAAATCTTCTTCTAGAGAACTACAATGCTTCAATTTGTGAGATTATTACTAATACTGGGGCCACAAGAGGGGTTCAAAGTTTAACATAGAAATATCTATGGAAAATGTTTTTAAAAGTTTTTCTCGAGAACTATAATGCTACAGTTTGTGAGATTACTATGCAAGGATCCTCAAATAGTGTAAATGCTAAATTGTTAAGCCAATCATAAACCTCAGACCAATACTGGGGCCCCAGAAAGGGGTTCAAGGTTTGAAATGGAAATAGTATATGCTACGAAATAGAATGTTACAAGGAACTGTTGTTCAGGTGAGCCATGTGGCCCATAGGGCTCTTGTTATTATTTTGTAAGATGATTAATGCTTGGTTAAGGTTATTTTTGATTTAAAAAAACTAGTTTATAAGATTGTATGTAATAAAATCTAAATAAATGTAATGCAACAAAACCTTACCACAACTTTTACCACATGTCCTTTAGATATACAAAAACATACTCAGTTTTATCTTTTTAAAATATGAAGATGTTTCCCTTCATTATCGTTTGCCTTTTTCTGTTGCAAAAATATATATAACTGGTTATCATTCTACATTCCATATTTACATACGTTAAATTCAGTGTAAACGGTTATTTCAGACGAGCCCTCTGCCATAACGGACACCAGTGTACATGTCCTGACGGACAGACCGGTGTGTGTAATGACCAAGGCCACTGTGAGTGTGGAAGCCACGGGTAAGCTTGCTTGAGTCTCTGTATTTACGTGCTTAGTTTAGTTTAGTTTATTTTTTTCCTTAAGCCAAATGGCTCATCAGATACAAAGAATACATAATATATATACAATATAAAAAGTATTACGTAGCAATACAGGTATTAAATGCATCACTATCTATTTATCTTTACACACAAATTTCTGAGTGTTTCTGCTCTCTGTAGATATTTTCCTAAATTTCTTAATTCGGAAGTATTTTCAGTTGACAACAATTGTAACAGTTTATAAATACTTGGTTTATATCAATAGTATTTTTGATGTACAGTTTTCTATATTCATGATACATCTAACATTAAAAAAATAAAGTGATACTCATCTTTAACATCCATATGACAAAAAATACATAATCTTTGCTCGTTAGGTATAACTGAGTAAATCTTTCCTTCTCTATCATTAATGTATGTGCACTCAATCTGTATCTTGTAATTAACTGAATATACTTGACTGAAATTGGTTTTAATAAATAAGACTGTAGACACAACTTGTTTGTTAAATATCTATACAAAACACATTTTGATGATGTTGAAAAACAGGCATTACAGTCTAGTTGGTCTAGTTGAAAATAGTCATTTACATGTATTTACATACATTACATGTATTTACATACATTACATGTATTTACATACATTACATGTAGTTACATACATTACATGTATTTACATACATTACATGTATTTACATACATTACATGTAGTTACATGGTCGATACAACGACCTTGTCAGCAAATACAATCTTCCACTGGATCGCATGCTGACTGACGTTTTTAATACTAATTGTTAGACCATAATTAATCACCTATATATCGTATATATCACTTATTTTCATTTATTGCAATAACAATTTAATATTATGTTATAACAGTTGTAAGTTTTGTATAATTTTTCTATTTATGGTAAAGACCTAGTAAGTTGTCAGAACTTGTGTCCGAACCATTTGTATATATGTCTTACATATATACAATAAAATATGTTCAAATCAAAACCATAATTAACCACCTAATTGTCTACGGACTTTTCCCTTTTTTTACCGATTACGACAAAGAGCACACGGCGGGTGTGACCGGTCACCAGAGGATGCCCATTCTTCCTAGGCCCCTGATCCCTCTTCTATCTTTTAATTGGTCCATGTTGCTCTGCTTTACATTTGTATTTCGTTTTATTGATTTTTGAGAGAGTTGGCAGTTTGTTGTTGTCATTTTTCATGCAAGATATTGAGTTTTAATTAAACATAATTTGCTTATTCTGCAGTATTTGATATAGCTCAAATAAAATTAGGTTCTTTACTATATGTTCAATTGTCACAGCTAAGAATCTTAAATGAGGTTTGTTTTAGCAGTAAAAAGCCGGTAAATTCTCTCTAACAATTGCAACATAATGTAGGAATACCTAAAAAAAATATTGAATAATAATATCATTGATATAAATATATTAAAGCTTGTTCATAACATGCTTTTGAAACTGGCATATATTTACAGACGTAGACAGGTAGCTAGATGTACCTCCACTGCTGACTGCACGTGCGCCGATGGCCAGGTTGCCGCCTGTCACCATGGACACTGCATCTGTCATCCTGACGGCGGCCATCATCCGTAAGAAACACACAACCATCATGTGTGAAGAACAAGATGATCTATTGTAAAACAGAATGACATGTATCTTTCAGATATGTCAAAGACTTTCAGTAGTTAATACACTGCTTATTTCTTCCAGCTTAATATAAAGGAAGTTTAAATGTCTATAAAATGAATTGATTTCTTTAACATTTACCATAAAATGTATTATAAACACAAAAAATTAACCTTCAAAACAATTGTCTTTTATTACATTTAAGGAGACAGTTAATTCGGTGTATCACTGCTGCTAACTGCACATGCGCAGATAATTATAATGGTGACTGTCACCATGGACATTGCAGCTGTCACCATGACAGCGGTCATCAACCGTAGCAAACCCACGTCCTTAATGCACTGAGTTTTAGTAAAATGAAGCAGTTGATATTCTCGTACTAACCGTAATATAAAGACTGTCGCATGTCATGTTTTGTCCGAGTTATTCCTATTATCTGACACCTGTTGAAACTTTGTGATTTCAGACGAGCCCTCTGCCATAACGGACACCAGTGTCCATGTTCTGACGGACAGACCGGTGTGTGTAATGACCAAGGTCACTGTGAGTGTGGAAACAACGGGTAAGCTTGCTTGCCTCTCGTTTATTGTGAGGAGTTTGTGATATCGCTCATCCAGGCAACAGTGCGAAACGTTGACATAATTTTCGTAATAGAATTCCTTCATTAAGATACACTGTAAAACATATCTGAACCAATACTAAATCCAGACCTTTTATAAATTTACTTTGTCTTTTAAATTAACATTCGATATAAACTTTTGTTTCATATTTAACCATCTCAATTTATAGTGCCTACTGTTATTTGAAAATAATTTTTATGAACTATCTTTGGCCAAGAATATTATACTAAGTATTACACGTTAAAAGGCAAGTGTTATCATGTAACATGTATCATGAATGTTTTGTTTAGTTTTTGTTGATATTGTAAGCTAACTTAAAAGTTAAGAAAAACAAGAGGCCCATGGGGCCACATCGCTCACCTGATCAACAATGGGCGTTCAAAAGATATTGTGCCATATGGCCCCTCAGTAGAATAACAAAAAATAAATATTGTAAAGTATTCGAATTTTACACTTATTTTTGCATACACGTAATCTTTGACATTGTATCTTTATGGAATACTATTTTTACCCAGAATAAGAAAATCCTACGCAAGATATAAAACTAAACATTTGGTAGGGGTACACCTCCCTCCAATTCCCTATATTTTCGTTCTGTCCCCCCCCCCCCACTTTATAAAGCGATCAAAATATATGAGAGCATATAGGTACATTTTCTTCCTCAACTACTTACTAGTTATTGTATTTTTTTTTTAAATATCATATAATAGTTATTGCATTTTATTAAAAAATCCTATAGATGTGAAGTAGAAAATTGTACCCCAATCCGCTCAATTCCTCAAATTAAAAACATTCAAAAATTTAATTTGTCTTCTCCATTATAATTAAATGACTGTTGTTTACCTGGCGTAAACTCGTGTGACTTTTATAACTTTACTCACATTTGATTGATGAATACACTGGAATGAAAATTGTTGTCACGTGACATGTTAAAGAGCTATAAAAATCAATGTTACAGTATTGACAGGCACATCACTCTATTTTACTAAGGCCCACCCATTATTTTCATCTTTATTCAAAAATAAAAAATGGCTACAGACCAGGATAATTTTCCGCTGTAATATTTTCTTAGGAATAGCGATAATTCCTTTATCCCCGCAACAGAAATGTGTCAGAACTATGGAAATTGTTTAACGGTGTCGTTTTTATTTACTCGTGTCTGAAAAACTATCACAATTGATGTAGATTTCACATTATCTATTGTATAAAGAGGGGCCAGAGAGTAGTTATATACAGCATATCATCCTTTAATTTTTTTGTACAAGTATTTAATATTTAGCAAGACATTTCTAATGATCAGCCAAAATTTCAGCGTCAATCGTAGAATAATAAGCAAGATACTGATTTCACAATTTTGCTAGGTTTGAGTCATATATTTTGTTCACATGAGTTTATTACATTCAGCTTAAGAATTTTAACTTTATATTTCCTATTCAGCATTTAAAGTGGAAAAAAAGAATGGCCTCAGATCTGTGTACATAGAATTGTGAGCAAATCTCTGTATCTCGCTTATAATTCGAAGCTTAACACTCAAATATGGTTAGTAAATAGAAATTGTAAACAATTAAACATAAGAAACATACACTATAACAAATAAAGTGCACAATTTATTTTTCAAAATGAATTATATACATGTATATACCTACATATTTCCGTCAGCGATATTAAACTCCATTTAAACTTATGAATAAATTCGAGAAAATGCTAAGCATCTCAACAAAACACATTGCATTAACCTAATAGGCATATTACGCAAAAGATCATACCGAATTACCGATAGAATGAATAGTATTTTAGTACTCTTTTAATACATCAGATTTTGCTTAATTAGCGCAGGTTAACAGTTAACTGTCTGATTTACCGAAGTCTCTGTTTGATTTGATACGTAAAAATTACAAAATACAGGCGATAGTTCCCAGGTTACAACGCATAGATAATGAAAACGAAACGAAAATCAAAACAAACTAACACCACCGTCATATGTGAAAACTGTCAACGCATAGACATATTTAACCTCAATTTACTTCACAAAATCGGCACCAATGTATTCTGCATGTTTCAAAGATCCCCTTCGTACGCGAACTGTTGCACAACAAACTAATTCATCATTGTCAGATCGACCCGTTTATCTTAAACAAAGAACCTCGTTTTAGAAGTATGGAAATACGAGTCTTGGTAAAATGGGTGGGCAAACCCGGGCCGGTGCAAAATAAAAGCCGGGGCAGATCGGCAATCGTCAATTCCAAAATACGCATTGTTTTGCAGCAATATTTACAGCGAATACAAATATACTGGTCCGTAACATATCCTCAAAATTTTAATGAGATTGGCATATTAATAACTGCCAATGTTTTGTTTTCCCCGGCCCGGGTTTGCCTACCCATTTTACCATGACTCATGGAATACCGAACCCGAAGCTATAAACTGATTGAAACACGCATTTCTTTTATTATTATTTTCGTAATAACTCAGATTTGAAACAGAATTAGCCCATAATTTTTGCAATTTATATTTTCCTTTCCATAAGGATTATTTATGCTAAATTACATTGAATTTGACTCAGTAGTTCTTGAGAAGAAGATTTTTAAAAATGCACCCCCTTTTTCTACAGTTTCGAGGTTTTCTCCGCTTTGAATAAAGATCGGTCTTTTATTTTTGCAATTTATATTAACCTTCCCATAAGAATGCTTTGTGCCAAATTTGGTTGAAATTGGCCGAGCGGTTTTAGAGAAAAAGATCAAAATGTACAAAAGTTTACAGACGGACAGACGGACGGACGGACAGACGGACGACGGACAAAATGTGATCAGAATAGCTCACTTGAGCTTTCAGCTCAGGTGAGCTAAAAAACCCAAACTATTTTGTTCCTTGTTTAGAGTAGAAAGTAAAAATTTCGTTGGAAAATTGACAAGAATACGATTTGGTCCGGCATTAAAGATTCAGAGACTTTAAACATATCCTAGCAAACCATGGATGTGATCAAACCTTTTTGCAAAGGTTTGATTCGCAAACACCAGAAAAGACATTTAGTTTTCCTAGAGGAAGATTATTAGACCAGTGTACGACACCTGCTGACTGCTCATGCGCCAGTAACCAGGTAGCAGAATGTCACCATGGACACTGCACTTGTCACCATGACAGCGGCCATCACCCGTTAGGATTCTTTCAAACGATAAAACCTACATAGTTTTTATTTCACAAAATAACACTATTCAATTCAATTTTCAGTATTCTTTTGTCCACCAAATTGCTTTTAAGAAAATTTTAATATTATTCTTTGCCACAATTGAAAACAAATAATGCCAATTAAAGGAGTTATAAAACTTAAGAAATTTTTCTATGTGTGTTGAAGTAAAATTGAGCGCATACTAATTCTAGTTTAAAAAAATATATTACAATAAGAATTGGAGACACGATGAATAATTTGTACCGTTGTTTGATGTGCAGACGTCTTCGTCAGACCTCATCATGCACCGTTCCTGATGACTGCACCTGCACTGGTGCACATGAGGTTGCTTCCTGTGACAACAACCTGTGTCACTGTCACCATGACGGTAGCCATAACAACGAGGGAAACCACCACCCGCCTCATCACCCGTGAGTAATTTATGTTTCCCGCCCCACCTACCTTTTCTACAAGCCGACGGTAGATTTATGTGAAAAATCATCTTATTTCTAAATATCTTGATCAGGTGTGCCGATTACTTTTACAATATTTAAAAGGTACTCTCATAATCTATTGTAATTAATTCCTATATATTATAGTAACATGCACACTTTGTATGTATATATGTATGTTTATATGGATTGGAAGGTTACTCTGTCAGACATAATATTTACTTTTACAAAATAAACTGTATAATTTACTCTTTATAGCCTTCTCTATAACTCATAAACATTCTCTCTATCTAAATGTACATGTATACCTCACATTGAACATACATCAAATTTTACTGAAATGATTTTAAGCCAATATGTTTACCGGAACGATGTTACGCACTATACTTAATTCATTATTTAAAAAAGCAAAACTTCATGATAAACGTAATGACTTCAATTTTTCTATAGTCAAATTTCCTTACTTATGTAGCAAAATACCTTCATCACCTGTACATGAAGTTTTTGTCTCTCAGTTGATTCGATACGCAAGGGCATGCTCTACGTATGAACAATTTTAAAATGAGGCGAGCTACTAACAAACAAGTTGATAAAATAGTCACAACAGCCTCCATTGAAGTCATCTTTTCGTAAGATCTACGGTAGATACAACGACCTTGTCAGCAAATACAATATTCCTCTAGGTCGAATGCTTACTGACGTTTTTCATACGTTTTGTTAGGCCATTTTTATTCACCAAATTGTGTACGAATTTTCCGTTTTCCTGATTATGACAAAGAGTATACGACGGTAGTGACCAGTCAGCAGAGGATGCTCCATGGCACTTGATCCAACCTCTAACTTTTGTAGAAGTCCGTGTTTGCTCTGCTCCTGTTTTGTTTGGACTTTTGAATTTGAATATTGTTCGTTATCACCATATTTCATTTTTATACATTATATTTTTACCGATAGTATATGTATATGTTTATAATTTTCTTACTGTTTCAGACGTGCCGTGTACTGTAACAATAACGCCGATTGCTCCGCCCACTGCGATCCCCATAACGGAAACTGTATCAACAACGCTTGTCACTGCAGCCACCAGTGCGTATTTTGACTTCCTTTGTTTTAGAGCATCTTCCAAAATTTGTTTGCCTTCTCCCGATCAACATATTAAAAAGATATATTATGAACAGTCTGAACTAGATAGTTTTAGTATATCTCTTTTATCTAATTTTCAAACAAATTGAAAAGCAATGATCTATACATACCACCCAAAAGTTTGCACATTGACTGTGGGAAATTAAAAGTAGATTTTTCAATTGTCGAATATTGTTAATCAATGGATTTCCATACAACTAAATTTGGGTAATGTTAAGACCGCGGTTTGACTGTTAGTTATTTAAGTCCTCTTAGCTGAATTTTGTTAAACAATGAGGAGTTATCGATGACAGAATCTGGTTATTTTTATACACCTGAACAGATTCCATGTAAATGACATTGGGAACAGATGGGACAGATTTTTCCAAAATGAAAACTAGCAACTGTACAATTTATTGTTTTGCATAGGCACTTTCTTCTTAATTAAACTACATTTTCGGCATTTGATTGATTTTTGTGAGATGATTTTAATCAACTATCCTATGCAGTAACTCTTGCAAAGCGAAAGTGAAACAGTATTTGGACCTAAGCACAAATCATCACCTCTTACAATACTTTGTTCTTGAAGATAAAAAACTTTAAAAAACATAACTATAACCCTGGAGAAAATCCAGTTATAAAGTAAGTTTTCACTAGTGAGTTATTTATGAAAGTCTCTAATATCAAACTACGTACAAGTATATACCGCTAACTTTTGGCGTCTCTGTTTTAATAAGATAGTTCGAAAAAATCCCACCCCAGAAACAAGGCAGTATTAGTTCAATTTTCAACATTTTAAAGATATTTAATGACTATGAGGTGGTGGTTTGAAATGTTAACACTCATGCAATTTACTCATGTGATTTTAAGAATCTATTTGACATTAAAATTTTAAGATACAACAATTAACAAAAGAAATCATTTCTTAACAAATTCTCCTTCCAAATCAATATAAAATACTTAGTGAGAAACCGGTGACGATTTAGACTTTTTTAGACACGTACCATAGTAAAGGCCGATTTTATAAGCCATTTGGTTAATGATACAATGTTTTTGTTGGTTTGAAAATAAATATAACTGTTGTAAAACCACTTATAGCAAGGTATACTATATATTACGTTTTGTCTTTATACCTTTTTATATTTGTAGTCGTAGACAGGCAGCTACATGTACCACTGCTGCTGACTGCACATGCGCAGAGCCAGTCGCCGACTGTCACCATGGACACTGTGTTTGTCACCATGACGGCGGCCATCACCCTTGAAAAGGTGACAAACTTAATTTATTCTGCTCTGCTATTTAATATAAACAATGAATAAGAACACTTCTTTATGAACTATAAAAATTTCTTTTTCTTATTTATTTTTATTTTTTTTTTTGCAGAAAGCCTTTTCACACACAATTTTAATACATTGTTGTCCTGTTTTTGTTTTTAACACATGGATATATATTAATACATTATTCTGACATATTTAATTCGTTTAATCATTTGTGTGTGTGTGTGTGTGTGTATTTAAGACATATAATACCAATCAATATTTACATCCGTTGAGTATTTATTCCTTTTTTAGGTAGTGTTATGCACGTATTTTTATCATTTGAAACACAAACAGTTTTTGAAATTTTTAAATAAACAAATAGACTTGTTAATAGTAAAGTAATAATTGGCTAACCCAAATAACTGATTAGCAGTACACTTAAAATGATTTTAATATAAATGCCAAATGGTGATTTAACGTTAATGAAGGTTGAATATTCAAAAGCTGGAAAAGGAGAAGTGAGTAACTCTCTGTAGCTTTTAAAGGTATTTTTCGGTTTAAATGCCCACAGGGAGAGTTTCTGCCTGCCCCTGGGATGGGGGATGGGAGGTTGTTTTAAATAAAACATGTATACTAGCCACCTTGTTTTAATTTATCTATGAAAACATATACAAAAAACCTTTCTTGAAAGTTAACAAAATAATATGGGAAAATTATTTTCTATCAGAGTCTTGCACCTTTTCAATATCAGGTCATGTACTCTTTTATGATCTTTTTTCGCTAAAATTATAGGTTTCATAGTCCTTTTTGAAAGATTTCAGGCATGGAGGTAGACGTCATAACAATATTATAATTTTTTTATCTCCAGAATGAAACTTAATTAAATGCATATATGAAACTCATTAATATAATTGAAGCAAAAATCATATAACCTGCTGGCGCAGAGTATGTTTTTTTCTGCAATGTCGCTACCTTCATACCACCATGAATCACCAAAGGAAACAATATATACCATGTAGGATGTGTGTATCATATAGATTGCGGCGTTAAATGTATTCTAAAGTTGGTTTTGCAAATGATTTTATTAAAGTTAACAGTAATCTGATAGATGCATAGATTTATAAATGCCAAGAAAAATCATATATGCAGTAGCAATCGTGTTGCGTACATAAAAAGGAATCGAAATTTCTGAAACATTACCTATAAACAAAATTTGAAATGAATATCTACGCATTTAATTGATCTTTATAAAAATAAAATTTGTGTATTCATCTTTTTATTCCTCTAAACAATTTCATATATGTCGGAAAATATTTTGTTCTGCAAACAAGATTTGTCTTCTTTTGAATAGAATACAAATAAATTATTTGTGCATTTTTCTAAATATGTACAACTTGGAGAGGTGATGACATGTGGTGATAACGAACAGTGTTCAAATTCAATAGTCCAATGGAAAATTACAATACAGGAGCAGAGCGAACACGGACCTCTTAAAAAATAGAGGTATGATCAGGTGCCATTGAGAAGTGAGCATCCTCTGCTGACCGGTCACACCCGCCGTGTGCTCTTTGTCGGAATCGGGAAAAGTGGAAAAGTCTGTACACAATTAGGTGATTTATTATGGTCTAACAATTAGTATGAAAAACGTCAGTCAGCATACGACCCAATGTAAGATTGTATTTGCTGGCAAGGTTGATGTATCGACCATAGAACTTCCGAAAAGATGACTTCAAACGAGACTGTTGATAGTCCTGTTTTATGGACTTGTTTATCAGTAGCTTGCCTCGCCTTAGAAACTGTTCATACGAAGTGCAAGCCCTTGCGTATAGAATTAACTGAGAGACAAAAACACCAGATGCAAGTGATGAAGGTATATTACTACATAAGTAAGGAAAGTTGACTATAGAAAGATTGAAGTCATTACGTTTATCATAAAGTGATATTAAACTCATAACTAGTGGTGGTATAAGACACCTATAAATATAAATGTCGATAAAAGTACATTATAATAATAAAAAAAAAACTTTCACAGGTTTAAAATTATCATTTACGATATTTTACCAAAAAATATATTTCAAACTGTTTTGGTAAGATAAAAATCATAAAAGCCCAAGCAGGTTTTGAACTTATGACTTAAATATTTATAGTTATCACTCTATCACATTGCGTTACGGTGATCTGTACACGGGGAAATGCACACTAAATTTAAATACAAGATTTTCAGTTCTTTCTTATGAGGGGTACCTCCTTTTTTATGAGGGGTACACTGTTACTTTTATAAGATGAAAGTCCAACTTTTGAATACTGTAATTAATATATTGCATTGGTATAAACTGGGTATTTTGCATTCACGTGTTCCAAAATATTAGAGCATCATCAAGTAAAAAAATTGTATTAACTATGGACCCACTGTAAACATTGTACAAGTATATATATATATATATATATATATATATATATATATATATATATATATATATATATATATATATATTATTTAGGTTGAAATTACATACTATGTACACTGTACCACAATAATAAAAAAGATAAACCTGTATCATATATCATAACATCCATGTACTTCTTTGATGAAAAAAAAAATATGAATTGTAGATATAATTTATGTCATTAGTATATTTACAAATAACTTTAAGAAAGTATAAAAGAGTATTCAATTCGAATAATCAAAATAAGCATGTTCATAAAATCAATATTGCTGGTGTAGATCTAGAAAAGAATGATCTGTTAACAAAATTGTTCAGTGCATTAAGGGGGATTTGCGGCCATCTTGTACATTTGAGGATGAAAATGTAAACATTTCTTCAACTGGCTTGTTTCTGTCCAAAACAGACTAAAATTGTTGTCAAGAGATGAAAAAGTAATATATATGAGGTTTTACATGTTTTTTGTATGCAAATTACGCTTACAATAGTACAACAATGAATTTTTAAAATCACTTAGAACTGCGCAGCTACAGATTTAATTTCTATGAAAAAATGATGTCAATGTTCCCCGGTAGACTCAAGAGTTATAAGTATAGACTGTATTTTTCTTGTTAAAAAATAGATCCCATGCCGACTGAAAAAAAGTCTACCTTTTTAAGGCAAACTTACTACAATAATGTTTAATATTCAACCTTTTCCTAAACAAAGTGTTGTAGACTGGATGCCATTGAACCCCTTTCTTACTTTTTTTTGTGATCGGCTTCGGCCGATCACAGTTGTGTCCATATGAGGCATCCGGCAAATTTTACTATTTGCGCACGCATTGCGCCTTGCACTACTTTATTTTCTTTGCAATGACAGCCTCATTTAAATCTTTAATTACACGTAGAATACTAAATAAACGTTACTCTTATCCGCATGCATTGAAATTAAAACATTTATAGTTACATACAAACTGATTCTAATCACGTTTGTCTTCACATATGCGTAAGAATATTTATCGGAAGTACATTTCGCCTACTAAAAGTAAAGCATATTCATGCCTTTCTATTTCGGAACGGAGTAAAGTGAAGTCGTTCCCAAACTGACTCGTACCCAAACAGACTCATACTCCATTGTCCGGGGATAAACATGATATTTGGATTGTAAATAAAAAGATAAGCTGTTAAAGTTAGGTTTTGGATTAATTACAATTTAGAAGTTACAAAATACGGTAACTGAATGTAGTATTTTGGTTATCTTCAAACAAAGTTTAATATCATCTCCTTAAAGTTTGCCAAATAGTTTCTTATATCAACATTTGATAGACAATTTTCGTTTACATGCAATCTTATCTTTTTTTCAAAAAATGTTAATTATATTGAAAATCAACAAAACATGTAGCGGAATGCTTTCGCATTACATTAACAAAGCTGACCAAAGATAATAGCCAACATGCCGATCATTCCTTTAAAAGGAATACTTGTTTAGATTTTAAAATCTTCAAAATAAGTCTGCAGCTATGCAGTTCTAAAGCTGTTCTTGATGATTAAAAGGGATTGTTCTGTACTCGTATGCGTAATTTACATTCAAAACAAAATGTAGAACCTGATATTCATTTTTCATTTTTTGACAACAGAAAACGAGGCAATTTAAGAAATGTTTACAGATTTATTCTCAAATGTACAAGATGGCCGCACATCCCCTTTAATAACAAAAAATATCTCTGCAACTTTTCTTAAGAACTAAGACTGGTCCTTTTTGTTGCAATCTAACAGAGAGCTTTGCCTGAGAAAATTCAGTAATTAAAGGACAAGGATTTTAAAAAAATGCTTGATATATGAAAAAATAACACTTAAGTTGTCTACTTAAAAAAAGATTAATAAATATCGAATATTTTTTTTTCATTACTGCATGTAATAAAGTTAAATATTCAAATTTTTCATAATAAACTTCGTTTTACAGAATGGTAACTCATTTAAATGTATAATTATATAAATTACAATTTGAAATGATAAAAAATAAGATAAGGCGAAAACTATGTATTTAACAATGCATAGCTCGCTCTCTATGGAGGTAATTCTTCCAAATCTTGTGTCAGTTATAAATATTTTCAATATCCCCAGCAACCGATATGAGTTTGAATTTCCTTGCCGATATTGGATATCTAAACTTCATAAAAATCCTTACAAAGATATATAGCGGGTTCCAGTAAATGTTTTTCCGAGCTTCTTTCTTTATTCCTTATCAACATATTTAAAGCAGTAAAGGAGAAACTCTAAGGATACTGTGCAACAGTATATTAAAAAAATAGTGTAAATCAGATGTGCATACTTAAAAAATCCATAGAAAATTTAAAACCACAAAATGGTACGAAAATCAATAGCATTAAAATTTACGATATCTCTACACTTTATTAAACCATTTTCCACAATAAAACTAAGTCCCGGATTTTTGAAATCATTGATAGCTCCTTTTTTGTAATAATAATGAATCCTGTAGATTTACTTACCTTGTCATCGGTCATTTGCAAAACTAGTTTATTTAAAATCATTCGGATTGCGCTACAAGTTCTCTGAACTTTAGTTTCTGATTGACAACACCTATGTAGTTTTGGAAATCAGGTCTTTCAACAATCTGTTGGATTTCCCATGGAAACCAATTGAGCACCATTGTTAGCAGACCTATTTTTATATTCGTATAAATCAAAATTTATTCAACGACTTGTACATGAGCAAATGAAATCACTCGCTGTGGCCTAAAACTCGACATTTAGGTATATCGACGACGTATTATCAATTCACAGTTGTTACTACTATTCTACCGTCGACTCGATATCTTCCAGTGAACTTCAACTAAAAGATACCACAGAGTCCAAGTCATCCGTTTCAATTTTAGATAGTTTACTAGAAAAATATTATTGGCAACCTAACAACAATGATAAATGATAAATGTAATGACTTCAATTTTTCTAACGTCAACTTTCCTTCCTTATTTGCAATATACTTACATCAGGTGCATAAGGATTATTATCCTTTGTTGATTTTCCTTTCCTGTTCTATCATATTACGTAATGGTATATGACTTTAAACATATGGAAATGAAAGAAGAAATGAAAGAAGAAATATATGACATCGCTACTTTACAACAAAACAAAAACAAAAAAAACAAGAATCCAAAGCCATTTTTATTAGATGCCCGAAAACTTGATTTTGGAAACTTTGAAAATGGAATGGTATTATCTAAATGTTGAATTTGAATAAGATAATTTTTCTTAATTGTATTTTATTTTAAAACATGCAGAAATTTTTAACGAAATTGTTGTTTTCAAGCTAAAACATACGTTACTTTATTTCTAAAACGCACAATTATTATAATCACTTTTTAAAAAAAACAGACATTACCTGATAGAAATACAAGTAATGTAGATGACATGTGGTGATAACGATCAGTGTTCAAATTCAAAAGACCAAAGGAAAATTACAAAACAGGAGCAGAGCAAACACAGCCCTCTTAAAAAAATAGAGGTAGGATCAAGTGTCATAGAAGAGTGAGCATCTTGACCGTTCACACCCGCCGTGTGCTATTTGTCGTAATCGGTAACAACGGAAAATAGGGAAAATCCTTAATTAAGATATTTGAAATTACCAATTAAGACGTTATTTAAATATTATGCATAACTTATTTTACATGTAGAATGTTGCATAAAAAGTTATTATAAACAATTTTATCTGGAATATCGAATGATTTCTCCAATGAAAGAAGCATACTTTTTTTATTATTAGATGAAATAATCAAATCAAATAAAAACTTAAAAATTTAAACAGTAACACGAAGATTACAAATTAAAAAAAACAACAACAAAAAACAAGATGCATTATTTTGTTTATAAATGGCACAGAAAGATTAAAGTCACAAATAGTTGAATTTATTTCCTATAACATTATTTATGTAATATTGGTGATCTGGCTGGAACTATCAAGAACATAACACATGTTTGAGTGAATATTGTCAATTTATTTGACAATAAGAAAAAGAGACTAAAGGGGAGGTCTTAACAATATTAAGATCATCCGACATTGGATGTAAGATCAAATAGAGTACGAAATGTGACTTCCCCTGCACACAACTAAAATGTATAATTTATATGCAACATATGCATACAACAAAATATTGCTAAAACAAAACAAACAGCCATCAAAAGCAAACAGCATGTTTGCAGAAGGGCCCACACAAGGTGGACTAGCCAGATCATGGCAGGAAACAAAAACATATGTATAGTTAGAAATGGGAGGAAGAAAAAAAAAATTATACACTAAAATTAAAACAAGTAGAATGTATACAGGACTATACCCGTACTACTTGTAAATACAAGTGTTGAAAAATACAATATGATGTTGAGACTATAAGTTACATCACATATTTTTGGCGATTAACACAGCTTAACAAAACACATAAACCAAAACAAAAAACAAAAAAAAAAAACCCAAAAAACTAGCACCTGTCATATATAAACATACATATTCCAACTATCATGCAAAGTCCACACCATGATGAGGAACCAGTAGGCACAGGTTAGTAACAGAAACATGCAGTGACTAAAGAGAAAAATAATTCATTTGTACATAATTTGACATAAACACACCAGTTTACTTCTGACTTGTGTTTATGCGAACAGCAACAAAAATGGAATAACAATAGTTACCAATAAATCACACCGCAGTTGACTTCTGACCTGTGTGATTCCTGATTGTAAGTTAGAAAGGGACTAGAAAATGAAAACAATCTGTGGATATTGATTTAAAACCCTCAATTGACATCATACAGATAGATACTATGAGAGCACAGCAGTTGACATCTGACATATGTCTCAAATGTAGGATGGGGAGGGGGGGGGGGGAGGAAAAACTGGATTTGGCACCAGGAACATAATACTGGGAAATAAAGGACTAGATAACAATTAAGTATACTATGTGTAAACAAATACAGATTTGACTTCTGACCTGTGACTAACATTAAGAATACCTACATTGCACTTAAACGCAATAGTAATTGCACATTTTGAGAGGGTGGAATTAAAATGTAAAGCTTGACAACCGAATGTATCTGCGAATTGCGTCCGATTTCCATCTGCCCATCTTTTGAATGCAGTTTTCAGAATAACCTAATTGTGCCGCATGAGTGGCTGCCCCTATTCTGAAACTGTGGCCCTTGTAAAGGGCAGGGTTCAAGCCAATGAAACGGATTATGTTCTGAAGATGTTTTGATACAAATGCATAGGTTACTGGCTCACCTCCCATGAATTGAAACAAGGGACAGGACTTATGACCAAAGGTTTGAACATACGTGTAGAGTGTTTTAACTGGGCACATGTCTTCGTTACCTGAAGCCTTAAGATGGATTTGAAAAAGGTCATGCGTTTTATTTGTTTTGAAATTTCTTAACACAATTACAACAGCCACTGGTGTTGCATGCGACATTTCAAATGTAATATCCTTTCTCTGTATTACTTTACATTGATCAGTTTTTGTTTTTACAACAATCTCTCCCAACCGTAGGAAGGCATTGAAGGCCAACAGAAAAATTGATTTGAGTAGCCATTATGTATACAAATTTTGTATTGAAGTATTTATACCCCTCAGCATGTTTGCTAAGATGGGACCAGAAAGAGGTAATCTGGAATCTTTACTATGTGCCGAATGATGACACCCTTGTAGAATTTTCTTGACTAAGAATGCTTCAGCAGAATCCTGCAGATTGAGGATCTTGTGTACATAACTTATGGCTGAAACATGGGAAGATATACTACTTGGAGAGTAGCCAAGGGAAAAAAGTTTTGCAATAAAAATTGCATAATACTGTGGGTGATAGAGGTATGGAAGATATACATGGAAAGTATTGTATAAAGAGACCCCTTGTTCTTTTGTGAGCAGCCTTTGTATTATCTGATAAAGCTGCAGCTAAAAGATTCTGTGCCTCAGTAGTCAGAGTTCCAACAGGGTTTCTTGAATTGGCGTTTGTTCGAGATTTAGCTGATGCATGTGCTGGAAGGCTGCCTGAAACTGGAAACGAGATAATCGGTCAGCCGTAATATTATGTTTACCAGGTATGTGTTTTGCTCGAAAATGTATGTTCCAGTTAAGAGTTGCTAACACCAGCGGCGCACTAACTTCATAAGGGTTTTTTCTTTGGAAGATTGTTTATTGATAATTTGTACAACTGCTAAGTTATCAGACATGAATAAGACTTTCTTATTTTTTATATCCTCCCCCCAAATGTCAATGGCCAAAACAACTGGATAGAGCTCTTTGATAGCAATTTGGTAATTTTCCATACTTCTGCCAGTGTGACACAAACCAATTGGAACCCAAAATAGCAACAAATCCCAAAGCCCCTGAAGCATCTGTATAGAGGGTGAGATGATCTGATGAAAACCATTTTTGAGATAGAAATACAGATTTACCATTAAAAGAGGACAAAAATGAAATCCAAGTGTCAATATCAGCTTTGGTTTCATCTGAAAGATCTATCATGTCCTGCTGATTTTCTACCCCACAAGTCAAGTCTATCAAGCGCCGCAGGAATGCTAAACCTGGGACAACAACTGAACATTGAAAATTTATAAGATCATTTTTGCAGCCCTGTGAATCAGCTGGACCGATGAAGAAAAAATCATCCAAAATGTGTGACATTGCACCCGCCTTATATTTTGACTACATCACCCATTGTAAAGCCACACTCACTCTTTCAAAAATCTGACAAGAACTACTAGCCCCCATTGGTAAACATCTGTCAAAATAAAATTCATTTTCCCAAGAAAAACCTAGCAAATGATAATCTGCAGGGTTCACTGGAATGATTCTAAATGCATCCTCTATGTCCGTTTTTGCCATCAAGCAGTTTTCTCCATAATTTTGCACTAGCTGTATAATCCAATCAATGGTATCATATTGTACCGCAGAGTTTTCTTTTGGGATATTGATATTGACAGAATTTTCTTTTGGATATGAGAGGTCATGAATAATTCGAAATTTACCAGGTTCAGATTTCGGAACAACACCTAACGGGGATGATACAAATGGGGTGTATGGTGGGGGTTGAAAATGGTCCTGCAATTCTCCTAAGGTTTAAGCTTTTTTGTATATGGTTTTCAATGACCTCCCTATGTTTCAAGGCAGAATTGTGATTTTTTGACAAAGGTGCTGTGGGAGTCTCAACACAGCCTATAGAGAAACCATACTTAAAACCATTCACCAAATTTCTTAGATCCTTGTCATAGCCCTCCAATTCTTTATTTAGATTGTCCCACTTTACTGGTGTGGGGATTTCTTGTGTCACGAGGTCGTTGGGTTGGGGATGAACATTTAAGCTTTGAGTGTTAGCCGCTACATATTTGGCAGGAATGGGAGTAAGGGCATGGGGTGTTTTTGCATTCCCCCCCCCCTGATTGAAAGCAAAGCAAAAGCGGACTATGGCCGCTGTTTTCCCTCGAAAGGGCTGTCCATAGTTTTGCTTCTGGGACATTGAAATACATTTCCCCCTTAATTCCTCTGCTGGCTTTTGCCATGCTAATTCTAGAGATTCCCTGAGCTTCCTAAATGATTCATCGTAAGTTCTCCAAGCGGTGTCGCCGTGGAGCCTTTGCATCTCCCTAATAAAACTTATGTACTTTAACAAATGGGGAGCTTCTGATGGGTGCTTTTGTATCCTTATATTGATAAAAATCAGGAAGGCATTAGTCCATTGACTGATGAACATAGGGGTCTTAGACTTCATGGTATGCTGAACCTTAATAACACCCGAATTAAGGGACAGCATGAGAGGTTCTTCCTCCTGGTGAGACAGTAGCACTCTTAAATCAGAAAACTCATTGGACCAGATTTTGGCCTTTATCTTTTGTGATACTGTGGCACCAAGGGGGATACCCTCTGACATTGAAATGACATGGTTAGAATTAACACAATCAATAGTTGTGCCTACTGGCTCACCTGCAGTATTTTCTAAGAGTTGTGTTATTACAGAGGCAATTTGATTTTCCTGTGTCGTTTCATTTCTTGTATGAGTGACCGATGCATCATCTTGAACGTTTCTTGAAGGATGTTCGATTGTCACATCATGGTTGGTGGGTAGGTTAGTCACATTCGCAGGAATTGCTTTTTGTAACTTGACAATTTCTTGGGCCAGACGTTCATAGCCAATATTGTCCGCCACTGGCTTATTGGTACCTACACTGTTGTTCGCCACTGATTTTGACTTTTTGGTACTACTGGGTTGAACAATTCCCTGCGGCTCTTCTGCTCTCTTGCGTCGCGGCATGGTTGTGTCTACAATGTAACTAAATATGTGTGAATATGGACAATGTATTTCAAGCTCCTAAAGTTTGACAATCATATAGTAAAGCCGATTCACTCCCAAGTGCAAAGTGCCCTAAATTAAAATTATCCTCATATGAGAACTCATGGAAACACTTGCATCGAGTAGTAGAATAAGGCTAATGAAAAAATAAATGCTAGAAAATCACTTGCCACCAAGACTTCAAGACTGACTTAAAACTTGAATGGCATTTCTACTAAACTTTGCTCCAAGCATTTTTTTTATTTGCAATAAAATTTTTATGACTCTGCATTTGAAAAAGGAAAAATAGACACAAATTAGACCATTACATACGTCTCTGCGTGTGCAATAGTAAACTCACAAGACTCTTCATGTGGACATGAAAAATACACACGACTCTGCGTGAGCAATAATCAACTCACACGGCTCTGCATGTGAACATGAAAATACACGCCTCTGCATGTGATAATAAAGAATACACACGACTCTGCGTGAGCAATAGTAAACTCACATGACTCTGCATGTGAACATGAAAAATACACACAACTCTGTGTGTGCAATAATAATATCTCAAGAATGAAAGACAAACAAAACTCGGCATGTGCAAATGTAAATACCCATTTTCTGCATGTATCAAACTTACACAGCTCTGCATAATGAGAGGAAAAGATAAAAATTAAAAAACGATGAACATTACATAAAACTTCGCCAGTGTGATAATTAATCACGTGTAAGCAAATCTGATGGTTAAGCTTGTGGCAGTATAGTGAACCAAGTCAATTTTCAAGACTACTTATTTGTAACATTTTTATATCTCTTAATTTGTGCAGTATATCTGGGTATTTACATATGTTGACAGACCATATACGTATATACATATTCTTATCTTGAATGATGGAGAACAGCTATTCTTATGCTGTGAAGATATTTCTTCATGTGGCGAGAGGCAGCATCAATGTGAACCCCATCCCTCCCCAGGTAGGTCAGGTCCGTCCAAAACCCACGATGTGTCCAGAAATGGATTCCCTGGCGTTTTTCCATCTCTGACTTTAGCTGTCTGTTGACATTCACTACATCGACGTTGTACGATGCACGTGAGGCCCAGGGTTGTCGTCGAAGGAGCTGTCATATTACCACATTCCGAATACCAACACCATCCTTTAGATACTGAGCATATGACAAAATGTCCGTGGTCACCTTTACTGGCTTTGCGTGGCACAAGTCATTTCCACCCAATTGTATAAAACACACAGCGGGGGGATTTTGAAAGTTCAAGAATTCCACACAATGCGCTAATCTAGGAAAAGTAAGGCCTCCTTTAGCTCTGAACTCTACTTTAAATAGGTTCCGATCAAGTTTTAAATTGTCAAAACTCACATCTGTGGTTGTGAAATCCCTCAGACGACGAATGTACGAATGTCCGATTATGCACACATCAGTCGCCATTGTCGATGGTTTGGACGGAGCCTGCCTGGATTCCGGGAATTACAGTGATCACATTAAATCACATACACTTACTTTTTTGTGTTAGATTTAAAATAAACGATCCTCTGTTTACAAAACGTTTTTCAAAGTGGCGCTAAATATACATCACGTGACATATTAGTACGTTCTGATTGGTTGATACATATAAGTAACAAAAGGTAGTGGCTTAATTTTTCTAAAAATCAAAATGCCTAAAATATCGTTTTGACAGAACATAGCACAAATTACATAAATACTATTATTTACAATAATGCTGTATCCTTGATACTAAATAATGTATGATAAAACATTGATAAAATGAATTCATCCAAGGTAATTGACTAAACACGCGGCTGAACGTTAAAAACAAACATTGAAATTGTGAAGAGAAATACTTTCAAAATTAACATGTGTATATATTAGATTTTATAGTTGTTCTATTTTTGTGTACTGTTTTATTTTTGCTCTAATGTATGATCCAAAAGAAAAAATTAAGGATGCGCATGGAAACCTAAATAAACTTCGAGTTAGACTAGCTAATTCGAAAGAAACAACTCTTTCTCGGCTTCCACTTTGTATAGCATCATTTTCTCAGTACATATTTCGTGTTATGTTCCAAACTCATGTTTGGATGAATTCACACGTAGCAAAGTCTATGATTAGGTCACCATTGGATTTCGGTTGTACAGAAAGTAAATGTGGTTTAATACCATTATTCTTTGAAAGACCAATTGCATCAGATTTTTTACAAGATCTTGTTTGTACGTGCAGAGGCAAATCGGTTTGTGCAAGAAACTGTGTATGCAACAGACAACATTTGTCTTGCACAAGTGTTTGCCTTTGCGAAGGGTCAGATAACTGTAATAACGAAATTATACAACAAACAAGAATCCATGATGATAATTTTGCCACTGTTTATGAGGAGGAAGACATTGATGAGGACCTTAAGATGTCTGTGGTTTGTTCTCTGGCTTTGCAAAATGCGGTTTTAAGTGATAGACAGTAATTAAAAATTTATATATTTTCTAATTAATAAAGATAAATGTTTAAAAGTACACAGTTAAAACTTTATCTTGCGTACAAAGATTATGGTAAAACATATACATCTTACTTAATTCATTATATTTAGGATATCTACAAGAAGGTTAAAAGTACTAAAACGTAAGCAGCAAAATTTAGGCAGGACCAGATTTAAGAAGTGATATGTTGTTGTTGTTTGTTGTCATATTTTGTTGTTTTCAAGTTTCTTCATGATTCAACCGTCAAATATTAAAAAAAAAGTGTGACCTAGGATAAGTCGACGATGACATTTTCAATATTTTAAAAGTACAATCATTTTAGTAAAACAATGTGTTTCTACAAACAGACAAACAGGGTTTTTTTTCTAAAAATAATATATATCCAAGTAATATTATAAATTTAATTGCAAAAAGGGTATAAAATCTTTAAAATTGATGTACATTTTGGAACTGAAGGAATACGTACTTTTTGCGCTGATTTCCGTCATTGATCTCTGACCTTTAATTATTTTAAATTTTGACCATAAAAAGTTTTACGACCGGGTGAAAATTATTACTTGATATTATATCTTTCCAAAAATATACAAATTAGCCGTGAGGTAGGGTGGTACAATAAAGTCAATTTTTTGATGGCATTGTCACTCGACTACTGTAACACACCAAGCGGTGCAGACAAATTGAATACAGCGCGTTAGCGCATAAGGGGAAATATACACTAAATGTAATTATGATATTAATAGTCATAAAATTACATTTAACAATCTGATATTATTGGTATGTTTTACAATTTACAAATATAAAATGTTGATTTGATAATAAAATTATGTCGGGGAGAAACCTCATACATTAACTAAATATAATCTTAGCTTACAAAATGATGTTTTGAAATGTGCAAATAAATTTAAATCTAATGATACTATGTTTACTAAGTTAGGAAGAATGAAAAAATGACAATAACAAACCGACAACCATCTCAAAAATCCATAAAACGAAATACAAATTCAAAGCAGAGCAACACGGACCTCCAAGATAGAGGTAGGATCAGGTGCCTAGGAGGAGTGAGCATCCTCTGCTGACCGGTCACACCCGCCGTGTGCTCTTTGTCGTAATCGGGAAAATAAAAACCGCAGAAGTCCGTAGACAATTAGGTAATTAATTATGGTCTAACAATTAGTATGAAAAACGTCAGTCAGCATGCGACTCAGTGGAAGATTGTATTTGCTGACAAGGTCGTCGTATCGACCATAGAACTTACGAAAAGATGACTTTTAACGAGACTGTTGATAGTCCTGTTTTATCAACTTGTTTGTCAGTAGCTTGCCTCGTCTTAGAAACTGTTCATACGAAGAGCATGCCCTTGCGTATTGAATTAACTGAGAGACAAAAACACCATATGCAGGTGATGAAGGTATATTGCTACATAAGTAAGGAAAGTTGACTATAGAAAAATTGAAGTCATCGCGTTTATCATAAAGTTTTGTTGTTACAAAAAATGTAGGTTACCATCAATGTCCATTTCCAGTAAAATATCCAAATATGAAACAGATGACGCTGACTCTGTGGTATCTTTTATTTCAAGTTCACTGGGATATATCGAGTCGACGTAAGTATGGAAATAACAATTGTTAATTGATAATACGTCGTCGATATACCTAAATGTTGAGTTGAAGGCCACAGCGAGGGAACGGAATATATTGTTTTTGAATTTATTATGTACATATTTCTTTCATATGATTGTTATTTTTTTAATAACAGAAAAAAGACGCTAGACAGGGCATGCTTGGAGTCAGCGAATACTTTGTCCTTAGAAAATACCGGTGAATAAAAAGACCAGTGAATAGTAAATATGCATAATAGGAAGAGTAAAATATCGTTTTGTCGAGACTTTTTCGGATATGAAATGTTAATGTTATCATAAACAATGTGAAGCGTGTAACGACGAGATTTACAACCCCTGGGGTTTTCGACGCCTGGCAAAACTCATCGTTACATATTGTTCTGTTTATCAAAGAATTTATTAAGCACGCGTTTAAATTTCAGGGTACTCTTCGAAAATAACACATGTGTCTAACGAATTACATTGAACAGATTAGAAGTACTCCACTTAGTCTACATAATTACGGCACAGCCGTCGTATGAATGTATATCAATTGTTGGACCTTGAGTCTCAGAAAGTTTTTAGGTCATGTGATGAATGACGTTTTTCTTATCAGATCACATCATAATCTGAGTATTTATACCGAGCACACGTAAATCAAAATTTAAAATATCCTAGTGAATTGAATTCAATGGTCATGGGGATTTATCAGCTCTTGGTAGTGATCGCTGTTGCAGGTTAGGAGTTATTAATCTAATCCACACGCCTTGATTTATGTTGGATTTTAAGCTTCAAATAGCCATCATTCGATTTGAAATTTCTTTTGGATTTTTACTGTTGAAAGTTTATTGAATGTATATCCATCAATTCTCTGATATGGATAGATATATGACTGAAAGAGAAATGAGTTCCACAATATAACATAACATAATCAAGGTTTGTTATACTTGTATAATATAGTCAAATAAGTCGAATAAACTCTATTTACGACACCGTAAGACGCTTTACTTGAAAACACCCCCCTTCAACCAAACTAGGCGAAATCAAATATCTTTAATGAAATTAAAAATTTTGTCAAAGTTTAAATAGCAGAATAGCAAAAAATGTGCTTATTTTATTCGGAAGAAGATTGGTTGATAAGGCGTGTAAAAAGCCAAACCACGGAGGGATAAGATACTGAAAAATTAAAATATCAATAAATCTGATATTTAAAAAAAAATATTCAAAACAATATATATTTAACATTTTATCGATTTTAATTTTTAAATACGTTAAATACTAGGAATATGTTAGCGTAAACAGGCGTATTAGTATCGAAACCTCCAAATAGTGTAATTTTTTAGAACTTCAAGGCCTTTTATTTTATAGAGTGGATCTGTGCTTCATATTTTTCTTATAATCTAAATAAGGTCTAATGGAAAACAAAATGATTTCAATCAACAAAAACATTGAGAGATGACCCACTTTATTATTACATTACAAATATCATTTTGTATCCCAACAATGAACGATTTAACAAAAAAATAATACAAGTTCGTAAATTCGTGGCCATAGCCACACAAAGTATTTAAACAGCCTACTTTGTTGTGTCTGAAATGGCTCAGTAGTTTGAGCACCAGACAAAATTAACCTTATGTAGCTAGTTTTTGTTTGTTGTGGGTTCGATACCACCAAAATAAGGCAATATTTTTTTCTTATCGTTTGCTAAATATTTTTAAAAATGAATATAGTTAGAAAGTGTGCTTTTGCAAACTTGTATCATAATATATTTAAATAGATTTATTTGGAAAAAATAAAATCAACATTGTAGTTCACGACTGAACCGAATGGGCATTTGCGCTATCTTACCCCCCCCCCCCCCCCCATATTTTTTGATTGATTTGAAATTAATTACGACAAAAGCAATTATACGATTGTATATGCATGTAGGGAATAACTAGGTTAGATTATATTACAAATATACAGACAATACATGCATGAATACTACCTGATACTTAAATATTTGTTTTCATGCAGGGTTTGCTGTGGCTAATGAGAGGTAAGATTTATGATCCAATAATCTTTCAAAACAGATAAACACAACGCTTGCAAAATGGTACAGGCATTGAATATAGTTAGTTTCATCGACGTGCAGGTATAGTCACATTGTGAAGAACAATGAGATTATAGGGGTTTTATGCAACAGATTATTATACTGAACGTAAATTTGATAACCTCTCTATTGAAATAAATGCCCGTCTGTAGATCCCTAAAGGGTTATCAACACTTTAAACGTTAATTCAGAGCTACATGTATGATGTCTAAAAGTTCTATGTTAAAATAAGACTTCATTGTTCCTAAAAAAAATCCAGTGACAATTAGTGGTCCCTAATAACTATGCTATTACAATAAGTTATGTAACCTTAAATAGGATATATGAAAAACATCAGCAGAAAGATTAATACCAGCTGAGAAAATGCAAAGACAATATTTCCTGAACTCCGAAATCGGCATCACGATATACCAATTGCATTCGTTACGCAGTATTGCTGTTTGGTTTCAAACTTTCGGGAGTGCGGCTTTTGAAAATAGATAAAATGGATCCAAGATATAACATATAACCCAAATCCAGAAGTAGATACTAACTCTTCTACTTTAAAAAAGATGTATTCATATTTCAATGCTTGCGGCATAAACTTTGTCATTCCCGCAGTCATCCCTAGTAGTAGTGTTAAACATATATAGACGTCAAAGTTAATATTGTGTTTTTGATTTGATAATGTGATTCTGGTTGTTTATATATTTTTTTTATAACTTGTGTATTTTGTCCCGCACACAATTGATGACACTGTTGTATACAACATTTTTGTTTAAATGTTATTTCTTGCCGACTGTCACTATGGACACCATGGCCAACATCTCTAAAAAAAACCCAACCATTAGGTTTCACTATGTGGTCATATTCAACTGTATGTCCTTTATTTCCTAATTGTTTTTTAACATTAAAGATAATAATTCTGCAGCAAATAGATATAAGAAAGCCGAAAATGCATATATTTGTCGTATGCCGTGTAGGAATTAATATTTGTAGGTTCGATGTATATTTTGCATGTATATTATGTAAATAATTACATTTTCTTAGTTAGGGTCACAGATACTTCATATTCAATTTTTCAAAAAATAGTTATTTCGTTATGTCATGAAGGCTCATAGAAAATATTTTAGAAGAGTATTTGTAAGGTTTTTATTATTTTGTAAGATGATTAATGCTTGGGTAAGGTTATTTTTATAAAAAAAAAAAACTAGTTTATGTGATTGTTTGTAATAAAAACTGAATCTTGTTGTGCAACAAAACTTTACCCCAACTTTTACCATATCTCCTTTAGATCTACATAAGCATACCCCTATTTATTTTTTTAAATAACATTATTGGTTAAAGATGTTTCCCTTTATTATAGTGTGCCTTTTTCTGTTGGTAACCATTTTACATTCAATATTTACATACGCTAAAATTTAGTGTAAACGGTGATTTCAGACGAGCACTCTGTCATAACGGACACCTGTGTACATGTCCTGACAGACAGACCGGTTTGTGTAATGACCAAGGTCACTGTGAGTGTGGAAACCACGGGTAAGCTTGCTTGCCTCTCATTTATTGCGAGGAGTTTGTGATATCGCTCACCCAAGCAACAGCGCGAAACGTTGACATAATTTTCGTAATAGAATTCCTTCAATAAGATACAATGTAAAACATATCTGAACCAATACTAAATCCAGACCTTTTATAAATTTACTTTGTCTTTTAAATTAACATTCGATATAAACTTTTGTTTCATGTTTAACCATCTCAATTTATAGTGCCTACTGTTATTTGAAAATAATTTTTATGAAATATCTTTGGCCAAGAATATTATACTAAGTATGGTTTATATTACACGTTAAAAGGCAAATGTTATCATATAACATGTATCATGAATGTTTTGTTTAGTGTTTGTTGATATTGTTAGCTAACCTAAAAGTTAAGAAAAAAACCCAAAATATTTTGTTCCTTGTCTAGAGTAAAAAATCAACATTTCGATGGAAAATTGACAAGAATACGATTTGAAACATATTCTAGCAAACCATGGATGTGATCAAACCTTTTTGCAAAGGTTTGATTCGCAAACACCAGAAAAGACATTTAGTTTTTTCATAGACGAAGACAATTAGACCAGTGTACGACACCTGCTGACTGCTCATGCGCCAGTAACCAGGTAGCAGAATGTCACCATGGACACTGCACTTGTCACCATGACAGCGGCCATCACCCGTTAGGATTCTTTCAAACGATAAAACTTACATAGTTTTTATTCCACAAAATAACACTATTTAATCCAAGTTTCAGTATTCTTTTGTCCACCAAATTGCTTTTAAGAAAATTTTAATATTATCTTTGCCACAATTCAAAGCAAATAATGCCAATGAAAGGAGTTATAAAACTTAAGAAATTATTCTATGTGGGTTGAAGTAAAATTGAGCGCATACTAATTCTAGTTTAAAAAAAAAGTATATTACAATAAGAATTGGAGACACGATGAATAATTTGTACAGTTGTTTAATGTGCAGACGTCTTCGTCAGACCTCATCATGCACCGTTGTTGATGACTGCACCTGCACTGGTGCACATGAGGTTGCTTCCTGTGACAACAACCTGTGTCACTGTCACCATGACGGTAGCCATAACAACGAGGGAAACCACCACCCGCCTCATCACCCGTGAGTAATTTATGTTTCCCGCCCCACCTACCTTTTCTACAAGCCGACGGTAGATTTATGTGAAAAATCATCTTATTTCTGAATATCTTGATCAGGTGTGCCGATTACTTTTACAATATTTAAAAGGTACTCTCAAAATTGTTATAATCTATTGTAATTAATTTCCTATATATTATAGTAACATGCACACTTTGTATGTATGTTTATAAAGATTGGAAGGTTACTCTGTCAGACATAATATTTACTGTTACAAAATTAACTGTATAATTTACTCTTTATTGCCTTCTCTATAACTCATAAACATTCTCTATCTAAATGTACATGTAAACCTCACATTGAACATACATCAAATTTTACTGAAATGTTTTTAAGCCAAGATGTTTACCGGAACGATGATACGCACTATACTTAATTCATTATTTAAAGAGACAGTACAGCTGAAAACACATGTGTGAATAACTTCAGATTTACCCATTGTATCGTTAGGAAATACGAAATAACGTTGATTGTGACAGTTGAAATACATAAAAATCCCTTTTACATACCTAATTAATGTAATTATGAGCTTCAGGAAATTTAAGGGTCGTACAAACCGAAATAATCTTATATCGTTTATTTGTACCACGTGGATTTTGATTGACACGTAATTGACACGTGCTGAAAACTACAATATCTTTGCCCGACTACGGCCATCATGGTATACGAGGTAAAAGGGACTTTCTAAACGGAACACATCATCACTTTCTCGATAATTTATTAATGGTTTAACAATTTCAATTCATTTTAAAATCAACAAACATAAATATGTCAAATTATCCCTCAATTGGCCTCACTTACAAAAATGAATTTAGGTTGTAGCAACTCCTATGATAAACACGCAGAATACATGCTTACAAAATAATAACTGTGGTTATTTTAAAAACTTTGAACAATTATTACCTTATTTTCTTTGCCAATTCAGTCAAGTAAGCAGGCCTACCCGGACTCTTACTCGCCATGCGGGTTTGTTTATAGTAAATACGCATGCGTAATGGTATAGAAAGTGGAACCCCGTAACACGTGGCGATGTATATATGTATAGGTTATACCTAATTATTAATTTTAATGAAATAATTAGATTTATTTCACGGAGAAATTTGTAATTTTCTGAAAGTTTATAGATTTACGAGTAGTACAAAAATACCGAACCCGATCGGAAAATTTTTCAAGTCGGTTTTTTAAAAGATGCGCCGTACCACCCCTGCGAATGTTATTGTCATTTAAATTTAAACCATGTGGTTTTATTTGACCCTTTCAGTTTCGCAGAAAAAACCGTGCCTCGTGTTTATAGTCTATTTCCTAATATCTATGTACATGTAGTCAAATATAAAATATAGACGTTTATTGATTTAAAACTTTATCTTCATTAATTATTGGATAAAATGAGTCCTAGAAATAAATGAGACTATACAAAATATAGGGTTTTTCTGCTGTTGCAACAATTAACATGCTTAGTATGTTGCGATCCCCCTAAGGATTAATTTTCGATCCGCGCCTGACCTAGTAATTGCATCAGTAGTGAAACAGACTATACTATTTTATGCAGAATGTTCCTTGAAAATGGCTCGATATACTAAGTTTTTACAGAAAACAGACACACATTTTTGTTTTAAAGTTTGGTATTGCACACCAAAAGCATCAAACATCAAATCAAGCAACCCAATGTTTATAATTCCAACCACGTGTAGAGTGGTTGAACACGAACGATAACTCTGTTCTGAATATCATCGTTTAGAATAAATAACCGCTAGATGATGAAAGAAGACACATATCTTAATAAATTTTCATGTTTTAACATAAATCAAAGTAGGATATGATATGAGAAACGACCAGTACTTACGTATTTTGAGAATATTATCCGAACACTTATACTTTCGCTCTAAATTTCACAGGAACTGAGCAAATCTCGGTGAAGTCTCGTGAACTTTCATTTGAGCACCTCTGGATTTATTACATACTTAGCAACGATAAAGAAAACATTCCGAACACATTCGCAGGGGTGCGTACTGTCTCTTTAAAAAAGCAAAACTTCATGATAAACGTGATGACTTCAATTTTTCTATAGTCAGCTTTCCTTACTTATGTAGCAATATACCTTCATCACCTGTACATGGAGTTTTTGTCTCTCAGTTAATTCGATACGCAAGGGCATGCTCTTCGTATAAACAATTTTAAAATGAGGCGAGCTACTGACAAACAAGTAGATAAAATAGTCACAACAGCCTCCATTGAAGTCATCTTTTCGTAAGATCTACGGTAGATACAACGACCTTGTCAGCAAATACAATATTCCGCTGGGTCGAATGCATACGTATTTTAAGGCCATTATTGTTCACCAAATTGTGTACGAATTTTCTGTTTTTCTGAATATGACAAAGAGTACACGACGGTAGTGACCAGTCAGCAGAGGATGCTCCATGGCACTTGATCCAACCTCTAACTTTTGTAGAAATCCGTGTTTGCTCCTGTTTTGTTTGAACTTTTGATTTTGAATATTGTTCGTTATCACCATATTTCATTTTTATACATTTATATTTTTGCCGATAATATATGTATATGGTTATAATTTTCTTACTGTTTCAGACGTGCTGTGTACTGTAACAATAACGCCGATTGCTCCGCCCACTGCGATCCCCATAACGGAAACTGTATCAACAACGCTTGTCACTGCAGCCACCAGTGCGTATTTTTATCTACCTCTTTGTTTTAGAACATCTTCCAAATAATGTTTTCCCCCTCCCGACCGACAGATTAAAAAGAACAATAAGGCACAAATAAAAATTGACTTTTAGCCAAACAGAGGAAATTCAGACTAAATTTTGCAGATTTTGTTTTTGTTTTTTTTTTCATTTTTGGCAGAACTCTAATATTAAAAGTTAAGATTTTATGTTTTAGTCTTTATACTTTTGCATATTTTCTGTTGGGTTTACCTCACTTATTCATTAAAATTATCGTATGGCACAATTTTTTTTTTCATTCTGAGTAAACGTCATCCTTAATGTTATTTAAAGTTGAGTCTCAGTATATGCAAACAAATTGTCCTAACGCGCCAACACGCGTCGCTCCATTTCCAAGCACACACCACTGCACTTATGAGATATAATTATTTTTCAAAGATTCAGATTTTAAAATAGATTTCTATGTTTATGTGCGGTTTTGTTTGTTTTAATTGTAGTCGTAGACAGGCAGCTACGTGTACCACTGCTGCTGATTGCACATGCGCAGATCAGGTCGCCGACTGTTTCCATGGACACTGTGTTTGTCACCATGACCACGATCATCATCCTTGAACAGGTGACAAACTAAATTTATTCTGTTTTGCTAAATGAAACTCTTTATAAACCTTAAAATTAACAACTGAATGAATCTGAATTGTTTTATTTTACAGATAGTGTCTTAACAACAATGTTGTCCAGGATACATATCATGGATATATATTAAAACATAACTGTATAGACTTACAGCGTGTTATTTATGAAACAATTTGTTACAATGTCTTTACCTAAGTCAACAGCAATCAATTATATGCATAGGTTAATATACTAGTTAGTAAAGATCAAATATGCGAGAGCAATTATGTAACGTGCATGAATGTCATGAAATGTAAATTCTGGTACATAGTGTGGTACCACAGCCCGACTCTTCCGCGTACGACTTATCTAATGTAATTCTCTACCCTGACCTCCATCTTGCCAGACGTGTGCTGCGACATATCCTGTCATTTAGCCTATATCTGGAGGGATTTGTCAGGTAACTTCATCGTCCATTACGACAAAAAAGTAAAGTCTATATAACTGGATGGCCCAGATCACAACATCAAAAATATTGCTATTATATACTTTCCCTAAGCACATATGAAAACGCAACTAAAAAAATGTATATAAGTGTATATCAATTGTGGATCATCTACAGAATGACAATTTAAGGGCATCCATAGATATCCATAGCATTGGCGTTAGCCACCTTCAATAGGAGTGAGGCAGGAGTGTTCCTGATGAAGGCGACTTGTTTGGCCAGATTCCATGGACAGTTGAGGCGACATCCGGGAGCAGGGGGCAAATATGGAGCATCAGTCTCCAGGAGAAGCCGCTCTGGTGGTATTAGCGCTACCGTCCTTGGGTATTGAATCGACTTCATTGTTACTCCAAATTTGGCATTTGGCAGCTCCTTCTGCCACTGACGCAACTCTTGGGCCTCGCCCGTGAATCAGTGCCGGTGGAAAATATGATCTGAAATGTCCATCATCTGGATGGTAGAGAGTGTCTGTGCGGCTGCCTCTCCAGAACCGTCATCTCGACAATGCAAGATCACTGGCTTGCCCAAACTCCTTGCAATCTGAAGAGCCTCAGACAGGAAATCCAGCTGTTTCCTCAGTCGAGTTCGCCGCCATTCATGAGGATCACCACAGGGGCTGCAGTGGCATCTTGTAGTCAGGTCTACGCCCACCTCTCCGATTGCACAGCATTGTGGTAAGCTAGCAAGCACACCAAGCTTGTCCAATATTTCGGACGGTGCGTCACACACCACGTGAGGATGAAGTCCAAGTGGCTGAATACGCATTGTCCTCTGTATCCGGACATAAGATCTAGGGTGCTGTGTTAGACCCGATATCAGCTTTACTGGAAATGTGTTGTTCTCCAGCGAAATGGTGCACTCCTTAATGTTGACAATTCCATGGTACGCTGCCAAAAAGTCGAGTCCCAGTATCATTTCATCATCTATTGGAACATCGCAGCAGTCCCAGAGACATGAAGATTGCCAATTGCAAAAGCCACTCCTTTTATCAACCTGCCATGCATAATCTGGGATCCTATTCCTTTCAACTTAATGAGCTCGTTCATGGCTAGCTGGTTATCTGGGATTAAGCTCTCGTTGATAAGAGTTATCATTGCGACTGTATCTATAATGGCGTTTATAGGCTTCCCCCCTTCCATGATGACATCAAGCTTAATACTTCTTCCTGAAGTCCGTCGTATAGTAATAATATGATCTGTTACGCCACTCTTATCAAGATTTTTCTCAAAGGGCAGGCCTCTTGATACTGGTGAGCTGGGTCGAACTTGATTCCTGCTGAGTGATTGTTGGACGCTAGTTGTCAACTTCTCAACCAGGGAGGTAAGATGAATAATCTGCTCATCCAATGAATGATTGTTTTTGTCCTCCTCATTAGAGAGCTTGGGTTCAGCCCTACAGTTGCTCCGCTAGTTCCCCTACTTCCATATAGAGCACGGTGATTGGCAATAGCAGTTTTTACGTATCTAACAGCTTTTTGCAATGTTGTTGGTTCCCGGTCCATTGCCTTCATGGCCGCCTCCTTATCTCGACAGCCTCGTAGAAAGGCTTCCATTGAAATTTCCTCAATCATGTTCCCTTCGCAGTTTTCGTAGCCATCTAGTGCTAAAAAGTAGACACGCTGTGCAAACTCTTCAACGTTTTCATTTTCCAGCTGTTTAGTGAAGGGCAACTGTCGAGGAGCAAGAATTGGCACTTCCTTCCTGCTGAATCTCTGCTTGAGGTGTCGTTTAAGGTCTTTGTAGTCGCCATTTTTGTTTACTTTATGGGCGTACTCTAACGCTACATCTCCTAAACAATCCAGCAGACGATAAGCTTTCTTGTTTGCAGACCATCCTCTTTACGCTGCAACTCGCTCAAACTGGTAAATGAAAGATTCCCAATTTGGGCTGTCACTACCTTTGCATACCGGCATCTTTTGAATCTGCGGACTTTTACTCCTTGACCTGCTTCTCGAGGTACGGGACAAATTTGATGAAGCATTATCCGAAGAGGACGAACTGGTGGACCTTGATCTGTGTCGCTTGCTTTTCATTGTCGCTCTACCACGGCCTGGTTCCCTGGGAGTCTGAGACCCCACAGCACTGGGTTTGTTCTGTGAAGTTTGAGACCCGGAAATAGGTGTTGCTAATTGTTTTTCAGATGCTGGTTTTTCATTGCGCACCAATCTTTTGGGATGTGCATTGGGCTCTAGAGTGTATTGAGAAGTTGGCTGTATTGGAGAAATGGTTTGGAAAACAGCATTCTCTAGTACCCTATTGAGGGGTGTACTTGTTTTAGGCTTTGCTCCTTTAAATGGATCAGAGATGAAGCCTGACGAGGGAATAACTGATGCTAGTCTGTCTATGATCAGCTTCTGATCTGCCCCTTTGTCCGAAAGCTCTTTTGTTGCTTGGGCATTACTCGTAGAAATGCTCAGTGTATTGTCCAGGCCTTCCTCCGCGACCTCAAGTGCACTGGTCAGTGCGGTAGGTGTCTTGTACACAGATTCATCCACCGATTTAAGGACAGCTTCAGTTCTCAGAAACTTTACTTCATCGTGTAGAAGCTTGATGCTCTTGTTCATCTCTAGGAGGGTAGAGTGAAGCTCTTTGGTGGACAATATATCGCTTATCTCCTGCGCAGGTGGGGTCACAGAAGACTCTGTCTTAAGTTTCTTTATACACACCACACCTGCGTTGCTCCACGCTATCCATTTAGACTGCTCAGTCTGTGTGACGTCAGCCACATCATCAAAAGTAAAATCCTCTTTTCTCTCTCTAAGCTGGATGATTCTTCTGGCTTTCGCTTGGCCTATGCCGTCCAAGGATTTCAGATCAGCCTCAGAGGCATTCCAGAGGTTGATTGGATTTGTAGCCATAACGATATGGACCCCGAATTGAAAATCAACAAACAGGCAACACGGGTTTCGTGAGGCTGTCTGATTTTACGGGAAATAAAGTTGTTTGCAAGTTGGTAACTTGGAAAACGAGGTTATCGTAGATTCCTCAGCTACCGGCGACGCCAATGTCGTAATGGACGATGAAGTTACCTAACAAATCCCTCCAGATATAGGCTAAATGACAGGATATGTCGCAGCACACGTCTGGCAAGATGGAGGTCAGGGTAGAGAATTACATTAGATAAGTCGTACGCGGAAGAGTCGGGCTGTGGTACCACAATACTAAGTAATATACAAAGACAAGTATTTTAGCATTTAAAGCTTATTTTGGGATATCGTCGTTCCAATAACACACCATGCCGTGCAGAAAAATTTAATACAGAGGGTTACCCCGATATGATAATTTTTATACCATTTTATGCTCACTGAACTGAGACTTATACCATTTTATGCTCACTAAACTGAGACTTCCAAAAATTCAATTTAACTTTCTTTAGTTCTAAGCAGCTTTATCTAGTCCTTAGAATTTTGAACTAGGTAGAACGAGTTGATATCCTGTTTCCTTTTGCATTGACAAGTCGATTTTAAAAATGTGTTTTGGAAAACTAAATAACCCACTTCTGTTGTCTAACTGAAAATATTTAGGTCAGAAGAGAAACAAAAGCTGGACGCAGGTTCATTATACATATTTAAACCGAGTGTGTTTGGCGGCATAGATTTAACAGGTGCCGACAATAAGATGGTGTGAATGAACATAACTTGGTTCATATACCGACCGCTGACAACCACAGGAACACGACAGATAAATCCTCCAGCCGGCATCTGATTAATACCAGATCATATACCAACCGCTGACAACCACAGGAACACGACAGATAAATCCTCCAGTCGGCATCTGATTAATACCAGATCATATACCAACCGCTGACAACCACAGGAACACGACAGATAAATCCTCCAGTCGGCATCTGATTAATACCAGATCATATACCAACCGCTGACAACCACAGGAACACGACAGATAAATCCTCCAGTCGGCATCTGATTAATACCAGATCAGTTGCAGGATAGGCGTTATCCCTCCGATCCCCAGAGATCCTCATTTCAACAGACTTGAAACTACACTGTCTAAGAATGCTTCCACACAAGTTTCAGCTTTTCTGGTCATTGGTTTCTGAGAAGAAATTAAAATATCTTTCTCTTTATATCTCCCTATGTTTGTAAAAATTTGACCCCCTCCTATTGTGGCCTCACCCTACCCCCGGGCTCGTGGTTTTAACAAACTTGAATCTACCCTACCTGAAGATGCTTCCACACAGGTTACAGCTTTTCTGGCCAATCGGTTTCTAAGAAGAAGTTTTTGAAAAATACCACTTAATTCTAACAACAATTTCTTATGTTCCCTTAAAAGAGGAATGACCCTTCATTTTAATAGAATCCCCTTCACCTAATGACGCTTTGTGCCAAGTTTGGTTGAAAATGGCCCTGTGGTTCTGGAGAAGAAGTCGAACATGTAAAAGTTTACAGACAGACAGACAGACGGACGGACGGACGGACAGACTGACGCCGGACAAAAAGTTATCAGAAAAGCTCACTTGATCTTTCAGCTCAGGTCAGCTAATAATAAGTGGATATAACATTTTTGTTACCGTAAGTCGTAAAAGAATATCTTTGTTGAAAGAGGCTGAACCAAACCCCCTCCCCCCAAATATCTTGGTGTTTTTATTTATGCTTCTTTCTGTAAGTCAAATACCCACTGAATCTTCGGACAAACCGTTTGGTTTAAAGTTCATCTGTTAATGACAATTGCTCTCGGAGTTACGACTCATTTTCCTTGCAAAATGCAAAAAATGTCCAACTCAAAAATGAACATATACTTTCTTACCCCAACTGAATTGGTGTTTGGGACTCCTGTCAAATCTTTCATCTAAAGAGAACTCTTATTTCTGATTTAAACGTTTCTTGCTGTATTCTAAATTCAAGGAGAAAACATCTTCCATTGAATTGAGTATATAAACACAGGTAATCACAGATTACAAAGCTCACCGAGACGAGGCATCTCTTTTATGAGCCATCCTTTATAATATTATATGAAAATCATAGTGAATGATCTTGGATATTCATGGATACAGTTTTGAAACAATATCGTATTTCATGTTAAAAAATTATATGATAATCATATGTTCATTTCATACGTAATTATAAGATACAATGTTTATCAATTCAATAATTTAAAATATGATATCGCATTCTATTGATACTTACAATATATATTATATAATAATTTAATTTTGGTTGTAACGCGCTTTCTGATTGGCTAAAAGAATTATTTATATCGTATAAAGAATGTTGCCTACGTCATACTAAGACTAACGTCAAAAAACGTATCAATCCGCCTGACGTTACGGCTGAATTTTGTACAAATTGATGTCATTTTAAGGGTCAAATTTTTTTCTACAGATAATTGCAAAAAATTAAATTATAAGCAATGAATTCAAATATTTATTAGTTTTATACGATATAAAATGGTTTAGAACAGTTTACGCTTTTTAGCTAACCTAAGCTGAAAGCTCAAGTGAGCTTTTCTGATCAAAATTTGTCCGTTGTCTGTCGTCGTTGGCGTTGGCGTTGTTGTCGTTGTAAACTTTTCACATTTTCATCTTCTTATCCAGAACCACTGGACAGATTTCAACCAAACTTGGCACAAAGCATCACTGGGTGAAGGGGATTCAAGTTTGTTCAAATGAAGGGCCACACCCTCTTTAAAGGGGAGATAATTTTAGAATTATTGAAATTTGTAGGTATTTTTCAAAAATCTTCTTCTCAAAAACTATTAGGCCAGAAAAGCTTTAACTTGTATGGAAGCATCCTCAGGTAGTGCAGATTCAAGTTTGTTCAAATCATGGTCCCCGGGGGTAGGGTGGGGCCACAATGGGGATGAATTTTACATAGGAATATATAGAGATAATCTTTAAAAATCTTCTCCTTAAAAACTATTAGGCCAGGAAAGCTCAAATTAGAGTGGAAGCATCCTCAGATAGTGTAGATTCAAGTTTGTTTAAATCATGGTCCTCGGGGGTAGGGTGGGGCCACAATAAGGGGATGAATTTTTACATAGAAATATATAGAGAAAATCTTTTAAAATCTTCTTCTCAAATATTATTAGGCCATAAAAGCTCAAATTGGAGTGGAAGCATCCTCAGATAGTGTAGATTCAAGTTTGTTTAAATCATGGTCCCCAGGGGTAGGGTGGGGGCCACAATGGGGGATGAATTTTTACATAGGAATATATAGAGAAAATCTTTAAAAATCTTCTTAAAACCTATTAGGCCAGGAAAGATCAAATTGGAGTGGAAGCATCCTCAGATAGTTTAGATTCAATTCTGGTTAAATCATGGTCCCCAGGGGTAGGGTGGGGCCACAATGGGGGATGAATTTTTACATAGGGATATATAGAGAAAAATCTTTAAAAATCTCCTTCTTAAAAACTTATTGGCCAGAAAAGCTCAAACTTGTGTGGAGGCATCCTCAGAAATGGTGGATTCGAGTTTGTTTAAATTATGGTCCCCGAGGGTAGTGCTAGGACACAATGGGGGTGAATTTTTACATAGGAATATATAAAGAAAATCTTTAAAAATATTATCAAAAAGTCCAAAAAAGCAGTAACTTGTGTGAAAGCATGGGTTGTGCAGATTAAAATTTGATCAAACCACGATTCCTTAGAGAAAAGTGGGGCCACAAAGTGGGGGGGGGGGGGTTATATAGGAATAGAGAAAAATCTTCTTACAGGTACAACAACAAAAGGGGCTTGGTATTTACCATAAATATATGTGGATAAAAATCGGCAGATATTTTAAATTTTTTTAGCAATATCTACTGTACTTAGTTGTCATGAGATTTTGATTTTGATGCTGTAATGCTAATTTGATCATAGTTAAGGCTATTGTTCCTCATGTGAGCGATGTGGCCCCTGGGCCTCTTGTTTATAAACCGCGTCGCGGTTTATAAAGCGTAAACTGTCCCACACCATTTTATATCGTATAAAACTAATAAATATTGAATTCATTTCTTAAATACTGTAATAAATAATGATGCAATTTGATATTGTAACATATCATATGACATTGTATCATGTTATAAATAATTGTATTTGATCACAAAATACAATATCATAATATATAATATACATAGGATAAAATATAGTATTATATGATACAATATCATATCATATAATACATCACAATAATGTAACATATGATAAATTGTTTATAGTTTGATATTGTATTGTGTGATATTGTATCATATTTAATACATAATATGATATTATATCATATGATACAATACGATTTGATACATTATATCATATCATATGATACAATAAAATGTGATATAGTAATATAAATATTATATAATACAATATCATAGTATACAATATGGTATCTGATACAATATTATATATTACATTATCATACAATACAATTTCATTAGATATGATTACATATATATTAATATCATATTAAACAATAACATATTATATGATACAATATTCTATATTATAAAATACCGTATCATACGATACAATATTATATATTGTATATATACCGAGCACGAAGTCGGGGTCGATATGCTTTTCTGCGAAGTCGATATCTCTATGGATCGACCTCATAAATGGGCTATATTTGTATATTATTATAATATCATATTTTACATGATCGTCCTCGGTCGATATACTCTCATCAGGTCTATAAAACCTTGTATTGACCTCATCAAAAGGCAATAATTGTATATTATATAAACCAATATCATATTATACAATATCGTATCATATGATACGATATAAATTATACAATATCATATCATATGATACAATATGTTGCAATATCATATGAAACAGTAGCATGTTATAAAATAGTATATAATACAATATCATATTATACAATATTGTATGATAATACACCATACTATAAATAACAATATAATGATACAATATCATATCATAATGTACAAAAAAATTGATACAATATCATATCGTATCATATAACTTTTTACAATATAATATATGATATAATATTGTATCATATAAAACAATAGTGTATCATATCATACAATACTATATCATAGGAATCATATTATATCATTTAACAACAAACACATCTATCAAGCAGGTTTGAGTGAGGTAGGAGATCTTTTTTAGCATCCTTGATAATGGAGATCAGGCTCTGCATCTGAAGCAACCTCTGCGGTTCATTAATATTATAGTTAAATCAACTATGCAAGGTATTATCTATAAAATATGTGACCTGTTCCAAAAAACCATATATCATCCGCATCCAAAAACCTATGGCTCAGATTCAGCATTCAAGCCTGCCAGTTGCATCAGTATCATAAGACGCATCATCCATGTGAATTTGAAGTTAGGACCAGTAATAACTAAAATATAATCATCAGAGGGCACCTGCTCCAAAAACACCAGCTCTTAAAACCTTAACTTGCCTCCAGCATCCGAAACCTATGGGTCAAATTCAGCATTCATGCCTGTCAGGTGCATCAGTATTATAAGACGCGCCATCCATGCAAGTTTAGTAAAGTTAGGACCAGTGATCTAAGATATATATTTTAGCATCCTTGATAATGGAGATCAGGCTCTGCATCTGAAGCTACCTTTGCGATTCATTTATATTATAGTTAACTATGCAAGTTTGAAATAGTACTAATATTAATTAAACATGTGACCTGTTCAAAAAAACTTAACCTAATCCAGCATCCGAAACCTATGGCTCATATCCAGCATTCAAGACTGTCAGGTGCAAGTTTGGTGAAGTTAGGACCAGTAATAACTAAGATATAATCATCAAAGGGCACCTGCTCCAAAAACTTTAACCAGCTCTTAAAACCTTAACCTCATCCAGCATCCTAAACATATGGCTCAGATTCAGCATTCAAGCCTGCCGGATGCATCAGTATCATAAGACGCACCATCCATGCAAGTTTGGTAAAGTTAGGACTAGTAGTACCTTAGAAATTGCTATCAAAGGGCACCTGCACCAACAACTTTAACCTGCTCCAAAAACCATTACCTCCTCCAGCATCTGAAACTCATGGCCCTGATTCAGCATCCAAGTCTTTCAAGTCAATTAGTAGGTCCAGATGCATCATCTATGCAAGTTTGGTGAAGATAGGACAAGTAATAACTTAGATACAGGACCTGCAACGAAAACTTAACCAGGTCCGGACGCCGACGCCGGGGGTATAGCATAAGCTACCCCCGACTTCGTCTCGGTGAGCTAATAAAAAAAACTAATTGTCGATCAAATTAATATATCATACGTACTTATAAACTTGTAAAGAAATGGTACACTTTTTTATTTTTTGTAATGGCAAAATAGTGATCTACATACATGTATGTATTTATAACTGTCACGTAATATCATGGTACGACAGCCTCAATAAGCGACTCGATTTCGACGCACAAAGACGATTTCTTAACTAAACATATTCACTTCTTATTAATATTCGGCATCAAGTTGTTTTCATTTAATTATAAAATTAAACGATATTCAAATGACCATAATTTCAACGATTATTAAATTCGGCGTCGCCTTAACCTACCCGCGTAACATAATCTTGACTGTGCATCAAAATTATAAAGTACCATGTAACCCATGTTGCTCACTGATTGATTTTCCAGACCGGCAAAAACGGCTTAGATTTCATCAGCTATAAAAGATCCTACATGTATATATAAGGTGACACAGTTATCCTTTTGATAATACATGACAGGTTGTCTTGCCGAGTAATTTTCTAAACAAAAATCATGTATGTTTTATAATCTACAATAGATCCCATATGTTTTGTTAAAGGGTTTTACTTATATAAAAATAACGCCTGTTGAGGGTTCATATAGTTATATTTATTGTGGACACAGTGACAAGTTAATGGTACTCATTGAAATTAATCAAATGTTCAAAAGCCCTGCAAATATAAAACAATAAGTATCATGCTATGATAATGTACTCAATTTCCACATAATATCATAGCGATATCATAATTCATAAAAGCAATTAAAAGCAATTAAAGGGAGGTAACTCTTACAATTTCAATGTATATACAATATGCACTTCTCCCATAATAATCATAAAAATAGGTTGCAAATAAAAATATCATAGACACATTATTCATTAGAAATTATCTCACCATTCTATGGGAATAAGCTTTCCTCTATGCATCTAATTGCAAGTTTATCATGGTTATGTATATCTGTAATTCAATTAACAGAATACTAAAAGAACTCTTGAATTAAATACATTTACATTGCTCATTTTGAACAATTAGACCAAATATTTGATCATCATAAAAACATTCTGTAAACTCATTAGAAAATCCGTTACTCCTTTGAATAAGAATCAAATACTGACTTTATAATCAATATTTACTAAATAAATCTATAATACTCTTTCATGACATTCATTCTAATTAGTTAAAGTGCTTCATAAGAAATTACTTATTTGCTAATTTATAGAAAAGTACATGTTAATAATATTTTAATACATGGGATATTAATTTATATGTTACTTACCAGAAAGAGAAATAGTCTGTTGTCAAACTTTATGATATAGGTCTGATTCAGCTAGGTCATATATATTACATGCTACCCTCTGGATGACCAACCAAAGATTGACAAAACTTGGCGGCAAAATATCATAGTCAGATCAACAAACCAACCACAACAACCCTAACAGATTTCTGACCAATAAAACTCATGCACACAAATGTTTACCAGATCACTGCCCCTTGGGTATATATACAGGTGTGTAAAGGTACAGGGTGGATCTAAGTATGTGTGGTGTGTATTTAAAATGTGTGTCAGATTTGGTTGGTTTTATTTTAAAATCTATATACATAATCTATATACTTAAATAATATGATATCCATTATATTCATACTATTACAGTTTGTTGATAATCGGCATAGTTACAAAATTTTCCTTTTAATTTTACAATTGAAGAGAGGGGTACGGGTGTTAACTGTAAATTTCAAGTCGGGTTCGGGTTACAGAGACCAGTCGTCTGGAGGATGCAGTAGTAATATTATTTTCTATGGACAATGATTGTATGAAAACACTGGTTATTTTATTTCTACGAATGATATTAACTATTTTATCAAATTTATTTAAAAATTTTGCAGTCATCTTCGCAAACAAAGGGATTTTGTGGGAAGCGGAGTGAACCGAAATCCCTCGGCTAGCGAAGATGTTACATGTATTAAAATCATAGACCTCTGAATTTCTATCAATAAGCCGTTAAATGTTTGGGAAGAGATATATATATACCCCATCTAAAGATCTATATATAAATACACCAGGACATTTTTATTCAACAACTCAGTGTTGGGGAGGTGAATACAGGCGGTATATGGAATCCCTCCAAAAGGGGGGGGGGGAAGGAAAGGAGTGTTTGGGAAGGGTGTCCCCCCCCCCCACTCCTTCTAAATTTTAAACGGTAATTCTGATTTAGAATTATGGTTCAACATTCATTTAGGAGCATTTTAGACCGAACTTTTCTGGTTTACCACAATAACCTAGCTATATAAAGTTCTAACTGTTCTTTAATATTAGTTATTTTATGATTATGAATTACTTTAACATTTTTCTTGAAATTCAAAATTATTTAAAAGCAATTTTAAAGTATGTAAATTTCATCTGTTTCTTTTAGAAATTATGATAAAGGATTTACAATTAAAGCAATCTTAATTTAATCTCAATCTACAGATCTCTTATACCAGAGACATAAATAATTATTAACATGTTAATAATGTTATTCCTGTCTCTGCTTATACAAAGAATTTTTTTCTTGTGAATTGCAGATACTGCAAAGAAAACTGAACAATTCCCTGCGATGCACCTTGTGTAGAAAATCGAGTTCACACTTCACTGCTTCACTGACCACAGATAGACATTATATTTGCTGCTTCAATGAAGACAAATGGGTGCTTATATGTACAAGTTAACTACTTTTATTTGTTATAATATATAAATCATAATTTTCCCTCTTTTACTGGCGCCATTGTAAGGTTATAGAATTTTTGTTTAAAGTTTTATTTAAAAAATCTCTCATAAAACATTCATAAGCAGTATCAATTATTCTCATTGTCTAAATACATTTTCAGAATTCTTATCGAAGATAAAAACACCAAGGGACAGAATATTTCAGATGAAGATAAAGTTAGAACAGAGAAAATAAAGTTGACGGAAAATCAAACATCTACTCTAATTCTCAAGATTTAAAAGGTAAGTAATAACAATGAGTTCAGTCAATGTGAATTCTAATTGGGTTAATATACCTGTACCACTCCTCCTTATAAGCAATGGGCCTCAGTCCCTGTGTGGCCTCGCTCCATTGCTGTAAAGGAATTGAGTGCTACACGTCCATTCACCCTTAGGTGATTAATGAATGTCACAGAGAGTTTTTATGATAACTACATATAACAAACACAGTCCATTGATGTATTCTGATGTTAGAAATCAAACTGTATACACATCATAAAAAGCTGTCAATTTATATACCTCTAATACAAAAATAATAACACATAAATCAAGTCATTTGATAGTTGATATACATGTGATACTTAAACACAGCCACTTTGTCTACATATAATATATAAACATGGGCTTTTTTTATTTTAATTTACATGTATATCATCAAAGAACAATTTGTTCACATACAAACAAAATTATCATATTTAAACAAATATTGATGCCATACAAAGATTAAACACATGAAAGCCTATAGTACAGATACAGTTAAACAGACTGTTTATATTTTATTGACAATGTAAGGTAGTTTATGTGAGAAACCTGATCCACACACACCATGTTTACATCTTATATATCCACCACATGATGACATGCAGTGTTAACACACAGTTTGTTTACATGTCATATTTACACACAGTATTTAGATATATATAGTTGGTGCACTCTGTTTAGGTTAAATTTATACAGTTGATTGATTTACATGTGATACTGGATTCTCTTCACTTTACCTGTGTCCCATTCGGCCACAAAGAGGTTGTCTCTGGTGTCCACACATAAACCCCATGGTTCCTGTAAATGACAGTTGTCAATGTAGTGGAGGAACTGTCCGTCCTGATCCAGGATGTGGATACAGTGGTTGTCAACGTCTGCTGTCAGGATCCGACCCTGGCTGTCTGTTGTGATGCCACATGGACTAAATGATTCCGTGGTAGTAGAGGGAGGACCAGTGTAGGTAAACCGGAGTTTCCCGGCCTGATTGACCACCACTACTGCACCGGCGTCCCAGTCTGACACACAGATATCTAGGTTCCTGTTCTCACTGATGCATTTAATGTTATATTCACCAGATGAATAGAGAGGTTGTCCTTTGTCGTCGTACTGAATACTTTGTTTCTCTGTGGAGCCAGAGTAACACACAACTTTTGTTTGTTTATAATCATCACTGACCATGACAACCAGGAGGTCACCAGAGGAGGTACAACAGACATAGCGAGGTCTCCACTCCTGTAGTCTGATCACTGTCTGTATCTGTGTATTCTTCACTATGTTCACAGTTCTATCCCTGCTGTCAGTATAAACTAGATCCCCACTCCTTGTCACTGCTATGTCCTGTGGATCGTTCCCTGACTTGGTTTGGACTGACTTCACTAGTTCCCCCTGCAGGTTGTAGAGGTTCATCTTGCTGTCCAAACCACGCGTCCACATCTCTGTATCACTCAGACACGTCACATCGTATAGTTCTCCATACTTTGTGTCTATAGCTGTGATGACCCGGGGTACCTCCATCAGTGACCAGTCTGGGGGAGAGGACTCGGCTCCCTGGGGCGGCATGCTGTAGTCTTGTTCCTCTGTTTTAAAGGATAATGCTGACAGAGAACCAAACTGTTCAATCAGCTGATCTGTGTGGATTTCCTGGGGCCTAAAGTTTGGTAAGGACACTGTGAGTTTAGGAGGCAATCTTCTGAATTCAGCATTCCTGGATTCGTAGGCAGAGACACGGCTGACATCATTAGAGTCCAGTAACTTCTCCAGTTCTGCAATGCTCTGTGTGATTTCAGAAATGGTGCATGTGATTTCATCCTCCTGTTTGTTGAGGATGACCAGGTGTTTGGAGTCCATTTCCTCCACATTAGATTTCAGTTTCTGTATAATGGTGTCTATTTCTCTGTGCCAGACTTCTCCTTGTTTGTTAATTGCTGTTGTTAATTTCCGGGAGTTTTTTATCAGATCAGCTTTCTGTACTGGGATGGCAGATGCCATCTCTTGGTATTTAGGATAAATGGATTTCTCTAATTCTTGCAACTCTTTTTGTAAAACTTCTTTTTTGTCTTCAAAGTTTTGGAAAATGTCAACCTGTTTATGTCCTAAATGTTTGCCAAAGGAAATACACTTTGTACAGATAGGAATGTCACATTGTTCACAGTGAAGTTCACATTGTTTGGTGGGGTGTTTCATACACTTGGGATAGTTCAGAGTAGATAAGTATTGGTTAAGTGAGACCACATTATGAACTTTAGAGGAATCCGATAAATGTATCTCTACACAGTCTTTACACAGATGTACGTGACAAACTTCACAGTACATGGGGGCCGCAGAGTCCTGACACAGGGTGCAGCGTACAACATCCTGGGCACTGTTCTGGGGGTCCATGGTCAGGGACACTAAGTAAATATAGGAGGAACTCAACCTAAAAAGTCAAATTCAGATATGAATGATGTATACATGTATTGGTTTGATCAACAACCTTATATCTAGGATGCAGAGATTCCATTTCATGCATTAACTGTACATTTTGGTCATAACATTTTTGATAATTTTTCTTGACTGAATTTAACCATTAAAAAATATTAGTCTGCATGGTTTTTGTTTATTAAGAATACACAATAAAAAAGTGGGATATAAAACTTACCTAATGTTACCCCATTTAGTAACTATAGAGTTTCATGATCCAACATGGCGGGCTCCAGGTGTTTATTGTTCCTGGTTGGTTGCTACCTGTACAAGATCATGTGATTTAAATGCCAATTGAAAATTTGAGTTGATTTGGTCCAGAATCTAGGTCACTCATTGTTGGGAGATATACATATATATCGTAAACATATTCAACTCAGCTTAAAATGTAGGTTATTAATTTTGTTTAAAAAAAAATTGTTTGTCATGACTTTAGATCCTTCTATTCAGTCGACATTTCTCTATAAAAGCTGATGTGGTGTAATGGTGCACGCATTCCTTTGAGAATGAAGAATGGGTTCAAGTCCCATCATCAGCATATAAATGTAGAGAAAACAATTAATACATTTATATGTTATGTGTTGATCTTTAGATGTAGAACAATTTTATAGCAAAGATTAATGACATTGTTATGAATTATTTCTAATCTAGCAAATGTGTCCTTATCATCAAATATGTGAGTACGGATCATTACATAGGTCTATATCATATATAGCAAATTGAAAACATATATTTCAAGGTCAGTAAAGTCACTCAGGGGACATACATGTATTGCTATCCCTTTACAAACATTGGTGTGTTGGGTGTTGTCTGCCGTCAGTTGTGCATTACTAGATATATGTATGAACATGTACACAATTTTAACTTCTTCTCTAAAAACACTTATCCAATCATAACTTTTTAGCTCACCGGAGCTGAAAGCTCAAGTGAGCTTTTCTGATCACTTTTTGTCTGGCGTCCGTCTGTCTGTCTGTCCGTCCGTCCGTCTGTCTGTCCGTAAACTTTTACATTTTCGACATCTTCTCCAGAACCACTGAACTGATTTCAACCAAACATGGCACAAAGCATCCTTAGGTAAAGGGGATTCAAGTTTGTTAAAATAAAGGACCAATCCCTCTTCCAAGGGGAGATAATTAAAAATCATTGAAAATTTGTAGGTATTTTTCAAAAATCTTCTTCTCAAAAACCATTTTGCCAGAAAAGCTGAAAATTGTGAAAGCATCCTCAGGTAGTGTAGATTCAAGTTTGTTCAAATCATGATCCCCGGGGGTAGGGTGGGGCCACAATGTGGGGTCGAATTTGACATTGGAATATATAGAGTAAATCTATACATATACATTATACATATTAGGAATATATAGAGTTAATCTTTAAAAATCTTCTTCTCTGAAACTTATAAGCCAGAAAAGCTGTAACTTGTGTGTTAGCATCATCAGGTAGTGTAGATTCAAGTTTGTTCAAATCATGATCCCCAGGGGTAGGGTGGGGCCACAATTGGGGGTCGAAATTATACATATTAGGAATATATAGAGTTAATCTTTAAAAATCTTCTTCTCTGAAACTGTTCAGCCAGAAAAGCTAAAACTTGTGTGGATGCATCCTCAGGTAGTTTAGATTCAAATTTGTTCAAATCATGATCCCGGGGGTAGGGTGGGGCCACATAGGGGGTTAAATTTTACATAGGAATATATCTTATACTTATAAATTAAGACATTTTGCAAATAAACTACAAAATGCCTGCACCAGAGTAACTCCTTACACCTTTACTATTTCAGCACGTGTGAGATGATGTCCGTAAGCTATAATTGAATTTTAACTGATAAGTAATTATTGTGAAATTAATCAAAAACCTACTATCATTTTCGATAAACAAGCCCGAAATAGCAAAAATGAGAGTAAGGTGGTGGACACGCTTTGGCAGATCTAAATCAGCGGTAGTTTGCATCAAAATATACACTTGCAATGACATGATAATGAATTATTATGTAAAGAATGAATATATTTACTGGTAACTTATTTAGAGTATACATAGAAGTTAAGATTTGACAAATGTTGAACAAATAAAATGAGCCAATTCGTTTCTTGAATGCGCGATTCTAGTTTTATCGGATAGAAATAGAACTTTCTAGAACGGGGTAACCAAGAACGCGGGTTGACTAACTGACGTCATTGCGAAAAGTGTAGGACGAGTTTATCATGCATCGCGAGCAGATACCTTGGATCGGACATCTATGGTTAATACTATAAGTAAATAAAATAGAATAATTTAAGGCGATTTTAAATTTTGATGGAAAAAAAATTTCAGAACGGGTTGCCCCAGGAACGCGGGTTGACTAATTAACGTCATGGCGGAAAGTGTAGGGCGAGGTAACCATCGGTTAGATACTTAGGATCTTACAACTTTGGTTTAAAATATGCAGATAAATGCAAATAAATATGTCTACACTAGCTTTTTTTTTTAATTTCATACATTTTTATCTATACCATGACAGATTGGTAGTAAACCTTAGACATTAATTTATAAGTTTGTATTTGTTATGCACAAAAGTTTAAACGGGGCAATTGAATATGGGTGGGGGTGACCCCCCCCCCCCCCCATCCCCATTTAAAAAACCCCATCTTTTATCTGAAATTCTTATTTGGAACAGTAATAAAAATTCTAATGTAATTTGACCTAAAGAACAAAATTTAGAGATAACTAAATAATCTAAATACCTACCTAGCACTAGATACCTACCCACTGGTTAAACAAATTTCAATCCTTCAACAAAAAGAATTAAGGCCACGTACGTACATGTATATATAACATCAATTTCAGTTTTAGTTTTTTCACCCCTGTCTGCTCCTCTAAATATCCAGCCATGCTGTTAAATTTTTTATTTTCATTTTAAAGAATAGGTTAAGAAAGCAATTAAGAAAAAAATTTGGACACAGTATATACCGGTACAACAATGAACAAAAAAATATGGTTCAACATATTAACATTGTATCATATTAATGTGTAAAGTGTTAATTCCCGCGCTTGCGCGGGATATCATCTAGTAGAGAAAAATATTTAAAGATCTTCTTCTCAGAAACCGATCGGGCAGATAGAAAAGCTGCAACTTGTGTGGAAGCATCCTCAGTTAGGGAAGATTCAAGTTTGTTTAAATCATGATCCCCAGGAGTAGGGTGGGGCCACAATGGGGGGGATGTAAAATTTTGACATAGGAATATATAGGGAAATTTGTTTTAAAATCATCTTCTAAAACACAATTTGTCTAGAAAAGGTGTAACTTTTGTCAGTTCAGATAGTGTAGATTAAAATTTGTCAAAATCATAATCTTCAGAAGAAGGGTTGGGTCGGGGGGATGGGTTGTTCCAATTTTCCATTTTACAAAGGAATTAAAATTTAAATTATTCACTCAAATGCTCTAATGATATTGTATAGGGCTTTACTTTGTGCAAGCATTTAGACATATTGTTAATTCTTCAAAATTGTTTAGACTTTGGCCTCTTGACAATTCTTGACAATTCTTTAGCCCCATAAGGGGTTCAAAGTTTGATGTAGGTTTATAATCCATATATAAACAGTTGTTTAAGTCTGATCATCTTCTCGAGAACTGCAATGCTCAGTATGTGATATGACTGTTAAATCATCCTGTTACAAAGGCTCAATGATAAACATAAGAATATGCAGGGGATTTTTTTTATACAGGATCTATTATACGACATTGTTCAGATATTTTGTATATGACTACGTAAAGCTGATTTTATTATGTCTATTGATGCTCAGGTGAGCGATGTGGCCCATGGGCCTCTTGTTTTTTCTCTTTTCTTTTTAATATATATTTATTTCATACCATACAAAAGAAATTTTGAGGCAAAACCTCCACAGAGGCCCTCTAACTATTCCTCACCTGGGGTGCCAGGGGCCCCCTGGATCGGAAGTTTGTTATATACAAAACATTTTTAAATGTAATCATAAATTAATAAAGTTTACATTCTTATATTGGTATCTGAATCATAGATGACATAAATTCATAAAACTAAGAGGAAAAGAATATAAGTGTCTATAAATTTATGCATAATTATACCCTTTTAAGCATTCGGATATGTAAATATTCTGATACATGATTTTTAGGTCACCTGAGTAAACTCAGGTGACCTATTGCTATCTGTTTTCGTCCGTCGTCGTGCGTCGTGCGTTAACAATTTACATTTTTATCTTCTTCTTAAAAACTACAAGGCCAATTGTTCCCATTTTTTGGTGTGAAGCATCTTTATGGTAAGAGGAATGTAAATTGTGAAATTAATGGCTCTACCACCACCAGGGTGCCACAGGTGGGGCCAAATATGCAAAAAACAGCCAAATTTTCAAAAATCTTCTTCTCTACTCCCACACATGTGAGGAAAAAACTGATTGCATGGTTTGGATGTCCATGAAGCCCTCTACCAAAATTGTGAAATTCATGGCCCCTGGGTCAGGGGTTCAGGCTCTAGGGTGGGGCCAATATGGTCATATAGTAAAAATGTATTAAATCTTAGAAAATTTTCTTCTCTACTCCCATAGATATTTGTTAAAAACTAAATACATGGTTATGATGTCCATGAAGCTCTCTACCAAAATTGTGGAATTCATGGCCCCTGGGTCAGGGGTTCAGGCTCTAGGGTGGGGCCAATATGGCCATATAGTGAAAATGTATTAAATCTTAGAAAATTTTCTTCTCTACTCCCATAGATATTTGTTTAAAACTAAATGCATGTATATGATGTCCATGAAGCCCTCTACCAAAATTGTGAAATTTATGGTCCCTGGGTCAGGGTTTCAGGCTCAAGGGTGGGGCCAAAATGGCCATATAGTAAAAATGTATTAAATTTTAGAAAATCTTCTTCTCTACACCCATATATATTTGTGAAAAACTAAAGGCCTGGATATGATGTACATGAAATTTCTAAATTGTGAAATTTATGACCCCTGGGACAGGTGTTTAGGCACTAGGGTGGGGCCAATATGGCACAGGAAGGGCCCAAATATCTTGAAAACGGTTAAAATCCCCACCCCTAAACCATATACATTCTTGTTCCTTGTGTTAAGGGCCATCAAATGGTATGTAGGTCATGGGCCTCAGGGGTGGTTCCTGACACCCCTCAAACAGGAAGAGCCCAAATATCTTGTAAACGGTTAAGAACCCTACCCCTAAACCATATATATTCTTGTTCTTTGTGTCAAGGGGCATCATTTGGTATGTAGGTCATGGGCCCTGGGTATGGTCCTGACCCCCTCAAACAGGAAGTGCACAAATAACTTGAAAACGGTTGAGATCCCCACCCCTTAACCATATATATTCTTGTTCCTTGTGTCAAGGGGTATGTAGGTCATGGAACTTGGGGTAGTCCTGAACCCCCTCAAACAGGTAGCGCACGAATATCTTGAAAACGGTTGAGATCCCCACCCCTAAACCATCTATATTCTTGGTCCTTGTGTCAAGGGGCTTCATATGGTATGTAGATCATGTGCCCCAAGGATGGTCCTGACCCCCTCAAACAGGTAGTGCCCGAATATCTTGAAAACGGTTGAGATCCCCACCCCTAAACTATATATATTCTTGTTCCTTGTGTCAAGGGGCATCATATGGTATGTAGGTCATGGGCCCTTGGGGTGGTCCTGACCCCTTTCAAACAGGTATTGCCTGAATATCTTGAAAACGGTTAATATCCCCACCCCTAAACCATATATATTCTTGTTCCTTGTTTATGTTAGTTCACCTGATATATAGTTAAGGACCCCTGGGAACCACATGAAACTTTGTGGGTCATCCCTACTCTATATGATAGCCTCGTTCGTTTGGGAGACTTTATAATCACCCCGATTATAATTACATCTTGTTTTCCCTTGCTCCTTCCTAATGGAGTTATCTTCTTTGCTACTTCATATGTAGTAATTAATCGTTGAATATAATGTAATTATAAAGAAGTTGTATGATCAAAAGAGTTATGCAAGGCTTTTTATCATTTGAAACAAAAACAGTTTTTGAACTTTCAAAATAAACAAATAGACTTGTTAATAGTAAAGTAATAATTGGCTAACTAAAATCACTGATTATATAAACTTAAGGTAAAATGATTTTGGTATATATGCCAGAAGGTGATTCTCAACGAATGTTGAATATTCAAAAACTGGAACAGGAGAAGTGAGTAACTCATGATGGCTTTTATCGATAAAGCTGGTTTTTTTTTTCGTTTGTTTAAATGCCCATAGGGAGAGTTTCTGTCTGCCCCAGGGGGATGGGGGATGGGAGGTTGTTTTAGATGTTTTAGAGTTTAGATCAGAGTCTTGCACCTTTTCAATATCAGGTCATACACTCTTTTATGATCTTTTAAGTTTTTCGCTAAAATTATAGGTTTAATAGTCCTTTTTGAAAGATTTCAGGCAGGGAGGTGGTCGTCATTTTAAATTACAAATTATCCTATTCCAGAATAAAACTTAATTAGATGCATATATGAGACTCCTTGACAAGTTTGTGTATGGGTTATGCTACTCAGGTGACCGTTAAGGCCTTTTGGCCTCTTGTTTTAAATTCAAAATATAAATATACAGTATAATTAATAAGGTATAACACAGCATGTGCAACATGATATAATATAATGTATTAATACATGAACCACTCTCATTCAACCGGAGGTAGCATCCCAACACATCTCCAGAGTCCATATAAAGCTACCCCCGGATTGAATTACCTACATGATGGCTGACCCACCATGTAGTGAGTTTTGTACATTTATAGATATAGATATAATTTTTTAAAGAAGATGCCAACTCTTACGCATATATTTTAAAACATTTGAATAGACCAAAACAGAATCTTTTACTGCAATAAACAAAGATTGTTCTGTTTCTTCAATGTTATCAAGTCGACAATACATTTTATGTTTATATATTTTATAAGAAATAAAGGAGAATAGTAGGTTGTACATTCTGATTGTGTTGTTTTGTGACGAGTAAAAACCAATAATAACATGTTTCCACTGAACTTGAAAAGCTTAAAAATCAATAATTGCATTCCATATTTTCTGAACATTTTTACAGTCAAAAATTAAATGTCTTATATTCTCTGTGTCATTTTGACACACTTTACATTGTTTATTTACTTGATTATTACATAAAATGTTATAAAGAAGTTTGTAATTGAATTCTGCTATTTTTTTTTTTATCTTTCATTGATTTGAATTTATTGAAGTAGATACATTCCCAGTCTGACTTCGAGCTAATTTGGAACTCGTTACTTAATTTTTGATGTGAACATGAGATTTGAAATTTCTTATTTTTTAGTATGGAATAATAAAAATTGGTGTTCTGTTTTTCTGGAATCAATTTATCAATCTCTATATGAATGAAGTCAATTTTTGAAAAATCAAAGTTTTTTTTCATATTTCCTAAATACTTTTTGAATTATGGTGTATTCACAAAGCCAATTACTTTTGTTTTGTATAACAGTTGAAAAATCACCTAAGGATTTTAGTTTCCCATTTATATTGAAAAGGTGCTTTGTAAATAAAATTCCACTTTTAATCCAATTTTTAAAACAAACAGTTTTGCCCTTGTAAGTAAAAGAGCTATTAGACCAAATAGGTTGCTTCAAAAATGATTCTGTAGTTTTGAATTTAGGCCTTGTTTTGCAGATATTAAAACACGAAAAAACTTCCTTGTAGAAGTTGGGCATTTTTTTAACAATATCGAATTTTTTAATAGATGTTTCTGATGTGATAGATATAAAACGAATGTCTATGTTTAATTCTTTGAAAAAGCTGTTTACAAAATCGTTTATAGCATGTTTAGTTTCTAATAATCTTGGTACCCATCCTGCCTTTAAAGCTTTTAATTTTGATTCAATATCTATTAGACCTATTCCTCCGTCTTTTATATCCCCTATCACAATATTTCTCTTTATTCTATCATGGTTATTCCACATAAAGTTAAAAATTAATCTATTTATATTTTTAATACAGTTTTCTTCCGGTAGTTCTAGTATTGTGGATAAATAAATTAATTTTGGAACTGCTAAAGTATTTATTATAGAGCATTTACTAAACAATTGTTAATTTTCTTTTCTTCCAAGATTCAAATAGTTTTTCTATGTCATGATAGACTTTCATCCAATTTTTTGTATAACATTCTGTTTTGTTGTGGCCAAGATATATGCCTAGGCATTTTACTACGTGTTTTGAGACATTAATTCCGCTTATGGTATCATATTGATCTTTTAAAGTACCCAAAAGTATACATTCCGTTTTGTTTAAATTAATTTTTGACCCAGCATGTTTACCGAAGACCTCTATTGTATTACATATAATTGCATGTGCCAAAGATTCAATATTTTTGAGTGTTAGCGTCATGTCATCTGCATGTAGTATACTTTTTTTTCTTTATCTGAATTTTTGTGTTTAAATCCCTGAATATTTACGTTATTTTTAATTTTTGCCGATAGGATTTCCGCTACAAAAAGATATAGAATCGCGGATATTGGACACCCTTGCCAGATTCCTCTTTTCATGTGGCATGTTTTTGACATCCATCCGTTATTTTTTAATCGAAAATTTAAGTTTTTATACAATATTTTAATCATAATAATCATAACTTTATATGTACACGTATATGTCATGAGCAAATCTAGAGAGGTGGAGGGAAGTCAGGAGTGTTTGACCCCCCCCCTCCTCCATGGAAAAACTAAATTTATTAAAATCCACATGGTAAAGTTACCAAATATTGCACCCACCCATCCCCATGAGTGAACATTTGCTGGACGGCATATGCATATGTAAGATGATTGCACTTATATAATTGTTATTTTCATGGTCCTAGGGTCTAGAGCTCTGGTTAATCTCAGTTGAGATTGGCTCAGTTTAATATTTGAAAAAGACTGGCCGCCGCCTTCTTGTAATCTGGAGTCCGTTCTTCACAATTCAATTTTGGAAATTTGCCCTGAATTTAAGCACTCAACATCGTAAAAATAATGAAAAGTGTATTTTCAGTAGAGTCCCGAATCTCAAAAACAAGAGATGACCACATCACCATTTTTTTCATAGAGGTAGTGGTTAATTACCACAAAAAGATGATTCTGAGAATTTTTCAGAGCCCGACATTTAAAATCCCCTTTTTATGGAAGTGTATTTTCGGTAGGGCCCTGAATTACATAAACAAGAGATGACCACATCACCATTTTTCAGAGGTAGTATTTGACCACAAGTAGATGACTGAAAATTTCAGCTCCAGGAGTTAGGAGACTTTATTGTTTCTGAGCCCGATGGTAACCTTATAATGTGTAGTGTAATTTTAGCAGGGCCCCGAATCTCAAAAACTAGAAATGACCACTTCACCATTTTTTCACACAAGTGGCAAGTATGGGTAAGGCTTGCAGTTTTATATAAAGATAAAAAACTTGAGATAACTTGAAGCTCACAAAATGAGACCAGCTACTTATATCTAGAACCACCCATCTGAGCATGTTTCTTTAGACCACCTACTGTTGTAAACTGTCTTCATAGATAGATCTTGTTAAAATCAATAAATCAGAGCCCTACAAGATTGAGGCAAATTTCTTCTGGTATATAAGCAATGCTTTTTCTTTCAAGTCCATAAGTAGGTCCAGAATCATCATCCATGCAAGTTTGGCGAAGATAGGACAAGTACGGTAATAACTTAGATACAGGACCTGCAACAAAAACTTTAACCAGGTCCGGACGCCGACGCCGAGGGAATAGCATAAGCTCCCCCTGACTTCGTCTCGGTGAGCCAAAAATCAAAATAATTTACAGATGTTGATTTGATGTGTCAATTGAGAATCAATCTCATCTACTTCCTTGCATCTCTGATGCATCTCTCGAAAATACCATGAGTTGTTTTTGACAAAGAGGAATTGTCTCAACATAGTGTCTTTTTGGTCACTATATTGCTAATATTCCTTATGCGTAAATTGAAGTAATTTTGTTGTAAACATGGTGTTTAAAGATTCACAGCTGACATCCAAGTTGTAAATTGCATAAAGACGACATCTTGTAAAGAGTTTGAACTCTTTCTTATGAACGATACACTCCTCGATTCTATATGAAAGTCAGATCCCACGCTGCTGGTATAATATTGATATAAACTGGGTATTTTGTATTCACGTGTTTCATTCGAAAATAAAAACAAAGTATCATCGTGTAGAACATTTATTAACATTAGACACACTTTAAATATTGTACAGGTAAATAAAATGAAACATTATACAACAATATAACGCCTTGTGTGTCGACATACCGATAGAGGGCGGTATTGTATATGTGGTAATAAACTGAATATAAAAATTAATAACAATGTTTATCATTTCCAAGTAAACAATACAGTCAAACGTAATCTTTCTCAGTGTATGAAATATTTTTGTTTAGCTTGATTATCATAGCATTCGTAAGAGACTTTGAAATGATAAATATACGATAAATATTTTTATTAAAATAAAACAATTTATATATATATCTGTAAACAATTTATAATAAATATCCGTAAGTTAATAAATTAATGTAAAGTTTCATTTGTTGTAAATGTTTATCAAATCTTGCTATAACTTGTTCAGAAAAAATTAGAATGCTCTATATTTAGCAAGAAAAAAATCGCCGAAATGTTGTCTTACTTTCTTAACACGGTGTCAATATTTTCATCCTGACTTCATTTAAAAATATGTTTCATATAAAAATAATATTTGTGTCAAAGGAATTCAAAAAGTAAATTGTAGATTATCAATTTATCATTTATTAAATTGATAATCTACAATTTACTTCTTGAATGAAACATAGCTTACCAATTCTAAGCATCTGTAATTATTTGAGATAAATTGGGTCAGATTGACATTATACCGATAAAAATCTTTAATCAGTATTATATATCATAACAATAAATACTTTATATATGTTTTTTAAAGCTTAAAACACAGTTCATGACGAATATTGTTACATGTTTTAAAATGATTGTCTTAATTCATCAAATAATCTACTCAAGTTTACTTCAGTCAACAACGATGCCTCTATATTACAATATAATGAATTCAAATATTACGGTTTGTTTTCAAAAACTAAACAACGTTTGTTTCTGACAGTGAATTTGGCTTCTACTAAGCGGTGTAACTGTGGCTGTACTTAGTCAAGTCTCTATATTGAATAACCAGTGTTCTCTGTGATACCTTGAAATGATGCAAAACATATTCTATGTTGGCTGACATTTAAGTATGGTACAGGGCAAAAAAGTTCCTGATATACAGTTAAATTTGCGAGAAATATAAAAACACTTAAAAAAGCTCACAATTTTTGTGTGACTGAGATATAAAAAACCACATTAATAAAACATAGAGGCTTGAGCAAGTCTAAGTGGTAGCAGAAAGAAAACTATACCCATCTGTCTCTATGTATGGTTTACGATAAATCCAGCACTTTTCCATTGGCACCCAAATACTTATATGGCATAGCTGTATGGCAAAATTTGACCAATGAAGCACTTCATTAATGACTAGATATTGTTTTCTGACTCATAACAAACAGTCCCTCAAAAATCTAACTTGCTACTGTATTTTAATAAAGAGTAGGGAATCATAAACTAAACCTGCATTGATTCCATACATAACCCAATATTAGAACTCTATTTTTTTGTTTTAAACATTTGTCAAACTGATACGGTAATGGCAGTATCTAAACTGGTGAAATGCCATGCTAAATATTATAATATATATTTCTTAAGTTTTAATGTAGGCAAGAAAAGTTGATATAGTAAATAAGCTCAAATAATTATTGTTCCTGTAAAAATATTTGGTATTTTGACAGAAAAGGAATCTTAAGAGGACTGGATAGTTGTGGTCATTTTTAGACTTTATGCATCTCCTTACAAAGAAGAGCTCCGTATAAAGACTTTAAACTTTTAACTTTAAAGTTGAAATATATCGACGGAATTTTTCTTCACTAAATAATAATTTAAAGGTAAACAAATAATTTTAAAAATTCAAGATAACTTTAGATCTAATGTGTAATTTGATGACCTGATCTGGCATCCTTAAGGACATACGTGATGTCCCTTGGTTTTAGATAATTTTCCTTGATAGATTATTTCTTTATTTGCATTTAAACCTGTTCATGCCCAAAAATTCAGGGTGCATTACCAGGCTATTTTTGGAGTTAGAATATTTAGAATTTTTCTTTTAATATCAAGCAAAATGCAATTGAATGCTTATTTATAAAGTCATTGTATAAATTTTCAATTGAAATTATATATCCAAAAGAAAAATGTCATATACTGGTATCATGAAAATATAATTTTCAATTGGAATTTCATAGTGGAAATCTTCACATTATGCAGATACATGAAGGAAAAATAGGGAAAAAAATGGAAGGTAGGTCGCGTCTAACCTTAAGATAACACAAGGGTAGGGTTGTAAAAGTAACCTGGCAAGACAAAATATTCACACCAAATTAGTTTGAGCTAAATCTATCATAATACATGTAATTAGAGTAAACATGTACATGTAGTTAGAGTAAACATGTAGTTAGAGTAAACACATTACATGTACATCTTATTAGTATTATGCCAGAAGCACAGCGTATACATCTGATACTTATTCAGTTAATGACAAAAATAAACATGATGGAATGATAGAACAAAGGAATGCCATGTCTAAAAATCCTCAGCAAAAGAACGGATTAAATGACAGGTAAAAATCATTTTCAGCAAGGATTGTAAAAAGTTGGCAAAATTCAGCAAATAATGCAGTGTGTCAAAAATCTATCTGATTAGCACAACAAATCTTATATTGATATGTTCAGATATATGTTTTGAATTAACAAAAAAAGACTGAGCAATTTGAAAAGCTGGAAGTATGAAAAACTTATCTCTTAAGCTTCAATATGTTTGTGTCCTAACTTATAATTTGCGTCTTTTTTTTAATTGAAAATACTGAAACATCTCACTTCATATTTAAAACAAATTCACATTTTATGAAGGTAGGTAAAAACTGTGATCACATTTGAGCAACTTTACCATGTTTAGTTTAATAACACTGCATAAAAACAAAGCGTTTGTCCATTGGACCACTTTCATTTTGGAATGAGAGATCATAGCTTATGGGACCTGCAGATCACCAGTGGAAAATTCTGTTCAAGCAAAGTCATCAGCATTCTCACAAATATAAATTAAAATGGGAACCAGTAAATATATCACAACCATCTCGCATAGAAAACAGGAAAAATATCACCACAGTGGGAAAAAAATATCGTTGAGAACAATTATTTAGGATTTCATACATAGTATATACCCAGGCAGGTCTACAAGACCAATCTGTAAAAATCTATAATACATTGTCACTTTAATGTGTAACCAATTGGACACAAAACCAAAAAAAGGTGATTACAAATGTACCAATAAAACACATTGTGTCAACTTCTCCAGGACTTGGTACCTATAATCATTTCAATGGCTGATTTGATTGGATACAGGATACCTTAACCTTTTCAGCGGCCTATTTAATCAGTTACAGGATACCTGTAACGATTTGATTGGATAAGGAGACAGAGTTTTAATCCACACTCTCTGACCGGATGACCCACTCAGCATTAGGGTTCATCTGATATAGAGCCAACATGTTGGTTGCTGGATCCAGACGTCTTTCTCCTGAAATGTTAAAAATGTTGCCAGAATGAAAAATATCTTAATCACCTATACTGGAACATGAAAATTTTCAAAAATGAATTAACCCTTTCAGCTTATTCCTTCTTATTATGTATTTCAAGAATGATGATAATTTCTACACTTTGTTGGTTCATATTTGTATGAACTTCTGGTAAACACTTTAAACTCATATACCTGTAAACGTATCTCTACATTATTTATTAAATCGTCTGTACTTAGTCTTTTGAAATTTTTATGATTAAAAATCCAATAATTCCAACAGCAATTGATAACAATGAAGAGGAACTTGTTGTTTGTTGTTCTGCTTCTTGTTGAGACTATTTCCAAACACTTACAAATCACCCTTCTCATTAAGGCCTCTATCTTTTATTAAGTCCAAAGCAATCAAATAAATGCATGTGAAATACAGACATCTATGAGACTAATGACAAATGACAAATCAGTTCCTTTTTTTACATTCTTAGAGCAGTGCCAATGAATATATCATATTTTATACAAATTCTTTATACAAAGAAAAGCAAAGATTTTTGAACCATAATAACTATAGCAACAGGATTACTTTTTCATCAGAATCCAAGTTTGATGAAAAGTTTATTACTGTAACGATACAATGCAAAACATTTATCTGCACTCCAATTCATATTCTTAAAAAATCAGTCCCATATATGCTACATACACCTTTAGTTTGGCAGATTCCTTTGGCTAACAGAATTTTCTTTGAACTACAGGATTCCTTTGACTTACAAGATTCCTTTACTTACAGGATTCCTTTGACTTACAATATTCCTTTGACTTACAAGATTCCTTTATCTTACAAGATTCCTTTATCTTACAAGATTTCTCTGACTTACAAGATTCCTTTATCTTACAAGATTCCTCTGTCTTACAAGATTCCTTTATCTTACAAGATTTCTCTGACTTACAAGATTCCTTTATCTTACAAGATTCCTTTATCTTACAAGATTTCTTTGACTTACCAATGTTTCCTCCCACTTCATACAACCGAGCATCCTGCTCTGCAAAGTTAGCTACCCCCTGCACGTTGTTGTCTTTCTTCTTGTTCCTGTAAAAATGTTTACTCTAACATTATAATGTGTTAATTTCCCTTATTTACTGAACTTAAAGTATTCAAATAGGAAACAGGTTTAAAATAGTTCAGCTGAATGTGTAACATTTGATAAGTCTACACATTTTAGTCCTAAAACATCATGTTATAAAACATATTGAAGGTCAACTTACTTCTATATGTATCTATATTTAGATAAAATGAAATGATTACTTATTTTCTAAATGCTAATTAATAATAATTAATAAAGGATAATGCTGATATCCTTTTTTTAACATTTGCACAGATACAAGTAATCAAATTGTTCTTATTTATTCCTTAGAAAATCACTGACATATTTTTGATAAATCCACAAAATTCAGTATGCTGCTATTTTCTCCCTTCTACCCAGTCCTGCTAAATACAACATACTAAAGTGCTGACATGTAATCGCCTAAACATAACTCTAGAAATAACAACTGACTTGGTGCCATTCAAACCACCCCTCTCTAAACAAGTAGACAAACACATACCTTCCGTTGGTGAAGTTGGCATTGCGGAACTTGTCAACGACGTCGCCGGCGGTCATGTCTTCAGTCAGCTTCACCGCAGCACAGCTCTTAGTCAGACTCGGGGCCAGTACTCTAATCACTCCCTCCTCAAAGTCCCCCTACCACAACAGAAAACAGCTGATAATGTTTTATCTTTACTCATAATGACAACCAGACAGAAAACGGCTGACAACAATGATGAGACATCAATACAACCAGAATAAACTTATTGAGGTATAATTACAGTAAAACAAGTCTGCAGTAAATTGCTGCTATTTCTTAAAAGCACAATTCATTATATCCAATCAGTTTATAAAACAATAGTAACATAGTGAATGCCCTTTGTTATAAGAGTAAAGTGTGTTTACTACAACCATATTCAACATAGTAAACGACCTTTGTTATAAGAGTAAAGTGTGTTTGCTTCAACCATAATCAACATAGTGAATGCCCTTTGCTATAAGAGAATAGTGTGTTTGCTACAACTGTGTTTTACTGTTCTATAACCAACAGTGACTTCTGTGTGTGTTCGACTCCACTCACCTCGTTTATCACTGCTGGCTTCTTGTAGACGTCAGACTTGTCCTTTCGTAAAAACTTCATGATCTGGAAATAGGTCAAACTTATGAGGTTCCTTCAAGTGTGACAATCGGACTTGTGTGTGGTTGTAAAATATACATGTAATTGTGAATGGGTGCAACTTTTCTAATACTTACCGACTTTTCTCTATTCTTTTTCTGCATTTCTATTTCATTCTGATGTCTCATTTGTTGCATTAAAAATGAAGGCAGCTGAAATAAAAACAAACCTTACAAATCTTTTGATTCAGAAAAAGTTATTCCCAATCTCCATTGTTTCATTCATTTAATATACAACTAATAAATTACATAACCTGCTGACTGTTATTATGAATTATTCCGACAATGTTTTGCAACCATTATATTATACATTGAGCAGAGAAAGAATGCATTTTATTATTCAAATAAAATAATTGAAAGAAAAATCGATCAGCAAAATCTTTCAAATGGTCAATCTTTTAAATTCAAATTAAATTATATTAAATATTATTTATTCTGCCACCTTTTGTGATGATATTCATTTATTTAAATTTTTAAAACAAACTACTTTAAAAAAAAAAAAAACTTGCACTATTTAAGAAAATATGTTACTAATGTGTTTTTCATGTCCAAAAAATGTGCGACAATCAGCATCTACATGTGCATGTATAAGTAAAAATTTCATATATGACTGAACAGTGAATTTGGATCCAACTTTCAATGCAGAATTATTGATAATGTAGCACTGGTTAACAACACTGTAACCCATACAGTCCAGAGGATGTCCTGGTACTTAATGAGCATCATGACAATGTTAGAGGTCCCGGTTGCCATGCTGATCTCCATCTCAAGGATTCCCTTCGTCTTGGAGCGACTTGAGGGCGAAAGAAAGAGATTTGGGGCCATAATCATCGATACATTGGAGAGCCCCATCAGGTTGGTCTTTCTTTTCTGGGTGATCTTTAACAGTAACTCTAACAAGACCTGAAAATAACCCAACAATAACAACTACCGGTAGTTGTACAGGCAACGAGGGTCCAATTCTACAATCTACATTTTACATATTTAATTATAAAGTTTATAGTATACTGTATTTATTTACTCTAATAAGTGTTTATATTATAATATTAAAGTATAAATATATAGCCCCTTATTACAATCACATGTACATTGTTTCATATGTCCAATTCCAGTGTACATACAAACGACCATTACGGCCTCATATCCACCCTTTGAACCCACCTTTAAGGTGTTTCTATTTGCAGGAGGAAGCAGGAGAATGAGCAGATTGAGGACCAGTAACTGCTGCCTTTTGTCTTGGATATCTACAATGTCAAACAGGAAAATTAAAAAATAAATCTGTCCTTAACAAAATTAGCTAATAGCAAAAATTTATAGGTGGAAACATTTACTAAAACTGACTTAAATGTGCTTTATTACAAATCTAATTTACTTTCCCCATCACCCTCCCTTATCCTAAAATTACTGTCAAACCATATCAAGAATTATTGTAAAATCAAAAGACAATAAAATAAAATTAAAAAATGACCTTTGTTAAAATGATTCAAAATGCTATACAAAGTCATGAATAAAATTTCATAAAAATTCAAATTTTATCATACCTTTAATTCTTTACATGTTTAAAACAGACAGTAGTAGATGCATGTACTAAGTCTATGTAGTGACTACATACTTTCCACCTGAGCGAAGGCTTCAATGTACTCATGCGTGAGGAGTGGGTGAGGAAGTTCTCGTAAAAACTGCTTTAACAAGGCTGCCGCATCATGGGGAAGCACATTCACCCAAGAAAACGTCCCTGAGTAAAATTTATCCTCTAAATCTTTTCGTAGTTGCTGAAATGTAAAATTTTAAGATCATGATTGTTTTTTATCAATACATCAACTGCACTGCTCGTCTGAGTAAATATATAGCAGCTGTGACTCTTATTTTTTGGCAATTTTTGGTCCACTGGAATGAGCATTACCTTGATTCTGGAGGCTGATCCTGGTATACGTAATATTCCCTCTTGTTCTAAACAATGATGTTCCATAAATCTTGCCATCTACAAAAATACAGCTTTGTAAAAAAGATATGAACGAGTGCCTATTCTGTATATCATTAACATTTCCAAGAAAAAAAAGTTGCAGCATAACTGTTCCATTGAAAACCTTATTTAATTTATAAATTAATTGTGAAAATACCAAAGGAGGAAAGATAGTACATGTAGTTAAAGAACTTACTAAACAAAGAGTGACGTGTACTTACATCTTCGAAAACCATAGGTACAGTTTGAGTTGGTCGTATTTTCTGATCTTGTTCCATGAGTGTGTGTAATGTTACTCCAAAAATACCATGATCTGAAAAACAAAGTACAGTGCATACATTTTTCAAATTGTTAACTATAGAGCGTGGGACCTGACATCAGCTGACCAAATGTCCTGAACAACATCGCATGAAACAAGGTTATACACAGTTTGAAAACAGAGGAATTTCTTGATTTTATACATGTACATAAAGCACTTATTAATAGCAAACAAGCATTTAAATCCAATCACTAAGTTTTTTCTGCTACAATAACTGTATTTAAAAAGTAATCTGATTGTTTTTCATTCATAAACATGCCTGAGCTTTAATTTGCCCATGCTCAGAGATAATCATTCCTTAAATATTGATCTTAAAAAATCCAAACTAGCAATTTGTTGTTTAAATACTTTATGATAATGAATCATCAAAAAATATATATACAAAAAATAATAATGATTTTTATTATAATGTCGAATTTTTGCCAAGCATATTATTGGTCTATTGCTGTCACATGGTCTTGCAATAAACTTTGCTATAAACCTTGCTATACTACAAATAAAAAATTTATAAAGCTCACTATAATAAAAATATATTTTCATGACAAAATACTGGTTTTAGCAAATGTGACATTATGATGTCACAATAGCAAAATCAGCACCAATACTACATGAACCATGTTCTTTACTGTTATAATCTTGAAGAGAATAAGTTTCTGATTCATAGGATTATAATAAAACAATTGTAGCCTTTGACATGGTTTTATAGACCTGATGAGACTCTTGCCTACCCCTTCCTTTCTTCTTGCCCTTCCTTCGATGATAGATGATGTGATGCCTCTCTAGTAGAGCTGTCAGTTCTATGAGGGCCAGCGACTTGATTTGGTTCATGTCCTCAAAACTCAAATCAGTTACCATAGTTACACCCAACCTGTCTGGCATTATACTGAAATTCTGAAAGTCAAACAGATACCTGTTACTGAGTGAAAGGACATTACAGAGAGAGAGAGAGAGAGAGAGAGAGAGAGAGAGAGAGAGAGAGAGAGAGAGGATCAATTGATATGCTTACTGAATTAGTATATTAGTACATCACAGGTTACTGTATTTATTGGGTATATATTGAGAGAGAGAGAAAGAGACAGACAGACAGACAGACAGACAGACAGAGAGAATAAATAGCTTAAAGAGATCTTACTGGTAGGTTATCCTCTTTCTCTAATCCAGCAGTCTGCATAGAATTCTGTAAACAAGTCAACCACAGCTTTACTTTCAATCAATTATAATTACATGACTGTCTACATACAGTGAAATACATAGACTACAGTGTAACACGGTTATAGCAAATACCTTTATAATAAGGTAAAACACGGTTAAAGCAAATACATTTATAACAAATTGATGCTTAAGCAAAGTGATTTTCATTCCCCATTACTTTATTACATGTTGCAAACTTCACAGATAAAATGAATTATGCTTATAACAAAGTAAAATCGCCAGCCCCTGGGACCTAATTTTAAGCATGTTTTACTGTAATATGTTGAGAAGGCAAGGGAAAGGATGTTGAAATAAATTAGCAATGGATTTCACAATTATACAAAAATAATAATTCATATGCAATGCAGATAATTGTACAAATAACTGAAGAGTTCCCACATAATACTTATACGGGACACATTACCTTTGTGGCTGTTTCCTCTATGCGCAGTTCAATGTCCTCGTCTGATATACTGGGCATTGCTGCCATCAGTGACCGCCTCATGTCGGCTGAGGAGTCGGGCACCATGTGCTTGTTGAACGTCCCCTTCTGCTGGACACTGAGCATCTCAATACCTGATAAAACAAGACACAACTCCAGGATTACCGAACCATGCAGGCTACTCCTGAATGTTTCCCAGCTCTGTGTACCACCTCAGTAGAAGCTTGTGTCTATCACTCCAGTTTTGCAAAATATAATAAATTCAACAATTAGTTTGTCTGATTAAAAATTTTTTAAAGTTATGAGAGAGTTTGTCTTATTGAAAAAACATCTTAAAAGTGGCATCTTGAGGGGTTGAAATCAGGTTTTGGTGATATATGTTAGAGGCTGGTAAAAGTGTTCACCCAGTTCTGAGCACCAGTACACCTTGTGCAGTGAATTATTTGAAATAAAGTGAAAATTTTAAGGCAATGAAGATCTAGGTGACAAGACAATGAGGTGACAAGCAAAATCTTTAACCATTCACTCTCAGCTACCGTACAATTATATCTGGACCAGGATCTAGTTACACACAATGAGATCACAGACCATGTAATTTACTATCCACTCACAGCTACCATGTATAACTCAACATATATCTACTCACACAGGCAGGTGATAGACATGAGGTGTTTGTCTGTTCACCAAAAACTGTCTACAAATACAACTAGACTAGGATATACAATTAGGTGGCAGACATAGACTAGGATATACAATTAGGTGGCAGACAGTGTACTAAACTATCCACTTAAAACTAGATGTACTCACCTGTAACTTGACTAAGATCTAGCCACAAACAGTGAGGTGACAGACCAGGTGATCAACTATCCACTCATAACTACTCACCTGTAACTTGACTAAGATCTAGCCACAAACAGTGAGGTGACAGACCAGGTGATCAACTATCCACTCATGACTACTCACCTGTAACTTGACTAAGATCTAGCCACAAACAGTGAGGTGACAGACCAGGTGGTCAACTATCCACTCATAACTACTCACCTGTAACTTGACTAAGATCTAGCCACAAACAGTGAGGTGACAGACCAGGTGGTCAACTATCCACTCATGACTACTCACCTGTAACTTGACTAAGATCTAGCCACAAACAGTGAGGTGACAGACCAGGTGGTCAACTATCCACTCATAACTACTCACCTGTAACTTGACTAAGATCTAGCCACAAACAGTGAGGTAACAGATCAGGTGGTCAACTATCCACTCATGACTACTCACCTGTAACTTGACTAAGATCTAGCCACAACAGTGAGGTGACAGACCAGGTGGTCAACTGTCCACTCATAACTACTCACCTGTAACTTGACTAAGATCTAGCCACAACAGTGAGGTGACAGACCAGGTGATCAACTATCCACTCATAACTACTCACCTGTAACTTGACTAAGATCTAGCCACAACAGTGAGGTGACAGACCAGGTGATCAACTATCCACTCATGACTACTCACCTGTAACTTGACTAAGATCTAGCCACAAACAGTGAGGTGACAGACCAGGTGGTCAACTATCCACTCATGACTACTCACCTGTAACTTGACTAAGATCTAGCCACAACAGTGAGGTGACAGACCAGGTGGTCAACTGTCCACTCATAACTACTCACCTGTAACTTGACTAAGATCTAGCCACAACAGTGAGGTGACAGACCAGGTGATCAACTATCCACTCATAACTACTCACCTGTAACTTGACTAAGATCTAGCCACAACAGTGAGGTGACAGACCAGGTGATCAACTATCCACTCATGACTACTCACCTGTAACTTGACTAAGATCTAGCCACAACAGTGAGGTGACAGACCAGGTGGTCAACTGTCCACTCATAACTACTCACCTGTAACTTGACTAAGATCTAGCCACAAACAGTGAGGTGACAGACCAGGTGATCAACTATCCACTCATAACTACGTACCTATAACTGTGCTGGGATCATAACACTCCTCGTTTTCATCTACACAAGAACATGACAAGCATACAAAGATTTACCACAGGTCTCTTCAACTCCCGTTAATTGTTATTCCTTTTCCCAAGATATTGAACAATTAGGGGTATATTTAATTACATGTGGATCAAATGTTTTCAAAGCATGTAAATTAACAACTTGAATTAACTTTTGTAAAGTTTAATTCTCAAAACCAACCCAAGCCAAATTGAACAATCCAGTGTTGTGGTTGAGACTAGGTCTTAATAACAAATCTTTTATCCAACTTGATAACAATTTCATTTCATTGAAATACTATTAAGAGGAAATTAAAATAACGAAGGTCACTGACCCGATTCTCCTGTGTCCTTGAAGACCTCGTTCCTCCGCCCAGACATAGAGTACTCTCCCCTACCCTTGTACAGGGATGGCAGGCGTTTATCCGTGTGTCGTCGAGGCACTGCCGAGAGGTTGATGTCATCGATGCCATCTGGCGTAGGTTGTGGGACCGGCGATCTTGGCGACTGAAGGATAACATATTACGTACAGCATGAAGTCAAACTTCAGCGAGATCAACTGACTCAGATTATATTCAAGAATCAATTCTCTCTTTCTCATTTTTCTTGGTTGCCATTTATCACTACATTTAAATTTATTGTATTTGTTATTAGCTTCCACTGATGTACATATAGCAGACACTAACACATATTTTGCATGACAAATGCCACTTTCAGGTTATTTTGCATGAACATATTGAAGTTCAAACAGCTGTTCAAAATTCCAATCAAATCAATGTTACTAAGAGGACACATTCATTGTTACCTGGTCATCTGAAGGCTGTGGGAAGATATCTCTGACGTCAACCTTGTGCTTCTGTTTGGACCGGATTGTGGCGCTCAGACTGTTGACCCTGCGGCGAACCACCGCCGCCTGACTCGTGGTTAATGTCGCTGTAAAACCCTGGATCTCCTCATCTGTCAACTCCCTCCCACCTTAAAACATATTGGTCTTTATTTAAACTAACCAAAAGTCATTTCTTATAGGTATATCATGTGAAAAAGGTACTAGACTATCTAAAGGTACTTCTCTCTCTAACATTTTTACAAATGAAATGTTTAAGAATAATGAAAATCATATTTAGTAACACATATAATTATACATGTATGTAGTACACATAACCATTGCATAAAGATATACAAATGAGTGTTTCGGTGATAATTTGTGCTATGGTTCCCATTATCTCGATGTCTGGGCCGATACATACCTGTGATATAGTTCACAACAAAGTCGTATCCCGCATCCTTCAGCCAGTTAATTTCTTCCTCTCCCTCTACAAAACAGAGTAATTATAACTGTCAGAATTCATTTACTACATGTTCCAGAAAATTACATCAGTATTTACTAACTATTTGAAAGTTTAAGACAGTGAACAAATTCGAAGGAAACAAGAAATATGTCAATGGGACATGTCAGTGGGACATGAATTGCCTACAGGTAACTATGGGTACACTTCTACTGCAAAATGAAAAGAAATTTAATGTACCTTGTATTTTCCACACATGTTTGAGTTATTAGGTACCTCACTACATCAAGAGTAAATAAATACTTTTTAAAACACGTCACAAGATGACAATTTAAATGTTTTGTCAAATTCTTCGTATCCCTCAATTTGGTTGAATAATCAGCATTTAACTCAGTGGTTAAAGTATCAGGCTTGTGAACTGCAGATCATGCATTCGAATCCAACTGATGCTTTGGCTCATAATACTAAATTAACGTTTTGAAAATCTAAATTTTTCATCCAAGATTACATAATTTTTCGGCTATTCGACTTATTTACTTCTTATGCACCATGCTATCTATCATGATCAAATACTTTCTGCTGAATTGCAAAACTATTTCAAGGAGTAATGAGCCACCTTATTAATAGCAATGTGTGATAAAATAAAGGATTGGGGGCGGTGGTATTATTCATGATTTTTTTTCAAACCAATGTGTTTTAGCAAATAAAATATGATAATAGTCTCAATGGTGAAAGAATCTTGTCAATGAACAGTTTCATTGAGGAATAAACATAATAAGAAATCATAAAGTCAAGGTCAGATAATTGACCTTCCCTTTGACCTTGATTTCACCATTTCTTATCGTGTGTATGAAATGAATAAAAGCCTACCATCAAACAGCACCGGTTGAGGACAGACTCATTGGTTTTTCAATGATGTATGTGCAATTTAAAAATTGAATTTGACACTGACCGGGCAGTACACAGGTAGTACATACATTTAATACATTTGAGTCAGATGGTTTAACAGTAAATTGTAACCTTAATTCCCTTATTAGAAAGATACCAGGTGTAAAATTGCATGAGAAGCACTGATCTATAGTATCTAACAGCTCTATGAAGTCCCAATTTCAGCTTATTATTTTCAGTCATGGTTACCTTATATAAAAACTTTTGTTCTTAATTGTTTGGGATATATTTTCTTGACATTCTTTGTTGGTGTACATGTGTTGTTTGTGCTGCTATTTAATATCTTTGAAATTTTTTGTTCCTATTCAATTTTTCATGTATGTTTACAAAAGAGAAAAACACACTAATGATATATTTAACCTTGCTGTGGTCATGTGTGCTATTCTGAATTGCTATTTTATAGATCAAAATTACTACCGCCACATTTGAATAATGTGCTTAAAAGTGTTAATAAATTAAACACGCATGAGCCCTTTACTGTTATTTGACAGTGTGCTACCATTATATTTATTGGCCCATCACCATGATCACAGATTTTTTATTACTTCCACTTAATTTAAACCTGATTTCTGTGTCTCACAGCTTATTCTGACAATCCTCAGAGTCAGACAGGAAATCATGACGAACCACTTAGACAATTGTGATTTCATTGAACATCATACTGAGATCTTTCCAATTATGGCATTAAATATTGTTTTAGCATCTTTTGACATGCATGTACACATGCATTTGAACTTAAAGAAAGTATAAATTCATGACTCCCCACTTTACACGGTTAACTTAATTAGATCTAAACAACATGATGACTTCATATAACTAACAAAACAATGTAAACCTAGGCTAACTTGTTCAGTTGTACTTATTGGTAGAAGATGCAAGGCTGTGCAGTTGTATGATCATTCAGTATTTGCATTTATCAGTGACATTCCTCATTACAGCTCACAGATAAAACTTATATTTTTTACTAAAGCCCTTTTGATAAACTTTATCATCACAAGTTAAGACTTATCAATTATAATCTGTTCACTTGTACATGTATTTTAAAATTTTGCTTTTAAATAATATTTTAACAGTTTTAAGAAAAGCATGCCATAATAATTAGAAGGCTGTGATTATGTTAATATTTGTTTTAATAGTCCTTACCGTCGGGGGTTTTGGTCGTCTCCTCCTCCTCATTTTCTCCGTCGGTACTGCTGGCGATATCCTTGAACTCCTTCCAGTAGTCTTCGTAACTGTTGCTTCGTGGAGTCCTGATCATGGTGGCAGACATGCATTGTCAGACTACATCTCATGGCTCAATTTGAACATCATTCACACATAGGCTTCAGGTTCACGCAAATGTCATCTTCTGAAAATTAATATTTACACAGTATTAATAATGACTTGGAGTTTTCAAAAAGAGATTCATTACTATGTTATATTTACATTTGCAAATATGTTTCCTTATATGATCCTATAGAATAGCGAAAACGTTCAATTCGGTATGAACGTTTTCGTGACGTCACAATGATCATAGCATGCGCTTATCGCTTGTCCTATTGTAAACATAAAATCTCGGTTATTTTAACAGTTCTGAACAATTTGCCTTTTTCAAATGTAAATATAAGTTATAAACAGCAATGTTAAAAAGTTCACCAGGATATGAAGTTGGTTGGTACGTGATCAAATCTACTGAGAAGCCCTTCGGGCTTCACAGGATTTGATCACGTGACCAACCAACTTCATATCACAGTGAACTTTTTAAATTGCTGTTTATTTCTTAAATAAACATACCAACATCAAGCAAGTGGTATTATTTTTAATGTCTAAAATGGTAGTCGTTTATCTAGGCCTTTTGAATTATAACTTTACCTAAATTTGAACGTAAAATTATATATATATTATTTGTTATGTAAACAAAGCTGATATTGGCATGCCATGCTTTTGTTTACAAATAATGTCAAACAAAATGACACATGATCAACAAGATAAACTAGCTTAACACCATGTTCATTATTAACTTTATAAAAAGAAAAAACAAGATCTGAATGAAACTGATAACAATGTAACTCTGGTGTCATTTAATATTTTGATACCGCCAAATATTGAACCCAGGTTCAATATATTATGCGATATTATGAACCCGGATTCAAAATTTCAATATATGGCCGCAAAATATTGAACCCCAGCATAAAATATTGAACCCTGGGTTCAATATATTATGGCCGCGATATATTGAACCCCCCTCTAATTTTCATTGCTATTGGAGAGGGGGTTCAAAATATTATGGCCACGCAAAATGAACCCCCTTCTAGTTTTCATTGCTATTGGAGAGGGGGGTCAAAATATATTCAAAACAAGGCTCAAGCTTTGTTTACAAAATAAAGACTTCTGAACTTTGTTTCTTGCCTATAACTGATATTATTAAAATTTTGGTGAGGTGTTAGAAATGCCCACGTCAACCGTTCTATACGTTAAATATTGGTGAGGTGTTAGAAATGCCCACGTCAACCGTTCTATACGTTAAATATTGGTGAGGTGTTAGAAATGCCCACGTCAATGGTTCTATACGTTAAATATTGGTGAGGTGTTAGAAATGCCCACGTCAACCGTTCTATACGTTAAATATTGGGGAATAAAATCTGAAAATTTTGAACTACTATCGTGTCTTATGTAGTTTGCAACAAAAATCTGTCGTCAGTTCACAGGAGCAATGATTTCAAATGTATAACAAAAATCTGTCGTCAGTTCACAGGGGCAATGATTTCAAATGTATAACAAAAATCTGTCGTCAGTTCACAGGGGCAATGATTTCAAATGTATAACAAAAATCTGTCGTCAGTTCACAGGGGCAATGATTTCAAATGTATAACAAAAATCTGTCGTCAGTTCACAGGGGCAATGATTTCAAATGTATAACAAAAATCTGTCGTCAGTTCACAGGGGCAATGATTTCAAATGTATAACAAAAATCTGTCGTCAGTTCACAGTGGCAATGATTTCAAATGTATAACAAAAATCTGTCGTCAGTTCACAGGGGCAATGATTTCAAATGTATAACAAAAATCTGTCGTCAGTTCACAGGGGCAATGATTTCAAATGTATAACAAAAATCTGTCGTCAGTTCACAGGGGCAATGATTTCAAATGTATAACAAAAATCTGTCGTCAGTTCACAGGGGCAATGATTTCAAATGTATAACAAAAATCTGTCGTCAGTTCACAGGAGCAATGATTTCAAATGTATAAATAAATCTAATTTACATTGTCAGGTAGCTAGCACGCACTTATTTTTACAAGAAAAATTGTGCAGTATTTTCATAAAACTCTCAGTTTTTTAAGGACAATATGTGGATAATTATTTTAAAAAGCAATCCTCCAAAATTACCACTTCTTGACAAAACACACAATAACAATTTTTTTTAGATGTACTTAATTATTTCTGGTAAGTTAGTAACCTACTTTAATGTGCTGCAGTGATTTTATAATGCAAGTCCCTTAAATGCTGAAATGGCTTGCTACATGTAGGTATATGTTTAATATTGCAAATACATGCCTGTAATACCTTTATAAGGAGAAGATAATTGTGAATGAAAAATATTTCAGAATTTGCATAAATTTATCACAGATCAAATAAAAAAATAAATATACAACAAGATATATTTTCAATTTCTATGCTGATATACAACATTATGTATCCACAACTTGCAATAAAGAAAATAAACTATATATTTACATTAATACAAAATACAGACATTCTATTGAAATCTCTTTTTAAATATTCTTTTACACTAAACAGGCTCTCCAGAAAAATGAATAAACTTACACATTATATGATTTGTCTGCATGTGTAATGTAAAATCTCCGGCAATAGCATACACACAGTTGTGCTTACAAGTTATCTTAAATCCTTTTTCCTCTGATCACTATAACTTTTCCTCTAATCACTATAACTTTTCCTCTAATCACTATAACTGTTCTACAGTAAATCCATGAACAAGTCTAGATACATGTATATATTATATACAGTGACACCCAGGTAAAGAACAATCTTACATATCCACACTGTAACCAACCTCTAGCTTGTAAAGAACCACGGGGCGGACACTGGGCCAATGACTATGAGTCGGGGCGGACACTGGGCCAATGACTATGAGTCGGGATCTTGAGATTTCTACTGACAGATGAATAATGTCATGGTCATTATAGAGGAAATCCTGCTCCAGCCAGATGATGTTTAATAAAAGGATGTAAGTATCTCGCAACTTAGGGGTTCGATCACTCTATCACAATGGTAGCACAAGTAAATGGGGGGTCTCAACAGACAGCGCTTCCCGAGTCAAGTCACACGATACCTGAGAGAGTACTTTCATTTTGTCTATAGTACACAACAGGTATGGTGCTGTTTGTGAGTGTTAGCATTGTCAATACCCCACGGTAAACATCCCTTAATACCGCCACAGTGTGTAAATGATCATGTGACCACTTCAATCTGTGTGTATTCAGGAGTTAAATTGATTCATATTTACGGGGACAGCTAATCTACTAAATATAACGACCTTCAATAGGAAAATCACAACTGGATGCAACAGAGAGAGAGAGAGAGATCTAGAGAGTGCCACCCATCTCTTTTTAATGAAAAAACCCTTATGAGTAAGCTGGAAGCCCCAGATCATGGACCACTGGAGTGAACACACTTTATTTTGATCAGATTATTGATAGTACACAACAGCAAAACAACATAAGCCACATACAAAAACAGATTATAATACATGTATACTGCATTTGTTAAGAACTGTTTATATATTAGGTAAATAATTAAGGTGCAATATCTTTGAGTTTAAAAGTCGGTAGAGTAGCATATGTTTGTATTGAAAAATTATTATTAGTATATACCTATGAATAAAATTGGTATGGCCGTCTGTAAGGGCATCGACCTATATATGACCTATATCTCTAGGGAACATATAAATAGTACCAGTACAGTCAATGAAGATCTAGAGACAAGGCCATAGCTAACGATTAATATTGTGGATTCTACTACCGGTATATGTAACACCGATTGGGGAAGAAATGACTTTTAACCCTGATTCATAATCTTATACTTCCCTGATTTAATCACTTGTGTCAGAAGCTGCTGTACTGTGAGTGAGCAGTTAGTAATAATTTACATATATATACAGTAGTAAATATTTGCATATACAGCTGAACAGAAGTGTCATTATTTATTTATAACGAAAATGTACTTACTTGTAGAACTAGACCTAATTTTTTTATATATGGTGATAGATTTTTGAATATTATTCATACTAGACCTCGTCACAATTGTGCACTTAATAATGATTTATTTCGATGTAATATTGTAAACAGTCCACTCTGTTCATGTGGTATGCTCGAAGATTATACTTACCATTATTTTTTCACATGTAAAAAGTATAAAGATGCTAGAAATGTTCTATTTAATAATGTCAAATTGTAAATACTTACTTTGGGGTGACAGTGCAATAAGTCATTTTTTTACATTAGTTTATAATTATATTAAAAACACTGAAAGATTTAACTGATCTTAAAACTCTTGTATAACACTGTTGAAAATTATATACATATGTCAATGGCATATATGTATACTGCCATTATATCCACTGACCTTTATTTATGTTGTGTACACATATATTGTATTATATCTTTGTATTGGGAGAGGGCGGTCTAAGTTATGGAACTTGTACCCAATCCCAATTGTATTTTTGTACAATAAAATTATGTTCAAATTATATTTACATATACAGCTGATTTACATGTACATCTGTACTTGTAATCCTACAAAGCTGTTAGGGGTGACACATGGCTAGTTTATGCATGAACTGTTGAGACAGACCAGTCGTCAACTGGCAAGAGTTTTTCTAATGTACAACACATAAATAATGCGTGGATCTTGAATTACTGTAGCAATATAAAACTTAATTTTAACAAGACAGTAGATCCTCTGTCATGCACTTTGTCCGTTTTTAACCACTAGCGGATAAAAAAAGCTGGTGATATTGAACAATCAATGAACACATGCTGTGAGTCCTGTCTGATATAAAATGACATGTGACATGCACAGCTTTATATAGAAACAATGAACTTTATTTTTTGTATTTTAATATTTGTTTTGATCCTGGCATTTCTTCCTGAACTATTTCTTGGACTCTAGTAATTTTACCTCTCTAATAATATGACTCCCTGCTCTCTTGCTTATATCTCTCTCTCACTATTTGGCTGACAACAATAAAAATTACGTATCATAATGACAGATCATGGCCCAGCCTATTAAAAAAATCATGCTGTGTATTAGACAGTCGTAATTACAGCCTCCAGATATTCCCAACACAAAATATCAATATGCTTCCATGGTAATCAGACAAAAATTAACCAAATGTTGATCCTAACTTTAATTAAAATCTCTTTCATCTACACCTTTCATCTATGCCTATTTTTACATTAAAGTAGTAAAACAGAAATTGCTTGGATCTTTTTGAAACAGAAATATGATATACTCTATATACACTGTTAAAAAGTTTCTCCTTTTCTAGAAAAAGAAATCAATTAAAAAACTTTACACATTTTACACTACAGGGACTGTAGTAAATTATCCGCCTTTAATATAGAAAAGCTAGATTACTTTCATTAATTACAATGAACAACATATGCATGTACCAAAAATGAGTGCCAATTAAAACTAAAATGCACTGATTGTTTCAACAGAACCTAGTTTTTACCCCAAATGCCGTTTGATACCAGGACAAATTTAAGCTATTAAACCACTTGCACCCAAGCCCCAAGGAAGACTTGGTCTGAGATAGTAAATGGATTTCTAATGAATCCGTTAGTTAATAAACTCTGCTGATGAATCACAAAGACATTGTTCTGTTGCTGTGATACACATGGGGAAAGTTCCTGAGGGACACAGCATGGGGAGGGCCTGTAACCACATGTGTACCAGAGTGTAAACCCTGGCTCACGAACAGATCTGCAAGTCATGAAGGCTCAGATATGAAGAATCATTACCGGGTATACAGAATAATTACCTCCACTGTCCTCCCTTGATACTGGGATGTATTTTGAGTTTTCTCTGTTAGGTTTTGGGGAAGTTCATGGACCAGGTGGCCAATGTTCGGAGGATAAACAAACTTGTTCCAATGCAATACCACACTTTGATTTAATACACAGCAATATAAATAACATAATCATATTATTATAAGTCGATCTGTGTCATTGGCTTTGAGTGAGGATTATTTGACCCAACCTATCATAATTCATATATTTTTAGTACATTGTACTTGTATTATTTTGTAGAGATCAGATGTAAAGTTGTATACTTATTACGTTCACATAATTATCACAGGTTACAGCAAGACACAATAAAATTTGTCGTCTTTCATAGTCAGTTAAATGAAATCTCTATCAATAATTATATGTTGAACATGTACATGTAAATGCTTACAAACATTTCAAACATTAACCATGTCAAGTAGCATATTTCATTAAAATTAATGTTTTTTTTAGCATAATTTTATTGCTGTTCCTATATTAAGTTAAATTCCAGCTTGTATTTGAAAGACAAAGAAATTATACAGAATATAATTAACTGTTATTTAGGGCACCCAGTGTACAATATCATATTCATAAAAAAATCGTAAAGAATGTCAATGTCTGACGTCCACTGAATCAATGATCGATGTTTATCAGATGTTTATGTTTACCTGATCTGATCAATGATGTACAACTATCGATCAATGTTTCGACAGTGACCGACACCCACACAGAATAACTAGATATACAAGTTCATCAGTGTTTCCTCATCTAAAAAATACCCTCCTGTGAGTTGCCATACCTGTTGCTTAACCAGCATACCTGTTCTCACCGACGTTACATTTCTCGGGCACCTGCTGATACAACGCAGCTTACACACAATGACAGAGAGACGGTGACACACCCCGCCACCAAAACAAATGTTCTTACCTGGCCGGGTCTTTATTAATCCGCTGACAGACACAATAAGACAATATTCAAAGATTGAAAGAACTCCAAGAAACCCTGTTTATTTACACTTCCGTCCTTCACATCCGGAACATGCGTACTGCAGACTCGTTACCTGTCAAAATACTATTGTTCACAGCCTACGGATTGTATGGATTAGATAAGATTTATGAATTATGTATACATTGCACGGTTAACATGCCTTTATTGGTTATGTATTGAAATAAAAATGAATATTTGACTCTGTCTTGTTAATTAAGTTTGTTATATTTGTTTAGATATAACTTTCAAAAGAATTTAAAATATATCTCTCTTTTTTTAATCGGTTTTATTTTGAGGGTTTTTATTATTTTTTTTTAAATATATTTTAAATATTCATTGTGAACATGTATTTAATATCTCGATCACATTTTTCACATGAATATGATTATCTTTTTTTCAGATACCAATTACCATGCTACCAGCTGTTTATATTAGACAATTTGATGCGCACAAAGAGCAAGAATAAATATGGTTTAGGGATGGGGGATCTTAAAAGTTAAAAATTATCAAAGTATATCTATAATGCATATTCTTGCCTAATTCCCTGTTTTGATTTGACAAACTATTAATTTGAAATAATTTGCGCCGAAATTTTTAAATTTTAAATTTCTTTTATTTTTTAAGATGATTTTGTTTTTAATATGCTTTAGTTACATGTTAATGGAGAACAAATTGTAAAATTGATAGATAATTATATCACGAGAAACATGGCGTCACTATGGTGAAAAGTCATTAGAATACTTTGAGTAGTTTTTATAAATATTACGCAGAATGATGGAATGGAGGCATTGGTTACATGTTTGAAATCAAGTGCATAAATAATTTTTCTTCACAAAGCTTGGAAAATGACTTCATAGACTTCATAGACATGGTTAACGTAATATCCATCACTAACTATGACCTACTATTGGTAGTTACATGCAATATTATGTGTAGGATCCACTTATGAATTGGGTGTCAAGAGTTCTAACATAATATTTTTTATTATAAAGGACAAACACTGAGACAGTTGTTAAAGAAATAACTATGAAAGAGTTTGTTCTGCTTTAATAATGTAAAACTCGTTTTATTTCTTCATGCAATAAAAAAACCCTGTGAACATTATTTTCTTAGAGAGAGAAAAAAAAACGAGCGATAAACTACTATGACAGCAGAATTTGACGTCATCGCCATCACGATTATTTAATCACATTATTATAGCATTGAATCATGATTTTTTGAAGTATACACTCTCATAACTGCAGCGGTGTGTGCATACAAATTGAGTAACGCGCGTTAGCGCGTTATGAAAATTTGTATGCACACACCGCTGCAGTTATGAGAGTGTATACTTCAAAAAATCATGATTTAATGCTTATATTTACATTTTTTTAACTTCTTGCCTTGTCTGCAAATGTGATTCATACCTTAAAACTCCTATCTTATCCTAAGGGTAAGTTAATATTAATGGAAGAGCCACAGTAACAGCCACAAGCGTGAGCTTTGATTTTCGCTTGTGACGTTGCAGTTTACAGCGTTCAACGTTTGTGACGTCATAATAAAACTCGTCATTTTAACCTTTGACTACTTGTTGCATTTAGAGGCATTTGAAGATCACAGAATTTAATGGAAAAACACAGTAGAATGTAAATATAGTCAATTACATTTTTGGTTTTTTTGGGGGTTTTTTAAAAAAATTTTAATAGGAATGTAGTTAGGTTCTTGTTTGTGATGGGGTTTTTTTTTCGTGGAAAAGGACTAAACGACTTTCAAAATTAACACTTTCCGGTTAAAAAAAAAAAACCCGAATATGACTTTTTGATCACCTATATTTGGATGCGATTTTTTATTAAAAAAAAAAAAAAAGAAGAATGCAACAATCTTTTCTTAATGACAAAATATAGATTGATATTTGTTATAAGAATTTTTGAAAATTATTCTTGGCATAATTTTTTCCCTGTGACGACCATCATTATTTCCAGATTAGCTGACTCTGTCAAGTTAAAGTCATTAATCCAAATAAGAGTTATCTCTCTTGTAAGAGGGATTTTAAACCTTATGGGGACTGGATGGTCTTGGCCATTTTTAGACCATGTTGATCCCCTTAGAAGCGAACTCAGTAATTAATAAATAGGAATATATAAACATTTTAAAGCTTGAATATATTATAAAGATTTTCTTTAATAAAGAATACATTGTATTTTGTATCTAAAAATCATATCTAAAACTTTTTAAGGTAGATCCGATGGCTAATTTGTCGACAATCCAGCCTCCTTAATTGATGTTCACAGCGGCTTCGGTCGGTCGCAGCTGAAGATCGAACCCACAACCTTTTATCTCCTCTATATATATAGCACGATTTCCAACGTATACATCTTTATTTTGAATTCGAAGTATGAAAAAAGGACCAAAAAAAAAAATCAGAAATGGTTTATAACAAATGGATTTCGGTCAGTTGTTGCTGATCCCCTCGCTGGGTTCAACATTTGAGGGTATCGATCTGGCCGATGCTGACAGATTGAGAGTTAGCGACCACGTTTCCATCAGAGTCTGTGCATCGGCAGACATCGCCCATACACTGATAGTTCTGGTAGCTGCCGTCACCGGTACAGTAAAACAGGCGACCAATCAAACCAGTCTGCATGTATTCATACTGGTCACGTGCACACTCTGAAACAGCCAATCAAATAACTGGTATTAGATAATTAAGGCAATGAAAGAGTTAAGAGATACATGTATTCTATTGTAACGTCAACTCCTAAAAGTTGTGAAAATCTTTTTTTTGGAGCAAATGTTTAAACAAATAATGTGTGAGAACAGCGAATATCTGTTGCGGTTTAATGTAACATGAGAATTGAGTGTAAAATACACTGGTGACATTTTTGACCCATGAAATATACTCACGACAGGTCATGTGCTGAGCTTCCCACATGTTGGCCATGTATCCCTCGATCTGGTGACCTTCCTTGGACACACAGTAACATCTACAAGTAAATGTAATGATCACAAAGTAACATCTACAAGTAAATGTAATGTTTTTTATCTTTTTTTTTCTTCACTATTTGGGACCAAAGAAACCCCATATCGAAAATATGCCTCGGACCCCCCCCCCCCTGGCAAACACAATTATCCTTCGGACCCCCCCCCCCCCCTGGAAAATTTTTTGGATCCGCGCATGGAGTATGTTTAGTGCGATGAAGTATTATATTCTAAAGTCACTTCGACCGTTTCGGCCTGCAATCTGAACTTGATTGCATGTATTGAGTACATACTGTGAGCCTGCGCACTGCTTGGGTTGATAGTAACCATCTACGTCACACAGAGGCTTGTGAGCGCCGAGCAAGGGGAGACCATTCTGTGTGGCCGTGAAAGTAGACAACTCCTGAGCGCAGGGGTTCAGCGCTAGAAAAAAAATTAGGACGTGTAGAAACTATATATACAAAAAAATTGAAAATATCAAACCAGTAGACACGAGAAGATGAGAAATGTAGGTTTGATGACTTACTCCTCTTGTTGGTATCTGTGGAAACAACGTGAAACATTGATTTAGTAAAGAATTCAAGAAGATTGGAACTATTTGTCAACTATTCATCATAAATCTAAACCATAAAAAAGGGACATTAACATAGTTCAGTTAACCTCAGATTTTTTATTTTAGTCAACGGTCTCTTATTCTACAGAATGATGCTCAGGGTCAAGAAAAGTATTAAGAATGTTGATAAAGTCAATTGTGCATAGTGCAAATATCAGGTTACTACCATCTTACCAAAAAAAAAAAAATAAACTAACAACGCAGATGATTCATTACTTAGAGCAGAAAAAAAAAGAAAATTAATTTTTGAAGAAAATAAAATCACTTAGTTTACAACCAATGCTACAATATTTTAGTGCAATATAATGTGCACATGCTATGTTGATAAGGGGTAAGGATTGCTCGCGGGTAGTTAGGGAGGAGGTTAAAGTAAAGTGACGGTTACTATACTTACTTGCGACACACTTGTGTGTGTGCATGTCACAGTGAAGTCCTGGACCACAGTCGGCGGTGGAGGGCATGCCGAGGAAAAGGGTGGCGAGGCAGGATTCTCCCTCAGCTGTAATGCAACCACAGGTCAGAGAGAGAGAGAGAGAGAGAGAGAGAGAGAGAGAGAGAGAGCGATGTTTTAATTACTTGCATCTTTATGACCTAATTAAAAAAAACAAGATCTATTATATTTCAAAACATCAGGTTTTGTTTCCCAAAAAGTTTTGAATTTAAATATCTTTAAGATACAGATCATAAGACTTGAAAAGAAAAAAATTAAAAAGGGCTACATATATGAACTTCGTGCTGTTTTACCATAAATATAACCACCTGCTGACTGCAGCATTAGAATGTGGACCAAGCACGGCCTCTGTTTCATGTACACATAGTGCACCGGCGACATATGTTATGAATAGAAAACCATCAATTTATGTACTGAGGGATTTATCATTTAAATAAGCCGATTTATTTCCATTCACAAGTGATTTATGTTTTAAGAATCGCAGGTTCTTAGTGGGAAAATATAGACGCCAGAGTCCGCCTTGATGCTTAATGACGTCATTACAACCTGCATGTTCACTAATGTGATATCTTTCAGCGCCTTTCTAAATACGACAAACATTGTGCTTGACGCTTTGGATCAGACGGCCTTTAGGAACGTCACATCATAGTACATGTATAACATTGACCTTGAAACTTTGGGTCATCTTATCGCTCACGAATGTCGAAATCGGACTCTACCTTCTTTATTGTCTCACAAAATCCATTTATATTTTCACAAGATCTAGATACCTCCTATGTTTAATTCAAATGTATACATATATCTATACGTAATACCATAGTAAAAATTAATTTTTCACTATTTTCAGACATTGTCATTACCTAGGTAGCTGACGCAGGAGTCACAGCATCCGCAAAACCCGCCATTTTGTTTCACGACGCCATCACAGTTCTCCGCAGTCACGGCGGCGCAGCGGACAGTCGCGCAGGCATCGGGTGGGCAAACAATGAATGCCTGGCTCCCGCACACGGCGGACAGGAAAAACAGAAATACCTTCATATCAACAGCACAGGAAACTTTTAGTTGCTTGTCTTAAAACTGGCTTTATACCTCGATGAACTAGGACGCGTCTTATCTTTGCCAAATTTTCCAGTTTGCGGCCGGTGACTTTGGTTAATCTTGACTGATACGGAGTGGTGTGCAAGCCGTCAGCGGTTTTCCCTTAAATGGGGCCACATTTGGAAATGCCGATGACATTACAGTTATTATCATTTGACAACTCAAAATTATCCTAATTGTTATTTGATACCATTATGTAATATTTGTTAATTTAATGGTCTGATTTTAGTGGCACCGGACGTGCTGTGATTTATTTTGTGAACGTGTAGATATCTACCTATACTCTCTACCTACGCATACATGTAAGCACTCTATGTACCACCTGTACATAAACAAAGTCAAGAAGCGGAATACTCTCTAAATACAAATGCAGTTGTCTTATATGAAACTAAACAGTTTCTCTGGTTATAAAAACTTTTATCGACCGGGAAGGGTAGGTGGTTGGGGGGAAGCTTTTTGCAGACGATAATTGTTAACAAGATTCTCCAGAATATTTAAAAATTGCGGTGAATATTCAAACAAGGCATAGGATTTTTTTAAATAAAAAAAAAAACCTGGAGAAATGACGTAAACAAAAGTATTTAAATCAGGCAAAAAAAAAAAATTGTGAATTTTAGCATTAAAAGTATATATCCCTATCTAAGATTGTCACATAGATTTTGTGACTAGTCATAAGGAAGAAATGATTGTTTAATGATTTTAACAATTAATAGCATGCAATGATTGTATTTTATTAAAAGAAAGATAAACGCTATTTTACGATAAAAACGATATATATATTTTTTAACTATTTGTTACCAGTCTCTATGACTGGCTAAGCTATATGCTTGGTGTTTTATAATAATAATAAAGCATTTGATCTCAACTTAAAACGTTTCAAGGACTAGTAGCTCTTGCAATGACAAACACAATTGATAAATAATATCCATGTATTAAACTACTGCCTATTAAGCTATACTTCCTCTGAAAAGAACCACCATAACACAAACAAATCCGCAATTTTATATCATAGTATTATAAATTTAATTAAAAGAATATTTGTATTTTCTTAATCACACATAATGAACTTTTATTTCTCAATACGTTCAAATGATCACACTTATAATGTCTCTTTTCCATGGGCGTCCTACTGGCGCAGCTGGTATGCTATATGACACCTGTCCCCAAAATTACTGAGACACCTGTCGCGCATGTACTAGAGAACGCCTCTTGTGTTCAAAGGACATCGACAATTTTACCCATTTATAATGCAATTATCTTAATTGTTTAGAGCATTCTACGTAACGATGTCAACTGCACTGTGTGCGATATGAAATTCATGTACATCTGGTGATGTTAAAACATAAGCTAATTTGAAATTCCCATATCATTAGATAATATACATGTATTTATCGACTGGAAACGGTATGTTGCTCAAATTTAAATCGAATTATTGGTTTCTTCTGTACACTGAATACTGTTGGTTTGTAATAGTAAATGAAATAACAGAAAAACTTTAAAAAATATAAATTGAAGATTCTGTTGAACAAACCAACCAATAGAATAAGATAAAAGATTGAATACACAGACATAATATTCTAATACTATCATGTTCTATTACGTTAGTATTATGTAATAAAATTGTATTAAACTGCTTTTTAGTCCATATTCTGTCCGATAACGTCTTTGAAGACCCTTTGGCGTTATTCTTGATTCTATTGGAAGCCTGTCAACCAATCTATTGGCTGTCCTAGTAACACTATACACATACTTAGAATACAGTTTGAATTGTTGCAATTTTAAGCAGTGTTAGATAGTGAGTAAATTGTTTGTACTTATATTTTATTTATTTATATCAATAACAAGAAAACGAAATAAAATCACTGTATTTCCTGAAAGTTGAATGCAGCTTTCAAAGCGAGTGATGCTCGAAGTTTTTTAAATCTACTCACATTGTTGAAATATTACATGTTTTTCGGTATTACGCTTCTATGCTATATCTCGTTTTTCTATTTTCGCCACACTTTGTCGATTTCCCTGATAAATACACAAACCTATCAGTAACGATCAATTAAAATCGATGTATAATAAAAAAAAAAACCCTAGATCTCTTCATTGATACATCTCGTTTTACTTTTTCTCTTTTTAAAGTAGATATTGAATGATAACACATTTCTAACGGAGATTTTTAATGGAAACCTGTCACACCAATTATCCATTTGGAACCTCACAAATATTATTTTTTTTAATCAAACCAAACTTTTCATGTCGCAAATGCAATACAAAATCCTTGATGTTTTTTAAACCGCGATCTCCATCCTGACAAGATGAAAATAAGAAATCCTGGTTATATCATTTTGGGTAGAGCACATGTATAAAATAGCCATATATATATATATATATATATATATATATATATATATATATATATATATATATATATATATATCCTGAAGAAGGGACGGGTTGTCCCGAAAATTTGACAATATTTTTCTTTATTGTTCGTGTCGTTGGTTATTTTTAGTGCTTTTTTATATCTCATCTTATAACCATGTATCTTTTGATCCGACACTATAGATAACGAGTGTTGTTGGTTTTTTTTAGTGCTTTTTATATATATATTATATATTAGTTTTTACACTTTTGTGTATATTTATGTGGTCATTTACAGAACCTGTCTCCCCTACAAACCTTCATTACGAATTATCTTACTAGTACAACTTAATTAACACCAACCCCCAATTAGCTAATTAATTCGTTCGGGTTATCTCTCAGCACTTCTATACAGACCGTCCGCTGCGTCGGAAGGGGGTTTTTCTTTCTCGGGCTTATGATCTTTAATACAAAGATGTAGTTGCCACGTTCCCATCCGGTGTTTTATATATTATTTAGTTTTTAGTTTTGTAGATGTTTTACTCCTTTCATATGTAGTTTTTACTTTGTTGTCCTGAAGAAGGGACGGGTTGTACCGAAAATTTGACAATATTTTTCTTTATTGTTCGTGTCGTTGGTTATTTTTAGTGCTTTTTTATATCTCACCTTATAACTACCTTATCTTTTGATCCGACACTATAGATAACGAGTGTTGTTGGGTTTTTAAGTGCTTTTATATATATATATATATATATATATATATATATATATATATATATATATATATATATATATATATATTATTCTCCTTTCATATGTAGTTTTTACTTTGTTGTCCTGAAGAAGGGACGGGTTGTCCCGAAAATTTGACAATATTTTTCTTTATTGTTCGTGTCGTTGGTTATTTTTAGTGCTTTATATACATATATATATATATATATATATATATATATATATATATATATATATATATATATATATATGAAAGCATGATGTTGAAATTCAAATAAAGACACTGGTTTTTTATGCTTACTTTGTACTTAGTATAGATTTTTACACAGTAAAAATTTGTTTAAAAACCACTGATGACCGAGGCGAACCCTTAAAGCTATCCCTTTAAGCTGTTAGTTAATATAAAATAAATCAAAATCTTATAAATAACCTTATGCAAGTATTGGTCTTTAATCATTCTGTATTTACTGTAATTTCAAATTCGAGTTTGAATTTTCAAGATCAGTAAAACGATTGGTACTGTTTTGTAGCAATCTTATCTTCTCGGGCCTTTCTGGCAAACTCGTAAAGTATCACCGAGCTTGAAGGAAGTTAAGATAAAGCTAGCTACTCGTATCTAATAGTGTTATGATTTTTAAATAACTCAGCATTATTTATAAGATCTAAGGTACTTTTACTTTTTGGCATTTACAATAAACCACAAAACTTCAGTTCATATGTAATTGTTAAATGATAAAACGAAATTAACATGATACAGTTTATCTACATTATACAGTATTCCCAGAAAGCCCTACCGTGAAGTCGAGCATGCGTATTTCATTAAAAAAGACTAACGTACTTGCTAGCGCTCGAGAACGCAAGCAACAGGAGCCAAATTTGCCTCATCGTTCACTTGAGCAACAATGTCGACCAATGTTAATAAGCTATATCATATACAAATACAGTTGAAATAGATTAAGATGGGTGAGGATGTTTCATTATCTTAAAAGCCCTTGTCCTGTTTTTGGCTCTTTCCATTCAGGAAGCCTTGTTTTATAAGTCGGGTTTATATAGGCCTATTAAAAAAAACAGCGTCAAAGTAGAAATATCCTCTATACCAAACAGTTACACTGATATCCATGTTTTGTCAAATCTATTTGGGGGTTTTTTGCGAATATCTTTTTTAAATTTTGTTTTCTATTTATTACGTATAAAAAAAAAACCCAAGACAATGCATTTTGACTACATATACAAGGTACATCAAATACCATGAATTACTTTACATAGCATTGATATTCGGATGCATATCGGAGAAATGGGGGATTGATTTTATAACGATGTTTTGAAATTCAATGCACTAGTACTCCTGATTTTTTTCTACTAGACATACATATATTTGATAATAGGCGTTTACAAAATTTAGTCGCTCTCTGACGCTTTGCCGACATTAAAGGCACGAGAGAGAGAGAGAGAGAGAGAGAGAGAGAGAGAGAGAGAGAGAGAGAGAGATTGCCAGTCTTCACTACACAATATGCATAATGAAGCATCAAGAGCCCGGCTTTTAGTACTTCAATCCGTTGATTCTTCACGGTCTCGTGAACTAAATCTGATTTGATGCAATATTGAAGTGTTGTGCTTGAAAATGAATGTAAATGATTCGGTTTCATCATATTTCTTTTGCATCTTCTATTACTAGGTACTATGAAGAGTTGTCAAAAGGAAGTGCGTTTTGGTATATACGTATAGGATATGCTAGTAAATTTAGAATGAAGCTTTCAAATCTGTTTCATCAACAAATCATTTTATACAACTATTCATATGTAGTTTTGCACTAAAGATATTTTTTTCCAGGACTTCCTGGTTTGGTTGAAGTGATTGCAATTAGCTGTGAATGTTGAAAGTGAAGTAGACGATGCTGTTCATTTCTCTGTTAATCCTTTTTGGATTACCATTACAAATTCAAGGTAAGATAAATGGTATCAAATATTCGTGCATATATATTAAATTACAATAAACAATTTACGTTTTGTTACAACTTTAATCAACGCGCAGTTGCAACATTGAAAATTGTAATATTGCGATGGCGTGACGTGTAAAGTTGTGTTAGCCACACGGTGAGTTCTGGGACGAAACTCAAAAATGCGTTGTTTTGCTTTTGTTGTTGCCTTATCCGTCATCATACCAAACACATCCCGTAAATACCGTTAACGTACTATATTAAGCGTGTACGATATTTGGCAGAATATGGTTTTTCAGCAAGTTAGCATGAATTTTGATTTAGCGCATTTCTGAATGTACCTTTTTATTTACTTATATATTTTACATTTGGCGATGAACTTGATTTGCAGACGCCGTTTTCCGCCAAAAACGCTAAATAGAATACACAGCCAAAGGACTAAAGCCAGTTAGGCCATTGCAAGTTTTTTCTTTGTTTAGCGTCCACCCAAAACTAAAAAACCTATCTTTCTATCAGGAAAAAAAACACAAACCTTAGAAAAAACACACAACTTTAAAGGTTCGGCAAAATAAAATTTATTTAATATTTTGAAGTATTTTCTTCATTTTGTAACAAAAATACAAAAATAACAAATAACCACTATGGTTTCCATTTTGAATGTTGTTATAATTAATATTTAATTTCCGATCCCAATTTAAAAATGTGATCCCGAGTACGACATATGAAAAAGCGATCTAATTTTATAAACAACCATTGTGTTTTTTATTTATTTTTACATCTCAAAACCAATCTGTCCGCGGACGCTAAACATAGAAAAAACTTGGAATGGCCTTTTATTATGTTCTGCGTCAAATAAAATGACTTTGTGTGTGTACTTATTATATTTCCATGTGAAATTTGGTAGGAAATATCATGAAATGACGTCCATATCAATTATTTACGCAAAAATATGAAAGATTTTTTATCTTTAAAATTGTGCAGTTTCTACTGGATGAGCATGCCTTTAAAATAACCAATTTCTATTTTATTATGTGGTCCCTTGAAATCATATAAACTAATGCATTAAGTTTTAATTCAATACATGTACAATGCAACAAAAAAAAATCAAAATGGTTTAAAATACATAATCTCTAAGAGAATAATGATGAGTTGAACTTTGTATTAGAATAATGTACAAATCAATGTGTTCTCTATTACTTCGTACTATGGCAATGGTCATGCATTCAATTGTACAGTTTCTGTCATTTAAATTGCAAAAGTTATTTTTTTTTCATTTATCAGACTTACACTGGAATTGACCCCATATTGACCCTGTGGCATTTTGTATTTGTCGATATTTTCACATTTTCAAATGGCAATTGGCTCAAATTCTCAGGACAAAATATATGTGCATCTCTTAGATCAAAACGGAATGGTTTATATTTAAACCACCAAAATCAAAACCATTATGAAGTTGTCCTTGATGTAGGTGAGTTATCGGTTGATGTTATAAGCAAAAGCAAACTTGACTCCATGTACGTAGAAACTGATAAACATTGTTGTCGAAGATCAAGAATTGACAAAGGAAAAGAAAAATATCAATACAAAAGGGAAATGTATCGAAAAAAGTACAACGAAAATTTAGACTTCAAAAATCAAAAGCTTTGGAAAGCTTCACTGAAGTACAAAGAAAATGAAAAATTCAGAATCTCATTAAAAGAAAGCAATAAAACAAAATATCAGAATGATCAGACATTTCGGGACAAAGCTAGGCTCATGAGTAAGAAAAGAAGTCGAGCACAATACAATGACCCTGATCACAGGAAAAAGGTATTGAACAAAGCAAACTCTAAGTATCGAACTGATACGACATACAGAGAGAAAATTAAGCAAAAGGGGGTTTTTAAGTACAAGAAAGATAGTGTATATAGATCGACCTGTGTGGAGAAGAGCAAGCAAAAGTACAAAATTGACAATGTTCATAGACAGAATGTTAAAAGAAAAAGTACATTGAAATACAAAACCAATGACGTACATCGACTGAATGTCAAAACAAGAAGTACGCTGAAGTACAAAACTGATGACGAACATAGACAAAACGTCAAAACTAGAAGTACTCGGAAATACAATACCGATGATAAACATAGACAACAAATGAAAATAAGAAGCTCAAAAAAGTATGAATTAAATGAAAAACACAAAGAAAATGTGAAACAAAGAAGTATCAATAAGTATCGTTTGGATGATGCTCACAAAGAGAGCGTTAAAAAAGCGAGTATTCAGAAATATAGATGCGATGAAAAATTCAGAGAAAAACTCCTTCGCAGTAGTTCATTGAAATATGAAACGGATGAAACTTTCAGATCGAAGTCCCTAGAAAACAGCAAGCGTTATTACCACTCTAGTCCAGGTATTCAAAAAAAGAAAATACAAAAGTCCAAGCAAAATAGCTTGAACTAAAAAATCAAGCTTGAAAACTTTAAAGAAGTTATAAATCTGTTAAAAAAAAATACAGCTCGGGGGCCAGATTTTGCATGTTGTTGTTGTCATCGATTGTTGTTTCAAAATCAAGTACAAATGTGCAATAGAGACGTGTATTCCAAAAGTGAAAAATCGAGAGAAGTGGCTGGTGCTTGTATCAAAGATACGTTTTTGCATCAATGTAAAACGTCGTGCTCAGAAAATTGTGCAAACTCATCGCTGTGGATATGTTATACATGTCACCGAAAGATAATGAGTGGTGAAATTCCTCCCGAAGCAGCAGCTAATAACATGTTTCTTGAGCCAGTCCCTGAGGAACTTTCCCGATTAAACAATTTGAAACAGCATTTGATTTCCTTACATATACCTTTCATGAAAGTCATGGCTCTTCCAAAGGGTGGGCAGAAGAATATTCATGGTCCTGTTGTTTGTGTACCATCTGATTTGAAAAAAGCAACATTTTTACCTCTAAAAGAGGATGAAAACCTTTTGCTTCGAGTAAAATTAAAGAGGAAACTGAGCTACAAAAGTTATTATGAATATCAATTCATAAACCCAACTCATGTTCTCACTGCACTTGACTTTTTGAAACAAAACAACAAATGGTATGCCGGAATCTCTATCAATAGAGACATTGAGAGTAATGAAACTGTAGAAGATTCTGAACAAGATGAAATTCAAACATCAAATGAAAATACTGAACGAGATGAAATTCAAACATCAAATGAAATTACTGAACAAGTTGAAGAACAAACACCGAATGAAGATTCCGAACAGATACAAATAGCTGTAGACAGCTGTCTCCAACCTGTAGATATTGCACAAGAAGTTTTGGACCATTTTTTCGATGATGTCTTCAATATTGCACCTGCAGAAGGAAATAATCCAGTACGGATGCTTCAAGAACAAGGAAACGAAGCAAAAACATTTCCCTGCCATTTTCCTTCAGGACAATTCTCATTTGATCAACAGAGAGATAAAAGATTGACACTTGCTCGATATTTCAATAACAGGCTGATGAATGCAGATAATAGATTTGCAAAAGATACAAACTACATCTTCTTTAGTCAGTATATGTCTGAACTAAATCAAGTAATTGAAAAAACGCAGATTTCTGTTCGGAAGACGGTCACCAAAAATGAAAAAGGGAGAGTAATCAATTCAGATATGCTAAGAAATCCAGAAACTCTGTCAAAATTGTTGAGGAACGATGAAGCAATTAGATTTATGCAACCGATAAGAGGTACGCCAGCATACTGGTCAGCAACTCAGAAAGATCTTTTTGCTATGCTTAGACAGCGTGGAATTCCAACATGATTTTGCTCGTTCTCTTCAGCAGAATACAGATGGAATGATGCCATCAGTTCTTTGCTCAAACAACTCAATGATGAAAGAAATCCGGATTTGTTAGACTGGACAGAAATAAAAGATATTTTGCGGAGCAATCCCGTTACAGTGGCCAGAATGTTTGAACATAGATTTCGTATCTTTCAGCGAGATGTTATCCATTCACCGTCAGAACCTATTGGGAAAATAGCCGATTTCTTTCAAAGGGTTGAATTTCAACAAAGAGGTTCGCCACACATGCATTGTTTATTTTGGGTGGAAAATGCACCAAAAATTGATGTTGATGGTAAGGAAGCTGTGGCTGAATTTATTGACAGATACGTGACATGTGCAGTGCCAACTGAAAATGAAGATTCTGAACTAAGAAAAATTGTACTGGATGTTCAACAACACAGTAAGAAGCACTCAAAGTCGTGCAAGAAAAATGGAACAGAATGTAGATTTAACTTCCCGAGACCTCCATCACAGCGTACATTCATAACAGAAAAGCATGATGACTACGATGAAGATGAAACTGCAGAAACTCAAGATGTGCACCAACGTAATTCTACTTCAAATCTTACCAAGTCTCAAGCAAAAGAAATTTTATTGAGTGTTTGGAATAAGATTCAAAGTGATTGTGATGGATATGAGACAACAGAAGATATTTTCGAGGATCTTTCTCTGAATCAAGACATATACCAAAATGCAATGAATGTTTTGTCAAAAAAATTGACAGTTGTCCTCAAAAGGCATCCAAATGAATTGTGGACAAATCAGTACAACCCATGTCTTCTTAAATGTTGGGATGCAAATATGGATATACAATATGTTTTGGATCCTTTTAGTTGCATCGTATACATTGTATCGTACATCTCTAAATCTGAAAGGGAAATGGGAATGTTATTGAAACAAACAAACGTTGAAGCCAAAGAAGGAAATCTGGATGCCAAACAAACATTAAAAAAATAGGATCTGCATATTTGACGCATAGAGAAGTTACTGCACAAGAAGCAGTCTACAGAGTTTGCAATCTAAGAATAAAAGAAGCTTCAAGGAAAGTAATCTTTATACCAGTTGGAGAAAACCCTACTCGTATGACAAAACCCCTTTCACAAATGAAGCGAAAACAAAAGGATGCTAACGATGATTTACACGACGAAAATGACGAGGATGACGAAATTTTCATGACAAACATTGTCGAAAGGTACGAAAACCGACCAGACAGCAAGGTATTTAACAACATGTGTCTAGTCGAGTTCTGCTCTGCTTATCGCGTCCTTGCCAAATCCCAAGTTCCAAAAGGAAATAATGAAAAGGTCTTTGAACTTCAAAATTCTAAAGGATATGTTCAAAAGAGAACGAGAACAAAAGAGGCAGTTATTAGGTATCCAAGATTTAGCGCAGAAAAAACATTTGAGAAATTTTATCAATCTCGACTACAGCTCTTTCTTCCCTATCGGCATGAAACACAATTAAAACCGGAGACTTTTGATTTGTACGAAACATTTTATGAAAAAGGATTTGTGAAATTACATGGCTCGAGATCTGTAAAAGCAGTAAAAGTAATTGTGGAAACAAATCATGCTCACTATGCTCAGAATGAAAATATTATAGATGAAGCTCAAGAGTTGTATGAAAACATCGGAGAACCGGAAGATGCATGGGCAAATCTATGCCCCGAGACAGAAAAAAATAGAGATGAATGTGCCATGATGAAGTCAACACAGAAAACCTCCGAAGGTCTTGTAGAAAATATACCAGATATTGACAGTGATTTCAACAAAGCTGATGTGTTGTATCAAGTACAACAACTTTGCGTCTCTAATGAAGAAATGTTGAATATTGTGCAACACTTGAATGAAATCCAACAAAACGTGTTCTACTTTGTGCGAGACTGGTGTGTCAGAAAAATAATAAATGATAACCCAGCTCCGTTTCATATATTCCTAACAGGAGGTGCAGGAACAGGAAAAAGCCAAATTGTAAAAGCTATCAATTTCGAAGCATCACGCCTTTTCTCTAAAAAATTGTCGTCACCAGAGGCTTTATCAGTGTTGCTGACAGCTTTTACCGGCACAGCTGCATTTAACATTGGTGGTTGTACAATTCACAGTGTTTTTTCTTTGACAAAGTTCTTGCCACTGCCATACGAACCATTAAAAGAACAAACTTTAAGTGAAATCAGAATGAAACTCTCAGACTTGCAGATTCTTGTAATAGATGAAGTATCGATGGTGTACAAAAGACTTTTATACTACATCCATGAAAGACTTGTGCAAATCAAAAAATGCAAAGACCCATTTGGAGGCGTTAGTGTGCTTGCAGTCGGTGATTTCTTCCAACTGCCACCAGTGAAACAAAGAAAAGATGAGAGACTATATAAAGACAATGCATCATATCCAATTGACCATTGGCAAGATTTATTTCACGAAGTTGAATTGACTGAAATTATGCGTCAACGCAATGATGTTCCATTTGCAAGAGCTTTGAATTTGCTGCGTACAAGAACCTTAGAAGAACCCGTAGCAAATGAAACACTTGACACAGTGAATGATTGTATCAGAGATGGTCCGGAAGATGTTCTTCACGTATACTCCACTAACGATGAGGTAAATGATTACAATTTGAATATGCTAAAAAAGAAATGCAAATATTTCAAACAGATTGATGCAAAAGATTATCAAAAAGATAAAACCTCAGGAAAACTCTGCCTTAGAGATAAACCATGCCAAACTAAAACTGACAGTTTATCAAGCTCGTTACTCTTTGCAGTTAATGCTCGTGTCATGTTGACAAGAAATTGCGATGTCAAAGATGGTTTAGTCAATGGAGTTATGGGATACATTTCCCACTTTGAATACGGAGATGCAGAAAAAACAAATATTACAGCTATAGCTATTAAATTTGACAGTCAAAACGTCGGTATAAAAACTGGAAAGCGAACTAAAAATGGAAACATAGTATTGATTGAAAGAATTCAAGAAGAAATTGTTGTAAGGAAATCAAATGCTATTGTTAGACAGCAGTTTCCATTAAAGCTATCATGGGCCTGTACCGCTCACAAGGTTCAAGGGATGACTGTAGAAAAAGTTGTTGTCAACCTTGACAGAACATTTGCTCCCGGCCAGGCCTATGTTGCATTAACAAGAGTAACTTCAAAAGAGGGATTATTCATAGAAACAAACGACAGAGTAAAGTTAGCCAAAAAGTTGTACGCTGATCCAGATGTGAAATCAGCCATGAAAGACATGCAGAACCTAGAACTTGACAGACCATTTGAAGTTCACTCCAACAGCACCATAGTTGTACTTCATAACATTCAAAGCCTGAACAAAAACTTTTGCCACATGAAATGTGACAGGAGATTCACAAATGCCGACGTTGTTTGTTTAACAGAAACATGGTGAAGGTCTGATCAAGAAACTGCTCATCTACATTTAGATGGGTTTCAATTTTGCCATCTTGCAAGAATAGAAGCTTATAGCAACAACGATGAACACACGAGGTCATTACGCAATTCAAAAGGAGGTGGGGTCGCTTTGTATATCAAAGAAAATAATGAAAGTCGGATTATTCATCATTCAATCGAAAACATTGAAGGCATTGCTGTCAAGTTGTTGAAAAAAAACATAGCCATAGTGAATGTTTATCGGCCACCTACATTGAACGTTACCATATTTTTGCAATCTCTGAAATCTCTCATAGACACCGTAAGATTACAATGCGATACGTGCATTTTCGTAGGAGATTTCAATGAAGATACAAAGTTATTTGGCCCTATACAAACTTTTATGGAGTACAACGGTTTTAAGCAGATAGTGAATTTTTTCACAACAGAGGGTGGAACAACTTTAGACCATGTTTATATCTCTGATTTAATTGAAGCGCACACAAAACGATTCTCTACCTTTTACAGTTATCATGAGTGTGTATTTCTATTTCTTTGAAAATCTACTGTTATGAGTTGCCATGATTATAGTAGAATACTATATTTAAAACACAATTTTACAAACTTGCACCATATTCTTAAGATGCTTGTCAAATTTGGATAATTTTCAATTTTTGTCAATCAGTATTAAGCTCAAGTTTCGTGAATGTTTATATAATAGTAATTGCTACTTGTTATTATTCAAAGGAAGTACAACCAATTCAAACGAGACGCTTTGAAAAAACATAGTTTATAAATCAATATGTCATAAAAATGCGGTTTTAATTTAATGTAATATATTTTATGGACGCTGTAAAACAGCGGTTTTATAACCAATATTAAAGAAAAAGGTCAATGCTGTAGATTTTCCAAATAAATAAGAAATATTTGTACAACATATCTAGCTAAATACGAAATTAAAAATATAGTATTTTTCAATATTTCAATGCAGAGACGGTACAATAAAATTTAGCGAAAAACTTAAGAATATTTATTATTAAAAAGCTTAAAACAAAGATTGTTACACAATCGAATTTGAAACAAGTGATGCATAATGTTTCGCAAATTTTGTATATTTTGTATATAACAAATTTTAATGAAAACAGTTGATGTATTTTAAACATTTTGTCATATTCTCTGTAATATTTTCATCCGAATATACGTTGTATAGTTAGTACTTTTTATTTTTATTTTCAATAGCATGTGATTTTTAAAATTTTTTTTCTAATATCGGAAAAGCAGGCATGTGCATAACTTATAACTTAATTGAATAATCATAGTCTATAGTCACTATATGATAAGGAATACACTTATTAGCAAGTAATAACGGGCATTTATTTGTGTGGAATAATATAATTATATCGGAATCAATTTGCACAGATAGGTATACCCTGCTTATATATATAGCGTGTATATAAAAACACGCCTGTCGTTTATACAGAGTTCAAAATGTCTGTATAATATTGTGGATCCCGGCAATATATCCAACGTATTTTAAACGCAATCAAGTCAACATCTGAATTATATGCTCTGATCGCAAGATCTATAACAGTTTATGATTAAGGTATCCCACTCCTCAATGTTCTTGTATCAATAATTTCTTGAGAAGTATATCATTGAAATCTGTAGACAAACATACTTAAAAAATACAAAGATAAAGGGAGGTCAGTCTTCATCCCTCTGAGTTATGGCCAAATTAATTTTACCTTTTAGCACCTTAAATGATATTTCATCCTCATTAGGATTTGTTGTCAGTATTTTTGATTGAGGAAACTGAGTTCTTCAAATATTGTTTTTAATTATGCACAATGGCCACAATGAATAGAGAGATTACGAAAATAATTTGTACGAATCTACATTCTGTGTGACCTTTTTGCACTTAAAATAGACAATTTCTATAATAGTTACAATTTGATTTGAAATAAAACATTTTGAATGTCAAGGACTTAATAAGATTAATCCATTTTGCACAGATATGTATTCAGAAACTTTTTGACATAATAAAACATGGGGACCAGTGATGTCAAGTTTTAGATATATGGCTTCAAAGGTAAAAATGCAGACATTTTCTATATAGTTGCATGATTTTATGCTAAACGCGTATCACTCTCTCAAAATTTAATTTTGCACATGTCACACAGAACCTATAGAACATGTCACAAACTTATCACATGTTAAAAATGTGAATAATAAGTAAAGAATAATAAAAAGAAAAGTATATCGAAAATTCAAAAAATTGCTTGTTTCTATCATTTTCGTGACAAAAAATAGTTCCCCCAAAAACTTGTTTGTCTCTTGAATTCAAATAAATTTTCTTTATGAATGTTGTGTAATTATGAAATAATGATCTTTCTTAGATGATCAAATACAAAAATCATATTCATTTAAAATAAAATGATCATCTGCGCAATGAAATCAAAACGTGAGGAGTGAAATACCTTAAGCATCACAATAACATAACCGTAAACACACGGAAACGTCATTCATACATTAACAGGTCGAAACCACTAGATTTTGTGACGTCGGCATAAATTTGCATACAAAATTAGCTATCTGTTTACTTTTATTGACAAACCAATCAGGCGAATGAGTTGCAAGGCATTGTAGGCTACTACAAGTTTCAGTGTATACAAAGCGTATTGAAAATATATAAATGAATTGTTCTTTGGAAACTCATTTTCAATTTTTTATCAGAAATAATGAAATAAATATGGAAAATCATGTCTGATCTTTCATTGCTATGCTCACATTTGAAAAATATTGACTATGAGGCCTTATATCAACCTATTTTAATACCCCATTGTCAAAATTCAAAAGAGAGGTACGTCCTATTATATAAGAAGCAGCGAGTACGTTTTTCACGTGATACCCCAGGTTTCGGACATCAGTAGAATTTTGAAATTTTCTTCAGGGACACTCATCTGGTGTACAAAATACTACATGATCCATAACTTGTACTTCTGTATTTGTATATTTGTGCATTTCTAATATCGTGGCTATTTACGTATGTTAAAAATGTACAATTACCTTCATTTATTAATGGTGTACAATAATTAAGTCACCAATAAACACTTTGCTTGTACTTGTATGATTTTGTATGCCAGTCTATTGATACTGATCGATTTTTAAGCTAAAATTGATAAATTAAAACAACAGTATTTTTCAGTGTGAGCATAGAAAAAGTCTACGGTACGCAATCTTTCCCTTTTTACCTTCTAAAGTAAAAATCAAGTTGTACGAATTTTCCGGCAAGCAATTAAATATTGTGTATAAAACAGCCACAAACCACGTGTATGTAATGAAAAGTAAACACGTTGTAGACCGTCATACTTTTGCGACTCATTCAATGGATTGGAGAACCAGTTTGACATAAATATTGTCACATGTTAAATAATGCTTTCAATATAAGGTAGTGTACCCGACCTGATAAAGGACACCAATAATATACATATGTGCCTAGTTTCAGCCAAATTTGTTATGTCTTTCATTGGATGTACCTTGATAGCTTTTGCAATGGTGAATGAAATCCTGAATGAGATGTAAGCAAGAAATCTAGCATGTAGCTCATGCCTTTGTACAAAGAATAAATACCAAGAAGTAGAAATCATAACCTGTTATGTCAATAGTTTGACATGCAAGGGTTTACCGCGAGTTTATTAATATATGTCAGCCTGATCACTTTTAACAAACAAACTGTTTAAATCAAATCAATAAAGAAATTGTTAAGATTGCAACAGGTGCTAAAACTAGCCTGAGCTAAAAATAATATGTTTTAAAACAAGTTTGTGCAAAGTTTTCGAAAGTGTTAATATTTTCTTTGTACAGATTTGAATTACAAAAGTTGCTTAAATTAACAATAGCTTTTCTAACAACAAAAGGCTCAGACCCCTCAAACGAGCGTTCTAAAATCTTTTTATCATACTTTTCACTAAACTACAATTTGTTATCAATCATGGAAGTTAAGCAACCATTTTATTAATATTTCAGAGAAGGCTTGACCCTTCACATCAGTTAGCCAAAAAAAAAGTATACAGTCTTTAATTTTTTGCTCAGGAATAATTTGTTATAAACTATAGAGCAAAGCTTTTAATTGCACAGTTATTCATCAATTCAGTGCCTATTTAAATCCGATGGTACGTAATTATGTGTTTCAAGAAACAAGAAGATCAACACTGTAATTAATGATATCTTGTAAATGAGAATTAGACAATGTTTGCACATTTCCTGATTTATCTTCAAATCAGTAAATATCTTGTTAAAACATGTATTAGAACACTGGTTCAGATTTACACGGGCTTTACTTAAATATCAAGAAATAGCAACTTGCTCCTTAAATCAGGGGCCAGGAGGGTTCTTAAGTCTAATTTTAAATCTGTTTACTTAGCAAAGAGTGGTTATTATTAATAGAAGCAAAAATGTTAATTGTACACTCTTTATCTATACAGTGCCATACCTAGATCATGTGTTACATAATTAGGGGTGTCAAGATCCCACAAATCCAAAATTTTCATCATTTTTATCCAAAAAAGGAAAACTATTTTGAAAAGCATTGTAGTGAAAAAGTTGCTCAAAATAATGTTCTGAACAATATATGCTAAAAAAAACATCTTTTCTTGGTGGCGTTTACGTGTCGACCTCTAAAACACAGTTGTTCAGATATCTCTAAAACCATTAAAAATTCTAAAACAATTGTTGAACAAAATATGTTTATATTTACGAGACCCCGCATTTTATATCGAGAAAAAGGGGCTGACCCCTTAACTTAGAAACCAGAAGTGCTCTAAATATTTTTATGTTAACTCTTTACTGAGCAAAAATTAGTTACTAATTATGGAAGCAGAAATGTTTATTGCAAAGCTATTTATATACATAATACCAATCTTAAATCATGTAATTCGGGGTTCAAAAGGGCCAGAGGGTCAAAACTTTGACCATTTTATCTCAAAAAGGATAAATATTTTTAAAAGCATTGTAATTAAAAAGTTGCTCATAATAATGTTCTTTACAATATGCTTTCAAAAGGTTTTGTGTGGCCCCGGTAAAGAGTTTAAGGGTCGGTCCCTTAAACACAGTTCAGATATCTCTAAAACAATCAACAGTTCTTTTATAACACTCGTTGAACAGAATGTGTTTATATTTACGAGACCTTTCATTTGATATCAAGAAAAGTGGCTGACACCTCACATTAGGGGCCAGGAAGGTTACAATTTTTTTTCTTAATAATTCCTGAGCGATAATTTGTTATTATTCATAGACGCAATAAAGGAGCTTATTAAGCTGAATTTAAAACTAAACTTCCATTTCCAAATACAATGATGCATTACAGAGATATTTTGGATTTAAAAAAATGATTTTTCCTGGAATTCTTTATTCTTCGTTCTTGGTTAACAAAATATAGTAAACTTCAAACTTAAATTAAGTCCTACCTAAAAATATTGATAATTGCTAACTCATACTTTTGGATTTTTTGGTTGTCATTCTTAAAATTAAACAGGTTTTTTAAATTCGTACTTAAAAACAATCATATTTTTCTTAAGTCGTACCAACATTTATTCGATTTTTTTTTAATATTCTGTTTAAATTACTGTTGTTTCTGGTTTAAAAACTCTGCTTTTCACACTAACTTCTAGCTTTACTTTCGACATTAACGGAAGACCCACTCGTTGCTTTGCAACGAGCTTTGCTCTAGTCTTATTTTTCTTTTTTTCTTTTTTCTTCCTAGACGCGAACTTTGAGGCTTCATATCTTGCTCATTTCTGAACGGTTTTTGCTAAAGTTTTCAGGGCTTATAGACATTACAAAACACTATCTAAAACATTTCATAAACTTTAAAATTCCTCTTTTGTTAACGAGTTATTCCCCTTTTAAAAATTTTTAGGGCCTTTGGTTTCCAGACAAAGGCTCCGAGACTATGATAGCAGGGAATGGGAATCCAGCGAATTTGAATAACAGAGACATTGAAGTTGTGCACATCGATTTTTGTTTTTGGATTACCTTTTTTATTTAGAAAAAGGTAGGGGGTCAAAAAATAGGATTCCAAAAAGTGCGAAAATTTAGACATATTTTTCTTTGTATCTTTTAAACGAAAAATATTTTGTTAAGACATGTAGAATAAAAGTTGTGCAGAATGTTAAGGGCTTTCATTTGACACCATTAAAAAAGGGATGGCCCCTAAAATTAAGGGCCAATAGCCACTGAAAGTTTTTGCTTAATAACTCAAAAACGGTTAGGATTTCGATATTGCCGTCGCTGGAAAAGTTGTTTGTTGGGATCTCATAAAGGTCGTTACAATGTTATTTTGTTGGTGATTTGTGTTGTATGAGTGTAAAAAGCTGTACATGTTAACATGTACCTCGTTTAATTTGGCAAGTTAACGAAAGTCTATGTGCGTGCAACTGGCATAAAGTTACCACAGAAAGTATGTTAGTTTATACTGGAATTTTTTTTTTAGAATAGATTTTTTTATGTCAGTTTTGTTAAGTTCTTATAGTGCACAATCCCTAAAACGAGAATTGGAAAACAAAACATTCTTCTTCCTTTGTAGTAAAACACAAAGTACGGGTTTAAAATAAATCTATGTATTACATTTGAGTTTTCATACTGCATGCATTTAAAATCTACCTTGAATCAGAGCTGTGTGTGTACCGTTACGTAAGCTATCCCTCACCCGCGGCCTAGAAAATCGGTCACCATGGTCGCGACGGGGCTAACTAGCGGTCAGCGGTTATCTAATACACGAGAGTTGCGTCTCTCATATATGAGTTTATTTAGCCGCTAACTCTAGAACTGTTTTAGTTTATATACCCGTAAATAAAATACAAGATCTGTTTTAATTTCTTCGTGTTATAAGAGTTTGTCCATCTTGTTTTTATTTAATTAAACATTAGAATGTAAATTAAGAAGACGTTCTGAAAATTTATAAAGGCGATATTACTACAAATCGGAAACTTCGTCAGACTTAAATTAATGGTTGGTTTGTAGGTCTAAAATGTTTTTAAATCTGTACAAATATTGTTTTAAATCAAAAAACAACCCGCAAATATTAAAACTTTTAAATGATGATCATCCCTCGCACATGGCCGAGGAGATCCCGCGTGAGTGGACAGGTTTGTGTTCTTCTACATGTACCTTATCACGCGTGCATGTTTCAGACTTTTGTACGAACAAAACTATTTTCTTTTATTATGATTTCAACTATGATATTGGTTTAAGATGAAAAGATAAATTTATTTTACATGTACAGTTGATTTAGCAATGATTAATACGATTGCGCACAAGGTAGTTTATTATGATCAAAGTTCCATGTTTCATGTTTGCGGTAGGTGCTGGCACGATAAAAGGATGTCCTGAATTGAGGCATTCGGGTTTTTTATCGGCAAAAAGATAATCAGATTTGACGAAAATCATTTTTTGGCGACTTCTTCTAATGTGTAACATTTTCACTTTCCCACCCATTTGTTTATTCGGTCAGTCTGTGTTAATTCAATCGCAGCGTGCGACCGAAAATCTTGTGTCGCTTCAGCGCACACAGCTGAGAACATCTATAGCCCCAGCCGGGTTATGTTTATGGCTGCAGATCATCAATTGTTATGTAATTGAGTAACAATGTATCGAAGGTTATCGAATATTATTGAGTATCGAAGTGTGCTTTCACTACAGTGGTCAATTGTTAAACAATAAGGCTATTATTCGATTATTAGTCAATCATCTTCACATTATACATGTAGGTGCGAAATCGTAATCGGATAATGTTGCTAATAAATCAACCTGTTGAACACGCTAAACTTCTACAGATATGAACGGAATAATATATTATACTTAAAAGTTTTAAGTCAAAGGAAAATTGTTCTCGGATTAAGAAGTTATGAAATACGACTACATTATGCAACGCAGTCGGTCGCCATAGAAATCATCAAAGTACCGCAAGTGTCGACATATTTCTTGTTTCTTTGAAATACATGTACCATGATAGTTCACTACCAGAGTCAAGCTAGCCAGCACTAACTCCAACGCACTAACATAAAAATAGTTAAAATTATCGACTATTTTTCAAGCGTTTTCCGATCCCGATGTTAAACAACTGAAATTATTAGGCCTCCTTGCACCCAAACTAGGACTTGTGCTCATAAGGTGAGCCCAGATTCCTCGGGGACGGGTGTACCCTCGAGGATTCCGGCACCAAATTAGGCACTAGTGACAACGATTTCCGGCGCCAAGGCGCAGGAGTAGACCTTAAGTAAACAAATTATTTCTGTAATGTAGCGTTCTAAACAAGGCGCCCTGCGCCCAAACTAGGACATGTGCTCATAAGGTGAGCCCGGATTCCTCGGGGACGGGTGTACCCTCGAGGATTCCGGCACCAAATTAGGCACTAGTGACAACGATTTCCGGCGCCAAGGCGCAGGAGTAGACCTTAAGTAAACAAATTATTTCTGTAATGTAGCGTTCTAAACAAGGCGCCCTGCGCCCAAACTAGGACTTGTGCTTATTAGGTGAGCCCTGATTCCTCGGGGGACGGGTAATTCCTTGAGGATTCCGGCGCCAAATTAAGCACTAGTGACACCGATTTCCGGCGCCAGGGCGCAGGAGTAGACCTTAAGTGAACAAATTATTTCTGTAATGTAGCGTTCTAAACAAGGCGCCCTGCGCCCAAACTAGGACTTGTGCTCATTAGATGAACCCGGATTCCTCGGGGACGTTTAATCCCTTGAGGATTCCGGTGCCAAATTAGGCACTAGTGACACCGATTTCCGGCGCCAGGGCGCGGAGTAGACCTTAAGTGAACAAATTATTTCTGTAATGTAGCATTGTAAACAAGACGCCCTCCAAACATTGAAAGTTCTTACTTCAAACAAAGATTGCTTATGACCTAACTGTTAACTTGTGCTCATTATGTGAGCCCGGATTCCTCGGGGGACGGGTAATCCCTTGAGGATTCCGGTGCCAAATTAAGCACTAGTGACACCGATTTCCGGCGGCAGGGCGCGGAGTAGACCTTAAGTGAACAAATTATTTCTTTAATGTAGCGTTCTAAACAAGGCGCCCTCCAAACATTGAAAGATCTTACTTTACACAAAGTTTGCCTATGACCTAAGTGTGTGTTATGATTTTGTTTCAAGGTTATTTTGTGAAGTTCAAGGTCATTGGAAGAAATTTCATAAGTTGTGTCTGCTTTATACTGTTTTTAAGGAAAAACATTGGATATTGCTTTTTCATTTAAAGATTGCTGATGACTTGAGGATGTGTCATGAACTTGACCCAGGGTCAGTTGTGCAAGTTCAAGGTCGTTTGAAAAATAAATGCTTCTTTCTTGTCTGTCAATATCTACATGTAATATACATGGAAATGATTAGAAGCTAAAATTTGACACAAAGATTGCTTCTGACATGTACTTAAATATGTCCCGACTTGAACTTTGATCATCTGTGCAAGTTCAGTGTCACTATAAGAAAAAGAAGCATCCATTATTTTCCAATAGAGAAATAATTTAGTTATGATTTTTTTTTCTTAGTGGGGAGGGGAGGAAATATTTGTGAGATTGCTCACAGAACCGCCAGTTGGTCCGCAGAGAGCACTGTCCCCTTTTCCTGCAACCAAAATTTCCCTTAAATTAACATAAAAGAAATTGAATTTTGGGGCATTGTTTCCCCTTCCCCAACACACATTTTAGTAGAAGACAATATAAATTTTTATGGCAAATTGAAAACAAATTATATTAAACAAAATAAGTTTTAGCTGCCTCACAACTCCCCCCTCCCCTACCACTACCATGGATTAGATTTTGAAGATTTTAGTTATTTTTTCTTTTATTTGCTTGTTAATACATTTCGGATAAATTTGTTCCCCGAAGCAAAAACGATGCTGAGTGCTTGCATGGCCAAACATTATATTATTCTGCTTACACTCATCAGGGTCTGATAGGTATCAATAACAGTTCATCTTCATATGACCTCCATATATGCACACAACCTAAATGTACTCTCAGTTACCAAATACATGCCTTTATCTGTTAATGAGAGGTGCAACTGATCAATACTCAGTCTGGGGGATACATAGAAAGCAGGCATGAATTAATTTGCCTGTCTCCATTTAAAAAGTTCCAATAAATTTTCTAAAGCCCTGATTGGTCACAAGTTTAGGTCGTGTGAAGATGACCCCCTATCAATACCTGACAGACCCTGTAAGGAGAAGAAGGGTGCTTTAAATCAGACTGATTGACAATCCTTTTCCGACAGGAAGCTGCAACGGAAGACCTATTCGTTGCTTTGCAACGAGCTCGTCTCTAGTTTAGGGAATATAATTATATAAAATTATATGTAATATGTGAGGTCCGTCACATCCTTCTTGCATTATTTAGCATTGGCAACGGATACAGGTTTCCTAGAATTTTTTCACGATTTTGCATCGTTTTTATTTCTAGGTTTTTCCTGGTTGGCTATGATGTTTTTATAGAAGGAATGCCATTTTTGGTTTTATAAAAACAATGTAAATTTTTATTTGTATGAGGTTACTTATGAACGTTGAAAGGTGTTATATAAAAGTTCATAATATATATTACATATCACAGAAAAAAAACACATGTACCTGTAGCAAATGTTTAATAAAATTTGTATGGCGTCCAGCGTACACGGCTGGCTGTATGCAAGGTATATATGTGTTGTTATTATTTGTTTATAATGAGTATAGTAAAACTATATACCGCCTGCTAGCGAGGGTAACAATGGACAGTCACCCAAGAAAACCACTGTTGACCGAGGCAAACCCTTTAAACTGTCCCTCTAAGCGTTAGTAAATGTCACATGAAGTATGGTTTTATAAACTACCTTATGCATGTATTGGTGTTTTCCAATCATTTAGATCTTCCTAGCAACATACCTATAGCCCCATTTGTCTCATCGTGCACTTGAACAACAGTGTCCACCAATGATTTGAGTAACCTAAGTACATGTATCTTTACTGTACAAAAATACAGTTGATATAGGATAAGATGTTAAAGGTGTCAAGCATTGTTCAGTATATCAAATCCTGGTTGGTACCATTTCCATTCAGGAAACCTTGTTTTCTTCTTCACGGTCTCGTAAAACAAATCTAATTGCACACTGATTTGATGCAATGTTGAATCGTGCTTTAAAATGTCTGTAAATGATTTGTGTTTCATCATAATTGTTTTTCCTCTTCTACTACTTGTAAGTAGAGAAGAAGAGTTGTTGAAAGGAAGTGGGGTTTTGGTAAGTACATGTATAGGATTTTCCAGTAAATTAAGAATAAAGCTTTCATATCTATTTCATCATTTTCATATGTGCTTTTGCATCGAGAGGATTTTCTTCCTGGTTTTTGTCATCCTCCGTGTGTTTTTGGAGTATTTTTTTAGTGTATAAAATTCGCTGTGAATGTTTTAAGAGGTAGAAACGATACTGTTTATTTCTTTTTATATAATTTTCGGTTTATCGTGGCAAGGTAAGACTATGTTAAACTCTACTAAGTAGTTATTGCAATTATAATGTTGGTTCATGTTTGTTATGAAGGTATGTTTAAAATAACATTGATTCTGCCATTCAGGCAATCGGTTTTTGGAACGCAGTTCGCAGTTCGCTATTTGCAATTCAATATTTATAATTCTTATTCGGGGCCTGAAATTTTCAGGGTCATCTTCTAGTGGTATACCACTACCACTGTGAAAATATGATGAAGTGGTCATCTCTAGTTTTTAAGATTCGTGCTTAATCACAATTCAAAAATGAACAGCATTCTAGAACGCAGTTCGCAATTCAGAATTTATAATTCATATTTGGGGCCTGAAATTTTCAGGGCCATCTACTAGTGGTATACCACTACCATTGTGAAAATATTGTGATGTGGTCATCTTTAGTTTTTGAGAATCGGGCTTAGTCGCAATTTAAAAGTGAACTGCAGTTCGCAATTCAAAATTTATAATTCTTATTTGGGGCCTGAAATTTTCAGGGCCATCTACAAGTGGTATACCACTACCACTGTAAAAATATGGTGAGGTGGTAATCTCTAGTTTGTGAGATTCGGGCTTAGTCGCAATTCAACAGTGAACTGCGTTCGAGCACGCAGTTCGCAATTCAAAATTTTTAATTCGTATTTTGGTCCTGAAATTTTTAGGGTCGTCTACTAGTGGTATACCACTACCACCGTAAAAATATGGTGATGAGGTCATCTCTAGTTTTTGAGATATGGGGCCCTAAAAGTGCACTATTAATTATGATGGGATTTTAAATATCGGTTCGGAAACATCAAGAGCCCCTACACAGGTCGCTGAAACTTTAAGGGTCATCTTCTAGTGGTATAACACTACCACTGTGAAAATATTGTGATGAGATCATCTTTAATTTATAAACTTATAAGTCTTACTGAAAATACACCTACGCTAATATTGAATATTTTCAAATTTATTAACTTTAAAATATATTATATAATTTTAGTAATTGTGCTACTGTTAAGGATGTTATTTACTCTGGGTTCGATTTGTCAAATTCGGATTGTTATAAAGATTATTGTCATGAATGAGAGTTAACCTGCAATAGACTGGTGTCCTATCCAGGGGTGAGGAGCAATGACTGTCATCCACTCGCACCACGGATACTGGGTACAAGTACCTATCTTTGGCGCCTTCATGGCTCGGAGAGAACTTTAATGGACGGATGTGGTCGATCGGCTTCTTTATGCGGCGTCGACTAGAAACTTATTCAAAAGAGTGCATGTTTTCTTGATCGAGATATCATCAATGAAAATAATTTTACTACTACGCAAATATCAAAAACTTATCATATCTGAAAATTTTTTAATAAATTAAACAGACTAAACACATTTGAAATTTTACATTCATGTGTTTAACGTTTTTAACTTACATTGATCAATTTAGCCGGTAAATCGACAGTAATGTCATTGAATATGTATAAACGAAACCGTGAAAATAGCATCTGTATTGATGTTCCCGTACTCCATGAAAATCGACATTACAACCAATAGATACACAAACCTATTTACAACAAACCCCTATTGATGTAAAATGTGTATTTAGGTTATTAAGAAATTTCTCACATGTCTGGTTGGTTTTCTTACCCCTTTCTCTCCCTCTCTTTTGTTTATTTTTTTTTGAGGGAGGGGTATTTTCAAAAGGACGGGGGGGGAGGGGGAGGGGGTTGCACCCCTTCAAAATCCGCCACAGTAACAATCATTGAAATATGAAAAACTGATCTGATGATAAAACGAAACAATCCCCCATCCCCTCCAAAAAAAAAAAAACGACTGGCATAGAAAATTCAAATGATTTCGTCGTTTTTACAACATGGAAAAGTCTTACACCTAACATAATGTTTTTCATGTCATTATATATCAGCCCCTAAAGAAAGTCAATATCCCCAAAAGCCACCACCAAAAAAAAAAAGATCGGGAATTATTTTCCCTCAGTCATGTTTTAAAAAATACTTGTTGAGAAAACATCGATGATTCCGAGCCCCATATTTAAAACCCCATTATAATAAATAGTGTTCTATAAGTGGGGGCACGAATCTCAAAAACTATAGTTAAACCACTTCACCAATTTTCACATTAGTAATGGTATACCACTGGAAGATGACCCTGAAAATTCCAGGCCAAAAATTTGAAAAATAAATTTTGAATTGTGATCTGCGTTCTAGAACGCAGTTCACTTTCAAAATGCAAATAGCGAATTGAACCATTTCACCATATTTTCACAGTGGTAGTGGTATACCACTAGTAAATGACCCTGACAATTTCAGCGCCCAGGGTAGGGGCCCTCGATGTTTCCGAGCCTGATGTTTAAAATTCCATTATAATGAATAGTTTTTAATAAGTGGGAGCCCGAATCTCAAAAACTAGAGATAACCCTTTCACCATAATTTCACAGTGGAAGTAGTCGCCACAAGTAGATGACCCTGAAAATTTTAGGCCCCAAATATGAATTATAAATTTTGAATTGCGAACTGCGTTCTATAGAATGCAGTTCACTTTTGAATCGCGACTAAGCCCGAATCTCAAAAACTAAAGATTACCACGTCACCATATTTTCACAGTGGTAGTGGTATACCACGAGGAGATGACCATGAGGGGTAGGAAGAGGGCTTAATAAGTTATGGAACTTGTGCCCAATCCCATTGTATAAAAATGTACAATAAAATATGTTCAACCAGATGAAAATTTCAGGCCCCAAAAATGAATTAAATTATAAATTTTCAAATTTTGAATTGCGAACTGCGTTCTATAGAATGCAGTTCACTTTTGAAATGCGACTTAGCCCGAATGTCAAAAACTTGAGATGACCTAGTTTTCTTATGATATTCTCAAGTTTAACATACAGGATGATTTCAAAGTCATTTCATATGTGAAGAATTGCAGACCTCTAAATGATCCTCAGATTGCAGTTCATTCATTTTGTTGACAAATGTTTAAAAATGAGAAAGAATGTATTTACTTCTGTACTGTACACCAAAACATATTTTACAAAAACCAAACATATACCGTATGCAAATGTTGAGAAAACAAGCCCATTAATTAATGGATAGCTATAGATTGATATTCAATAATGTACAAATTATGTGCCCTTTACAATCGCTCCAAGTTGTACTGTCAAATCACAGTTCTCTATTACTAAAGACATTTGAATTTCAAGTCTTTATTTTAATACTAATGGAATCTTCAAGAGAACTTCCCCCATGACAAAACATAGACTTCCAAAGAATCATTTTATAACTGCATGCTGTAAACGGGTTCTTGGAAAGCGTGTAATCCTGGTGTGTGCCATTTGTAGTGTTATGGACTTTATCTTTTATAAACAATAAAAGACTTTATTATCAATATAAATGTAATTATCGTCCTTTAATTGTGTATTTTGTGAAATTGTATAGATGTCGCTTTATATTTGTCACGTGATCATTGTCTATATAAATGTTGCTTATCATGATATTTGATTATTCTTTGCTTCGCTCGGCTCTGAATAAGAGCTCAAGTTTCCTGAATAAGGAACAAATGAAGTCCTGAATAAGGCATAGTCAATTAGCCTGAATAAGGCTGCGACTATTCAATTCATTTTATCAAGGGCTGTTTTATGAAAAAAAATCAGGGTGAAACTAAGATGCAAAAATCGAATTCGAAAAATTCAACCCGTCTGAAAGAAAATCAGGATTCACAGCAGAAAAATGGTTCGATTGTCTCCAGTACAACATCAACGAAAGGTGACCAGGAAGTCAAGGAATCTGGGTTGTTTATAAATGCGATGGTAAATGGTGTTCAGTGTAACTTATTGTTAGACACTGGTGCTACTCCTTCCATTGTATCCGATAGATTGCATGCTGAAATAGTGAAAACCGGTGAAAATGGACTTGTACCAGTGACACAGAGAATTGTTGGTGCTGATGGCACTCCCCTCATTGTTCAAGGGAGAGGAATATTTTCAATTAGACTTGGTCAACGGGAATTTAGCACTCAGGCAGTGGTAGCAAATATTAAAGCAGATGGTATCTTAGGTTTAGACTTCTTACAAACAAACCAATGCCTTGTCGATGCTTGTAAGACCAGGATGTACATGTATGTCCATGGGGTAGAACATGAATTGGATTTGCAAGGAAATATTGTTTGCTTTCGAGTAAGTCTATGTGAAACAATATCCATTCCCCCGAGAAGTGAAATAATATGTCCAGGTAAAATGTTGGACATACCCGAAAGTTCTCTGACACCACTGCTAATTGAACCTTGTGCTAAATTTCAGGACAGTGGCAAAGCACTGTTAGCTAGATCGCTTGTTAATTCGTCAGAGAGAGAGTGACAGTGAGACTAATGAATACATCTAGTCAATCCCAGACAATCTTTAAGAACACAGTGGTAGGCGTGACATCCCCAGTAAGAGAAGCAATTGTGACGAAAAGGGAAGGTATTATTATAAATCATGTAATGCATGGGGAAGACGAAGAGAAACTTTCCGAACACATGATGGATTTATTTGATAGGACAAAAACAGGTCTCACAGAGGAACAATTGACAGAGGTGCATAATATTTTGGTAAGGTTTAGTCACATTTTTTCAAAAAGCAAAGATGAATACGGACGAACGTCATTGATAAAGCACCAAATAAACACCGAAGGACGAAAACCAACCAAACAACCTCCCCGAAGGTTACCGCATCATGCTGCGGAATTCGTTGAGCAAGGGGTTAAAAATATGATTGCCAAAGTCATTATAGAACCTTTCTCTAGTCCGTGGGCAGCTAGGGTAGTGCTGGTGGAAAAAAGGACGGTACCAAAAGGTTTTGCGTCGATTATCGGTCCTTGAACAGTAAGACGGTAAAAGACGCATACCCGCTACCGCGTATTGATGATTCCTTGGATCGACTTGGAGGAGCTTCCTGGTTCTGCACGCTAGATTTGCATTCAGGCTACTGGCAAGTTGAGATGAATGAGGCAGACAAACCAAAGACAGAATTTGTGACCAGGAATGGTCTTTTCCAGTTCACAGTGATGCCATTTGGACTATGTAACAGTCCAGCCACTGAAAAGCTTATGGAAGTAGTTTTGGCCGGACTAAATTTCAATATATGCTTGGTGTACATTGATGATATAATAATCTTCGGAGAAACATTTGATGAAACGCTTCAAAATTTGGAACAAGTGTTTATGAAGTTGCAGTCTGCAGGTCTTAAACTGAAGGCTTCTAAATGCACTTTGTTTAAGAAAGAAGTTTTGTTTCTTGGGTATAAAGTTTCTGGGGACGGAGTTCAGACAGATCCAGAGAAAGTTGCTGTAGGAGAAAAATGGCCTGTGCCAATTTATGCTAGTGAGGTACGATCGTGTGTAGGCCTATGCAGCTATTACCGAAGGTTTATTACTGGGTTTCTAGCATGGCGAAACCTTTATTTAGACTTACAGAAAAAGGAAAGGGAGCTCAAGTGGACAACTGATGGTCAGAATTGTCAGGTTTGACTACCGCTCCAGTATTAGCACCTCAAAATTTCTCTCTGCCTTTTATACTTGATATGGATGCAAGTCAAGTGGGTCTTGGCGCAGTTCTGTCTCAGGAAATAGATGGCAACACCAGAGTTATAACGTATGCAAGTAGAACATTATCAAAGAGTAAACGAAAATACTGTGTCACAAAAAAAGAATTGTTGGCGCTTGTTTTTGCCTGTAAACACTTCCGACATTATCTACATGGTCATAAAGTCAAGGTGCGCACAGATCATAGAGCTTTAAAATGGTTGATGAGTTTCAAAGATCCTCAGGGTCAAGTTGCCAGATGGATAAAAGTACTGAGCACGTATGACTTAGAAATCACACATAGACCTGGTGTCAGACATGGTAATGCCGACAGTTTGAATAGATATCCTTGTCGCAAATGTGGATATGAAGAATAAATCGACAATAGGGCAAATGTGCAAGTAGTCAAGGTAGATTTTGCTTCTGATTGGAATTCGCCAGTACATAATCTTCAAGAGCAAGACACCGATTTGAAGAAAGTAAGAGAATGGGTAGAACAGAAAGAACGCCCAGAATACTCCAAAATTAAAAACGAGAGCAATGTAGTTAAAGCTCTTTGGTCGCAATATAAATCGCTGGAAGTAAAAGATAATGTGCTCTGTAGAAAGTGGGAAGGTGACTGAAGGACAAATTACCAGGTATTAATGTCTTTATCGAAGAGAAAAGAGATACTTAGAGAATAGAGTTCTGGCCAGGTTTACAAGCAGATTGCGAATCTATGTCACTGGCTGTCCCCAGTGTCGTAAAAGAAAAGTCTGCTCTTCTGGAAAGGCCCATATGCAAATTGATCAAACTGGCTACCCTAGGAACGTGTGGCTAGCGACATCATGGGATCTCTTCCAAAGACAGAAGCTGGTAACAAGTATATTATTGTAATATCTGATTACTTTACCAAGTGGACAGAGGTGTATCCTCTGAAAAACACAGTAGCTGAGGTTCTGGTGGAACAGTGTTTTTGCAAATTTGATGTTCCTGAAATTATACACAGTGACCAAGGCAGGCAGTATGAGAGTCGACTCTTCAAAGATACCTGTAATATACTGGGCATAAGGAAAACTCGAACAACAGCTTTCCATCCAAAGTCTGATGGCATGGTGGCGAGGTTTAATAAAACCTTAGCCACAATGTTGAGTGCTTATGTCTCTGACCACCAGCTAGACTGGGATCAAAAATTACCATATGTTCTAATGGCTTACCGCTCCTCTCAGCATGAAAGCACGGGTTATATATGTTTATATTTTCAGATTTTTGTGGGATTTTGTCCAGTAGTTTGCCTTAAAAGAATTGTTTTATATTTTCGTTTTATATTTATGTGGAGTCCAATAAAAACCATACAAACTTCATTCATGATTATTTTGTTTTTCATTTCTAAACTTAATAACCTTTCACTTTTATAAGAATTTTAAAACAGAAATGTTTAAAAATTTGACAAATAAGGGGTTATCTGGAACCAGACTGATATTTTAAAAATTCTCTAGAAAATTGAGTATTGCATTTTGAGGTCTATTATTGTTGAATACTGTGCCTAGTCTTAGTAACAAATGCATGCAACAAAAATCTCCTTCACTTGTTTGGTGTAGAGATCCACCTTAAGGCCATTAAGATGAGGATCCCTGCATATTTTAGATGCCCTGCTTCCATTTAGAAGTTGCATATGTGCAATGTGTGTCCCTCTTTAACAGTGCTGAACTAGGAAGCCAACACCACATTTATAGCATCCGTCTTTTTCTTTGTTCTGCTTGAATTTTGCTGTGTGCCTAAGTTTGGCAACTCTCCCCTTGTTTCCTCTTGTCAGTTAATGTTAATCAGTTTCTCGACATTCATCTGAAAGAACATACACATTTAATGAGATATTTCAATCATATATCATATGTTAGGTCATTATCTATAACCAGTGTCAGGTATATAATTGAGTCTTTTTGGAATTGCAATTAATCATGAACATGGTAAATCAAAGACATAGTCCAAGTTCTCATAAATTGAAAATTTTCAAAAACATAATTATCATATAAATTATGATGTAAAAAATTTCAATAGTAAATTTTAGTCACTTTCATTATAAAGTAATGATAACATAATTCTGAGATACGTGTAAATATAGTAGGTAAAAGGGTAAATCATGTAATTTTTTTTTTAATGTTTAATCAAATATCTTTATAATAGCCTATCTGGAATTTTTTATTATTTCAACCAATCAATCGCATCTTGTATGAAACTTGAAAGCTTTATTCTGAGATTTTTTTTTAGAGAAAATCCATTTGCATTATTCATGAGTCATTTTAAAACCAAGCTGAATATTGTAAATTTCTGTAAGCAAAATGAATGAACCCTTTATCATACAGTGCAGTAACGTATTATGAAATCACCTTATGAACATAAATGAAAGATCTGCAAAGATGTCACAAAATATCAAAGGTTTAAAAAAAATCTAACGTTATCTTCCGTTATATGCGATTCCATTGTGCTAATCTTAATCTTAAAAGAAATTCTATACGCCATGTACAGTATTCATAACTATAGACATTATTTCAGAATGATCGATTAATGCCTAACAAAAACAATATAAATTATTCATAAAATTGATGTACAATGTACTTATCCCAGATTTCTCTGATTCTAACCCCCGCTTTTAAATTGTGACATGTCTCCCCCGCACGTCACGGTCACAATATAAAAGCGGGGATTAGAGTCAGAGGAATTTCGGATTTAAGAATGTACCAGCTCCTTTATCAAGAAAACGTCATCGCCATTTATTGAACTTGAAAATCTGAAATGATGAGGCAAAAGTTTATACAATGAGAAATAACACATTAGTTACATAACTTACCTTGCGTATGTCGAAGATGAAGTTCTCAACGTTGGTTTGTTCACAAAAATTTTACACTGCAGTATTGTGTAAGATTACTACGCGAAACGTTTGTTTACAAATAATTTATAGGAATAGTATCATTCAAATCATCTTTTTTTTCAAATAGAATTATACACATCGTTGCTCTTTAAAAACATTGAATATCTGTCTACCTATTAATTTTTCCTTCTGTACTCATAAACACGCAATTTCATATCGAATTATTTTACCCCTCGCAATTTTATCTACAGGCATTTGACTCCGTGCTTATCCTTTGTTTATATCGCATACCATCTCAAGAGTTCTCGTTCGTTCATGTACTATCAAATATAAAGAGGCCTAAACGTAAATTCATCTACCACTTGCTATTTTTGCTATTAGGCATTTTCAATGGATAATTATATACGATAAAGTGAAAATTTATACCTATACCAGAAGTGTACTATTATAAAAAACGATGTTCAAACGGGGGTCGAACGGTGAAAGGGGGGGGGGGTTAGAGATCTAGAGTTGTATGCCCTTAGTTTAAATAACATCCGCTGGATTTACCAAGAAAAAGGGGGGGAATTTGACCTGTGGCGTAGAAGGTCATGACAGCAATTGCAATAGGCGCTTCCGCCTAAAAAGATTGGAAAATGTACAAATATCATCTATGAAGAGTTTGCCGTACACTTTTACTTTTACCAAGTTTAAATAACTTTTTAATAAAATTCAAACCATAAGTTCATATATTATTATAGCTCTATAATTCACAAATAATGTACTTAATATGTTGTTATTCAAATACATGACTATAGTTAGATATGTATATTATCCTATATAATTATAAAAAATATGTAACTTGACCTATTATACAAGGAAAGGATATACATATTAGGCTATGCCTGTTGTCCAATCCTGTTGAATTTATTCAATAAAATATGTTTAAATTAAAAACCATAAGTTGAATAGAGTTGTATGATATGTGAACTAATACTAACAAAGGTTATTTTATTTTCAATTTAGTCAAGTCGGCAATTATATCAGCCACTTTCCAATCTGGAAATTTAACTTTCGTTTGGACAAATAGTACTTCTTATTATAACATAAACGATGTACAGATCACCAGGAATGGGGCGTCTTCGCAATGGACACGACTCGATATCAATGCAACACAATTCACCGTGAGAGATGTCAAATTGACAGACAGTGTCAAAATCACAGTCAACACAGATTCATACAGGAGTGACACAATAAAATGCAAAGGTCTATATTATATTTTATTATACTTTCATGTTAAATACTGAAATCTGATTGGTTTAGACGCAGTTGACAATCCGTTCTCTTACCCTCAGCGTTAGCAACACGCTTGGTAACGGGCCGATAGAACGAATTGTTACATGCGCGTAAATTATGCGCGTACGGTTCGCCGTTAAATTCACGTCATTTCTACATAAACGCAGTAAAATTTTCTCTAAAATTAAGACATTCAGTATAATAAAATAAATAGTGCCTGTTTGGAACAGGCACTATTTATATAATATATTCTAAAAATATATCAAAAGATTAGTATTTTTGTGAAATGTGTAAAATCTTAAGCTAAAATTTTTATTTGGTTTGTCATATTGTAAATTTTTCAATAACTGGACAGGAAATTTTGTATTTGAACCCACCCAGTAAATGACAATATGTTGAAAACGAAAGATTATCATTTTATTTTTTATATAAATATTAATGAAAAAGTAAAAATATATTCCAATACTTATAACAATTCCAAAGGGTTTAGGACTTCCGCTCAAGTTATTCTAGACACAAGTCAGACCAATAGATGAATAGGGCAAGTAAAATTTATTATAATGGCACCATACATTAAAGATATACATCAGATAGTGATGAATGTTCCACACTTTGAAGCATAAGAATATAATATTACTTTCCAATAGGTATCATCTTTATTAAAATTGCAGTTTTTTCAGAGACAATTTTTTTCTACGTCTATTTTGGTCTTTCTCAGAGGCATTTGCACTAAACCTTGATGTTTTTATTTCATTTCGTACATACATACATATGTTGTAATATTTCTAATATATTTCTAAAATTTTATACGCATTTTAAATGAAGGCAATTAATGTTCTTGATTAATGCTGAGTGTGTGGAAATCTTCATGAAATTTCTATGCATAAAATTGAAATCATTGTTTCTATATCATTTACGATAGCTTACTACAAGTTGTGCTGAATAACATGAAAACATTGAAAAAAAATAATATAAGTATATTTTTCAGATGAGTGTGTATTTATCTCATGCAAGTTTAATTCTGGCAATGTGACATTCGAATCGACTACATCATCGAATATAACAAACTATCTTAAAATGATCATTAGGGACACAAAAGAGGGTAATTGGACTCCAGTTACTGATAAACAGTTCAATGTGAGTGAGGCATTGTTGTTTGATTCCATCAGTATCATTTTAAAAGCACCAATGTCAAAGGTTAAAAACCCATTGACATACAAAGGTATGCTTAATTTGTCTGTTAGCATCTTATTATTAATTAAAGGTTATTTATTTAATATTACTAAACGTTAAATGTCTTTTTATGACAACCTAAATTATTCCGGTCCTATTTTCAAATTTAAAAAAAATAACATTGTTTCTTAATTTTTTGTTTATTTATATTACATCATACAAATGTTATGAAAATATATGTATGCATTTTTGAAGTGCTTTGATTAAAAAAAATATGTTATTTGTAGTTTTGAAAGTAAAAGTTCAAAATGGAGAATCTGCAAACCTATCTTGGGTTGCTCCATTTTTTCCATCTGCTCAAGGATACACCATATTCCACACAATCAATACTACCCAAGGTATACTTTTAAAGATAGATGGAACATATAGACAGGGACAATCAACAAAGTATGAATATCTCACTGAACCATACAATTCAACCAATATCACATTTGAAATAAAAAACGTAACCCTGAAAGATGCTGGGTATTACAATGGCGGAACACAGAAAGATGATGCGATGTCGTGTGGTGGGGTTGTTCTTATTGTGTACGGTGAGTCTATTCAAACCATAAACAATACAAAAGATACGTAGGGCATCAAAAGATCGGCCAAAAACATTTGTTTTTCTTCTGAACCACAAAAATGAAATGAAAAAGATAAACCTTTTTGCAGACGTATGGATAAAGTTGTGTACATCAATTGTGTACATCAGCCTATTGTGTGTTTTTTTAAGGATTAAAATGCAAAGAAAAACTATACTAATACATTTAATCAATATTTTTAAAACTAATTTTCATAATTCGTCTTGTTCAACCACACACAACTTTGCACAAAGCTGCGTTGCGTAGACAAAGCGTTTGGTTGAACTACGTACGTTTATAATAGCTCCACAGAAACACAAAGTCAATTTTAACTTTCATATCATATCTTCTGGCGGTCAGCATTCATATTTATACATATATATAAATTACACACACATTTCGTCAGCTAAAGAGAGAACAAATACACAAGGAAAACTACAAGTTTTCAAACTCAAGAGAAAAGATAAAGATATCACTCGATAATAGTTCTCTATGAAAAAAATGACAATAACAAACCGTCAACCATCTCAAAAATCCATAAAACGAAAGAAGTAAACAAGATTCAGTTTGCTTGTTTTAATTTTTTGTTGTATGCAAAATCAAATATTAATAGGTGCATATAGAGAAAAAGTTTCAATTAAAAAATATGTAATTTATAGTAATGACAACTTCGTGTTGAAATCGTTGGGTTTATTGTTAAATAATGAAATATTTATATACATTACTAATTTTTGTCTTTTATGGCAAGAAATATAGATTTAGAACAAGGATAAGTAATACGATGGTTGTTGTGTCACTGTTACATTGAGAATATAACAACACCATCGTACAAACAACCAAATAAAGAAAACTTCAAAAATGTAGTCTACAAATTGCATTTTAAAACCAATAAATACAGAAAAAATATTTTTTTAGAACTCAAACCAAATTAAGGAGAAAGATGTTTATGTAGAATTCAAATTTAGAATCTAAATCAAAAATGTAGTCTAGGAATTGCATTTCAAAAAGTCAAATTCTAAGAATGTGAGTTTATTTTAATACGTCTCTGGCATGTGAATGTTATATGTAAAGCTATTACATATACATGTATTGGTTAAGATTTTTCGAAAATAAATAACCAATATCCAAACATATTATTTCTTGATACTATTTCTATTTTTTCATGTTTTGTTTCTTTCATAGACAATCCCAAGAAGCCTGAAATTGGAGGAAATCTTAGCATACTTATAAACACGTTATCAGAACTGACGTGTTCCAGTAACTCAACCTCAGCTCCTGACTACTACTCCAAGCTCGTCACCTTGTCCTACACCTGGTTTGTCAACGATACGAAGATGGATGGAGAAACCAATCAGACCCTGAGATTTAATGTCACCAGAGGTCACAAGAACAACAGGTACTCGTGTACAGCGACGGAAGAAGGACTGGAGTCTGAACGGAGTGATGCAGTCCAGATCGATCCTCAGTGTAAACAAATATGTATAATTTATAACCCTTTTTAACAATAATTTTATCACAAGCATATTGATGGGAGCAGAATGCAGTAGAGCGGAATAATCTTATTTACTAAAACTAATTAAAAAACTAACCTTTTTATCAAGCTGATAAATATACACTATTAACCTTTTTATTAAGCTGAAATATACACAATTATACATATATTTTATTCATCTTTCAATAGATAACTTTATTAACAAACGTTGTTAAAATGGGTTTTTTGCTGGAGCATACTTCTGCGTTTGAATTTAAAAATTCCATTCTTATAGTAAATTATTGTTTACAATCAAAATAAAATGCAACAACATTTTTGCGATTGAGATAAAACTGCAAAATATTACATTAAAAGTAAACTCTCTAGAAAATCCAATCACAGTAGTAATCACAGTAATCACAGACCAGGTAACCATAACCAAGTTATCAGTGCCATTATGACCCAAATTTTAACTTTTTGTTGCCTTTGAATTTAGATGGACCAAATGAAATAACTATCAGTCCACATCCAAATATGCAGGACAACGGAATGGTCACGGTAAGAGAAGGTGGAACATTCGGTCCATACGAATGTCTCGTCGATTGCCACCCGTCATGTGATGTAACCTGGAAATATATAAACTCAAGTGGTCAACTTAATGTCATTTCCCCAAACGGAAATCTGTCACAACAGGAAATAAACAAAGACATTAAATTGTTCCAATGTGTAGCAAAATGGGGAACTCAAACAAAGAAAGAGAAGAGCATAAAACTGGACGTCCAATGTGAGTTACTTTAAATCTATTAATAGTAAATGATAACATCTTTTTCATTGTACAACGACAATACGCTCAGGTTATGACTGTACAATCACAGCAACTGATTTTTGGGGTTATGAAGTTTCGGTTTACTACCATCTGATATTTCATGTCTTTATGCACGTTGCTTGATTATCTTTGTTTTCAGGATAGTTTTCTTTTTGTTTAATGAAGAAAGCCTAAGCAGTTAAGATACTGTTGGGGAAAAATCCTACAAAAACAATAGATTTTTCTAATTCAAAGAAGAAAATCAAATGATTTCTTTTCTAGAAAAAAGCATAAATGCTAACGTATAACTAAAAATTGCATATTTTAGATTTGGAAGAACCATTGTTCTTTTTAAACAACACGAATAGTTCCGATTCTAAAATGGATTTAAAAGAAAACATTACTTTTAATGTTTCATGCCTGGTGGACGGAAACCCAATCCCTAACGTGCGTCTGATAAAGGATTCTGGGAATATTTCAATAAACAGAGAAAATACAAAATGGGTAAACCACACAGTTATTTCAGCAGGATGCGCAGATACAGGAATCTACACGTGTGCAGGAAGTTCAATAGGGTTCAACGTTAGTGAAAAATTCGAAATAAACATACTATGTAAGTATAATCGTAGTTTTCTTACAATTAATCTCTAAATTGGCTGTTGATTGACAAACAGAAATATATATATATATATATATATATATATATATATATATATATATATATATATATATATATATATATATATATATATATATATATATATATATATGAATGACAGTCAATTGATTACTCCAGAGCGATCGGCCGCATTGCCAAATCCTCAACAACATTGATTATCAAGTCTTTATAAAATGTAGTTATTATTGTTTATAGTTTCTACAGTTTCTTTAGTAGTGTTAGTTGTAGTGCTAGATTTTGTTTTCTTTGATTTTATCCATGTAATTTATTTCTTATGTCCCGAAGAAGGGACTGGTTGTCCCGAAAATTTGACAATATCAATTGTGTATATATACAGTGGGGCTTCAGATATC